>CAKJTW010000097.1:4904000-6130000 GCA_917880005.1 Nanger dama | reverse complement strand
AGTCGTATCCTACTCTTTGTGACCCTATCGGACCTTAGCCTGCCAGGCTCCTCTGTCCATGGAATTCTCCAGGCAAGAATGCTGGAGTGGGCAGCCATTCCCTTCTCCAGGGATTTTTCCTGACCCAGGGATTGAACCCGTTGCTCTTTACATCTCCTGCAATGGAAGGCGGGTTCTTTACCTCTAACACCAACTGGAAAGGCCTAGGGTGGGGGTAGGTAGAGAAACAAAAATCGTTTATGGGCTGGGACCTGAAGGGATAGAGAGGGAGTAATTGTCCTGTTACCCAAGAAGGGCGAATCTGGGTCATTTCATCAACTGTCTTCTCTAGAAAATCTTCAGAAGCAACCATCAGTGGAAACTGGAAACTGTTTTGGGCTAGGGATGGGGAACATTGGCACACAAGGCAACTGCTGGTGTCACTAATTCACTCTACAGACAACTTGTTTGATGATATTGCTCCGTCTTCCTTCTCAAAACACATGAGTGTTTTTCCAAGTCCAAAAGTCACTAGTTCTTTTCCCTCTTATTTACTCATCTTGACTTTTCCCCCTATAGCACCATTTTTTTTTCTCTCTCTGATAACAGGATCCAGAAAAAAAGTTGAAATCTGTTACCTGACATAGTCAGTCTTGGAGTACTGGGGACCCCTTTTCAGCTCTTTCATTGGTGTGATCTCTTGGGGGCTGTTCAACATATAAACTGAGTTCAAGGCTCATTTCTTGTTCTGCAAAATAGCACCTTATTCTTTATGTTCTCTTCATATTCAGAAATCAAGGTTGCTTCTCACAGAGCTCTCAGGTCCTCTGTGTCATATGGGACCCATTTTCTGAAGCATCCTTTAGTCACCAAGAAATCCAGAGATAGTTGTTTTAGAGTTCAGTTTTTGGCTCTCCTCTATGCCACAGAGTAATAATCAGACATGCCTGCTATGAACTGTTCTGAAGTGCTTAAAGAAAATGATTTTGAAAGTATATTCTATGAGCATCCTGCCTGACAGTTGTAACAGGTAAAAGCTATCCCTTTTATTTGTGAATATGTATCTCTTCGACTAGGGCCGTCTTAATTCTACCGAGACTGTTTAGTCTTTTCTAGAACTCTAGGTTACATTTGAAAGAAACACCAGGCTTTATATTAATACTGAGGCTTTGAAACTATGGTGGTTAATGACTCGACCAGCTGCCTTTCCTCGTCTTTAATACTGATCTCTTTTTAGGAATAACTGCCATCCAATACCTCCCTGTCAAATACTGGGTCAACAGAGAGTCATTTGGCTGATTTTTCCATCAACAAACTGGAGAATTGGGGGTTGGCACCAACTGGTTATATCCATTTCTTTCTTCAGCCTCTCGCTGTGCCTGGATCTTAATATTTCTCTGATGAATACTAGTTGCCTCTGGTCACAGTATAATGATGGTGCTATTAAAATCTTGCCTTACTAAGTAAATGTACTGACCTTTTGCCCCACCTCCCAAAACACAGACACACAAACCATGTGCTGGTAGCATCTTTTCTATAAATACAGTCTCAATATATTTAAATATCTGTGTTTAGCATTCGTCTTCATTCATCACTCTTTTGCCTTTGCTCCATTATGATATGCCTACAGTTATGGTTAATTTCAAGGCATCCAGCCTGTTAGGAGGAATGTTAGTCAGGCTAAGGCTCTTGTTCCTTGGGTAACAAACTTGCTAGGGTCAATACATGGGAGCATCCAGGGCAAGCATCACCAGAGTGTGAGCCCATTACTCAGAGGAAGTAAACCCCAGAGATGGCTCTCCAGAAGAAATGACTAACTTAAATCGGAGGTGCTTCCAAACTGTTTATGCCCTGTTGGACTTTCTGCCTATTGCTCCTCTGGCCGATATCCTTCCCATTGATTTCAAGATTTGGACTCTAGGAGTAAGAAACTTTCACTTGGGGTTGATGGCTGTCATCTTGTAATCATGGAGCCAAAAGTTCATGATAACCTTATGACAGTTACAACACGGGCTTCCTCACTGTTCTACTTTGTGTCTATGGTTTATGCATTATATATAGTCAATCATAAATCGTTAGTCAACGTATTTGTAGGTGACAAATACATTGGTAGTATTTAAGATCACAGGTTTTAAAACTGGATTCAAATTTTGTCTCTGCCATTTACTAGCTGCTTGGCTAGAAGAGGGTTACTTAACTGAACTCCAGTCTCTTATCTGTAAGATGTTGATAATTACATCTACTTTATGGGGTTAGTGAGAAGCTTGAAAGAAATAATGTATGTAAAATGACAGACATGATATTTTGCATGTTTTAAACATTCAAAATAAGTACTTTTATTATTAAAAACATTGATATCTTATGATTTGTAAAAGTATTCAATTTTCAGAGGGACATACACTGAAAGAGAAGGTATTCTGACCCATAAGATAATGTATTTTCCTTTTTGTCTGAGGCTGAGGGCCTGAGATCTCTGAAGGTTTCTTTATCCATAAACTTTATTCATAGACTCGAGTTTGACAAGGAGTCTTCCTCTGAGGTTGAATTTGTCTTCTGTGAAGTAAAGGGCATCTATGTTCATTTCACTGGCAGAAAAAGGAAGTCATATTGAATTTTTTCATTCAACAAATATTGAGTGCTGACATGTAACAGGCACAGAAGATATAAGCAGTGAACAGATCACATAAAACATAACGACCAGAAGCGTAGACTTTGAATATATTTTAAAATTTGAAAAGAGACTTTTTAAATGGCATAATAGAAAAAAGCTTAAGACTTTCTTAGGAGGAAAGGCTGATCCAAGGTGAGCCCTGAAGGGTCAGCAAACCAGAAACAGACCAGCCCTCAGACTACAAACAATGTCACCCTTTCAGAGAGGGGGTTCTGTGGGCACAGATGTGCCAGCTTGTGCTCACTGTGAGACTAACACTGCTCCTTAGACTTTCTATTATAAAAATCGATCTGCCTCCAAATGGCACTAGTGGTAAAGAACCTGCCTGCCAGCACAAGAGACGTAGGTTCTATCCCTGTGTCGGAAAGATCCCCTGGAGGAAGAAATACCATCCACTCCAATATTCTTGCCTGGGAAATCTCATGGATAGAAGAGCTTGGCGGGCTACAGTCCACGGAATCTCAAAGAGTTGGAAATGACTGAAGGGACATAGCATGCAGGAAGGCCTAAGAAGCAAGCTAATGGTAATAACCCAATTCAGAAAAAAAAAAATTTGGTCATAGTTTCAACTCCATAGATATGATTCCACCCAGGTTATTAAGATTTTCCTCAACAAGCTTAATTGTTGTTCAAAGATTCTCATAATATTGAATCCATTTTGTCTTTTGAGTAGTGCCAATCCATTATTCTTATCATCAGATACCAAATTCAGCCTTCTCCTTTTCTAGCCTTAATTGAAACTACTGATAATGACCCAGAATTGTTTTCTGGTGGAGAAGGTCTAAGGCAAAGTCATAAGCAAAAGTTCAAAGTGAAATAGGAGGTGGTTATTTAACAATCTGGGGCTTCCCAGGAGTCTCATCAGTAAAGAATCTGTCTGCAATGCAGGAGACCAGAGTGGGGAAGATCCCCTGGAGAAGGAAATGGCAATGCACTCGAGTATTCTTGCCTGGGAAATTCCATGGATGGAGGAGCCTGGAGCCCCCACCCCCCCCCGCCATGGGGTCATAAAAGAGTCAGGAATGACTTAGCAACTAAACAACAACAACAATTTAAACATCTATGCTTCATTGTAGATGGTATGCAGCCATCAAGAAAATAGAATCTTCCATTTTGTACTTAGCTTCCCTCCCTGCCCCTCTGGTACAAATTTGAAAGTTTGAACAATATAGGCAATAGGGAAAAAAGTTTCTTTGATATGCTCCTGTGGAGAGAGGTCAAAGATGCAGTATATTTTGTGTGCTTTAAGGGGTCTGTGTGAGCATGTAAACTCACACATACCCACACATACTCACACACGTGCACCCATGTACAATGGGGAAACAATTCTCCTTGATGATTTAGAGCTGCTTACAAAGCACATTTACAATTAACAGCCCCCTCCCCTGCTTTTTGGCCATGGTCTCACTTTCCAAAATCCGTATGTTGTAACTGATATGAGGCGCCAACTGCTTTGCTGCACATGTGAATTTAATAGGGGCAAATTTAGACGAAATTGTTCAAATCTACCCGTCTATTTTCATCAGTGGCAACAGTACCACATTAATTCTTTTTCCAAGCTGATGGTGAGGCTAGGCTTCTCTTAATGGATGATGGATCGTGCTGACTGCAGCCTGGCATGAGGATCAGAAGTGCTGGATTGGAAGCTGGCTCCTCTGAGCTCAGCCCATGAGACTTAACCTCTGGGCTGCATGGCTCCCTCTTGAATTTTAGTCTTCACATTCCCACCATCACAGAGCTCTTGTCTTTTGTTGTCTCTACTCTGAGTAGGTGGATGGATCCAAAGAGATCATGGTGCCGGGGATTTCTATTGCATTTCAGCCCTGCAGCTAGGGGCTGACATTGGTGTGCTGTTGTGCTCATCACTGTTTGCAACTCTGCTCCTTCCCTGGGCCGTTGCTTCAGAGTTATTTGCTTAGATCTACTTTTCCAATCTTTCAAATGATAGCTTCTTCTAAGTTTCTTTATTTCACTGAAGAATGGTTCTTTTGCCTGTCTTGTTCACTTTAATTTTGCTTTTAAATCACCTGGTATCAGCTGTTGTTGTTCACTCATTAAGCTGTGTCCAACTCTGCGACCCCATGGACTGCAGCACATCAGGCTTCCCTGTCCTTCACCATCTCCTAGAGATTGCTAAAACTCATATCCATTGAATCAGTGATGCTATCCAAACATCTTATCCTCTGTCACCCCCTTCTCCTCCTGCCCTCAATCTTTCCCAGCACTAGGGTGTTTTCCAGAGTTGGCTCTTCACATTGAGTGGTCAAAGTATTGGAGCTTAAGCTTCAGCATCAGTCCTTCCAATTCAAAGTTGATTTCCTTTACTATTGACTGGTTTGATCTTGCTGTCTACAGGACTCTCAAGAGTCTTCTCTAACTCCACAGTTCAAAAACATCAGTTCTTTGGCTGAGGGGCATCCTACTGCCTGATGTTGCCTACAAAGACCAGAGGCGCAGATTTTTGTTTCCATAAAATCCAATTCAAGCTGGTTCGAGTGCCACATAAGAGTGAATACTGCTTAGAAAGCATATTCATGTATCTTATTCTTTTGTGCCCTTGGAGAGATTTTCTGGACCTAATATTATGATATCATTACTATTATATGCATGAGGTCACTCACAAAAAGAGCTTGCACAAGTTCACCCAGTCACTGATTTAGCCAGCAGTTGAATCCAGTCCTTTGTCTCAGAGTGTTTGCTGATTCTACTGGACCACATCTATTTCTGAATCTGGAGTCCTGAGCTCCACCAGCAGACTGCTGTGGAAGCATTTTTATGGTTCCTGGTGCCCCAGACCTCCTCTCCAGATCTTGTGGTGAGGTAGAAGTGGAGGAAGAAACAGCTACCAAAACTGTGGGAACTAGTGAGGGTAACAACCGAAGGGGATCAGAAGGTCACAGATCCTAAAAGGAATGGGACATTCTCCAAAGCCAAGGAGGTTGGGAGATGCATCAGAGATGAGGAGCGGATAGAAGAATGGGTCATGAGTGAGTCGACAAGAGTAAAAGCAGCAGGTTGACCATACGAAGGAAGTCATCCAGGATAGGTATCTTGAACCAACTTAGTTGTCTAGTCGTAATTATAATTCCATGGATGGGGTTGATTGCTAAATAACCAGCAACTTTCTGAGCTGATATTCTCATATTGTGATGTTGAAGTGTGACATTGATTTTACAGTTTCTTAAAAGGAATGGAGGGTTGCTGCTCCTGCCAGGTTATCCACTAAAGTTCATTAGGAGGTGCTGGAAATGTGAAGGATCAATGATCTGATCCCTTCCCTCCATTCCCCAATTGAGAGATGATGAAAATGGAGTATTAACCGAAGTCAGACTAAAGGCTGCACATTTGCTTTTGTGGGATTCTTCAAGTTTCTGGTGGTTCCCAATGTATGGATTTCAACAAGGTCTGGCACACGAGCCCAGCCACGTAACTGGTAGAGCTTCTGAGAAATGAATACTGTTCAACTTGTGTCATCTAGAATTCTAAAGGGCAGAGAATTCTCCAGGACAGATTCCACTTTGATTTCATTCCTAGAGAGGCAAGGTCTGATGAACCTCCAGCTTCTCTTAAGGAGAAGTCTTCACTATCTTGCCACCTTACAGTCAGGAGGGAACAGTGCCCCTTACCTCACATACTGTTAATGAACTAGATTTAAGACTTGAGGCTCCCAGATTGATCTCTTTTTAGTGGAAACCCAAGAATTCCTCAAGAAAGACTGCCCTAGCCTTATTTTCATAAATGTGTGACTTGTTTAAATTCAATGCATGCTAAGTCACCTCAGTCCTGTCAGACTCCTTGCAACCCCATGAACTGCAGCCCACCAGGCTCCTCCATCCATGGGATTCTCCAGGCAAGAATATTGGAATGTGTTGCCATTTTCTTCTCCAGGGTGTTTAAATTCAATGCTGTACAATTTATCCCTTCATTTATTTGTCCAAAAAAATTTTAAATTCCAATATTAGGCATGGGGGAAAAAAATTCAATGAGATTATCTACTAAGTATATTTCTCTTTTGATTTGCACTGAAAAGTGTTTTTACTGCTATTATAGAAGTTAACCTCCATTATGATGATATTCTGTTTATTTATCTACTAATTAAAATGTAATCAGTATAGGTATAAAGTTTTATATCACTGGTGAATATTGTATATAACATGCAATACGTTTTCTATCTAGCATGTGAAACAAATATTTATTTAATAAAAACTGTAGAAAAAGATATAGATAGTACCAAAATTAATTATCAAGCAATGGTGGTGGTCAGCATTCAAGTACTAAATCATTTAATTCTTCCTCCTAAGCCAGAGAACTCTTATTTGTGGGACCAAAATTTATTATCCATCTGCATTTATTCACTTCTTAATTTAATAAACATTTATTGAATCAGTATCAGGTTTTCAGATAAATCTGATGAAACCTTTAATGTTCAACATTTATTATTTAACTTTATAAAAGAACAGTATTCCCAGTTCCATTCTAGGAGTTGAGGACCACTTAGGACCTGTAGTAGTAATAAGCAGCCTTCTTGTAGCTGATGGTTAGCAGGGACATTATATCCTCATAGTACAGCATATTGGCCAATTTTCTCTCTAAGCCAGCCAAAGGGGAAAGACAAGAGGTTCTGTGAACTAGGCACCATAAAATAAGCTCATCCTTTTCAAGATATTATTATTTGATTCTGAATTACATTATCTTTGAGCTTTTTGGATGGAAAATCCCCTAACACTTCTTTGATGATTATCCGGCACCTTTGTCCATCATTCACATTCCATATATGTAGGAAACCACTCTTTGCTTTAAAACATTTTTAGTAAGACCACAAATCTCCTTTGTTTCTTGCTAACCAGTGACTTTGTTTCTTGCTAACCAGTGATTGAGGCTGAGTCCTTTGAGCCATTGTGTAAATCAAAGCAGAGGAATGAACTCTGATTACCAAACCTTGGGACATTCTCGGTCAATTCTCAAATCTTTCAGGTTTTGAAATTATAACATTTCTAGTGGATTCTAGGATTCCTTCAAAGTCTGTTTTCTAGATGTATTTGGTAAAACATAGCATCATGATCATGATGACTCCTTATTCTTTTTAAATTTAGACATCTTAGTGTTCCTTGGCCCTCTCTCTTTCTTATTACTAGATTTTGGCTAAATTTTTGCCAATTTTCTTCATATTCTTGTTGCAAAATATTAACTAATAACTCAGGGCTCTTATGTTTTGAAAGCTCAATTTTTCATTTGGCAATTCTCTGACTCCAGAGTGAAAAGTATTCTTCAGAATTAGAGGTGAGTCAATATTAATTTTCAAAATGGAGGCCAAGGAGCCATATATATATGGAACCACTCTTTGCTTTAAAACAGATTTTTAGTAAGACCACAAATCTCCTTTGTTTCTTGCTAACCATTTACTTTGTTTCTTGCTAACCAGTGATTGAGGCTGAGCCCTTTGAGCCATTGTGTAAATCAAAGCAGAGGAATGAACTCTGATTACCAAACCTTGGGACTAAGTTATAGAGGAAAGGTGCAGAAACTGCCAAATGTCTAAGGAAGTTGAGATGACAGTGGATTCAAATGGGTGTTGGGGCTCTGAGGAACCTCAGGGAGTTCTTATTTACACTGGAAAGGTCACAGGTGGTTAAGATACAAGCAAAATGTTCTTTATGCCCTGAGTATTTCAGGATCCCTGAGTATTCTCTTTAGAATCCTCCAACTTAGGAACTGAATAGAATATACCTGCTTTTGCTGTAAATCCCAGTTTTAAACCCATACTGAAGGAGTTCAGAAGCTAGTTTCAGAGGTTTTAACATTCACATTGGGATTCCTCATGTCCAATGGTGCCAAGGTGAAAAATATATGAAAGAGGAGATAGAGAGGATGAGAACGGGAGAATGTGACTATCGTGGGGTGAGAAGTCATTGCTGCTGCTGCTGCTGCTGCTAAGTCGCTTCAGTCGTGTCTGACTCTGTGCGACCCCAGGGACGGCAGCCCACCAGGTTCCCCCGTCCCTGGGATTCTCCAGGCAAGAACACTGGAGTGGGTTGCCATTTCCTTCTCCAATGCATGAGAGTGAAAAGTGAAAGCAAAGTCTCTCAGTCGTGTCCAACTCCTAGCGACCCCATGGACTGCAGCCCACAAGGCTCCTCCGTCCATGGGATTTGCCAGGCAGGAGTACTGGAGTGGGTTGAAGCATGCTATTGTTACTTTCCTAAGTGTGCTAGGTAGAAAGCAAAAGGAAACAATGTCTATTATAAATATTTCTTCTCTGTCCTGCACAATGCCAAACTTGCCCATTGTGAGGAGGATTTAGACTGGTATGTTGGTCCATGTTCATCTTATTTGTAGGCTCATTTGATCGAGAAACACATGGTGTTAATTACATGCAAATGAATTGACTATGAGGCAGAATAGTCATCCTGGTTTTCTATTCTTGGTTCCAACTGCTGCCAAAGAACTGAATTATGTGGCAGAATTTCAGTCTGCTTTACTTGACCTGCAAAATGGCGATGATGGTCATTTCCTCAGTTGAGACAAAACATCTCAAAAGGCAACTGTGTGGCATAATGGAAAGAATATAGACTTCGGTATTTAAAAGATCTTGGCTACAGTCAAATTTATGACATTTATTAACTATACACCCTTGTCCCAATCACTTAATCTCCCTAAGCCTTAATTTCCTCCACGCTTACATGGGGATAATAATACCTGCCTCACAGGATTGTTATGGGGATTGTTCTGTTATGAAAGGACATAAAGTACATAAAAGTGTTTTGCAAATTTAACAAACATTTAAGCTCGAATCAATTTTTGCGCCAGGAACTCCGCTAGGGGTTGATGATAAATTGGTAGAGAGCACAGTCTTTGTTCTCAAGGAATGGAAAGTACAGAGTTGTAAATAAATAAACATAATGATATTAACTCCATAATATAATATAGTTAATGGTGTTAAGCAGAAAGTACAATGGGATAAATGCCTGAGCTGAGAAATAAAGGATGAGTTAAAGATTGCATAAGCAGACACATTTATAAAAGTTTAAAGGAAAGGATTGTGCAGGCAGAGTAGGAGGATGTAGGCCTCAACTTTCTCCATGAACAGATCCAAAACGCATTTATGTGCAAAAAAATTCTCACAGAAAACTAACTGGAAACTGAAAGAAAGCACCCTGTACAACCAAAGCTGCAAGAAAGATCTGCATGGAATCAAGTAGGAAGGGAAAAGACAGGGATAGGAGGTTGGGACCTGTAACCCCAGGAAAGGGGCTTAGAGGAAAAGGGAGATTGCATGGGTGGAGATCCTCCCTGGGGAGTCAGCATTTTGAGCTATCCTATTGTGTGCCCCAGCCCTGAGATCCAGTATGGAAAGATGCTCCCTTGGCTGGTTGGAGGGCCGATGGGACTAATGGAAAGACTATACGAAGAATCCACTTGGGAGGAGCACCAGAACATTTGCTTGCTCCTGAAACAGGGCAGAGAGGACAGATTAAAACTGCACAGATGGCTGACTGGTTTCCTGCAAATGTCTCAGCCTAACCTGAGTGAAGGCCCCAGCCGCCCTTTCTTTGTGCTGCAGCTCTACATTCAAGCAAGAACCATCATGACCAAGGAAAGAGCTCAGGCATCAGAACAAAGCCAGATCAGACTCAAAGCAGCATCTGAGCTCGGGACAGTGGGCACAGCCATTACTCGCACTTACACAGGCAATGTCTCAAAAACAACCCTGACCACTGGCTGCAGCCACACTGCCACAGCTTGCCCCTGATACACTCCAAGAGTCCACATGGGATCTGCCTGCCCTACAGCACAGCTCCACATGAGGGAGGGAACGGCAGAGGCTGAGGGAAGAGACTGACCCGGAGGGATAAAGGAGACTCAGACATGAGCGGCATCTGAGCAAGGCAGGGGCAGCCATTCCTGACGCACAGGCAGCATGTCAGAAGCAGTTCTGAACTCTGTCTGTGGAGAGACGGCCACAACCCACACACCATCACACATTCTGCTTCTGCTACTGCTCCTCTCAAGGGCAAGTATGCTGGGTGCTGTGCTAAGTCTCTCAGTCATGTCTGACTCTTTGCGACCCCATGGACTGTAGCCTGTCAGGCTACAGTCTGTCTATGGGGATTCTCCAGGCAAGTATACTGCAGTGAGTTGCTGTGCCCTCCTCCAGGGGATCTTCCCAACTCAGGGATCAAACCCTTATCTCTTGTATCTCCTGAACTGGCAGATGGGTTTTTTTACCCCTACTGCCACCCTGGGAAGGGCTATGCTGGGGTAGTGCTCACACTTAAAGGGAACAGAACCAGCCTGGACCTGAGCCTCAGCGCTTCTGCTTCAGCAACTTGCTTCTTAGGCCTACCCCTGATAGCCTGGGGACAGCCACTGAGCAGAGTGGAAGCCTGGGCTCACTCCTACCTCTGGTTCTAACCACTCTTTCCATAGTCCTATCTCCCAGCGAGGTGATAGTTGCCAGCACACCCTGAGGAAAGATGTGACTTGGGTTCATGTCAAAATCCAGCTCTCCCACCAAAACCACTGGGCGCGTTCAGACTCTACAGGGATGCTCCAACATAAGGACATGCCTTCAAAACTTCATGCAGTTGGTAACACCTCATCTAATCACAGAGACAAAAAAAGTTAAGCAAAATAAGAAGACAGAAGAAATTTATCTCAGCCAAAAGAGCAAGAGAAAACCCATACAAAAATGAAACAGAAACAAACAATTTAATAAATAAATAATTAAAATCATTAATAAAATGATGCTAAGTGAATTATCAGGCTTCAGCAATATGTGAACTGTGAACTTCCTGATGTTCAAGCTGGTTTTAGAAAAGGCAGAGGAACCAGAGATCAAATTGCCAACATCCACTGGATCATGGAAAAAGCAAGAGAGTTCCAGGAAAACATCTATTTCTGCTTTATTGACTAGGCCAAAGCCTTTGACTGTGTGGATCACAACAAACTGTGGACAATTCTGAAAGAGATGAGAATACCAGACCACCTGACCTGCCTTTTGAGAAATCTGTATGCAGGTCAGGAAGCATGGACATGGAACAACAGACTGGTTCCAAATAGGAAAAGGAGTACATCAAGTCTGTATACTGTCACCCTGCTTATTTAACTTCTATGCAGAGTACATCATGAGAAATGCTGGACTGGAAGAAACACAAGCTGGAATCAAGATTGCCGGGAGAAATATCAATCACCTCAGATATGCAGATGACACCACCCTTATGGCAGAAAGTGAAGAGGAGCTAAAGAACCTCTTGATGAAAGTGAAAGAGGAGAGTGAAAAAGTTGGCTTAAAGCTCAACATTCAGAAAACGAAGATCATGGCATCTGGTCCCATCACTTCATGGGAAATAGATGGGGAAACAGTGGAAACAGTGTCAGACTTTATTTTTGTGGGCTCCAAAATCACTGCAGATGGTGACTGCAGCCATGAAATTAAAAGACACTTACTCCTTGGGAGAAAAGTTATGACCAACCTAGATAGCATATTCAAAAGCAGAGACATTACTTTGCCAACTAAGGTCCGTCTAGGCAAGGCTATGGTTTTTCCTGTGGTCATGTATGGATGTGAGAGTTGGACTGTGAAGAAGGCTGAGCGCCAAAGAACTGATGCTTTTGAACTGTGGTGTTGGAGAAGACTCTTGAGAGTCCCTTGGACTGCAAGGAGATCCAACCAGTCCATTCTGAAGGAGATCAGCCCTAGGATTTCTTTGGAAGGAATGATGCTAAAGCTGAAACTTCAGTACTTTGGCCACCTCATGTGAAGAGTTGACTCATTGGAAAAGACTCTGATGTTGGGAGGGATTGGGGGCAGGAGGAGAAAGGGACGACAGAGGATGACATGGCTGGGTGGCATCACAGACTTGATGGACGTGAGTCTGAGTGAACTCCGAGAGATGGTGATGAACAGGGAGGCCTGGCGTGCTGCGATTCATGGGGTCGCAAAGAGTCGGACACAACTGAGCGACTGAACTGAACTGAACTGAACTGAATTAAGAATAAGAATAGATGAACAGTGAGAATTTTAACAAAGTACAAGAATATATAAAAAGAAATAGAACTGAAGAATACAATAACAGAAATGAAAAACATATTAGAAGAAATTAATAGCAGACTGGGTGACACAGAAGAATCGATAAGTAATCTGGTTGATGGAATAATGGAAATCACCAAATCGAATGGAAAAAAATAAATGAATAAATAAAAAATGGATAACATGAAGTATACTAAAAATTGCATTATGAGTGTCCTAGAAACGTAAGAAGGAGAAAAGAGGGGAGTCAAAAATATATTTCATGATATTATAACTGAAAAATTCCTAAACTTACAGAAGAAAACAGATATCCAGGTACAGGACACCCAGAGGATTTCAAATAGAATGAATTCAAATTGCACTAAAAATTATAACATCATAATTAAAGTGTCAAAAGTGAAAGATAAGCAGAGAATTCTAAAGGCAGCAAGGAAAAAAAAAAAAAATGATGCCTTCCCTGATGGCTCACCCAGTGAAGAATCTGCCTGCAATGAGGGAGACCTGGGTTCAGTCTATGGGTTGGGGAGATCCCCTGGAGAATGGAATGGCTACCCACTCCAATATTCTGGCCTGGAGAATTCCATGGACATAGGATCCTGGAAAGCTACAGTTCATGGGGTAGCAAAGAGTCACACATGACTGAGCGACTAACACTAAATAAGTAAATAGGTTATCAGCTGATTTCTCTGCAGAAACTTTACAGCCCAAAAGGGACTGGCATGATATATTCAAAGTGGTATAAAGGAAAAATTTGCAGCCTATTCAACAAGGATACTCCACTCGGTAAGATTTAGAATAGGAGAAATAAAGAAATTCCCAGACAAGCAAAACCTAAATATAATACTTCAGTACTAAAACTTACCCTAAAAGAAATGTTTAAGGGTCTTCTCTAAGTGGAAAAGAAATGGCTATATCAAAAAGTGAGATACTATGGGAAAGTATTGTATTAAATTCATTAGTTGTTGTTCAGTTGCTAAGTCACGTCTGACTCTTTTGCGACCTCATGGACTGTGGCCCACAAAACTCCTGTCCATGAGATTTTCCAGCAAGAACACTGGAATGGGTTGCTGTTTCCTTCTCCAGGGGATCTTCCCAACTCAGGGATCAAAACTGTGTTTCTGCATTGGCAAGAGGATTCTTTGCCACTGAGCCACCAGGGAATAAAAGGAACTACAGAAAAGGAAAAATCCCACAAGTAAGCTCAAATATATGATAAAGGCTGAGGATCAACCCTTAAATACATTATTATGAGGACTACAACACAAAAATTGTAAAAGAAACTATAATTACAATAAATTAACAGTGGAAGGAAAAATATAAAGATGTAATAATATGACCTTTAAAGCACAAAATGTTGGGGAGGGAAATAAAAAGGTAGACCTTTTAAAATGTGATTAAACTTAAATGATTGTTGTAAATAAGTAGTTATAGCTATTGGTCAACATATATAAACCTCACATATGGTAAGCACGTATCAAAAACCTGTAATAGTGCAAAAACTAGAAAGGGACATAAGGATACCACTAAAGAAAATCTGCAAACCTCAAGGAAAAAACAGAAAGGAGGGAAAAAACAAACAAACAAACCAGAGCTATGAAAACAAGAAAAAAAGTAAATTTAGAACTGCAATAAGTACATGTTGTTGTTTAGTTGCTAAGTTGTGTGTGACTCTTTGTGACCTCACAGACTGTAGCCTGCCAGGCTCTTCTGTTCATGGGATTTCCCAGGCAAGAATACTGGAGTGGGTTGGTATTTCTTTCTCCAGGGATCTTCCTGACTCAGGTATCAAACCCAGGTCTCCTGCATTGGCAGGTGGATTCTTTTTATAGCTGAGCCGCCAGGGAAGCCCAATAAGACCATACCTATAACTTATCAAAAACTATGCTAAATTTCAATGGACTAAATCCTCCAAATAAAAAGACTGATCATGGTGTATGATCACTTGAATGTGCTGTTGAATTTGGTTTGCTAGTATTCTGTTAGAATTTTTGCATTTATATCTATTAAGATTTTTTTTTTTTTTTTTTTTACAAATTTCTTTTCCTGTGGCGTCCTTATCTGCCTTTGGTATCAGGATTAAGCTGGGCTTGTAAGATGGGTTTGAGAGTGTTTCCTCTTCAGTTTTTGTAAAAGACTTAGAGAAGGATTGGCTTTATGCTTCTTAAATGTTTTGTAAAACTCACCAGTGAAACCATCTGGACCTGGACTTTTCTGTTGTTGTTGTGAGGTTTTGGCTACTGCTTCAATCTCTTTAGTCATTATTTGTCTCCAGGCCTGCTTCTGAATGGGTGTGTCTCCTACCAAGTCTCTGGGTGTACTAGACTGTCCATGACTGTGTTTGAAGGGCTTGGAGCCAAAGAGAGGGCCCTTTCAGGATCTCTGAGGCTCAGATACGGATGTCTCCTGTCTGGTCCATGTGCAGGAGAACTGTTTGTGGACTGTGGCTGAGAGGGACTGAAACCCTTTCAGGATCTTCAGGGCTACAGATGGGAGTCTATCCCAACAGTTCCTTGAACCAGCAGAACTACTTGTGGACTGCAGCTATGGCAAGGTTTGATATCAGTATAAGGCTCTTCAGGATCATTAGAGATACAGCCTGGAGGGTTTTCTGTCGTGTCTCTGAACCAGTGGGCCTGCTCATGGACTGGGAGGGGGTCGATTCATTCTAAAGTTGGAGGAGAACCAACAAAAGGAGGTAAACTTTGCTTTGAAATCTTCTGCAAATCTCTGTACTTACTTCAAACTCTTGAATTCGAATATATATGTTTACTTGAGGACCACAAAGGAGTGGCAGAGGGATTGGGACAGGCCTCCAGAGATTTATTTAAGTCTCTAAAATTTCTGTGAATGACAAATTGGGGTTAAAACACCATATTCGGATGATTTAAGTGTAAATGAGCAGAAACATATGGATTAAATTTCCTTCCAATTGCGTACGAGGTTAACAATTAAACACAAAAGGGTGCTTGGGGTAAAAATATTACTGGGGCTTTATTAGATCCAAAATATGGGAGCAGTGGTTAGAGAGTCAGCAAGTTAAGCAAGCAGTACAGCTTGCCATGAGAAATTGAATCTGGATTTTACTGTTTCTCTCCCTCCATCTCTCCAGGTTTCTCTCTGCCTCTGTCTGTCCCTCCTGGTCTTCCTCCCCTAACCAGCTCAGTGTTCAGGCTACCATCTGGGTTCTCTCAGACATCTTGAAACCACATTTTCCAGCTGTCTAAAGGCCATAGCCAGACCCTCTTCTGTTTGTAGAATTTCACCAATAACTTCCAATTTGAGAGGAGAAAAATCAGTAGCAGGTGTCACAGTTCTTCAAGTAGAATGTTGTTTATTATGGCTGTTCTCTAAAGAAATGTTAGGCCCACACTACAGTACATAATATATTGCTTTATATAATTTTGCATTATAGCCTTTCCTTTATTTCTTCCTCTAGTCTTTCTACACTTACCTTGGCCCCCAGCTTTCTCTTGCTAGATAAGCTTAATGCAAAGGAATTAAAAGCCATTTTCCATATGTTTTTAAGCATGTCTGAAGAATGTGTTCATACACTGGTTAAACACTTTTTGATGATAGAAATTACATAATGATTATGGAGTTGGGCATGGGCTGTGATCAGGCTGTTTTACCTTGTTCTAAAATTTTTGATGAAACAGTGGTAGAGACTAGCACGAGAGGGTGGGGAGATTAGAGGCCAAACCCAAAACTAAGTGGATATATTTGTGATTGCTATTTTTGTTTAAAGGTGGAATGTTTTAGCTTTCAAAAGAAATGCTATAGCCTTTAAGAAAAAAACTGTAATTAGGGATTAGGGAAAACTATGCAAGCTAGAAGGTTTGAACAGAGCGAAGGGGCAAACTTAGACATTGTCCCATTCCTTTTCACACTCTATGGGACAGGTGACAATGAAATGCTGAAATCCAGGGTTCTTAATATGGCACAGGAGAAAGATGAGTGATTTTTTTTTCTAAATTATCCAGTTTAATGAATTTCCATAGGTTTATACAGTTGTATAAATATGGCTACAATCAATATATAAAGCAATTGATATATATGACAACATCAAAAGTTTCCTCCTATCCCCTTTCAAACCCACTCTGATTCCCATCTTCAAATAACCACTGACTTTACTTTATCACTGGGGTTTGCCTACTTTTAGAATTACAAATAGAGTGATAGAGTGTATATGATTTTTTTGTCTGCAACTCTTCACTCAGCAAAATTATCTTGATATTCTCCAAGATATTTTTGTTCATTTTTATTGCTGTGTAAATTTCCCCAGTGTGTGTGTGTGTGTGTGTGTGTGTGTGTGTGTGTGTGTGTGAGTGTACATATCCTTTCATCAGTTGATGAACATGTGAGCTGATTTTGTTTTCTGCTTTTATGAATAATACTTCTATGAGTGTTGGAATCTGAAAGAAGTTTATTAGGAATTTTTGTTTAGGCCATGCCATGAGACATGTGGATCTTAATTCCCTGATCAGGGATAGAACACATGCCCTCCACTATGGGAGCTCAGAATCTTAAACACTGGACTGTCAGGGAAGCCCCTATGAGCATTTTTAAAAGTCTGTGTGTGTACATCTGTTTCTGTTTTCCTTCAGTAAAAACCAAGGATAGCTGAACATGTGTTTGACTTTGTAAGATACTGTCAAACTGTTTTACAAAATGTTTGTACCATTTTACAATTCCATCAGCAGTTTTGTTTGTTCTACATCATTAGCCGTCGAAATCTTACCTATTTTATTAAAATGGTAGTTTGGGTTTCCCAGGTGGCTCAGTGGTAAATAATCCACCTGCAGTGCAGGAGACATGGGTTTAATCCTGGGTGGGGAAGATCCCCTGGAGAGGGAAACGGCAACCCTCTCCAGATTCTTGCCTGGGAAATCCCATGGACAGAGGAGTCTGGAGGTCCATGGGATCACAAATAATCAGACATGACTTAGTGACTAAAACAGCAACAAATTGTAGGTTATTGTGGTTGTTTTTATTTATTATGGTAAAATACACATAATAATAAATTTTACTATCTTAATCATTTTTCAATGCACAGCTCATTCACAATGCTGGGCTAACATCACCATTATCCATTTTCAGAATGTTTTCATCATCATAAATAGGAACTGTGGTCATTAAAAAATAACACCCCACTCTTTTCTCCCCTGAAAACCTGGTCACCTCTATTCTACTTTATGTCTATGAATTTGCTTGTTGTAGGTACTTCAGATATATGAATTCATACTATATTTATCTTTTGTGTCTGATTTCTTTCACTTAACATAATATTTTGAGATATCATCCAAGTTGTAGCATGTATTACAATTTTTACTTTTTAAAGTTTGAATCATATTCTGTCGTCTCTCACTCTACAGATTCCGTTTATCTGTCCATTTTCAACCTTTAAAGTACATCATTTGGGTTGTTTTATATCTTGTGAATACTGTTGCTATGCACATTGGTGTACAAACATTTGAGTCCTGTTTTCAATTTCTTTGATGCATATTTAGAAGTAGGACCATTGGATCATATAGTGATTCTGTTTAACTTTTTGAGAAACCACCAAACTGTTTCATAGTGACTGTGAAACTATACACATTCACAAGCAAACCCTGAGGGTTCTGCTTTTTCTGCATCTTCATCAACACTAGTTATTTTCCATTTTGGGAAAAAAATAGCCATTCTAAATGCTAAGTAGTATCTTCCTGTGTTTTGATTTGCATTTCCCTAATGGCCACTGACGTTCAGCACTGTTTACTGATCTTCAGTTCAGTCCAGTCCCTCAGTCGTTTCTGACTCTTTGCGACCCCATGGACTGCAGCATGGGCGCCAGGCTTCCCTGTCCATCACCAGCTCCTGGAGCTTGCTCAAACTAATGTCCATCGAGTTGGTGATGCCATCCAATGTCTCATCCTCTGTCATCCCCTTATCCTGCCTTCAATCTTTCCCAGCATCAAGGTCTTTTCCAGTGAGTCAGTTATTCATTCACATTGGGTGGCCAAAGTATGGGAGCTTCAGCTTCAGCATCAATCCTTTCAATAAATATTCAGGACTGATTTCCTTTAGGATTGACTGGTTTGATATCTTTGTAGTCCAAGGACTCTCAAGAGTCTTCTCCAACGTCACAGTTCAAAAGCATCAATTCTTCAGCTCTCAGCTTTCTTTATGGCCCAACTCTCACATCCATACATGACTACTGGAAAAACCATAACTTTGACTAGATGGACCTTTGTCAGCAAAGTGATGTCAATATGCTGTCTAAATTGGTCATAACTTTTCTTCCAAAGATCAAATGTCTTTTAATTTCATGGCTGCAGTTACCATCTGCAGTGATTTTGGAGCCCAAGAGAATAAAGTCTGTCACTGTTTCCATTGTTTCCCCATCTATCTGCCATGAAGTGATGGGTTCAGATGCCATGATCTTAGTTTTTTTAAATGTTGAGTTTTAAGCCAGATTTTTCACTCTCCTCTTTCACTTTCAACAAGAAGCTCTTCAGTTCCTCTTCCCTTTCTGCCATAAGGGTGGTGTCATCTGCATATCTGAGATTATTGATATTTCTCCTGGCAATCTTGATTCCAGCTTGTGCTGGAGTCATGGTCTTACTCACCATTTATATAGCATCCTTGGAGAACTGTGTATTCATGTCCTTTGCCCATTTTTAAAATTTGGCTTATATTTTCTGTTGTTGTTAGGTTGTAAGTGAAGGATTTTAACATTGGTCCATCTAGTGTGTTTTAGGACAAATTTAATAAATACATGCTTATGTAACTATGTGCTTAGTGCTTAGTCACTCAGTCATGTCTGACTCTTTGTGACCCCATGGACTGTAGCTTGCCAGGCTCCTTTATGTTGATTTTCCAGGCAAGAATACTGGAATGGGTTGCCATGCCCTCCTCCAGGGGATCTTTCCAACCTAGGGGTTGAACCCAAGTCTCCTGCTTTGCAGGTAGATTATTTACTATCTGAGCCACCAGGGAAGCTTCTATTTAGCTATACTGCAGCTAAAAGTAGATAATATAGAGCTTCAAGCCTTTGATCCTCCACTTCTGAAATTCTGACCTGATTTTTGAAGCTGTTGTAATTGAAAAGTGAGAAATGTTAACATTCAAGCTGTTATTTGATATCTCTGATATAAGGAAATCAGTGCATTGTTTTGGAGGGGTGTTACGGAGAATGACATAGAAGACTGATTACTTATTTGTAATCATTTCTTATTTAATAATTTAATTCCACTCTTTTTGATCATTTAAATGTATATTTTATACACTAGCCCAACAGAGGTACTCTTAAGCTGTTCATAATGATGCTATTCTGCTTTTTATTACCCTTTGGTGAAACAGAGAGCCACACATTTAAATGTTAATGATGAAATGTATATGATCTTTCATTTCAATGAAATATGTGTTATTTGATGAGTAGTACTTAAAAATATGTTATTTGATTTGTAGTACTTAGAACTAAAGAGCTTCTTTATGAAGGTGAAAGAGGAGAGTGGAAAAGCTGGCTTAAAACTCAACATTCAAAAAACTAAGATCATGGCATCTGGCCCCATCACTTCATAGCAAATAGATGGGGAAAGATTGGAAACAGTGACAGACTATTTTCTTGGGCTCCAAAATCACTTCAGATGGTTACTGTAGTCATGAAATTAAAAGACACTTGCTCCTTGGAAGCAAGGTAAAACCTAGACAGCATATTAAAAAGCAGACACATCACTTGCCGACAAATGTCTGAATAGTCAAAGCTATGGTTTTACGAGTAGATGTGAGAGTTAGACCATAAAGAAGGCTGAGTGCTGAAGAATTGATGCTTTTGATCTGTGGTGTGGGAGAAGACTCTTGAGAGTCTCTTGAACTGCAGGGATATGAAACTAGTCAATCCTGAAGGAAATCAACCCTGACTATTCATTGGAATGACTGATGCTGAAGCTGAAGCTCCAATATTTAGCCACCTGATGCAAACTGCCAACTTATTGAAACAGACCCTGATGCTGGGAAAGATTAAAGGCAGGAAGAGCAGGGGATGACAGAGGATTAGATGGTTGGATAGGATGTTTGACTCAATGGACCGAGTTTGAGCAAACTCTGGGAGATAGTGAAGGACAGGAAGCTTGCCGTGCTGTAGTCCATGGGGTCACAAAGAGTCAGACATGACTGAGCGGCTGAACAATAATAACTACTTAGAAAAACAAATTTTCCTTTCTTAAAATAGTGAGTCCAAGACTTCCCTGGCTGTCCAGTGGTTGGGGCTTGATTCCTGGTCAGGAAACTAAGATCCTACATACTGTGCAGGATCCTAGGGGGAAGGAGAAGGAGCCTCATGAGGGAGGGATCTCTCTTTAATTATGGCTTATTCATGTTTTTGTACAGCCGAAACCCAGATAACACTGTAAAGCAATTTTCCTCCAATTAAAAAATAAATTAAAAGAGTAAATTCTGAAGAAAAGGCTCTTTGGATAGAAATTTTGTGATGGAAATAGATAAGTTCTAGATGTTTTGTGTAAGCCAAATTTATATTTTCTTATCATGTCCTTTCTTAAGCATTTTTAAAAGACAGTGGCAATCAAGCTTAAACTAGCATGATTCCATTTATGTTAATAATAATAGATAAGGCAAAAGAAGTAATTTCACGGCAGGTGAGAGAAAATTATAAAATACTGTCAAGATGAAAAAAATAAAGAAAAAGGGTGAGTCTACATTTAAGGACAGGAATTAATTACAATAGATAAATTCAGGCCTCATATAACTTAGTAGCTTAAATGTTAAGTGAACTAAAATTTTAGAGGAAGTACGACAATCTACATGTCCCCAAATATCTCAAAATACCTAGAAGTAATCGAAATACAACCATTTAAAATGCATGATCCCTTATTAACATGTAAATGCTCCTGGTGCAGATATTCTTGAACTGAGGTCAGCTGTCCACATGTCAGTGCTGACACGTTAATTTCATCCTCTATAAATATTCACACTCATAATAAAAAGATATAAAGTCAGCTTAAAACCATGTAAAAGAGAGCATAACTTTACAAAACTCTTTAAAACAATTTCTTAAGGATCACTGTTCCAACCCCATAAAAAAAACGTCTCCCTAAACTGGCCCATCATTCTTCATTTCCTCGTTCTCCATGCTAGTGGCACAAATGGCAGAGAGAAATTGTTTCCTCTAAGCCATTCCCCATCGTTTCCCTTAATTTGTGGTTGTCGTTGTTGTCTCTATCCTTTACAATGACCTAGTAGTTGGGATGTCTTACTCCAAATCCTTCCCAGTAACGTGGCCTTATTTATGTCCTCGTGGAAGTGAGAATCATTTCAGTTTTCTTCAACAAGCTTCTCTATGGATACGGTCCATGAACTAAGAGTGGTTTTTATACTCTTCCTACACATTTTCTGAATTTTACTGTGCTTGTTTTGGTTTCCTTTTTGTTTTGTTTTATTGAAGTATAGCTGACTGACAGTATTATATTAATCTCAGCTGTACAATATAGTGATATGATATTTTATAGATTACACTCCATATAAAGTTATTATAACATATTGGCTATATTTCCTGTGCCATATATTACATCCAGACATGAAGGGAATTATGCTTAGTGAAATAAGTCAGACAGAGAA
This sequence comes from Nanger dama, assembly GCA_917880005.1. Lineage (NCBI taxonomy): Eukaryota > Metazoa > Chordata > Mammalia > Artiodactyla > Bovidae > Nanger > Nanger dama. The sequence continues at coordinate 6,107,708 of CAKJTW010000097.1, read as the reverse complement.
AGACACATACTGTTTGTTTTCACTCATTGTGAAAGTGTTAGTTGCTCAGCCGTGTCTGACTCTGCGGTTCCTTGGACTGTAGCCCGCCAGGCTCCTCTGTCCGTGGAATTCTCCATGAAAGAATACTGGAGTGGGTAGCCATTCCCTTCTCCAGGGGGTCGTTGTGACCCAGGGATTATATCTGGGTCTCTTGCATTGCAGGCAGAGTCTTTACTCTCTGAGCCACCAGGGAAGCCCCTTTACTTATATGTGGAATCTAAAAAAAAAAAACAAGTGAACAAATATTTAATATAACAAAACAGAAATGGACTCACAGAGAACAAAGCAGTGGCTACCAGTGGGGAGAAGGGTGGGAAAAGGCAACATGGGGAAAGAGATTAAGAGGTACAATTTCTTACATATAAAATAAGTCAGTTGGCTCATTTTTGTGTGTGCATTTAGCTCAGTACAATTTTATAACACGTATAGGCATACAGGCATGTATATCACACATGTCTATAATGCCATAAAAGAGTCTCATTCCCTCAGCGTTTTTCATGGTCACACCTGGCTGCCTCTCACTTGGAAACCACTCGCTATACCTGCTCTCCATTTCTATTTTTCTTTTAATAAATGTTATATAGATGGAACATATAATATGTAACTATGGAGGGTTTATTTTTTCACTTACCGTAATTCTCTTGAGGCTTATTCAATTGCTGCTTGTATCAAGAGTAAACTCCTTTTATTGTTGAGTAGTATTCCACAGTATGGAAGGATGTACTTTATTTTGTCTAACCATCCATCCACTGAAGAATATATGAGTTGTCTTTATTTTTGGCTATTATGAGTAAAGCTGCTCTGAATATTGAGTACCAGTTTTTGCATGAATACAGGTTTTCTATTTCTTTGGGATAAATACACCAAATGCAGCGGCTGGGTTGTTCGATAATTATATGCTTAGTTTTCTAAGAAATGGCTGAACTATTTTCCAGAGTGGCTGTATCATTTTATATTCTGTCAGGCAATCTATGGATTATCTAATTTTCTCACATACAGCATTTTCTGCTATTACTGTTTTTCCTTTTAACCAGTGTAAAGAGTGTATAGAAATAGCTCACTGGGGTTTTAACCTGCAATTCCGGGATAGCAATTGATGTTATTATTTTCCATGTGCTTACTTGCCATATCAGTTTTCTCTTTACTGTAATACTTGCATATGTCTTTTTCCCTTTTTGAAATTTGATTTTTTTCTCTTTCTTGACTGCTGAGTTTTGAGAGTTCATTATATGTTCTAGACACAATTATTTTGGCACACATGAAATTTGTGTGCCAAAATGAAAATTTGTTTTCCATATTTCTAAAAGCAAAATCTTGAATTTGATGAGGTACAATTTATCAAGTTTTTCTTTTATGGATCATGTTTTTGATATCAGCTTTAAGTAATAGTATGTTTGTTATTGTTTAGCTGCTAAATCCTGTCTGACTCTTTTGTGATGCCATGAACTGTGTAGCCCACTAGGCTCATGTGTCCATGGATTTCTCAGGCTAGAACAGTGGAATGGATTGCCATTTTCTTCTCCAAATATTATATCTGCCTAGCCTTAAATCCGAAAGATTTTCTCCCATGCTTTTTTTCCCAAAATTTACATTTTTGCATTTTGCATGTAAGTCTATAATTCATTCTGAGTTAATTTTTGTGTCAAGTATTAGTTCTACTTTGAAACTGGGTTTACTTTATTATTATTTTTTCACCTATGAATGTCCACTTTAAACCATGAGAGACAGTGTAGCGGGTATTTTTATTTTGGAGATGGGGGAGAATGGATGCTATTAACTCTAAATATATTTGTAAAGACTGACTTTATAAAATAAGTTGGTAAATGTTCATTCCTCTTCTGATATCTAGAAGAGATTGTGTAAAACTGGTGTTTATTCTTTAAAAGTTTGGTAAAATTCTCTAGTAACACCATTTTGGTCTGGAAGTTTCCTTTAGTAGAGCTTTTAAATCATGAATTCAATTTTTTTAATGGTTATAGGAATGTTTATAATGTCTAATCTTATTTGGGTTTCTTGGTTGGTGATTTTTCAAGGAATTGGTCCATCTCTTAAATGGTATTAACTTTATGACTACAATGCTTTTTACACTATTACCTTATTATCCTTTTAGTAGTTGGAGGTTCTGTAGTATTATAATATTCCCTTTTATTCCCATTTCTTTCCTCCACTCCAACCCCAATCAGTCTTTCTAGAGGTTTATAAGCTTCATTAATATTTTTGAAGAGCAAGCTTTTGGTTTTATTGATTTTTTCTGTTTTATTTTTTAAAAGTTAGATGATTTATCTCTATTCTTTCTATTTGTTTTTAAATTTATTTTGCTCTTATTTTTCTAATATTTTGAGGAAGGCACTTAGATTATATTAAATTTGAGATATTTCTGTTATCACTACTTTTCCTTTTAACCAATCTAAAGCGTGGATAGAGATAGATTATTGTGGTTTTAATCTGCACCTCCTTAATAACTATTGATGTTATTATTTTTCCATGTGTGTATTTTCCTTGTCAATATTCTCTTTACTGAAATCTCTGTTCTACAGGCAATTAGTGCTATACATTTCTCTCCAGGACAGATTTATCTATATTCTGAATATTTGACATGTTATGTTTTCATTTTCATTTCATTATTTGTATTTCCATATTTCACATACATATTTCATATTTCAAATATTCATTTGAGACTGCTCTTTTGCCCACAGATGACTTAAGAGCCAGAAGTTTAATTTCCAAATGTTTGGAAATTTTTCTATCTTTCTGTTACCAATTTCTGGATTTGTTCTATTTTGTTCAGAGAATATATTTTTATAATTGCAATTCTTTTTTTTTTTTGACCCTGAGTTCCAGGTTTATTTATTTATTTTTTAATTTTATTTTTACTTTATTCTACATTACAGTACTGTATTGGTTTTGCCATACATTGACATGAGTCAGCCACAGGTGTACACGAGCTCCCAATCCCAAAGCCCCCTCCCACCTCCCACCCCATATCATCTCTCTGGATCATCCCCGTGCACCAGCCCCAAACATCCTGTATCCTGTATTGAACATAGACTGGCGCTTCATTTCTTACATGATAGTATACATGTTTCAATGCCATATTCCCAAATCATCCCACCCTCTCCCTCTCCCTCAGAGGCCAAAAGTCCGTTCTATACCTCTGTGTCTCTTTTTGTTGTCTCAAATGTTGAGATTTGTTTTATGGCCCAAGATATAATTTATTAATATCTTGGTGAACATACTCTTCTCATTTGGAAAAAAGTGTGTATTCAGCTATTATTGGGTTATATGTAGGAATTAGATCCTGTTGCTTGATTGTGTTGTTCAGATCTTTCATATCCTTGTTGATTTTCTGTTGACCTGAAATAAAGTGTCAGTTGCTCAGTCGTGTCTGACTCTTTTCGACCCATGGACTATGGCCTGCCAGTCTCCTCTGTCCATGGAATTCATCAGGGAAGAATACTGGAGTGGGTGGCCATTCCCTCCTCCAGGGGATCTTTCTGACCCAGGTTTCCTGCATTAAGGGTGGATTTTTATTGTCTGAGCCACTTGCCAAATATTTCTCCAACAAATACAGGTTTATTCAGGATAAGCAGAAAATTGCAATTTGGGGTCTGCAACCATAGAAAGCCATGTGCAGGTCCCTACAGCACAAGGGAAGGAGAGCATTTTTACCTAAAAGTAAAAGAAGTTGGGAAGAATGTAGTAAAGAAACAGGCATTTCATTGGCTGAGACCTTGCCAGGGAAGGAGTCTTCTTGTTGGGCTTGGTTATCAAGGTAGGGCATAAGAGCTCCCCCTTCTGGTTTCCCACCTCTACTTAATTGAGGTTTCTGTTTATGAAATTTTTAAAGCTGACAGGTGAGTTTTGAAGTGCCCAGTGAGAAATTATCTATTTCTTCTTTCAGCTTTAACAATATGCTTTATGTATTTTGAAGCTCATTTTTTTGGGTGTATACACACTAGAACGGTTGTATCTTGCTTGTGGATAGATTCTTTAATTATTACTTAATGTTTGGGTGTTTTTTTGCCTCTAGTAAATATCTCTGCTGAAGTCACATCTATCCAATTTTAATATTAATAAGACAATCCTTGCATTTTATTATGAGTAGTGCTTTCGTGGAATATCTTTTCCTATATTTTTACATTAGTCTAATTGTTGAATTTAAAGTCAGTTTCTTGTAAACAGCGTTTGGTTGGGTTGGTGTATACTTTTTTTCGCTTAAATTCATCTCACCAATCTTTGCCTTTTAACTGACCTATTCAGCCTTTCTGTCAATACATGTAAAGTAATTGTTGATATATTAGAGCTTTAGTCAGTCATTTTATTATTTGTTTCCTTTGTGTGTTTTTTTTCCTTCTAGATATCTTTTCTTGCCTTCCCACTGGTTACTTGAATATTTAGGATTCTGTCTTAATTGATTTACAGTGTTCTTATGTATGTTCCATACTTTTTTTGAAGTGCTGAGCATATGACTTGTGACCAGCCTACAGATATAAACGTTTTCCCGCTTCCAGGTAAAATGTGGGGCTTACTTGCACTTGTGTCCCTTTAGAGTAGGTCTAGTGAGGAAATCTTGTAGCTTTCTTTCACCTGGAAGTGTCTGTATCTGTATCCCCCTCATCATTTCTGAAAGATAGTTTCCTAGGAACCTGCACCTGACAGGGTTAGGGTTTCTTTCGCCACGTGAAAACTGTGCCACTTTCTTCTAGTTTCTGTGGTTTCAGATGAGAAGAAATTTGCTGTCACTGGCATGGTTTTTTCCTAATAAGTGATACACTCTTACTCTCAGAATGTGCTCAAGATCTTTCCTTCGTCTTTATTGTTCAGAAGTTGCTTTCGTGTGGCTTTCTTTGAGTTTGCTCAGATTGTTGAAATCAATTGATCTATCTATATTTCTATCAATATTTCTCCAAACCTGGGAAGTTTTCAGACATTATTTCTTCAAATACTCTTTAGTTCCATTCTGGTTCTCCTCCCCTTTTAGGATATCCATATTAGATCTTTTTTGTCATTTTTGCCCAGGTCACTGAGGCTCTGTTCATTTTTCCCCCCCAGTCTCTTTTATCTCTATTGTTTAGACTAGGTAAATTCACCAGCTCTATGCTCTGTCACCTCAACTCTACTACTGAGCATATCCAGCAAGTTTCAAAATTTTTATTATTGTATTTTTTCACATAATTTACATCTGGTTCATTTATGATAGATTCTATTTTCTCATCACACTTTCTAGTTATTTTTTCCCATTTGTCTCAAGATAATTTATGATTATGTATTAAAGCATTTTTATGCTGGCTGCTTTAAACTTACTCGCAGATAATGCTGACATTTTTCTCATTCTGATGGCAGCATCATTTAATCATCTTCTGCCATTCAAGTTGTGATTTTCCTGACAAGTGACTTCCTACTGTATGCTGGACATTTGAACTATCATGTCAGAAAACTGCGGCTTATATATAAATCTTTTATTTTAGCAGGTGATTCTGTTTAGGCTCAACATACAGATTGTGGCCACGACCCACTGTGGGCTGTGGTTCCAATGGCAAGCTTATTTCAGAACTTTCGCTATGCTAATTTGGTCTGCTTGGTGTATCTGGTGCAGATAAGACTGTCACTGGTTGCTGCTTAGAAAATTACAGATTTTTCCAGGCTGCCTGTACCGTGGTAAAGTAAGGGGGTGTGGTCCATTGGAAAGAAGAGGCTTCCTGGTCCAGGACATCTGTTGTGCCAAGGTTCTCTCTTCTGGATGCTGCCTGGTCACCTGTTGTCTTAGGGGCAGGAGCTGCAGGGAGTCCCAGGTCTGTGGGGACAAGGAGCTTCCCGAGTTGGCCTCTTATTATGGCAGAATCCCCTTTGCAGGCATTCCTAGCTGCCTAGTATCTCTTGATGGTAAGGAAATGCTCAAGTCTAGAGGAGATATAGAATGTTTCTTAAACCAGAGTGATTATTGTGGTGAGATTCCCACCTGATACACTGTCAACCATCTCTGGGCAGGTGAAGAGAATCCCAGTCCTGGTGAAAAGGACAGTGTTCCCCCTGGCCATGTGTCGTCAGTGGGGATCTCTTGCTAGAGCTGCTGGCCTTGCCTCCTAGGTAGGAATGGCTCTACCTGGGCCACCTTTTTTGCTAGGTTAGCTGTGAGGAAACACGCTCTGGGTCATCTTCTTCTGCTGGGTGGGAGTTTGTAAGAGGCACTGGGACTGTGTTATGTTTTTCCTTCAGTGCTGGAGTCCCTAATCAGGTTTCCTTTGTGTGTCTACCTTCCAAGGCTCTCTTTTGGTTGTGTCTTAAATTATTTCCAAGGTTTAAAATTGAATTTAGAGAGGAGAAGCAGAGAGAAACAAACCTATAACTGTCTTCTCTGGACGTAATTTATGTTTTAGACAGAATGACTAAAAATACATGGAATCTTGGCTAAACAAGTTTTCTCTAGGATGTTAGTAGTTGACAGGACCATGTACATTTTCGAATTATTTACTGAGAATTGCCCATAATAAATAAACTGAGGTTCTGATTGTTGAAGAACACACTACTCTTCAAAAATCTACTTTTAAGCAGAAATTGATCTGCAACTAGAATGAAACTGACACATAATAGACCTCCATATGTAATTGGTGAATGAATGAAATAAGGAATGAAAACTAAAGAATCTCTCCCTTAACAGCATGATAATGCAGATGGCCAAGTAAGGGCTAGATGTTTTGAAAGGAATATGACATATATTTTTGCAGGATTTGTCTGTAGGTCTATTTTCTTGATTCTAGTCACAGAAGAGCTCCCTATAAATACAAAATTAACACAGCAATAAGAAAATCTGAATGTTTTGTTATTGTACGAAGGGCCAGAAAGTCCTTGAAAAATGAATGAAGAGTAGATCCAGAAATGCCCAGAGTTCATGCAGAAGAGACTGAGGAACCTCTGTGGTTTGGAGGACTGGTCTAGGACAGGGGATTGAGTTGAACCATAACATTAATTACCAGCAACTCCAGGATGACATGGATCAGAGATTTTAGTTAAGGTTCCCTTAGCAATTGGTGCTTCTGGTGTTCTGATAATGCAGAAAGGACAGAAGACAGTGTTCAGACTGCACAACCCTTCCCAAGAGAGCACCCTGGAGAAAGAAGAATGTCCCATCAAACACCAAGCTTCTACTCTTCTCTCTGGGGACCCTTCTGAAGGCAAGAGCTCAGAGGACATCTCTGAGAAGTCTCTGCTCTAGATCCTCATTTGCCCCTTGTCTATAAGGCTTTGTTTTCCATCTTTACAACCTGACTTGCTTTCCCTCCACCTGACAAACAGACCCAGCCACAGCCCTTCACCTTGTGGGCACCTCTGCCAGCCTCCTTTCGAATTTCTTGCTGGTGGGAGACAGCTGGGTCATCTAGGGCACACACTACCCCGTCCCGTGGACCTGGTTTTGGTTCCTGACAGCAGGCCATAGCCAGAGGCTTAGTCTCTCTGCATTCCACAGCTGATGAGCTCCAGCAAGAGAAATTAGAGTGGAATGGCAGCGGCCTCTGTCTACAGACTTCAAACACTCCCAGCAGATGAGGCCTGGTGCTGGTTAAGGGCCGTTTGCAGTTGTGACTCTGGGTTTCAGCTGTACGTTTTTATGTTTCGCATTACCCCATTCCATTCCGCCTCCCTCACACATGCCCTGGAGATGGATTGTGCAGGCAGACACCGTCTGCTGTCCCTCAGTGGGAGACTAAGGCCTGCCTTCGCTTCGCACATGTGTCTTGTTTTGTATGTGAGGCGACTATACACGACCCCTCATCAGTCAGATACGGCGCTGTTATTCCTGCCATGGATGACACTGGGCAAAACAGAGCCCAGTGCTTTCTAGTCTTCCCTCCTGAGCCATAGCACTTTTGGCAAATCTACAGTCTTCCCGGGAATAAAAGAATCAGCTGCGCAAAAGTTCTACTCAGGAACCTCATCTCTGAGCAGGACTAACCCAGACACATATTTCTCAGAGAACAGTGATATTTCAGAGATGAAGTACCACATTCTGGGTTACTCTTTCTCCAGTAGCCCTGAGAATATGGACAGCTGCCTGCAGGTCTTTCCCAAGAAGGTGGCTAGACTGAGTCTGTAAGCTGAGTTGCCCAGGAATCCCGTCAGCTGCTTGAAGAAGTTTGTTGTTGTTCAGTTGCCCAGTCATGTCCGACTCTTTGTGACCCCATGGATGGCAGCATGCCAGGCTTCCCTGTTTTTCACTGTCTCCCAGAATTTACTCAGACTCATGTCCATTGAGTTGATAATGTCATCCAATCATCTCATCCTCTGTTGCCTCCTTCTCCTCCTGCCCTCAATCTTTCCCACCATCAGGATCTTTTCCATTGAGTCAGCTCTTTGCATCAGGTGGCCAAAGTATTAGAGCTTCAGCTTCAGCATCAGTCCTTCCAATGAGTATTTAGGTTTGATTTCCTTTAGGACTGACTGGTTTGATCTCAAGATTAAACTCTATGAGATCAAACTCCTTAAGATCAAATTTTATGAAAAAGAATTTCTCTACACTGGCTGTTCCTCACCTAACTGTACTATTTTCTAGAATTTTGTTTTTAAGATATCTTATTGAAATGTAACGCCCTCAAGGAGAGAGAATTTGGGAACATAATTCTTAAGAAAGATACTCTTGGGTTAGGTGAAATTGTGGGGAGAGGGAGAAGGAACTATGGTTCATTTTGCTGAAAAATAATGATTACTAAAATTTTGTCTCCATTTAAAATTTTTTGTTTAAAAATCATAATATATATGGAGTCAAATGCAAAATTATTTTCATTTTGGTCACAAATAGGGTATGTCAAAGACTTTTAGACTTTACTTTAGACTGCTCTGATTTGCATTTACCCATGGACATCACCAGATGGTCAACACCGAAATCAGATTGATTATATTCTTTGCAGCCTAAGATGGAGAAGCTCTATACAGTCAACAAAAACAAGACCAGGAGCTGACTGTGGTTCAGATCATGAACTCCTTATTGCCAAATTCAGACTCAAATTGAAGAAACTAGGGAAAACTGCTAGACCATTCAGGTATGACCTAAATCAAATCTCTTATGATTATACAGTGAAAGTGAGAAATAGATTTAAGTGCCAGGATCAGATAGATAGAGTACCTGATGAACTATGGACTAAGGTTCGTGACATTGTACAGGAGACAGGGATCAAGACCATCCCCATGGAAAAGAAATGCAAAAAAGCAAAAGGTCTGAGGAGGCCTTACAAATAGCTGTGAAAACAAGAGAGGTGAAAAGCAAAGGAGAAAAGGAAACATATAAGTATCTGAATGCAGAGTTCCAAAGAATAGCAAGAAGAGATAAAAAAAAGTCTTCTTCAGCAATCAATGCAAAGAAATAGAGGAAAACAACAGAATGGGAAAGACTAGAGAACTTTTCAAGAAAATTAGAGATACCAAGGGAACATTTCATGCAAAGATGGGCTCGATAAAGGACAGAAATGGTTTGGACCTAACAGAGGCAGAAGATATTAAGAAGAGGTGGCAAGAATACACAGAAGAACTGTACAAAAAAATCTTCATGACCCAGATAATCATGATGATGTGATCACTCATCTAGAGCCAGACATCTTGGAATGTGTAGTCAAGTGGGCCTTAGAAAGCATCACTATGAACAAAGCTAGTGGAGGTGATGGAATTCCAGTGGAGCTGTTTGAAATCCTGAAAGATGATGCTTTGAAAGTGCTGCACTCAATATGCCAGCAAATTTGGAAAACTCAGTAGTGGCTACAGGACTGGAAAAGGTCAGTTTTCATTCCAATTCAAAAGAAAGGCAATGCAAAAGAATGCTCAAACTACCTCACAATTGCACTCATCTCACACGCTAGTACAGTAATGCTCAAAATTCTCCAAGCCAGGCTTCAGCAATACGTGAACCGTGAACTCCCTGATGTTCAAGCTGGTTTTAGAAAAGGCAGAGGAACCAGAGATCAAATTGCCAACATCCGCTGGATCATGGAAAAAGCAAGAGAGTTCCAGAAAAACATCTACTTCTGCTTTATTGACTATGCCAAAGCCTTTGACTGTGTGGATCACAATAAACTGTGGAAAATTCTGAATACCAGACCACCTGACCTGCCTCTTGAGAAATCTGTATGCAGGTCAGGAAGCAACAGTTAGAACTGGACATGGAACAACAGTCCAAATAGGAAAAGGAGTATGTCAAGGCTGTCTATTGTCACCCTGCTTATTTAACTTCTATGCAGAGTACATCATGAGAAATGCTGGACTGGAAGAAACACAAGCTGGAATCAAGATTGCCGGGAGAAATATCAATCACCTCAGATATGCAGATGACACCACCCTTATGGCAGAAAGTGAAGAGGAGCTAAAACGCCTCTTGATGAAAATGAAAGAGGAGAGTGAAAAAGTTGGCTTAAAGCTCAACATTCAGAAAACGAAGATCATGGCATCTGGTCCCATCACTTCATGGGAAATAGATGGGGAAACAGTGGAAACACTGTCAGACTTTATTTTGGGGGCTCCAAAATCACTGCAGATGGTGACTGCAGCCATGAAATTAAAAGATGCTTTACTCCTTGGAAGAAAAGTTATGACCAACCTAGACAGTATATTCAAAAGCAGAGACATTACTTTGCCGACTAAGGTCCATCTAGTCAAGCTATGATTTTTCCTGTGGTCATGTATGGATGTGAGAGTTGGACTGTGAAGAAGGCTGAGCACCGAAGAATTGATGCTTTTGAACTGTGGTGTTGGAGAAGACTCTTGAGAGTCCCTTGGACTGCAAGGAGATCCAACCAGTCCATTCTGAAGGAGATCAGCCCTGGGATTTCTTTGGAAAGAATGATGCTAAAGCTGAAACTCCAGTACTTTGGCCACCTCATGCGAAGAGCTGACTCATTGGAAAAGACTTTGATGCTGGGAGGGATTGGGGGCAGGAGGAGAAGGGGACGGCAGAGGATGAGATGGCTGGATGGCATCACGGACTCGATGGACATGAGTCTGGGTGAACTCTGGGAGATGGTGATGGACAGGGAGGCCTGGTGTGCTGCGATTCATGGGGTCGCAGAGAGTTGGACACGACTGAGTGACTGAACTGAACTGAACTGAAATATCAATTATTCGGTTCCATCACAGGGCACAGTAAGGGGTCATTCGGGAACACTGTACCTGTGCTTCTTAAAGGATGACCAGTTCAGACATTGGGTCCTCTGTGGAGGTGACTGGAATTGAATGGAGAAAAGGGGACCTCACAGGAGATGGGACTCTTACCTTAATAAAGCATTGGGCGAATCATGAAGATACACTTACTAAAAGCTTATTCCTTCAGTTTGAGTGTCTAAATCTGGCTGAGGAGTTCAACCGTAAATGGATCTGCATCTCTTCTTCTACAAAAATCATGAGGACTCAATCAGCAAGTCAATATTTCACCAAAGTTGCTTTTTTAGAGGGGTTTTAGATATGAATGATATATACTTATTTTTTAAATCCATTTTTTGTCTTTATTGAATTTTTTACAACGTTGCTTCTGTATTTTTTTTGTGTGCGTATGTGTGTGTTTTGGTTCTGCACTATATTGTATCATAGCTCTCTGACCAGGAATCAAGCCTGTACCCTCTGCATTGGAAGGTGAAGTCCTAACCACTCGACCACCAGGGAGGTACTAAAAGATGCATATTCATGATTTTAGAATTTCATAGAGAATGTTTAATGTATTCTTTTTAATTGCAGTGTAATCGCTTTACAATGCCATGTTAGTTTCTGCTGCAAATGAAGTAACCAGTTGTATGTGTATATATATATATCCTCTCCCTCTTGGACCTCCCTCCACAATACCTTTTCTTTTTAACTTCAGAGGTAAGCAGGACAGTAAAGTCAGTTTTTAAAATTTGAGATGGGAAAACTGAAGTTAAAGGAGCTAAGAAACTTGCCCCAGGAAACCTGGCTGTTAGGGTACAGCAGAGACCATCTTTCCAGTTTCTTTGTGTTTCATACACTGTCTTTCTCTACTACACTGCATGGCCTCCAGCTCAAAAGTGTGCAGCAATTCACTTCCAAGCCAGGTGGTTTAGTACATTTTCACTATTAAAAATGTAAATATAGACTGGTACTAAGAATGCAGTGAAGAGTGGAGAAATGCTGATATCTGTTTATTTAGCATCTTGCAGTACAAACCTGGAATTTAGCCAGCTTTGAAACCTAGATTTGCATCTAGTTTTAAAGTCTACGAAAAATTTAAAAGTTTTGAAGTATCCTGTTTAATCACTGAAGTTCACCTAAGTTTTCTTTTCTACTCTATAATATATGCTATTTTTAAATAAAAATTTCAAAATGAAAAAATCTTTGAAAAATGTTGATTTTTTTCTTTCAACAAAATCTCTCATTAGCTGCCTTTGTGTGTAAAATAATGAGTCATTTATGTTTGGGTAGAGAAGAGGAAAAAAGCATAGTGACCACTTATTCTCAGAAACCATTGGAAGTTACTTTTGTGGGGGTAGGGGTAGAGGGCGGTGTGCTGCCAGAATAGCTGTGTTGGGGTGAGGGGATATCTTATACGCCAACACTGTCTAGGGGTAGTATGTTTTTCCTTTTGCCTCCCTGCTGACAGTTATGGCTGGGATGCCCATCTCTACAGAGCTCAGATCTCAGCACCTGTTCAGTGTTCTACCAATTTCTGGTTCTAACACCAACCCATGTGACAAGCAAAGCATGAATAGTAGAATCAAGGACCTCAAAGCAATGTATCAGAAGAATATTGTTCAGAGCTCAAAGCTGCTGATTTCTAATCCAGTCCTGCTTTCACTTGATTTTATGGCCCTCTGAGGTTTAAAGCAAAGTGAGCAGACACACGACCTAAACCCAAGACATGTTCTGGCCTCCGAATTGATTTCTGGGAATTAGCTTCTAAACTGAGAAACACTTCTTCATTAGAGACAAACATTACAGCTGGAAGGAGTCCTTAATCAGAACACAGGTATGATATTCATTAGAGACTGTCATTTTTCTTGTCTTTCTGCCTCTTATTTAAGTCTAAGTCAATCTGTTTCTCTTTATATTTCTAAATCAAAGGTGTATGATAGATTTTTCACAAGGCTCCTTTTAACCAACAAAACTTTCTCTGGTTCATTGACATTGTAAAGGTTTTTTTTTTTTTTTTTCACTTAACATGCACTTATTTGAAAAACAAATCTTGAATTTTTTGCCGTTAGGCTCACTGCTTATAAAACCATCTGTTTGGAGAGCCCCTCTTGGGGTACCCTGCAGGTGCCAAAGCCTCCACAGCTGTGGCAGTTACACACTGATGAATTTGGGGAATGGAATGGACTTCAGATCAAGATGACCAATGAGGTACCTGTACAACTCAAGCCGAAGCTTATGTTAAAAATTAAAGGCCTTTATAGATGGCTTTTGTTTCTCTCCTGAGTCTTCTAAATCAGGAGGACAGCTTGCAACAGCCCTTGCACTGGATATTCCTTGCATGGACAGGCTCCTTGGGCCAAGACATGGGCCCCAGTTGAGTTTGGAACAACTGGGAGAGGATTGCTATGACGGCTGCTGTGGAGGTCAGACTCCTGCAAATGAGGGTGGATAGCTTTTCCAAGTGGGTTTTGGCAACCACTGATGTCACCTGCACTTCCAAACTTCTTCTGTGACTTGTATTCTCCTAAGCTAACAGCTCCAACAAATGTAGAAGCTAATGAGATAAGGTGGGTCTGGCTATCCTTCAAATAGACCTACCAGCAAATAATTCCCTTGTGGTGTAGACAAGTTAACTCTAAGATGTTTAGGAAAGATACTCTAACAAAACTGAAGTTGTGGTCCCATTGCAAATTAGGATCTCTGATTTGCAGCAATCATGAGATTTCTCCGTCTTATCAACCAGTGTTCTCATGCTATTACATGGGTGCAGGACTTCTGGTTTGTGTGTAGATTGTTTCTTCATGATTCAGTCACAACTATGACTAAAAGGCATAGGACAAGCAACCTTAAGGCATTTTTTTTCTGAAAAAAAAAGCAGAGAATTTGTGTCCTTTATTTCAAATATTTTAATCATATTAAATAACCTAATTGAAAATAAGTAGCGTTACTGAGAAACAAAATAGTTAATTCATCCATGTGTCTTTAAAAGAAAACTCATCCTTCATGTTCTAATATTATCCTTCCAAGTATTTACAGTACTTTATAAACCACCATCCATCAGTGCAGAACATGAGGGGCTGATGTTACCAGAGCATGCAGTGTATTTGGAACATTCTCTGCACAACAGCCTTGCTGGTAAAGGTCAATAGGGGAACATGCTCCTTTCAACAGCACATCTCTTAAAGAGTCTATGCAAGGTCTTTGAAGATTTGCATGTTTACTAGCAGCAGTGAAACAGAGAAAAATGGAAATGTTGAAGAAGCTCTAGATGGCTAACCTCCAAGGAACAAGCAAGTCTGGATCTTGAGCATAAGTTTCTTCAGAGAAGGACTTTGAAGTTGGCTTCAATCTGTGATATTCTGTAATATTTTGTATGGTTACAGATGGTAGCTGGACTTATCATGGTGATCCTTTCAAAATGTATAGAAATATTGAACCACTATGTTATGTACCAGGAACAAACATAGTGTCATAGGTCAGTTATACTTCAAAAGCAAACAAGCGAGCAAACAACAAGCTCATAGAAAGAGATATTTGTGGTTATCAGAGGAGGAGCTTTGGGGGTTGGAGAACTGAATGAAATGAAGGTTGTTAAAAGGTATACACTTTCATTTACCAGATAAACAACTACTAGGGATCTAATGTATGATATGATAAATACAATTAACATTGCTGTATATCATATATAAAACTTTTTGTGAAAGTAGATTCTAAGAGTTCTCATGATGAGAATAAAATTTTTTCTATTTATTTAATGTTGTATCCATATCAGATGGTGGGTGTTCAATAAACCTGTTGTGATAATCGTTTCATAATATATGTATGTCAAATCATTATACTGCACACCTTAAACTAATACAGTACTGTATGTCAAATATACATTGCTAAAACTGGGAGAAAAAGAAGTTTGAAAAATAAAAGATGGATAATGGCATATTTTGAGGACTGTGGTTTTGGAGATGACTCTTGAGAGTCCCTTGGACTGCAAGGAGATCCAACCAGTCCATTCTGAAGGAGATCAGCCCTGGGATTTCTTTGGAAGGAATGATGCTAAAGCTGAAACTCCAGTACTTTGGACCTCTGATGCGAAGAGTTCTCATTGGAAAAGACTTTGATGCTGGGAGGGATTGGGGGCAGGAGAAGAAGGGGACAACAGAGGATGAGATGGCTGGATGGCATCACTGACTCGATGGATGTGAGTCTGAGTGAACTCCGGGGAGTTGGTGATGGACTGGGAGGCCTGGCGTGCTGCGATTCATGGGGCTGCAAAGAGTTGGACACAACTGAGCGACTGAAATGAACTGAACTGAACCTAATGGAAGGGTTTATAAAAGTATTTGGGTTATAATGAAAGAATGAGTTCTGTATCTAAATAGGTCTGGAGGTTTGGGAGGATATTTCAAACAAAGGCACAACCTGAATAAAAGCATAAGCATGGGAAAAATGCAAGTAAGGCTTGGAAACAGTGAGAAGCTGGATTTGAAATTATAGTCTTCCCTTGAATTGGCTTCCTGAGTAGTTTAAATGGTAAAGAATCTGCCTGCAATGTGGAAGACCTGGGTTTGATACCAGGTCAGGAAGATCCCCTGGAGAAGGGCTTAGCATCCTACTCTAGTATTCTTGCTTTTGGAAAATGCTATGGACAGAGAAGCCTGGTGAGCTACAGTCCATGAGGTCCCAAAGAGTTGGACATGACTGAGTGACTAACACTTTCACTTTCACCCTTGGATTATCCAAGAAATTGATATTTCCAGTTGTCTCATAATCTATTTTCTCTAATTCATTGCTTTGTTCTTTACTCATTCATTAATTTAAAAAAATAGTTACTAAAAATGTAATATAACAAATATTTCCAGCACTGATTAAGTGTTGAGGATATAATGAACTAGATTGACTTAGATTCTATTCACAGATCATCTAGAAAGATGGACAAGAAAATAAGAATACTACCTGTCAGTCTCCAGCTGCCAGGGATCCAGCACACTCTCTGCTTGGATAAGGATACAAAAATTCAGGTCAACCCTCTCTGTTTTTCCCCTTTCCTTAAAAGTCACTCTCACTGGGATTTCCTGATAGAAATCTGCCTAGTTTCTGACTCCTCCCCATAAAATCGGATGTTCTGGACCTTTCTAGATGTATCAATAAATTCATCTCTAGTATGACCACTGATGGGCTTCCTGGTGATTCAGACAGTAAATACTCTGCCTGCAAAGCAGGAAACCTGGATTCAATCCAAGTAGGGAAGATCCTCAGGAGAAGGGAATGGCTTCCCACTCCAGTATTTTTCCTGGAGAATCCTATGGACAGAGAACCCTGGTGGGCTACAGTCTATGGGGTCACAACAAGTCAGAAACGACTAACAATTTCACTTTTTTCATGAATACTGACAATAACCAAGTAGGAAGAGCAGTAAGTATGTTTATCTGGATATTTTGGGTTGACAAAAGTAGAAATTTAAGGATGCCAATTTGAGAATTCAGCTGCATATAGATGAGTTCAAGAAGGCACACTAAAATTCTTTCCATGATACTTTTAGAGATAAGTCAACTGAGAATAGCACTTGGGAATAATGTAAAGAGTTTGCCTGAGTGTAGACTGTACTCTCTGAAACAGTCTTAAGTGTCTGTGATTTCCCATGGGAATAAAAGTCTAAGTAAATTTATTAGGTGATCATTTATTTTTGAAAAAAGAGTTAAATTTTGACTTTCATACAAACATAAAATGAAAAGTGTCAAGGATTTTACTTAACTTATTAATTAATGAGGCAACTAATAAGATGCTAAAAACTTGTTCAAAGGAGAATGGAAAGAGCAGGCAATCAATGATGCTGAAATGAGTTTGTGTAACAGATGCAAAATCGACTTATGACATGGGCACAAGGTTATATGAATTTCACCTCCACAGGAAGAAAATTTCGCTTGAATTTCTATGAATAAGAAGGGTTAGCACTAACATCTGTTTTCTAAACTAATTGAAAGACAGCTCCAAGTCAATGAAAAATGCAGTCTTCATAGTATTGTATAGCCCAGAAGGATACATACTAAACAATGCTTAGCTTTCTTTTGAAAAGAAACTCAGTAATCTTCACGGCATATTTAAAAGCCTTTCACAATTTTTCCTGACAAAGTCTTACTGTCATCTCTGATAAGAGAACAATTCAATGGTTCAGTTACATTTGGTGATGTCTTCTTCCCCATTTAGGTGACCCATGTATAAGCTAATTAGAAACATCAGCCATGCCTCTGGAAGAAGACATTCAAGCATGCAAATTTATGGCTACAGACATGTGCAAAAGCAGTGCAACTAGCTGCACCGGGGTGAGCTGAATCAGAGGATAAGTGAGGTCCCTGGTTTGAGTGACAACTCCAGCCACAAGAAGCCAAGAATAGTGCTTCTCTTAACACAGAATTAGCAAATGGCTCTCACAGACTAAAGGAGTACTCAGAACTTTATTGTGTTAATCGGTGAAAATGGTAGTCAAGAGCTAGAAGATGTGGTCCAGGGAAAGAAGAAGAAATAAATTAAAGCAGGAAGCCACGCCGTCTCAAGTACTGCGCTGTGCACTGTGCTAGGAGTTTGAGGAGAGCTGGTTATGCCCCACAATACTGAAAGCAATTTGTTCACATGTGGTGAATGGGAACAAAATCAAGGGAACTGATTGGCACAGAGGAGGGAGGAATCGACTGTGGGCACATGTGACAAACAGATTTCTGACTCCGACATATAGTAAGCTAAATATGGACTATGTTATTATATGATTACATTATTATTATACAACAGAACTGGCAACATGCTGCTATGGTTCATAAATAAGGGTATGACACGCAGGTAATCACAAACACCTCCATCTCTATAGCATTTTGTACGTGAATGTTCTTATTAATAACCCTTAGATGTATATACTGTTATTTCTGCATTTCAGTGGAAGAGCTAAAGCTCTTGTTAATGGGAGGTGGAGGCAGCACTTACACAGCTTCTTCTGGTTTCCATCAGAAGAATGGAAAAGCTGCTTCTGT
Source organism: Nanger dama (assembly GCA_917880005.1). Taxonomy (NCBI): domain Eukaryota; kingdom Metazoa; phylum Chordata; class Mammalia; order Artiodactyla; family Bovidae; genus Nanger; species Nanger dama. The sequence continues at coordinate 6,089,535 of CAKJTW010000097.1, read as the reverse complement.
TCCACGACCCTGTCCTCCTATCGCTGCCCCGGCCAGATCCCACATAGATTTCTATGTAGAACCAGAGGTCAGGCAATAACTATCCAGAAGCCCAAACTATAGGAAAGCAAGAGCCACCAACAGTGTCTAAAAGATCTATGACTATACTATGTCCTTAAGAGACCAGAAAGCTGTGGGGAACAGAGCTGTACACTGTGGACGAAATGCTGAATTTAAAGGAGTGGCCAGAAGGGTGCCTGAGGGAGGATGCAAAAGTGAGACTAAACAGCAAACTTCTTGGGAGAGTTGACCAGGCTGGGCATTGGCTATGTAAGTTACATCGGCTTTCCCCTTTGTTCTTTACAGCACGCCTAGAGGTAGGTACTATCTCCATCTGTCAGATGTGGAAACAGGCTCAAAGATGTGAGAGGAGACCCCGAGGTCCCTAGGGGCTTCCCAGGTGGCGCTAGTGGTAAACAGCCTGCCTGCCAGTGCAGGAGACATAAGAGACGCAGGTTCAATCCTGAAGATCCCCTGAAGGAGGAACTGGCAACCCATTCTAGTATAATTGCCTGGAGAATCCCAGGGACAGAGGAGCCTGGTGGCCTGCACAGTCCATAGGGTCGCAAAGAGTTGGACACGACTGAAGCGACTTTAGCACTCACATAGCAGAAGCTACAGGCAGATTTGATTTTTTTAAATGCTTTTCTGGGGTGTGGGGGGTTTCCCTGGTGGCTCAGCTGGTAAAGAATTCACCTGCAATGCAGGAGACCTGGGTTCCATCCCTGGGTTGGGAAGATCCTCTGGAGAAGGGAATGACTACCCACTCCAGGAGTCTGACCTGGAGAATTCCATGGACTGTGTTGTCCATGGGGCAGCAAAGAGTCTGACATTACTGAACAGCTTTCACTTTCACTTTTAAGGTCCCTACCTTGTAAATGTTAAAGTGAAAGGGAAGTCACTCAGTCGTATCTGACTCTTTGCGACCCCATGGACTGTAGCCTACCAGACTCCTCCATCCATGGGATTTTCAAGGCAAGAATACTGGAGTGGGTTGCCATTTCCTTCTCCAGGAGATCTTTCCAACCCAGGGATCAAACCGTATTGTAGGCAGGGGTCTTCTGTATTGTAGGCAGACGCTTTACCGTCTGACCCACCAGGGAAGCAAATGTTAAGGGTGATATTAAAACCCAGGTCTGTCCGATCCTAAGTCTGCCACTGTTTTCTACTCAGCCCTATATACTCTTTGCCATCAAACTGATTATGATTAATTGGGGCTTTTCAGGCTTCCCTGGTGGCTCAGAGGTTAAAGTGTCTGCCTGCAATGTGGGAGACCTGGGTTCAATCCCTGGGTCGGGAAGATCCCCTGGAGAAGGAAAAGGTGACTCACTCCAGTATTCTTGCCTGGAGAATCCTATGGACAGAGGAGCCTGGTAGGCTGCAGTTCATGGGGTCACAAAGAGTCAGACATGACTGAGCGACTTCACTTTCACTTTCAGAGTTAGAAGAAATGTCTGAGAGAATTTGGAAAAAATTTCTTTGGAGTAAAATCAATCATTGGAGCCAAATCTTGTCTGATATATTAGTAGTTTGCACTGAAGTGTACAATTAAAGGTTACAAAAAAAAAAAAAAAAAAAGATTATCTACAATCTAAAGAGAACATTCAGAGTGACCTAAAATTGCAGCTGTAGTTGCTATGGGAGGTCAGGGTGACAGTCGAGGAGGGAATGGTGTAATTGAGTGGAAAGTGTATTCTACCAGGTTTTAAAACAGACTGAAAACTGTTCTAGGTTAATGTGTCAGTCACTCAGCTGTGTCCGACTCTTTGTGACCCCATGACTATGGCTCGCCAGGCTCATCTGTCTGTGGAGTTTTCCAGGCAAGAATACTGGAGTGGGTAGCTATTCCTTTCTCCAGGGGATCTTCCTGACCTTGAGATTGAACCAGGGTCTACTGCAATGCAGGCAGATTCTTTAGCATCTGAGCCCTTAATAGCCATTAGATGAAGTATAAATAAATACTAATATGGATGGTATTTAATCAAATAAGAAAACAGAATTATTTCTATTCACAATAAACTATGTTGCACAAAACCTATGAAACCTTATGGAACACAAAATTCATTTTAAAACAGCTATTTCCTTTAGATGGAATTCCAGTTAAACATGAAGAGCTTAAGGATTTCCCGAATGCTGTCTTTGAACACTACATTGGCCTTCACTTATCATCTATTCTGAGTCAGTGGTATCTGACTTGAGGAGATAGTACCATTTTCCCACAAAATGCCTCAGATGAAAATCTAATGCAGTCTTTAAAACATGAAGTTCAGAAAGGCCAAGCTGCCAGAGATTGCTTCTATTTCCTTTGACTTCAGTTGGATCCTCATCCCAGCTGGCTCTCCAGGCTTGTTCAGATTTCTCTCATTTGTCCACTTTGCTATCAATACTGACTTTGAATTCAGCTCTTTGTCCTCAGATCTGCTTAAAATCATTTTGGGGACCAGGGCTCCCAGATGTTCCCCACTGAAATACCAGACCTCCAGCTAGCACTGTGGGGTGAGTTTTCTATAATATCCCATCCTCCATGGCACATTATTAAACAAAACACAACATCATCAGAGAAAAAGCTTGCATCTGGATTACTTTATGGAAGCCCAACAGTAATACCAAGGATAATGAGAACTTAATTGACCAAGAGGCCTCACAGAAGCAGCTAACAAGACTGCCTGACCTAGAATTTCTGTTTCTACCTTCATAGTCAAAAGGGGATTTCTTTTTCCCTAGCAATTTTTGAATAGCCTTTTGTCTTTCCCTCCAGTCATCCAAGTTTTAGAAATATTGAGATAACATCATGTTGAAATAACATCATAGAGCCTTGAAAGATTGAAACGACATCATAGAGCCTTGGGCTTCCCAGGTGGTGCTAATGATAAAGAACTCGCCTGCCGATGCAGAAGATGTAAGAGATGTGGGTTTGATATATGGGTCAGGAATATCCTCTGGAGGAGGGCATGGTAACCCACTCCAGTATTCTTGCCTGAAGAATCCCATGGACAGAGGAGCCTGACAGGCCATAATCCATAGGGTCAAAAATAGTCAGACACGACTGAAATGACTTAGCACAGCACAAAGTCATACAGCCAAGCCTGAAATGGGGACATTTAAAATTTATATTAAAGATAAGATTTATATGACCCATTTTCACAATTTTACTAGACCAAAAGTTAAAATATCAGTTAGCCCAACTCAGTTGAAGGCATGGAGCCACTCTAGTGACAAATGGCCTGCAGTTCCCCATCAGGAAAGTCCCCCTTACTAGCCTTGATCTTGGGAAAGAGCTCTCCTCCCATGGTGGAACTTTGCCAGGGAAATTATGTTCCAGCCAGTATTAGTTGGGAAATCCATTTGTTTTGAGAATTTGGGTCTTCCTGGAGGCAGGGCGGTTGGTCAGATCTCCCATTCTTCTTCATTTTTTTCTGTGAGTGATTCTTTGCTTTCTTTCAGGGTAGTTCTTGCTTTTCCCCCAGCACTCTCTGCTTTCCCTAGTGACTGATTAACGTGCTGGCATTTTGCCTTTCAAATTTTCTGAGATGTTGTCATGGCTCAAAGTGGCAGTAACTTTTAATTTCATTTTCAAAATCATCTCTGAGGGCAAAGGAATGGTTTTAATTCGACTCATCCACAACCTTCTTTTTCCCAATAGATTTTTTTTTTCCTATTGCCTTGTTTGGCACAATTCCTGATTTACTCTTGGCTAATTTCAAGGACAGGCAAGAGAGATGTTTACAGGTATCCTTAAGTTCAAAGTTGATAATAAATAATGTATTTATTAAACTTACCTTGCTGCCAAAGGCAAAATGAATAAAGATGTTAGCTCCAATGAAGATAACTGTATTTCTAGTCTTTTCAGAATCTTGCCTAGATCTGTAGAACATTAGCACATTAGAGAAAATCTTTAGCAGTGACTAAAGATCTCCAACCCCAAATTATCCGCAGCCTATTGCTTAATCACTGCTCCTTGGAGTCAGGGCTCAGAGGAGAAGCACACTTAGGAAAGAATTTATAGATAGAAAACTACTGAAGACAACTGAGTGGAATGAGCCAAACCATCCCAAAGTAAAAACCAAACAAAAACAAATTATTTGGGGGAAAATGCTATAATCCAAGGACTTATTTATTTTTGATAGCATTGGCCATTGGCTGCACATTTTTGCTTTCTGTTTGATTTCTTTTATGATACAGATATTCCTCTAAATTGCAGAGGTCCCCATTCTTCTTCTTAGGCAGACTTTCTATATGTGCAGACTAATTCTACCCACTCTCCAGGTTTCCCTACTCCTGTTTAGCCAACCCCCTTCTCTCTCTTAGTTCCAAAATCTATGGAGGAAACCTCTACAATGGTTGGCTCAAGACAGGGCCTGGAGAAAATGACAAACTAGGGAAAATGTTTTTTGGTTTTCTGGTTCCCTTTCTAAATCTCCAAAGCTGGTAATGATGCAGTCTTACTGGAAACATTGTGCAATCTGTTAGGAGTTTAGGTATGTATATAGTATTTTTGGAAACTGTTTTATAAATATGCATAGATAAACTTATTACATTCATACATTTTGGCTCAGTAATTTTAACTTTGCATATTTATCCCAAGTAAATAATCTGAACAAGAGCAAAAGCTTTGTACAACAAGATGTCAACTTCTTCATTGTTTACATTAGTACAAAATTAACAGCAGTCTAAATGTCTAACTGTCTAACACAGAAGAACTGTACAAAAAGATCTTCATGACCCAGATAATCATGATGGTGTGATCACTCACCTAGAGCCAGACATCCTGAAGTCCAAAGTCAGGTGGGCCTTAGGAAGCATCACTATGAACAAAGCTAGTGGAGGTGATGGAATTCTAATTGAGCTATTTCAAATCCTGAAAGATGATGCTGTGAAAGTGCTACATTCAATTTGCATTTCTCTGATAATGAGTGATGTTGAGCATCTTTTCATGTGTTTGTTAGCCATCCATATGTCTTCTTTGGAGAAATGTCTGTTTAGTTCTTTGGCCCATATTTTGATTGGATCATTTATTTTTCTGGAGTTGAGCTGCATAAGTTGCTTGTATATCTTTGAGATTAGTTGTTTGTCAGTTGCTTCATTTGCTATTGTTTTCTCCCTTTCAGAAGGCTGTCTTTTCACCTTGCTTATAGTTTCCTTTGTTGTGCAGAAACTTTTAATTTTAATTAGATCCCATTTGCTTATTTTTGCTTTTATTTCCAGTATACTGGGAGGTGGATCATAGAGGATCCTGCTGTGATTTATGTCGGAAAGTGTTTTGCCTATGTTCTCCTCTAGGAGTTTTATAGTTTCTGGTCTTACATTTAGATCTTTAATCCATTTTGAGTTTATTTTTGTGTGTGGTGTTAGAAAGTGATATAGTTTCATTCTTTTACAAGTGGTTGACCAGTTTTCCCAGCACCACTTGTTAAAGAGATTGTCTTTAATCCATTGTATATTCTTGCCTCCTTTGTCAAAGATAAGGTGTCCATAGGTATGTGGATTTATCTCTGGGCTTTCTATTTTGTTCCATTGATCTATATTTCTGTCTTTGTGCCAGTACCATACTGTCTTGATGACTGTGGCTTTGCAGTAGAGCCTGAAGTCAGGCAGGTTGATTCCTCCAGTTCCATTCTTCTTTCTTAAGATTGCTTTTGCTATTCGAGGTTTTTGTGTATTTCCATACAAAGCTTGAAATTATTTCTTCTTCTGTGAAAAATACTGCTGGTAGCTTGATAGGGTTTGCATTGAATCTATAGATTGCTTTGGGTAGTATGCTCATTTTCACTATATTGATTCTTCCGATCCATGAACATGGTATATTTCTCCATCTATTAGTGTCCTCTTTGATTTCTTTCATCAGTATTTTATAGTTTTCGATATATAGGTCTTTAGTTTCTTTAGGTAGGTATATTTCTAAGTATTTTATTCTTTTCATTGCAATGGTGAATGGAATTGTTTCCTTAACTTCTTTTTCTACTTTCTCATTATTAGTGTATAGGAATGCAAGGGATTTCTGAATGTTGATTTTATATCTTGCAACTTTACTGTATTCATTGATTAGCTCTAGTAGTTTTCTGGTGGAGTCTTTAGGATTTTCTATGTAGAGGATCATGTCGTCTGCAAACAGTGAGAGTTTTACTTCTTCTTTTCCAATTTGGATTCCTTTTATTTCTTTTTCTGCTCTGATTGCTGTGGCCAAAACTTCCAGAACTATATTGAATAGTAGCAGTGAAAGTGGGCACCCTTGTCTTGCTCCTGACTTCAGGGGAAATGCTTTCAATTTTTCACCATTGAGGATATGGGTGGCTAACAAACACATGAAAGATGCTCAACATCACTCATTATCAGAGAAATGCAAATCAAGACCACAATGAGGTACCATTTCACACCAGTCAGAATGGCTGCGATCCAAAAGTCTACAAGCAATATATGCTGGAGAGGATGTGGAGAAAAGGGAACCCTCTTACACTGTTGGTGGGAATGCAAACTAGTATAGCCACTATGGAAAACAGTGTGGAGATTCCTTAAAAAATTGCAAATAGAACTGCCTTATGACCCAGCAATTCCACTGCTGGGCATACACACCGAGGAAACCAGAATGGAAAGAGACACATGTACCCCAATGTTCATTGCAGCACTGTTTATAATAGCCAGGACGTGGAAACAACCTAGATGTCCATCAGCAGATGAATGGATAAGAAGGCTGTGTTACATATACACAATGGAGTATTACTCAGCCCTTAAAAAGAATACATTTGAATCAGTTCTAATGAGATAGATGAAACTGGAGTCGATTATACAGAGTGAAGTAAGCCAGAAAGAAAAATACCAATACAGTATGCTGACACATATATATGGATTTAGAAAGATAGTAATGATGACCCAGTATGTGAGACAACAAAAGAGACACAGAGGTATAGGATGAACTTTTGGCCTCTGAGGGAGAGGGAGAGGGTGGGATGATTTGTGAGAATGGCATTGAAACATATATGCTATCATGTAAGAAATGAAGCACCAGTCTGTGTTCGATACAGGATTCAGGATGCATGGGGCTGGAGCACGGGGGTGATCCAGAGAGATGATATGGGGTGGGAGGTGGGAGGGGGTTTCAGGATTGGGAGCTCGTGTACACCTGTGTCTGATTCATGTCAATGTATGGCAAAACCAATACAGTATTGTAACGTAGAATAAAGTAAAAATAAAATTAAAAAAAAACAAAGAAAGTGCTACACTCAGTATGCCAGCAAATTTGGAAAACTCAGCAGTGGCCACAGGACTGGAAAAAGTCAGTTTTCATTCCAATCCCAAAAAAGTCAGTGCCAAAGAATGCTCAAACTACTGCACAATTGCACTCATCTCACACGCTAGTAAAGTAATGTTTAAAATTCTCCAAGCCAGGCTTCAGCAATACATGAACTGTGAACTTCCAGATGTTCAAGCTGGTTTTAAAAAGGGCAGAGGAACGATAGATGGAATTACAAGCATCTGCTGGATCATGGAAAAAGCAAGAGAGTTCCAGAAAAACATCTACTTCTGCTTTATTGACTATGCCAAAGCCTTTGACTGTGTGGATCACAATAAACTGTGGAAAATTCTGAAAGAGATGGGAATACCAGACCACCTGACCTGCCTCTTGAGAAACCCATATGCAGGTCAGGAAGCAACAGTTAGAACTGGACATGAAACAACAGACTGGTTCCAAATAGGAAAAGGAGTAGTCATGGCTGTCTATTGTCACCCTGCTTATTTAACTTATATGCAGAGTACATCATGAGAAACACTGGTGGAGGAAGCACAAGCTGGAATCAAGATTGCTGGGAGAAATATCAATCACCTCAGATACGCAGAAGACACCACCCTTATGGCAGAATGTGAAGAGGAACTAAAAAAGCCTCTTGATGAAAGTGAAAGAGGAGAGTAAAAAGTTGGCTTAAAGCTCAACATTCAAAAACGAAGATCATGGCATCTGGTCCCTTCACTTCATGGGAAATAGATGGGGAAACAGTGGAAACAGTGTGAGACTTTATTTTGGGGGCTCCAAAATCACTGCAGATGGTGAGTGTAGCCATGAAATTAAAAGACGCTTACTCCTTGGAAGAAAAGTTATGACCAACCTAGATAGCATATTAAAAAGCAGAGACGTTACTTTGCCAACAAAGGTCCATCTAGTCAAGGCTGGTTTTTTCCACTGGTCATGTATGGATGTGAGAGTTGGACTATAAAGAAAGCTGAATGCCGAAGAATTGATGCTTTTGAACTATGGTGTTGGAGAAGACTCTTGAGAGTTCCTTGGACTGCAGGGGCATCCAACCAGTCCATCCTAAAGGAGATCAGTCCTGGGTGTTCATTGGAAGGACTGATGTTGAAGCTGAAACTCCAATACTTTGGCTACCTCATGCGAAGAGTTGACTCATTGGAAAAGACCCTGATGCTGGGAAAGATTGAGGGCAGGAGGAGAAGGGGATGACAGAGAATGACATGGTTGGATGGCATCACTGACCTGATGGAAGTGGGTTTGGGTGGACTCCGAGAGTTGCTGATGGACAGAGAGGCCTGGAGTGCTGCAGTTCATGAGATCACAAAGAGTTGGACACTACGGAGTGACTGAACTGAACTGAACTGAACTGTCTAACACTGAGAGAATTATCTGTAAGTTGTGATATGATCACATGGTAGAATATTATGCAGCTTTTAAATGTGCTTTAACATGCAAAAATATGTATCATAAGGTTACATATTAAGTCAAATGTGCAGTATGAGCTCAACACATAATTTATGTGGAAAAAATAAAGGAAGAAAATACATAACAGAGAGGATAAGACATTTCTGGGTGATGAAATTGAGTACAATTTTTTATTTTCTATCATTCATCAATTTTTCAAAGTGATATAACAAGCATATAAGATTTTAAGATAAGAAAATTAAGAGGAACATTGGATTTTCACTGCTTTAGCCTACAGAAAGGAAAAAAAATCCACATGGTAGCTGCCCATGATCCCTTCTAGAAAGGGGATGGATGGAGGAAGTTATTCTTCTCGTTGTAACTCTTTAGGTGTCTAACACCACACCCTCAGCCTGGACTTAAAGGGCTCTGTACTCTGATGGAAGGAGACCTACTGAGACCCTGAGACTTACCAAGTTTAGAATTAAGCCCATTTGGATAAGAGCCTTTAGTAAACTTGCAGGAGAAAAGGGGCCTCGATGTATATAATTTGGAGGATTCCTTTGAGTGAACAGTTGCCAAAAAGACAAAGGAAACCCAAGAATGTTTTTGCTCTCTTCTGCATCTCTTTGAAGTCTTGGTTTAAATATACCCCCTCCAAACTTCTTCAGCTTTCAAAGTATAAGTTCTAGAGTCAGCATATTGCCTGTTTTTAAGTCCTGGTCTCAACCCCTAGCATCTATTAAACTTTGGGGAAGTCTCTTAACATAGTTGATTTTCAGTTTCCTCACCTATAAAAAAGGATAATAATTGTCCCTATTTCATAAAGTTGTTTAAAGATTAAATCCACATAAAGTGTTGAGGATGGTGAATGTAGAAAACAATAAATTCAGACTTTTATTATTGCCTGATATTTATTCATTACATGTTTTTATATTAGTTGTATGAATTTATTTTATTAATTATTAGTTTATTTGCTTATTATATACTTCCTTCACTCAAATATGATTTCCATGGAGGCAGGGGCCTTATTTATATTGTTAGTAACTTGTTTAAATAAAGCCTGATAAATAGTGTGTGCTCAGTAAATAATTATTTGATGGCAGAATGATCACGTTTGTATTTGATGAGGATCAGTCTTCTTCCCTGGGTCTATGGGCATGGCTGAAAATGAAAGTGTTAATCTCTCAATTGTGTGTGACTCTTTGCGACTGCATGGACTGTAACACACCAGGCTTCTCTGCCCATGGAATTTTCCTGGCAAGAATACTGGAATGGGCAAGGGATTTTCCTGACCCAGGGATTGAACTTGGGTCTCCTGCATTGCAAGCAACTTCTTTACCGTATTAGCTACCAGGGAAGCTCATTTCATATGGACCATTGGGAATATGCTCAAGGCAGGAGGATCACTCAGCAGAGGGGATCCATCAAGAAAGTGCAAGGGATTGCAAGGTGATAGACCGGCAAGGATAGATGGGACGAGGGTGAACAGCGCCAAAGTAGGGGATCAGAGCAGAATCTGATGCTAGAGAAGCTAAGGCATCCAAGGGCCAAGGAGACAAAAGTGAGGAATGTGGTTCTAATGCAAAAGATGGGGAGCAGTCTAGGCAAGTTGTGGAAGCAGGCTGGCTGCATGTGAGGCAGGATTTGGTAGCACTCCCAGCAAGGGCACAAGCAGACAGGCCAACTCTATTGCAAGCATTAAATTCTTGCCTGGATGAAGTTATTTACAAAGCAGAAATAGAGACACAGACATAGAGAACAAACCTATGGACACTGTGGAGGAAAGGGGGTGGGATAGATTGGGAGATTGTGATATATAAATATATGTATATGTATATACTGTGTGCATGTGTGCTAAGTCGCTTCAGTTGTGTCCAGCTCAATGGGCTTCTCAGGTGGCACTAGTGGTAAAGCACTCACCTACCAATACAGGAGACTGGAGATGCGGGTTTGATCCTTGGGTCAGGAAGCTGCCCTGGCATAGGAAGTGGCAACCCATTCCAGTATTCTTGCCTGGAGAATCCCATGCCAGAGGAGCCTGACGGGCTATAGACTATAGGGTCTCACAGAGTGGGACATGACTTAAGTGACTTAGCTTGCACGTGTATAAAATATGTAGCTAATAGGAAATTACTGTATAGCACAGGGAACTCTACTCAGTCCTCTGGTGTCCTAAATGAGAAGGAAATCCAGAAAAGAGGGGGTATATCAGTGCAGTTGTTTCACTTTTCTGTACAGCAGAAATGAGCACAAAATTGTAAAGCAACTACACTCCAATTTAAAAATGCAATAAAACGTATCAGAGAAAAACAAAACAAAACAAAAAACCCCCAAAACAAACAAACAAAATTCTTGCCTGGAAGAATGGCTTGGACTTTTGTTGCCAGAAATTGGTTAAGGAGTAAAATAAAATTGAAAGACTAGGAAAATTAAATAGCCATCCCCCAAATGATTCCCAAGCCCATATCAAACATTACACTACTTCCATTAAATTTTCTCTAATCATTCCAGCTAGCTATTTCCATGGCATTTAGCTTTCACTGACTTGTGTTTTGAGTATTTTTTGTTTAGTACTTACCTGGACTACTAGACTATAAACTGAACTTTTCTCTACCGAGGATGGTTTTTCCTAATTTGGTGAAACCAATACCACGAAAGAAAAGGTACACGATTATATCATGTTTCATATATCATTTGCAAAATGTTTCTGAGTAATCAAGTGACATTGCTCAGTCTGGTCCAACTCTTTGCGACCCCATGGACTGTAGCCTTCCAGGCTCCTCTGTCCATGGGATTTTCCAGGCAATAGTACTGGAGTGGATTGCCATTTCCTTCTACACGGGATCTTCCCAGCCCAGGGATTGAACCCGGGTCTCCCGAATTGTAGACAGATGCTTTACCATCTGAGCCACCAAGGAACAGTAAGTTGATATATTCTTCACTCAATCTCAGCTTCAAACTGTAATTTCCCTGAACAGTTCTCAATTCCAACTTTCTCCTTTTTTTTTCTTTTTTTCTCTGTCACACACTATTACCGTTTTTGTCCTGAATTGTTTTGCAATGTATGTTATCTTAATCTTGGTTTTGTTTTCATATATTTATGTGGATTGCTGTTGTCTAAAATTGTAGACTGTTAGGAGATAGACACTGGGTCTCATTTGTACCTCTCTCTTTTGAGTTAGAACAGTCATACTAAGCCCAAATTTTGCAATATCCTGGAGGTATTTGTTAGGATATCCACTTTTTCCTCTCTCGTATCTATATCCTAATGACTAAATTCTTAAAATAATTTTCAGTTAATCTTAATCTAAAAATGTAGTGTTCCAGAAAGTACTTCTTAAAGAGTCGTTGGGAAAAATACACACATTTGCCACAATTCCCTAGGGGTGGAAAATGGATTAAAGAAAAGATAACAGACCTAATAGCGGTATTATACACCTACATAAAAGTGACTTAACTGAGGTTTAGCAGTAGGACAGGCTAAATGTTTCCTTTGATGAAAACTGTTGTTTCCTGACGCGCCTCATTTTCAAGAAGTTGATCAGACTAGAAGTTCAATTTTGACTTCACTGCCTGTGACTCACGTGGAATGCACCCATTCTGTCCAAACCCTGTGTTCCAGTAAGATTTCAACTTCCAAACTCTTGGCAATGATGAAAACCAAACACAGGCATGTAACACAGTGTGCCAGGCATCACAGTATTTATGCTCTCTCTCACTTTTTTTTTTAGTGCTCTCTTTTTAACAAAAGTTGCTTTTGACAAATTTTGACTTTGTTCAAGAAAAGCACTAAGTCTTAGAAAAAATATGATGTTGTGAAATCAAGGACTTTCAATGGAAATAAATCATGTGTTAAATGATAGCAGCCAAATGGCATCAATTGGTACTCCTAATATGGAAGTAATGTTTCTTCTCTCTGAGGAAGGATTATCCATAGAAATGCTACAGCCAAACTGATTAGTTCAGTTCAGTTCAGTTGCTCAGTCATGTCTGACTCTTTGCGACCCCATGAATCGCAGCACGCCAGGCCTCCCTGTCCACCACCATCTCCCAGAGTTCATTCAGACTCATGTCCATGGAGTCCGTGATGCCATCCAGCCATCTCATCCTCTGTCGTCCCCTTCTCCTCCTGCCTCCAATCCCTCCCAGCATCAGAGTCTTTTCCAGTGAGTCAACTCTTAGCATGAGGTGGCCAGAGTACTAAAGTTTCAGCTTTAGCATTATTCCTTCCAAAGAGTTATTTCCTTGCCCAACCCTGAAATATAAGGTAACCAATCAACCTTAAGGTCATGAAGGGGCCAATGCAACTATGAGCTGCTTTGCTGTGATAATAATCTCAATAAATCTCTTATGTGTGCCTGCGTGCTAAGTCACTTCAGTTGTGCCTGACTCTTTGCAACCCTATGAACTGTACCCACCAGGCTCCTCTGTCCTTGAGATTTTCCCAGCAAGAATACTAGAGTAGGTTGCCCTGTCCTTCTCCAGGGGATCTTCCCCACCCACGGATCGAACCTGCATCTCCTGTGTCTCTTGCATTGGCAGGAGGGTTCTTTACCACAGCTGTCACCTGGGAAGCCTAAATCTCTTATAATCTACAGAGAACATTCATGTATTTAACCTCACTTGATCCTAGTAGAGATCCCTTGTGATGGGCAAGGCTGATGTTCTTGTTGCTACATCCAGATTTCTCTCAGTGCCTACTCCACACATAGTTACCACTTTATAGTTCTTTATAGAGTTGAAGTTGTTGAATCCATATTTTTATAATAGTAAAGAGTATTTGATGCTTTCCCCAAACCCAACCATACCAGATAAAATTTCTAGAACTTAAAGCCATAAATTATGCATTGTGTTTAATGCGCTTGTCATTGGTACCTGTGAAAATATTTGTTTCTCAATTGACTGTTTACACTATTGCAAACAAATGATTCTTGGGGTCCCTGGAGTGCAAAGCCTCTGGACTTCAGAATAGGCTTAAATCTAATTAGCTATATGCTAAAGAGAGAGAGAGAGAAAAAAAAAAAAGAAGCAGCTATGAAGGAGCAGAGTGATGATAAAATTTTGGGCGTGGACCAAACAGTATTTAAGATAAATACAATAAAAGTTATCCTGTAATCAGTAAACAGCAATATAATTAGAATTTTTCCCCTATTTACTTCCTTTAACATGCAATGGGGGAAATGAAAAAAAAAAAGTCAAGGACTCAATCAAACAGATGGTTCTTGAGTTATTATCTTCCCCTTGATGTTGTTTATAAGAATAAGAGGCTCATTTAAGGAAAGGTGACTCCCGGGTTCTAGTGAGACAAGCAGTTCTTTACAAGGACAGAGGCAAACAGTGGGAAGAAAAATTAAGATTATAAGTTTTTATTATGCACATTATTATGCCTCATTAATTAACTCAACCAATGTCCTGGTGACGTTCTGGTCTCACTTCACAGGAAAAAAATTCGTCTGGATTGCCAAGTCAGACAGACAATTACAGGAAGATCAAATTATGCCTACATTGCATTCTGTCGGGGCATCAAGCCAAATTCATGTTGAATTCATAAGACTGGAATATCCTCACTCAAAACAGTTCCGAAGAACCAACGTCACAAGCCATTTGACGTCTACACAGAGGATGTATCGATCTTGCCTGAGTTTCCTTTCTCAGCTTCATATAATAGACCGAGAGAGAGGGGGCTTTCTGAGCATCACCAGCTGGTTAGCTCCTTTATTATATCCGATCCAGCACAATGTGGCGGGGAAACACCCCCACCTCAGGAGCTCCTGTCTCCTGTCCTGGCAGGCAGCTGTCACAGCGCTTAGAGACAGCTGAGACATTTGAAAAGAACGATGGGAATCCTAGTGTAGGTTTTCCACTGTGGAATCCTTTGTTCTGTCTGTAATCTTGAGGAAAGCTTTGCCAAGGAAGAATGGCCAAAGCAGGAAAAAAAAGAAAGAAAGTCCACTCACTGACCTGGAACATCTGATGTTTATAGCATCAGAGATGACTCTACACTGGGGTAAATAAGAACAATAGCTAAAATGCTGTTTTTTTTTCTTTCTCTTTTTTTAAGTTTATTTTTTAATTGGAGGAAATCATTTTACAATATTGGGATGGTTTCTGCCATACAACAATGCCAATCAGCCGTAATTAGACATGTCACCTCCCGCTTGAACTACCTTCCTCTCCCCCTAACCCACCCCTCTAGGTCATTGCAGAATGCCAGGCTGGGCTCCCTGTATTATACAGCAACTTCTCACAAGTTATCTATTCACACATGGTAGTATATATAAGTTGGTGCTACTTTTTCCAGCTGTCCCACTCTGCCTCTCCCACTGTGTCCACAGTCCATTCTCTACATCTGCATCTCCATTCCTTCCCTGAAAATAGGATCATCAATACCATTTATAGATTGCAAACCAACACAGGAAAATGATGCTCAACATCACTGAAGATTAGAGAAATGCAAACCAAAGCTACAATATTTTAAATTAGAGTTAATTTACCAGTGGTTCAGGACTCAGAAAGACAGAGTAAAATGTGCTTTATGAGCACTAAAGAGTAAAAAATTTTAAGAAAATTTAAGTTTAGATGTAACTTAGAAAGCTGCTCCCTGATCCCATTCAAGGCATTTCTCATTTGTAATTGAAGGCAATTACAAACCCAGGCTCTTTTCTAGATTATTTCTCTTTTTAGGCAGAAATTCTTCCACTCAGAGCCTTTCATTTCTATTTTCTAGTATATGTGTTGATTACACAGATACAATTTTTGACCTTACATTGGAAGCAAAAGTTCTAATTTTTCTTATGACCATTCATCCATTGGATGAGCGTTCACTATATGTACACTATATGTACATTTATAAGGCACAAGATACAAGATACAGCTTCCCAAGTGATGCAGTGGTAAAGACTCTGCCTGCCAATGCAGAAGACACATGAGAAGTGGGTTTGATCCCTGGGTCAGAAAGATTCCCTGGAGAAGGAAATTGCAACCCAATCCAGTATTCTTGCCTGGGATATTCCATGGACAGAAGAGTCTGGTGGGCTACAGTCACAAAGAGTCAGACATGACTGAGTGACTAAACAGCAACAACAAATTAATTACTTAGGCTTGTATATGGTGGAAAGAAAAATCCAGTCTCTGCAATTCCATTTTTGTTAGAAGTAGAAATCCACTGGAAAATGAATAACTGTTTGGTATGGGTTTGTCACCCAGAATATGGATGTAAGTTGAGCACAACCTAAAATCTATGACTTGCTTTGCTTTATCTTCTGATCCTCCCATTTTTCTCAATTTGATTTACACATTGCTTCTTTTAGCTTGTCCCAGAAATTGTAACATCAGTCTTGCTCCTTCAAGCTATGAAAAGATCTCTTTGGAGCTTCCAAACTCTCCATAGCTTCAGGAATTGGTTATTCTCACTGAAGCTTATTAATTCAATTATTTAAATGAATCAATGATACATAAATGGAAATTATCTATCTGCCTAACTACCTACTGAAATATATATGTCATTCAGTCTGATGGCAACCCACTCCAGTATTCTTGCATGGAAAATCCCACGGACAGAAGAGCCTGGTAGGCTACAGTCCATGGGGTCGCAAAGAGTCGGACATGACTGTGCGACATTCTTTCTTTCTTTTCAGTCTGCTAGTCAATGTAGTATAAAGAATATAAACTATCTGGCATATGTATTTTCTCTCTGATTGACAGAGATGTCTAAAAGCTTTTATCAACTAGCC
Organism: Nanger dama; assembly: GCA_917880005.1. Classification (NCBI taxonomy): domain Eukaryota; kingdom Metazoa; phylum Chordata; class Mammalia; order Artiodactyla; family Bovidae; genus Nanger; species Nanger dama. The sequence goes on along the minus strand of CAKJTW010000097.1, from coordinate 6,073,113 downwards.
ATAAAATGTTAATGCTCAGTCTTCTTCAGAGTATTTCTTTTGAGAAACTATTATGTGGTCTGATATTTCTTTCTCAAAAGAATTGTGTGTCCTGCTGAGTGGCTAGATTAAGGAAAGTTATTTACAAGACTTCTGTAAAGGTACTAGGTGGAAGGGATGCTGCTATTTCACAGCATCCCTTTATCTAGCACACTTGTGAAAGCCATTATGGTGCCTGTCACATGCTTGCAGGAAGAGGTAGTATCAGAGAGATGATAAAGATGCTGTCTGCAGTAAGGGACCTCCAATAATCTAAAAACATCTGTCACCAATATTTCTACTTTTTATGGCATTTGCAGCTTTCCTGCTCTTTGTATATATTACCTGCAGACTTTGCTTCACTTTTTTTTTTTTTCACCTGCTTAAAATATAGACATTCTGCAGCAGGACTAGGACATGTCTAAGTGTGCCGTTGTATGATTTAAATTCTTGGCGTTACCATCTGAACCCACATTCTAACCAAGACAAGCAAGCCACATACGTTCTTACATTATTTTTAAAGCTCCAACTTTATATTCCCCTTCTGAAATACTTTCCTCCTTCACTGCTTCAATATTATCACCCTATAAACTCCTGGACTTCTTCCTAAATTCCATACTTGACACTGTGTATTATCCGTAACCAGAGGAAAGCTAACATATGGAATCACATTATAGCTGATGTTTAGTGTTAATAACTAAAACAAACTAATTAGGGTGATCAACCTCATTCAAAGAATTCTGGATCAATAGTCATCCTACATTTTAAGGTTGAAAGAGTCTTTGCATAAAGAAGGAAAAAAACCAAAACCAATCAAAAGCCCAGGGACTTTTGGCCACAGAAATCAGAACAGAGAAAGAAATAAAAGAATCAAAATTTGAAAAAAGAAGTAAAACTCTCACTGTTTGCAGATGACATGATCTTCTACATAGAAAACCCTAAAGACTCCACCAGAAAATTACTAGAGCTAATCAATGAATATAGTAAAGTTGCAGGATATAAAATCAAACACACAGAAATCCCTTGCATTCCTATACACTAATAATAAGAAAATAGAAAGAAATTAATGAAACAATTCCATTCACTATTGCAATGAAAGAATAAAATACTTAAGAATATATCTACCTAAAGAAACTAAAGACCTATATATAGAAAACTATAAAACAATGGTGAAAGAAATCAAAGAGATGGAGAAATATACCATGTTCATGGATCGGAAGAATCAATATAGTGAAAATGAGTATACTACCCAAAGCAATCTATAGATTCAGTGCAATCCCTATCAAGCTACCAATGGTATTTTTCACAGAGCTAGAACAGATAATTTCACAATTTGTATGGAAATACAGAAAACCTTGAATCACCAAAGCAATCTTGAGAAAGAAGAATGGAACTGGAGGAATCAACCTGCCTGACTTCAGGCTCTACTACAAAGCCACAGTCATCAAGACAGTATGGTACTGGCACAAAGACAGAAATATAGATCAATGGAATGAAATAGAAAGACCAGAGATTACTCCACTCACATATGGACACCTTATCTTTGACAAAGGAGGCAAGAATATATAATGGATTAAAGACAATCTCTTTAACAAGTGGTGCTGGGAAAACTGGTCAACCACCTGTAAAAGAATGAAACTAGAATACTTTCTAACACCATACACAAAAATAAACTCAAAATAGATTAAAGATCTAAACATTAGACCAGAAACTATAAAACTCCTAGAGGAGAACATAGACAATACACTCTCCAACATACATCACAGCAGGATCCTCTGTGACCCACCTCTCAGAATATTGGTAATATAAGCAAAAATAAACAAATGGAACCTAATTAAACTTAAAAGCTTATGCACAACAAAGGAAACCATTAGCAAGGTGAAAAGACAGCCTTTGGAATGGGAGAAAATAATAGCAAATGAAGCAACTGACAAACAACTAATCTCAAAAATATACAAGCCACTTATGCAGCTTGATTCCAGAAAAATAAATGACCCAGTCAAAAAATGGGCCAAAGAACTAAACAGACATTTCTCCAAAGAAGACATACAGATGGCAAACAAACGCATGAAAAGATGCTCAACATCACTCACTATCAGAGAAATGCAAATCAAAACCACAATGAGGTACCATTTCACGCCACTCAGAATGGCTGTGATCCAAAAGTCTACAAGCAATAAATGCTGGAGAGGATGTGGAGAAAAGGGAACCCTCTTACACTGTTGGTGGGAATGCAAACTAGTACAGCCACTATGGGGAACAGTGTGGAGATTCCTTGAAAAACTGGAAATAGAACTGCCTTATGACCCAGCAATCCCACTGCTGGGCATACACACCAAGGAAACCAGAATTGAAAGAGACACGTGTACCCCAATGTTCATCACAGCACTGTTTATAATAGCCAGGACATGGAAGCAACCTAGATGTCCATCAGCAGATGAATGGATCAAAAAGCTGTGGTACATGTGCACAATGGAGTATTACTTAGCCCTTAAAAAGAATACATTTGAATCAGTTCTAATGAGGTGGATGAAACTGGAGCCTATTATACAGAGTGAAGTAAGCCAGAAAGAAAAACACCAATACAATATACTAATGCATATATATGGAATTTAGAAAGATGGTAATGATAACCCTGTATGCGAGACAGTAAAAGAGACACAGATGTATAGGACAGACTTTTGGACTCTGTGGGAGAGGGAGAGGGAGAGGGTGGGATGATTTAGGAGAATGGCATTGAAGCATGTATAATATCTTATATGAAATGAATTGCCAGTCTAGGTTCGATGCATGATACTGGATGCTTGGGGCTGGTGCACTGGGACAACCCAGAGGGATGGTTCGGGGAGGGAGGAGGGAGGGGGCTCAGGATTGGGAACACGTAAACACGTGTGGCGGATTCATGTTAATGTAATACAAAACCAATACAATATTGTAAAGTAGTTAACCTCCAATTAAAATAAATAAATTTATACTTTAAAAAGTCCCAGGGAATTTCTGTCTTTGAAAATAAAATGTTTCATTTGGAAGCAATCACATTTTATTATACTTTTTATTAAGGTAGCCTTATATTCTAATAAATCTCTTATTTTGAGCTTTCAAGTTATGAAGTGGATTTCCTTAGGATAGCATGATGAAATCAGAGGGTAGATCAGAACATTAGACTTCAATCTTTTGCTTTATGCCTGAATCATGGGCTGCAGTAGTATCTGTGTCTAAATACCTGGACAGTCATATGAGGTGAAGGGAGAGAAGCTTCTTTCAGGTGAAGTATATGCTTATACTTCCCTTTATGCTTATCTTGAGCTATAGTATATGCTTACCCTAGAGTCACCCATACTGTTCCCGTGTTTATCATACTTGCACACAGCACTGCCCACAGTGATGGAGCAGCCATCCTCAGGGGATGGAGTGTAAGGCTCTACTTACACGTAACATAATTCTGGCAGAGTCCATCCTAATGGATAGACCCCAGACCTGGAGAGGACTTGGGCGTCAATCACTGAGACAGTAATGGAGGAGACAGGTTGGCATCTGGGTTGACAGCAGATCAAGAATCAGATTAAACTCTATCTTCACCACTTTCTAGCCATATGACCATAAATGCTTCTCCCTCGCCATGTTCCCTTCCATCTGGAAAGAATTTATGATAGGTTATAAATATGGCCACAGATTCTTCCTCCTTCCTGTCACCATCTAACTTGGAAAGCTCTTCTGTTCTCAACTGGAATTGGCCACCTGCTTTCTTTGTACAATGAAAGTATAGCAAACCTGATGCAAATAGAAGCTGAAAAACACTTTCATGTTTGGTCAGATGTCTCCTGGAGCTCTTGGGAGCCATTTAATACTGTACAGAAGAAAGGCACCTCAAATAGACCCAGTGATGGGGCTGCCATTATGACAAACTTCCCAATTTCACAAGGGGATAGCAACGTCATAAATGCCTTTTGGAGAGAGAAAGGGCAGAATGCATGTCAAAATTTCATCCTCATATTTCCTAAAAATTTTCTTTCAATTGACTTTGAGTTCCTTGGCTATTAATTCTGACAACTTGTAATGTGATATGACTGAAGAAAATGAAATTTCCATCTATTCATTAGAATAGATACTCTTTGACCATACAGGTCTGTAATTCCTTCTTCCAAACCTTCTGTGTTTCTGAATTCAGAGTTATTCAGATTATAGCCAACATCACAGAATACTTCAAATACTGTCTGCAGAAGCACCCCATAATCTAACATTCATATTTTTGCCACAAAATGTGTAAATGTTTATACCTGGCATGACACATGAAAACTATAAATCACATCAGTCAGTTGACATGAATATTTGCCATGAAATGCATTTGAATTTTGGAAATACAGATAGGGACTTTGAATTACTACAAGTTTTGGGTTCTAGGAATAAAATTTTTCTTATGATATTGCTCTAGAGCTGGAGGGAGGTCCTAGATAATCCTGTGTGTTCTATTCACTCTTGAATTTATTAAAAAGGTGAAGTATTATATTAAAAGGCTAATACACTGTCTAATACACTGGGCTAATACAAGCCTGACTTAGCTACTATTGAGATGCAGCCCAGACTTTATCAGCCATAGGAACTCTACTTAGGGAGTAGAAACCCTTCTGTGCATGTGTGCTAAGTCGCTCAGTTGTGTCTGACTCTTTGCAACCCCATGGGCTGTAGCCCACCAAGGTCCTCTGTTTATGGGATTCTCCAGACAAGAATACTGGAGTGGATTGCCATGCCCTCTTCAAGAACACTTCTGAGATTGAAATGAGTAAAAAGCTGTGGGAGAATTTGAACTTCCTTGGACTTTTGACTCACATTTGATTTCTTCTCTGGATCTTAGGTCTCAAAGTGCTTTAATCATTGAATCTTAATTTCTCCCTGGAATTAAATATAAAAAATTATAGCTGGACTTTAAATCTCTTAATCTTGAATGTTTTAAGTTGAAAGGAATTTAATCATTGAACATTAGTGTCTCTCTAGAAAATTTATAATGTCAAGGACTTCATGTTCAAATTTGGTACTTTTAAGTTATTATCATTTTATTCTGCATTTCAATATTTGGATATCTTAATGTTTTCATTTCATTTCATCCCCAAGTCTGTGCTATGCTATGCTGGTATAGAGTTGACTAGAGTTGATTAGATTCTGATCTATTTTACAATCTTCTTAGAACAAAAATCTAAGCTTTTCACCAATTAAATCAGGAAGATACCTTGTAGAGTTGGGCAGCAGCTCATGAAAATGGGGACAACAATGCTGGTTGTTACCACAAAGTGGGATAGTTGAAATTCTGGATGATAGTAGGCTTAATGGCTAAGTTTGATATGCTAAGGGAATAAACAATCTGCAGACTATTAGAGGGGAAAGTTTTTCCCAAGTACTGTTATTTCCTCCATATAGAAGGAGCTCAATCATGAATGCTCTGCGTATTTCTGTTTCCCTTTACTGGCTTCACCCCCATGGAGTATGGAAAGATAGATCTGACTGGTAAATTTGGAAAGAATCTATTAACATATATTATCAGCTTAGCTACTCTCCTTATCCTCTTGGACATAACTTGCCCACAGAGCACAGGTGTCAGTCCAGCTCTGCCACAGCTGGGTGGGTAAACTTTTCCAGTTCTGGGGCTCAGTATTAATTAATACACCATTTTTCTTTAAGCTATTTACTCCCTCCAATGCAGGAATGCAGGTGTAATGAGTGAAAAAGTGATATATCAATCCTGTCTTTCTTATTTTTGGTTAATTCCTAAATTGATTCAGAACTCATAAGTTGATTGGGAAGATGACTGCTATCAGTTGGGTGCCCTTGAAAATTTTAATATTGTATGAGTTATTTAACCTGTCTCTACATACATCTTTATCTTTATAAAGATTTTTGATGATGATAAGTATGTGATTTAATACATATAAAGCATTGCCTAGTGTGTAGCAAGGACTCAGCATTTGCTATTATCATTATTTCTATCTAGTTTGTGTCCAATGTTATATGGAGAAATTTATAATGTCAGAGAACCTGGGTAAGAAGAAATGCATGTCTGCCTTCCCAAAAGTCTATTATCTGGCCACGAAGACAAATTATAGAGAGTATATACGGCATGTAATATATATAACATGCAATCATGTGTTTGACTTTTTAGCATCCATACTCTGGGCTATGACAGATACATAAGAGTAAGACTTGGACTTGACCTGAGAGGACAGGGAGCACTTAAATAGATGGATCATAAACACTGTCTTTGATATTTACTTCTGTTTCTTTAGCTGGGCTTCCCTGGTGGCTCAGAGGTTAAAGCGTCTACCTCCGAGGCAGGAGACTTGGGTTCGATTCCTGGGTCGGGAAGATCCCCTGGAGAAGGAAATGGTAACCCATTCCAATATTCCTGCCTAGAGAATCCCATGGACAGAGAAGCCTGGTAGGCTACAGTCCACGGGGTCGCAAAGAGTCATACACGACTGAGCTACTTCTCTCTCTTTGTTTCTTTAATTGGGGGAGAGAGAGAGACAGAGAATGTGTGTGTGTGTGTGTGTGTGTGTGTGTGTGTGTGTGTGCCTGTATGGTCAGTTGCTCAGTCTTGTCTGGCTCTTTGCGACCCCATGGACTATAGCCTGCCAGGCTCCTCGGTCCATGGAATTTTTCACATGAGACTATTGGAGCAGGCTGCTGTTTCTTACTCCAGGGGTCTTCCTGACCCAGGAATTGAACCTGTGTCTCCTGCATTGATTCATTACCACTGCCTTACCTAGGAAGCCCATTAATTACAGTTTTCTTAAACATATATTGTTGATAATTTCCTACATGACCTTTTCTTTCACCAGATTGAAAACTCTGTAAGAGCAAAACCTGAGTATTACTGATTTGTCTAACTTCCATGCTTGTATCCAGGATCATAGATAGTGTGTGTAGGCATGAGTGTGCACACACACACACACACACACACACAGGAACATGCAAGCATGAATGCACACACACCATTTGAATAATGATTCTATAAGAAAAAAGAGGGAATGGGGAAGAGAAGGAAGGAAAGATCTATCTGACTGATCCGAAGAGAGGGCTGAGCTGGGAATGGAAATAGAAGGCCAATTAGACAGTCAGGAAAAAGAACATGCATTGTGGAAGGGAGATTGAATCTGGGGCTCAATGCTCACAGAGGACAAAGGATCTATTATCCTTAGTGCAATGGTTATTGGGTTCAGGGCAACAGATCAATATGCACCCCTAACTCTCTAGTGAGGAAGAATTTTTCAATATAACAAGAAGCTTAGGCTTCAGAGGTTCAAGACTGGGGTGGGTGCAAGTGTCCTCATGAGAGGATAGTAATACAGTTGAGTGGACCCTGAGCAAACTGAGATACATGACAGCTACCAATTCTGCAATGTTGTTTATTTGGGTAAAAGGAAGAACTAATGAATACATCATTTAAAATCTCTCCAAAGAAAACCACTAGATTACTTTAAGTGTCTATTTTTAGATAAAAGTTGAAACTTCACTGTATCCTGTCAATTACTATCTAGTAATATTTTATTGTTGGCACATGGACAATGCACAGATTTTCTTTAAAAGCAGTATCATTAGTTCTCATATACCTCCTATAATTTACATGGCTTGACTTCCTCTGAAAGGTGACCTGCTGATTTTGACTAATGACTCTGCTAATGAATGTCACAAAGAGACTACTAACCTAATCGTTTTTCATTTCCCACTAGGGGGAAAAAAAACCACGCCCTCTCTTTTGCAGTTTAATGCTTCCCTTAGATCACAAAGCATCTTGGTAGAGAAGCCAGCACTAGAACGAATATAATTGTCCTTATGGGAGACTCTGCCTGGCCTCCCCATCTCCAAGGGCAGTAACAGTGCTGGCATTCATTCAAGAATGGCATGTCAACAATCATCTTTGTTTTATGCCTCTTTGTCATCAGTAGTTAATATTTCCTGGTGCATCAGAAAAGGATTACATCTTGATGCACAGGCTTCCTTCTCCTATTGATAGCCTTTGCAATTTGTCATAAATTGTTGGTCATTAAGTAAGCATGTCTTTTAAACACGACTGGCCTGGGAACAGTTTAGACTATCAATCCTTAGAAAAACCTGCCACTCTTTCCTAAGTCACATTCCTTTCAGCAGAACTGTATTATGTTGGGCTTTGTTCTATTTCCTGCTTTGGGCCAATAATGAGACTTTAGTGTCCCTTGCTTGTTTTTAAGAAGGATGACATATTTCCTGCAGCTCTTTCTACAAGTAGACAGCTGTGGAAACATCACAATAATGAACCAAACATCTTGTGGGTACCCAAGGCAGCTCCTAAATATTCACTATCCTTTTGTTTCATGTTCTGGGAAATTTTTGCTAATAAAACCTGGGGAACCAAGCGGCATTTCTCATCCAAGTTCCTTGACTTCGGCATCAACCATGGACTTTCCCCTTTGTCAGCTTATGTAGTAAGGTAGCACTTGGGCTTGGGTATTGTTCACAGTAATTTAAATGGTCTTGGAACAGTCAATCATCCAGAGAGAAAAGGTTTTACTAGAAGAAGAAAAAGACTTGAGGAAACATACTATACCTAGATAAGATAACTTTCAAACATAATGCTATGTCACTTAACTCAAAAACAAGAAAAGCTATAAATTGTGTTTATAAGTGACTTTTCTATCTCAATTCTCAGTGGAACTATCTTTCCTGCACATTTAGGGAGCGTAAACCATATGTTTAACACCTTACTTGCACAACAGTGTATCTCCCTAGCCATTTGTTTTATTTTTTTAGAATAAACTGGGGCTAGTTCACATGCATTACAATTCCTCTTGCTGTCTTTGTATAATTCTATAATGTAAAATTTTCTTCCTATGGAAAACCTATACAAAGTTAATGTAAGGCTTAATGAGTTATTATAAAATGAACTTCATCGTTACCATTACAAGAAACAAGATTTGCTTTCACTTCAGAAGCTATTCCAATTCTATTTTCTGCCCCCTCAAATTTAACCATGGCTTGCACTTTCTGGTGATTTCTTCAACTTTCTTCGCGGTTTTATCACCCATGTGAAGTGAAAAAGTGAAAGTTGCTCAGTCATACCTGACTTTTACTACCCTATGGACTGTAGCCTGTCAGGATCCTCTGTCCATGGAATTCTCTAGGCAAGAATACTGGAGTGGGTTGCCATTTCCTTTCCCAGGGGATCTTCCTGACCCAGGGATCGAACCTAGGTCTCCCACATTGCAGGCAAATTCTTTATCTTCTGAGCCACAAGGCAAGCCCCATTACCCATGTGAGCACTCCAATAACTATAGCTTTGATCATTTAAATAAAATAGATATGACTTTTGAGTCACAGTTACACCCTTCATACCTTACTGTTCTTTACAATTTATCTGTTGAGAAAGGAGCTTTTAATATGAATGCCCCCACAGTCTGGATTTTGCTGACTGCCAACACAAGGTTCAATTCAACACATTCATCTATCATTGAGATTTGCTACAATGATAGCAAATCTCATTGTAGATGAGTGAGTAGGACTATAGGTGGTGGTGTGTTTACAATAGAAGGCATTTGATGTCTGGTTGACTCTCTTTTTGTGATGTTAGTGGCAATACTGATGCTTGATGAATAGGTTCCTTAATATTTTGTGGGGTTTCCCATAGTGTCAGTCTAAATTTATTATTTATTAGATCAGAATCTTTTATAAGAGAAACTTCCTCTTATCTACAATTGGTAACCTACTAGAAAAGTTTATACTGAAAAGGAAGGGCAAATAATTTTTCTTGTCGTTAATTTTCAAGATGATAAGTTCCCAATAATCTTTTGTGATGAATTGCTGCTGCTGCTGCTGCTAGGGTGCCTCAGTTGTGTCCGACTCTGTGCAACCCCATAGAGAGCAGCCCACCAGGCTCCCCTGTCCCTGGAATTCTCCAGGCAAGAACAGTGGAGTGGGTTGCCATTTCCTTCTCCAATGCATGAAACTGAAAAGTGAAAGTGAAGTCGCTCAGTGGCTCAGTCCAACTCTTAAGGACCCCATGGACTGCAGCCTACCAGGCTCCTCCGTCCATGGGATTTTCCAGGCAAGAGTACTGGAGTGGGGTGCCATTGCCCGATGAACTGCTAGTTTTATTTTTTAACATCAATTCAACCACACGAGGGCTTCCCTGGTGGCTCAGTTGGTAAAAATCGGCCTGAAAGGCAGGAGATCGGATTTGGATCCCTGAATGGAGAGGATCCTCTAGAGAAGAAAATGGAAACTCAGTCCAGTATTCTTGCCTAGGAAATCCCATGGACAGAGCAGTCTGGAGTGCTATAGTCCATAGGGTCAGAAGAGTTGGACATGACTTAGCAACTCAGCCACCTTCATGAACATTTTAATGGGTTTTAATCCACTGCAGTTAGTATGTTTTTTCAAGCACAAAATTGAGCTGCTGCAGAATGGAACCTCTTCAAGTTGACTCTTGGATCTTTTCACAGCTTCATCACTATCCAGTATGATAATTTTGTGTATTTCTAATCTCCTAGAAGCTCTAGATTTCTTTAACAGTCAAATATGTTTTGAGACTACAATATGATCAATAAGATGTTCATTTCTATCTGTTTGGTTATTGTTTCTAAGACTCTTCAGTGGATACAGCTAGAAAATAAACTCACATGTGCTCACGGGTATGCACACATGCTCACACATTTAGACACACAGACACACACACACACACCATGTGTTCATACTGATACATCAAATTCAAAATCAGGACTAACTGGTTTTTCTCCTACAGATTCTATATTGTATCTGCAACTCCTTTCTTCTCTGTAGTAGTAGTCATCTCTGTTGCAACTACTCAATTCTATCATTAGAGCAGGAAAGCAGCCATCAATAATATGTAAAGTATGGGTGTGGCTATAGGCCAACAAAATGTCATTTACAAACATAAAGGTGGTAGGCTTATGAGCTATAGCTTGCCAACTCCTATTCTCCATTGGAAATCTTGATTCTTTTTTTTTTTTAAAGCTTTTTTATTTTTATTTTTATTTTTTTAATTAATTTATTTAAATTACAATACTGTAATTGTTTTGCCATACATTGACATGAATCAGCCATAGGTGAACACAATCTTCCAATGCCGAAGCCCCCTCCCACCTCCCACCCCACATCCTCTACTTGAATCATCCTGTGCATCAGCCCCATGCATCCTGCATCCTACATTGAACATAGATTGGCGCTTCGTTTCTTACACGAAAATATACATGTTTCATTGCCATTCTCCCAAACCATCCCACCCTTTCCCTCTCCCTCAGAGTCCAAAAGTCCACTCTATACCTCTGTGTTTCTTTGTTGTCTCACATATAGGGTCATCATTACTGTCTTCTAAATTCCATATATATGTGTCAGTATACTGTATTGGTGTTTTTCTTTCTGGCTTACTTCACGCTGTATAATCGGTTCCAATTTCATCCATCTCATTAGAACTGAGTCAAATTTATTCTTTTTAAGGGCTGAGTAGTATTCCATAGTGTATATGTACCACAGCTTTCTTATCCATTCATCTGCTGATGGACATCTAGGTTGCTTCCATGTCCTGAAGACACAGATCATGGATAGATTAATCACTGCTCTTTTACTTGTCTCACATTACATACATTCAACAGTTTCAGAATAATGATAATAATACTATTACAAGCCATATACTTACTAAGACAGTTAAAATAGACTTCCTTTGTAGTGCATATTCTGTCCCTTTCTATAGCTGCACTCTGTCTACATTATCTGTGGATAGCTATTGCCTGTTACAGGACTTCCCTGGTGACTCAGTGGTAAAGAATCTGCCTGCAAAGTAGAAGCAGGAGACTCGGGACTGATTCCTGGGTTGGGAAGATCCCCTAGAGGAGGGCATGGCAACCTACTCCCGCATTCTCGCCCAGGAAATCTCATGGACAGAGGAGGCTGGCAGGCTGTACTCCATGGGGTCACAAAGAGTCAGACACGACTGAAGCGACTGAGCACACATCACACATTGCAGGTTATATTTGTTCTCTCTTTTAATCCTCATTTAGTCCCAATTGTACAACTATCTATGTATTAAATTTTCCTCTCCATGTTTTATCAATATGTGTTTCTAATCCCTTTCTTTATCTGAAGCTCATTCTTTGGTAAATTCTTCAGGGAAGGCCCATAAGGAATAATATTTTCTGGGCTTATTCAGATTGATAGTAATTTGTCTGTGCCCCTTGTACTTTCAGGAAATGGCAACCCACTCCAGTATTCTTGCCTGGAGAATCCCATGGATGGAGGAGCTTGGTAGGCTACAGTCCACGGGTTGCAAAGAGTCGGACACAACTGAGCGACTTCATTTTCACTTGGACTTTCCTTTCCCTTTTCTTCTCTGATTATCTTAAACAAGTTACTCCATTTTCTTCTCCCATAAAGTGTTGCTGTCAGATAGCCTGTTGATAAACTACACTCTTCCCCTTATAAGTCACATGCTGTTTTTCTTACTTGCCTATTTCGGATTAGGAAGGAAGGCCACACTGATATGACCATCAGCACGAAGGAAGTTTACTAGAGAATGTCCTCAGGGTTAACACTAGCTGGGGGCTGGGGGAGGAAAGAAAGGAAAACTGGGTAAAGAGAGAAGTTGAGCTGTGATGCAGTTTTAACAAAGCTTCCCCAGCCCAGAAGGGAGCACTGCAGCTGCTCTCAAGTGGGGAGAGGAAACTGCATCTTTTAATCCTAGAGCTGACCAGTTCCCTAGGAAGTGGATATGGTGCTGGGCATTGTGGCTTTCCTCAGTCAAGTAAGTTACTGAAGAAGTCATTAAAAATGAGATCTGTCAAGCAACAGCTCACAATAGCTAGTGAAATTTCAAAAATAAAACTTTAGGTTCAGTAATTTTTCTAGAATATGTCTCGATGTTGGTCATTCCAGTTCAGTATTCTCAGAGACATAACATACTCTTTCAATTTGCAGTTTCAAGCTATTCCTTATTTCAAGAAACATAAATTATTGTTTTTAGCATTTGTTTTACTCTCTTGTTTTGGTTTCTAACATCAGGGACTCCCATTATACCTATACTGGATCTTGATCTTTCTTGCTTTTCTTAGTCTCTTACATCATCTCTTCTCTTTAGGTATCATTGGTTGTGTTTAGCAGTTTTTATATTTTTCCCAGTTTAGCCCTCATTTCTGAAAAGATCTAATCTTCTAATTGTTTCCTGAGTACTGTCACTATATTTATGAGTATTTCTAAATCTGATTTATATTTCCCAGTTCTTATTTATATTTCCCAGTTCCTATTTATGTTTTCTTTCTTCTAAATGATAATAAGTTTATAGTTTATCCTGGGGCCTCCCAGGGGGCACTGCTGGTAAAGAACCTGCCTGCCAGTGCAGGAGACCCAGAGCCACAATCTCAGTCCCTGGATTAGGAAGATCCCTGGAGTAGGAAATGGACACCCATTCCAGTATTCTTGCCTGGGAAATCCCTTGGACAGAGGAACCTAGCAGTCTGTAGTCCATGGAGTCACAAAAGAGTCAGACACGACTGAACACAATAGCCTTATATTCTGTTTTAGAGCCTATCTTTCTGGCATATTTCCATTGCTGGTAGGGGTATTATTTATTATATTTTTATATTTTTCTTTTAATAATTCTGTATGAAATTTAACCTCAAGTCTTTTCTGTGTTCTTTTTTTTTTTGTGAAACTAATTTTCCCCAACTTTAGAAAGAAATGTGGTTTAGGGAAGCTCTTACTCCACAGAGGATTCTGTTATATACTGCTTCTTGTAGTTTTAAAAATATGGTTGTTTGCTTCTGAGATTTCCTGGCTCTTTTCCTTTTCTCACTTTTACCTGGACCTCCTATTATTTCATCTCCATTTTCCCTATTCTTAATAATCTTGATTCAACTCCCAGAAGTTTCTCCTTTGCACATGGACCTACCTGTAAAGAAGATTTGGTAGGTTAGTTTTGAGAATTTATTGCAAATTTACTACTACAGACCCATTGGTATTTACAATAGGCCTGTTTCACTAATTTACAATTACATTGAGAAAAACATCTCCTAATTTCAGCTGCTCATCCAAAATTGGCCCATGACACTTCCCACCACACTGTGTGAGCTATTTTTAATTTCTCCTCTTCTCAGAGATCTCAGGCTAACTAACACACACAAATACTAAAATTATGCAGATCTTGGCTGGTAGTAGCTTGTATTTATTCTTTTATTGTTTGAGAATTGTGTTATCCAGTTTTATTTTAAAATATCATCTATGGGTTTTTGATTTTGCTGTCTAGTCATTCTGTCTTTTTTCATGTTGGATTTTGGAAAGATTAGAAAACAATGTAGCTGATACTGCTGCCTCTCTTCCAGAAAAAAATTTAATTTGTTTTCTAGATGCTAAAAGTATGAAACAGTCTGAATAAAATGTGAATGAAAAAAAGTAGAATAAGAGGTCTATGGTAAGAGATGCATTTTATATTTCATTAAAAGTACCTAGACTCCAATTTTTACCCCAAAGGCCAACAGACCTTTTAAAGTGTTTCATTTCCTAGGTCAAATTTACTCTCTTGTAAACTGTTTCAGCCATGAATAAACTTCTAGCTTTGCTGTGATTCACTTGGGTTCAACTCTAGCTAAGCCATGGTTTATTTCTGTGAACCTGGGGAATGTTTGTTAAATTATCTGAGGTTCACTTAAAATTTAAATAAAATTATATTCATCTTGTGAATCTAATTTTCCCAGAATATTTTTACAATCTCTTTCTCTCACCTCTCATCCCCTCAACAACCAATACATATCACAAAGTCCAATTACTATTCCTTAATAGGTAATTTTTGAATTTTCTCTCTTCATTTCCACCACTACTGTTCCAGGCATCTTAATGCAAACTATCATATTCCATTTCTTGAGCCGCTTAAATACTCTCCTCAATTACCTGCCAACATGCTCTTTGACCCCCTCTATTCTCATTCCTTAAACTCAGCCAGAATAATTTCAAAACACAATTTTGTCAACCTCTTGCTTAAGTAACATTGACTACAGCAAATCTTTTCTTAAAATTCTTCAAGGTTTCCCATTGGCTGTAAGATTTAGGTGAAACTTGTTTTGCATTAAAAAAAAAAGTCTTTCCTCTATCTTTCAAGCTTATCCTACCTGACTCTCTTCATTTGCCATCTCAGTGTTGGTCACACTGCTCTGCTTTCTGCTCCTTGTCCTCACCATGCTCCTTCTCTTCAGGGATTTTTCACATGATCTGTCTCTTCCTGAAATACTATTCTCTCCCTTTTTCACTAAGTTAACTTCTAAAGATGCTTCCTATCTCAGTGTAAGTATCAGTTTCTCCAGGAATTTTTTCCTGCCCTTCTGACAAAGTAGATCACATATAGTACCATGGACCTCTTCTTCAAAACATACAATAATAGCACATATTTATTAAAGTATATAATTAGTGCTCCTCCACTCCTATAGTGCTTAAACTCCATGAAGACAGGGAGCATTTTTGTTTGCCATTGTAATCCCAGCACAAAGCCTGCAGGTAGTATTTAGGAAAATTTTTTATGAATAAATGAGTAAACAAACATTTTTAATATTTTGTGAAGATCAGAAAAGTTTACTTGTATTCTGAATTGGCCTAAGCTGTTTTGTTTTAACAAGCAATTAGTTTCTTTTAAATAAAACTGTATGCATGCTAAGTTGCTTCAGTCATGTCCAACTCTTTGCAACCCCTTGGACTGTAGCCCACCAGCCTCCTCTATCCATAGGATTCTCCAGGCAAGAATACTGGAGTGGATTGCCATGCCCTTCTCCAGGGGATCTTCCCGACCTAGGAACTGAACCTACCTCTCTTAAACGACTCTAGGCGGATTCTTTACCAGCTGAGATACTGTGGTTGGGAAGATCAGCCACTGATTCCTGGGCTGGGAAAATCCTCTGGAGAAGGAACCGGCTACCCACTCTAGTATTCTTGCTTGGAGGATCCCATGGACAGAGGAGACTGACAGGCTGCAGTCTGGGGATAGGGTTGCATACAGTTGGATACGACTGAGCAACTTTCACTTTAACTCTTACGTCTCCTGCATTGGGAAACCCAAATAAATCTTAGTAGCCACCAGACTGCTAAAAGTAATGGAGTTAGTTGCTTGCTCCCAATCTTACTAAAGGGCTTCCCAAGTGGCGCTAGTGGTAAAGAATCCACCTGCCAGTGCAGGAGATGTAAGAAATGTGGGAAATCCCATGGACAGAGGAGCCTGACAGTCTATATTCCATGGGGTTAAGCTGCAAAGAGTCGGACACAACTTAGCAACTAAAACAACAACAAAAGGTTATGAAGCTTTGTCATGTTTACAGGACTGTTTTTGTTTGTTTGCTTGTTTATTTTGTAGCAAGATGTGATCTGAGACTTGTTTTCATTAAAAGCTTTTAGTGAGATTGCCTGTGTGTGCTAAGTTGCTTCAGTCATGTCTGAATCATTGCGACCCTATGGATTGTAGCCCATCAGGTTCTTCTGTCCCTAGGATTCTCCAGACAAGAATACTGGAGTGGATTGCCATGCCCTGTGTTATTTTTGTCACTAAGTTGTGTCCAACTCTTAACAATCTCATGGACTGTAGCCCTTCAGGCTCCTCTGTCCATGGGATTTCCCAGTCAAGAATGTTGAAATGGGTTGCTGTTTCCTTCTCCAATAGCCTTCTGTACTTTTTGGCTATTAGAGAAAGTCATTGATAGCTATGCCTGAGGCCAAACCAAAGTGTTCCTGACCTGAAATTATTAATCTTTGTGACATTTGGGGAGAATTTCCCTTAGGTTGTAACAATTAGGCTGCTTAGGGTTCCAGAGGTTTCTGAATTGTATGAAGTCAGATTATAGCCTTAAAGCAAAAAGCATCAAAACCCTAACAGGTTTTAGATTCCTGATTGATTTCTTTGCCCTAGATTATTGGTTGTATAAAAGCCTGGAATTCTAAGATAAAAGAGTACAATAAAGAATAACGCGGTTCCTGTGTATGTGTGATTGCTATAGGAATAAAGCAAATAAGTAGAAAGGAACTTCCCTCATTTTCAAAAATCTGAAGTCATTGTTCCCTAGCTCTATAATTGTAGCTCCAAACAATCCAGATAATTATGATTTATAATGAACATTCCCAGAGCACCTGAAGGCTGAGGTTCCTTGTACCCAGAGTGGATGAGTCACTCTTAACTTGTTTGTGCAATACTGGCAGGAAAACAACAAGATCATATCTCTCTCTTGAGCTAATAATAAGGTGACATACACTTAATCAAAATAAAGGGCACTGAAATAATTCGAAGGGGTCAATCTTCAAAGGACTCATTAAGAGGTGTCTTCTTGTTACCACAAAAACAAATTTCAGGCAAGGATATAATAATCATTCAGATGAGATTAGTGGTTCAAAATGGAATGATTTCACTTCCCTAAGGAACGTTTAATAAGTCTGGGGGTGTTTTGGTTGTCACTATTGGGTGCTACAGGCCTCTAGCACATAGGGGTAGAGACACGGATAAGCCTCTGCATCACACAGGATGGTCCCTCACAACATGGAATTCATTATCCAACACAAAATGTCAGTAGCCATGCTATTGAGAAACTCTGGGTTAGATCACAGATGAGGAACAGCTGGAGCTTTTTAGGACCTGCCATCATCAGACCCATGCAGGGTTTTGAGACATAATGCCAAGTTGCCAAGTAGCTGAAGCCAAGCTAAGCCCAAGTACTTTCTATTCCATCACACCCCCATCTAAAATAAAATCTAATTTTCTCTCCTCTGTAACCTAAGGTGAAGATTCATAAAGGTAAACCTTAGAGTGTTTCCCTGGTAGCTCAGCTGGTAAAGAATCTGGCTGCGATGCAGCAGACCCTGGTTTGATCCCTGGGTTGGGAAGATCCACTGGAGAAGGGATAGGCTACACACTCCAGTATTCTTGGGCTTCCCTTGTTGCTCAGCTATTAAAGAATCCTCCTGCAATGTGGGAGACCTGAGTTTGATCCCTGAGTTGGGAAGATCCCTTGGAGAGGGAATGGTTATCCATTCCGGTATTTTGGCCCGGAAAATCCCATGGACTATACAGTCCAAGGGTTCACAAAGAGTCAGACACTACTGAGTGACTTTCACATTCACCTTCACAAAGAGTCAGACACTACTGAGTGACTTTCACTTTCACCTTCAAACCTTACAGTGATGCAAGACATTTAAATGAAAATTGAAAATGTCACTTGATTTTTAAGGCAAGTATTTTTGTTCTTGTACATTGTCTTTAAAACAGTCTTCCACAATTTTATGATTCTATCTTCCTCCACCCTTCTCTTTCCCCTGCCTCTCATCCTTCTCATCTCTCTTTTTTAAAAATATATTTTGATGTAGACCATTTTTGTAAGTCTTCATTGTATTTGTTACAATGTTGCTTTTGTTTTATGTTTTCTTTTTTGACCCCAAGGCATGTGGGACCTTAGTTTCTTGACCAGGGATTGAACTCACATCACCTGGATTAGAAGGTGAAGTCTTAACCACTGGACAACCAGAGAATTCCCTCATCTCTATTAACAACTCAGTATATAGCCTTTTGTAGTTTTTTATGCTCATACAGATATATATATATATATATATATATGTAGTCAGTGTAAGTATTCATACATACAAGTGTTTCTTTTTTAACAAATATTTCTTTTTACAAGTGTATCTTCATATTATGCATAATTTGCTACAACTTGCTTTTCTCACTCAACAATATTTCATGGAAATCTCTCAAAGACAACTTTTACAGTTCTCTTTCTTTCTTCTTTTTAAAAAATCTTTCTTCTTTTAATGGTGTTAATTTTGTTTGATTTATTCAGTCATTCTCTGATTGATAGCATATTTTATTATTCCATGGTAAAACATTTAAAAATAAAATTCCTCAGGTTTTTATTTTCATGAAATAGAGCCTTAAAAGTGGGATTGCGTATTTGAGAATCTAGAATGAATACTCCAAGTACATCCAAAGGTAAGACAAGCCTTTTTAGATAAGACTAGAAATTAAAATTCTAAAGATGCTTGTGTATATACATATATATATATATATATATATATATGGAAATGGGAATACCTGTATGCAGATCAAGAAGCAACCGTTAGAACCCTGCATGGAACAACTGATTGGTTCAAGGCTGAGAAAGGAGAACAACAGGGCTGTTTGCTGTCACCCGGTTTGTTTAATCTATATGCTGAGCATAGTATGAGAAATGCCAGGCTGGATGAGTTACAAGCTGGAATCAAGATAGGTGGGAGAAATATCAGCAACCTCAGATATGCAGGTGATACCACTCTAATGGCCTAAAGCAGAGAGGAACTAAAGAGTCTCTTGATGAGGGTGAAGGAGGAAAGTGAAAGAGCCAGCTTCAAACCAAGATCATGGCATCTGGCCCCATTACTTCACGGCAAATAGAAGGGGGTAGATGGAAGTAGTGAAAAATTTCCTCTTCTTAGGCACTAAAATTACTGTGGATGGGGACAGCAGCCATGAAATTAGAAGACAATTCCTTCTTGGCAGGAAGTGAAAGTGAAAGTGGAGTCGCTCAGTTGTGTCAGACTCTTTGCGACCCCATGGACTGTAGCCTACCAGGATTCTCCATGGGATTTTCCAGGCACGAGTACTGGAGTGGGTTGCCATTTCCTTCTCCACAGGATCTTCCCAACCCAGGGATCAAACCCGGGTCTCCTGCATTGTAGGCGAACACTTTACTGTCTGAGCCAGCCTAGACAGTGTGTTGAAAAGCAGAGACTTTACTCTGCCAACAAAGGTCTGTATAATCAAGGCTATGGTCTTCCCAGTAGTCACATATGGTTGTGATCCATAAGTTCCTTAAATATAGGACTGTGTGAATCGTAAAGAAGGCAGAGTGCCGAACTGATGCCTTCAAACTGTGGTGCTGGGGAAGATTCCTGAGACTCCCTTGGAGATAAAATCAAGTCAATTTTAAGGGGAATCAGCCCTGAATACTTGTTGGAAGGACTGATACTGAGGCTGAAACTCCAACATTTTGGTCATCTGATGCAAACAGCTGACTCATTGGAAAAGTCCCTGATGCTGGGAAAGATTAAGGGGAGAAGGAGAAGAGGGTGTCAGAGGATGAGATGACTGGATGGCATCATCAAAGAAATGGACATGAACTTCGACAAACTTCGGGAGATAGTGAGGAACAAGGAGGCCTGGTGTGCTGCAGTCCATGGAGTCACAAAGAGTCAGACACGACTGGGTGACTGAACAACAACAGCACACATATATAATTTTAAATGTTAATTAGAACTTTTAAATTTTTTAATTAACAATGTGTGTGGAAAATACAAACATTGTCAACAAATGATGATTTTTGGAAAATGTAACATAGAGGGTGAGCAAAAGGAAATATTATAATATTTAAATAGCTTTTTAACTTACCAGAAAATTTGATATGGGACACGCAGAGGCAACTCATTGAAAATCATATGCAAATGGGCTACCAAACACCTGAAAAGATGTTCTAATTCTGTAGAAGCCACATAATTACATAATCAAGTAGCAATGTACTCTCTTTGAACCCAAGAGACTGGTAAAGGATGTAAAGGATCATAACACCTGCTGGAGAGAATGTGAGGAAATGAATATTCTTATGCACTCTTGGTGATAATGCAAAATTTTAAATCCATTTGGAAAACAGCCTAGTTTAATTAAAAAAATTAATATCTGCTCACAGAAGCAACTATTGCTAAAGTGGTTTGTAAGACAGCCCAGCAGGAAGCAAGCTTCTCAGGTGGCGCTAGTGGTAAAGAACCTGCTTGCCAATGCAAGAGACACAAGAGACGTGGGTTCTATCCAGGGGTGAGGAGGATCCCTTGCAGGAGGGCATGGCAACCCATGCCAATATTCTCGCCTGGAAGATCCCATGGACAGAGGAGCCTGGCGGGCTACAGTCCATACGATTGCAAAGTGTTGGACATGACTGAAGTGACTTAGCACAGCACAGCACAGCAAGAAGGAGTTCTACTCATAAAGTGCAAATAAAAAGCAAAAATGAAAGCCAGAAATGGGTTTTGACCAGTGTACACACCTAACCTCCTCAGCAGATGGTTCTGCAATTGTATCTCTTTCCTGAGGTGCTGGACCCTCTAGTGAAAGTCTAGTGAAAGTGAAAGTCACTCAGTTGACTCTTTGTGATCCCATGGGCTATACAGTCCATGGAATTCTCCAGGCCAGAATATTGGAGTGGGTAGTCTTTCCCTTCTCCAGGGGATTCCCAAACCAGGAATCGAACCCAGGTCTCCGCATTGCAGGTGGATTCTTTTTACCAGCTGAGCCACAAGGTAAGCCCAAGAATGCTGGAATGGGTAGCTTATCTCTTCTCCAGAGGATCTTCCTGACCCAGGAATTGAACTGGGGTCTTCTGCATTGCAGGTGGATTCCTTACCAACTGAGCTATGAGGGAAGCCCAAAGGCCGGTTTGTCAGGAGTGGGATTCGAACCCACACCTCCAGGGGAGACTGCAACCTGAACGCAGCACCTTAGACCTCTCATGCACCCTGAGAACAAGTCTAGTCCCAGTATAATCGTTGTGGAGAAAACATGTCTGACACCCGACATGTGAACTGTCAGTTGGTGGCATTCCAGACAAAAAGGCAGGATTCAGTGCTACGTTAGAAGTGGGACAACCATCAAGTGCATGTGAATTCTAATTTGGGGGTAAATCGGAAATCAGCACCCATGGGGTCTGAAGAGTGGAAGGCACAGGGAGCAGTGAGAGAATAGTCTGGAGCATTTATCACGCCTGAGATGCTATCCTTCAAGCCCAGTGAACTGGTCCAGCCTAGGAGGGTCATGCCCAGTGAAGAAGAGAGTCCTGGGTGAGCAAAAAGCGAATTCATGAATGGTGCTTGAGAGGTTCATCTCTTGAGTTCCCACTTGATTTAAGTGGTAGGCTCACAGACCTGGATGGTGTCTTGAAAGTCACTTCGGAAGGAAGAGAACTCTGGTACTGGAGCATTAGAATGTATATACACTGGGGCTGGCTTGGTCAACTCATTTCGACTTGAATGGGGACAGATGCCAGTACAGAGTATTTGTTGAGGTCATAGCACAGTGAGGATGTTCTGAGAAATTTCCAAACCTGAATTTGGGATGAGCTGTCTCATAAGAGTAAATGTTATTGTTACGTCGATCAGTAGTGTTTAATTCTTTGCTACCCAGCGGACTGTAGCCTGCCTGGTTCCTCTGCCCATGGGATTTCCCAGGCAAGAATACTGGAGCAGATTATCTCCTTCTCCAGGGGATCTTCCCGAATTAGGGATTGAACCTGCATCTCCTGCATTGGCAGGTGGATTGTTTACCACTGAACCACCAGGGAAGCCCAAATGTTCTCTACCAGGTGCAAAACCGATAGCTAGTGGGAAGTTGCTATATAGCACAGGGAGCTTAGCTTGGTGCTCTGCAGTGACCAAGCAGGGTGGGATGGGAGGCTCCAGGGGGAGGGGATATAAGTATAATTGATATACTTTGCGACCATGGGGTTGCAAAGAGTCAGACACGACTGAGTGACTGAACTGACTGATGCGCTTTATTGTGCAGCAGAAATTAACACAACATTGTAAAGCAATTATACACCCATAAAAGAAAAAAAAAAAAGGCTTCCCAGGTGGCACTAGTGGTAAAGAACCTCCTGCCAATGCAAGAGACACAAGAGACCCAGGTTTGATCCCTGGGTTGGGAAGATCCCCTGGAGGAGGGCATGGCAACCCATTCCAGTGTTCTTGCCTGGAGAA
Source organism: Nanger dama (assembly GCA_917880005.1). NCBI lineage: Eukaryota > Metazoa > Chordata > Mammalia > Artiodactyla > Bovidae > Nanger > Nanger dama. Next base: position 6,050,328 of record CAKJTW010000097.1, on the reverse strand, counting down.
TCCCATGGACAGAGGAGCCTGGTGGGGCTACAGTCCAAAGAGTCACAGAGAGTCAGACACAACTGAAGGGACTTAGCGCATACACAAAAGAGTGAAAAGAATTAAATGTTCTTTCAGGAACAACGTGATAGGCTCTTTTCAATCATGGTTGTTTCAGAAATGGTGAATATATACAATAAGTATGAGTATAGGGGAACATGTAAGGATCAATCCTGTTTCAGGTCAGCTCTGATGGGGAGATATGACTATTCTGGAAGTCCTTTACCGCTTTCTGTGTTCGCAGTACTTCCAGGCCAGATGCCAGCATTGGCCCTCCAGAGCTGGTTTGTAGCACAAGGTGTGTAGCAGGCCACTGAACTATATAAGGAAGGGGGAGCCTCTGCGTCCTCCATTCTTCTTCCTAATTACTGCTGAACAGCCTACACACCTGCCAAAATAATTTGAAAGGAGCTTGGTGTTAGAGCAAGGTCTGAGCCATGTACGGACTAACAATGGGGCCCCAATATGCAGGCCCGTCTCAGCAATCACTGAGATTTATGATATTAATACCCACAATTTCTCATAAAAGCTACAGAAGGTGTGCTTCCTATATGTCAGTGGAACTTGGCTTGGATCCCCAGCTTCGGCTCCTAAAATCAAAGCCAACAAGGCCACCCTCCTCCCCACCGGACAGAGACGAGTATGTTGACAATTGTCCCCTGTCTTGGGGTAGCCACTCTGTCTCGGACATTCCTTCTCCCTTGACACGGTAGTGAGCCAAACTCTGTCATTTCTGCTTAGGGTCATACTTAGCAGGAGGAAGATGTTAACCGTAAGATTTTCTAAGTCTAAGAGCCCCAGGAAAAACTTGGCTGAAAGTCCAGGTTTTGAGGACATTAGACTCGGAATGGATATGTTGACAGATCGTGTGCAGCCAAGAATAAACCTGCTTTTGTGCAGCTGAGTCACTAGACCCTTTGGTTCACTCGTTAATAACTGAAAACCCAGTAATAAGTTCCATATTTCACGAGCAGAGTCTCATACCAGAGATATTTCTCCATCAGTGTGCACAGGCTCTGGGCTTATATATCATGTCTGTAATGGCTGCAGGTATATTCTGAGTTCTCCATGCTTTCTTAGGTACCAGATGTGCCTGCTACAGATAATGTTCATATGTCTCTTGCCTTTCTAGAGTATGGGGGTTTGCTTTGATTCTTTTCTAATGCAAAACACAGATCTTAAATGGAATTAGTGTTTCACACGACAGACTCTTCTATAGCACTACTATAATCGAACAGTTGTCAAAGATCCACTTTTTGGATGAAGAAGACTTGGTAGAAGGGCTTCATTCTTTAGAAGAGATGTTACTTTCGTGACAAATGAGAGAAAAACAATTACCATTTTAAATGAAACAAAGAAAATCAGGCTCTGGCAAACTTCTGTTAGTTCTGCAGCAAAGGCAACTTTTAAAAGTTGCCAAGAGACTTTAGTTAAAGAGAGAGAATTAACACAGACATGTCACGGTTATGTGACAGATAGGAACTGTGAAATTCTAGCCTGTAGAAATTTTAAGTTCTCTGGGAAACTAAAAATCTAGGGCAGGACTTCCATTTCTAGCAGCGTGGGGAGCAGATATAATTTAGAACAATATTAATAAGAAAAAGTTTTAAATGCAGTACAAATTGTACTTAAAATGGGGGAAAAAGGAGTTTTTGAGTCTAATTCATGGTTTTTAGGGAGAAGGAAGTGGCAGCCCACTCCAGTTTACTTGCCTGGAGAATCCTGTGGACGGAGGAGCCTGGTGGGCTGCTGTCCATAGGGTCGCACAGAGTCGGCCACGACTGAGGTGACTTAGCATGCACGCATGCATTGGAGAAGGAACTGGCAACCCACTCCAGTGTTCTTGCCTGGAGAATCCCAGGGACAGACGAGCCTGGTGGGCTGCCGTCTCTGGGGTCACATGGAGTTGGACACGACTGAAGCGACTCAGCAGCAGCAGCAGCAGCATGGAGTTTAGAGCACAATGAATATATTAACCAATTGAGGTGAGGTGAAGTCGCTCAGTCGTGTCCGACTCTTTGCGACCCCGTGGACTGTAACCTACTAGGCTTCTCTGTCCATGGGATTCTCCAGGCAAGAATACTGGAGTGGATTGCCATTTCCTTCTCCAGGGGATCTTCCTGACCCTGGAATCGAACCTGGGTCTCCCGCATTGGAGGCAGATGCTTTAACCTCTGAGCCACCAGAGAAGTCCATTAACCAATTAGTAACATAAAATAGTAAGATGGTAATCTAAGTTATGGTTTTCAAAGTTCCTTAAACTATTCTGGAATAGAATTCTAAATATTCATTAATTATGGATACTAGTATGTATATACATAGAAAATTTCTATGATAATGCAAAAATAAATCCAGACTATATACCTTCTAAAAATTAGGGGTAAACAAAGTCAAGCATTATAAAATAAGCAAGGAAATGACAAGAAACAGAGAGAAAACAGAATAGAAAACTTATAGTTAGAGCTACATCAACATTAATGAAATTATCATAATAAATTGTTTTTCTGTTCAAAGACAAAGATTTTAAGCTAAAATATATCTTTCTAATTCAAATATCTTATATTTACAATAGATATCACCAACATTTCCACGATCTCTAAGACATCTCTAAAAGGTTTCCCTTTTAGATAGCTCAGATGGTAAAATGGGCAATGCGGGAGACCCGGATTCAATCCCTGGGTTGGAAAGATCCCTGGAGAAGGAAATGGCAACTCACTCCAGTATTCTTGCCTGGAAAATCCCACAGACGTAGGAGCCTGATAGGCTACAAGCTATGGGGTTGCAAAGAGTCTGACACAACTGAGAGACTTCACTTTCTTTCTCTAAAACATAAGGACACAGAAAAGATTAAAGTAAATGAATGGAAAAAATATATTCCAGGCATTCATCAATCAGAAGAAACCTTATGAAATTTTATTGTCAGAAAGATAAGACTTTAACAAAAAGCATTATTAAAGATAAAGAGGATTACTATATAACATTTTAGCTTTAAGTTATAGGGAAATAAAATATATCTGATCTTACAGTTTCCTAATAATGTCGTTGCAAATGTATAAATAAAAATGGCAGATGCACAAAGAGAAATTTAAAGATTTACCATTGAGAGTGTATGTATATGAGTATATAGGTATACGTACATATATATATATATATTCAGTAGACAAAAATTTAGTGAAGTTATATAGCAATATATATAGACAGCTGCTCTAAATAATTAGAAAATAATAATTATTTCCAATGCTTGGATCATTTACAAATTTTAATATCAACTAGGATATAAAACAATTCTACTAAATTTCAAAAATTAGTAGCATACAGATTCTCTTCTCTGGCCACACCACAATGCAGTTAAGATAGACATAAATAGTGATAAGATAGCTTTTAAACTTTAGAAATTCATAATAAGTCAAACCTGAAATAATTTGAGAAACATAATAAATAACACAGTATTAGAATACAGAATAATACAGAAAAAGAAAATAGTATAATACAGAAAAAGAAAATAAACACTCTGCAAGTCTATAGTAATATAAATAATTTATTGAATGAATAAATAGGGGAAAAAGATAATCTGCTTTTTAGAAGAAAAATAATCTAGATACTCCCCCTACTCCCATCCTGCAATGCAATGAAACATAACTCCTTACTCTGTAAAGGTGAATGGCATGGGGTGATTTCCTTCTAAAGAGCACAGTATGGAATGGGGCAAAAATAATAACTTCACAGTGGAGAAATCTGACAGATGTTATTTTAAGCAGGTGATCAAGGTAAACATCATTAATAATAAGTCATGTCAGTAGCATGCATTTTGATATGATGTGATGAAAATGGTACTTTACCTTCTCACAGAAACTCATAACCTCAGCATAACCATGAAAAAAAGTCAGACAAATCCAAATTGAAGATCATTCTATAAAAGACTTGACCCGTACTCTTCAAAAGTGTCAAAGTCATCAAGAAACAAGGGAAGTCTAACAAATGGTCACAGTGTAGAGGACTGTAAAGAAAATGGCAACTGAATTTAACGTGATGTCCAGGATGGGATTCTGGAACAGGAAAAAATACGTAAAAACTAAGGAAATGTGAATAATGCATAAACCTTATACTTATTTATTGGTTCATCAGTTTTGACAAATGTGCCATGGTAACATAAAATGTTAATGATAGAGGAACTTGGGTGCAGGATATACGGAAACTCTTTGAATTCTCTGAAAATCTTTGAAACTTTCTTATAAATTTAAAATTATTTAAAATAAGCATTTTACTTTGAAAAAAATCTGTAAGTTTGGAAATAATATAAAATTTGTAAAAATTCACAAAATTCGTATAGTGGACATTAGAAAGTACTTGGAACAGAATAATTATGAAAATACCACATTTGAAAATTTATGGAATTTAACTGAAACAATTGTTTAAGAAAGTATAAAAGCTTAAATGTTTATACTATGAAAGGAGAAAGTCCCAAACTTAATTAGCTAAACGCCCAACTTTTCAAGTTAGAAAATGGTCGATATAATAAACCTTACTCAAGTAGAAGAAGGAAATAATAAAGGTAAGAATAGCAAGCATTGAAACTGAAAGCCATTAAAGAAGAAAGGCTAAGCATAGGCAAAACTGATTCTTTGAAAATATTTGAACAATTGCAAGATAGACTTGGGAAAAAAGGAAGAGATCTTAATAAGCAATGTGACAAATGAAAAGAAGACATAACTGCAGAGATTTTTTCAAGTAAAATATTGTGAAGAGTTCATGCCAACATATTTTAAAATCTACATGAAATTGACATGTTCCTGAAAAACTAAATTTTAAAAATTAATTCAATAAGACATGAGGCACAAAATGATTTGAGAGATGAGTGATTCAAATTTCTAAGAAATACAAAACTCAGTTCTTATATTAAATATTTCAAAGACTAGAAAAATGGAGACAACTTATTCCCTTACTCCTGACTAATTTTATGAGGCTTGTATAACCTGCATAACTAACCAATAATAAGGGCATCTTGACAAGGGAATTAGACAAGCTCCATTTATAACACAGGTGCAAAACACTAAGGAAAGCTTAGCAAACAGAATCCTTCATTTCACAAAACAAATACATGACCACTAATTTGAATATGTGGCAGAAATGCAAGATTGGTTCAGTGTTAGATAATCTATTAATGTGGTTCACCACATGAACAAATCAAACAAAAAATATATCACGATTGCGTCAATGTATAACAGAAGCAGAAGATATTAAGAAGAGGTGGCAAGAATACACAGAAGAACTGTACAAAAAGATCTTCATGAACCAGATAATCATGATGATGTGATCACTCATCTAGAGCCAGACATCTTGGAATGTGAAGTCAAGTGGGCCTTAGAAAGCATCACTATGAACAAAGTTAGTGAAAGTGATGGAATCCAGTGGAGCTGTTTCAAATCCTGAAAGATGATGCTGTGAAAGTGCTGCACTCAATATGCCAGCAAATCTGGAAAACTCAGCAGTGGCCATGGGACTGGAAAAGGTCAGTTTTCATTCCAATCCCTAAGAAAGGCAATGCCAAAGAATGCTCAAACTACCACACAATTGCACTCATCTCACATGCTAGTAAAGTAACGCTCAAAATTCTCCAAGCCAGGCTTCAGCAATACATGAACCGTGAACTCCCTGATGTTCAAGCTGGTTTTAGAAAAGGCAGAGGAACCAGAGATCAAATTGCCAACATCCACTGGATCATGGAAAAGAGAGTTCCAGAAAAACATTTACTTCTGCTTTATTGACTATGCCAAAGTCTTTGACTGTGTGGATCACAATAAACTATGGCAAATTCTGAAAGAGATGGGAATACCAGACCACCTAATCTGCCTCTTGAGAAATATGTATGCAAGTCAAGAAGCAACAGTTAGAACTGGACATGGAACAACAGACTGGTTCCAAATAGGAAAAGGAGTACGTCAAGGCTGTGTATTGTCACCCTGCTTATTTAACTTATATACAGAATACATCATGAGAAATGCTGGACTGGAAGAAACACAAGCTGGAATCAAGATTGCCGGGAGAAATATCAGTAACCTCAGATATGCAGATGACACCACCCTTATGGCAGAAAGTGAAGAGGAGCTAAAAAGCCTCTTGATGAAAGTGAAAAAGGAGAGTGAAAAAGTTGGCTTAAAGCTCAACATTCAGAAAACGAAGATCATGGCATCCGGTCCCATCACTTCATGGGAAATAGATGGGGAAACAGTGTCAGACTTTATTTTTTGGGCTCCCAAATCACTGCGGATGGTGATTGCAGCCATGAAATTAAAAGACGCTTACTCCTTGGAAGAAAAGTTATGACCAACCTAGATAGCATATTCAAAAGCAGAGACATTACTTTGCCGACTAAGGTCCATCTAGTCAAGGCTATGGTTTTTCCTGTGGTCATGTATGGATGTGAGAGTTGGACTGTGAAGAAGGCTGGTTGCCGAAGAATTGATGCTTTTGAACTGTGGTGTTGGAGAAGACTCTTGCGAGTCCCTTGGACTGCAAGGAGATCCAACCAGTCCATTCTGAAGGAGATCAACCCTGGGATTTCTTTGGAAGGAATGATGCTGAAGCTGAAGCTCCAGTACTTTGGCCACCTCATGCGAAGAGTTGACTCATGGGAAAAGACTCTGATGCTGGGAGGGTTTGGGGGCAGGAGGAGAAGGGGACGACCGAGGATGAGATGGCTGGATGGCATCATGGACTCGATGGACATGAGTCTGAGTGAACTCCGAGAGATGGTGATGAACAGGGAGGCCTGTCGTGCTGTGATTCATGGGGTCGCAAAGAGTCGGACACGACTGAGCGACTGAACTGAACTGAACTGATACAGAAAGAACGCAAAACAATATTCAACACCAATTCTTTATAGTTAAAAATTCATTAGTAAACCAAGAGGAAGGAATGCTTTTGCAACCTCAAAAAGATGCACTTACAAAATATTAAAGAAATCACTATACAAATAGTAAAACACTTAAGGCATTCTCTTTAAAATTAGTAATAGGACATGTCTTCCCACTCTCACAAATTCTATCCAACATTAACTTAGAGGTTCTATCCAATATAATGACTCAAATAAAAATAGATGCAAATGTTGGAAGGGAATAAAAATATTATTTTCAGATGGCATCATATTCTACATAGAAATTCCAGAAGAATCTGCAGACATTTACTTTTAGACTTGTAAGAAAGTTATACAAGTTTTCTGTATATACCAGATACAATTAGAAAATGCAGTGTTGAGACGTTATTTATAGCATCAATTGAACATATAAAATGCTCATAGATAAAGGTAAAATATGTGTAAGAACTTTATAAATATTTATTGGATAGTTTTAGATAACTAATTGAATGAAAATATAGACAATTTCCATGATTAACAATACTTAATATTATAACTATGTCTTTTCTCCAAACATTTAATTGATTGATTTAACACTAGCTTTATCAAAATCATAGAGTATTTTTTTTTAACTAGAACTTGAAAGCCTGATCCTAAAATGTATATGAAAAGTAAAGGGCCAAAAATAGTCAAAAGGGTCTTGAAGAAGGCAAAGAAGGAAGATTTTCTCAATCAGATATTTGGACATCTGTATAAGCTTTCCTAGAGATGCTGAGTTATACTGAAACAGCATTAGAAAGCGATGAATGTGACAGATGTCTGTGATATAGATCCACAAACAGCAACTTGATGTTAGACAAATGTGACATAGAACCTGATGAATAAAAATTGATGATGAAAAATTAGTTTCAGCATGGAAAAAATTAAAGTGGAATTTTATACACCAGTAAAAATGAAATAAATATATATCACAAGCATTAACAGGGATGGGTCCTGGAAGCATGACACTGAGTGAAAGAAAAGCAAGTTTAGGAAAAAATATATATGGTATGAGCATTTTTAATATAAAACTAAACACATATAATTATATTGTTTAAGGACTTTTGCCCTCAAAAAAATCAGCAGTCTCACTAACCCCACATTCAAAACAGTAATTCCCCAAAGAATTATCTGTTTGTACACTGCAGGCTCTGGTGTATCATAGATAGTGACCAGGCAGAATGGATTCTGCTTCCTGCTATACCGGGAGCGCTCGTTTAAGATGCTGGGTAATGGAGTTGTCCAGAGGGTTCCAGGAAAGGCACTTGAGTGGCTGGGGAATCCCAAGGTAGTGGTTCTATTAACAATGTGTAACTACTTCAGGTATGGTTATCTCAATGTGCACTAGCTAAGCGTTAGCCCTGGAAGATACTTTGAGACGTATGGAGAGAGGAAGTGATAGGAAAGGTCCATAGGAAATTCAGAGTTCTTGGTAATGTTTCATCTTTCATACTAGAAGGAAATTCATTTCATTTCATCACCATTTTTAACATATAAAAATATTCATTTGCACATATGATATAATAATCATAAAACTGAAACTACCTGTATTACTGTCAGCAGTTAATTTTATTCAGAATAAAAATGGTTCAGAAATAGCACTTGAATATTTGAAGTATAGGGTGAAAAGAAATTGTGCTTAAAGGTCGATTAGTGGAGACAGCACTTCCTTCTTGTATGTTTAATCCCCTTCTTCCCGGGTATGAGTCCATCTAGTTCTAAGCTTCACCGTTATCCATCTGTTGGTGACTCACAAGTTTGTATCCTCAGCTGCAACGTGAGCTCCAGATCTGAATAACTCCTGCCTGCCTGACGTCTGCACAGACTTCCTGTTGGCATCTCAACTGAACATTCCTAGTCCACTGTCTTTGAGAAGGTGTGCATCCAGAAAGTCTACTGGGGACACTCTTTGGATAAAAACCCATAGGAGAGTGAAGAATGTATGGTGGAGGAGGTGGGTTGAAGGGTGATGCATTTTCAGCAGAGGCCCCAGCTGGTCCTACTAGCAGGTTTGAAGCTGGATGGCCCTTCAGAGTTCCCCTGACTTGAGGGAGGGTCTGAGAATTTATATCCCACCACTGGCCTGTTCCTAGTTGGTGCTAGTGATAAAGAACCCACCTGCCAATGCAGGAGATATAAGAGACGTGGGGTTCCATCCCCGGGTCAGGAAGATCCCTGGAGGAGAAAATGGCAACCCACTCCAGTATTCTTGCCCAGAAAATCCCATGGACAGAGGAACCTAGTGTGCTACCATCTATAGGGTTGCAAAGAGTCAGGCACGACTGAAGTGATTTAGCACACATGCACACACCGTTAACTCCTATTGCTTCCAGGGGATCTGCTCTGGAGTGGGTGACTCTCTTCAGTTGAGGACAATTCTTGGAGATAAATCTGAGAGCTGTCAGCAGAATCTTTCGCATTAATGAAGGAATAGTAGCTGCCTTAATCTTAAAGAGAGGATGGAGGCAGAACCACGGCATCCACTCTGTCCATCCTGCTTATCTTTTCTTTCTACTGCAGTCCGTTCCTGCCTTGCTCATGGCATCCTCATCCCAGAATTTCTGGTGGGTAGTTTCTGGCAGGAAGAATGGGTTTCTGCCTTTTGAGCTTCCATTCTCTACCCGGCAGAGAGTCAGACACATTCTCTGACATATTATTAGATGACTGAGGTGTTACATCAATGACTAGCCCGTACAAAAAGGATTAAGGAAATATCAAATTATCAGAAAACTCATTGCTAACACAGTTTTCAGAGTGACAAGGAGCATAAAGTATGTTTTCCTCTCCCTCCTCATTAAATCCATCTAAGATCACTTAATGCGATTGATGCTATGGATGCGCCTTTCTTGCTTACCTTCTCCCTGCCCTCCTTCAGAGGAGGAAGTCTTCCTGATCTCTCATCCCATCTGTTGTTTCCCTCACCTTCAGCCTGTCTTCCAAGCTGCCACAGGTCTACGTCATGAAAGTGGGCCTGGCAGTGTCACTCTCTTGCCAGATATCTGGTGGTATCCTGAAAAGGTAGAGTACAACAGCAGGGAACAGAGAATGCGAAGGCTTCGCCGGGCGGGCCAGCAGGGAGAGAACGTCCTGGCAAGTCCCTTCACTCCTCAAGGACTGACTTTAGTCATTTGTCTGGGGGCTCAATGAGGATTCCTCTTTCTTTTGGCCACAGTGCTTGGAGGGCATCAGGGTTTCAGACAGAGCCCAGGTGACGGGGATGAAGTGTCTGTCTTCAGCTAAAAGACCAGTAGTCCATCCCCTTACCCTGACCACAGTGCTTGCTCCAGGCCTCGGTGTATGACTGAATCTGGGACTCAGTGCCTACTGGGCCATTTAGCTCTCAGCAGACGGGCTTTTCTAGCTGGATGTTTGATGATGTCCCTTTGAGGTCATGGCAACAGAGCAAGGGAAGACATTGTTACCAGGAGTCTGAGAATAGAGCCAACCTCAGACCCATACCGAGATGAATGCTGGTGATGTCATTTGTCACTGAATTCAACCTATGAGCTTTTTCATTTATGGAATCCAAAATATTATCTTACTATTCGAGCCATCCATGCTGCATGTTCTGTTGCTTATATCCTAAAGAGTCCTAAGTGATAAAGTCATGGTTCACTATTTTTTAAACTGTAAAGCATTTTCTGAATGTAGCTATTACATAATAACTTCTATGCTCCTTTTCATGATATCAAGAACTATCAAAATATTTTCTTCAATTTACTTTTTCTGTCTTAATTTCTTACTACTTCTGTCCTATGTACATATGTTTCACCCATGCTATTCTATGTCTCCTTCCAAAGAATATAATTCCATGTTGTCTATATTTTCATTGTATTCTTCATTTTTCCCTAAAATACCTTCCCCTACCTCATGGCTGACCATAAGTTCATTGTATCCTAAGGACAAGCTCAAATACTCCCTAGTGTGTGATAGAATCAACCCTCTGAGCTACTGGAGTTGGGTTCCTATCACTGTAAATCCATAGCATGATAATTTTGATGAGTTGAGGGATCTCATTAAACAGAGAACAGCCTGAGGGCTAGGTCCATGTCCATTCATTTACCTGCCCATTATTAAGTGCTGGCTATGGTTTTTCCAGTAGTCATGTATGGATGTGAGAGTTGGACTATGAAGAAAGCTGAGCTCTGGAGAATTGAAGCTTTTGAACTGTGGTGTTGAAGAAGACTCTTGAGAGTCCCAAGGAGATCCAACTAGTCCATCCTAAAGGAGGTCAGTCCTGGGTGTTCATTGGAAGGACTGATGCTGAGGCTGAAACTCCAGTACTTTGGCCACCTCATGTGAAGAGCTGAAAAGACTCTTTGGAAAAGAGTCTGATGGACTCTTTGGAAAAGACCCTGATGCTGGGAGGGATTGGGGGTAGGAGGAGAAGGGGATGACAGAAGATGAGATGGCTGGATGGCATCACCAACTCGACGGAGTGAGTTTAAGTGAACTCCAGGAGCTGGTGATAGACAGGCAGGCCTGACGTTCTGCAGTTCATGGGGTCGCAAAAAGTTGGACACAACTGAGCGACTGAACTGAACTGAACTGATGTTCAATAAGCATTAATTGATTGAATTCATGAATGACCTACTTAAGTGGAAAACAGCAAGATGAATGTAAAAGCTTATAGTTGGAGAATTAGCCAAAGCTCAGCAAATAGATGAAACTAAATTTGTTTGACCCTGTACAGGCTTTACAGGGGTTCTTCCTGCTTCTTATTTTCATAGTTTTACAAAACTGTTCCTTTTCAAATCAGAGTAACTGGCCCAGATTTGAAGCCCTCAAAAAAATGTAAATTTCTCTCCACTGTGTTTTCTTGCCTAGTAAGAAAAAAAAAGAAACATTCACTTGATCTTTCAACTATGGCTATAACATGTACTCTGGGATTTTTAAGGATGGTTTTCAGAGGAAACAGAGATGGATCCTCTCCATTTCATTCTAGCCAAGGTTCACCTAAGCATACAGAGGTTTCCTTCCAGTTTTGTGCTGCTTTTTATTTCTTCCTCTAATGTTCATTCATCACCATGGATGCTATGCTCGGAGGGAAACGGGTTTCAGTTGCAGAACTTGTTTCCTGTTAATTCTTCCATTCCAGAACATTTTGGAAACAGATGTAATGTCTTAAGTGTAATAATAAAAGTAAAATAATTATATTCAGACAACTAAAGCCAAGCAAAAATAATTTTACAAAGTGAATTTCTCTTTTCCCTTTTATAGAATGTATAACAATCCTTGCCTTTCTGTTTGCTTCCGTTAGTTTAAATAATATGGGCAAGATCATTTGCTTGATACTTTTATGTAAACATGAAACTCACTGTGTTCTACTTCCACTGTTATAAGTGACTCAATACTTCACATATTTGAATAGTCTCTAAACATTAAAATTACCTATTAAAAATACATATTAAAAAGTATTACATGACCAAAAATAGATATTTGGTTTATATCACAAATAGCAGCAACATTAAATATTTCCACTTTATTCAACAGGATCCAGAAACACATTTAGAAAATAAATTGGAAAATTCTGTTCACTGGTGTAGTCATTTTTTGAGTGGATTGGTTCCTAGTCATTTTTATTTTATCCACAGTATGAAGTTCACAGTAAGTGGTAAATAAACATTGGTCAAATTAGTAAACCAATGACATAAGAAATAATGTTGCTAACCACAAAATTTGGGATAAAACTGAGCTTTAGTAAATATATCCAAAAATATTTGAAGGACTAGAAATAACAGGCCAGTATTGATGGAAACACGGTGCTGAGGGCTTGTTTTGTTCCTGCTGCAAATACTTTCATGGATATAGCTGTTGTATAAACTGACTTTAACGTCCTAAAGGTATCAAAAATAATAAGCAAACAAAACAAAAAATTTAAAAATAAGCAAAAACCAAACAAAACTTAATAATGATGACAGGAAAGGAAGTCTTCAGGTTCAACCCTGTGCTTTGATATACAATCTGTTTATCCCCTCTGCTTCCCAAGACCCCACGGAAGTGGTTGTATCGGATAGCGCAGTTCTTTCTCATAAAGTACGCCTCCTGGACTAGTTGATTGTTTTCGTTATGTTAGTGTACAATTTAACTAAAGCATAAACAAGGACTTCTACGGTCTTTAGAAACACCCATGTTTTGGCCAGCAAGAATGAAAGGGGGAGATTCCTAAATGGATGGTGACTATCTTCTCAGTAACTGACTAAAGAAATAAACAAGGCAGGGATATAAGGAGGTCCCCATGAAACTGCTCGATCGGGTGACTGCAGGAGCAGCATTTCTTCCATTGCATGGAGCCAAGGGCATCACTGTGCATTTGAGACCCCACTACAGTTATCCAATTAGTAACTATTACAATGTCACTCCTAATTCTGGTATGAAAGAAATCAACTCTAATTCTTGCACTTCCAAGGAAAGGGACTTTTCAATCATATCAGGGCCAAGGACTGAACTTGAAATTCTGCTAACACAAAACTGAACCATTCCATTTCACTAGAGTAGGAAGTCAGCTCAGAATAGAATTTTGTCTATTTTTTACCAAAAGAAATGTTCCTGGGAACATAAACCTGTCTGAATGCTAAGATCACTGAATTTTACAAACATCAGATGAAATTTTGGAAGAGGAAAATTATTTATTTTATTTTTCTTTTTTGCACCATTTAGCAAATCCACTGGCCACTCAACTACTTTAATTAGTTCTCCCAAACAACATCAGAAGATAAACACAAGGTCCGATTGATTACTCCTACTTAGATGAAGAATTGTGAATTATTTAGTTGGGCTCTGAGACCTCGTTTTATATGTGCACATGTATACCTACTTGTACCAACATCTAGAAAATGGGCTTTAGTTTTAAAAATAATCTGGCAGTCAAGCAGTACACGTCACACCAGCAAAGACTGCTTGTGTGAAGACAGACACCTGGTGGCGAATGTGTAGAACTGCAGCCCAGAAAAGAATTTGAGTATGTCTTTTTTCACCCCCCATTTCCCCTCCTGCTTTCTGGGTACAGACTGCTGTTGACGGTGGACATACTGCAGCTGTAGGAAAGTGAGTCTCAAGCTCAAGTCAAGAGATTTCCAGAACAGTTACATCAACTCCATGAAAGCTCCAGGTCACAAGTTCTCTAAATTATTTAGAAAGCCGACCGATGTAGCATGCTAACCATTTTTAAAAGCTACTAAAATCTCTCAACCAAGAAGCAGAACAGGGGCCTCAGTGTTTGAGAGTAAAGCTTAATCTCCACCTAAAAACTTCTGGACTTCCTCTGTTAGGATAATGAGCTTCTGTTTTCTTTGGGGAAGAAAAAAAGAAGTGTCGATTCCTTTGGCACCACGAAAACAAGCTTCTAAATATGGCCTTGCCCCTGAAACGACCCTGTCTAACTGCTTTTCTGCAAATGGAACAAAAATACGTAATTGAAAGAAACAGAAAGCCAAACCTCACCTTCTTGCTGCTCCTGGCTCCTGGTTTTATTCTCTAATTTTGAAGTGTGAAGATAAACTTCTAGAAACCTAAAGAGAATAGTTCCTGAACTTCCTCTTGGTGTAAGCTGTTTTGACAGATGATGGAATCAAATCTCAGACCCTCACTGTCAATCTTTGCACCAGTAAGTGAGGAGGAAAGGCATAGTGTGTCTTCTGCTTGGATCAAGGTGATGATAAAGTGACACAGTGCAGAGCTGGGAAAGTCTCTGATGTCCCCTCAACCTACCCCAGCAGAAGTCTTTAGCCTAGTGGGCTGACTTCATGAGAGAAAATTCCAGTCACTGCTGCACATGAAATGGCAAGATATTGTGGTCAGGACGGCCTTTGCTATGTATCAAACACTGTATCAAGTCACATCACATGTGTCTGAGGCTGGCACCGATGGACACAACCTCAGAGTCTTTGTCCTGGTGAGTAGAGGGCTGAAGTCTCCATTTCTGAGCCCCATCCAGGTGTGCCATCCTGTTTCTAACACACATGAGTGTACGTATATACACATGTGTGCATGCGTGCTAAATCGCTCCAATCATGTCCGACTCTTTGAGACTCCATGGACTATAGCCTTCCAGGCTCCTCTGTCCATTCGCACATCATAATGCAAAAATAAAGGCCTTCCCAGATAATCAGAGGCCGTCTGGTCAGCATTATTATTTACTATCACAGAGAAGAGTAGGAAAATGTGTCCTAAGCCCTCTTTTCAACAAGAGAAAACACATTCATTCAGGATGAATAAAGCACTGTATGTCCTTTCCCTCCAACCATCCTCTGTCACAGCAGCCAGAACTTGTGACCAGGGCTAGGAGACACCCGAGGAAGAGGTTTCCTACAGCTGCTACAAGAGCTATCATATCATGAGAGACATTTAAATTCCAGGTACACCGCCCTCTTCCTGAAACCTTTGTGAGCACGTGTGTTACAGAACTCATATTTTTTCAGATGTTAGGTAGGTAGTTTAGTCTGTATATTAAATATTATGTAATACCCTCCTCAGGTCATAATTAACACACAAAGAGTTCTGTAACAGAACATATAAAGGATACATTGAGAGGGATCTATTGATCCAGGGACTTTCCTGGAGGACCAAGAGTTAAGACCTGGCCAGATCAGGGAACTAGGATCCCACATGCCTTCCCGGCCAAAAAAACAGAACGTGAACAATAGAAGCAATATTGTAACAAATTCAATAAAGGCTTAAGAAATGTGTAGTGTAGTATGCACACATTCATGCATGCTCAGTTGGGTCTGACTCTGAGATTCTTTGAACTGTAACCCACCAAGCTCCTCTGTCCATGGGATTGCTCAGGCAAGAATACTGGAGTAGATTGCCATTGCCTCCTCAAGGGGATCTTCCCCACCCAAGGATCACATCCACATCTTTTACATGTCCTGTATTGACAGGCAGATTCTTTACCCACTGAGTCAACAGAGAAGCCCCCTTATTCAGTTCAGTTCAGTTCAGTCGCTCAGTTGTGTCTGACTCTTTGCTACTCCATGAATCGCAGCACTCCAGGCTTCCCTATACATCACCAACACCCAGAGTTCACTCAGACTTGTGTCCATAAAGTCAGTGATGCCATCCAGCCATCTCATCCTCGGTTGTCGCCTTCTCCTCCTGCCCCCAATCCCTCCCAGCATCAAAGTCTTTTCCAGTGAGTCAACTCTTCGCATGATGTGGCCAAAGTACTGGAGTCCCCCTTAAATGGTTCACATCAAAAAAACCTTTAAGAGGGTGGGATAAAGACAAAAAATAGTCTCATGTTGGTTCAGATCAAGTGTAGTCACTAAATGCATCTGACATATACAAAAAACTTGCTTATTGGACTATTAATTTTTTTAAATTGTACACAACAAACTGTGGTCCTGTTATGTGATGAAAGAGTCATTCACAGACATGCTAGTTTGTCTAAACTGCTTCGATAACTCCTTAGAATCCAAATGAGAAAGCTACAACATTATGAAGACAATCTGTTATCAAGCACCTCATTTCTTTTGTTCTTCAAAAATCATTCACAATGAAAACATAGCTTTTAGAAGCAAAGAGAAGAACATCTTTATGATCTGATGTTAGGCCAAGTGTTAGCAATGAAAACAAAAGCACCATCCATAAAAGAAAAAAATGATGTTTATTAAAAACTTTGCTCTGCCAAATCACTGTTAAGAGAGTAAAAAAAAACAAGCCACAGATGAGAAGAAAATATTTTCAAATCACATATCCAACAGAGGACTTGTAACCAGAATTTAAAACCCTTAAGTTCAATGATAAGGAATTCAGTTACAAATGGGGAAAGGACATGAACAGATGCTTCATCCAAAAATATTTTTAAAATAGCAAATAAGCACATGATGAAAGATGTTCATCACCATAAGCCATTAGAATAATGCAATTTTAAGCCACACTGAGATGCTATTACACACCCATTAGAATATCAGAAATGAAAAAATACTAACAATACCAAGTGTTGGCAAGGATGTGGAGTACCTTAAACTCACATGGTCTGATGGGAAAAATGCTCCAGCCAATTTGGAAAATGGTTTAGCAGCTTCTTATAAAGTTAAATATACACTTAACACATGACCTACCAATCTTACTCTTGGGTACTTACACTAGGTAATTGAAAACATATGTACACATGAAAACTGGTACACAAATGTTCATAAGCAGCCTTTTGTGTAGTAGCTCCAAACTGGAATGACTCAGATATCCTTCAGTGTGTAAAAAGATGAACTAACTATTGTATACCATAGGATACATCACTATTCAGCAATAAAAAGAATGAGCTGTCGATACATACAACAACTTGGATGAATTTCAGATAGTATGATGAGTGAAAGAAGCCCGTCTCAAAAGACAAGGCTATAGTGATAGAGAAGAGATTCGTGTTTGCCAGAGATTGTGGGTGGGGGAAGGATATGACCATAAAAGGATAACATGAGGGAGGATTTGGGGAAGTGATGGAACCTTTCTGGATCCTGGTCCTAGCAGTGGTTACACAAACCTGTAAGTATATTAACGTGCATAGAACTGTACACCACGGAAAGCCAATGTCAGTCTATGATGATTTAAAAAATAAAAGCCCAGTAAAAGCCAACACATTCACATTTGTCTGTGGTGTTCAGTTTATCG
This sequence comes from Nanger dama, assembly GCA_917880005.1. Taxonomy (NCBI): domain Eukaryota; kingdom Metazoa; phylum Chordata; class Mammalia; order Artiodactyla; family Bovidae; genus Nanger; species Nanger dama. The sequence continues at coordinate 6,032,789 of CAKJTW010000097.1, read as the reverse complement.
TCAACTTCACCTTCCTTTCACTGATGACATCCTCCTGCAACAACTCTGCCTTCATGACTAGGAGGCATGAGGTATATGTGAGACACTACGGGCACACAGATGAGTAGGGCAGAAGCCCCGGCAGTCAGGGCTGTGACTAGGCAGAAATGAGACAGCACGGTGGAGAGCTCTAAGTGACTTACATGACACCATTTCAAGCTGGTGATCACCAGGGACTGTATGCACAAGGAATTTTTCTTAATTTGATCAAGAAGGAATAATTGCTGTGCTTAACTATTTTCTTATCACATACCTGGTAAGAATACATTTTTTTTTTTTATTTTGAAAGCTCCTTTGTTTTGGCCAAAAAGACACTAAATGAGTATTCTATTAGATGTTAGGAATGGTGTCTGCTAGATTGCAAATTTACTGAAACATGGCCCATGTCTATTTCTACTTGTATATTCCAATAGCTAGTACTCTGACACATGGAAGTCCTGTCACTCATGAAATATTTATGAGATAAATAAGCGAGAGTTGACATCAACACATTTTAATCATTGCAAGCCTTTCTACTATTATTTATTTAGCTATCATGTTCATCAGCATAGCTTCTGCCAATCATCTGGAGATGAAGCCTGTATTTTTATTAACATGTGCATATCACATTGTCATGCTGTTTGGGTGGCATTTCTGAGGGGAGAGTCCCTAAAAGTGCGTCATAATGATTACTCATGTCCTATGGCATGGGTCTTTGAAACCAAAGACCATAGCGTACCCTCTAATATCTTCAGGAAATAAATACTAGGAATGTGAATGCAGATCCTTTTAGAAGACCACTAAGCCTGCTGTGATAAGTGACTGGGCAGTTATTCAAGTGGGGTGTTTGTGCTGCCATGGAAACAGACAAAGTTGGTGTTTTCCAGTGTTCTAAATCCAGAGTCCTAATCTAGATATAAATACGCTGAATGTTATGAATATAGTTTCCTAAACTGAGCCCTACATCTGTGAGATAAAAGTCACTCACCACAGCCTGATGCAGAGTCATGACGATTAAGGTCCTTACTTATAAAAAGTCATTTTTACTCCCATCTGAGCAAAAGTGAAGTTCAAAGTCAGAGTTCCATCAGAGTTCAGCTTCTGTGATCCATCAGACGATTCCTGTTTAGAAGAGAGCTTTCTAAAGTAAGTGCTAAGTATCTTAGGCAAAGAAATCCAGCTGTGAAAATACTCTTAACATTTGTACTGTTGTTTTATATGTGGATTTATTTTTACTTGCGCTTATTTCAGGGCAATTCTTCGGAGAGAAGTCCCTCTTTCCCTACCTCCCTCCACATCGCTTACTCTTGCTGCCCCTCATGGGTCTTTTGAGAAATGACAGTCTCTCTCTCTCTCTCTAATTCTTCTAGGTCACAAGTGTTCTGCATCACAGCACACTGCTGACTAATTTGCATTAACAACTGATGGTAGGAGAAAGAGCCCTGGAGAAAAAGCAGTACGCCTGCTTTTGCCAAATTGGAGCTGACCCAACAAGGAACAATTTCCAGTGTACTTTCATATTCTCCTGCCTCACGTGTGTGTTCCTGCTGCCTAAACATACATTTTTGACATGGGGTCTTGGACACCCCAGGACGTACAAGGCTCTGTGGACTTTTTGTTCCAGGAGGTACGGGGACTTCATTTATTTAATAAGCTCTTTCTGAACTGTCTACTATATGCAGGAACTATGGGGAGAAAGACATTCATCGCTGCCTCCTAAGATCTGAAGATGTTTTTGCAAAGAAACAGCAAACATGAATTTACTTATTCATGGGATATTGAGCACCTAATGGAGTTCAAGGCTCTGGACTGAGTACAGTTCTAGAACCTTGCAGAATGAACAGGGTATCAACAGACAGGGAACCAAAGGAGGACAGGGCAGGTGGCAGCTGGAGAAAAACTTGGAACCAGAAAAGCAAAAGGTCAATTAGACCTTTGTGCTCTTAGGCACAAACCAGAAAAAATAAGGTAGCCTGGGAAAACTGGAGACTCAAATCCTGACTTCCCCTTACACATGCTGAATCTATTTCCTCATATACAGAATAAAAATAACAATGACACTCTGCAGGATTGACATAGGTATCTAATACTACCAGTACATGGAACTCACCAGACACATAGCAAGCAGGTAGTGAACCATATTCACTAACAGTATTATCAGTTTGCCAGTAACAAACAATTTATAAAGGGGAAATTGGGGAATAAGGCTGAAAAAGCTGTTTGAAGCTTCAAATAGATAGCCTCAAATACCTGGCTAATTCTGTGAGAAGTGAGGAGTTGCTGATGGTCAGGGGAAAAAAGAGTGACAAGATCACGCATCTGTTTTTAGAATAATGCAGAGCAGGTTGGGCTTCCCTGGTGGTTTAGCGGTAAAGAACCTGCCTGTCAAAACAGGAGATGTGGGTTCGATCCTTGGGTCGGAAAGATCCCCTAGAGAAGGAAATGGCAGCCCACTCCAGTATTCTTGGCTGGGAAATCCCATGGAGAGAGGAGCCTAGCGGGCTACAGTCCATGGGGTCTCCAAAGAGTTAGACACGACTTAGCAACTAAACAACAGCAAGAGCAGGATAGGAGCAGGGAGAGAAAAGACAGACCAAGCAGGTGAAGTTGCTACAATTTTCTGTTGATGAATAGAAAGCAAGAGTTGCCATTGCAGTGCTGTCAGGAAGTTTCTAGTCTGCTTGAAATGCATTCAAATTTGCATCAAGGAACTTTTAGGTAGGGCATCAATAATTTAGTACTATTTTCTGTCCTTCAGCAATTTCCAAGTTTTATCAAATATTTATCTAAGAAACAAACTGTAGAAGATTCTTAAAGAGATGGTAATACTAGACAGCCTGACCTGCCTCCTGAGAAATCTGTATGCAGGTCAGGAAGCAAGATTGGTTCCAAATCGAGAAAGGAGTACATCAAGGCTGTATACTGTCACCCTGCTTACTTAACTTATATGCAGAGTACAGCATGAGAAATGCTGGACTGGATGAAGCAAAAGCTGGAATCCAGATTGCTGGGAGAAATATCAATAACCTCAGATATGCAGATGACACCACCCTTATGGCAGAAAGCAAAGAAGAACTAAAGAGCCTCTTAATGAAAGTGAAAGAGGAGAGTGAAAAATTTGGCTCAAAACTCAACATTCAGAAAACTAGGATCATGGCATCTGGTCTCATCACTTCATGGCAAATAGATGGGGAAACAAAGGAAAGAGTGACAGATTTTATCTTTTTGGGCTCCAAAATCACTGCAGATGGTGACTGCAGCCATGAAATTAAAAGACACTTGCTCCTTGGAAGAAAAGTTATGACCAACATGCTAAGTCACTTCAGTCGTGTCTGACTCTGTGTGACCCCATAGACGGCAGCCCACCAGGCTCCCCCGTCCCTGGGATTCTCCAGGCAAGAACACTGGAGTGGTTTTCCATTTCCTTCTCCAATGCATGAAAGTGAAAAGTGAAAGTGAAGTTGCTCAGTTGTGCCCGACTCTTAGCGACCCCATGGACTACAGCCTACCAGGCTCCTCCATCCATGGATTTTCCAGGCAAGAGTACTGGAGTGGTTTGCCATTGCCTTCTCCGATGACCAACCTAGACAGCACATTTAAAAACAGAGACATTACTTTACCAACGAAGGTCCACCTAGTCAAAGCTATGGTTTTTTCAGTAGTCATGTATGGATACGAGAGTTGGACTATAAAGAAAGCTGATTGCCAAAGAACTGATGCTTTTGAACTGTGGTGTTGGAGAAGATTCTTGAGAGTCCCTTGCACTGCAAGGAGATCAAACTAGTCCATCCTAAAGGATATCAGTCCTGAATATTCACTGGAAGGACTGATGCTGAAGCTAAATTCCAATACTTTGGCCACCTGATTCAAAGAACTGACTCATTTGAAAAGACCCTGATGCTGGGAAAGATTGAACATGGGAGGAGAAGGGAATGACAGAGGATGAGATGGTTGGAAGGCATTATGGACTCAATGGACATGAGTCTGAGTCAACTCCAGGAGCTGGTGATGGACATGGAGGCCTGGCATGCTGCAATCCATGGGGTTGCAAAGAGTTGGACACAACTGAGCAACTGAAATAAACTGATGTATTAGTAACAAAACATAAACGTGATGTGGTAACCTTCCATTAGAACTTGCACATGTATGTTAGCTTTTGTAAAAGCCAGACCAGAGGACATCTGCCTACAAGAGAACATGGCCCTTCAATTTTCACATAGATCTGAGTGGAAAAGGACAGAGAGAATAGTTTTGGAAGGATGTCACCTGGAAGCTTTTTTCAGACCTTTCAGCACATTTTGAGAGGAACAATCTGAATGTCCAAAAGGAGAAAAATCATTAAACAAAGACATATTTTAAAAAGTGGTGCAGTCATTAACATCATGTATTTAGAAATATTTAATGACATGAATAAAATGTTCATGGTACCTTAAGTGAACTAAGCCAGAGAGAGAGAATTCATCCAGATGTAATTTTTGTTAAAAATTAAACATATAAACATAACATTTAAACATATAAATAAGAAATGAAAGAACACACATTAAGTTTTTAACAGTGGTTGTCTATGACTGGAAAAAAATTATCTTAACTGGAAGATTGCAAACTGACAGCCAGAACGAAAAAGTGACTTGCAGACAAAACAAAGCAAGAGAACTAGGCATACATGATGGAACAGTTCCTTTGGCACTGTAATTCTCAAATACTCAAAGAAAAAATTAGTGCTGATTTTATTTTAAGGGAAATAGACTAATACAGTATGTAGTATTGGAATAATGGCTTCCCTAAAGCTGTTATCTACATACTAATTCCAGAAGCTGTGAATATGTTATCTGATATGGCAAAAGACACTTCACAGATATGATTCAAGTTGAGGACCTTGAGATGTAGAGGCTATCTATCCTGGATTAGCTGAGTGAATCAGCCTAATAACAGGAGTCCTTATGGTAGTGGAGGGTTTAAACTCCAACATATGTCTTATTTTTAATGTAATACATTAGTCTCTAAAGAGGTCCCCTTTCTTTGACAATTCCTCTCTTTTTTGTCTGAACCTGCCTTTACTTTTTATATTAGTTAGTTTTTATAGCTAGATTAAAAAATTTATTGAAATATCATTAATATACAGGGCTTCCCTGGTAGCTCAACAGGTAAATAATCTTCCTGTAATCCAGGAGACCTGGGTTCGATCCCTGGGTTGGGAAGATCCACTGAAGGAGGGCATGGCAACCCACTTCAATATTCTTGCTTGGAGAATCTCCATGACAGAGGAGCCTGGCAGGTTATAGTCCATAAGGTCACAAAGAATTGGACAGGACTGAGTGACTTTCACACATCCATACCTATGTATTTTCTTTTTAGATTCTTTTTCATTATAGGTTATTAGAAGATCTTGTGATAGTTCTCCATGCTATACTGTGCTATACAGTAATATTTGTTGACTCTCTATTTTATATATAGTAGTGCAGGTATGTATGCAGTCACCATCGTGTCTGACTCTTTTTGACCACCAGGATCCTCTGTCCATGTGAATCTCCAGGCAAGAATACTGGAGTTGGTCACCATTTCCTTCGCCAGGGGATCTTCCTGATGTAGGAATTGACCTGAGTCTCCTGTGTCTCCTACAGTGGCAGGCAGATTCTTTACCACTGAGCCACCTTGGGGGAGGGGGGGAATATATATATATAGTAGTTAGTGTGTATATTTCAATCCCCAACTCCGAATTTATCCACACCCCTCACCCCACCACCCATTTCCCCATTGGTAACCATAAGTTTCTTTTCTATGTCTGTGAGTCTATTTCTGTTTTGTAAATAGGTTCTGGGCCAGATTTGAGATCAGTTTTGACCAATAAAATGTGACAGAAATAATACTCTGTAACTCCTGAATCCATTTCTGAGGATGACTCTCAGTGTCTATTTCCTGCATTGTAGACTCAGCTGCCCTGTTGCAAGGAAACACCATAGCCCTTGGAGAGGCCCATGTAGAGGAGAAATGAGACCCTTGGTAAATAGTTAACTTCCATTCAGCAACAAGCAGCAATAGTCAACTATGTGAATGACCCAGTAGGTACCCAAGACAGGATTACTTTTTAAAAAATTCTGTTTTATACTTTTTAATTTAATATTTTCTTCTGCAAGTATATATTCATCAAACTTGTGAGCACTCTGATGCAAGGACCCTGTCTTATTTGTATTGGCATTCCCAAAATGAGCCCATGCCTGGCATATAAAACGCACTCGAAACTATTAAAAGAATGAAAAAGTAAGTGAATGAGAATTTAACTTATAATCGGAAGGACAAAATATACAGTGTGTTAAAAAATTAATTAAAATAAGCTAAGTACTCACTTAAACATGAAATTAGAATTTTAATTTGGGGATTTTTATCCAAATGAAACCCTAAATCATTGCCATGTAAACCAAGTAATGAATACCACCTAATCCCAATTCTAGCATGCACTGGCAATATGTCTTAATCCCCATTCCCAAGGCAACTCAATTTTTGGGTCACGTTTCTATTCATGTATATTCTCTTCAGCAGCTTTGAATATACTGAACACAGAATGTGGCAGGGAGCTACTCAATAGTTATGTGTACCTGGTTGGTTTTTCCAATAAGAAAAAAAAGAGACTTTTCTTAAGACATTTTTGGGAAAATAAAATGCTCTGACTCTTTGGAATTACTGTTCATCTGTGGGTTTCCAACAGGAATCTCAGAAGTTTTTAATTACTGTACATTATTTCCTCTCTATAAGTCCTTGAGCTCATAAGAAAAGAAGAAAAAAAAAGAGGTCTACCACTGAGGTTGGCAAGTCAATGAGGTCCATTGTGAACTCCTGAGTATAATATAAACTTTGCCTGAACATATAAAATTCTTGGCTTCCAAGAAGTGTGTTGTAGAAAGAGAGCATGGTGTTTGTTTCCAATGCATTAATTTTATTCAGGACTCTAAGTCCCAAATCAGTTCTAAACTCCTCAGTCCAAAGAAAGTTGACATGGGTCACATTTTTAAAATTAAAGAACATTCTTTTACCCTGTTTTATAGTTGACATGAGTATTGTAGTGCTGTCTTATTAGTAGTGAATAATTCTAGAGTACATAAATAGTTCACTTTATAAAAATCTTATAGGTTATGGTGCCAGATCAGAATAGAAATTGCAAGACTTGAAACCAGTGAACTGGACATCTGAAATGAGCTGTCAAACTACCCAGATGGGGAATCTCTGGGTGGGTAAAAATATTTGACACCAAATAAAATTGAAAGTATAAAAGTGACTGGGCTATGCTCCTGATCTTGCTTGTTTTGACAGTGAGAGGGTGATGGTATGGTCTCTGGAGTTAAAACTCATCAAGAATTCCAGCCCCACCCTTTGCAAGATGTCTGGACAAATACTGATGTGGGATGAGTGATGAATAAACATTAGTTGGTAGGTATTTGGGCTTCTCCAGTGGCTCAGCAGTAAAGAATCCGCCTGCTAATGCAGGAGATGCAAATTTGATCCCTGGGTCAGAAAGATCCCCTAAAGGAGGGCATGGCAACCCACCCCAGCATTCTTGCCAGGAAAATCCCATGGACAGAGGAGCAGCAGGCTACGGTCCAGTCCATGGGGTCACAAAGAGTCAGACACAACTAAAGCGACCACGCACTCATGCATGGTAGATATCCACACATGTAACAATGCAAAAAAAAAATCTAAGAAAAGAAATCAAGGTTGGTTGTGGCTTTCTCTGTCTATACTTTCATTCTCACAGCCCCTCAGATTCATGTGCTAAAATCTAAATTAAGGCAGATTCCTATCAGTAAGAAATAGAACAAAGGGAAAAAAAAAAAGAATCTAGTGAGTAAATTTACCTAAGATTAGAACATAGTATTCATGTATTTTGGATTTCCCTGGCAACTCATATGCGTGACAATGCAGGAAATGCTGATTGGATCCTTGTGTTGACTAAAAAATATTAGTCACAACATGTAAATAGATAGTTATTTTATTTGGTAGGAATGCTTAGGATCCTGAGCCCTGGAGATAACATCTCAGTAGTTCTGAGAAGACTACTCCAAAGAAGTAGGAGAGGGAGTCAGGCTATATACAAGTTGGCAACAAAGGGCAGTCTGAACATAAAAGATTATTGTTAGTTAAGGAAACCAGATATCAAGTTAAGGAATTCAGTGTTCTTCTTTGTATGGGAAGATGCAAGCCTCTGGCTCACTGAATTCATTCCTTTCTTATGCACCTCAGCTATCTGGGGCCAAATCCTATTTCTTTATTGTTTATATCCTTAATTCCTTGTTCACATGTGGTGGATGGCTGCTTTTGCGTCCTTCCAGCTCCTTAGCTGTCACCGTGGGGTATGGTAGCTTCTACTGGGCCACAGGAATTGTGTTCCCTTTTGGAGCCCTTATTCACAGTTGGAGGGTCAGAGTCACAGATAGCTGTGACATTTCTTGCGCACCGTATATAACAGGAAATACTTCACTTCACCCCTGAGTTGGGAAGATCCCCTGGAGAAGAAAGTGGTAACCCACTCCAGTATTCTTGCCTGGGAAATCCCATGAACAGAGGAGCCAGGTGGGTTATAGTCCATGGGGTAGCCAAAGAGTCGAACCTGACTGAGCAACTAAAAAACAACAACTCATGTATATGGATGTCAAGGTGAATATGAGATTTTAAGCTCTTTGAAAGTTGGTGGCATATTTTACCATCTATAGGACTCCTATCCTTCAGTCCTTCAGAGATAGGAGACCTCATGTATTATAGTTCGGGAAAGACTGATAATACAACAAGGGTTGGAAGCCGAGGAAGTCTGATGTCCTAGATTGCCAAGGACACTACGTTATAAGGCACTTAAAATATCCAGACAAATATGAAAAGCAATGCTCATGGCATGACTATGCTTCTTCTCCAATATTGTTTGCTGGTGATGGGAAGATAATAACGGACAGATGTAGCTGCCTTGGGACTGTATTGCCTTTAAGAAGGCTGAGGGTAACAAAAGTGCTGGGGACCTATCAGATCATGTAAACTATGTACCACTGGCTGTGATGTCATTTTCTCTCATTGGCATCAGTTTCCTGTTTGTGCAGTGAAAGAGTTAAATTCAGTGGCTATTCAATTCTGTCCCATGGTTCTTCAGGGGACTCTTGATTTGATTTCCTCAGGAATGGACCTCATTATGAGAATTTGCATATAAGCTGTTTATTTGAAATTGTGGTCTTGGAATGGAGATGTGAACACAAAAGTGAATCAAGTCCAAAAGTGTGTGTTATTAGAAAAGTTATCTCTGGGAGTTTGAGATGAATGCCACCAGGAAACGCAGAAATAATGAGAAACACTTTTCAAATGTTTAACCTCAATTCACTTTTATCATTCTCATTACTGAGGACCCTAAGAAACTATAGCATATGGGGTTATATCTAAAACTATTTATCATATGAAAAATTAAAACTGAAAAGTGTATTTAATTTAAAAATAAGTCAACTCATTACATGTTAATTAAATGACAAACATTTTATGAAAAGTTGTCATATTCTCCAATACAGATAACTGTGTGAGGAGGATGACATTATACTTCAAAAAGTGCTTTAAAATCTTTTCAATATCTAGTTAAAAAAAAAAAACAAAACTAGTGGATTCTTCATTGTGCCTCTGTGCCCAGTCTGTTACTGTATATTTTAGTTACTGCCCTTAACCAGTTATGTTGTTGAAAAAAGGAAGAGTATTTTAAATATGCATGCATATATGTATGTATCAGTGCAGTTCAGTTCAGTCGCTCAGTCGTGTCCAACTCTGCGACCCCATGGACTGTAGCACGCCAGGCATCCCTATCCATTACAAACTCCCGGAGTTTACTCAGATTCATGTCCGTTGAGTTGGTGATGGCATCCAACCACCTCATACTCTGTCATCCCCTATTCTTCTTGCCCTCAATCTTTCCCAGCATCAGGGTCTTTTCAAACGAGTCAGCTCTTTGTATTAAGTGGCCAAAGTATTGGAGTTTCAGCTTCAGCATCAATCTTTCCAATGAACATTCAGGGCTGATCTCCTTTAGGATGGACTGGTTGGATCTCCTTGCAGTCCAAGGGACTCTCAAGAGTCTTCTCCAACACCACAGTTCAAAAGCATCAATTCTTTGGTTCTCAGCTTTCTTCACAGTCCAACTCTCACATCCATACATGACCACAGGAAAAACCATAACCTTGACTAGACGGACCTTTGTTGGCGAAGTGATGTCTCTGCTTTTTAATATGCTGTCTAGGTTGGTCATAACTTTCCTTCCCAGGAACAAGCATCCTTTGATTTCATGGCTGCAGTCACCATCTGCAGTGATTTTGAAGCCCCCAAAATAAAGTCTGACACTGTTTCCACTGTTTCCCCATCTATTTGCCATGAAGTGATAGGACCAGATGCCATGATCTTAGTTTTCTGAATGTTGAGCTTTAAGCAAACTTTTTCACTCTCCTCTTTCACTTTCATCAAGAGGCTCTTTAGTTCTTCTTTGCTCTCTGCCATAAGGGTGGTGTCATCTGCATATCTGAGGTTATTGATATTTCTCCCAGCAATCTTTATTCCAGCTTCTGCTTCCTCCAGCCCAGCATTTCTCATGATGTACTCTGCATGTAAGTAAAATAAGCTGGGTGACAATATACAGCCTTGATGTACTCCTTTCCCAATTTGGAACCAGTCTGTTGTTCCATGTCCAGTTCTAAGTGTTGCTTTCTGACCTGCATACAGATTTCTCATTCTCAGATAATTATAAATATTCTTGATTGATATATACTAAAATGACAATTGAGCATTTCTTAAAGGTTAGTTTTAATGAGAAATTTGAAACCACATCCATGAACATTTTGTACTCCATTTCATTAAAAATCAATGTTTTTATTTTATTATTTGAACAAATCTTTTACCATATTTGATTTTGATCATGTGTTGGTCACAAGAAAATTCATGGTTCAATGAGTTAAGCAGATATTTCAAATACTGACATATTTCATTATACAGCCTCAAAAATTCACATTCATTATTATACCCACTTGTGTCATCAGAAAAAGCAGTTAAGCTTTGGGAAGTCATCAGATTCACAGTGGTGGATATAAGTTTTCAAAAACTCTAATTTTCTCTTGAAAACTCAGATTGTCTTGTTGGAAACAAATACTGTCAGTGGTTTCTTTGAAGTAACAGTCTGATTTCAGTCATCTTGCAAACATATCTGCCAAGTATCCAATCTGAATAAGCATGGTTTGTTCTTTCTACTCAAATAATTGTACAAGTACTTTTCTTTGAAGCGACAGTCATCCTTCAGTATGGAGCAGAATTGCTTTATATAGAGTTCCCACTTTATCACATAGAATACTCAAAGGTCAATATTTAATATAATGTAATTTTTTTACTGCTTCATAAAGGACATTTTAAGTGAAATTGGTTTTTTTCCTCATCAGTCCAAGATGGAGGCTAATGCAATGACTATCAGTATAACCAGTACAACTAGTAAAATATGAAGTTTCACATCATAGTTTTTGCATTCTCAATACACATGTCAACACAGTTAAAACAGCAAAAATTATGCAGTACTTTTAAATTATTATGGCAATGACTTCTTGAGGACCTCCAGATATCCACAGAGCACACTTTGAGGACATGTGCACCAGAATTCTCCCACATGAAGAGTGATTCACCTGAGAATGGTCTGTTGAGGGCTAATCTAGAGAGGGGCATGGATTCCCCAGCATTTCTCATCTTTTACCTTCTGTGCATAGGGATGAAATAAGCTTCATCTAGGAAAGCCATCAAGAACAGAGACACATAAGAGGAAGTTGGAAGCCAAGAAGATGTGCACTGAATACGAGACAAAGAGGAAGTAGGTGGGTACCAAGGAAGTCTGTTAAAACCACAGGAATGGGTAGGGTTGGATGAGGGCAACACAATCCCTTTCTTCATCTCCTGCCTTCAAAGACAGCAATTCTCTTATTTGTTTACTATAATAGATTTACATGTAAATAGATTTTGACTATTGAGGAGTTAGAACTACTGATTTTAATGATTTCCAAACTCACTTCTAATCCTAAACGTGTTCCAAATGTATTATTAATTACTATGCCACTAATGTGGCATCCTAATTACATAACCAAAAGAAGCAAGATAAAGGAAACATTAAATAGATGGTCCAGGAGCACGGTGGCTGCAATGGCACACGAGCGCAACAGAGAGGAGCTACCCTGCATTAAAGGTAAGGAACAGCGGCTGCACTTTGTTGGAGCAGCTGTGAAAAGAGACCCCACATCCAAGGTAAAAGAATCACAAGTAAGACAGTAGGCACTGAGAGAGGGGATCAGTAGGCAAACAGACTGAAACTACAATCACAGACAACTAACCAATTTGATCACACGGACCACAGCCTTGTCTAACTCAATGAAACTAAGCCATACCCTGTGGGGCCACACAAGATGGCCATGTTATGGTGGAGAGGTCTGAAAGAATGTGGTCCACTGGAGAAGGGAATGGCAAAACACTTCAGTATTATTGCCTTGAGAACCCCATGAACAGTATGAAAAGGCAAAAAGATAGGATACTGAAAGGTGTCTTATATGCTGTAGATTGGTAGGTGCCAAATATGCTACTGGAGATCAGTGGAGCAATAACTCCAGAAAGAATGAAGGGGTGGAGCCAAAGCAAAAACAACACTCAGTTGTGAGTCAGACTGGTGACGGAAGCAGGATTTGATGCTGTAAAGACCAGCATTGCATAGGAACCTGGAATGTTAGGTCCATGAATCAAGGCAAATTGGAAGTGGTCAAACAGGAGATGGCAAGAGTGAACATCGACATTCTAGGAATAACCGAACTAAAATGGACTGGAATGGGTGAATTTAACTCAGATGACCATTATATCTACTACTGTGGGCAGGAATCCCTTAGAAGAAATAGAGTAGCCATCACAGTCAACAAAAGAGTCCAAAATGCAGTACTTGGATGCAATCTCAAAAATGACAGAATGATCTCTATTCATTCCCAAGACAAACCATACAATATCATGGTAATCCAAGTCTATGCCCCTACCAGTAATGCTGAAGAAGCTGAAGTTGAACGGTTCTATGAAGACCTACAAGACCTTCTAGAACTAACACTCTCCAAAAGATATCCTTTTCATTATAGGGGATGGGCATGCAAAAGTAGGAAGTCAAGAAACACCTGGAGTAACAGGCAAATTTGGCCTTGGAATGCAGAATGAAGCAGGGCAAAGGCTAACAGAGTTCTGCCAAGAAAATGCACTGGTCATAGCAAACATCCTCTTCCAACAACACAAGAGAAGACTCTACATATGGACATCACCAGATGGTTAACACCAAAATCAGATTGATTATATTCTTTGCAGCCGAAGATGGAGAAGCACTATACAGTCAGCAAAGACAAGACCATGAGCTGACTGTGGCTCAGATCATGAACTTCTTATTGCCAAATACAGATTGAAATTGAAGAAAATGGAGAAAACCACTAGACCATTCAGGTATGATCGAAATCAAAATCCCTTATGACTATACAGTGGAAGTGAGAAATAGATTTAAGGGAGTAATCTGATAGACAGAGTGTCTGATGATCTATGGATGGAGGTTTGTGACATTGTACAGGAGACAGTAATCAAGACTATCCCCAAGAAAAATAAATGCAAAAAGCAAAATGGCTGTCTGAGGAGGCATTAAAAAATCTGTGAAAAGAAGGGAAGTGAAAGCAAAGGAGAAAAGGAAAGATATACCCGTTTGAATGCAGAGTTCCAAAGAATAGCAAGGAGAGATAAGAAAGCCTTCTTCAGTGATCAATGCAAAGAAACAGAGGAGAGCAATAGAATGGGAAAGACTAGAGATCTCTTCAAGAAAATTAGAGATACCAAGGGAACATTTCATGCAAATATGGGCTCAATAAGGGACAGATATTGTATGGACCTAACAGAAGCAGAAGATACTAAGAACAGGTGGCAAGAATACACAGAAGAACTGTACAAAAAGAGCTTCACGACCCAGATAATCACAATGGTGTGATCACTCACCTAGAGCCAGACATCTTGAAATGTGAAGTTAAGTGGGCCTTAGAAAGCATCACTATGAACAAAGCTAGTGGAGGTGATGGAATTCCAGTTGAGCTATTTCAAATCCTGAAAGATGACGCTATGAAAGTGCTGCACTCAATATGCCAGAAAATTGGAAAACTCAGCAGTGGCCATGTGACTAGAAAAGGTCAGTTTTCATTCCAATCCCAAAGAAAAGCAATACCAAAGAATGCTCAAACTATCGCACAGTTGCACTCATCTTACATACTAATAAGGTAATGCTCAAAATTCTCCAAGCCAGGCTTTAGCAATATGTCAACTGTGAACTTCCAAGTGTTCAAGCTGGTTTTAGAAAAGACAGAGGAACCAGAGATAAAATTGTCAACATCCACTGGATCATGGAAAAAGCAAGAGAGTTTCAGAAAAACATCTATTTCTGCTTTACTGACTATGCCAAACCTTTGACTGTGTGGATCACAATAAACTGTAGACAATTCTGAAAGAGATGTGAATATCAGACCACCTGACCAGCCTCTTGAGAAACCTGTATGCAGGTCAGGAAGCAACAGTTAGAACTGGACATGGAACAACAGACTGGTTCCAAATAGGAAAAGGAGTATGTCAAGACTGTATGTTGTCACCCTGCTTATTTAATTTAATACAGAGTACATCATAGAAACACTGGGCTGGAGGAAGCAGAAGCTGGAATGAAGATTGCAAGGAGAAATATCAATAACCTCAGATATGCAGCTGACACCTTCCTTATGGCAGAAAGTGAAGAACTAAAGAGCCTCCTGATGAAAGTGGAAGAGGAAAGTGAAAAAGTTGGCTTAAAGCTCAACATTCAGAAAACTAAGATCATGGCTTCTGGTCTCATCACTTCATGGCAAATAGATGGGGAAACAGTGGAAACAGTGGCTAACTTTATTTTTCTGGGCTACAAAATCACTGCAGATGGTGATTGCAGCCATGAAAGTAAAAGATGCTTGCTCCTTGGAAAGAAAGTTATGACCAACCTAGATAGTATATTAAAAAGCAGAGACATTACTTTGCCAACAAAGGTCCATCTAGTCAAGACTGTGGTTTTTCCAGTAGCCATGTATGGATGTGACAGTTAGACTATAAAGAAAGCTGAGCACCAAAGAATTGATGCTTTTGAACTGTGGTGTTGGAGAAGATTCTTCAGAGTCCCTTGGACTGTAAGGAGCTCCAACCAGTCAATGCTAAATGAGATCAGTCCTGGGTGTTCATTGGAAGGACTGATGTTGAAGCTCAGTCTCCAATACTTTGGCCACTTGATGCGAAGAGCTGACTCATTTGAAAAGACCCTGATGTTGGCAAAGAT
The DNA here is from genome assembly GCA_917880005.1 of Nanger dama. Taxonomy (NCBI): domain Eukaryota; kingdom Metazoa; phylum Chordata; class Mammalia; order Artiodactyla; family Bovidae; genus Nanger; species Nanger dama. Next base: position 6,017,392 of record CAKJTW010000097.1, on the reverse strand, counting down.
TGAGGGCAGGAGGATAAGGGGACGACGGAGGATGAGATGGTTGAATGGCATCACAGACTCGATGGACGTGGGTCTGGGTGGACTCTGGGAATTGGTGATGGACAGAGAGGCCTGGTGTGCTGCGATTCATGGGGTTGCAAAGAGTCAGACATGACTGAGCAACTGAACTGAACTGAACATAAGTAGATGGCAATCTATTTCAGGCTGGATCTTGATCATCTTTAACACATGCTAAATTGCTTTCTTCCTTGATCTTTTCTCTTATTCCTCTCCATCAATTCTTTATTCATCTTCAGCCTGCAGCTCAGCAGTGGAACCATTGGAACATGAAATCACCTGGAATATTTAAATCAGTCGCCAGCTATCTCCCTCTCTACCACTTGTACAGAAAACCTTTGCTGGCATCTTGGGAAAGCTTATAGGTGTGAAAACATTGAAGTTGGGTCTGACAGCTTTTCTGTAGAAGTCATGTCTACAGGGAGATGGACCCACTTTCCACTGGGACTTCAAGAGTTACACCTTGAAGTAAATATGAATCAGAGTTTCCCCTGCTCTCATGTAGATTTTTAGCTTACATCCTTGGGTGGTCCAAAAGCCCTCAATCTATGAAATTTAGTTTAAAGCAACAGTCCTGAACCCTTTTGACCCCAGCAACTTGGTTTGTGGAAAACAATTTTTCCATGGACCAGCATGGCGAGAGTTGTTTTGGGATGACTCAAACACATTACATTTATTGTGCACTTTGTTTCTATTATTATTATGTCAGCTCCACCTCATCCCCCACAGGTTTGGAACCCCTGGTTTAAAGAGACCCAGGGCTAGTAGTGCCACCATGTACCTAGCTAAATCAGATGTAAATTCTCTCAGAAATAACCCACGTTCTTCCCGAAGCTCAAAGAGTTATGGAAGAAGTATGTGTGTGTGTGCACATGCTAAGTCACTTCAGTCTTGTCTGACTCTGTAAGACTCTATGTACTGTAGCCCGCAAGGCTCCTCTGTCCATGGGATTCTGCGGGCAAGAACACTGGAATGGGTGTCATGCCCTCCTCCAGGAAATCTTCCAATCCAGGGATCGAATCCCTGTCTCTGTGTCCCCTGCCTTGGTAGGTGAGTTCTTTACCACTAATGCCACCTGGGAAGCTCTTAGGAAGAAGAGAGATTGTTAAAGTAAGAAATCAGTATAGGTTCTTCTCCACATCTGTTCCAATGCTTACTCTTGCAGTTTACAGATAATCTAACTCAAACTGGCTTAAAATTTAAAGGCCATTTTCAGCTTTCATAAATGGAGGTTTAGTGCAAAGTCACTTTCAAGTGAGGTCTGATCTAGGGCTTCACTTCTCTCACAAAGGGGTTAGGTTGTTTTGTATCTCTATTTCCATACAGTCAGCATCATCTTAAAGTTACAAAGGAAGGTTAATTTTCCTTGCGCTTGTAAGCCACCTGCCTGCAGCAAACTGAGCTTCCCTATATCCCTATCTACAAATATAGGGATAAGAGACTTCCCTTTCTCAACCATTGAACGAAAGCTCCAAGCTTCACTTAGGTCATGAACCAACTTTGGTTTCATGCCTACTCTTGAATTAACTATAGTGATCAGGGCTTTGGTCATAGGCCAATCAGAGCCTATAGTTCTGGATGTGAGGTCAATTCCATCCAAACTGCATGGCTGCTATACAATGAAGGGGAAGTAGAATGGATTCTAGGAAAGCTCGTAAATATATTCACATGCAACCTCCAGGTCTGAAGTCTATTCACAACTTGAAAGTACTATTCCTCCAGAAAAGAACTCCCCATGGCACACTCACATTCACCTCAGGTTATACAGATTATAGAACTTGAAGTCAGACACGACTGAGCGACTTCACTTTCACTTTTCACTTTTATGCATTGGAGAAGAAAATGGCAACCCACTCCAGTGTTCTTGCCTGGAGAATCCCAGGGATGGGGGAGCCTGGTGGGCTGCTCTCTATGGGGTCACACAGAGTCAGACACTACTGAAGCAATTTAGCAGCAGCAGCAGCAGCAGCAGCAGCCCATCTTACTGTATTCTTGTGAAATCTGTCAACCCGGAAATCTAAGACAACAGCCAAGTGCAGAAGGAGCTAAATGTCCTCTGATTAGTTCAGAGGTGGAGGGATCAGCTTCTCATTTTTATTAGAGTAAAGGAAATTTGTTGGCAGGGGCGAGAGGGAGACTATTCAGAATCCCTCTGCTACTTCTCCCCACAGAAATGTTTTATAAATTATGTATTTTAAAGTAAATTCTAATAGACAATAGTGAAAGTGAAGTCACTCTTTGCGACCCCATGGACTGTAGCCCACCAGGCTCCTCCGTCCATGGAATTTTTCAGGCAAGAGTACTAGAGTGGCTTGCCATTTCCTTTTCCAGGGGATCTTCCTGACCCAGAGATCAAACCTGGGTCTCTTGCACTGCAGGCAGACGCTTTACCATCTGAGCCACCAGAGAATCCCATAAAGGTTCCATCGAGATTTGAACTCAGATCGCTGGATTCACAGTCCAGAGTGCTAACCATTACATCATGGAACCAATGACAAGTATTCCTTTGAGCTCCCTTTTTTTGGGGGTGGGGGCAAGAATACTGGAGTGGATTGCCATTCCTTTCTCTAGGAGATCATCCCGACCCAGGGATTGAACCCGGGTCTCCCACATTGTAGGCAGATGCTTTATCGTCTGAGCCACCAGGGAAGTCTAAATGCTCTATATACTATATACATTCGTATTTCTTGTCACCGTGGTTATATAACTACTGAAAGGATAAAGAAGACTTGTTTATTTTTTGAAGACTTTTGAATTGGCTAAGATAACGCTTTCATTACTGGGCAGATAGGAGATGAAAATGTAAATTAAGTATAATTATAGAAAGTGACGTCAATGTTGCATTGCTTGAGCACCTGAAATTGAATGCCACACCTAGTATTGCAACGTCCTCTGCCCTTTTTTTTTTTTTGCTTTTTCTTAAATTTTATAGTTTTTAGTGTATTTTTTCTCCTCCTTGTCTAAGTTTTTTCCTAAATGTTTAACCCTTTTTGATGCTACTTTAAATGGGCTTTTTAAAAAGTTGTATTTTTAGATTGTCATGCTTTCATAGAATGTTCTTTACAGTGCCATCAAAGGTAGACATTCACAGCATCTTTCTTAGAAAACTAAGCTTGACTTGAAGGATTCAGTCTTCTCTAAATAAGAAAATGGATTAGTCTTTATATCTGTGCTCCTCAAAATGCTCTCAGACCTCAGAGGTCTTCCTAATGACCCAAATTCCTTATTTTTAAAGTCCGCAGGAAAGCCAATTATTGGCATTGATGTGAGGGGGCTTCCCAGGTGACACTAGTGGTAAAGAACCCACCTGCCAGTGCAGGAGGCCTGAGAGGAACCTGGCGAGCTACAGTCCAGGGGGTCTCAGTGAATCAGGAATGAAGGGACTCAGCAGCACAGACATGTGGAGGGGACAGAGCAGGGGGTCAGCTCCTACAGTTTCCACCACTCAGTCTTTGCTTAATCTTCTTCACTGTGGAAACTTCATTCTGGGAATTTGTAGAACTTATTTTCTTCTAGGTTGTGGTTTTGAAACAAACAAAACCCAGTAAAAAGTGGCACAATTTGCTGCAGCCACTGTGTTTTATCCCTTGTAGTCTCTAAGGTGCTTGAAGTGGCAGAGCAAATTTTACTCCTCCTCTGAAAGATGACTCCGGAGGTATTTTTCTTTTCTGACTTATCATGGGACTTGACTCTTGGAAGGGGGCCTTAGGCTGTCTAACTTGATCATTCACTACGGCTGGCCTCAGTGTTACTCAGGACAGTGTAAGACTGTCCCTCCACAAGGGAGGCAGGCCAGGAAACCCTGCCTTGTCAGGAGCAGGAGCTGAAGGGTCCCTGAGGAAGGCAGGGGGATAGACGCAAACCTGTCATCTGCCTGGAAATAAAGCTGTTGGAACTCCCTGCATCACCACCCTGGGGTTGTGGGTAGTATGGGCCAGTTGGTGGGTAGTCAGAGTCATTTTGGTCAGAAACTGCTGTGCAGAAAGTCATGAGGCACACACTGAGGCACAACCCTGGGCCTTCCTGGAAAAAAAGTCAGCTTCAAGTCCAGAGTAGTTTTAACAGTTTTACCTGCACAGCTAGTGCACGCCCCTAGAATAATTCAGGGGACACAGATTCCATCAATTTTCCTTTAATTAAAAGCACATTTACACACAATAATGTCAGCAACAAATTTTAAAATGCTTCTTTTTCAATAATAACATAATTCTTACACATATTAAAACACAATGAAAAAAATAATAATAATAATTAAAAAATAAAATAGTTTCATCCCTTCATTCAAAATCTAATTATTCAAAAATAGGTGAATTTAATATTTTGCTATATTACCTGCTCAGCATCTTTTTTATTTTATGTTATGTATATATATGGATCATAAAAAACTGTTTTATAACTAACTTTCTGAATCTATAAAATAGTGCTCTCTGGAAAACATTTACATAAGTCATTAAATCATCTTCTATTATCATCACATTAGCTACATATTATTTCATTACGCCATTAAATGGGTTTTTTCCTTCTCAAATTAGTTAAACAAGCTTTAATTTTCTTATCTTTTTAATAAACATACTTATCACAGGTATTTTAGAGATTCATTAAAAACTTCAACAGACTTCCTGCCATAGTAACCACTTGGGACTAGTAACACCTAGGTGTAACTTCTACTTTTATTACTTCTTCTACTACTAGAGGTTATGAACCCTTCCCTAATACTGCACTTTCAAATTCTCAGTATTATTTTATAGCTATTTTATTAATACAAATTAATCAGTGTTTTCTTAGACTAAAGAACTAAAAGCCAGTTTATAGGATCAAGATTTATAGAATTATGATTGTAACTGAAAAATTCCTGAGTATTTTTATTATTCAGTGAACAAGGTCTAAACATCACCAGGAGGAAGGCACTGTGGGAGGTGCCAGAGTTGCATGTCACACACACATAGGTTGTGGCTGGTCCTGGCCCGTGTGTAAGGGAGCTAATAGAGGACACAAATGGATATGAAAAAAATATTGCCTTTTAGAGCTATCTCTGCGTGAAGATAAAAAAGGCACAAGGCAGTAGCCAAAATAGACTTTCTATAATAATAGAAGGGAGACTTGGCTATTCATGTTGAACTGCTAAGACAAGTTGGTAGAAAAGCAAGAAAATGTAGACTTGACTCCTGCACATTAACGTGAGCATCTGAGCATTAAGTGCTGCTCGATCAAACACAAACTGGAATTCATTTCAGGTTTCACTGCACTCCATTTCTGCCCAGACATAAGATGAAGTGGGACAGCAGAGGCAAGCACAGATTTCTTGAGCTCTGCAGAGTTCCATAAAGTAGTCCTGAGAAAAACTCTCTGACAGTCATTATGAGACAAAAAGTATAAAAATGAATTAGGTGTCAATCCTTTCCTTAAATTTTAGCACTTGGCGAGCATAAGACAATCACAAGAATAATTTTTTAAAAACTCTCTCTGAAGGGCTGTAGTTATTGAGATAAGTGAGGAGTCCCTTTCATCCAGAAAGAGATGGAAAGAGTTGGGTCTTGTACAATGAATAGGTTGAATTTGGGTCAATGAGGGCAGCGTTGTCCAGGCCAAGACAACTGAAGGAGAACAGGAAAAGAAAACTGCATTGTGGCTGGCATGTATAGGCGTGAACAGTTCAGTGTGGTCAGAGGAAAGGATATGGACAACAGATAGGAAAATACCCGCTGCTGAACTCTCACTATGTGACATCTACTGGGTAGAGAGCTTTATCCATTATCGTTTTTGAGCTTTACAACTCTGCAATAGATCATATTATGCTCATTTTATAGATTCAGACAGTGGGGAAAGATTTTAAGCAGGAAAAACTGCCCATTTGGAGCTGTGCTCCTAGAAGATCCCTCTGGTATCTGTGAGCAAGATGGAGTATAATGAAAGGATAATGGACAGGAGTTCCTGTCTGCTGGCTGAGGCTATGGCTATAGTTGGAATAATGATCCAGGATGATCTGATTTGTAAAGCTATGATGAAGGAGAGAGGACGAACATAAAGGTGTTTCAGAGGTTAAGTCTAGAGGACTCGTAAACTGACCACATGTTAAAAGTGAAAAAATAAAAATGATGCTAAGCTTTCAATGCTGGATGACTGTGAAGATGATGGTGCCATTAACAGAGGGAGAATTGGAGGGCCTTGGAAGAACTGATGATAGACTTGGTTTGGAGTGTACTAGGTTTGTAAAACAGCCAGTGGTAGGGCGCCAGCAGATGAGACAGAAATAGGGGAGCAGAGATGTAATAAGAGGTAATAACAGGTCATCAGCTGGATGCATGCACAAACTAGTCACTCCACAGAGCTGCATCACAGAGACAGATGAGGACAATGAAACTCCCACATTCTGAAGTTTCAGGGTTATTTAAAATACATTAGTTCTTTAGCTCAGAATTACATTGTGAAGTTTAATTGAGCAAAGTAACTTCATATATTCATTTTACTTTGGGGAGAAACTTTTATTTCAGAGCAATGACGCGGTGTGCATGCACGGTGTGTGTGTGTGTGTGTGTGTGTGGCTTTTTCCTAACAACAAACTAGAATAAAAGCAGATTTCTTAATATATTCTTAAAAATTGGAGAGTTGGTGGCATTTCTTTTTGCAAATCTCCAAAGTAAATGACTTTCTTTTGAATCTCAAGTATAAATCATAATTGTGCTTTCTTTCTGGGGTTTCTGCCTTTTGTCAAATTAACAGCTTTAGAAAGAAACACATATTTTCAGCTGACCTGCGGTGGGACCTATCATTTCTCTCCCGAACTGTTCTCAGACATTTTCGTCATGGCGGACAGAGAGAGGACAAGCTTTCAGAATCTGCTGTGTGTGGCCCAGGTCCCCTTTCTCTGGCCCCCAGCAGTTTAATCACTCTACCTCACAGGGGCCAGCTAATTAGTCCTTAGCTTCAAGTTTTCCCTCTTTCTAATGAGGGCTAATAAAATGCATTTAACTCCACTAATGCAACAAAACTCAGCATTATTTCATTGCATCTACTTAACAAGAACCTTGTTTCATATCAGATTACAGCCTGCTCAGCCAAAGCATTATACTGGGGGAAGTGGGGCTGTGAGAAGGGAGTATCAAGTGCTATAACGTGGACATTCTTCCTTAATATGCCCTGCAGTCTTAGGTGATTGCTTAATTCATTTAGCCGAGCTGGTCTGATCCTTCTGCCAACTGTTTTGTAAAATTTACTGCAATGCTAGGCAACCGGTCCCACCACACAAGCTAGAAATATAGTATTGCTTTTCCTGGGACCAAGCTAGTAACAGTTGTTTGGGGAGAGGCCACAGGCGATGGAGCAGATACTGTTACAAAAAGGAAGACGTTTTGGACGTGCTTCATTTTGTAAAATAGTTACAGCAAATCCAATTTTTATTAATAAATGTTTCCCCTAATTCTTTACAGTCTAATTTCAGAAGAAAGTCATCATCATAAAAATTCATCAACAGAAGAAATTCATCTTTCTAATTTCAGAAGATAATTCATCAGATTTATCTTCAGTGAGCAGTGACGTCTAATCTATTTATTTCAGCTATGAACTTCTCCACCTTCTTTTGAACCAGCCCTTCCCTCAAGTAGCCAACAGAAACAAGTATCTGTTGGAAGCTTTCCATTTAAAGAAAAGAATCATTTTATAATTTGAATAACCATTACTTGAATAAGTTAAAATTCCATGTACGTAGAACTATATGAAAGCGAAGCATATTTATCACCTTATTATCTGTAATTTAGACATAAGAACCTTCATCTTTACTCTCCCCATCAAATTTTGCATTCTAGAGTATTCCTCGCCCTCCTGTCACCTGAGAGAGATCACATTCAAAGACATTTTCATCTGTATTGTTCCTTAAGGTACAGGATTCTATTCACTTTGATGGCTTGCTTATTAAGAAGAGGTAGATATATTTCTCTTGAGTTTTTGAACAAGGACTTTTCTATGGGTTTATGAAGGCAAAAGACATTGTAGAGAAGAGATTCCTTTCATTCTTTAAAAAATTTACTCAGAAGAATCTATTGCTATCTATATGTGAAAAGAATTTACAAATTGTTTAGGAAAATGATAGTGTGAAAGACTAACAGTTATCTCTTGAGACCTTATAACTGGTCACTCGATAAGAAAATAGGTGAAGACTGCAGAACTCCTTTCAAGTTTTACCTGGTAGAGATCATCCAGGGATCCGTAAGACCAGAGGATTGTTGTTGTTGAATTTCTAACAAATGGCTTGAGTCAAAATTTCATTTCGAAAAACTACAAGGTATAACAGAACTGTTCTCAGTCTGTTCTGTTCCTCCTTGGTGGATGGAGAGAAGAGGAGAGCCTGAATTGCCCCAGGCAAGGACAAGACAGGAGATCCCTGCGAGCTATACTTGTGTTCCCCAGCTTCTCAACGTTTCACAAGAATAAATGAAAGCTTCCACCTAAATGGGAAATGCACCTTTGTTAAAAAATGAGTCTGGATGAGACAAATACTAAAATATTTTTGTAACTTATAGTTGTAAATAGAGTGTTTTTTCTTCTTCCAAAACCTTAGTTTCTGGTCAGTATATAAAATAAGTTTCAAACTACATATGACTTCTGATGACTGCATGAAATAAACTGGTATTAAAAGAGCCAATATGTAGTTTTTGGTGATACAGAACATTAATATGAGAAAAAGTCCTATATAATCCTTTCTCTTATTTTGAAACTCTGATTTCAGATTATGTATTTACAAACAATGTTAAAAATTTTACACAGAATCTCTCCAATTAACTTCATTTTAGATGTACTGATAGAGAAATGCTTCTAACGAGCTTTGTGGTTCTAACTGTGTTTAAGGTAATGAAAAATACTAGTGGTAAAGAATCTGCCTGCCAGTACAGGAGGCACAAGAGATGAGGATTCGATTCCTGGGTCGGGAAGATCTTCTGGAGAAAGGAATGGCTGCCCTCTCCAGTATTCTTGCCTGGAGAATCCCATGGACAGAGAAACCTGATGGGCTGCAGTCCATGAGATTTGCACACAACTGAGAGACTGAACACAATGAAAAATCAGCCTCATATAAGCTTCTGAGAAAACAATCTATTAGGTTTTCCTTAAACAAACAAACAAAAACTTAAAAGAATGCATCTTTTTAGAAAGCTAATTCTTTTCAAATTTAGGGAAGACTGTGTAGGTATGGATATCCGTGTCTGACTCTTTGCGACCCTGTGAACTGTAGCCCGCCAGGCTCTCTGTCCATGGAATTTTCCAGGGAGGAATACTGGAGTGGGTTGCCATTTCCTCTTCCAGGGGAAAGGAGGGAAGACTAGCCTTTGTCTAAACTAAGTCATTGCTAGAAATGGCTGGGATTAACTGGTTTATGAGTAGAAATTTCTGTCCCTGAGTTATTCTCCTACTGGACTCATGTAACTATGAGAAGGAGCTTCAATTACTTCAGGGAAGAAGCTAAAAAGGAAGAGGTTTATTACATACACAGTGGGCCAAGGTATCTGAGCCTCTGTGCTTCTAAAATAAAATGTAACACTTACTAGATCAGACTCGCCTGGGATTTCATATGCTGCTTTGTTTTCTCTGTTTTGAAGGTTCTGAAAGTGCTTCTTTTAAAGAACCAAGACTCTGATGAGAGTGAAGGAAAAGAGATCATGAAATTATTTCAATTCTAAACTTTCAAGGAAATAGAAAAGGAAGTCACTGTGTTTATAACATGAAGGGAACAATGTAGTGTGACTGTTGCTTCTCTGAACAAACTCATTATCTTCCTTTTATTTGTTTAATGTCACCAATCATTTCCTCATCAAAAATCTGGGGGTTACCCTGAACTCTATCTACACATTTGTCCCTCACAGCCAATCAGCATTGGACCAGGAATATTCTTCTTCCCCAGTTTCTCTCATCCATCATTTATTAAAGCTAAATCTGGCCTCTGTACCCATCTGTATCCCCCACACTGAATTAAACCTAGGAGATAGAGTTTTATCTTTGGAGAAGACTCTTGAGATTCCCCTTGGACTACAGGGAGATCCAATGAGTCCATCCTAAAGGAAATCAATCATGAATATTCATTGGAAGGACTGATGCTGAAGCTGAAACTCCAATATTTTGGCCATCTGATGTGAACTGACTTATTTGAAAAGATCCTGATGCTGGAAAAGATTGAAGGCAGGAGGAGAAGGGGACGACAGAGGATGAGATGGTTGGACGGCATCACCGACTCAATGAGTTTGAGTAAACTCCAGGAGTTTGCTCGAATGGACAAGGAGACCTGGTATGCTGTAGTCAATGGGGTTGCAAAGATTCAGACACACTGAGCAACTAAACTGAACTGAACTGATTGTTTCTTCAGACTTTCCTCCCTTCCCTAATTAGCATCTGTTTGGACCTACTGAGTTGGAACTCAGGGAAGGTCCTAGAGGCTAAATGAAGTCTATTTCCTGTAATCAAAAACTGGGGGACACAGAAAGGCTTTGGTACCCAGGAGCACTACAAGGTATTGTTTGATATTATTATCCTCTCTCTTAAAGTAATTTTATTGAGGCATAAATTTAAAACCATGAGACCTACCATTTTGAGGGTATAGTTTGCTGAGTTTTAGTAAGGAGGTAGGAGATAGATGGCTCCAGGGCTAGACAAATGTTTGTCAAGATAAAATTGAAGCATTGTTCTCCTAACTCTCCCACCCCCAGCACTCTAGGACAAAGATAATGGCAGAAGCTGAGCTCTGCTAAAGTGAAGAGATAAAGTGCCCATTCCTGAAGTCCTAAAAAGAAAAGCTATGACAAACCCAGACAGCGTATTAAAAAGCAGAGACATTACTTTGCCAATAAAGGTCTGCATAATCAAAGCTGAGGTTTTTTCCCAGTAGTCATCTATGGATGTGAGAGTTGGACCATAAAGAAGGCTAAGCACCAAATAATTGATGCTTTTAAACTATGGTGTTGGAGAAGACTCTTGAGAGTCCCTTGAACTGAAAAGAGATCAAACCAGTTGATCCTAAAGGAAATCAGTCCTGAATATTCATTGGAAGGACTCAAGCTGAAGCTATAATACTTCAGCCACCTGATGCAAAGAGCCAACTCATTAGAAAAGACTCTGAGGCTGGGAAAGATTGGAGGCAGGAGGAGAAGGGGACAACAGGAGATAAGATGGTTGGTTGGCATCACCGACTCAATGCACATGAGTTTGAGCAAGCTCTGGGAGATGATGAATCCTGTCATGCTGCAGTCCATGGGGCTGCAAAGAGTTGGACACAACTGAACGACTGAAAAACAGCAATATGAAGTCAATGAAAATGTCCCTGTCTGGATATGAGTAGGAAGGCTACTTGAAGGTTAAAATGGAAGGGGGTGCCACCCCATAATGATTGCACATGCACAGAGTCCTCTGCATGAGATCCATCTTGGCAAAAAGCTGCACATGCATCATAGGGAGGGTCCCAGGCAGGTGTGAAAAAGAAAGTAAACAAAGGCCTGGAAGGACTGTCCTATAAGTGATTTAAATCACCTCTTTACTAGACTCCTCCTCATCAGAGAGGATGCCACCCACCCTTTTTCTCTGGGTCTGTATTTCTGTCTAGCTTCTGACTTAAATAGACAAGCTATTTCTCTGTGCGCTCATCCACAAGTCATGCTGTGTCTATAATAATAAGTTTTGTATCTGTTTTCACAGTGTTTACCTACTTGAAACATTCTTGCTTTCAAATGGGAGAATGAGCCAGGGCCACTTCACTTCTAGCCTCTAGCCCCTGGTGGTTAAGTGTCTAGAATTCCTGGTTTTCATCCACCCTACTCAGGGAACTAACTCCTGCCCAACTCCTAGGCAGGGAACTAAGATCTCTCTTTAGGACTGTTCACTGCTCTCTCTCTAAGATTAGTAATATTATCCATTGGTGGAACAGTCAACACAATCTAGATTGAGAACACCCATAATCTTCAAAATTCCCTCAGGCTTATCTACAGTCAATCCCAGTCACACAGTATTTGGCAACCACTGATCTGATGAAAGTGAAAGAGGAGAGTGAAAAACAACATTTAGAAAAACAACATTTAGAAAACGAGGATCATGGCATCTGGTCCCATCATTTCATGGGAAATAGATGAGGAAACAGTGGAAAAGGTGTCAGACTTTATTTTTCTGGGCTCCGAAATCACTGCAGATGGTGACTGCAGCCATGAAATTAAAAGATGCTTACTCCTTAGAAGAAAGGTTATGACCAACCTAGACAACATATTAAAAAGCAGAGACATTACTTTGCCAACAAAGGTTCATCTAGTTTAGGCTATGCTTTTTCCATTGGTCATGTATGGATATGAGAGTTGGACTGTGAAGAAAGCTGAGCACCGAAGAATTGATGCCTTTGAACTGCGGTGTTAGAGAAGACTCTTGAAAGTTCCTTGGACGGCAAGGGGATCCAACCAAGCCATTCTGAGGGAGATCAGCCCTGGGATTTCTTTGGGAGGAGTGATGCTAAAGCTGAAACTCTAGTACTTTGGCCACTTCATGCGAAGAGTTGACTCACTGGGAAAGACTCTGATGCTGGGAGGGATTGGGGGCAGGAGGAAAAGGGGATGACTGAGGATGAGATGGCTGGATAGCATCACCAACTCGATGGACATGAGTTTGAGTGAACTCCAGGAGATGGTGATGGATAGGGAGGCCTGGCTTGCTGCGATTCATGGGGTCACAAAGAGTCGGACAAAATGAGCGACTGAACTGGACTGAATTGATCTACTTTCTGTCTCTGTGGATGGATCACCTTTTCTTATTATTACACTTGAATGGAATCACACAACATGTGGCCTTTTTATATCCTCTTTTCATGTGGCTTCTTTCACTTGGCGTAATATTTTGAGTTTCATCCATATGGCAGTACCTGTCATCACTTTGTTTCCTTTTTAATGTGAAGTGTTCCATTGTATGGATAGATCACTTTTGTTTATCCACTTTTTCAGTGGATGGATGTTTCGAGTTTTTCACTATTGTAAATAGTGCTACTGATAAGCATTTGTGTGTCCTTGTCTTTATGCAAACAAATGTTGTTGTTTCTCTTGGTGGATTTCTAGGAATGGAACTGCTGGATTTTATCATAAGTATTCTTTTGTAAGTTCCAAAGAATAGCAAAGAGACATAAAAAGCCTTCCTCAGTGATCAATGCAAAGAAATAGAGGAAAACAATAGAATGGGAAAGACTAGAGATCTCTTCAAGAAAATTAGAGATACCAAGGGAATATTTCAAGCAAAGATGGGCTCAATAAAGGACAGAAATGGTATGGGCCTAACAGAAACAGAAGGTGTTAAGAAGAGGTGGCAAGAAAACATTGAAGAACTATACAAAAAAGATCTTCATGACCCAGATAACCACAATGGTGTGATCACTCACCTAGAGCCAGACAGCCTACAGTGCAAAGTCAAGTGGGCCTTATGAAGCATCACTATGAAAAAAGCTAGTGGAGGTGATGGAATTCCACCTAAGGTATTTCAAAACCTAAAAGGTAATGCTGTTAAAATGCTAGACTCAATATGCCAGCAAATATGGAAAACTCAGCAGTGGCCACAGGGCTGGAAAAGACGTTTTCATTCTAATTCCAAAGAAAGGCAATGTCAAAGAATGTTCCAACTACCTCACAATTGCACTCATTTCACATGAGAGCAAAGTAATGCTCGAAATTCTCTAACCTAGACTTCAACAGTATATGAACCAAGAACTTCCAGACATTCAAGTTGGATTTAGAAAAGGCAGAGGAACCAGAGATCAAATTGTTAACATCTGCTGGATCATAGAAAAAACAAGAGAATTCCAGAAAAACATCTATTTCTGCTTCATTGACTATGCTAATGCCTTGTGTAGATAACAGCAAACTGTGGGAAATTCTATAAGAGATGGGAATACCAGATCAACCTCACCTGCCTCCTGAGAAACCTGTATGTCAGTCAAGAAGCAATAGTTAAAACAGGACGTGGAAAAATGGACTGGATCAAAACTGGGAAAGGAGTATGTCAAGGCTTTATATTGCCACCCTGCTTATTTAACTTATATGCAGAGCACATCATGAGAAACACTGGACTGGATGAAGCACAAGCTGGACTCAAGACTGCCAGGAGAAATATCAGTAATCTCAGATATGCAAATAACACAACCCTTATAGCAGAAAATGAGGGGGAACTGAAGAGCCTTTTGATGAAAGTGAAAGAGAAGAGTGAAAAAGCTGCCTTAAAACTCAGTATTCAAAAACTAAAATCATGGCAGTCAGTCCCATTCAGTTCAATTCAGTTCAGTTCAGTTCAGTCGCTCAGTCGTGTCTGACTCTTCGCGACCCCATGAATTGCAGCAAGCCAGGCCTCCTTGTCCATCACCATCTCCCGGAGTTCTCTCAGACTCACGTTCATTGAGTCAGTGATGCCATCCAGCCATCTCATCCTCTCTCGTTCCCTTCTCCTCCTGCCCCCGATCCCTCCCAGCTTCAGAGTCTTTTCCAGTGAGTCAACTCTTTGCATGAAGTGGCCAAAGTACTAGAGTTTCAGCTTTAGCATCATTCCTTCCAAAGAACATCCAGGGCTGATCTCCTTCAGAATGGACTGGTTGGATCTCCTTGCAGTCCAAGTGACTCTCAACAGTCTTCTCCAACACCGCAGTTCAAAAGCATCAATTCTTCGGTGCTCAGCCGTCTTCACAGTCCAACACTCACATCCATACATGACCACAGGAAAAACCATAGCCTTGACTAGATGGACCTTAGTCGGCAAAGTAATGTCTGCTTTTGAATATACTATCTAAGGTCATAACCTTTCTTCCAAGGAGTAAGCATCTTTTAATTTCATGGCTGCAGTCACCATCTGCAGTGATTTTGAAGCCCCTAAAAATAAAGTCTGACACTGTTCCCATTGTTTCTCCATCTATTTCCCATGAAGTGATGGGAATGGATGCCATGATCTTTGTTTTCTGAATGTTGAGCTTTAAGCCAACTTTTTTGCTTTCCTCTTTCACTTTCATCAAGAGGCTCTTTAGTTCTTCTTCACTTTCTGCCATAAGGGAGGTGTCAGCTGCATATCTGAGGTGATTGATATTTCTCCTGGCAATCTAGATTCCAGCTTGTGTTTCTTCTAGTCCAGCATTTCTCATTATGTACTCTGCATATAAGTTAAATCAACAGGGTGACAATATACAGCCTTGACGTACTCCTTTTCCTATTTGGAACCAGTCTGTTGTTCCATGTCCAGTTCTAACTGTTGCTTCCTGACCTGCATACAGATTTCTCAAGAGGCAGGTTAGGTGGTCTGGTATTCCCATCTCTTTCAGAATTTTCCACAGTTTATTGTGATCCACACAGTCAAAGGCTTTGGCATAGTCAATAAAACAGAAGTAGATGTTTTTCTGGAACTCTCTTGCTTTTTCCATGATCCAGTGGATGTTGGCAATTTGATCTCTGGTTCCTCTGCCTTTTCTAAAACCAGCTTGAACATCAGGGAGTTCACGGTTCATGTATTGCTGAAGCCTGGCTTGGAGAATTACTTCATGACAAATAAATGGGGAAACAATGGAAACAGTGACAGATTTTATTTTCTTGGTCTCCAAAATCACTGCAGATGGTGACTGCAGCCATGAAATTAAAAGACGCTTGCTCCTTGGGGAAAAAAAGCTATGATAAACCTAGACAGTTTATTAAAAAGCAGAGACATCAGTTTGCCAACAAAGGTCCATCTAGTCAAAGCTATGGTTTTTATGGTATTCATGTACGGATGTGAGAATTGAAGCATAAAGAAGGCTGAGAGCTGAAGAATTGATGCTTTTGAACTGTAGTACTAGAGAAGACTCTGAGAGTCCCTTGGATTGCAAAGAGATAAAACCAGTCCATCCTAAAGGAAATCAGTCCTGAATATTCATTGGAAGGACTGATGCTGAAACTGAAACTCCAATACTTTGACTACCTTATGTGAAGAGTAAATTCATTAGAAAAGACCCTGATTCTGGGAAAGAGTGAAGGCAAAGGAGGAGAAGGGAATGACAGAGGAAGGCATGGCCTCATGCCATGGCATCACTGTCTCAATGGACATGATTTTGAGGAAGCTCTGGGAAATGGTGAAGGACAGGGAGGCCTGGCATGCTGTAGTCCATGGGGTTGCAAAGAGTTGGACACAACTGAGTGACTGAACAATGAACAACAATGGCAAGTATATATCTAAGTCTTTAAGAAACTCCAAACTGTTTTCTAGAGTGGCTGCACCATTGTATATTCCCACCAGGAACCTTGTAGGGGTTCAGTTTCTCCACATCCTTGCCAGTCCTTGGTCCTGTCAGCCTCTTTGACTTTAACCACTACAGTAGGTGTGTCATGTGACATCTTGTATTCTATTTATTTACATTTCTCTAAGGACTAGTGATATCCAGCACCTCTCCTTCCTGTTTTGCTTCCCACTTTTTAGTTCAGAAGTTCAGATCCTCCTCTCCTCCCACTTAGCTTACGAAATATAATAGTTGATGTGGTATTTACAGCTTTTCTTGACCCAGAACACCTCCCCTTTGCCCTTGTTTGATTAGGGGACTCTCTTTACCTCCAGAAACCCCATTACATATAATTCATGTGTGGCTGATCCTGCCTCTCTCATTCGTAGTATTGTGGAAACCAGGCCTGGCAAACTGGAAAACAATATTTCCAAAACAAAGTGTTTGGTTTAAGACTGGGATTGTCACTTTTCCTTTGGCAGGAATCTTTCTGCAGAAACTTGGGAAATAAAATGAATCAAACAGCCTAACTTTATTCATTGTAAAAATTCAAAATCAAGTAAACTAAATGCCTTTGGAATTATGTGTGTGGGCGTGTATAAATACACACAAAAATTCTATGAACTCCTTGACTATAAGGCTCCCTTTATGGGCAAGAGGAAAATTCCCTTTCCATAATACACTGTCAAGAAACTATTATGTTATTTTATGTTTTATCCTCCTGAAATATTCCCTTCTTGCCCTAAAATTGGAGGAAGGGGTGATTGAGTCTCATAAAATGCTCAGATTCACTGTTGACAGTTTCCTATTGTGCTTGGGAAAATAAGGCTACCTGAAACACTTAGGTTCTGTATAACCAGTGGTCTAACTGGAAATACTTGCCTCTTCTTATCATGGGAACTTTAGACAAGTTATATAACCCTGCTATGCCTTATTTGTGGCATCAGTAAAATGGGGTTAGTGATAGTTTCCATTTTATGTATTTGACATGGTGATTAAATATTGCCCATATTGTGACATGCTCAGAACAGTGCCACATATTAAATGCTCAGTAAGTGATAAACTTGTGTTTGCAGGTGCACACATCATGGGTGCCATTAACAACCAACCTAGGCAACAGGCAGAAAGAACAGGTTCTGAAACTTCTGAGACTTTCTTGTCCCACTTGGCAACTGATTTCTTTATATTTATTCACTTCTTTGGTGATTCCGTCCAATCTTACGATTTAAATACTAGCTACATATTAATGACTCAAATTTATATCATACATTCACTGCAGATTATAATATCCAATGATATATTCACCATCTGCACTGAGAAATCTGATTGACCTTCCAGATCTTCCCTCTACACTTGCTCCTCTGTCAGCCTCTCTCATCCGCTGTTTCAGGATAAAAATCTCAGCATTATCCTTCACTTGTCTGTTTCTCCCATCCCCTATTCCTTCTTGTCAAAAGTTCCTGATGTGTGTACATTCAAAATACGACAAAATGCTACCACTCCTAACCATCTCTACCATCTCTACTTTTACTACCAGGTCAGGGAACAGGAATCCATCTCCTGGATTCCTGTAATAGCCTCACTTCTGATTTCCATGCTTCAACTCTTGTGCCTCTGCAGTCCAATCTTTCCAAATGGACAGGTCTCATAATGCAAGTCAGATGGTGTCATTTCCCTGCTCAAAACATTTCCTATGGCTTTTCATTCACTCAGATTAAAAATTGTGTTCTATGTTGTTCTAAACCAATATGCCCTAGAAATCTGGCCATTGCTGGCTCTTTGACATTATATTTACTGTGCTTCCCCCTACGCCACCACTGACTTCATCTCAGCTATGCTAGTCACTTTCTGGCTTGTGAACTATTAGGGCTTTGTGCTGATGGTCTCCAGGGCCCAGAAGCTCTTGTCCCCACATATTCACACTGCTAATTCCCTCATGTCCTTCAAGTATTTACTCAGTTCAGTTCAGTTCAGTCACTCAGTTGTGTCCTACTCTTTGCAACCCCATGAACCGCAGCACGCCAGGCCTCCCTGTCCATCACCAACTCCCAGAGTTTAACCCAAATTCATGTCCATTGAGTCAACGATGCCATCCAGTCATCTCATTCTCTGTCTTCCCCTTCTCCTCCTGCCCTCAGTCTTTCTCAGCATCAGGGTCTTTTCAAATGAGTCAGCTCTTTGCATCAGGTGGCCAAAGTATTGGAGCTTCAGCTTCAACATCAGACCTTCAATGAACAACCAGGACTGATCTTGTATCACCTTATTAATCAGTGTCACCCTCTTTAAAACTGCAAACTGCCACCCCAACTTCTTATCTTGCTATTATTTCTTTATTGTATGATCAAATAACATTTTTAATCTTCTAATATACTATATATATTATACTTACTTACTTTTTTCTATGTAATGTTTACTTTCCATCCTTTCTAACCAGATTATAAGCCACATAAGGACAAAACATTTTTAGAGAGGATGGTTAGGGATCTGGATTGTCTCCTGATGTGTTTCAGGAAAGGAGTACATACTCAATATACACTTGTTGAAAGAATGCATTTTAGACCTTGGCCCTGAATTAGTTCACTTTTTTGTGTACTTTGTCATTACTTCTAAATCACCCACTAAGAAATGACTACGACATGGAGATTTTTGTACACATGAGTAAGAGTGGCAACCTGTAGAGAAATTTGAGTGCTTTTTGGCCAGTCTGTCTTTAGCCCCTTGCTCTTGTGTTATCCTCAACCACTGAGGAGCCAAGTCAGGTGGTCCTAAGAGGTGACTGGAAGTCTGACAGACAATGCAGGCCAGATTTTTTCCCTGATTAATAAAATGTGTGAAGAAGATCGCTAGGGCCATAAAGAAATGGTGGAGAAGAACAAGCCCTTTGTTTAACCCCTTGTCTAAATCCAATATATATGATTAAAACTATGTATCAGTAGTGATTAATAAAATAGCACCTTAATTTTCTCAGCCAAAAACAAATCGATTCTTATCCTGTTCAAAATGTCATTGACTTCAGCTATGTAAAATAAAGCAAAATTAAAAGTTCAATTTATTTTTAAAAAGAAAGATGATATCCATCTATAATGAAATAATTGGGTGGAATGCAGTCATGCCCTTAGACTCAGCAAGAGCCAGCCCACCTTGGCCTCTATGCCTTAGAGGGCTCTTCCCTAGGTTTTATCCATCCTGTTCTTTCCCACAGGCAAGGAGCCCAAGCTTCCTCATTCATCCTCCTGTCAAAACTCTGCCCAGTTTTCAGGACCCTGTAATCTGCTGCCCAAATGACCCTAGGCCATCATTAAGCACTTGAAGGGTCTGTGTACACCCTGGACCTAAGTGGTCTAGGTAGACAGGGGTGGCTGATTTGCAAATTGAGCTCTAAGGGACAGACTGTAGTGCCCACTAACAAGTACAAGAAGGTCCTTCTTAGGGTAGAATCCAGCTAGGAGTGAGAAAGGGACTGACTGGAGACCCAGAGCTGGACCCAAAATTCCTGGGCTGACACATTCCAGCCTGAAACTCCAAGTCACCCTAGAATTTGTATTAGAATCTAACATTCTGAGTCACAAAGATATATATGTTCACTAGGAGAATAGAATAGAACTGATCTATCACACGTTTGGAAATTTCAATGATAACTTCTAACTTGTGAAAAAAAGAAGTTGAAACTAGTCTTCAACCCATCACACACATATGCAGGAAGTTGAATGATGTGAAACCCACCTGGTTCCCATGGAATCTTATTCTTAGCTACAATTAGAGAGGGAAGATGCTTTGCTGCATCACCATAAAGATTAGTGAACTGGGTTTTCCTGCCTCTTGTCCTCAAGGGTCATGGGGAGGGGCATTTTGTTCTGAATGATCTCGTCAGTGACATTCTAAGGAAACCCCACTCCTGATTCTGAAGCATACCCATACAACATTTTATCTGGGAAAAGAAACCTAATATTTTTAGATAATGACATCCAACAACTCAGTAGGACATGGCCTGGTACCGTGGTACTTAGTACCATCAAATTTCATTTTGAAGAGTAAATTTTGTATGTTTTTATTTCTAGTATGATAAAGTAACTTCATTTTCAGTAACAAATCGAACACAGGTTTCACTGAGGTGATGAAACAGGCCTGCAGAAGAGAGAGCATGACAGGAGGGGTACAGCTTTCTGAGGTGTTACAAGCAGTGGGTGATAACAGGTGCCACACATGGTGACATCTGTCAAAGGTGAAGCATTGTATCCCCAAACATTGATGAATTGCCCAGTGGTTAAACAATCCTCTTCAGAAAAGAAGGGGGAAAACATTTTCTGACAGACTAAACTTGAAAATTACAATGATGGCAATTTGTTTATTTCCACCTTGAGTAAAGGCAATTTTAAATTTTTATACTGTCTCATGGACAAATAAGCACCTATCTCAAAGAAAAGAAATGCAAGAATGCAAAGTTGTTGTCTGAGGAGGCTTTACAAATAGCTGAGAAGAGAAGAGAAGTGAAAGGTAAGGGAGAAAGGGAAAGATATACCCAACAGAATGCAGAGTTCCAGAGAAGAGCAAGGAGAGAAAAGAGAGCTTTCTTAAATGAGCAGTGCAAAGAAGTAGAGGAAAACAATAGAATGGAAAAGACTAGAGATCTCTTTAAGAAAATTGGAAATATCAAGGGACTATTTCATGCCAGGGAAGGCATGATAAAGAACAGAAACAGAAAGGACCTAAAAGAACCATAAGAGATTAAGAAGAGATGGCAAGAGTACACAGAAGCACTATACCAAAAAAAAAAAAAGTCTTAATGACCCAGATAATCATGATGGTGTGGTCACTCACCTAGAGCCAGACATCCTGGAGTGTGAAGTCAAATGGGCCTCAGGAAGCATTATTACCAACAAAGCTAGTGGAGGTGATGTATTTCCAGCTGAGCTATTTCAAATCCTAAAAGATGATGCTGTTAAAGTGTTGCACTCAATGTGTCAGCAAATTTGGAAAACCTGGCAGGGGTCACAGGACTGGAAAAAATCAGTTTTCATTCTAATCCCAAAAAGGGCAATGCCAAAGAATGTTCATACTACCCCCAAATCCCAAATTGTGCTCACTTCGTATGCTAGCAAGGTAATGGTCAACATCCTCCAAGACAGGCTTCACTAGTAAGTGAACCAAGAACTTGCAGATGTACAAGCTGGATTTAGAAAAGGCAGAGGAACCAGAGATCAAATGGCCAATATTCGCTGGATCAAAGAAAAAGCAAGGGAATTAAAAAACAAAATCTGCTTCATTGACTAGACTAAGGCCTTTGACTGTGTGGCTCACAACAAATTGTGGAAAATTTTTCAAGAGATGGGAATACCAGACCACCTTACCTGCTTCTTGAGAATCCTGTATGCTGGTAAAGAAACAACAGTTAGAACCAGAGATGGAACAGACTGGTTCCAAATTGGGAAAGGAGTATGTCAAGCTGTGTATTGTTACCTTGCTTATTTAACTTATATGCAGAATACATCATGAAAAATGCTGGGTTGGATGACTCACAAGCTGGAATCAAGACTGCCAGGAGAAACACCAACAACTTCAGCAATGCAAATGATACCACTCCAATGACAGAAAACAAAAAAGAACTAAAGAACTCTTGATGAAGGTGAAAGAGGAGAGTGAAAAACCTGGCTTAAAACTCAGCATTTGAAAAACTAAAATCATGGCATCTGGTTTCATCGCTTCATGGCAAATAGATGGGGAAAAAGTGGAAACAGTGGCAAATTTTATTTTCTTGGGCTCCAAAATCACTGCAGACAATGACTGCAGCCATGAAATTAAAAGACACTTGCTCCTTTGAAGAAAAGCTATGACAAAACTAGACAGTATATTAAAAATCAGAGACATTACTTTGCTGACAAAGGTCCATTTGGTCAAAGCTATGGTTTTTCCAGTAGTCATGTGAGAGCTGGACCATAAAGAAGAGTGGGTGCTAAAGAAATGAAGCTTTCAAACTGTAGTGTTGGAGAAGACTCTTGAGAGTCCCTTGGATTGCAAGAAGATCAAATCAGTCAATCCTGAAGGAAATTGACCCAGACTATTCATTGGAAGGACTGATGTTGAGGCTGAAGCTCCAAAACTCTGGCCACTGGATGCAGACTCTGATGCTGGGAAAGATGGAGGTCAGGTAGAGAAGGGGAAGACAGAGGGTGAGATGGTTGGATGGCATCACTGACTCAGCAGACATGAGTTTGAGCAAACTGTGGGAGATAGGAAAGGACAGGGAAGCCTGGAAAACTGCAGTTCATGGAGTCACAAAGATCAGACATAACTTAGTGACTGAACTATAACAGCAACAAAATGAGGAAAATATGGGATGGAGTGAGGGAGGTAGGGAAGGTGTGCTTGTTGTGGGAGCCTTGAATTGCCATGGGCCCTCGGAGATTATTTCCAAAGTATTCATTGGTTTGTTGCTTCCATGTTCCTGTCAGCTTTAAGGGAAGGATACTTTACTAAATTCTAGATAAATCTCTGAGGTGAGAAATTGTTGATGTCCTTTGGTTTAACCGACAAGTAAGACCATGGCTCAGTTGACCATTTAGCAGTTGACAGCAGTAGCCTTTCATCCTTTGGCTGCTATGTGGTGGCACGGGGAGGGTGGGTATTAGAATGGAAGAGAACACAGGGAATTCTTGCAGACCACAAGCTCCTGTTGCTCCTAACCTGAGTTATTACTTTCTCTAATGAGAATCAGGGGCATTGAGCATATTATTAAGAAGGTGTGAAAAGCAAATACCTCCTACCATATCAATAAAAAGAAATTCTACAGCCATCAATGATTTCTGGTCTCCAAATGTGAATGATGGCTCCCCAAACTGGGATCCAGTGGATGCTGCTAGCTGCTACCCCCACGGTGATTGCTGAGGAGCTGGGGAAAGGCAAGAAGCAGCCATCTGCCACTCCTTAAGGTGAACAAGAAAACGGGATTGGTCCCAGATATCTGAGATGCATATTAGAGGAATGAATTCAATGAGCCCAAAGGCTTACATCTTCCCATACAAAGAATGATAAATTTCTTCACTGATACCTGATCTTTCATGTTGGAACTGCCTGCTCCCTTTGTTGCAAACTTGTATATAGCCTGACTTCCCCTCCTGCCTTCTTGGAGCAGTTTTCTCAGAGCTACTGAGATGCTGTCTCCAGGGCTTGGAGTCCTAAACCTTCCCACCAAATAAATTACTCTCTACTTTCAGGTTGTGACTGTATTTTTTAGTTGACAAAGGTCATTTTAATTTATCTTATTGCTGACATTCTTACTTCTCTGTGTAACTAGAGCTGAGTATGACTTGATTTGTCAAGTCTTATTCTGAAGCATTTTCTCATGTTTCCTTTCTTTCTTCCCTTATCCAAACTGCATGCATATGCCCATTCTTTATATTCTAACAATCACTGTCATAAGCATAACTCGACTCTGAAAATCTTGAACTGGTGCACTTCAACACCAGCTAGCTGATAATCATCAAATCTTCACATCTAATCATCTTTTCCCCTCTGAATAGATATTCTGTGAAAAAGTCAGGTATCTCTGCATATGTGGATTGCTTTACTGTACTCATTGAAATCAACACTACTTGATTACCTCTGAGCCTTTAGTCGTAGAATCGTTTTTATTGTTGTCCGAGGAGATATTTGTCACACTTGTATAAATAATCTTCAGTAAACAAAAATTAAGTATCTACAATGGGAAGAAGGCTGAGAGCCAAAGAACTGATGCTTTTGAACTGTGATGTTGGAGAAGACTCTTGAGAGTTGCTTGGACTGCAAGGAGATCCAACCAGTCCATTCTGAAGGAGATCGGCCCTGGGATTTTCTTTGGAAAGAATGATACTAAAGCTGAAACTCCAGTACTTTGGCCACCTCATGTGAAGAGTTGACTCACTGGAAAAGACTCTGATGCTGGGAGGGACTGGGGGCAGGAGGAGAAGGGGAGGACAGAGGATGAGATGGCTGGATGGCATCACCAACTCAATGGACATGAGTTTGAGTGAACTCCGGGAGTTGGTGATGGACAGGGAGGCCTGACGTGCTGCGATTCATGGGGTCACAAAGAGTTGGACATGACTGAGTGACTGAACTGAACTGAATGTGATATCAGAAATTCAGGTAGTTTCTAAACTCAGTGAAAAATATTCTTCAAATTTTTATCAACCTGTCCCAAGCCACATCCCCATTTTCTCCTTCTTTAGATGTTCAATTCTCCCTTATGTTCCTCTCTCATTTTCTCTCCCTCTTCTTTATTTTTTTTAAGCCACTCTGTTTATCATTAATTGATATGTTAAAAGCTGTAGACTTTAATGTATACAACTTGATGAGCTTGGGGTAAGTATTCATCCATGAAGCCATCATCTTTATCAAGGGCACAGACGTATGCATCATCTCCCAAATTTCCTCCTACCACTTTTTGTTGTCATTGTTGTTTAGTTGGTTGTATCTGACTCTTTTGTGACCCCATGGAGTCTGCCAGGCTCCTCTCTCCATGGAATTTCCCAAGCAAGAATGCTGGAGTGGGTTGCCTTTTCCTTTTCCAGGTTATCTAACTGGTCCAGGGATTGAACCTGAATATATCTTTATTATTACTTTTTCTTTGGCTTGGTTAAAAAAAAAAAAAACACCACACACACACACACACAAGATCTCACCTCTTAGGAAATTTCAGGTAGTCAATACAGTATTGATAGCTAAAGACACTATGCTAAGAGTAGTTGATTTCCAGAACTTACTTGTCTTGTGTAAGTGAAACTTTGTAGCCTTAACCATCACCTCCAATTTCTCACTCCCTCATCCCTGGCAACCACCATTCTAATTCTGATTCTATGAGCTTCGTTAGGATTTTACATAGAAGTGAGTTCATGCCGTATTTTATTTTTTGTGTCTGGCTTATTTCACTTGGCATAATCTCCTTCAGGTTCATCTGTATTGTCACAGATGGCAGTATTTCCTTCTTTTTAAGGCTAAATACTGTATTGTATGTACCTACTTCATTTTCTGTATCCAATTTCTAATGGAATTTGATGGTAACAAGATTTTTGCCTCTCAAGCCAGTATCTTTTACCCAGGATGTTAGGCAAAATTGAGACCTCAGATGTACAAAGGCAGATGCTTTGAGATAACAGACACATGGGTTTCTGTGTAATGACGTTTTGTCAGGCCATGGTGCGTGGGAGACAATGGCACACATCTTCTGAAGAACACGGAAGGATGCTTTTCTAGAGTATTGTGCAATGCGTTCTCATTTCTCTCCATCACAGCTCTAAACCGTGCAGCCGAGTTTCATTGCCCTAAAGAAAAATCAGTACTGGATAAGATATAGTTGATCCACAGCAGGGACACCCATGCCATCACCTTGCTGCGTCCTTGAACACACTCCCGAACAGTCCCTGCAGAGCCGGTTCACTGCATAAGTCTGTGTGCAGTCTTCCCACATGATGCCATCCACAATGGCTTCAAGTCCACTGCTTTTGAACTTGAAAAATTGGCACCCCAACTTAAATGCTTGGTTCAGTTTGTTCAAAATTGCCAGCCCCACATAGAAGAGCAGTTTATCACACTAGCATTACCTAGTGGTTAGAAGACTGAGCTTTCCTAGCAAATGCGCGTGGACTTGAAGAGCAGATTCTTCCACATCCTCTCTTGGTGCGTCATCAAAGGAAATAACTTCCTGAATTCTTTCATCATCTATAAAGGTGGGATTATACTCGTACCTGTGGGGCTGTAAAAATTAAATAAGACCCTGTGTATCAAGCATTTTCACATCACCAGAGCCCTATAAATATTAGCTGCGGCTCAACAGTAAAGAAACCACATGCAGTGTAGGAGATGTGGCTTCGACCCCTGGGTCAGAAAGATCCCATGGAGGAAGAAATGGCAACCCATACCAGTGTTCTTGCCTGGAGAATCCTATGGACAGAGGAGCCTGATGGGCTATAGTCCATGGGGTTGCAAAAGAGTAGGACATGACTTAGCAACTAAAAAACAACAGCATCACAATTACATAATAATTATTGTACTGTCCTGGCAAGCAAACTCGTCTTGAATTATTCAACACATATGGTCATTTAGATTTCATATGGGTTTTAACCCAGGTAGGTTATTAAACCCAGAAAAGAGCTTATATTTATGTGGGTCTTTCAACTCAGCACCTAGTGTAATCAGTTTCTTTCAGTCACTCAGTCATGTCTGACTCTTTGCAACCCCGTGGACTGCAGCACACCAGGCTTCCCCATCCATCATCAACTCCTGGAGCTTGCTCAAACTCATGTCCATCGAGTTGGTGATGTCATCCAACCATCTCATCCTCTGTCGTCCCCTTCTCCTCCTGCCTTCAATCTTTCCCAGCATTAGGGTCTTTTCCAATGAATTAGTTCTTTGCATCTGGTAGCCAAATTATTGGAGCTTCAGCTTCAGCATCAGTCCTTCCAATGAATGTTCAGGGCTGATTTCCTTTGGGATTGACTGATTTGATCTCCTTGCAGTCCAGGGGACTCTCAAGAGTCTTCTCCAATACCGTAGTTCAAAGGCAT
This sequence comes from Nanger dama, assembly GCA_917880005.1. Taxonomy (NCBI): domain Eukaryota; kingdom Metazoa; phylum Chordata; class Mammalia; order Artiodactyla; family Bovidae; genus Nanger; species Nanger dama. The sequence goes on along the minus strand of CAKJTW010000097.1, from coordinate 5,990,575 downwards.
CAATTCTTCGGTGCTCAGCTCATGAGCCTGTAGACAATAGTGTAATAGTTTGTCATTAAAAATTCCATTTGTGAATCTCATGTTTTTCTCATTCTTCTTTCATAAGTTCTTTATTCAAGATTAGCTATCCAAGATGATTTGATTTTTACGAAATAAATTTAAGTTTATGCAGCAGCCTTCTTTTCCTCTGTGGGCTTCTTTTCTGTGGACTTCTTTTCAGCTGCTGATTTCTTGATCACTGCAGCCTTTTTTTTCCACCAAAGGCTTTGTCAGCTTCTTAATGCCAAGAGCCTTCTTACCTTTTGTTCCCACCACAGGCTTCTTGTCTGGAACCCATTTTTCATCTGATTTGGCTTCTAATGCTACTGTTGCCCTATCCATTTGAATTCGGTGGTTCTTGTCTTGGCAGAGTGGTGTTCTGGCTCAAGGTCTTTGCATATGGGTTTAGCTTCAATATGATTTGTTAATCACATTTCATAGTGTTCAGAATGACTCTAAACTTTTTAGAGGATAGAATATTCCTTTCCCCTACATAATCATCGTATAATTATTTTGTACTTCCTATATGCCTGACCTTATGTTAGGCAGTTTACACATTTTGTCTGTAACCCTTAAGCAATGTCACAGACATCATAAGAATATATGACAGGCAAATCTCTGATGAGTTTGAATAAATACACTTGAGTAAGACTGTGGAGAGTGCATAATCGGGGTACAGAGTGATATATTCATTCATTCATTCAACAAATATTTCTTGATCTCCTCTATTCTACCTGACATTCTAGATTCTAAGTTTGCAACAATAAACAAGACCCATCCTTGTAGAACGAAAGCAATTAACTAATGAACAGACAAGTAAGAAAATTCTGGATGGTGATAAATGATATAAAGGAAATAAAACAAGGCAATAGTATAGAGAGAATTTAGGGTGTGGAGGAAGAAATATGAGAGTGGTTGGTCACAGGCAATTTGTGGGAGGGGCTTTGTGTCAGCCTCAGCTTTGCATAATTTTAAAACATAAGTTGCTAAAGAGTACTCCTTACAAAAATAAAGGTTGTATAATGCTACTAGGATTTTGCTGTGAAAAGAAGAGAAATGAGGTGGAAGCAGTAGAAGGAGGGCAGTCAGGAGAGGTTCTAAATGAACAAATAGAGGAATGATGTAAATCATGTAAAGACCCTGATGCTGGGAAAGATTGAAGACAGGAGAAGGGAATGACAGAGGATGACATAGTTGGATGGCATCACTGACTCGATGGACATGAGTTCAAGCATGCTCCAGGAGTTGGTGATGGACAGGGAAGCCTGGCGTGCTGAGGTCCATGGGGTCACAACAAGTTGGACATGACTGAGTGACTGAACTCAACTGACGTAAATCAGGAAGAGATCCTATACTTGAGCACCCAGAGCCTGGCTGCTTTCTGGCTCCTTCATTCTAGGCTCTCTGAGGGAATGGAGAGTTGTCAGGATCTCATATCAGAGGTCTGCTCCCAGAGTGTCCTCCCCACTTTCTTAAATGAGGGGCTTACTTCTATCATTTCATTCATCTCTTAGCCCTGAGAGCAGCATTTGCATGTAGTTAATATTCAAAAATGGAGAAGGAAATGGCAACCCACTCCAATGTTCTTGCCTGGAGAATCCCAGGGATGGGGGAACCTGGTGGGCTGCTGTCTATAGTGTCGCACAGAGTCGGACACGACTGAAGCGACTTAGCAGCAGCAGCAATATTCAAAAAATATTTACTGAATAAAGCTTTATGAAGAATTATTGGTTTGTTCAAGTGTACATGTTTAATTAGTAGTCTGTCTAGCAGCCCTGCGACCTCGAGTTAATTACTTCATCTCTTGGACTCTTAGATTTCTCATCTGTGAAATGCAGTGATAACGAGTGTCCTCCTGGGACTGGATGAGAGATGGGCGGAATGCCTCAGTCAAGTCAAAGTTGATTCTCCCATGTTCTGGGGGTTCCTTGCTCTAGGGATGGATGGCGGGGTAGATGGAATGGGAGAGGTAAAGGACCCGGATCAGAGAGGGAACACAGGGGAACCTCACTGCACTCATGTTACCATGTCCCCACTGCCTTGGTCGGTGGGTGAACAGGTGCGGAGAGTGGGGGAGGGGTGAGAGAGCAGCAAGCGGGTTAGCACTGTGGAGCTTGTTTACTGTTTTCACCCATGTGGTAATAAATCAATGCAGGGTTTGTCATTTTAATTAGTCTTCTTTCAGTCAGGGAAATCAAGGCTGTGAAGTGCTGATAGGGAGCTGAAAAATTACATGGGAACAAGTAACCTGGAGGAGTGCTGCTGGTGCGCAGACGGCTCTCCACTCCAGAAAGGGAGGGCTCCCCTGGGGGAAGGCTGGCAAGAGGAAGGTGGGGTGAGGGGGAGCTGAGTTAGCCTCTTTCCTGCTTGCCCTCATTCAGCCCTGTGGTGAACTGTAGGGAAGGGAAGGTAGTGGGGAAAGTGAGGCAGGGGGTGTCTGTTTAGTTCAAAGTGAAGATGCAGAAATGAAATACACAAAACGGTTGGGGAAACAATGCCCTCAAAGTCAGAATTTCGAAAACCAAGTAAAGCTAATCAAAGCCTTGTGTGTGCTTAGTCACTCAGTCCGACTCTTTGTGACCCCATGGAGTGTAGCTCACCAGGCTCCTCTGTCCATGGGATTCTCCAGGCAAGAATACTGGAGAGGGTTGCCATCCCTCCTCCAGGGAATCTTCCTAGCCCAGGTCTCTGACACTGCAGCTGGATTCTTTACAATTTGAGACACCAGGGAAGCTCAATCAAGGCTCTAAAGTTTGTCAAAGACAAAGTTGCCAATTGGATTGTGTTTCCTTGGTTCCTTTATTATTTATGATAATAAATAAGCTTTTTTTTTTGGCAAGGTCTTAGGGTAGAGTCAAAGCAAGGCAATTGCAAAGAGTAAGTTATACAAGAGGCTTGCTGGCTTGTTAAGGGTGCTCATTGCTGTTTCCTAGTAGATTGATAAAGGGGGACACGACTCTGAGCCCTCCAAACAGGAAGTCCTGGCTGACCATTCTGAAATCAGCTCTTCCCTTCTCCAACAATATCTAAAGTGGTCATTAACTTTCTCTTCGTGATCTGATTTGATAGCAATAGTATTGATACAATGTGGCTCTTGGAAGAATCTCAATTCTTTTACTTACTTTGAATGAATGTATTGGTCTTTACTTATTTTTAATGTCCTGGGAAATCACTTAGCTCTCAGTCTTGGTCCTTTGTATACAATGGAAACAAAACACCTATTCTACCTGTCCCACAAAGTGGTTTTGAGTATGTGATGGTATGTTCCATACTACAAAATAGAAGCATAATGGATTACTATTATTACCATTATTATCATTATAATTTATAGTAATAAAAACTATTTCTTTGGATATCTTTAATGGAATTTCCAAATTTGGAAAAGATCCTAATGTTCAGCTAGTTCAAAAATAGTTCAGTTAGTCCACTGTGTACTTCAATTCCAATCTCTGACCAATTCTTGATAAGTTAATTACCCACTCTTTTCTTGAAACTTCAGTAAAATATACCATCTCCCAAGGAAATCAGAGCTTTATTTTGCCAGCTCTAATATTTCATGCTCTAATTATCAAGTTGTGTAGAAATATTTAACTCCTACCGTTTAGTATTAGCTCTTCCTGCTAAAACCTTAATCCCTTTTCCAACATGATAACCCCTCGCATGTTTTAACAAATCTCTTTTCTTTCCCCAGCTGCAAAGCCTGAGTGTCTCCAAAAGATCTTCCAGTGATGTGGTTTTGGATTTCTTCATCATTCTAATTGGTCAGTTCTAAGTATTCTTATTTTCTGTTTCTTCTTGTGCTCCCTGATCTAAATATCCAGGAATCGTTTGATCAGTGTGCCCAAAACACCACCTGATAGTTGTAACAACCAACTTTGCACACCTTTCCCCAAGTCATCATCTTGCTTTTTAGCACATATAAAATGCCTTGTTTGTTTCTGCTTTGGCCACTTGTCTTCATTCTATAGTGTGCTGCTTTATGAAAGTCTTCTCAATGCTTTCATCCAGGTCTGTTTATCTCTGTCATTTCTAGACTTGGACACTTAGGAAAGTATGAAGTCCAGGGAAATGGAATTAGGAAGATGAACAGAGAAGCGGGCTTTCATAGTCTCAAGGAGAGAAGACAAGGAATCTGACTCTAAATATTAGAAAGATGGGCTTATGGGAAAGGGGCTACATTTGCCTTATGTTCATCTAAAGATTAGAACTGGGACCAGTCAGGGTTACTTCCTGGGGTAGTTTCCCAATCTTAGTCATAAAGGTAAAGAGCATAGGATTTGGAACAGAGCAGATCTAAGTTCAAGTCCTGACTCAGTATCTTCTGGTTCAGTGGTCTTAAGCAATTTTTCTGCATCCCTTTACAGTCTCAGGGTTTCCCTGGTGACTCAGATGGTAAAGAAACTGCCTGCAATGCAGGAGACTTGGGTTCGATCCCTAGGCCGAAAAGATCCCCTAGATAAGGGAATAACTACCCACTGCATTATTCTTGCCTGGAGAATTCCATGAACAAAGGAGCATGGTGGGCTACAGTCTGTGGGGTCGCACAAAGAGTCAGTACGATTGATCGACTAACACTTTCACAGCTTCAACCTTTTCCTCTGTAAAATGAGGTTGATATTGTCAACTTCATTGTGTCCTTTATAGGACTAAGGGATATAGGCTAACCTGTGAATTAGCCCTCAGGATACGCTCAGTTGTCCAGGCCCCATGCATGCCATTATTCTACATGTGCTAATTTGTCCTGCCTTGACTCATCTAACAAGAACAGATCTACATAGTACATAAGATTCATGTTCAGAAACAGTCACTCCTTCCCCATGACCCCCATGCAAAAATGTGATTCTCCACTTAAACAATGGTGTACTTGGCTCTGTGAGTTGTTTTGACCAATGGGAAGTCAGCAGCCATAAAGCAGTAGCATCTTTTTAATTTTTTTTTCTTTTAAATTGGAGCATAGTTGATTTACAATGTTACATTAATCTCATGAGTACAGTAAAGTGATTTAGCCATCTATATCTATCTATCTATCTATCTATAGATATATCTATGGCGCTCAGTTGATCAGTCATGTCCAATTCTTTGAGACTTCATGAGCTGTAGTCTGCCAGGGTCCTCTGTCCATGGAGTTTTCCAGGCAAGAATATCCAAGTGGGTTGCTATTTCCTAAAGAGTTGGACATGACTGAGTAACTGAACAACAACAATGAACAACATGTGTGTGTGTATATATATATATATTTTTTTTTTTTCTTTTAAGGCAGTATAGTCTTGAAAAGTGTCCTGTTGCTTAAACTTACATTCTTGAACCTCTGCTATGCCTGTAGAGAGAATATGCCTAAGGACAGACAGCTCATCTCAAGAGGAGAGTGAAAGTCCTAAGGAACAGACTCTAACCATCCAGCTGAGCTCACCCCCAGATCAGCAGCTCTCAGATGACCCCAGGCAGATGCAGATGGCTGGGCAAGCCCAGTTGAGATCAATAGTCCTGGGCTGCCAACCAGCACAGTGAGCTACATAAACGCATTTTTGTGTGTTCCTGAGGTTTGGGCAGGATCTTCCCGGTGGGGCTGGTGGTAAAGAACCTACCTGCCAATGTAGGACATGTCAGGAGTTTGATCCCTGGGTTGGGAAGATCCTTGCAGGAGGGCATGGCAACCCACTCCAGTATTCTTGCCTGGAGACTCCCATGGACAAATGAGCCTGGTGAGCTATAGTCCACGGGGTCACAGAGAGTAGGACGCTGAGCAACTGAAGTGACTGGACGCAGCATGTACTATGTTTGGCGGCCATTTATTCCTCTGTGACCTTAGTTATCTGAAATAATTAGTAAACTAAAGACACAAATGGCTGACAAGATTTCATGTTTCCCCTCTTCTGAAAGACATGGGAAGTCAATATTTTCATTTATTCAATAAATATTTGAGTACTCTGTACTTAGTGTCCCCATAGTTGCTAACTTTCCCTCAAACAAGCAGTGCTAGATTGTACCAGAGCCCAATTCTTTTGTCTTAAAGTCATTTCACTCAAAGTATAGCATGTACTACAGTATACATGCAGGGCTTGTTCTGGTTCTTCTTCTTTAATCTCTGGGTATCTCTCTGCCTTGTGGACTCCGGGTGTCATTTGGCTCCCCTGGCTCCCAGAGCTGGTGGGCCAGAACATTCTGGATGACTCCTGTTGTGTTGGGTGATGAGGTAGAATTTTATTAGATGGAAAGTGCTTCCATTTCCCTTCCCAATAAAGTGCTCCAAACTCCACTCTCTGCCTTTTCCCCATGCTTAGGCAAGTGTTCCAGGTGAATCCTGCATTCTATAGCCTTTGGGAGTGTGGAAGAAAGGACAGAAGCTAAGAAGGGCTTGCTTTCCCTTAGTCTTGACTGTCAGGATGCAGCTTGCAGCAGGATTGTGGGGGACCATCACCATTTCTCTGATATCTGGGGCCGCAACTGCACAGAAGAGGGTGCTCTTGTGTAAAGCTGCAACCGGCTTCCTGGGAAGAAGAGAGGTTTCCTTGTTCATTACCGAGTGGATGATTCATTGCTTATGATATCTGGTAAATGTAGTCCGCATTAGTGCACACACATTCTGCAACGGCAGATAAAAAATCCAAACTGCAAACATATCAGGAAACTCATTTGTGCTGGGGTTGCACATCCATTGCCTCTGCTCGTCGGATGAGACAAGGCCAACTTCTATCTGCATCCTCTGCTTTGCCCCCATCTGCCAGGCCTGCTAAATGAAAATTATCAAGGAATGAGGGAAAAATAGTCATTCTTTTTACAGTTTTCAAATTACTTTCACCATTTGGGAAATAACTACTTAGCCATTAATTCATTTGTCACACAAATATTTATTGAGGGGAAGTTATTCAGATTTTCAATGCTTTTAGGGAAAAATTTAAAGTTCCTTCCCTATCAATCAAACCCAAGCAATCTGGTCCTTGCTTTTCTATTTGATATAATCTCATGCTCACTGCTTTCATTTTAGTTCTTTTGGCCTGGGAGTTTGCTCTCATCTTCCATTTTATTGGAATTATTATTTTTTTTTCTGGTTCTTATCATCCCTGTATTTTTCTGATTCTCTAGAGTTTAGCTGAAGTGTTAGACTTCCAGACAGACTTTCCATAAGCCCATTTAGTAGTCATGATTTTCCAGAAAATTAATTGGGTCTATAGAAAAATAGAGATGGAAATGCGCACGTGCACGCGTGCGCACACACACACACACACACACACACACACACACACATATATCTACAAAAAGTGAAAGTGTTAGTCACTTCAGCTGTGTCTGACTCTTTGCAACCCCATGGATTGTAGCTTGCCAGGCTCTTCTGTCTGTGGAATTCTCTAGGCAAGAGTATTGGAGGGGCTAGGAATTCCCTTTTCAAGGGATCTTCCCAACCCTGGGATCATACCCAGGTCTTTCACAGTTAAGGCAGATTCTTTATCATCTGAGGCACTAGGGAAATCCATATACATACAAATAGAAAATTTACTATAAAGGGATTTGGATCATGTGCTTATGGAGGCTGAGAAGCTGGAGACCCAGAAGAGCTGATGGTGTGAGTTCTAGTCTGAGTCTAAATCTGAAGACAGGAGAGGACTAATGTCCCAGCTCAAAGGTAGTTGAATAGGAATAGCCAATTCTCTCTTACTCAGTCATTTTTTACTTTATAAGCTTTCAATTGATTGGATGCAGCTTACCCATAATGAGGGAGGACAATCTGCTTCACTTAGCCTACCAATTCACATGTTAATCTCATTCGGAAACACCCACATGAACACACCCATAATAATGCTTAACCAATTATCTAGACATCCCATGGCCCAGTTAAATTGACACATAAAATTAACCACCACACTCCATGTCTACATTGTCTTTTCCTGATTACTATTGCCTACTTATCTTCTCAGTATTTATCACAACTTGCACATATTTTGTTTGCGTATTTGTTAGGTTTCCTATCTGTTTCCTTTTCTACAATGTGAGCTCCTTAAAGGCAGGAACAGAGACTATTGTCTTTATTTTTCTGTCCCCTGAGCCCTGAAGATGCCAGGAACCCAATAAAGACTTAACATGCATTTTCAAATAAGTACAAATAAGTAAGTTCAAGAAATGAAAGAGGAGAAAGTTGATTTGGGTGTGAAAGTTGATTTGAGATGAAATTTATAAAATCTGGTGAATAATTAGATATAGGCTGCTGCTGCTGTTTAGTTGCTTTAGTAGTGTCTGACACTGTGCAATCCCCTGGACTGTGGTTCGCCAGGCTCCTCTGTCCATGGAATTCTCCAGGCAAGAAAATTGGAGTGGGCTGTCAATTCCTACTCCAGAGGATCTTCTCCACCCCGGGATTGAACCCTGGTCTCTTGCACTGCAGGCAGACTCTTTACCACTGAGTCACGAGGGAAGCCCAATTAGATATAGCATGATGGAGTGAAACACACAAAAATTGAGAAAGACTTCCATGGAAACTGAAAAGAGAGACTAGAGGAATAACAGATTTGGGCATCATATTTGAGCCAGACTATCTCTTCTAAGTGGAATTGTTCAATCAGTTACTTCACCTGACTATTTAGGGGCCTCGTCAGCCCCTCAATAGTTGGGAATTTTCTTAAGAACATTATTCACCAACTAGGCCCACAGGGAGCAAATATACGGCTCAGTTTCAAACTCCTTCACATTCTAGAGCAACTCTTTTCTTTAGAATAAACACCAGAGGATTCATCACTACCATCATAGTTACCATCATCATCGCCATTCTTTTCCTCTGAAGTAGCAGCAGCTCTTATTTTCTGAGCACTTGTACTAATAGCCACTATTTATTGTATGCTTATGTAATCTTTGACCTAAGTTTCTTCTAAGTGTTCTCCACATGTGAACATGTGTCAACTCAAATAAACCCCATACCTAAGTGAAGTAAGCACATCATTACCCACTTGATACAGAAGAAAGCTCATGGGCATACAGAGAGAAGTGACGTGTCCAGGTAGGTGAAGCAATCAGACACTTTGGAGGTGTGTTACAGTCTATCTGTATTGGTCTTTAGTCTCCCCAACAAATTTGGAGCATCATGATTTTTTCCCTTTTATAAAAACAAGGAATACAAAGTATAGATTGCATCACCTTTCCCAGACCATTCATCCACAGGTGCTGCAGCTGATATTTGAAGCTACCATTTTTAAGCCAGGGCACAGGCAAGGGATGTAGCGCCTGAAAATTACCTTTTTTATTGCAGTGTAAGAGTTTGACATTGATTTTGATTTTAGAGACATCCATCTTGTATAAATGGCTTCCTAGGTGGGCGCTAGTGGTAAAGAATCTACCTGTCAATGCAGGAGACACAAGAGACACGGGTTTGATCCTTGGGTCAGGAAAACCTTCTGGAGAAGGGAATGGCAACCCACTCCAGTATTCTCACCTGTAAAATTCCATAGAAGAGCCTGGTGAGCCATAGTCCATTGGGTTGCAAAGAGTCAGACACAACTGAACAACTGAGCAGAGAGATCTTGAATAAACACATTGCCAACTACACAATTAGAGAAAGAGCCAGGCCACCCTGTACACGAAGTTCCCTTTTCAGAAAGCCCTCTGTGACCTAGGTAACTGACCATTTGCTTTTCCCTTCCTGCACTTTAATATCCACTTTAAAAAAGTTCACCAATAAAGAGCAAACCTGTGAAACCCTAAGAATCCTCTTTGATGCCAATAAAGGCAGAAGCTCAGGTCCAAGATCTCTCTCTGTCTTTCTTACACCGGACCTCCCTGTGTGGTCCTGGGAACGCAGTGTATTCTTTAATACCTATGAGTTTTTTCAAAATTCCCTGATAGTTGCTGCTGAGGTACGTCTTACAATCATAAGAAGAACCACAGAAGCCAGTCCAGCCCCAGTTGGCTCTCAGGCCTAGGAAAACATGTTGTGGGGTTGATCCATCATAAGCATTAGGGCCTCAAGGCATTCCCAGTTGATAGCATCACTCTCGATAGGTTGAGACTGGCACAAAACAGGGGGCATTTCCAGAGTTCAAAAGTAGACATTCCAGGAAACATAGCGCTGTAAAGGTAGCAAATGATAGTGACTATTTAGCGAAACTCACATAATGTGAAGTGCTTTACAGTGCTGTCTCCTACAAAAGTTGCTATCTTCACCAAGTCACAGAGGAGAATTTGAGGACAAGAAAACTTGCTCACGGTCACACAGCAAGTGACAGATTCAGGATTCCTCCCTAGGTCTGACTTCTGGGTCACATTATTCAAATGTGGAAGAGGATCGACTCTCTTCTGACTCCTCTCAGCTCTTAAAGACCATTTTCACTTTCAATCTCAACTTTATATCCAAGGGGGTGGTTTTAAAAACATGTCTTCATTCCACCTCCTTCAACATCCCTCCTAGTTCCTCTACTGCCTAGAATTAGACACTTCCTTCCAACATCCTTCTCTCTGTGTCAAATCTGAAGGTTACATCAGGCCTGAAGATACCATCTGAAGATACCAATTCCTTCCTTCTATGTGTTCATCCAAGACTCCTCACACAACGTGGGCCCAGACTACCAGGCTTTCATCCAGCACCCTAAACAGCCATTGTCTCTAGCCATTTAAGAGAATAGCTTCCTATGGTCAGAATCCAGAACACAATTTCTCCATATGTTGACTGTATATTTGGTCATCTCTGCCAATTCACTTTCCTCACATATAGAAACACTATGAGGAACTTCAGTGAATAGTGAACCATTCCCTAGTTCACTAGCATCTACCCCTGGAGCTGCCTTCAAGAACATTCCATGAGGATTACTAACTGACCAATTGACCAGAATTGGTCAGGGGAGTGATTGTACAAAAAAAAAATTACTTTTGGATCTCAGGCCTCAAGCACTGATTTAAGAATAACATTTCTGTCTTCTTACTCTCCTAACCTCAGCCCCCTTCCTTTGGATGAACTTGATACATTTGGATTAGAGGGACTGGAATATTGGCCAGCAGACAGTATTTATTTTGGAGCTTTGTAAAAGAAATGCAGAAATCACTAGCTTCTTAGTGAATTTTGCTGTATGCGCATTTTAATTTGCAAGCAAAGTAGAGGATGGTTGTTACTCTTCTGGAGCCTATAGTTTTATTTTTCATCTTAGACTAGTAAGTGAATAAGCTACTTGATTTGTGTCTATGTGTTACTTTATATGCTCTCAGGTTTTAGTTTATAAAGGCGATAGAGGGATGACATGAAAGAATTTACTACTTACACTTCCCAAGAAAAGGGGCCACAGCATGGTGTGCCATATAGGGCCGCAGGAGTATAGGCTACCACCTTTAAAGAGGTGTCCATGAGAAAGGCAAGAAGCGGGAGAGGAAATAGCTTAGAACTGACTATTCGCTTGAATAATTCTAACAGGCTTGGTGGTGCTGGTGGTAAAGAACCTTCCTGCCAATGCAAGAGACATGAGATATGGGTTCGATTCCTGGGTCAGGAAGATCTCCTAGAGGAGGAAATGGCAACCCACTCCAGTGTTCTTGCCTAGAGAATCCCATGGACAGAGGAGCCTGGCAGGCTACAGTCCATGGGGTCACAAAGAGTCGGACAAGACTAAAGTGACATAGTATAGCATAGCACTGGGGCATGGAACCTGTCCCTAGTCCTTTGGTGCCTGGCTCTGGGTTGATTTAAGGCTTAGAAAATATTGTACGCCTGCAAAAGTTGGGTCACAAGAGAAATGTAAGCAACTTTGACCATTATTTTGGCTCTGAGATTAACGGATGCCAAATAAACAAACACAAAATCTAAGAAAACAGAGACCACTGCTGCAGACAACTCTAGAGTATCTTCTTGCTTTCTTTCCATTCCCTTCCTTATTTCTTCTCACTCCCACAGGACAGCATGAAGGCTGGATGAGTAGTTCATTGCAAGCTGGTGGCCTTTCTTAGAATTCACCTCAAGCTGGGGTCGTATAAATCTAGAGCTTTAGTGACTTTCATAGTCAAGGTGTAGTCCTGCCACACCACCCTATCCCAGAGCTGGGGCTCTTCCAGCATTACCAGTGACCTGACATTAGTGCTCATCAGAAGATAAGTGGGAGTGTGGAGACCAAAGGGCGGTCCTGAGGTTGTCTCTCAGAGAAGCTGTGATTTAATTTTGAAGAGAGGTAATAGGTAAGCAGATTTTTAGCAGAAGTCCTCAAAGCAGCAGAGATGATAGAAGTGTGCAAGATGAGGGATAGGCTACTTTTGAGGTAGCAGTCAGAATTCAGGAATAAATCCAGAGTGGCCAGTACCAGCCATCCTATTTCTCTCACTACTAAGGCTCCAGAGATATCTACTGTGATTGTTCAAAAGAGTCAGAGCTAATCTTCTCTTAGACTGCATGTCTTCAGTAAATATGAGTGTCTAGGGTCAGATAAAATTTTATAGGAATGGCTCCTGTGATAAAATATATAAAAATGTAATTAAGGGATTGGTAAAGGAAAAATACAGTCAGTGATGGACTTGTACCTCATTTTTTGGAGAAAGGAAGATGGCTGGAAATACATTTAGAGTCACCACATAAAAAGAATACACTTGCATTCTTTTCAAATTTATTTCACTTTTGCATTTCTGCTGTTGGAGAAGTAACGTTGCTTTAAGAGAGAGTCCCTCCACCTACCCTTTCTTTTTAACATGATTGCATTGCAATATTTTTCAACTGTTCTTATTTGCCACAGTAGAGAATTTTCAAACTTTTGTGTGAAAATATATGACTTAAGAAAATGTCAATATATGCAGCTTAAAGTAGATGAATCAAGAAATAAAGATTATAATACATTATGTGGGATGACGATAGACATTAGAAAGGGTTTTTTAAAAAGAAAGTTGGAGCAAGGGAATGGATTTAGAAAATTTTACTTTTATTGAACACCACTTAATATTGAATTTTTAATTGAAGTACAGTTGATTTACTAGGTTGTGTTAGTTTCAGGTGTATATATTCTTTTTCAGATGCTTTTCATTAGAGGTTATTACAAGATATTGCATATGACTTCCTGTGCTGTGTGCTTCCCTGGTGGCTCAGGAGCCACAGGAGACATGGGTTCGATCCTTGGGTCAAGAAGATTCCCTGCAGTAGGAAGTGGCAATCCCCTCCAATATTATTGCAGGCATAATCCTATGGATAAAGGAGCCTGGCAGGCTATAGTCCATGGGATTGCAGAAGAGTCGGACATGACTTAGCAACTAAACTACAACAACCCTGTGCTACACAGAAGGTCTCTTCTGTTTATCTAGTTTATATATAGTAGTATGTATCTGTTAATCCCAAACTCCTAATTTATCCCTTTCCTGATTGCCTTCTTTGGTAATTTTAAGTTTGTTTTCTATGTCTATGACCTAGAGACTATCATACTAAGTAAGTGAAGTAAGTCAGGCAGAGAAAGAAAAAGATGATATGATATCACTTACATGTGGAATCTAAAACAAAATTATACAAATGAGCTTATTTACAAAATTGAAATACTTAATTTTTAATCATCTACCTTAGTTATTTTATAAGACTTGGAAAGAGGGAAAATATGAGTGACAGAGGTGACAGAGTGTTCAATACACATTTAGAATTGTTGAAAAGGGATCTGCTGAACGGATAAGACAGTGTTGATGCCATGTTCCCAGGTATAGAGTTTATGGCTTGATCTCAAGATGGGTCTTTAACCTTTGTGCACAGGTCTTTTTAGCTATAAAATTAAAATATAAACACTGTCTTCATTTCATATTTTATCTCAATTTTCATGCTAAAATAAGTCTGAAAATACTATGTAATTAATAATGAGGTGTCTCATGTCCCAGGTCAACAGCAAAAGCTTTGGAATCAACTTGGATCTGGTTTCAATATCCACTTATTAGCTGTGTAACCTTAAGCAACTTATCTAACTGAACTTCTGTTTCCTAATATGTAAAATGAGATAAAAATCTGCTAAGGTTGCTGAAAGAATTAACCAAGATGAAGTGTGTGAAGCACGTAGCACAGTTCCTGTCATGAGGTTGGGTTATTGGCAAGCAGTAGCTATTGTTACTCTGGAAGAGATGGTGGGTAATATTTCATCTGCTGGTGCTCATTCTAAAATACTACTCAGAGTCCCTTTTCTCTACTGACTCAGACAAAGACAATGGGTCTTCCTTGAGTAAGAGCAGGAAGGAGAAATAACAGTTCTCACTGCCTTCTTCTTCGCTATCTCTCCTGCCCCACTCCCACCTTCATTTCTTTGGTAATTTTTTTTATAAGACTGCTCCTGAGTGTCACATTCTGTGAGACTCTTTGTGAACCCTCTTGGACTGAGCTGATGCCTCTTCTTGATGATTCCATGATGCCCTGAGCATATCTTCACCACTAACTTATTGAACTATTTGTAATTGTTTGTTTATGTAAGAAACTTTGGGTAAAGATTCTGACTTACTCATTTTTATATCTCTGTTATTAGTAGAGTGTCTGGAACATCTCAAGCATTCAAAAATATTTAATTCAATGAATGAAGAAATGAATGAATGAGTGAAGACTGGATGCCTCAACTATTTCTATAAACAGATTGCCTTTCTGAAACAAAATAATTCTTATCCTTGTTGCATATGAGCTAACTTAGAACCTTAAGGTTGCTTTTATCTCTTTGTTAATGGGTCATAATTTGGCATGTTTTTGTTGTGTGTGTGAAATAATCTGTCATATCTGGGCTTCTCATGTGGCTTAGTGGTAAAGAATCTGCCTACCAACGTAGAAGATGCAGGAGAGGTGAGTTTGATCCCTGGGTTGGGAAGCTCCCTCGGAGGAGGAAATAGCAACCCACTTTAGTATTCTTTCCTGGTAGCTCAGACGGTAAAGCATCTGCCTAAAATGAGGGAGACCTGGGTTCGATTCCTGGGTTGGAAAGATCCCCTGGGGAAGGAAATGGCAACCCACTCCAGTATTCTTGCCTGGAAAATCCCATGGACAGAGGAGCCTGGCAGGCTACTGTCCATGGAGTCTCAAAGAGTCAGACATAATTGAGTGACTTAGCACTCATGCGTGCACTGCTATAACTATTATTAAATTTTAAAAGGTCCTTCTACCCTTCTATATGGTTGATGAGAATGTAAGCTGGTTACTATAGAGAACAGTATGGAGGTTCCTCAAAAAACTAAAAATAGAGTTGCTGTATGATCCAGCAAACCCACTCCTGGACATATATATATTTGGACAAAACTATAATTCAGAAAGATACATTCTCCCCCATGTTTATAGAACCACTATTCACATGCTAGTAAAGTGATACTCAAAATTCTCCAAGCCAGGCTTTAGCAATACGTGAACCATGAACTTCCAGATATTCAAGCTGGTTTTTGAAAAGACAGAGGAACCAGAGATCAAATTACCAACATCCGCTGGATCATGAAAAAAAGCAAGAGAGTTCCAGAAAAACATCTATTTCTGCTTTATTGACTATGCCAAAGACTTTGACTATGTGGATCACAATAAACTGTGGAAAATTCTGAAAGAGATGGGAATACCAGACCACCTGACCTGCCTCTTGAGAAATCTGTATGTAGATCAGGAAGCAACAGTTAGAACTGGACATGGAACAATCGACTGGTTCCAAATAGGAAAAGGAGTACATCAAGGCTGTATATTGTCACTGTATGTAAGTATGTGGCTCTCTCTGTTTATTTAACTTATATGCAGAGTACATCAGCTGGGCTGGAAGAAGCACAGGCTAGAATCAAGATTGCTGGGAGAAATATCAATAACCTCAGATATGCAGATGATACCACCCTTATGGCAGAAAGTAAAGAGGAATTAAAAAGCCTCTTGATGAAAGTGAAAGAGGAGAGTGAAAAAGTTGGCTTAAAGCTCAACATTCAGAAAATGAAGATCATGGCATCTGGTCCCATCACTTCATGGGAAATAGATGGGGAAACAGTGGAAACAGTGGCTGACTTTACCTTTTGGGCTCCAAAATCATTGCAGATGGTGATTGCAGCCATGAAATTAAAAGATGCTTACTCCTTGGAAGAAAGGTTATGACCAACCTAGATAGCATATTGAAAAGCAGAGACATTACTTTGCCAAGCTTGGTCCATTTAGTCAAGGCTATGGTTTTTCAATTGGTCATGTATGGATGTGAGAGTTGGACTGTGAAGAAAGCTGAGTGCCGAAGAATTGATGCTTTTGAGCTGCGGTGTTGGAGAACACTCTTGAGAGTCCCTTGAACTGCAAGGAGATCCAACCAGTCCTTTCTGAAGGAGATCAGCCCTGGGTGTTCTTTGGAAGGAATGATGCTAAAGCTGAAACTCCAGTACTTTGGCTACCTGATGAGAAGAGTTAACTCATTGGAAATGACTCTAATGCTTGGAGGGATTGGGGGCACTAGGAAAAGGGGATGACAAAAGATGAGATGACTGGATGGCATCACCGACTCGATGGACGTGAGTTTAAGTGAACTCCAGGAGATGGTGATGGACAGGGAGGCCTGGTGTGCTGCGATTCATGGGGTCGCAGAGAGTTGGACACAACTGAGTGACTGAACAGAAGACATGGAAACAACCTAAATGCATATCAACAGTTAAATGGATAAAGAAGAACTGATATAGATATATCTGGAGAATCACTCAGCCATTAGAAACAATGAAATAGTGCCATTTTCAGCTACATGAATGAACTTAGAGTTTTTCATACTAAGAGAAGCAAGTCAGAAAGAGAAAGACAAATATCATGTGATATCACTTATATATGAACTCTGAAGAAGAGGTGAAATGAAGTTGCTTCAGTCGTATCTGACTCTGTGCAACCCCCATAGATGGAAGCCCACCAGGCTCCCCTATTCCTGAGATTTCTCCAGGCAAAAACACTGGAGTGGGTTGCCATTTCCTTCTCCAATGCGTGAAAGTGAAAAGTGAAAGTGAAGTTGCTCAGTCGTGTCCGACTCTGAGACCCCATGGACTGCAGCCTACCAGGCTCCTCTGTCCATGGAATTTTCCAGGCAAGGGTACTGGAGTGGAGTGCCATTGCCTTCTCCAAGTCTCAACTATACTTCAGTTTAAAACAGAGACCCATGTCCAGAGATATATTTCTCTCTTTGGACATTGAAACCACTCTTCCTGCTCTTGCACTCTGAATGCTTTGGGCATTTTTATGCCATTTCTGAATACCATGTCCCAGTAAGCCCATCTGCACACTTGACATTAAAAAAAAAAATTGTGTTTGTTCATACAACTGGCTCAGTGAACAAGGATGAAAAATGGAGTTATTTATTCGATGATTCAAGTCTTGATTACTAAATTGGAATTTGCCTCTGTACCTTGAGGAGTGGAAAAATGAAACCTAATAGATTAAATGAGACTGCTGTGTGTCTGTCTGTGCCTCTGCTGTGAACAATGTACATGGGATAATTAAATCCCTGGAAGAGGAAAACTGGCCATGAAATAAAAAATACAAATTTATCCTTTATAGCAAGTGGCTAGGTGCTTTGCTCACCAAAATGGTCTGTGTTAACCTATGTATTTTTCTTGTCTAGAAATTTCTGGCCACAGAGATTCACATCCCCTTTGAGGTTATTCAGCCCTGTGATTATTTGGGGGTGAACAGCTATCACTTGACATCATTGCGATGTGTATTTTTCCTTTGTGAACACTGTGTGGTAGGGGATTTGTGAAACAGTGTAACATGCTGGAAGACAAAGGAGTTCCCGTTGTTGGGAGGGTGCTGTCAGAAATGTGCTCTGGGAATCTGGTTGATGGATAACAAACATACAACCCTGTCACTTCTACCAGCGAAGTGTATGAAATATGGGGAAAGGGACAATCCATTTTCCTTCTTTGTCTATGATATGCCAACAATACCAAACCTATTAGCATGTGAACAATGATATTTGATCAATACTTATTAACTATCAATAATTGGGTGACTAAGTTCTGTTTGTGTGATTATTTAACTAGGGAGGAAGGACAAGACACAGAAACCCCAAAGCAATGTGCCCGCATCACACCAGTGTATCTCATATTCAAGTATTAGGACAGTTCAGAGAAGATTGCCTGACTCTGTCTTGCATTTAGTTTTGACATAGCAACTCTCACTAACAATTTTCCCCTAACTCTCCAATTTTCTGTTTTGTTTTTTTTTTTAAAGAATGGTTTACAACACTAATTAAACACAAATCCTTCTTTCATTGTCCTGTATCTCTTTGCGTTCTGTAACTGTAAAATATTCCATCTCACTAAACCTATATATAGATGTACGTTTCTTGTTGATGGAAAGATGATAACAAGTTGATTCAGTTATTCATAGTTTTCCTTTAAAAAAATCTATGGAACATTAACTATGAGTCAAGTTAAAATCAGGTGGTGGTGGTTTAGTCACTAAATCATGTCCAACTCTTTCAGTCCCATGGACAGAAGAGCCAGGCAGGCTACAGTCCATGGGATTCTCCAGGCAAGAATACTGGAGTGAGTTGCCATTTCCTTCTTCAGGGAATCTTCCCAAGCCAGGAATCGAACCCAGATCTTCTGCATCGTAGGTGGATTCTTTACCAACTGAGCTATTCTATACTGTGAACAAATATTCTAAGGCTACTCTCCTGCCTGGGTAGCAGAATGCGTCCTCTGATATTTTTGCACTGCTGTCTCTCCCCCTGCCACTGCCTGTGTTCCTCAGTGAAGGAAACCAACACCCCAGGCCCAAATGAAGTTCTCCTAGCTCCTGGCCCACAGGAACCCGAGAGTACGCACAAGAGGCAGAGGGGAGGCTGTAGCATGGTCCCATGAGGGTGTCCCGCTCCTTCCACCGCCTAGACCCAGGCTGCGGAGCAGAGTCTCCTCTGTGTCACTCACGACAAATGACCTGGCTGCGATTTCGCATACTGTCAACCACCGCTCCTTGCAGAAGGCCCCTTGCAGCCTCATCACATTTGTGCTTTAAGAGACAATGACGTAGTTCTCATTTTCTTTCAGACAGGCTTGAAAAGATCTCATTGTCCTCCTCTTTTTACATCTACCCTAAAAACAAACACAAAACACAAAACCAGAAATCAGTCAGTTAGAAACAGCCACGAGCTCTCCCTTTGATCGCTTACCAAACCGAGTGCTATGCTCTCCATCCCAGTTTGACTGAGTTAAAATTTAGTTTCAGATGTTCCTGGAATTTTTCTTTTCAAACTGTGAAAGTCGTTTATGTTATGTTGACCATTGCAGTAAATTAAATTCTATAATGAAAACAAATATTTTGTGTTAAATAACTGGAATTCATCCACAATTGCTTTTCTGAATATAATGCCAATAGGCACATATAATCATGATCATACACACATACACATTTCCTTTAACTATTTTTTTGAGCCATAGACTTTCCAGGAAAAAGAATGACATAATAAATATTTCTAAAATTTCATTTAATTTAAATAAGAGCAATGGAGGTACCGAAACAAAATGTCCAAAAATTTGCATTATTTAATTCTTAAAATCACCCTATGGAGTAGATTTTATTGACTTCCATTTACCGATGAAGATACAGAAGTAAGAGACTTATCTAAAATTACCCAGCTGGTACATGATAGAGCTAGGACTGACAAGGTTTTTTCCAACTTAAGTTCTTTTCCTCGTTCATTCTGTCTAATACAGAAAAAATAACATCCTGGATGTTACCCTCATGAAGTGGTAGTTAAGTAAAGGCAGTTCTTTTTCACAGTGATTGCCACGTGAAGTGCGGAGAGGTAGAGTCGGGGGAATTACAGGCATTTAGTGGATGACGAATAAACTAAGCACAATCCCACACAATAAAGCATTGCCCAGTCCAAGACACAAATAGCACTCCTTTGAGAAACATTACATTACAGGCTTACAAGTAGGAGAAAAAGATCAAAATGTACATAATTATACTGGGAAACAAAATCAAGTAAATGCTAAATAAGAATACCTTTTAAGTATTTTTTAAAAACATTCTTGGAACCCAGAAGAAACAAAGCTAAGTCTAGTTTTCCTAGGATAATCAAGACTTTGCCATCCAACATGTGGCTTTTAAGGTGCCTCTAGCTGTTGACATACAGTCAGTGAAAGAAGGAAGAGGACTGCTTTGGCATTTCAGGGTCCCTTGTGGTTTCATATATATTTTAGGATTATGTATTCTAATTCTTTGAAAAATGTCATGGGTGTTTTGATAGGGATTGCATTAAATTTGTAGACTGTTTTGGGTAGTATGGACATCTTAAGAATATTAGTTCTTTCAATACAAGAATACAGGATATTTTTCCATTTCTTTGTATCATCTTAAAATTCCTTCATCAGTGTTTTATAGTTTTCAGGAAACTGTTGGTGGGATTATAAACTGATGAAACCACTATGAAAAACAATATGGAGTTTCCTCAAGAAACTAAAAATAGAATTGTCATTTGATTTAATAATTCTACACTTGGGTATATCCAAGAAAACAAAAACACTAATTCAAAAAGGATGAATGCACCCCACTGTTCATAACAGCATTATTTATGACAGCTAATATATGGAAGCTATCTAATGCCCCCAAACTGATATGTATATATATATATAAACTGAAAGTACTAGGTGCTCAGCTGTGTCTGACTCTTTGCCACCACATGGACTGTAGCTTGCTGGGATCTTTTGTCCATGGAATTCTGCAGGCAAGAATATTGGAGTGGGTAGCCATTCTCTTCTCCAGGGGATCTTCCCAACCCAGGGATTGAACTCGGTCCCCCTGCATAACTGGCAGATTCTTTCCTTCTGAGCCACCAGGAAAGCCCATACACACACACATACACACACACACAGACACACACACACTCATGCACACACACACACACAATGGCATATTGTTCAGTCACAAAAAGAATGAAATTCTGCCATTTGCAATAACAAGGATGGACCAGGAGTATTCTATGATTAATGAAATACGTCAGACAGATAAAGACAGATACGCTGTGTTATCACTTATATGTGGAGTCTAAAGCATAAAACAAACAAGTGTATATAACAAAACAGAAACAGTCTCATAGATAGAACAAACTAGTGGCTTCCCATGTGGAGAAAGAAGCAGGAAAGGTCAAGCTAGGGGAGGGGATTAAGCTGCACAAAACTATGCATAAAGTAAATAAACAGCAAAGATATATTGTACAACACAGGGACATAAACCATTATTTGTAGTAACTTTGTAATGCAGTATAATTTATGAAAATATCAAATCACCATGTTGGACTAAAATGCACCGGAATGGGTAAATTTAACTCAGATGACCATTATATCTACTACCGTGGGTAAGAATCCCTTAGAAGAAATGGAATAGCCTTCATAGTCAACAAAAGAGTCCGAAATGCAGTACTTGGATGCAGTCTCAAAAATGACAGAACGATCTCTGTTCGTTTCCAAGGCAAGCCATACGATATCACAGTAATCCAAGTCTATGCCCTGACAAGTAATGTTGAAGAAGTTGAAGTTGAATGGTTCTATAAAGACCTACAAGACCTTTTAGAACTAACACCCCCAAAAGATGTCCTTTTCATTATAAGGGACTGGAATGCAAAAGTAGGGAGTCAAGAAGTACTTGGAATAACAGGCAAATTTGGATTTGGAGTACAGAATGAAGCAGGGCAAGGGCTGATAGAGTCCTCCCCAAAGAAAACACTGGTCCTAGCAAACACTCTTTTCCAGCAACACAAGAGAAGACTTTATACATGGACATCACCAGGTGGTCAAAACTGAAATCAGATTGATTATATTCTTTGCAGCCAAAAATGGAGAAGCTCTATACCGTCAACAAAGACAAGACCATGAGCTGACTGTGGCTGAGATCATGAACTCCTTATTGCCAAATTCAGGCTCAAATGGAAGAAAGTAGGGAAAACCACTAGACCATTCAGGTATGACCTTAATAAAATTCCTTATGATTATACAGTGGAAGTGAGAAACAGATTTAAGGGATTAGGTCTGATAGACAGAGTCCATAGAACTAGGAATGGAGGTCCATGACATTGTACAGGAGACAGGGATCAAGACCATCCCCAAGAAAAAGAAATGAAAAAAGGCAAAATGGTTGTCTTAGGGGCCTTACAAATAGCTGTGAATAGAAGAGAAGCGAAAGGCAAAGGAGAATAGGAAAGGTATACCCATCTGAATGCAGAGTTCCAAAGAATAGCAAGCAGAGATAAGAAAGCCTTCCTCAGGAATCAATGTAAAGAAATAGAGGAAAACAGTAGAATGGGAAAGTCTAGAGATCTCTTCAAGAAAATTAGAGATACCAAGGGAACATTTCATGCAGAGATGGGCACAATAAAGGACAAAAATGGTATGGACCTAACAGAAGCAGAAGATACTAAGAAGAGGTGGTAAGAATACACAAAAGAACTGTACAAAAAGATCTTCATGACCCAGATAATCATGATGGTGTGATCACTCACCTAGAACCAGACATTCTGGAATGCAAAGTCAAGTGGGCCTTAAGAAGCATCTCTATGAACAAAGCTACTGGATATGATGGAATTCCAGTTGAGCTATTCTAAATCCTAAAAGATGACGCTGTGAAAGTGCTGCACTCAATATGCCAGCAAATTTGGAAAACTCAGCAGTGGCCACAGGACTGGAAAAGGTCAGTTTTTATTCTAATCTCAAAGAAAGGCAATGCCAAAAAAAAAAAAAATGCTCAAACTACAACACAGTTGCGCTCATCTCCTACACTAGTAAAATAATGCTCAAAATTCTCCAAGCCAGGCTTCAGCAATATATGAACCATGAACTCCCGGATGTTCAAGCTGGATTTAGAAGAGGCAGAGGAACAAGAGATTAAATTGCCAACATCCACTGGATCATGGAAAAGGCAAGAGAGTTCTGGAAAAAACATCTATTTTTGCTTTATTGACTATGCCAAAGTCTTTGTGTGGATCACAAGGAACTGTGGAAGATTCTGAAAGAGATGGGAATACCAGACCACCTGAGAAACCTGTATACCAGTCAGGAAGCAACAGTTAGAACTGGACATGGAACAACAGACTGGTTCCAAATAGGAAAAGGAGTACGTCAAGGCTGTATATTGTCACCCTGTTTATTTAACTTATATTCAGAGTACATCATGACAAACACTGGGCTGGAGTAAACTCAAGCTGGAATCAAGATTGCCAGGAGAAATATCAATCACCTCAGATATACAGATGACACCACCCTTATGGCAAAAAGTGAAGAAGAACTAAAGATCCTCCCGATGAAAGTGAAAGAGGAGAATGAAAAAGTTGGCTTACAGCTCAACATTCAGAAATTGAAGATCATGGCAACTGGTCCCATCACGTTATAGCAAATAGATGTGGAGACAGTGGGAACAGTGACAGACTTTATTTTGGGGGCTCCAAAATCACTGCAGATGGTGACTGCAGCCATGAAATTAAAAGACGCTTACTCCTTGGAAGGAAAGTTATGACCAACCTAGATAGCATATTCAAAAGCAGAGACATTACTTTGCCACCAAAGGCCCATCTAGTCAAGGCTATGGTTTTTCCAGTAGTTATGTATGGATGTGAGAGTTGGACTGTGAAGAAGGCTGAGCGCCAAAGAACTGATGCTTTTGAACTGTGGTGTTGGAGAAGACTCTTGAGAGTCCCTTGGACTGCAAGGAGATCCAACCAGTCCATCCTAAAGGAGATCAGTCCTGAATGTTCATTGGAAGGACTAATGCTGAAGCTGAAACTCCAACACTTTGTCCTCTTTATGAGAACAGCTGACTCATTTGAAAAACCCTGATGCCGGGAAAGAGTGAGGGCAGGAGGAGAAGGGGAAGACAGAGGATGAGATGGTTGGATGGCATCACTGAATCAATGGACAGGAGTCTGGGTAAACTCTGGGAGTCGGCGATGGACAAGGAGGCCTGGTGTGCTCCAGTTCATGGGGTTGTAAACAGTCAGATATGACAGAGCGACTGAACTGAACTGATGTTGTACACCCACAACTAATATAATCTTGGGAATCAACTATGTTTCAATAATTTTAAAAAAGGAAGAAGAGGAACATGTATGAGTACTTCCTTTGGGAGCCTACACCACTACCACTCACACTCTATGGGCCAGAACTTAGTCAAATGGCCATATCTAACCATATAAGCCAGGCTGGGAAATGGATTTTAGCTATACAGTCAAGGCGATCCAGGTTTAAAGATCTCGGAGGTCTCTTTCAGAGATACCGAAAGGCATTAAGGAGGCAATGTTATCTTCTCTTCACAGTCTGTTTCCAGTTCTATAATCTTGTACTCTGCAAATGGCATCCGTTTTCACCCAGTTTCCCAAACCAGAAGCCTGGAATTCTGCTTCCTCAGGGATACTGCATTGTATCAGTTAACAAGTCCTTTGGTTTTCTCCTTTATTAACAAACATGTTTTGTCTATCAACCATTTTGCCAGGCATTGTGCTATGTACTTTGCTGAAATATTTTAGCATGATAGTGAAAAAGATACAATTTCTGCTCTTACAAAGCTCACAGTCTAGTGTGAAAAACAAAACTTATTATCAATCTATGACAAAACAATTAGTAAATACAGTAAAAGAAAAATATAGTCAAAGCTATCTTTCCAAAATGTAAATCAGAGCCTATCACTCTCCTGTTTAAAATTCTTTAAAAAAATCCCCCATTTTTCTGTTAGGAGAAATTGTAAAAGTGTATGAAAAGGCAAAAGGGATTTCTAGATTATTTTAATGGACTACTGGATGTTTTGTAGTTGGTCTTCTGGGATTATCTCATTCTACGGAGTTTGAGCCTATTGTGCAACTTATTGCAAAAATGGATAGTAATACAAATGATTCCTATCTTACAGAAATGCAAATGGTATTATACTAGTAGAGATATAATTGATTTCTACCCTGTGGTAGAGCTAGTTCTAGACATTGCCTGGTATTGCCCTATAGTTATCAGTAGTTTAGCTTCTATAAGCTAATTTATTTTAGTATTCCTGACTGTGTGTGCACACACACATATGTGTGTATGCGTGTGTGTGTATGTAAATTAATAAACTAAAAAAATTAGTGTGATATTTGTCATAATTTCAACTTTTGAAAATTATACTTTAACAGCATTTAAAACTTTAAGTCCCTATAAAATCTAGGGCTGTTCATCTTCTGCACCACCCTTGCTTGTTTCTAGGCAGAAAATAATCTCATTGCTCTTATTTCAGTTCCCCTCACTTCTTGCTCAAGTGTTCTCGTGAGTGGCTCCTTTTCCCATTCAAGTCTCATATCAAATTTTATCTCTTCAGATGAGCTTTTTCCAAGAAAGCACAATCCACCTTGTTTTAATCTCTTCAAAAACTTCAGGAGGATGTGAAATTATCTTGTTTATGTATTTCTTTGTTTTCATATACTTGTTTTTCTTAAAATCACTGCTGTGTTTCCAATGCCTAGAAGATTACCTGTGGAAGAAATAGTTTCCATAAACAAAAAGCATCAACAAGCCTCTGAATCTGGCTTCCCCTCTCTTCCCTGAGGACTTCATCATTACTTTCCATTTTTATCCTAAGCATTTGCTAAATGGTAACAGGTTTTCTCTTGTAGGCCATCCTATACCTTGGGTATCCTCAAACCAGCTTTAAATCATAAAAGTCTTAAGGTTTTTGCTGTTGTTGATGTTTGTTTGCTTGTTTGTTTTAATAAAAATTCCTTGGCTTATGCTCATCCCCAGGAGAAGTTGATTTAGAGTATATGAGGTCCTTATTTCTGATAAGTTAAACAGGTCTTCTGTGGGTATCTGGAGCCACATTGGACACAAAAACAAAAACAAAAACAAAAAAAAAACACTGCCAGAATCTTGGTTCCAGAAAAACCAAACTGATCAGATCCACCTCTTATTTATAAAACTCTGCCTATTCACTGCTAGCTCCATAGTAATGTAACTTTTGAGCTTAATATACAAGGTCAATCACATCATGAAGTCAATTTCCCTTTCTGTCCCATCTTTTGTCAGTCCTGCCACCTCTCACATAAGCACTAAAAGCTCTTTTACAACTTTACATTTAGCATATTCTGCTTTGCATTGGAAGTCTTTCTTTTTCAGTTCAGTTCAGTTGCTCAGTTGTGTCCAACTCTTTGCAATGCCATGAATCACAGCATGCCAGGCCTCCCTGTCCATCACCAACTCCCGGAGTTCACTCAGAGTCACGTCCATCCAGTTGGTGATGCCATCCAGCCATCTCATCCTCTGTCGTCCCCTTCTCCTCCTGCCCCCACTTCCTGCCAGCATCAGAGTCTTTTCCAATGAGTCAACTCTTCACATGAGGTGGCAAAAGTACTGGAATTTCAGCTTTAGCATCATTCCTTCCAAAGAACACCCAGGACTGATCTCCTTTAGAATGGACTGGTTAGATCTCTTGCAGTCCAAGGGACTCTCAAGAGTCTTCTCCAACACCACAGTTCAAAAGCATCAATTCTTTGGCGCTCAGCTTTCTTCACAGTCCAACTCTCACATCCATACATGACCACAGGAAAAACCATAGCCTTGACTAGACGGACTTTTGTTGGCAAAGTAACGTCTCTGCTTTTTAATATGCTAAGTTGTTCATAACTTTCCTCCCAAGGACTAAGCGTGTTTTCATTTCATGGCTGCAGTCACCATCTGTAGTGATTTTGGAGCCCCCAAAATAAAGTCTGACAGTTTCCACTGTTTCCTCATCTATTTCCTTTGAAGTGATGGGACCGGATGCCATGATCTTCGTTTTCTGAATATTGAACTTTAAGCCAACTTTTTCACTCTCCTCTTTCACTTTCATCAAGAGGCTTTTAGTTTCTTTTTATTTTTTAATTTTATTTTTTATTTTATTTATTTACTTTATTTTACTTTACAATACTGTATTGGTTTTGCCATACATCAACATGAATCCACCACAGATGTACACGTGTTCCCAATCCTGAACCCCTCTTCCACCTCCCTCCCCATATGATCTCTCTGGGTCATCCCAGTGCACCAGCCCCAAGCATCCTGTATCCTGCTTCGAACCTAGACTGGCAATTCATTTCTTATATGATATTATACATGTTTCAATGTCATTCTCCCAAATCATCCCACCCTTTCCCTCTACCACAGAGTCCAAAAGACTGTTCTATACATCTGTGTCTCTTTTGCTGTCTTGCATACAGGGTTATTGTTACCATCTTTCTAAATTCCATATATATGTGTTAGTATACTATTTTTTTTTTCTGGCTTACTTCACTCTGTATAATCGGCTCCAGTTTCATCCACCTCATTAGAACTGATTCAAATGTATTCTTTTTAATGGCTCAGTAATACTCCATTGTGTACATGTACCACAGCTTTCTTATCCATTCATCTGCTGATGGACATCTAATTGCTTCCATGTCTTGGCTATTATAAACAGTGCTGCGATGAACATTGGAGTACACGTGTCTCTTTCAATTCTGGTGTGTATGCCTTGTTCCTCTTTCTTTTTAAATGATGTAAGTCTCCATTCAGGCTTCCCAGGTGGCACTAGTGGTAAAGAACCCATCAGTCAATGCAGAAGACCAAGAGACATGAGTTTGATTCTGATTCCTGGCTTGGGAAGGTCCCCTGTAGTAAGAAGGGGCAAGCCACTCCAGTATTCTTGCCTGGAGAATCCCAAGGACAGAGGAGTCTGGTGGGCTACAGTCCACGGAGTCGCAGAGCTGGACACAGGTGAACACACACAAGCTGAGTTCCTGGGGCTTTGTTGCAGTTGTTCAGTAGCTAAGTCACATCTGACTCTTTATGTCCTCATGGACTGCCGCATGCCAGGCTTCTGTGTTCTTCACTATCTGCTGGAGTTTGCTCAAAACTCCTAGGGCATTGAAGTGGGACAAAATAGCCTGACAAAGATTTGAGTAACAAGAGAGTTGAGAATGAAGGCACAAGAGTTCCAGTTTCAGTGTTCATGCAATGCTATAGCTGAGTAGTTTGATTTTTCTAACTTGAATCTTATTCCCATCCTTCCACTGAAGAATAAATAAAAGAATCTCTTTGTAATTTTAGCCTTGTCAGCAGCAAGTACTCCACTGCACATCTGATAAAAGCTGTTGAAGAGACTTTAACTAAATATTGGAAAGAGTAATTATTGTTCCCACTCCTCCAACTGCTCTTATCAAGCCTTCAAGAGGAGCTGCCCCGCTGCACAGATAGCAAAGAGCTCCATGGAGTATGGGGCAGGGGCAAAGGCAGGGGACAAGGGGGCTTAGATCTCCAGATGAAAAGAAGGACTCATAAGAGTAACTATGGGAAATGCACATGGGAAGATAAAATCCATGAATTTAAAGGAGATTATACCTGCATTTTCTACCAAAATGCACTTGAATTGGTCTGAAAGGAAACCATAAGTAACAATCTTTTAGATGCTGCTGGTTATATTTTTAATAGAACATGTTCTCTCTCCTCTTTAATGAATCCCTGAGCATCCCAGGTACTCTTTGTCATTCAGTGCCCTTCCCTGATAGGACTCTAGTGTAGCACATAATAGGTCCCTGGTAGATATTATCTAAGTGATTAGATATACTCACTTATTTACCCCCCACAGCAATTCTATGAATTAAAGAATGTAAACCTTACCTTAGTAAAGTGACTTAACAACACAGGTTTATCTCAGTGAACCAGGAGAGGAAGGAAAGAAGTTTATACTATGGAATCCCAAGTATTTGAAACACCATGCTGTTATTGCTGTTGTTCAGTCACTAATCCTGTCCATCTCTGTGATTCCAGGAACTGTTGCCAGCCTCCTCTGTCTTTCACTACTTCCTAGAGTTTGCTCAAGTTCATGTCCCTGAGTCAGTGTTGAAACACCATATGTTTTATCTAATCTAAGACACCCTAAGTTTTTATGACTCATCATTATTTTATATTCCACTATAAAGATAAGGGAGAAAGAGCAGCGGCCAGTAAAAACTGTGACCCAACATTGTCATATAGACACGTTCCTCCAGAGTTGTCAAAAATTTACCCCAAATATGTATTTTTTAAAAGAAATTGTGTAGGGCAGGAGAATTTTCACAGCCCCTTTGTCTACAGCTTCTTGTGAGA
This sequence comes from Nanger dama, assembly GCA_917880005.1. Taxonomy (NCBI): domain Eukaryota; kingdom Metazoa; phylum Chordata; class Mammalia; order Artiodactyla; family Bovidae; genus Nanger; species Nanger dama. The sequence continues at coordinate 5,961,547 of CAKJTW010000097.1, read as the reverse complement.
ATACAACTAGCACCAGAATGGAGCAAAACGATACTCACAAAAGAATATTTCTAAAAGGTGTGCCTATTGCATGACTCTTTGGTGTCCAGGGATATTTTTTAATCCTTTACAAAACAGGCTAGAGTTTTGTATGAAGCTTTATGGTTACTGATGTTTCAGTATTCCTGGGCTAAAACTAATTTCCTTCCCTTACAATAGTTATAATACTTGGGATCTATACTAAAAAATAAGGCTACAGATTTGGCTCTGATTTCCAAAACATAGCATATAAGCAAAACATGTCTCATATGCTAGTCTGCATGAGGCAGACTATGCCTCTGCATTTTAAGTAGGTTTCTCAAAATAGTGGATTAGTGCAAGTTCAACAGACTCCAAGATTTGGTATTTTGACCCTGTTCTTTGAGTACAGTACAATAAAATAAACATAAGTACTGAACTGAAAGTGGTACCCCCACTCCTTAATCATTAAAATAATTTCTGAGACAAAAACATAAAATATTAATTAGAAAATATTTTATGGTGAAAATAAAAATCCATATGTTAAATTTTAAGTAATGTAGGTAAAATGATACTTGGAGAAAAGTTTATAGCCTGGTGCATAACACTAAAAGTAAAAATAATTAAAATGAACAAAGTTTTCAAGTCAAGAACAGCAATAGAAATGAAACTAAGACAAAGGAAATAACAATGCTGAGATTAGAAATTAAGAAGTAGAATACCAAAATAGAGAAAATAGATTAAAATAAAACATATTTAGTTGCAAAGATTAATAAAATAGAGAAAACTATGTCTGATTCTTTGCGACCCCGTGAGCCAGTGTAATGATACAGAAAAATGAGATAGAGCTAAGATACTTGGAAAGGAAGGAATACAAATACTGTTTTTATATGCTAACATGATCGTAATAGGCAAACGATATCTACATGTAAATTATAAGAAACAATAAGCAAGATTGCTAGACACAAGATTTTTACAGAAAAATCAATAGCATTCCTATTTAATAGGAATCAGTTCAGTTCAGTCACTCAGTCGTGTCCGACTCTTTGCGACCCCATGAATCGCGGAACGCCAGGCCTCCCTGTCCATCACCAACTCCCGGAGTTCACCCAGACTCAATGTCCATCGAGTCAGTGATGCCATCCAGCCATCTCATCCTCTGTTGCCCCCTTCTCCTCCTGCCCCCAATCCCTCCCAGCATCAGAGTCTTTTCCAATGAGTCACCTCTTTGCATGAGGTGGCCAAAGTACTGGAGTTTCAGTTTTAGCATCATTCCTTCCAAAGAAATCCTAGGGCTGATCTCCTTCAGAATGGGCTAGTTGGATCTCCTTGCAGTCCAAGGGACTCTCAAGAGTCTTATCCAACACCACAGTTCAAAAGCATCAATTCTTCAGCACTCAGCCTTCTTCACAGTCCAACTCTCACATCCATACATGACCACTGGGAAAACCATAGCCTTGACTAGACGGACCTTAGTTGGCAAAGTAATATCTCTGCTTTTGATTATGCTGTCTAGGTTGGGCATAACTTTTCTTCCAAGGAGTAAGCATCTTTTAATTTCATGGCTGCAGTCACCATCTGCAGTGATTTCGGAGCCCCCCCAAATAAAGTCTGACACTGTTTCCACTGTTTCCCCATCTATTTCCCATGAAGTGATGGGACCAGATGCCATGATCTTTGTTTTCTGAATGTTGAGCTTTTGGCCAACTTTCCACTCTCTTCTTTCACTTTCATCAAGAGGCTTTTTAGTTCCTCTTCACTTTCTGCCATAAGCGTGGTGTCATCTGCATATCTGAGGTTATTAATATTTCTCCCGGAAATCTTGATTCCAGCTTGTGTTTTTTTCCAGTCCAGCATTTCTCATGATGTACTCTGCATATAAGTTAAATAAGCAGGGTGACAATATACAGCCGTGACGTACTCCTTTTCCTATTTGGAACCAGTCTGTTGTTCCATGTCCAGTTCTAACTGTTGCTTCCTGACCTGCATATAGGTTTCTCAAGAGGCAGGTCAGGTGGTCTGGTATTCCCATCTCTTTCAGAATTGTCCACAGTTTATTGTGATCCACACAATCAAAGGCTTTGGCATAGTCAATAAAGCAGAAATAGATGTTTTTCTGGAACTCTCTTGCTTTTTCCATGATCCAGCGGATGTTGGCAACTTGGTCTCTGGTTCCTCTGCCTTTTCTAAAACTAGCTTGAACTCAGGAAGTTCATGGTTTACGTATTGCTGAAGCCTGGCTTGGAGAATTTTGAGCATTATTTACTAGCATGTGAGATGAGTGCAATTGTGCAGTAGTTTGAGCATTCTTTGACATTGCCTTTCTTAGGGATTGGAATGAAAACTGACCTTTTCCAGTACTGTGGCCAGTGCTGAGTTTTCCAAATTTGCTGGCATATTGAGTGCAGAGTTCCAAAGAATAGCAAGAAGAGATAAGAAAGCCTTCTTCAGCGATCAATGCAAAGCAATAGAGGAAAATGACAGAATGGGAAAGACTAGAGATCTCTTCAAGAAAATTAGAGATACCAAGGGAACATTTTAGGCAAAGATGGGCTCGATAAAGGAACGAAATGGTATGGACCTAACAGAAGCAGAAGATATTAAGAAGAGGTGGCAAGAATACACAGAAGAACTGTACAGAAAAGATCTTCATGACCCACATAATCACGATGGTATGATCACTCATCTAGAGCCAGACATCCAGGAATGTGAAGTCAAGTGGGCCTTAGAAAGCATCACTATGAACAAAGCTAGTGGAGGTGATGGAATTCCAGTGGAGCTGTTTCAAATCCTGAAAGATGATGCTGTGAAAGTGCTGCACTCAATATGCCAGCAAATTTGGAAAACCCAGCAGTGGCCACAGGACTGGAAAAGGTCAGTTAATAGGAATAAATGATGTTTAATGTTTAGGAAAAGTAATCCACTCACAGTACACCTTACAATAGCAAAAAAAAAAAAAAGGCAGCAAACTTAAAAGAAATAAATGTAATAAAAGATCTTATTCTTGAAGCAGATAGAAGCCAGAATAAATGGAAAAATTAATTATATTAGTGGATGAGAATGCTTAACACCACATAGATGGAAATTATCACCAAATTAGTGTACAAATTCAATGTAATTACAATAAAAATGCAACAGAGTTATGAGCAGAAATTGAGAGAGTGATGCTGAAATTAATATGAAAAAATATAGAGTTCAGAAGCACAAAATAAAATTGAAGAGAAAGAATTACAAAGGAGGGAAATAGCACTATTCAAAATAAATATTATTTATTAAGTCATCATATTTAAAACAGAATATTATTGGAGTGGTTGGGATCAATAGAACAATGGACCCTAGAAAGAGATCCATGAATGTATAGGACCTTTCTGTGTAACAGAGATGGCATAAAAAATAGGCAGAAAGGGATGGACTGGTTTAAAAATAGTCCTGGATTTTAGATTTATCTGGGATTGAGTTTATTTTTAATAAATCATCCTGTAGTGGTTATTTGCCTAATTACAATTTTTTAAAAGTCCCTATATTATGTTCATATACAGCACACTATGTCATAATTGTTAAATATATATATATATATATATATATATTTAGACTAGATATAAATGGCAATTTTTATCTGTCTTAAAATTAAGCTGATCTGAAATCATACTCTAAAACACTACTAAATACGCGAAATCATCATAGCCTAGTGGTTGAAAATGATGTTAGTGTTTCTTTGCTCCAACCAGTTTCCACTTTTTAATCACTATTCTTTTGTGCAAGCTATTTAAACTTCTGTGTTATGCTTCCTCTAGAGCTTAGATGGCAGAAAATCTGCCTGCAATGTATGGGACCCAGGTTCAGTCCCTAGGCTGGGAAGATACCCTGGAGAAGGGAATGGGTACCCACTCTAGTATTCTTGTCTGGAGAATTCCATGCACAAAGGAGCCTGGCAGGCTATAGTCCATGGAGTTGCCAAGAGTTGGACACAACTGAGCAACTAACACTTTCCCTTTCTTTTCATATGAAGTGAAAACCTTGAATCCTTTAAGATAAAATACACAAAAGTATCCTTATTTCAATATAGAAAAGTATCCTTATTTTAGTATACTTGAAATAAGTATCCTTATTTCAGTATTTGTTAAATAACATCTCCAAAATAAAAATCTTAAAGAAAAATATTGGCATATATTTAGCTCAGTTCAGTCACTCAGTCGTGTCCAACTTTTTGTGACCCCCATGACCCGCGGCACACTAGGCTTCCCTGTCCATCACCAACTCCTGGAGTCTACCCAAGCCCATTGAGTTGGTCATGCCATCCAATCATCTCATCCTCTGTCGTCCCCTTCTCTTCCTTCCCTCAATCTTTACCAGCATCAGGGTCTTTTCAAATGAGTCAGCTCTTCACATGATGTGGCCAAAGTATTGGAGTTTCAGCTTCAACATCAGTCCTTCCAATGAACACCCACGACTGGTCTCCTTTAGGATGAACTGGTTGGATCTCCCTTCAGTTCAAGGGACTCTCAAGAGTCTTCTCCAACACTACAGTTCAAAAGCATCAGTTCTTCGGCACTCAGCTTTCTTTATAGTCCAACTCTCACATCCATACTTAGACTACTGGAAAAGCCATAGCCTTGACTAGACAGACCTTTGTTGACAAAGTAATGTCTCTGCTTTTAATATGCTATCTAGGTTGGTCTTAAGTTTCCTTCCAAGGAGTAAACATCTTTTAATTTCATGGCTGCAATCGCCATCTGCAGTGATTTTGGAGCCCAGAAAAATAAAGTCAGACACTGTTTCCCCTGTTTCCCCATCTATTTGCCATGAAGTGATGGGACCAGATGCCATGATCTTTGTTTTCTGAATGTTGAGCTTTTAGCCAACTTTTTCACTCTCCTCTTTCACTTTCATCAAGAGTCTCTTCAGTTCTTCTTCACTTTCTGCCATAAGCGTGGTGTCATCTGCATATGTGAGGTGATTGATATTTCTCCCGGCAATCTTGATTCCAGCTTGTGCTTCCTCCAGCCCAGTGTTTCTCATGATGTATTCTGCATAGAAGTTAAATAAACAGAGTGACAATATACAGCCTTGACATACTCTTTTTCCTATTTGGAACCAGTCTGTTGTTCCATGTCCAGTTCTAACTGTTGCTTCCTGACCTGCATATAGGTTTCTCAAGAGGCAGGTCAGGTGGTCTGATATTCCCATCTCTTTCAGAATTTTCCAATTTATTGTGATCCACACATCTTAAAATTTTAAAACATTATGTAGTTAGAGAAAAATGTCAAGCTATTGTCAAAAAGATGTTTGCAATACATATAAATAGCTTTACATAATCCCTACAAATTGGTAAGAAGATATACCACTCATTAGGAAAATGTTTAGTGGACATAAACTGGCAATTTACAAAGAAATACAAATTGTCCATAAATATATGACCAGAACCATGAAAAATGAGGAAATGCATATTAACATAGTAAATTGATACTATTTCATTTCCACAAAATTGGCAACAAACTTAAAATCCCCATAATAGCAAATATGGACAAAAGTGTAGGGAACTGAAAACATTCAGTGCTGTTGGGAATATAAATTGGTACAAGCACTTTGAAGAGCACTTTGGCTTATCAAGTAAAGTTTAAGACTTAGGCTTTGCATTATGGAGGACTCTTCCAAAAGCACGTAGGCGATAGGGCTAAATGTTTAAAGCTGTAAAAGAAAAAACCAAAACTGTGATATATTCACAGAATTTAAAATGAATCAAAGTTTCAAAATGCAATGTTGAGTGGCAAAAAACAAGTTGCAAAAGAATATGTATGTGATATTAAATTTCTGTAAATTATTTATGAATATGTCACCATATAGAAAATAATTTTTAAAACATTCATGGGAATGATACGTACCAAACTTAGAAAATGTTTTTTTCTTAATGATGAGGGAGAGAAAAGCAATGGAAAATTGCTTTGAGTTGTAGCTGATATTTTATTTACAAAAATAAAAGAAGATGAGGACAATATAACAAAAAATATAAATCTATCAAATCTTCATAATGAGTATATAAATCTATGGTACATTGCTTTCTAAATGCTTGAAGTAAATCATATCTAGAATAAAACAAAAAATAAAAAACAAAACGTATTATTTTTATATAAGCACATTCAGGAAACAGAATAAAATATTTGGAGCTGTAGAGTTGCCAATACAGATTAAGAGTACAAAACTAAAAATGGAATTCTTTCTGAACATCTGTTTGCCTATTACACAATTTTGCTGAAGTTTCATGTGCCAACAAAGCACCATAAGCATTCTTTTACTAGAGACAGCCTATTGAGTTGTCATCAAGCTTAGCTACTTAAGCATCTACCAAGCACCTACTAAGCTTCAGGACCTCCCAGGGTTCCCTGAGTAGAGGCTGGAGAAGAGATCCTTCTTTGATTTTAGAGCTCTGAAATTAAAAGAAAAGACTACTGGAGCCTGATACAAAATTTCTGGCTTACATTTGTGGGGTTTTTTTTTGTAACCTAGTCAAGAAAGGAACAACCAAGTTATATATTCAGTTACATATATACATTTTTAGATGAATTTTCCATTATGGGTTACTACAAGATAATGAATATAGTTCCTGTGCCATATAATAACTCCTTGTTGCTTATCTATTTTATGTTTTGTAGTTTGTTTCTGTTTATCCCATTCTCCTATTCTATTTCTTCCTCCCTTTCCCCTTTGGTAGTCCTAAGTTTGTTTTCTATGTCTGTGAGTCTGTTTCTGTTTTGTATATAGATTCATTTGTATTAATTTTTAGATTCCACACATAAGTGATATCATATATTTGTCTTTCTTTGTCTGAACTTGCTTCACTTAGTATGACATTTTCTGGGTCCATCCATGTTGCTGCAAATGGCAATAGTTCATTCTTTCTGCAGGCTGAGTAACATTTTATTCCATTCCAATATCTTCTTAAACAAATCATCTATTGATGGGTACTTGGGTTATTTCCATATTTTGGTTATTGTAAATAGTTCTGCTATGAATATGGGGTGCAACCAGTTTAGACTCTTGACTCTTCGTCAAAAGTACTAGAGTTTGTATGGGAATCTCCTTTGACTTCTGAAAGACTATCCCCAAAGAAGGAACTTTAATGACTGTTTTACTTGGGCTTGGTCCTTCATTCCTTGTTCTAGTACTGATTGTGCAGATACAAAAAGAGAATATATGCAAAGCCCTCCTTTCTACTCCAACCAATAGCAATGATGTAGAACCTCCTCGCTCTCCTGGGTCATGGTCTCTGCTTCCTTGGGCCTAGTTTATGCTACTGAGCTCCTGCCCAGGACCTTACTACTGCTATCATGCATTCAACTAGCTGCCCTGCATGCATGGAGAAAACATGCCAGACACACACAGACTTTGCTCTTGTAGGGCAGAGCAAGCACCAAACACTGCAGCAAGATGCAGCAGTCCAAAATATCTCACCTAAGCCACTAGAAACCTGGAGTAGCTACAGAAACAGTTTTCCCAGAGAGTGCTTCAAGTCCAAGGCTGCATTTTTCCTTCCAGGAAGAGACGGGCTCTTTGGCAGGGGTTTTCGGAGGGAAAGGAAGCTGCGCCTTGAGCAGATGCTGAGGGACTGAGCTTGGACCCTGGACTCCGCATGAAAGAGCAAGCTCTCTTCACACAGTGAAGAGCATGCCTTTGGGAAGTGCCAGTGAACATCTGTGGATGAAGAGGGAGAGATGGAGTCAGAGCCTCCATCAGCTATTGCACCCTGACTCTGAGAGATACCTTGGTCCTTCTTGAACTGTACCATCCTAGAGGCTTCTGGAGACCTTGCCCTTCTCCCTGGGAACAGAGCCTTCCTGAACCATACAGCTGCCTCCACCCCCTTCAACTCATATTATCCCCCTCCTTTGTCAGGAACAGGGACCATTCAACCATTACACATATATCATGCACCCCTTCTTTGCCTAAATTCTGCTGTGTTCTGTGGAGTAAAGAAGAATAAAGTGATCTCTGTTTTTCCTTATCCTTGGGGTTTTGTTATTTAATATCTGAAGTGGTGGGACTATGAGCTATGAAAATTTCATGGATACCATGTGTTGGAAAAAAAGAAAAACATTGTTTTAATGGAAAGCTTCTTAAAGGACACTGCACATGTCCCTATCTGGGTGAAGACAGCATTCTCATATTTTCCATGATGGTCCAGGCTCATCATACAGACCGCTGAGAATCCAGAAGTAGACACAGATAGAGATGATGTAGATAATAATGCTGGTTGAGCACTCATGGCTGAAAAATACACTTGATTTCTTGAAGACAAGGAACAAGGGAAGGTTCTGGTGTCCATCTGTCTTTGGCTTTCACCTCTCTACTGAGTTTTAGGGCTGTATTCCATGTTGTCCATTAGACATCTTTCTGGAAGTCCTACTGACCTCTCAAAGTCCAGACATTCAAAATAAATACGTCTTCCAACCCAAACACTCTCCCCTCTTGCTATTAAAGTCACCATCACCACAGGCTGAGTAACTCCATGCTGATTTCACTCCTGTCTCCTCCTTGTCCCCCACGCCTGCTCTCTCTTGTGCAACTGACAGGTCTGGCGGTGAAATATTTCACACTTTTATCCCCCACATTTCCATTGTCCCCAGCTAACTTAGTTCCTCATGATCTCTTATTTAGACCTTGCTAACTGCCTCCTCATTGATCTTTTGCAGCTCATATTTCCCGCCTTCAGCTTATCTCATCCACTCCTGCCAGATACTCTTCTCAAAGCAGGACCCAAACAGGTCACTCACCTGCTCAGATGCCTTTCAAGACTCGCCACACCCTGCAGAGGAAAGAACATTCCTTCAGTATCTGAGGTCCTCTGATCTGGCCTCCTTGCCCCAAGACCTCTTCCCTTCTGACATCCTCTATTCCTGCTGTGCTCTAATGTGGTAGGTCTTGACTGACACTTCCTTCTACCTAGAATACTGTCCTACCATTTGAACACTTTTACACCTGACTCAACCTTTGAGGCCATCAAATGTTATCCCCTACATGAAGCCTTCCCTGATCTCCTCAGGCTGGAAGTGAACACTGGCCCTTGGCAACTCACATTGTACTTTATCTTGTGGCATAATGGTTGTCTATTTTCTTTTCTTTCTTTCTTTCTTTTTTTTTTTAACTGTTATTTCCATTTATTCCTTCAGCAAAGTAGCAAATATCTTTATGGTAAAAACAACAACAACAACAAAACCTCAATGAATAGTACTTGTGAATGAATATAAGCTTGCTCTTTTGGGCATTTTATCTCTTTGGTTTTGTAATAATGATGATAATTTTTTGTGGTATAATATAGCTGTGGGGGCTCAGATGGTAAAGGATTTGCCTGCAACGAAGGAGACCTGGGTTTGATTCCTGAGTTGGGAAGATTTCTTGCAGAAGGAAATGGCTACTCATTCAAGTATTCTTGCTGGAAAATCCCATGGATAGAGGAGCCTCACAGGCTACAGTCACAAAGAGTCAGACACAACTGAACAACTAACTCCTTGCTTTTACTTTTTACTTGCATAGCTCTTCTGCAAAATCAATTAGTGAATTAAAGCTTGAATTTGTGAGGTCAAGCATACTATTTTTTCCACCTTTAAGAGGTGTTTCTGTTTCATCACTGGTATTTTTCCTTATGTTAAACATGGAGAAAAACTGCTATTTTGAATATAACTGACAAGTTGTGTTTCATGGCAAGCTTCTCATCATCTTGTTTTCACTCTTTATTCTTTTGGGTTCTACCTGTTGATGGGGTGTGAAGGAAGAGTGCTTACTGCTCTAAGAATTCCTGCTAATGTAATTTGGACAGACACTACTTCAAAGCCTACACATGCTTCATCATCACTAAACACTTCTGAAAACATAACAACCAGGTCATGTTTTCCCTAAACCTTTTTTTTTTAAGATGCTTTGATCCTTATAGCAGGCATCGAGTGACATGTCTTAACTTTTGTAACAGGAAGGATGCAATAGCATTTGTGAGTTCTTCAAAGCCGGAAAATTGCATATTCCAGTCATTAAAGATATGATTTTCTGTGTTGTTTTCTGTGCTTGCTCTTGAAAGATGGTGGCCCTTATTAAATTTGAATGCAACTCTAGATTAATTGGCAGCCAATAGAGAAAAATTTTACAAAGTTTACCATAACTCACGTTAGCATTATTAGACATATTCAGTGAATAGGCTAACTTTAGAAATGATTTTCATGAACTAATAGTCCTTTTTTTTTTTTGCAGTGCCAAGATTTTTAAAATGTTTTTATTAGCTTTTAATTTTTTGACCTTTTAGTCACTTAGAAATAGTAAAACCCTCCTTCTGAATAGTCACATAATTTAATTAGCTGTAAATATTTGCCTTTTATTTAGCCAAAGTTTGAAAATGTTCTCTAAGCTTTTAATAGAGAATCAGGCATAGATCAACTCTATGCAAGATAAGGCAATATAGCATTGGTGCATTTTTTATTTGACTTCAAATTTGACCAGATGTCCTTGTAAGTTGAGTCTACATAACACAAATGATCTTGTATTGTACTTATTCAGTAATATTTTCCCATGTTTGCTATTTTCTCAGAGATATCTTTTAAAGTTATTTTAATGTTAGCATAAACTTTTTATACTTGCATCTTCTTTTTGACCAATAAAACAAAATAGAAAAATCCACAACAAATTCAAATAGAATATACAGAAATTCAAACTACATTTAGCTTGTTGTATAGTTGCGCAACAACTACAATAATTTTGACTTCTGCTTAGTTAATTTCATTCAAAGATAGATAGCATAAGATAGCATAAGGTAACTATAAGAATGCATCACATAAATTCCTGTGTGTGGTTTGTGTGCTTTCTGTATGGCATCATCTGAATATAATGGCGCTATTAGTAGTATTGAAATAAGAAAACATTATCTTTTCCTTTCACAGAATTTTTGCCAAACACTGATTTTTTTAACTTTCACATTTCCCAGCATGAAGGATAATTCTTTTAAAAGTAACTGAGATACAAACGGCTTGAACTGACACATTCACCACTATTAGTCAATTTTCATTGAAATCCTAGCATATACATAGCACTATAATCAGTAAATAACCTATGAAATATGATATATATCAATAAATAGATGACAAATTGACCATGTGGTTATGAATTTTTTTCAAATGCTACACAGGCAAGAAAGTCACTGTGGCCTGACACAGAAAATAATTTCTGAAGGAAAAACTGGAGATAAACTTAAGACAGGGTATGATTTGGGGGAACATGAAGTATATTCCCAGCTTTGGGTGTCACTTGAGGAAAGGGTGAAGGATGAGCATAAACAATGACAAGCCAAACAAAGGCTAATTTGATAACCCAGTTGTACCCTGGCTTGATTCTGTACTGGAAGTGTCAGTTACTTTTACCACTGTAGATTTCCTTCCCAAAGGACCTTTTCCACTCACGGCCTAGAAGGGGCAACCCAAATACAGCTTGACAGCCCATCTTCTACACAGCCACCTTGGCTAATGGGCCAAAAGTCCCACAACAAGCTAAGCCCATTAGATTTCTGTCCTAGACATTGAATGGAGATGCTCAGAAACAGAGTCAGTCAAGTGTTGAACAGTTAAGGTAGAAGGTCATAGATTTAGGGACTGAAGCTTCAGAAAAGAAAGACTAAAGCAGATGTTTAAGAGGGAACTGGTCCAGTAGACTCATGAAGAGCTATAGAGCAAGAAGTTTCCTAATGACTCCAGTTGTTGTAAAGTCCGAGTGTAATCCTGAGCTGCATTTCCTTGATAGAAGCCACCAAGAGTTTGTTTGTTTGTTTGTTTTCCTTGCACTAAGTCATCTCTGAGACAATGCTTCTTTCTAAATAGTAGTCATCTTTATTTCTCATTAATGTCATTCATTACTTCTCATCTCTGCCACTTTTCCTGCTGTCACTTAGGCTGCTGATACATCTCTTTTTTTATTACCCTTTCCTGTTTTATCTCCCTCTCTCCTCTTCCATCTCTGGTAAGTTTACCAGCATTTTTTAGCATTATCACAAACAAGGTTTAACCATTTATGAAGATGAGGCAACTTGCATTTGGTCAATAAACTGACCAATTATTCTGTTAGGGATTTTTATCTTTGATTTTTGGTTATTTTCATCATTATGTAATATTTGAGTATTTTTAATTGCTTTGGATTGAGAATTATTCTGAAGTCATAAAAATCACTTGATATGCATTGAACAATTTTCATATAAAGTATGGCTATCATTGTTTTTCTTAGGTAATCAAGAGTATTAATAATTCTCCAATCCAGATAATGATTTATTTCTAACTTAAAATGAGTAGCATAAAATGAGCTTGCTACCCTTAAAACTATGTTTAAATTAGTAGGCCATTCATGTCTATTGCTGATCAACACATTGCTAGTGGGAGAAAAAGATAAGAAACAGATACCAGTTAGAAGTCATGGTAACCTATTCTGGAAAAAAAAATAATTGCATTTAAAAACCTTCTTTGTTTGCTAATATATTCATTAAGTCATCCTTCCCTTCACTCAATGAATAGATATATAATATCTACTATGTACTAGGCAATGAACAAGTTTTGAGAACACAGAAATGTACAAGACAAAATCCCTTCTGTCCTGGACCTTATATGCTAATGAGGGAAAAAATAAACAAATTAATGTATAATCCAACAGAAGGAAATGGGTGCTATAAAAAAGTAATAAGTAAAGGTAAAGGATGGAGTGCTGAGGGGCAGGTGCAATGCTGTTTTCAGTACAATAATCAGCAAAGACCTCTCTGACTTGCTGACTTTCTAACAGAGAACTGTTAGAAAGGGAAGTAAGTAAGTAAGGGAAGGACCATATTATTCTCCGGGGCATGGTCTGGATTATCTATAAGTATTTGCTGAACACATAAAGAATTATGACATTCCACATTTCCTGTTGATCTCATGGAAGATTGTGGCTTCTGTATCCAGGTAGAGTGTTGAATTGTATCTCCTAAGAGCATCTGTACTGTGTGGATCACAATAAACTGTGGAAAATTCTTCAAGAAATGGAAATACTGGACCACCTGACCTGCCTCTTGAAAAATCTGTATGTAGGTCAGGAAGCAACAGTTAGAACTGGACATGGAACAATAGACTGGTTCCAAATAGGAAAAGTAGTACATCAAGGCTGTATATTGTCACCCTGCTTATTTAACTTATATACAGAGTACATCATGAGAAACACTGGGCTGGAAGAAGCATAAGTTGGAATCAAGATTGCCAGGAGAAATATCAATCACCTCAGATATGCAGATGACACCACCCTTATGGCAGAAAGTGAAGAGGAACTTTAGTTTTTAAAGCCTCTTGATGAAAGTGAAAGAGGAGAGTGAAAAGGTTGGCTTAAAGCTCAACATTCAGAAAATGAAGATCATGGCATCTGGTCCCATCACTTCATGGGAAATAGATGGGGAAACAGTGTCAGACTTTATTTTGGGGGCACCAAAATCACTGCAGATGGTGATCGCAACCATGAAATTAAAAGACGCTTACTCCTTGGAACGAAAGTTATGACCAACCTAGATAGCATATAGAAAAGCCAAGATATTACTTTGCTGACTAAGGTCCATCTAGTCAAGGCTGTGGTTTTTCCAGTGGTCATGTATGGATGTGAGAGTTGGACTGTGAAGAAAGCTGAGCACTGAAGAATTGATGCTTTTGAACTGTGGTGTTGGAGAAGATTCCTGAGAGTCCCTTGGACTGCAAGGAGATACAACCAGTCCATCGTAAAGGAGATCAGTCTTGGGTGTTCATTGGAAGGACTGATGCTGAAGCTGAAACTCCAATACTTTGGCTACCTCGTGCGAAGAGTTGACTCACTGGAAAAGACCCTGATGCTGGGAGGGATTGGGGGCAGGAGGAGAAGGGGACGACAGAGGATGAGATGGCTGGATGGCATCACTGACTCAATGGACGTGAGTTTGAGTGAACTCCTGGAGTTGGTGATGGACAGGGAGCACTGGCATGCTGCAGTTCATGGGGTCGCAAAGAGTCAGACATGACTGAGTGACTGAACTGAACTGAAAAGCATCTGTTGAAGTCCTCTTGAGAATGTGACGATATTTGGAAATAAGACATTTCCAGATGTAATCAAGTAAACAGGGGTCATACTGGATTAGAGTGGGTCTTAAATCCACCGACTGATATCTTTATAAAAGAAAGGAGAGGGAGATTAGATACAGAAAGACTGAGGGGACATGCAGGGATGAAGGCCACGTGACAATGGAAGCAGAGATTAGAGTGATGTAGTCATAAGCCAGGGGACACAGACCAACAGCCAGTAACCATCGTCTGCTAGGAAGAGACATGGAAAGATTCTTTCCTAGTGCTTCACAGAGAGCACGGGCCTGCGTGATCAGTTGCTCAGCTGTGTCTGACTCTTTAGGACCCCATGGACTGTAGCCCACCAGGCTCCTCTGTCCATGGGATTTCCCAGGCAAAAATACTGGAGTAGGTTGCCATTTCCTCCTCCAGGGCATCTTCCTGAGCAAGGGATCGAATCCATGTCTTCTGCACTGCAGGCAGATTTTTTTACCACTGAGCCATTGGGGAAGACCAGCATGGGCCTATGCATACCGTGATTTTAGACTTGCAGTCTTTAGAACTCTGATAGAATAACTCTTTATTGCTTTAAGCCACTACTTTGTGGTAAATTATTATGACAGCTTTAAAAAACTACTGAAGTGAAGTGAAGTTGGTCAGTCGTGTCTGACTCTTTGTGACCCCATGGACTGTAGCATGCCAGGCTCTTCTGTCCATGGGATTTTCCAGGCAAAAATACTGGATTGGATTGCCATTTCCTTCTCCAGGGGATCTTCCCAACCCAGGGATTGATCCCGGGTCTCCCGAATTGTAAGCAGATGCTTTTACCCTCTATGTCACATAAACCAGGAAAAAGCATGCTAGATAGCCTTGAAAAGCACATATACATGCAAACAACCACTAGCACAGCAGCAGCAACTGATTTCTTGTTTTTTCCCTTGATATAGATAATTAAAGAGATGTGAAAACACAACTGCTCAGATGAGTGAGTCCAGGGACAAACTCAAGGTCACTGCTTTCATGTGATCATGTAACTGCACTGTGGACCACATAAAACCCTTCCTATCTTGCTTCCCATCATCTCACCCCAAGAAATATTCCAATGAAGCGTTAGTTCTAATGAAGCATTAGTTCCATTTTTTTTTTTTCTGAATTAATTTTACCTTTCCTTTTGGCCAAGGAGCTACGTTCTTTCTTAATGTTGTCCTGCCCAACAGAACTGTTCTTCAGTAAGTGTTGCTTCTGGTGATAATTCATTTCAGGACATAGGTGCTGCTGCTCCTTCCAGAATGACGGAGTTAGCCCTGCTATGTAGCAACAAAGGAAACAGCCTTTGATCCCTGCAATGTCCAGACAGGCAGGGTGGGAGATAATGAGCAAGATAGACAATTGACTCCAGCATGTTCATCGACCATTGTCAGTCTTTTTTACAAAACAACTTTCAAAGGGTTTTTTTTTTTTTGGATGAATATAGTCTTTTCCAGGTCAATAAATTTCATATGCTGGTGTTAAAAATACTCTGTTTTGCAAGTCACATCAACAGACTTGCCTGAGGATTGTAATGAATCTGAATGAATGCTTGTGGTCTGTTTAGGGTCATGTTGCACTCTTGCTTGGAATCCAGGTTTTTTTTTCCAACGAGAATACACACTCTTCACCTCCACTAAAGGACAGAGAGTTCCCACCTCATTGATGCTACTTTTGGCCATTGGGTCCACTTTGGGCCATAGAGTATGAACAGGCACAGCAGAGTTTCTATTTTGAGCTCAGGCCTTAGGAGGCCTCTCATGTTTCTGCTCATCTCTCTTGTGCTTATGCCAGAACCATAAAAAAATATGACACAGTTAGTGATGGCCCAGAGGATGAGAAAAGATCTGAACTTGAACTGCGTATTAGAGTCAACGTCAACAGAGTCCAGCCTAGAATTCTTAACCCATGTGCTGTGCTGTGCTGTGCTAAGTCCCTCAGTCGTGTCCAACTCTTTGTGACCGTATGGACTGCAACCTGCCAGGCTCCTCAGTCCATAGGGATTCTCCAGGCAAGAATATTGAAGTGGGTTGCCTTGCCCTCCTCCAGGGGCTTTTCATATACCAAACCCAGGTCTCCCATATTGCAGGTGGATTCTGTACCATCTAAGCCACCAGGGAAGCCCTCTTAACCCTTAGCTAATCAAAAAAATGTCTGAGTGAGAATCTCTACTTGTTTAAGTCACTGAGTTTTTTGAGTGTTTGTTATGCATCATCATTTTGACAACAAGGGACTAATAATACAGGTGGGACTCACAGGGAGAGACATTATACAGAAAGTAAACAAGCTTATGGTAGTAGTGCCTATTGCTGATTTTCTTATAATAGTGGAGACAGAGCATGGTGTTTTAGAAGGAAATAAAGCCCATCATGGAGTATTACTATGCTGGAGTACTACTATTCTGTTGATGACATTAGTTACATGAATCACTCACTGTCTTTAAGATTCACTTTATTTACTTACCAAATCCCAGAGTGATTGGGAGAATGATATGAAAAGAAACTATTTGAAAAGACTTAAGTTATCTAATGCTATATATGCTCGTGTGAATTATTATTATTAACCATCATAAATTGTTTGATCATCATTGTATTATATATACACATATATATTACATGACATAGTGAAGAAGATTGATTGATACTGATATTGTGAAGAAGAAAATGGGGTTTTGATAATCACCTTTAAGGACATCAGCTCAGATAACACTCACTTGTTCAGTCACTAAGTCATGTCCAATATGCTGGAACCTCATGAACTGCAACACACCAGGCTTCCCTGTCCTTCTCTATCTCTCTGAGTTTGCTCAAACTTATGTTCACTGAGTCAGTGATGCCATCCAACCATCTTATCCTCTGTTTACCCCTTATCGTCTTACCTTCAATCTTTCCCAGCATTAGGATTTTTTCTAGTGAATAGGCTCTTTGTATCAGGTAGCCGAAGTACTGGAGCTTCAGCTTCGGCTTCAGCATCAGTCCTTCCAATGAATACTCAGGGTTGATATCCTTTAGGATTGACTGATTTGATCTCCTTGTAGTCCAAGGGACTCTCAAAAGTCTTCTCCACAACTACAGTTCAAAAGTATCAATTCTTTCGTGCCCAACCTTATTTCTGGTCCAACTCTTAACTGCCATACATGACTACTGGAGAAATCATAGCTTTGACTAGATGGACCTTTGTTGGCAAAGTGATGTCTCTGCTTTTAATATGCTGTCTAGGTTTGTCATACCTTTTCTTCCAAGGAGCAAACTTTTAAATTTCATAGCTGCAGTCACTGTCTGCAGCAATTTTAGAGCCCAAGAAAATAAAATCTGTCACTGTTTCCACTTTTCCCCCATCTATTTGCCATGAAGTGATGAGACCAGATGCCATGATCTTCATTTTTTGAATATTGGGTTTAAGCCAGCTTTTTTACTCTCCTTTTTCACCTTCATCAAGAGGCCCTTTAATTCCTCTTTGTTTTCTGCCATTAAAGTGGTATCATCAACATATCTAAGGTTGTTGCTATTTCTCCCAGCAATCTTGATTCCAGCTTGTGCTTCATCCAGCCTGGCATTACACTGATGTAGGGTGACAATATACAGCCTTGAAGCATTCCTTTCCCAGTTTTGAACCAGTCCATTGTTTCATGTCCAGGACTAACTGTTGCTTCTTGTCCTGCCTACAGGTTTCTCAGGAGGCAGGCAAGGTGGTCATGTATTCCCATCTCTTTAAAAATTTTCCACAGTTTGTTGTGGTCCACACTCACATGTAGTAACATGACAAATTAATTGTATTATTTGGATTTATAGTCTCCTCCTAAATTTATTTATTGTCCTTTGCATCTTAATATTTTCCTTTTAAATTCACCTACTGCTACAAATCAAAAGATAAAGACAAATTGGTAAAATGATGAGTTCATTAAAAAGAGATATGTACACTTTAGTCCTTAACTGCAAAGCACTATCGTTTTGTCTATACATAAAAACACGATTATATTTCAACGACCATTGTTGTTGCTGTTGTTGTTTCTTTCTGAACCAGATGTCTATATTTCAGGCAGCCTGCCTGAAATCATTATTAGGTTTGGAATGAGAATCTCTCCTTGCCCTGATGGCTGTGAAGTCCATATCTTCATATGTAATCTTCCAGAATGCTCTTGGAGTCTGACAACAAGTCAGGGCTACTGTTACGTCAGCTGGTCAAAGTTAAGGGATTGTAAAGCCTGGTGCTGGGGAGGAATTTGCTAAGCTTCCCCTTTGGTGTCAGGGATGTGGTTTATTCATCTGTTTATCTAACAACATCTTGTCAAGCCCTAATTTGTAGAAGTTTCCATGCTAGGCTGAGATAACTTCATCTGAATCACTTGTGCTAGCTCTGTGTGTCTCATCACTAGGAAATTCAAAGCCATCTCCCTCTCTAGTGAGTCACCCACCAGTCAAAACGATGTTGATTTGCATATTTCTCTTTGAGCATCTGATCCTAGCCCTTTCTAGTCTTCCTGACGTGAAAGAGTTAACGCATCTTTTTCAGCACCTGTCACAATTTAGGAGCAACTCAGGCAGTGAAAAGAGTAGAGCTCAATCAATGTGGACAGAAATGTGCAGGCATTTGGAACACTATTCATAGGTTGCTCTTTTATTCTCTCTTCCTTTCCCCCAACCTTGGCCTGTGGACGTGAGTGGCAACTTAAATGAACCATAAAACTTCTCTGGAAAAATCTGCAATATGCAGAAGGAGGCAGCAAAACATTGAGATGAATGGATTTGGGAGCTTTCTGAGCAGGGGAGAGACAGCACCTAATATTTATGGGACCATTAAACTCCCGTGTGCTCTGGACCTATGAATCTGGAGACATGTCATCCAGTCGTCAACCCCAGACTCTTCACTAGCATTTATCAAAGTCACAGTCCCTCCAAAACACAACTGATTGAACAGAGCCAGAGTCCATTCTGAACTACACCGACATAGCTCTCCTCGCTTCCTAAGTGAAAGGATGTATTCCTTTTGTATGAATGGACAGTTTGTGAAAAATAAGACTTGCTTTGACTCATTGCCTAAGCAACTCCTACAAGTCTTAAGATCTCAGAGGCTGGAGGATCCCACTGTGGACCTAGAGAAGCAAGTTTGGCTTAACCAGAGTCCTACTAAATTCAACAGGAACAGACGTGAACAGGCAGAACAAGCCTTCTTCTTTTCAAAAGGCTAGAGTCTAGCTACTTCCTTGGTGGTCCAGGAGTTAAGAATCTGCCTTGCAATGCAGGGGAGGTAGGTTTGATCCCTGATCAGGGAACTAAGATCCCACATGCCAAGAAACAACGAAGTGTGCACGCTGCAGCTACTGAGCCCGTGTGTTGTGGAACTCATGTGCCACACCTTGAGGGAGTCCATGAACTGCAAATAAAGATCCAGATTCCAGACGAAGATCGTGCATGCTGCAGCTAAGATCCAACACAGTCAATTAAGTATAAATGAGTAAATATATTATTTTAATGAAATGGATGTCTTTTAAAAAAAAGAAAACACCTCAGAGTTTGAATCTAACTTTGACACAACTTTTTGGCCTTGGGCTCCTGTTTAATTTTTCTGAGCCAGGCTCTCCTCATGCTCCCCATCTTTCAAGTGGGAGCATGAATCCTTGATCTTGCTAATGACTCCACACAGTCTGGGTTCTCTCTGTGCCAAGCCCTGTGCTATAGCCTGGGGTTACAATAGTAAACAAGCACCCTTTGTTCCTGCGGCCATGGTGTTTAGTGGTTTAGAAGGGAAGAGAAATACTGCACATGTATTGTAAATGTGGTGAGGGTCATAAAGAGAAAACGCAGCACGTGGCAGAAACAGGAAGCAGGAAGTCCTAACTTATTCTGAGAGTCAGAAGGGCCTCCCTGAGGAAATGCTGTTGGAGAGTGAGACATGAAGGACAAGGAGGTGATTATTAGCTATTGAGAGGTCAGAGAGATTCCAGGGAAGAGAAGAGGGCATGCAATTCACAACTTGGTGTTGTGGGGAAATTAAAAGAATAAATGCCTTTGACAGAGCTTTATATACTGCCTCTGGAGATTTGCCAAGGATCACCAGCATTTCCACAGAGCCATAAAAGAAAACCCATAAGGGACCCTATTCTCTTAAACACACAAGCTTCCTTTCCATGATTACCGCTAAATACTCTTGAGGTTCATTTCTTAGGTGGAGAGGCAATTGAAACCTAGATCATAATCTCAGTGGAAATAAAACTCTGGTCCTTTCCTGTCTCCAATATGCTGGCCTACAGGGGACACCACTGAGGGAATGAGTCACAACATCTACTGTCTTAAAAGATGCTTACTCCTTGGAAGAATAAATATGACAAACCTTGACAGCGTATTAAAAAAAAAGCAGAAACATTATTTTGCTGACAAAGATCCGTATAGTCAAAGCTATGGTTTTTCCAGTAGTCACGTATGGATGTGAGAGTTAGTCCATAAAGAAGGCTGAACACTGAAGAATTGATGCTTTTGAACTGTGGTGTTGGAGAAGACTCTCGCTAGTCCCTTGGACAGCAAGGAGATCAAACCAGTCCATCCTAAAAGACATCAGTCCTGAATATTCATTGGAAGGACTGATGCTGAAGCTGAAGTTCCAATACTTTGGCCATCTGATTTGAAGATCTGACTCCTTGGAAAAGACCCTGATGCTGGGAAAGATAGAAGGCAGGGAGGAGAAGGGGTGACAGAGGATGAGATGGTGGGATGGTATCACCAACTCAATGGACATGAGTCTGAGCAAGCTATGGGAGATGGTGAAGGACGGGGAAGCCTGGCATGCTGCAGTCCTTGGGGTTGCAAACAATCAAATATGACTGAGCAACTGAATAACTTTTCTCTTCTGTCATCCACTAGCTTGTGTTCTAAGCCATGTTCCAGCCCACCTCTCTTAGGGAGTTCCCCATCTGCTCAAGTACACCTATGAAGTTGGAGATGGTCTTTGCCCTCCGAAGGCAAATATTAGATCCTAAACCTAATCTCACAGTCCCCTTCTCTGTCCTTCTCTAGGTCGTGTGAATTATTATACAGCAACCCCAGAGCATTGGTCTTGACAAGGTGGAACTGAGTTCGCCTCTACTCAGAGACATGCTGGGATTTAAACACTCTTTTTTTTTTTTTTTTCTGGAAATTACAGAAAAATTGTATATATATATATTTTCAGATTCTGTGATCTCCAAGGAAATGCTGTAGGTATCTAAAGCTGGGTTTACATGTATTTTTCCAAAGGGTAAATAAATTAGGCTTTGGAAACCACATGTTGTCATCACTTTGGTTTGTCTTTCACAATATTTTTAAAGTATAGATAGCTCTCTTCTTCCAGGAACATAGAAACTGACTGCAGTCCTAACTTGGTCCATGCACTGTAGTTTGCCACTCCTCATGCATGTGTGCATGCTGTATCTTCAGACGTGTCCGACTCTTTGTGATCCTGTGGACTATAGCTTTCCAGAATCCATGGGATTCTCCAGGCAAGAATACTGGAGTGAGTTGCCATGCCTTCCTGCAGAGGATCTTCCTGACCCAGGGACTGAACCTATGTCTCCAGCACCTCCTGCACTGGCAAGTGTGTGTGTGTGTGTGTGTGTGTGTGTGTGTGTGTGTGTGTGTGTTTTAACCACGAGCACCACCTGGGAAGCCTCTAGAGTAAAGATGGATCAGAGCCAGGAAACTCAACCTGAGGAGCTGTCTCTTTCTTCGCTCTCTTGAGCATTAATAATTGTCAACTAGATGCTATGTGCCAATGAGGTGGGTCACTGTCTTTCAAAAGACAGTCTCTTCAATTTAAATACTATATTTATACTCTTAAATTTGTAAAAATAAACAGCAAATATAAAAGAAATGGGCAGTAGCAGTAAAAAAAAAAAAAAAGAAAGAAAGAAAAAGAAAAAAACCCATCTGCCAATGCAGGAGATTTGAGATGAGGGTTCGATTTCTGGGTCAGGAAGATCCAGGAGGAAGAGGGCAGTATTCTTGCCCAGAGAATCCCATGGACAGAGGTCCTGGCATGCTACAGCCTATGGGCTCACAAGGAGTCGGACATGACTGAGGCAACTTAGCATGCATACATAAAAGAAAATAGAAAGTAGAAATCTCTTTATGAGGAAAAGTGGTATAGTTAGTGATGCTCTCAGGTATACTTAAGTCATTAAGAAAGTACATCCTTATAGTCCTTATCTCAAGAAATAAAAATATTTTTCTATCTTGTATTTATATGAAATAATAGATGTTAACAACTTATTCTGTGTTTATCTCACAAATTATGTAAATCAAACCATTATGCTGTACACTTTTAACTTCTACAGTCCTGCATGTCAATTATATTGCAATAAAACCAGGAAAAAAATAAAAAGAAAATATGATTTATCCCTCTCTCTCCTGACATCACGGAGGAATTTGTGTGATTGAAAGAATTCAGGGTGGACAGGCAGTACTTCATGGTGTTCAGAGTGAAGATTCTATAACCAGGTGACCTAGTCTCACATCCTGATTTCAGAACACAGGACTTTGAGAGTAAGTTAATATATCTGTTCTTGATCAAGTCATTAGAAGAATGATTAAGGTAATGATTGTGAAGTATTTGGGACACTGCTGGATATATAATAACCACTGAAAACTTTAGAATATTTAATTTTATGCATCAAGAATCAAAATACATATATACAATGGAATATTACTCAACCATGGACTTTCCTGTAGCTCAGCTGGTAAAGAATTCTCCTGCAATGCAGGAGACCCCGGTTCAATTCCTGGGTCGGGAAGATCCCCTGGATAACAGATAGGCTACCCATTCCAGTATTCTTGGGCTTCCCTGGTGACTCAGATGGTAAAGAATCTTCCTGCAATGTAGGAGACATGGGTTCAATCCCTGGATTGGGAAGATATCCTGGAGGAGAGCACGACAACCCACTTCACTATTCTTGTCTGGAGAATTCCCATTGACAGAGGAGCTTGGCGGGCTACAGTCCTTGGGGTCACAAAGAGTCAGACACGACTGAGTGACTAAACACATTACTCAACCATAAAAGGGAATGAAATTGGATTTGTCAAGACATAGATAAAGTCTGTCATACAGAGTGAAGTAAGAAAGAGAAAAATGAATATTGTATATTAATGCATATATGTGGAATCTAGAAAAAGTGGTACAGATGAAGCTATTTGCAGGGCAGAAATGGAGATGCAAACATAGGGAATAGACATGTGGGCCTGGAGGAGGACATGGAATTAACTGGGAGATTGGGATTAACGTATATACACAACCATGTGCAAAATGGTCAGTTAGTGGAAGATGCTATGCAGCACCGGGAGCTCAGCTTAGTGTTCTGTGATGATCTAGAGGTTGGGAGTAGGGTGGAGTGGGAGGGATATCCAAGAGGGAGGGGATGTGTGTATACATATCGCTGATTCATTTCATTGTTCAACAGAAACTAACACAATGTTGTAAAGAAACTATGTTGTTGTTTAGTTGAAAGTCAAGTCAAACTCTTTTGGGACCCCGTGGGCTTTAGCCCATCAGCCTCCTCTGTCCATGGGATTTCCCAGGCAAGAATACTGGAGTGGGTTGCCATTTCCTTCTCCAGGGGATCTTCTCAACTCAGGAATTGAACCTGCACCTCCTGCATTGCAGATGGAGACAACTATACCTCAAAAAAAAAAAAAAAATCACAATACATTGTTAAACTGAAAAGCAGGAAATAGGGTGGCTATAACTTCAATGGTAGAGGCTCTAGATGGTGTTTTTCTTCCAGAGACAAGTCACACTGCCTTCTGACAGGCAGCTAGATTAGGGCAGATGATCTCATTGCCATCAGGTATTGGTTTTGGACTCTGTAAGGCTCATTCCACTGCTGGTTTACCTCTACTTGGGCTCAAGTCCTCCAGGTTCCCACTGAAAGCCAGGAATGTCTGCAAAGCTGGTCTTCTATGGCATATTTTGAACTCCATTTTGCTTTCTATTAAGGACTGATTTCTAATCACTTTTCAGCTTGGTTTTTAGCCTCTCACCCTGAACAGCTTAAATGTCTCGGTCTTTCTAGCTGACAAATAAATAAATAACACCAGCAGCCTTGGAGATTGTCCATCTTCTATTGAGAGACAGATTCAGTGTTTTCTGAGAAACAGAACTAAATGAGAACTCGGCCAGAGGGTAACTGTACCTGTTTTCTTGGCTTATTTCTCATTCCAGTGCTGGTTAATGAAACAGCCTATGATGATGAAAATATTCTAGGTCCGTGATGCCCTGTCAGGTTGTCACCATCCTCATGTGGGTATTGAGATCTTACCATGTAGTTGGGACAGTCTAGAAGTAAATGTCTAGTTAACTCTTTAATTAACTAATTGCATAATTCTAATTAATTTAAATGTAAATAGTTACATGTGGCAAGTACTTGTCCAAATGGACACCACAGGTCTGTACTGTAGCTTTAGGTATAGCATTTGACAACTTCCGTTCATTTGGAAATATGTTATATAAAATGGTTAGACAATTGAAGGCTAATTCTAGCAAGTTAAGGTCAACTCTATGTGTCAACTTTCCTTACCTTAGGAGGAGATTTAATAAGGGAATGTCACTCTTAGCAAAATCCAGCATTGCTGGTGACAATAAAAGAAGTTAGAGATGAAAATGTTAACGATCCATTTGCTCCATCTTCATGTCCTTCCCATATACTACCTCCTCCTAGATGATGTCTCATAAAAGGATTCTCAGAAATCAACATGCAATAGTGTATATGTGTCGATTGCTGTTGCATGACACATATACACTATTGATGTGCATGCCAAGTCACTTCAGTTGTGTCTGACTCTTTGCGATCCTATGGACTGTAGCCTGTCAGGCTCCTCTGTCCATGCGATCCTCCAGGCAAGAATACTGGAGTGGGTTGCCATTTCCTTCTCCAGGGGATCTTCCCAACCCAGGGATCAAACCTGTGTCTCCTGCATCTCCTGACATTGGCAGGTGATTCTTTACTGCTGAGCCACCTGGGAAGCCCAGAGCAATTATACTGCAATAAAAATTACTTTGAAAAAGGAAATCAACACGCAATGTTTCCAAACCTCATTTCTTTTTTTTTTGTTGTTGTTGTTGTTTTAGCAGTAGAACTTCTTGAGACACTAAGACTTTCATGAAATGCTCATATTGGTCAGATAAGCACGGGGAAGCAGACTTGTGGTCACACCTGATTTCATGTCTTCCTTTCCCCACATATGATCCCTTCAGGACTCTGCAGGGCAGTTTGGAAACTATGATACTAACAGACTGCTCTGGCTCTCTACAAGAATCAACTGAAGTCCAGAGAAATGATGTACTGGCTCTAAGACACTTGGCTTCTAAAACAAATGGGACAAACATTCAGGCCACTTGTCTCCAGATGTTGCTTCTGCCTGAAGCTTTTCTGACTTCATAAATCTTTCTAATGCCACTAAAAGTTGGATGGAGCCTGTACCCTATCACATAGCAGGTCTTCTGCATCCTGTCTGGAGTTGTTCACTACTGTCTACTTGCAATGCATTTCTCTTGTTTCCTTACCCACGCCATCAGTTCCTTAAAAGCAGGAACTTTGCCATCCATTCCTGTTATAGCCAGGGTACATTTGGCAGAGTGTGAATGTCTATTTGAATGATGATTCTTGTTGTAAGTCACTTTACTGAAAGTTCATTGAATACCCAGCATATTCTGATGCCTTGGGTGAATATAAGAGACAAAAATAGTCTCTCTTTAGGAACCTAGAGCTTAGTTGGAGAAACAGGACAGTGCAGAGGAATAACTACAAGGGTGTCTCTCTAAGTGAACTCCAGAGAGCTCCTGAATCAGACCTATTGAAGAGTTCACTGAGAATTCAGATTCTCGGATCTCACACCCAATTCAGATTGGGCAAGGCCCATGAGTCATCATTTATCATTATTTCCTTAGTTGACTTCGTGCACTTGTAATTTTGAAAACTGGAGAATATTAGTTGGCAATCATTTAAAATAGTCTTGAATACCTTCTTGAATACCTAGGTAGATAACAATATTAGAAAACCTTAGTGATCCAAAGAGAGGATGCTGGCTGCATGATGTTAAGTAGAGGAACTGAGGGATGGAACAGAATAAGCAACCACTCCTGTTGAAGCTGCCTCTTTAATCACATAACATTGGTAACATCAGTCCCCAAGATGTAGAGCCTTCTGTCCTGGTGAGTGAAGTGCCTTTGTTACAATTAGCTGGCACTCCAGATAAACTGGTTACCAGCTCAGGGAGATGGAGTTGCAGGGTGAGGCTGCACTTCTGGAAAAGCCACATGGAGGATACCAGAAGATATCAGTGTGGAGAAGGACTTGTCAGTGGCTGAGTTCAGTGTCTATTGCTTCATAACAAAGTACCCCAAAACTCAGTGGTTTAAAAAATTAACATTTAATATTTGACACAGTTTTTGAAGGACAAGAATCTGGGAACAGCATAATGAGTTATTTCTGGTTTAGGACCTCTTACAAGTTTGCAGTCAAGATGTTGGCCTCAAATCCAAGCATCTGAAGCCTTGCCTGAGGTTAAAGTTTCTGCTTCCATGCTCGCTTGTGTGGCTGTGGGCAGAAGGCTTCAGGTCTCTGTGGACTGTTGTCTGGAGGCCTCAGCTCTTTACCTTGTGGGTGATTGCACAAGACTGTTCATGGCATGGTGTCTCTCTTTCCCAGATCAAGTGATGAGAGAGAGAGAGAGCGATATAAGAGAGAGAGAGAGAGAGACAGAGAGAGAACCCTGAGAAGAAAGCACACCTTTCAAGTTCAGAAGTGATGTTTACCATCACTTCTGCCATATTCTGCTGGTCACAGAGACCAACTTTCGTGGGCAGAGATTATGCAAAGCTGTGAATACCAGGATGTGGGGATCACTGGGAACCATCGTTGGAGGGGCTACTCTAGGAGTCTTCAGGGACAGATGACTCCTAACATAGCGTTGGTTGTGCAGCCGGTGTCCTCAATTTAGACCGAGTATAAATCTTAGTTTTTAAATCTCCAACCGAGGATGTTTTCTCATGCACTCACATATAGAAACCCTCCAGATCTTTTCTTTCACAAGCCACCCTTGCTTACTGCTTGTGTTTTCCCAAGCTTTCTTCTATAACCATGCTCCATACCCACCACCATATGATCCTACCAAGGGGAAGTTATTCTGAGGGAGTTGGTGCCCCTGTTACAGTTCTTTCCCCAACTCCCCACCACAACCCTGCTTTAGGCTGAAAACAAGGAGAATAACCTTCTGGTTCATGACAAAGAGTTGCGAGTAACAGACACGCCTGTGTTTCTTAGGTAGTTTGATGGTAAAAATTGCTTCCAGGAAAGCTACCCTGGACATGTCCATGTTTCTGTAACATGTCTGAGTTCCTTATTTGTTGATATAGTAATTTTTATATTAATAACTGTTAATATAGTATTTTTAATAGCATTTTTGGCCTTCTGGAGTGAAAGCCTTCATATAACTTCTTTAAAAACATTTTAAAACACAATTTTAACTTTTATTTACATCTTGGCATCTTTCACATGTGTGTACATGTATATATATATATATATATATATATCTTCAGATTTTAAAAGATAAACTACTGATATATGATTGTGTGGGGCTTCCCAGATGGCACTATTGATAAAGAACCCACCTGACAATGCAGGAGACATAAAAGACACTGACTGGTTCGATCCTTCAATCAGGAAGATTCCCTGCGGGAGGGCATGGCAACCCACTCCAGTGTTCTTGCCTGAAGAATCCCATGGACAGAGGAGCCTGATGGGCTACACACCATAGAGTCACAAAGAGCTGCACACAACTGAAGTGACTTAGCATAGCATAAAGCTGTATTCACTGTGTATATATAATGTTGAATCTTGTTTATTTATTATTATTTTTACTTAGATTTACATTGATACTTTTGAACTGTGGTGTTGGAGGAGACTCTTGAGAGTCCCTTGGACTGCAAGGAGATCCAACCAGTCCATTTTGAAGGAGATCAGCCCTGGGATTTCTTTGGAAGGAATGATGCTAAAGCTGAAACTTCAGTACTTTGTCCACCTCATGTGAAGAGTTGACTCATTGGCAAAAACTCTGATGCTGGGAGGGACTGGGGGCAGGAGGAGAAGAGGACGACAGAGGATGAGATGGTTGGATGGTATCACTGACTCGATGGGCGTTGAGTCTGAGTGAACTCTGGGAGTTGGTGATGGACAGGAGTCCTGGTGGGCTGCAATTCATGGGGTCACAAAGAGTTGGACATGACTGAGTGACTGAACTGAACTGACATTTTCTTTTACCATTTTTCCCTAAGTTTTACCATTTCCCATGGTTTTACATTTTTCTCATAACCAGTAGTCATTCATTCATTCAACAAATTCTATTGAATGCTTAACCTAAACTAGGGCCATTCTAGGCACTGGGGTTATAGTCTTGGACAAGACAGCCCACTTCCGGCTCTCAGATTGCTGACGTTATCTCTGAAGAGAGAAAGAGTAGATAGTCAAGTAAACAAGCTAATTTCATATAGTGATGAAGGTCTCCAGCTAAATAAAGCAGGTTACTGTGAGGGAGTGCTGGGCAAGAGGCATTTACTTAATAGACTGGGTTCTTTAGAACCAGGAAGAAATTGGAGCTGAGACTTGAATGATAGAGTCAGCCATGAGAAGAGATATGGGACAAAATTTATGGACTGGCAGAATAGAAAGTGATGGTCATTTGAAGTCAGAGTAAGTTTGATGTGGCTGAGAACAAAACAGAAAGCCAGTATGATTAGAACATGGTGAGTGTTGAAGAGGGAGACAGCGAAGATCTCCAGAGGAAGATAGGAATGGGTGATGTGAGGGTTAACAGGTTAGAGTAAAGAATTCTGTTACACTAAGTGCAATGAAATCCTTTAGAGTTTTAGCTAACAACTAGTCAAGGCTATATATTGTCACCTTGCTTATTTAACTTCTATGCAGAGTACATCATGAGAAACGCTGGGCTGGAAGAAACACAAGCTGGAATCAAGATTGCCAGGAGAAATATCAGTCACCTCAGATATGCAGATGACACCACCCTTATGGCAGAAAGTGAAAAGGAACTAAAAGCCTCTTGATGAAAGTGAAAGAGGAGAGTGAAAAAGTTGGCCAAAAGCTCAACATTCAGAAAACAAATATCATGGCATCTGGTCCCATCACTTCACGGAAATAGATGGGGAAACAGTGGAAACAGTGTCAGACTTTATTTTGGGGGGCTCCAAAATCACTGCAGATGGTGACTGCAGCCATGAAATTAGAAGACGCTTACTCCTTGGAAGAAAAGTTATGACCAACCTAGATAGTATATTCAAAAGCAGAGATATTACTTTTCCGACTAAGGCCGTCTAGGCAAGGCTGTGGTTTTCCCAGTGGTCATGTATGGATGTGAGAGTTGGACTGTGAAGAAGGCTAAGCACCAAAGAATTGATGCTTTTGAACTGTGGTGCTGGAGAAGACTCTTGAGAGTCCCTTGGACTGCAAGGAGATCCAACCAGCCCATTCTGAAGGAGATCAGCCCTGAGATTTCTTTGGAAGGAATGATGCTAAAGCTGAAACTCCAGTACTTTGGCCACTTCATGCGAACAGGTGACTCACTGGAAAAGACTCTGATGCTGGGAGTGATTGGGGGCATGAGGGAGAAGGGGGACGACAGAGGATGAGATGGCTGGATGGCATCACTGACTCTATGGGAGTGAGTCTAAATGAACTCTGGGAGTTGGTGATGGACAAGGAGGCCTGGCATGCTGCGATTCATGGGGTCGCAAAGAGTTGGACACGACTGAGGCAACTGAACTGAACTGAACTGAACTGAGTCCAAGTAGGAACATAGTTGATACTCTGTAAATATTTGTTGGATAAATCAACAAATTATGCATTACTTAACCATTTATAGAATAAAAATATCCATTTTTTCTGTTATAGATCATAAATATAGTACATTTGATTCTTCTCCATATCATTTTATTTATGTTGAGGTGGTGGGCCTTAAAGTTTCTTGGATCAACAGAAATTTTAGAGAATATCTTAGTCCAAAAATGCCAAAGTACATTCTGCATTGATTAGAAAAAGTAAAATACAAGGCTTTTGATATGAGATCAAAGACAGCTCACATTTGTTTTAGCAGGTCCTCATTTTAACATTGTACTGTCATCTGCCAAATCTCATGTCTACTTTCATTGTAGTTTGTGCCAATTACACATTTTCCTAAAGCATTGAAGACTTTCTTTAATCACTGATGGAAACATCCTCAATAGTCAAGGAGCAAGAAACATACTCTATAGTGAACTTTATCTTATAAGTATAATATGACAGTCTCACTTCATTCAGTAATACTAGCCTTTGCTGAAATGTTTGAGATTTCATAAACTTGAAAATATCTTGCAGGCTGTTACTTCCATAGTGCTAAAACTAGAAGGTCCATAGTCTTTCCTCCAAAGGGGTCCATGTGAACCCCTTGACTTCTTCAGGAAAGCAATCGTCAGGACTAGAGTAGATATCAGTGAGATGGAGGCCATCCTTTTCTGGTTGGAATGAGAAGACTAGAGTCTTCCAGTACAGATTGTAATTGATGTCCTGCTTACTCCTCCTGAACAGGTTGGGCAAACCCATATGATGCTAGAGCCTTGGGGTAAGGCTGATGACCCTTCACCCACATTCTCTGCAGATGACTCTATTTCTTGCTTTGCCATGATGGCTATTGTCCACCTGGCCCTCCCTCCTTTGCCCTTCTCTGGGTTTCCATCTTACTCACCCCTAAAAGATCTGTATTTCTCTGGAGTTTGTCCAAGGCTTTCATTGCTCTTCATTCTGTATGAGATTCATCCACTCTTGTAGCTTCAATTCATCTATAGGCAGATGACTCAAGTCTGTAGGTCTAATCAGGACTCCCCAACCAGTGTGACTAGAGCTGAAAGGACCATCTCTCCCTCCCCTATCAGCCTGAAATCTCACCTCTAATGTCCTCTGTCTCAGTGAATAATTTCATTTGCCACCATGTTGCTTGGTGCAGAGTCTTTGGAATTCATTTTTGACCTCCTCCTTCCAACTAATCACCCATAGACTCAAGGCCCTTAGCCTTAGATGATCCAAACACACTCAACTCTTCAGCCTTCTTTGTAGAACTTTCCTTTATGCTGTAAGATGCTTTTGCTTGACTGGACTAATTCCAGCTCCTCTAAGCTTTGTCTCACCCTCTGTTATCTCTGGGCTTTTGCATATCTTATTTCTTCTGCCAGGAACACACTTCCATTTGCTACCCTCTCTTCCTGGGTAACATTTAGTCATTTCTTAGCTCTTAATGTAAAAATCGCTTCATCCATGTCTCTCTTCTGGATAACTGGATAGTTTAGATTCCTCAGGAATGCCCCCTTTCCCTGTCTATGCCAGGCATCTTGCCTTCCCCTGCTATGATATAATAGTTACAATCACTTAACGATCTGTCTCCTCCTCTAAACTTTGTTCACCACCAATTCCCCAGTTCCTGGCCAGTGGAAGTTACTCAAGTGGAATGCTGATGATAATTGAGAGAACTAGGGCTTTCCCATCTCTAATGACTGTACCTCTAAGTCACCCCCCTCCCCTTCCTCTTACAACCATGTGGAGGCATGTGACAAAGTTCCAGCCAATGGAATGTAAACGTTGTCGATCACTTTCTTAAAAGGAAACTATTTGCCTTCTACTTCTGCTTTCTCCTGTTTCTCAAACTAGAATGTAAGGGACTTCCCTGGCCGTCCAGTGGTGAGATTCCACACTTTCAATACCAGGGGTGAGAGTTCAATCCCTGGTCAGGATACTAAGATTCCACATGCAGGTTGGTGTGGCTAAAAAAATAAATAAATAAAGCACAACAAACTTAGGACAGGTAATCTTATGAAACTAAAACTAAAAATAAGTTTTGAGGCATATAATATGTGCAATCTTTGAATATGGTCTGATAGACCCAAAATTTGAAGTTAAACTCTCTAAACTGTTTAAGCAAAATTAATCCAGAAGGTGTTTACTAAGCGTGTGGTATGTGAGGGGGAAGGTGTCATGGTAGCAGAGCTTAAGCCGTTGCTGTTCTCTGCCATCTTCGTCCACTCTTCCCTGGGCAGGTTTCGCTGGCCATTAGTTGTTTTCTCTCCAGTTAATCAAATCTCAGGGCCAGAGATAATTGCCGAGAAAAACAAACACAAAAGAGCCAAGGCAACTCATGACCTGGGTCCCTCCTACCAGTTCGCCTCCCTCACAGGCTCCCGCTTACCCTTTGCCCCTTTATCCAGGCCTCTGCCTTTACAAGCTCCTCTCTTTCTGCCCAGTGTCTTAAATAGATGTAGCTCCAGGGATGTGGTCCTTAACTATTTCTCTTTTCACACCCTACCCTTTCTCTGAGTGACCCTGTTTATGTCCATGATTTCAACTTCCATTCACATGTTGCTGTTGTCAGGTCATTACCTTTAGCCAGCATTACTTGCTGAAGGGCTAGATCTGTGTTAACAACTAACTGCCTAATAGGAATGTCCATCTGGGCAACCACAAAGTACCTCAACAGGTCCAGAAACAAACGTATCATTTGTCGGGTGCATCGGCCTCCTCTTGTCAACTGCCTCCTCCACAAGTTCTCAAACTAAACTTTAGTGCCATGCTATTGGCGCTATGCGGAGAAGGCAATGGCACCCCCACTCAAGTACTCTTGCCTGGCAAATCCCATGGAAGGAGGAGCCTGGTGGGCTGCAGTCCATGGGGTCGCTAAGAGTCCCGATACGACTGAGCAACTTCACTTTCACTTTCACTTTCATGCACTGGAGAAGGAATGGCAGCCCACTCCAGTGTTCTTGCCTGGAGAATCCCAGGAACAGGGGAGCCTGTATATAGGTATGGCTGATTCATTTTGCTGTACAGTAGAAAGTAACACATTGGAAAGCAATCACACTCCAATAAAACTGATAAAAATTAAAAAGAAAAACTTTAGAATCATGAGGTGTAATAAAGGTAATAAACGTTCACAGTTCTTTAATATGAACCTTTCATGTTAACCATAAGCCAGACACTCTTCCAAGATAATATATATATAATATAAAATATATCAACTTAATCTTTAAAATAGTAAGTACTATTACATTGGATAAAGAAAAGGCAAGCCATTCCAGTGTTCTTGCCTGGAGAATCCCAGCGAAGGGGGCCTGGTGGGCTGCCGTCTATAGGGTCACACAGTCGGACACGACCGAAGCAACTTAGCAGCAGCAGCAGCAGCAGCAGCAGCAAGTACTATTACAACCCCACTTTACAGTTGGATTACTAAAACACAAAGAGGTAAAGTAACTTGACCCACATTTAAGTTGCCAAAGACAGGATTTAAACCATGGTTGGCTCAGAGTCAGGACACATAACTACTATGCTATGTGATTCCAGAAGCACTAGGTTGTAAAATACTGCTTTCTTCACTAGTGAGAAAGATTCTTGAGAACTGGCTTCCTAAAATTAAGCTTTGACATTCCAGCACCTAGCTCCATGCCAGGTACATAATCCTGTTCACTGAATAAAGAAAGAAAATAAGTAAATAAAGAGTGCAGGAGAGTTTGGAAAAGTAACTGTGACATTAACCACAAGTCCAAGACAATCTGTTACAGAAAGCTGTCTTCTCCTTCCACTTCCCCTAGAGCTTCTCTTCTACTCAAGAATTTGCAGCATCTTCAGAACCCCAGAAAGAAGTTTATTAAATATGTCAGAATAGTAGCTGGAGGCAGAGAGTAGAAGGAAAAAGAAACAGAGGAAGAAAGCATCTTCCATTTTCTTATAGCAGGGGCTTCAGTTTCTCCAGGCTTTAATTTGTCACATTAAAGCAGAGTCTAGTTTTTAAGTATTTTTAAGTATAGTGGTTTTGTTCATCACAAGAGGAATAAAATAGATCCATATAATTTCATTTTTCCCCACACAGAGAAAAAAGTAAGAAGAACTAAGTCTTACTGAGGTATTAGCAAGTTCCAGGCCCTGTGCTAGGCAGGTTCTGAGCCTTTGGGAGCCTATTATTATCAGTTCTACTCTATAAGTGGGTAAACTGAGGCAAGGAGAAGGTTGAGAAACTTGGCCTAGGATGACAGCAAATATTTGGATGATCCGGATTTGAACACAGGTTGTGTATCTATGGAACTTCTGCCCTTAACTCCCAAGGGTGTGCATGAAAATGAACTTTTAACAAACCTGAATAGTGATGAGTTGGGAATAGGAAGTGATTTATCATCAGTAGTATTTTCCCATTTTTTGAAGGACAGTGAGGAGAGTCATGTTTTGATTTGGAAAAGATTTCTCCATTCATTTCACTCAGGGCTTCATCAGCATGCAACATGGAAAGGCAAGGCCAGGAAAAACAGCCATAAACAAGAAACACAAAATTTAAGGAAAGTCTGTTCAATCAGCTGCAGCTGCCATTAATTTCAATAAATATCCAATTAAATTCATTGGCAGACAGCTCATAAATCTTGGAGAGAAATGGATCACTTCAAAGAATCTGGAACCTTTGGATGCTTGCTGAGTAATGTCCTCTTTCAATGTGTTCATGCTTAATATTAATTTTAATTTTCTGAGTATACCCTGGATAATTTTGAAACCCTATGGGACTTGGTTTACAGGGTGCCTTTCCTTTTAAGAGGTTGGAAGTGTAAAAGCAGAATTGATTAAAATACACATTTATTATAAATATACTGGCATGAAATTGCTCATTCTTGCTGACTTTAAAGATGTGAATTCTCATATCTTGACCAGGGGTTGCTTCTGGTTTAAGGTGGTGTTTTGTAACAGTTTGTATCAGCAAAGATTAGGCAAACTGTGCAAAGTCTAAAAGGAAAGTTTGCTCATTTCTGTCCAACTTTGATATTAAAGCCGTAACTCAGGATCAAATACATGTTCAGTCATTTTACTAAACACTGACTTCTGTGTTTAGCTCATCTGAGGCCAGAAAAACAGCAACTTTCATTATAATTATAATAGCTACTTTTAGAAATTTCTGTAGTTCCTTAAGAGGAGAATATTTCCATGGTCTTTAATCGCAATCTCTCACTGCTCCAAGACTATGTTTTTTTCCAGTTTTCTAAAACTGCATTAGAAGTCCAAGAAGACCTCAGAGTGCATGAAGTCACTTGAAAAAAAAATAAGGCCCAAATATAAGAAATGGCCACATAAATGCAGTCCTTCTTGGGTTCTCTGCATAAACCTGCTATTTCCCCCTGGGTTCCTCTTTGTTGTTGTTGATTAGTTGCTGAGTCATGTCTGACTCTTTTGTGACCCCATAGACTGTAGCCCACCAGACTCCTCTGTACATGGGATCTCCCAGGCAAGAGTAATGGAGTGGGCTGCCATTTCCTTCTCCAGGAGATCTTCCCGACCCAGGGATCTGACCCATGTCTCCTGCATTGGCAGGCAGATTCTTTACCACTGAGCCATCAGGGAAGTCTCTGGGTTAGTCTTTACTGGGGATCAATTATACTGGAGCTTCACACAACCATAACAGTTATAACTGTTTTTATGTGTTCACTTTGACTTTTTAAAGTCATATGTTAAAAATTCAGAAAACAAAATAAACCACCCCCAGTGAAGAACATTATTTGTTCTTCTCCTTCCTCCTTTTTTTTTTTTTAATTAATTCCTGAAGACCTATAGAAGAATTGAAACATTTGGGTAAAAATGCAATAGTTAAGAGTAAAATTTTCCTTGGTGGATATTTTTGTTAATACTTAGGGCCATCTCCTTTCTTCTCAGTGGTCCCATGTACTGCTGCTGCTGCTGCTGCTGCTAAGTCGCTTCAGTCGTGTCGAACTCTGTGCAACCCCATAGACGGCAGCCCACCAGGCTCCCCTGTCCCTGGGATTCTCCAGGCAAGAACACTGGAGTGGGTTGCCATTTCCTTCTCCAATGCAAGAAAGTGAAAAGTGAAAGTGAAGTCCCTCAGTCGTGCCCGACTCTTAGCGACCCCATGGACTGCAGCCTACCAGGCTCCTCCGTCCATGGGATTTTCCAGGCAAGAGTACTGGAGTGGGGTGCCATTGCCTTCTCCAGGTCCCATGTACTATAGAGGCTTAAAGTCTAAACACCACATTTCCCGGACTCCTTTTACAGAGATTCCACCTGTGAGTGGTGTTTGCATGAGGTACACCAAGTGAAAGAGAGGAAGGCAGATGACACAGGTGAACCTGTTTGCAGGGCAGAAATAGAGACACAGGCGTAGAGTATGGATATGTGAACATAGTGGGGGAGGGGGCGGTGGATGAACAGCCAGAGCAGCATTGACATATATGCACTACCACGTCTAAAATCGGAGAAGCCAATGGCTCCCCCACTCCAGTGCTCTTGCCTGGCAAATCCCATGGACGGAGCAGCCTGGTGGGCTGCAGCCCAGGGGGTCGCGAAGAATCAGGCACGACTGAGCGACTTCACTTTCACTTTTCACTTTCATGCACTCGAGAAGGCAGTGGCACCCCACTCCAGTCCTCTTGCCTGGAAAATCCCATGGGCGGAGGAGCCTGGCAGGCTGCAGTCCATGGAGTCGCAAAGAGTCCGGCATGACTGAGGGACTTCACTTTCACTTTTCACTTTCATGCACTGGAGAACGAAATGGCAACCCACTCCAGTGTTCTTGCCTGGAGAATCCCAGGGACAGGGAGCCTGGTGGGCTGCTGTCTATGGGGTCACACACACAGAGTTGGACACGACTGAAGTGACTTAGCAGCAGCAGCAGCATGTCTAAAATAGATAACTAGTGGAAACCTGCTGTACAGCACAGGGAGCTCAGCTCAGTGCTCAGTGATGACTTAGAGGGATGGAATGGGGGATGAGGAGGGAGGGGATATATGTATACATATAGCTCATTCACATTGTCGTACAGCAGAAACTAGCACAACATTGTAAAGCAATTATATTCCAATAAAAGAACAATGCCAAGAGATTGTATTATGCCTGAGTATAATGATATAAAATTAACAGTGAACCACAAACACAAAAATATTTTAGATGAATTTAAAACAGACATTGTGCTTCATACATGGGAAAAAAATGACCTAATTTGAACTGAACATCTACTCTGTGACAAATTTCTTCATCTCTTTCTGAATTTATCTACTTTTTTGTTGTTATTGTTTCTTATTATGGTTAAAATATATCTAAGGCTTAGTTTATTATATAACACAGAGTAGCTATATAACAATTTTTTAAAAAAATAAATGAATGAGTGAATGCATGAAAGCTGATACGGTTCAAGAACCAAATATATTGTAGTTTCTAGTTTCTTCTAGCTTTTCTAGTCTTAGTCATTGGAAATTCCCTGTCTTGGGGCATCTGGGAATACCTAAGCAACCTGGGGACTGGCTACAGCTTCTCATTTTTAACTAGAAGACTGCCATCTCTCTTCACTCATTCATAGTTACAAGGATGCTGTATCCTCATTCATTCATTCTTTTATTTACTTGCACATTCATCCTTTAAGCACACTGATAATCTATAGACACTGTATTAGGTAAAGGAGATAAAATGATGAACGAGGTACAGTTTCTAGTCCTTGAAGATTTCAGACTCTAAGGCATTTCAATATGAACAATATAACAGCACAGAGTAGAACACAGTCCAGGACAGGACAGACCCATAATTTCTGATCTAACACTACTGGGGCCAGAGAAGCTTCAGAATACATCATTCTTTGTTTTGCCATACATTGACACGAATCAGCCATAGGTGAACACTTGTAATTTAAAAAATAAATAAATTTAAATTATAAGAAAAAAAAAAAAAAAATAAAATGTCACAAGCAAGTTAAAACAGTATAAAAAATATATATGTATAAGAACCACCGTGAAAATGTGTAAATAAAAAACATATGTCATCATTTAAAAAAAAAAAAATAAAATGTTAGTGCTTATCAGAAAAAAAAAAAAAGAATACATCATTCTTTTCAGATTTGGAACCATAATCTGGTACCTATATGACATATTTTTAACACTCCCCCATGGGATCTGATGGAAAAGGAAATGGCAACCCACTCCAGTACTCTTGCCTGGAAAATTCCATGGACTGAGGAGGCTGGTAGGCTACAGTCCATGGGGTCGCAAAGAGTCAGACACAACTGAGCAACTTCACTTTCACATGGGATCTGAAGCACTATCTCAAAGGCACACACATTAGTTTTTTTTTTCTACAGCAAAATGTCTGACTGTTATTACCAATTGGGATAAATTTGCACTGCTGCTGCTGCTGCTGCTCAGTCACTTCAGTCGTGTCCACTTCTGTGCGACCCCATAGAGGGCAGCCCACCAGGCTCCCCCATCCCTGGGATTCTCCAGACAAGAACACTGGAGTGGGTTGCCATTTCCTTTTCCAATGCATGAAAGTGAAAAGTGAAAGTGAAGTCACTCAGTAGTGTCTGACCCTCAGCGACCCCATGGACTGCAGCCTACCAGGCTCCTCCGTCCATGGGATTTTCCAGGCAAGAGTATTGGAGTGGGGGTGCCATTGCCTTCTCTCAAATTTGCACTAGACTTAACATTAAAACTTGTAGTTTTCAGAACTTTTTGTACTTTACTCTTGTGGATAAGGGGTTTGGAACATGTGCAACCCGCAACAAGGCAGTGCAAAGAAAATAAAGGAGAACAAGTTGCTTTGGGGGTAGTGTATGTCTGTGCGTATATTGTGGCGGGTCTGAGAAGCTATTCTACTCTTGGGCATGGACAAAAGGCTTCTCAGATCCCGAAAGCTAAGTAGAAGTTGGTTAGGTGGAGGAAAGAGGTTTGAATCGGATGAGGAAGAGATGCTCTTGCAGAAACAATGTGCTACACTAAGCCCTGTAATGTCAAGCAGGATGGAACAGGAGAGCACAGTGCACCCATGGAACTCCCAAGTGGTGTGGTTAAGGAGAACAACGTAGCTTCAATCAGGGAGGGGGCATCCACCTAGCTGGAGATATGCAACATAAGAAGTGGTGGATCCCATTCCCCAGAGATCTCCCACCGAGCCAGCACACTTGCATCACTTTAAGGACTGACTTTGGTAACTTCTCTTCTCTGGGTTGCAAACAAGCTGCCTCCCAGTGGCAGGTCAGCAATGCTGTGAGCTTGAAGCTTAGCCTCCTTTCTAGAAATTTACTTTCAGGCCCAACATTGCATTGCAAACTTTTTCCTGTCTCCTTGGTAGACTAGAAATAAAGTTTCCTAGTTGATTGTCAGCTTTACAACCAGGCTCTGAGATAGTCTTGTCATCGGCACGTCCTTACTGCTAAGAGTTCTAATGATTCACCCATTGCAGTTTAGAGTCATTGAAATATGCTGCTCAGCCCTTTTAGCACTTATTTTAATGACTAGATTAGATAGTTTTGGTTTTCCATCTATCCTCTTCACCTGTAATGATGCCAAGAACCACCTATGTAAGTTTCAGTCTTGTACTCATCTACAAATACAATCCTTGCCTCCAGTTTCAGTTTGTTTTCAACATTTCTCTGCTTTTTGAACTAAGTAGTAACAGTAACAGCTTGTGCTACTTTTGGTGAATCTCCATCGTGTGTGTGTGCTCATTCATGACTGACTTTTTGTGACCCAGTGAACTATAGCTCAATGGGCTCCTCTGTCCATGGGATTTTCCAGACAAGAATACTGGAGTAGGTTGCCATTTCCTCCTCCAGTGTGTTTTCCCAATCCAGGGACTGAACCCAAGTCTCCTGCATTGGCAGGCAGATTCTTTAGCACTGAGCCACCTGGGAAGTCCTTTGAATCTGGGTTTATTGTAAGTTTGCCACATATTAACTGTAACATCCGGGTGCCCTAGTGGCTCAGTGGTAAAGAATCCACTTGCCAAAGCAGGAGATGTGGATTCAATCCCTGGGTTAGGAAAAATGCCCTGGAGAAGGAAATGGCAACCCACTCCAGTATTCCTGCCTGGGAAATCCCATGGACAGAGGGAGACTGGTGGGCTACAGTACATGGGGTCCCAAAACTGTTGAATACAACTTAGCGACTAAACAACAATGGTTCAGTTCAGTTCAGTCATTCAGTCTTGTCCAACTCTTTGTGGCCCCGTGAACTGCAGCATGCCAGGCCTCCATGTCCATCGGCAACTGCCGGAGTTTACCCAAACTCATGTCCATTGAGTCGGTGATGCCATTCAACCATCTCATCCTCTGTCGTCCCCTTCTCCTCCTGCCTTCAATCTTTCCCAACATCAGGGTCTTTTCAAATGAGTCAGTTCTTCACATCAGGTGGCCAAAATACCAGAATTTCAGCTTCAACATCAGTTCTTCCAATGACGCCCAGGACTGATTTCCTTTAGGATGGACTGGTTGGATCCCTTTGCAGTTCAAGGGACTCTCAAGAGTCTTCTCCAACACCACAGTTCAAAAGCATCATTTTTTTGGTCCTCAGCTTTCTTTATAGTCCAACTCTCACATCCATACATGACTACTGGAAAAGCCATAGCCTTGACTAGATGGACCTTTGTTGACAAAGTAATGTCTCTGCATTTTAATATGCTGTCTAGGTTGGTCATAACTTTCCTTCCAAGGAGCAAGTGTCTTTTAATTTCATGGCTGCAATCACCATCTGAAGTGATTTCGGAGCCCCCCAAAATAAAGTCAGCCATTGTTTCCACTGTTTCCCCATCTATTTGCCATGAAGTGATAGGACCAGATGCCATGATCTTTGTTTTCTGAATGTTGAGCTTTAAGCCAACTTTTTCACTCTCCTCTTTCACTTTCATCAAGAGGCTTTTTAGTTCCTCTTCACTTTCTGCCATAAGCGTGGTGTCACCATGAGGTTATTGATATTTCTCCCAGCAATCTTGATTCCAGCTTGTGCTTCTTCGAGTCCAGCATTTCTCATGATGTACTCTGCATATAAGTTAAATAAGCAGGGTGACAATATATAGCCTTGACGTTACTCCTTTTCCTATTTGGAACCAGTCTGTTGTTCCATGTCCAGTTCTAATTGTTGCTTCCTGACCTGCATACAGATTTCTCAAGAGGCAGGTCAGATGGTCTGGTATTCCCATCTCTTTCAGAATTGTCCACAGTTTATTGTGATCCACACAGTCAAAGGCTTTGGCATAGTCAATAAAGCAGAAATAGATGTTTTTCTGGAACTCTCTTGCTTTTTCTATGATCCAGCTGATGCTGGCAATTTGATCTCTGGTTCCTCTCCTTTTCTAAATCCAGCTTGAACATCCAGAAGTTCACGGTTCACATATTGCTGAATCTGGCTTTGAGAATTTTGAGCATTACTTTACTAGCATGTGAGATGAGTGCAACTGTGTGGTAGTTAGAGGATTCTTTGGCATTGCCTTTCTTTGGGATTGGAATGAAAACTGACCTTTTCCAGTACTGTGGCCACTGCTGAGTTTTCCAAATTTGCTGGCATATTGAGTGCAGCACTTTCACAGCATCATCTTTCAGGATTTGAAATAGCTCAACTGGAATTCCATCACCTCCACTAACTTTGTTCGTAGTGATACTTCCTAAGGCCCACTTTACTTCAAATTCCAGGATATCTGGCTCTAGGTGAGTGACCACACCATTGTGATTATCTGGTGGTAAAGCTCTTTTTTGTATGGTTCTTCTGTGTATTCTTGCCATCTCTTCTTAATATCTTCTGCTTCTGTTAGGTCTATACCACTTCTGTCCTTTATTGAGCCCATTTTTGCATGAAGTGTTCCCTTGGTATCTCTAATTTTCCCATTCTGTTGTTTTCCTCTATTTCTTTGCATTGATCGCTGAAGAAGTCTTTCTTATCTCTCCTTGCTATTCTTTGAAACAACAACCCTAACATCAGGAAAATTATTTAGCCTCTTGTATGATTTATTCCATTGTAGAATGGAAATATAACATAAAAAAGCAGATGGGTTGTTGTTAAGATGATGTATGTGATGTGTCTGGAGTGTGGCGGGTACTGGTTAGTGCAGACAGGTACCTTCTATAACATAACTACCTCCTTCTGCTTTACTTGAGTGTATGGTTGTCACACTCATCTTTTCTCACTGGGATCATGCACTAATGTTTCTTCTGAATGGAACACTTCTTCTGGTGTCAGTCAATGTGGGACAAATTAGGTCTTCAGAGAGGAAACTAGAACTTGGATGAGATTTCCTACAAGTGAGAATAGAAATTCTCATTTCTTTTGGTCCTTGTTTTCCAGAGTTTGGACCACCCAGAGGACAATATCTAAGTGTGGGCTCCAGACTAGTGGTTAATATGATGCCATAGGAAGGAGGTCAGGTCCCTGAGATGGGCTTAGCCACAGCATGTACGTGAGACCATCTAATTCTGAGGTATCCTCAGGGAGGGCTATCTCACAGCACAGCACAGGGCCAACACTGTCTTCCAGCTCTGGAGTTGGACAGTGCATGGCCGGGGTCCCAAACGTGGCTGTACGACCTGTGTTTATTACCTTTGTGTTCTCTGCGAGTCTCCGGTAAAGTCTCAAGTCCTGCTGTGCTTTAGGGAAGAAAATGAAAAGCCAGGGTGTTAAAGGAGAAATAGCCCTTGGGAAACCACATCTCCAAGGCAGGCGGGTGGGAGCTGATTGATTAAAGAGAGAAGGGAAGGTGAATCTTGGGGACAAGGTCAGAGCCATAAGCTCCCACCCCCTATTCTGTGTAGAGACACTGCCATGAGTCACAGTTTTGAAATTAGCAGAAGCAATAGTGCTTTCTTCTTAAACCGTCCCTTCCCCACACTCCCAAGGTTTTCCATTTAGTTCCATGAACACTCTCATTCTGAAACCTCACCTGCTTCTCTCCACAATCCTATGGGCTCTTTGAGGGAAGCTGGATTTTGTGTATCTGATGGAGACAATTTCTACCTCAGCATCTTAGAGCTTATGAAAGGCATAAGCCAGAATGCCATGATTTAGACTGTGTCTTCTCAGCCCAAATTTGCTTTATTATCCGTACTTACTGCAGCCCTGTGACAAGTACTACTGCTGTATGTCGGTTTTTCTTTTAATATTTTTTTGATGTAGACCATTCTTAAAGTCTTTCTTGAATTTGTTATAGTACTGTTTCTATTTTATGTTCTGATTTTTTGACTGTGAGGCATGTAGCTCCCCAGCCAGGTATGGAATAGGCACCCCCTACATTGGGAGGCAAAGTCCTAACAACCATTGAACCACCAGGGAAATCCCCTATTGCTGTATGTTTTAAGAAAGGTAAAATATTTAGCAATCTGGTGAGTGCCCACAATAGCCCAGTTATTCTCTATGCAGCTTGCTGTCTTTCCGGAAGTGGACTCTTTTCTCTCAGTTTCTATGCCGTGGAAATATTTTGAAGTGAGGGTTAGAATTCGTTTCTTCTCCAAAGCCCCTGTGAATACTGCAAATGTTTTGGGGAGTTTCTCTAAGTAGCACAGAGTTTAAATAAATAAAAACCTCTGCTGAAAAAGGTCTCACACTGCTAACATTCTTTACTGAGCTTCCTATAACAATGGTATATATCTGACTGCCCTCCCTGATATAACTCCATTTCCATACATACAATAGGAAACAGAGAATTGAAATGGTTAGTTGAAATGTTTATTTTTGTCATGAACTGTACTGAGTTTAACATACAATATTTTATTTAATACTCAAAATAGCCCTACCAATATATATAAAGATGTGTGCTAAAGAAGTTAGTTAAGGAATTAATTTAAGGGATTAATTTAATAAGTGAGTGAGTGAAGTCACTCCAGTCGTGTCCGACTCTTTGCGACCCCATGGACTGTAGCCTACCAGGCTCCTCCCTCCACGGGATTCTCCAGGCAAGAGTACTGGAGTGGGGTGCCATTTCCTTCTCCAGGGGATTAACTTAAGTTAGTTAAATTAGTTCCATGGCTGTCCAGTGGTTAAGAGTCCACGCTTCCACTGCAGGGGTCGCTGGTTCAGTCCTCAGATGGAGAACTAAGATCCCACATGTCAAGGGGTGCAGCTAAAAGTTAAAAAGGAAAGAAGTTAGTTAACCTGAATAAGGTGGGAAAGTGGTTGAGGAAGGGTGCAGTTCCACCACTAATTGATTCAAAAGTCCATGCTTTCAACGTCTACATTTCTTTAAATACAATGACTAAAACAAAATGAATATAAATTCATTTTGAATGAATATAAATTCATTTTGAATGAATATAAATTCATTCTGAATATAACTGCCTCTGTTAATAAACAACCGTAACTGAGTTTGATTGGGTAAATGTGATGGTATTTGAGAAAGCTGGAAACCTCCAAGTGAAGTTCAGCCATATAGACTTCATATTCCCCTTCGTTATACAACTATCCTTTCACTAGTCACTAAGCTGTGTCCGACTCTTTGCAACACCACGGACTATAGCCCGCCA
This sequence comes from Nanger dama, assembly GCA_917880005.1. NCBI lineage: Eukaryota > Metazoa > Chordata > Mammalia > Artiodactyla > Bovidae > Nanger > Nanger dama. The sequence continues at coordinate 5,917,152 of CAKJTW010000097.1, read as the reverse complement.
GGCTCCTCTGTCCCTGGAATTTCCCAGGCCAGAATACTGGAATGAGTAGCCATTCCCTTCTCCAGGGGATCTTCCTGACCCAGGGATTGAACCTGGGTCTCCTGCATTACAGACGGATTCCTTATTGTCTGAGCCACCAGAGAAAGGTTATGCTATGTATAAGGTGAAGGTAAGGTAAGCTGAAGTCGCTCAGTCGTGTCCGACTCTTTGTGACCCCGTGGACTGTAACCTACTAGGCTTCTCCATACATGGGATTCTCTAGGCAAGAATACTGGAGTAGATTGCCATTTCCTTCTCCAGGGGATCTTCCCAACCCAGGTATCGAACCTGGGTCTCCCGCATTGGAGGCAGATGCTTTAACCTCTGAGCCACCAGGGAAGCCCCCATGCTATGTATACTTTGCCACAATTAAATTTCTTTTAATTAAAGAGGGACTTAGAAAAAAAAATTTTGTTTTTGTTTTTTTTCTTTTTTTAAATAGTCAAGTCTATCAGGGAACTCAAAACGGGCTCTGTAACAACTTAGAGGACTAGTATGGGGAGGGAGATGGGAAGGAGGTTCAAGAGGGTGGGGACATATGTATACCTATGACTGATTCATGTTGATGTTTGACAGAAAACAGCAAAATTTTGTAAAGCAATTATCCTTCAAATTAAAAAAATAAGCAAGTCTAAACTATAATGCCTAGATGATAAAACCCTAAAGAAATACAAGGATGCAAGTACTATTTTAAAAATGTAAGGATATTTGTTATGTTTGGAAGATGGAGAGGGCTGTAATTTGGATGAAATCTATAAAACGGCTTCTGAAGTGTTACCAAAGTTTTTATATTGACTTGGGTAGAGTTGAAAAGGTCTTGATTTTTAAAATAAGTCATTATGCTATATACTTGTCCTCTGTAGATTCCTTTATTTTAAAATAAAGATAGAAAATAAATCACATGTGTTCAGATGTCCAAAGTCTAATAAAGAAAAGTACTTTCATTTGATTTGGTTACATCCCAGTTATGGATGTTCACTGCCAAGAAATTATCTTATTTATGAATCTCTCACGCAACCTTACTTTTATTTATTCATTGGACTTATGGATTAATGAACTTTTGTTCTTGAAATCAAAGATAAAGGAATGAAGAAGGGAGACCCTGAGTTGATTATTCTCCATTCTCCTGCCAAGATCTATTCCCTCAACTTCTCTGATCTTCTTTTAATTGCTGGAGATAATCCCTATGAACTGAATCTTCCAGTTCCCAGATCCTTTGGTTTCAATCTGGGTTTGGCCAGGAAAAGACCCTGATGCTGGGAAAAGTTGAAAGCAGGAGGAGAAGAGGACAATAGAGGATGAAATGGTCGGATGGCATCACTAACTCAATGGACATGAGTTTGAGCACATTCCAAGAGATAGTGAAGGACAGGGAAGCCTGGCATGCTGCAGTCCATGGGGTTGCAAACAGTCAGACATACTTTAGTGACTGAACAAAAACAATATCTAATAATATTGAGCATCTTTTCATGTATTTTGGTATTGAATATTATTCTCTGTGGTGGTGCTGGTAGTGGTTTAGTCACTAAGTTGTGTCCAACTCTTTTGCAACCCCTTGGACTGTGGCCAGGTCCCTCTGTCCATTGGATTTCCCCAGGCAAGAATACTGGAGTGGGTTGTCATTTCCTTCTCTGGGGCATCTTCCCAGGACTGAACCTGTGTCTCCTGCTTGGCAGGTGGCTGGTTCTCTGTACTATACAGTAAATCTCTCTTGCTTCTCTCTTTTATGTATAGTTCAGTTCAGTTCAGTCACTCAGTTGTATCCAACTCTTTGCAACCCCATGAATTGCAGCACATCAGGCCTCCCTATCCATCACTATCTCCCAGAGTTCACTCAGACTCACATCCATTGAGTCCGTGATGCAATCCAGCCATCTCATCCTCTGTCATCCCCTTCTCCTCCCGCCCCCAATCCTTCCCAGCATCAGAGTCTTTTCCAACGAGTCAACTCTTTGCATGAGGTGGCCAACATATTGGAGTTTCAGCTTTAGCATCATTCCTTCCAAAGAAATCCCAGGGCTGATCTCCTTCAGAATGGACTGGTTGGATCTCCTTGCAGTCCAAGGGATTCTCAAGAGTCTTCTCCAACACTACAGTTCAAAAGCATCAATTCTTCGGCGCTCAGCCTTCTTCACAGTCCAACTCTCATATCCATACATGATCACAGGAAAAACCATAACCTTGACTAAACGGACCTTAGTCGGCAAAGTAATGTCTCTGCTTTTGAATATACTATCTAGGTTGGTCATAACTTTTCTTCCAAGGACTAAGTGTCTTTTAATTTCATGGCTGCAGTCACCATCTGCAGTGATTTTGGATATTAGTTTGTACCTATTAATCCCATGTTCCTGTCCTATCCCTCTCCCCAAGTTCTCCTTTGATAATCATGTTTGTTTTCTACGTCTGTGAGTCTGTTTCTGCTTTGCATATAGATTCATTTGTATTATTCTTTAGATTTCATGTATAAGTGATATCATATATTTGTCTTTCTCTGTCTGACTGAGTTCATTAAGTGTAATACTCACTAGGTCAATCCATGTTTGACCCAAACTTCCAGTCTAAACATGAGAAGAGCATCAGGCAAACCCAAACTGAGAGACATGCTGCAAAATACATGACCAGTACTCTTCAAAAATGTTTAGGTATTAGAAAATAGGTAAACCAGAAGTTGTCACAGATCGGAGGAGACTAAGGGTGCATGATGATTGAATGCATCACGTTACCCTGATTGAATCCTAGAACAGAAAAGGGATGTTTGTGGGAAGATCAGGGAAGTTCAAGTGTTCTGTATTTTAGTTAGTAACGCTGTTCTAACGATCATTTCTTAGTTTGGTAAGTGTACTATGGTTATGTAAGATGTTCACATTAGGGGACCTGCATGAAGGGTATATGGACAGTCCATGAGCTATCTTTGGGTTCCCAGGTGGCACAGTGGTACAGAATCTGCCTGCCAATGCAGAAGATATAAGAAACATGGATTCCACACCTGAGTCTGTAAAATCTCCTGGAGAAGGGAATAGTTACCCACTCCAGTATTCTTGCCTGGAAAATTCCATGGACAGAGAGCCTGGCTGGCTATAGTCCATGGGGTAGCAAAGAGTCTGACATGACTGAAAACACACACACACATGTGCCCTCTTTACCACTTTTCTGTGAATTTAAAATTAATCCAAAATGAAAAGTTTGGAAAATTATGGTCGGTGAACTAGATATGAGTTGAAAGTTAAAGTGTTATGAGAGGCTGCCAAGGGCTTGAGGCAGGTTGAGGTTCAAGGAGATTGTAGGAGGTAAAGTGAAAAGACATTATTGAATGAGAAGATAGTGGTGGGATCAGACTGGAATTATACAGTTTTAGTGGTCAAAATAAGAATTATACTATAGTATATAGTATAGTGTATAGTGTACAGTATACTAATCAATACTCTGTTGAGTTCTTAATAAGAACCAGGTTCTGACCTGGAGGTCTTATTTACAGCATTTCATCTAGTCCTCACTTTGCCCACCTGATGTAAAGAACTGACTCATTGGAAAAGATCCTCATGCTGGGAAATATTGAAGGCAGAAGGAGAAGGGGACGACAGAGAATGAGATGGTTGGATGGCATCACCCACTCGATAGACATGAGCTTGAACAAGCTCCAGAAGTTAGTGATGGACAGGGAAGCCTGGCGTGTTGTAGCGCATGGGGTCGCAAAGTGTAGGAATGACTGCGTGACTGAACTGAACTGATCTAGTCCTCACAATAGCCTAAACAGGTTTTTATTTTTGTCCTTATTTTATGGTCGTGGAGACTCAGACTGAGGGAATGAAGTAACTCTGCCTGTGCTGCTCATCTAGGTAAAGGACAGGGGATCTGAAGCCAGGTCTGTTTGACTCCTCAAATCCTACTCTAAACATTACGTTTATTTTCACTCTCAGTCTAATCAAAAACTAAGGACCAAAAGCAGAAGGGATCTGTTTGCTCTGTCAGTTAGCTTTGCTCCATGGGCATTTGGCCAGCTGGGCTCAGATTCATGGTCTTCTTAGGATCTCAAGAGGAAATGGAGAGAACAAACCCCGAAAGCAAGTATTTCTCAAACTTCTGCATGTGTGATATTCCATTTGCTGAGACAAGTCACATGACCAGTGGTGAGTCCATGGTGGATACATAGACTCTGACGGGGAGAACCCACAGCATTATATTTCAGGGACCTGGAGCTAGTCCAGAACACAACTGATGATCATTTTTCATATTTCTCAAACTTGTGGTCATTCGGACTAAAGGAAGAGAGGAGTAGCACTTCCAGGCCTCCAGACTTCCAGCTTAGCAGGCTTCCAAACATCCACACCACCTGTAGGCCCAATCTTGAATATGGGTATTTGGACCATGTGGGTAGAGAAGGGTCAGGCAAAGTCCAGTGGAAGATGTGTGAGCAGGATGTATTGTGTGACTGCAAAAGTTCAAGACTGTCCACTGTGAGGCCAGCTGTGGGGAAGAGCAGGTGGCAGGAGGCCTCAGATATCAGAGTCGGACCCATGGGCTTGTTGGTTTAGGAAACTTCCAGGCCCAGGACTGGGTCTAACTCACTCCTGTGCCCTGAATAGGACCTGACACCAGGGAGGAACTGATGCAACCTTGTGTTAGGGTAAGTGAATATGTGAATATAAGGTAACACATGAGTGTCTTTACTTCATAAAATTCTATATGAAAAGACATATAAATATTTTATTTAAATAATTTAAAAATTAAGTAGAAAAGTTAATAAATTAAGTAAAAAAGAGGGACTCTAAAATGAGTCACACATTAACAAAATTTCTCATGTCTTACATCTTGCAAACAATCCTTCAGTAAACTTTGCAATGAATTTTTTCTTCCCTCTTTGAATCTAATTATCATACTTGAGCTGTTTTTTCATCTTTTTGGGTAATTTAATTTTTTGCCACAAAAACCCAATTAAATACCTTGTACCAGTTTAAAATGGGCATAGGCAAGAATACCAAATATCTACATAATATGACAAGACCCTGATTAGCTGACAGTAGATCTTTAAATAACACAACCTCCAAACGAAGCAAGTCAGAACTTGAAGTACCCGAATATGTCATGGGTGACTGTTGAAGTGTACCCACTGATCCAGTAAATTGAGAAGTCCACCCTGACAACTCTGATTGCAGACAGCAGCACCATAAGCAAAGCAGAAACTTACTAGAGACCATAGATTTGTGCTCCACACGCTGATTCAAAGAAGGGCACAACCACCACCAACACAGCAGAAGACGCCAGCGCCTGGTAGCACTGAAGGTACCTGGTATTCACACCGAGCCCATGCCGCTGGGCTCCTGTACACACTGGATAAAGGGATGCAGCTAAACAGCCAGAGCTGCAAACACCAAAGTCATTAAACTTCCCATCAGAAGAAGAACTTGGGATTGCGCCTCAAGTTTCCAGTTATATTCTGGTGAACTGCTTCTTGTGACAGATGGTCTGGATGGTTGTGACAGCCACTGGTCACAGGGGCCACAGCTGAACCTGTGGACAGGTGCATGGGGTGCTGCTTCACAGTGAGCTGGTGAGGACCAGGGAGCCATGAGGAACGGTGTACAGGCTGGCAGAAGTTTGGAGGCAAAGAAGTTCAACTTCTGACAGAAGTACAGTCACACCCAGGTGGCTACAAGATGCACCAGGGTAAAATTCACATTGGGGGCTCTCTTTTGAAAATATGATGCAAATAAACACTAGCAGGCTGAGGAGAACCTGTTGCCAGACTCTGGGGAGGGAGATGGGTCTTCTCCCAGGAGACCACCCTGGTGTGGCATCTTTCCCCACACCACCCACTCCAATGACAGACTCTTAGAGACAAAACTTTATGATTGGCATGGAATTCAGGCCTTATGGTAGGGGAGGGAAGGTGCTTTAGTTTACAAGAGATTTGGAGTCCCTCAGATCACTTCCTGAGAGTCCCAGGCAAGGACTCTCAGGAAGCAGCACAAGTGTCCTGGGCTAGTGCTTTTTCTTCTTATCTTTATGGCCAAACCATGCAGCATGCAGGATCTTAGTTCCTGATCAGGGGTGGAACCTGTGTCCCAGCACTGGAAGCGCTGAGTCTTACCCACTGGATAGCCAGAGAAGTCCCTCTCAGGCCAGTGCGGAAGGAAATAAGAAGGCAGGATGTAGTCCATTCCATCTGGCAGACGTCACTTTGCTTCCTTTCAAGGGGCCTCATTTCACTCTTCTCTTTAATATAGCTGTCGGTGCAAAATATGTGTTCAAAATCCAGAGGAGAATCCTAAGCTGAATGACACATAATTTAACAGAATGCAGAGTCTGAGGCTCCTTCCTGAGAGTCATAAAACTTGGGCATCTCCAGTCCTAGCTCTCAGCTTACTTGCTGTGGGACCTCAGGTACGATGGTGGTAGTTTAGTCGCTCAGTCATGTCCAACTCTTGAGACCCCATGTACTGTAGCCCACCAGGCTCCTCTGTCCATGGGACTCTCCAGGCAAAAATACTGGAGTGGGTTTCCATGCCCTCCTCCAGGGGATCTTCCTGACCCAGGGATCTAACCTGTGTCTCATGTCTCCTGCATCAGCAGGCAGGTTCTTTACCAATAGTTCCACCTTGGGAGTCCCATATATGTGTGTATGTGGGTGTATATATATATATATATACACACACATACATATATATATTAGCATTTCAGTTAAAAAAAAACAAAAACTATATATTATAATAAACTTCTTAGGTTTCTGTTTTAAGATTAACTTAAACTGCTGCTCAAGAAAAGTTTTTGGTCTAAGTTCAGAAAAGTTTTTGCTTTGTATCTGAATTAAATGTTGGTTACTATAAAAGAGTGCATCTCAGTCAAGGGTGATTTTGATGATTTGATTTGTCAGTGACTGGAGACATTTTGTGTTGTCGGGTGGTATTGTTCAATCTAGGGAGAGACCAGGGATGCTTCTAAACATCCGACAGTGCAAGGGCAGGCTGCTTGCAGCAAAGAATTATCTGGCGCCAAATATCATTAGTGCCCAGATTGAGAAATTGCCTTCAAATGACCTAGTCAACAGAAATATCCAGTAAATAACTGAATTTCCATTAAGGAAATAAAACATTTTCTCTTCAAAGGATAAACATGCGGGCTGGAGAATTCACTGCTGGTAGATAACTCTGAACTTGCTTTCTGTGCTGATATTTTTGTAGGCAGGATATCCAAAATGCTAGGCAAAGAGACCAGAAGAAATGGGGAAATTGATAAGTCAATTCATTTAACTCTAAAAAGGTGAAAGGCTTCCTTCTGTGACTGAAAAAAAACAACTGACAACTCAGAAAATATTATTCATAGGACAGAAATCTTGAAGCCATCCTAGGTTGCTCTGACTCCAAGCCAAAGACTAAACTGAATAAACTTACCACTTATCTTTTTCTTATTAAAATATTAACTATATGCTCTACTAGAAAAGGAAGCAGAATGCTTTAAGAAGAAAGTTTTAAATATAAACAATCAAAAGTGGCTACTTTAAATATCTTTATAAACTACTGATTTTTAATAAGCCTAGAAAACCTGTATCCCCAGAATCAGCGCTCTCCAATATGTTACCATTGGGTTTTTTAATGTTTGAGCTAAAGACAATTGGGACAGTTTGGAATACTGTTTAGCAAAAATAATGTCCCCCATATTGTTTAGTAACAGTAATCTCCCTTACTGCTAAAGATGGGCTTCCGAGCTGACCCTATTGGGAAAGAATCTGCCTGCCAATGCAGGAGACTCAAGAGATGCAGGTTCAGTCTCTGGGTCAGGAAGATCCCCTGGAGAAGGAAATGGTGACTTGCTTCAGTATTCTTTCCTGGAAAATTCCATGGACAGAGGAGCCTAGGAAGGCTATAGTCCATGGGGCCACAAAGAATCGGACACAACTGAGCGACAAGTACACACACTCACTAAGGATGGAGTGTGCTTTCCCACTCACTGACAGTGGACTGTCCATGTGACTCTGACCAAGGGAACATGAGTTGTCAGTACCGCAGCAGAGCCTGAAACAGACTATTGCATTTTTTTTTTTTTTTTTGTCTTGTGTCCTTGAGTGATTAATCACGAAGACCTTGCCTTGGTAGCTGCTACCCCTTCAGTTTGGGACAAGAAAACACACATGGAGAAACCGAACCTAGTCGCCAACCTGGAGCCAAGCCTGTATAGCAGGACCACTTGCTTTAACTTAGATCAGCTGAAGTACTGTATGTCTGCACACCTGTGAACTTGATAATAAATGCCTGCTACTGGAAGACACTAAGTTTGTGTAACAAACTTAGTGGTTTCTTACACAACATTATGGTAGAAATAACAATAATAGAGTGATGTCTGTGTGATTTTTATTTTACATGAATTCAGTATAAATGGGATTCTACATAGGTATTTGCAAATTCATTTGTCTTTCCCCTATAAGGACAAGGACTATTCTTTCTGTGTTTTGAACTGCTGACCAAAATATATTTTTGATAGATCTGCATGTGTGATTCTCCAGGCAAGAATACTAGAAGTTGATTGCTGTGCCCTCCTCCAGGGGAACTTCTCAACCCAGGGATGAAACCCATATCTCTTATGTCTCCTGCATTGGCAGGTGGATTCTTTACCACCAGTGCCACCTGGAAAGCCCATGGAATTGGCTAGATGAGGGCAATCTTCTATCAATGCAAGATTTATTTCTACAAGATGTAGAAATATCTTTCAAATCATTAGAATTCTTTCCAGTGTCAGAGTGGCCTTAAAAGAACCTCACTTAAATGCATGGTGGGCTGTGAAATGGATGAATCTCTAAGTTAGAAAACAATTTGTACAGCAATGCTATCTACTAAGTTAAAAGCAGCCGATAGTACTAGGGCAATAATGAAGCTTCATTATTTCATTATTTGAATTTCCAGAAATATTTCTTGCATTTGGCTTGTGAGATTAGGGATTTAGCAAAGAAAGGACAAAGTAGAGCTTAGATGGACAACTGATGAGTTACTTAAACACAGTTTATTGATTCTTTGGGATCAGAAGCCCTCATTTACATTAAATTGCATCTAAATTATCATCTCTCTTAATGTAATTGAATTTAACACATATGTCAGTGGCTGGAGTGCAAAGGCACTTTCTTCTAGAAAGGTTTTATTTATTTATTTATTTATTTTTATTTATTTTTATTTTTTTTAATACTTTATTCTACATTACAATACTGTATTTGTTTTGCCATACATTGACATGAATCAGCCACAGGTGAACACGATCTCCCAATGCCGAAGCCCCCTCCCACCTCCCACCACATATCATCTCCCTGAATCATCCTGTGCACCAGCCCCATGCATCCTGTATCCTGTATTGAACATAGACTGGTGCTTCGTTTCTTACAAGATAGTATACATGTTTCAATGCTGTTCTCCCAAATCATCCCACCCTCTCCCTCTCCCTCAGAGTCCAAAAGTCCGTTCTATACCTCTGTGTCTCTTTTGTTGTCTCACATAGAAGGTCATCATTACTATCTTTCTAAATTCCATATATATGTGTGTCAGTATACTGTATTGGTGTTTTTCTTTCTGGCTTACTTCACTTCACAATGGAGTACTACTCAGCCCTTAAAAAGAATAAATTTGACTCAGTTCTAATGAGATGGATGAAATTAGAAAGGTTTTAAAATTAGTTTTCCTTTCTCTTCACAGGAAGGTGATGCTTGAGCCCAGTGTGAATGAGCGATATTAAATGAACCTGTGTGAGGTTTTGGTCAAGTACATCGCCATAGGTTCCCACAAGCTGGGGAAGGTTTCTAGCTGTATTTAGGTGTATTCAGCTGTCACTGTTGAACATTAATATGTAGAAGATAAAGGAGGAAGGATGTGGTATAAGCTACAGACTTTAATCTTCAATCATGTCTCTTTTTCTCCTCACGATAGGGTGGACAAAACAAGCCTGAGAAGTAGCAGACTACAGTTGAGATCACCAGAATCAGAGAATGCTACAATTTGAAACCCTCTGAAAGGCCAGAAAAATTGGTCCAGCCTACCACCTAGGAAATGAAAACCCTCAGAAAGTCAGTGATAGCCACATGTCTGTACAGACAGTGAATTCCAGAGCTGAATGGTGTATAGAACTGCTCTGATTCCTAATTCTAGATACTTCACAGGTTTAAGGAAGACTGTCAAACTGAAAATTTCTGAACACAACACTCCTGACAAAATGTAGTCCACTGGAAAAGGGAATGGCAAACCACTTCAGTATTTTTACCTTGAGAACCCCATGAAGAGTCTGAAAAGCCAAAAGATAGGACACTGAAAGATGAACTCCCCAGGTCAGTAGGTGCCCAATATGCTACTGAGGATTAGTGGAGAAATAACTCCAGAAAGAATGAAGAGATGGAGCCAAAGCAAAAACAACACCCAGTTGTGGATGTGACTGGTAACAGATTCAAAGTCCAGTGCTGTAAAGAGCAATATTGCATAGGAACATGAACTGTCAGGTCCATGAATCAAGGCAAATTGGAAGTGGTCAAACAGGAGATGGCAAGAGTAAATGTTGACATTTTAGGAATCAGAGAACGAAAATGGACTAGAATGAGTGAATTTAACTCAGATGACCAGTATATCTACTACTGTGGGCAAGAATCCCTTAGAAGAAATGGAGTAATCATCATGGTCAACAAAAGAGTCTGAAATGCAGTATTTGGATGCAATTTCAAAGATGACAGAATGATCTCTATTTGTTTCCAAGGCAAGCCATTCAATATCATGATAATCCACGTCTATGCCCCTACTAGTAATGCTGAAGAAGCTGAAGTTGAATGGTTCTAAGAATACCTACAAGACTTTCTAGAACTAAAACCTGAAAAGATGTCCTTTTCATTATAGGGGACTGGAATGCAAAAGTTGGAAGTCAAGAAACACCTGGAATAACAGGCAGATTTGGCCTTGAAGGATAGAAAGAAGATGGCAAAGGCTAATAGAATTTTGCCAAGAAAATGCACTGGTCATAGCAAACACCCTCTTCCAACAACACAAGAGAAGACTCTATACATGGACATCACCAGATGACCAACATTGAAATCAGATCGATTATATTCTTTGGAGCCAAAGATGGAGAAGCTCTATGCAGACAACAAAAACAAGACCAGGAGCTGACTGTGACCCAGATCATGAACTCTTTATTGCCAAATTCATACTTAAGTTGAAGAAAGTAGGGAAAACCACTTGACCATTCAGGTATGATTTAAATCAAATCCCTTATGATTATAGGGAAGTTACAGTGGAAGTGAGAAATAGATTCAAGGGATTAGATCTGATAGAGTACGTGATGAACTATGGATAGAGGTTCATGACACAGGAATCAAGACCATCCCCAATAAAATCAAATGCAAAAAAGCAAAATGGCTGTCTCAGAAGGCCTTACAGATACCTGTGAAAAGAAGAGAAGCAAAAGTGAAGGAGAATAGGAAATATTTATCCATCTGAATGCAGAGTTCCAAAGAATAGCAAGGAGAGATAAGAAAGCCTTCCTCAGTGATCCTTGTAAAGAAATAGAGGAAAACAATAGAATGGGAAAGACTAAAGATCTCCTCAAGAAAATTAGAGATATTGAGGGAACATTTCATGCAAAGATGGGCTCGATAACAGACAGAAACGGTATGGACCTGACAGAAGCAGAAGATATTAAGAAGAGTGGCAAGAATACACAGAAGAACTATACAAAAAAGATCCTCATGACCCAGATAATCACAATGGTATGATCACTCACCTAGAGCCAGACATCCTAGAATTTGTAGTCAAGTGGGCCTTTGGAAGCATCATGACTAACAAAGCTAGTAGAGGTGAGTGATGGCATTCCAGTTGAGCTATTTCAAATCCTGAAAGATGATGCTGTGAAAGTGCTACACTCAATATGCCAGCAAACTTGGAAAATTCAGCAGTGGACACAGGACTGGGAAAGGTCAATTTTCACTCCAATCCCAAAGAAAGGCAATGCCAAAGAATGCTCAAACTACTGCACAATTGCACTCATCTCACACGCTAGTAAAGTAATGCTCAAAATTCTCCAAGCCTGGCTTCAACAGTACATGAACCATGAACTTCCAGATACTCAAGCTGAATTTAGACAAGGAAGAGGAACCAGAGATCAAGTTGCCAGCATCCTTTGGATCATCGAAAAAGCAAGAGAGTTCCAGAAAAACATCTATTTCTGCTTTATTGACTATGTCAAAGCCTTTGACTGTGGAAAATTCTTCAAGAGATGGAAATACCAGACCACCTGACCTGCCTCTTGAGAAATCTGTATGCAAGTCAGGAGGCAACAGTTAGAACTGTACATGGAACAACAGACTGGTTCCAAATTGGGAAAGGAGTAGGTCAAGGCTGTATATTGTCACCCTGCCTATTTAACTTATATGCAAATACATCATGAGAAACACTGGGCAGGATGAAGCACAAGCTAGATTCAAGATTGCCAGGAGAAATATCAATAACTGCAGATACAGATGACACCACCTTTATGGCAGAAAGTGAAGAAGAACTCAAGAGCCTCTTGATGAAAATGAGAAAGGAGAGTGAAAATTTGGCTTAAAACTCAGCATTTGGAAAACTAAGATCATCGCACAGTGACAGACTTTATTTTGGGGGGGCTTCAAAATCACTGCAGCTGGCGACTGCAGCCATGAAATTAAAAGACACTTGCTCCTGGGTAGAAAAGTTATGACCAACCTAGACAGCATATTAAAAAGCAGAGACATTACTTTGCTAACAAAGGTCCATCTATTCAAGGCTATGGTTTTTCCAGTGGTCATGTATGGATGTGAGAGACGGACTATAAAGGCTGAGCACTGAAGAACTGATGCTTTTGAACTGTGATGTTGGAGAAGACTCTTGAGAGTCCCTTGGATGGCAAGGAGATCAAACCAGAAAATCCTAAAGAAAATCAGTCCTGGGTGTTCTTTGGAAGGAATGATACTGAAGCTGAAGCTGCAGCCCCAGTACTTTGGCCACCTGATGCAAAGAACTGACTCATTGGAAAAGACCCTGATGTTGGAAAAGATTTAAGGCAGGAGAAGAGGGGGGACGAAAGAGGATGAGATGGTTGGATAGCATCACCGACTTGATGGACATGAATTTGAGCAAGCTTCAGGAGTTGGTGCTGGACAGGGAGGACTGGCAAGCTGCATTCCACAGGGTTGCAAAGTGTCGGACACAATTTAGTGACTGAACAGAACTAAACACAAACAATTTATTATGGTCATGTACATACATAGGATGTGACTTGCTTTTTAGTTGCTAAGTCATGTCCAGCTCTTTGCAACCCCAGGGACTGTAGCACGCCAGGCTTCCCTGTCCCTCACTATCTCCTGTGGTTTGCCCAAGTTCATGTCGGTTCAATCTGTGATGCTATCCACCCATCTCATCCTCTGCTGCCCCTTCTTTTGCCTTTCATCTGAGCACTGCCTTTCCCTTCGGGAATTTGCTTAGTATGTGGTATCTTCTAGACCCCCGCCCATTCTGGAGACTATTTATGGTAAGATCTATTCTGACAAAGCTGCACTAGGTGCTCCGTGGCCTCATGATCGTGCCTGTCAGGGTAGTGTGGTTGTCCAGGGAGAGACTGTAGGTCAGTGGCTTCTGGCAGGTGATGGTTACATAAGCATCCTGCCAGGCACCGGAGCGGAAATGCTGGCCCCAGTGCTTCCGAGAGAAGAGAACACGCCGGGGGCGGCGTGCGGCTGGGGCGCACATGTGCACATGCTCACCGGCCTGGCGGGAATCTTTTCCAGTGAAGTGATTTTTCACTTTGTCTGAGGAGGCAGGAGAAAAGGCTCGATCATCTGCCAGACACGGGAGGGATGGGGGCCCCCTAAAACGCAAAGGGTTTCAGCTTTGTCTGGGCTTCCAGGGGCTTGGGGTTTGTGTATTTTTAGAGTTATTTATTCTTGACTCTCATTTCAGCTGGCGAGCACTCCATTCACTTTTCTCAGTGGAGCAAGAACAGAGTGATTGGCCCTCTGGGTGTTCGGCAAGGAAAGGTCATCCTTCCATTCTGCAAACACATCCATTCGAGCGGAGAAAGCCCAGTCTGTGACCTGAAAAAGCTCCTGGTGCAGTGCTCCTCGGCCAGGCCAGGCCAAATGCTGTCCTTGGAGGACTGATGGTGCAAGGTGAGGACATAGACTGGGGTCTTAAACCCAAAAGGAGAGACCAGAGAAGAGAAGGGTGTGAATAAATAGAGCAGCAGGGAGAAAATTGGGGCAGAAAGGATGTAGAAAAGGTGGGGAGATTAGACTGGGGAGAGATTGCGTCGTTTCCCTTGAGAAATATTTCTGTCGGGACAGCATCCAGGCTGAATGAAAGCAGCTTTCGGATCCACTGTGTCAGGTTAACATCAGACATTTGTTTAGTCATCAACCCATCAGTGAACAAAATTAGTATTGGTAAAATCGCAGACTTTTGAATCAAACAGAGGTGGATTTAAGTTTCAGTCAAAAATTTAGTAGCTTCTTTAAGGCCTTGGTTCTCTCACTGTGAAAAAGATAAATAGCAGCTACTTCACAGAGGTATTGTATTTAATGTGGTAATGTGTGAGTGCTTAATAAATATTCAACATGCAGTCACTTCTCAAGTTTTAGCTGTTACTACTTAATGAGTGTCACAATGCGCATGGTACCAGCAGGATTTTAGAGACACAAAGGATAGAAACTGCCCTCAAGGAACTTATAGTCTGCTTAAGCATATAAAATTAACATCCCTGAAGTAATACTGAACAGCCCTAGGTACAATAAAATGTGTGGGATACACTGAAGTTCTGCTGCTACTGCTGCTGCTACTGCTGCTAAGTCGCTTCAGTCGTCTCCGATCTGTGCAACCGCATAGATGGCAGCCCACTAGGCTCCTCTGTCCCTGGGATTCTCCATTCAAGAATACTGGAGTGGGTTGCCATTTCCTTCTCCAATGAGTGAAAGTGAAGTCGCTCAGTCATGCCTGACTCTTAGCGACTCCATGGACTGCAGCCTACCAGGCTCCTCCATGCAGAGGATTTTCAGGCAAGAGTACTGGAGTGGGGTGCCATTGCTTCTCCTGACTCAAGTTCTACATGGCTTTAAAAACTGGACAGCATGCAAACCAAGGTATTATGGTTAATCATCAGTTAAGTGATATATAATAGTAGATGCTAGAGATAGACTTGGAAAGTGAATGTCTGACCAGTGCTTCTCTAGCTGTAATATGCTTCAAATCACCAAAGATTTCCTAATAATGCAGATCAAAGTTCAGTGCTGGGGTGGAACCCTGGATTCTGCATTTCTAAGAAACTACTAGGTGATATCCTGTTACTGGTCCTCAGACCACTCATGGAGGAGCAAGGACTAGGTGCTGGGTTCCAGGCAGCTCACATACTTACTTATGACCAGGTGCTTATTTTTCATCTATTAATTACTAAACACATAAGAGGATGAAACTGAGAAGGAAAGAGAGCCAAGAAAAATAGACCCCTTAGGTCTCCACTTGCAAGTTTTGTGTTCCCCTCCCCCACCCGCAGCTCTAAATTTTCAGTGATTTATACTACTGCTACATCTATACTGCCTCCACAAACAATTTTATCTACCTGAAATAACAAGAGAAAAATTATTCATTGAGCAAGTATGTAATGATCCAGGACCAAACACTGAATAGGTACTAAACAGAAATGGATAAGTGAGTAATCACCATGGGGGCAGGACTAGTCAGGAGGGGTTTCCTAGGTAAGTGACATTTAAGACAAGGCTGAATGAAATGACAATTGGGGAACAGAGGAGATAGATAGAGGCAAAACTCAGGAATAGCATCTCCCAACTCTGTGTCATTTCTGGCTTACTCTTTGAAAGTGAAGTCACAGTCATGCCTGACTCTTTGCAACCCCATGGACAGTAGCCTGCACAAAGCTCCTCCATCCATGGGATTTTCCAGGCAAGAGTACTAGAGTGGGTTGCCATTTCCTTCTCCAGGGAATCTTCCTGACCCAAGGATCGAGCCCAAGTCTCCCACACTGTAGACAGACGCTTTACCGTCTGAGCCACTGCTTATTCCCGTCTTACTCTTTAATATCACACAATTACTTAAGTGCTGCTTTCTGATCACTTTTTGAACAACTCATTCTAGCATTTTTTGTGGCTGGCCCCACACACAGTAGGTTACTCTCTCATCCTATATAGAGGTCAAAATGATTTTCTACTTGAACTTTCTGTTTATTATCAGACTTCTTTTAAGTTATATTTGCTTTTCCAGAAAGAAAGTACCCTACAGAAGTCAGTCCCCCAGGTTGTTGTTATTCAGTTGCTCAGTCATATCCAACCCTTTGTGACATCATGGACTCCAGCACGCCAGGCCTCCCCTGCCCTTCACCATCTCCCAGAGATTGCCTAAACTCATGTCCGTTGAGTCAGTGATGCCATACAGTGATGCCATCTTGTTCTCTGTCTTCCCCCGTCTCTTCCTGCCTTCAGTCCTTCCCAGAATCAGGGTCTTTTCTAATGAGTTAGCTCTTCACATCAGGTGATCAAAGTATTAGAGTTTCAGCTTCAGCATCAGTCCTTTCAATGAATATTCAGGATTAATTTCCTTTAAGATTAACTGGTTTGATATCCTTTCAATCCAAGGGACTCTCAAGAGTCTTCTCCAACACCACAACTCAAAAGTGTCAATTCTTTGGTATCCAGCCTTCTTTATGGTCCAATCCTCACATTCATACGTGACTATTGGGAAAACCATAGCTTTGACTATCTGGAGCTTTGTTGGCAAAGTAATGTCTCTGCTTTTTAATATACTGTCTAGGTTTGTCATAGCCCTTCTTCCAAGGAGCAAGTTTCTTTTAATTTGATGGCTGCAGTCACCATCTACAGTGATTTTGGAGCCCAAGAAAATAAAGTCTGTCATTGTTTCTATTGTTTCGCCATCTATTTGCCATGAAGTGATGGGACCAGATGCCATGATCTTAGTTTTCTGAATGTTGAGTTTTAAGCCATTTTTTTCACTCTCCTCTTTCACCTTCATCAAGAGGCTCTTTAGTTCCTTTTTGCTTTCTGTCATAAGTATGATGTCATCTGTGTATCTGAGGTTATTGATATTTCTCCTGGCAATCTTGATTCCAGACTATACTTCATCCAGCCCAGCATTTCAAATGATGTACTCTGTATATAAGTTAAATAAGCTGAGTGACAAAATAGAACTTTGACATACTTCTTTGCCAATTTGGAACCAGTTCATTGTTCCATGTCTGGTTCTAACTGTTGCTTCTGACCTGCATTCAGGTTTCTCAGGAGGCAGGTAAGGTGGTCTGTATTTCCATCTCTTGAAGAATTTCCCCCAGGTTGTAGACTATGAAAATATTTTTGATGTGAGAAGTATGGCAGAAAAGCCAAAATCACCGACATGTCCACATGGGTTATGTAATTCTAGACAGCAATATATGCTCATCTGATCTATTTATAATAATACGAGATACATAGGATACACGTCTTTGGTGAGGAAATTAAACCTTTAGTATCGTATGCAGCTGAGACAGATCACAGAACATAGGCTTTGAATTATTCCTTCTCTGTTGGTATTTTTCCAATGTCTGACAAAGACAGTTATACCCATTTATTTCCAGGAAGCAAATTGAGGGAGAAATTATAGAGAGGGGAAAGTAGTTGGTTTATTGCATATGTGGATCTATTCTCTAAACCCACATGTAGAGACAAGAAGGGATTTTGTCTCTGAGACCAAAACAAACATAGTGTTTAGAGAGGGAGGGCTGACTTGCCCGCAAAACTTGGTCACTCGCAGAACACAGGGCTTCTGAAATGAACTGATATCAGAAACTTTGCAGGGCTCCTAGGACTGTAAAATCTCACCTATCATGCTTACTAGTTACAGAAATTTATAGAATATGGAACAGTATCTTTGATGTTATAACTAGATTGATAATAATCACTTCCATTTGGGAATATTCATCTTTGATGACACATCAAAATCCAAACCTGACAACAAGCACTATAAGAGTTTGTCTTAATAGAAATTAACTCTCACTCAGTAGTTGCTTTTATGTTTTATAGTAATTTTTTGTTTTATCACCACTTTGCCTCTTTTATTCTGATGATTTCCGCTTAACAATCATTGCTTCAAAGGTCATATGGAGAAATCAAAGCAGATGCCTTTTCAAATGCTAGTGGCTTGCGTTTTGTTTTCTTTGTCTTTTTTTTTTTTAATCCTAATTGCCACTGGAGATTGATTTTCCTAGAAATAAAGATTCGGTGTTTATCAAACAGCACTGGAGTCTGACATGCTGCTGACTGGTCCCCTCTTAGTCAATGTCAGAAGCTAGCTTCTCCTCTGAAGAAGGTTTTAAACAGGTTCAGTTCAGTTCAGTTCAGTTCAGTCGCTCAGTCTTGTCCAACTCTCTGCGACGCCATGAATCACAGCACGCCAGGCCTCCCTGTCCATCACCAACTCCAGGAGTTCACTCAGACTCACGTCCATTGAGTCAGTGATGCCATCCAGCCATCTCATCCTTGATCGTCCCCTTCTCCTCCTGACCCTAATCCCTCCCAGCATCCAAGTCTTTTCCAATGAGTCAATTCTTCGCATGAGGTGGCCAACATACTGGAGATTCAGCTTTAGCATCATTTCTTCCAAAGAAATCTCAGGGTTGATCTCCTTTAGAATGGACTGGTTGGATCTCCTTGCAGTCCAAGGGATTCTCAAGAGTCTTTTCCAACACCACAGTTCAAAAGCATCAATTCTTAGTCACTCAGCCTGCTTCACAGTCCAACTCTCACATCCATACATGACCACAGGAAAAACCATAGCCTTGACCAGACGGACCTTAGTCGGCAAAGTAATGTCTCTGCTTTTCAATATACTATCTAGATTGGTCGTAACTTTTCTTCCAAGGAGTAAGCATCTTCTAATTTCATGGCTGCAGTCACCATCTGCAGTGATTTTGGAGCCCAAAAATATAAAGTCTGATACTGTTTCCACTGTTTCTCCATCTATTTCCCATGAAGTGATAGGACCAGATGCCATGATTTTCATTTTCTGAATGTTGAGCTTTAAGCTAACTTTTTCACTCTCCTCTTTTACTTTCACCAAGAGGCTTTTTAGTTCCTCTTCACTTTCTGCCATAAGGGTGGTGTCATCTGAGTATTTGAGGTGATTGATATTTCTCCCAGCAATCTTGATTCCAGCATGTGCTTCTTCGAGTCCAGCGTTTCTCATGAGGTACTCTGCATAGAAGTTAAATAAGCAGGGTGACAATATACAGCCTTGACGTACTACTTTTCCTATTTGGAATCAGTCTGTTGTTCCATGTCCAGTTCTAACTGTTGCTTCCTGGCCTGCATACAGATTTCTCAAGAGGCAGGTTAGGTGGTCTGGTATTCCCATCTCTTTTAGAATTTCCACAGTTTATTGTGATCCACACAGTCAAAGGCTTTAGCATAGTCAATAAAGCAGAAATAGATGTTTTTCTGGAACTCTCTTGCTTTTTCGATGATCCAGCGGATGTTGGCATTTTGATCTCTGGTTCGTCTGCCTTTTCGAAAACCAGCTTGAACATCAGGAAGTTCACGGTTCACATATTGCTGAAGCCTGGCTTGGAGAATTTTGAGCATTACTGTCCTAGCGTGTGAGATGAGTGCAATTGTGAGGTAGTTTGAGCATTCTTTGGCATTGCCTTTCTTTGGGATTGGAATGAAAACTGACCTTTTCCAGTCCTGTGGCCACTGCTGAGTTTTCCAGATTTGTTGGCATATTGAGTGCAGCACTTTCACAGCATCATCTTTTAGGATTTGAAACAGCTCCACTGGAATTCCATCACCTCCACTAGCTTTGTTCATAGTGATGCTTTCTAAGGCCCACTTGACTTCACATTCCAAGATGTCTGGCTCTAGATGAGTGATCACACTATCGTGATTATCTGGGTCGTGAAGATCTTTTTTGTACAGTTCTTCTGTGTATTCTTGCCATCTCTTCTTAATATCTTTTGCTTCTGTTAGGTCCATACCATTTCTATCCTTATTGAGCCCATCTTTGCATGAAATATTCCCTTGGTATCTCTAACTTTCTTGAAGAGATCTCTAGTCTTTCCCATTCTGTTGTTTTCCTTTATTTCTTTGCATTGATCGCTGAAGAAGGGGCTTCCTTATCTCTTCTTGCTATTCTTTGAAACTCTACATTCAGATGCTTATATCTTTCCTTTCCTCTTTGGCTTTTACCCTCTCTTCTTTTCACAGCTATTTGTAAGGCCTCCGCAGACAGCCATTTTGCTTTTTTGCACTTCTTTTCCATTGGGATGATCTTGATCCCTGTCTCCTGTACAATGTCATGAACCTCATTCCATAGTTCATCAGGCACTCTATCTCTCAGATCTAGGCCCTTAAATCTATTTCTCACTTCCACTGTATAATCATAAGGGATTTGATTTAGGTCATACTTGAATGGTCTAGCAGTTTTCCCTGCTTTCTTCAATTTCCGTCTGAATTTGGTAATAAGGAGTTCATGATCTGAGCCACAGTCAGCTCCTGGTCTTGTTTTTGTTGCCTGTATAGAGCTTCTCCATCTTTGGCTGCAAAGAATATAATCAGTCTGATTTCAGTGTTGACCATCTGGTGATGTCCATGTGTAGAGTCTTCTCTTGTGTTGTTGGAAGAGGATGTTTGCTATGACCAGTGCATTTTCTTGGAAAAACTCTATCAGTCTTTGCCCTGCTTCATTCTGTATTCCAAGGCCAGATTTGCCTGTTACTCTAGGTGTTTCTTGAGTTCCTACTTTAGCATTCCAGTCCCCTGTAATGAAAAGGACATCTTTTTGGGTATTAGTTCTAAAAGGTCTTGTAGGTTTTCATAGAACCATTTAACTTCAGCTTCTTCAGCATTACTGGTTGGGGCATAGACTTGGATTACTGTTATATTGAATGGTTTGCCTTGGAAATGAACAGAGATCATCCTGTCATTTTGAGATTGCATCCAAATACTGCATTTTGGACTCTTTTGTTGGCTATGATGGCTACTCTATTTCTTCTGAGGGATTCCTGCCCACAGTAGTAGATATAATGGTCATCTGAGTTAAATTCACCCATTCCAGTCCATTTTAGTTCACTGATTCCTAAAATGTCGACGTTCACTCTTGCCATCTCCTGTTTGACCACTTCCAATTTGCCTTGATTCATGGACCTGACATTCCAGGTTCCTATGCAATATTGCTCTTTACAACATCGGACCATGCTTCTATCACCAGTCACATCCACAGCTGGGTACTGTTTTTGCTTTGGCTTCGTCCCTTCATTCTTTCTGGAGTTATTTCTCCACTGATCTCCAGTAGCATATTGGGCACCTACTGACCTGGGAAGTACCTCTTTCAGTATCCTATCATTTTTCCTTTACATACTGTTTATGGGGCTCTCAAGGCAAGAATATTGAAGTGGTTTGCCATTCCCTTCTCGAGTGGACCACATTCTGTCAGGTATGGTACTTCTATTCAAATGCAAGAATCCTTAATCACAGATTCATTTCAAATAACTGTTGAGATTTGACAGGTTTTCCCTACACAGATAATGGGTGCGATAGAAAAAGACATAAACCAGGAAGGTGGTAGATTTCATCATCTCAAGTATCATTAGTTTTGCTGATGAAAACTAAACAAAAGCAACTCAGGGCAGATGAAAAGATAATCACTCCTCCTTGCCCCCAAATATGAGACAGCTTTTTAAAAAATATATTTCTTTTTTTTAAATTATAGGGGTATAATTGCCTTGTGATTATACAGTGGAAGTGAGAAATAGATTTAAGGGGCTAGATCTGATATATAGAATGCCTGATGAACTATGGACTGAGGTTCCTGACATTGTACAGGAGACAGGGATCAAGACCATCCCCATGGAAAAGAAATGCAAAAAAGATAAATGGCTGTCTGGGAAGGCCTTATAAATAGCTGTGAAAAGGAGAGAAGCGAAAAGCCAAGGAGAAAAGGAAAGATATAAGCATCTGAATGCAGAGTTCCAAAGAACAGCAAGAAGAGAAAAGAAAGCCTTCCTCAGCAATCAATGCAAAGAAATCGAGGAAAAGAATAGAATGGGAAAAACTAGAGATCTCTTCAAGAAAGTTAGAGATACCAAGGGAACATTTCATGCAAAGATGGGCTCGAGAAAGGACAGAAATGGTATGGACCTAACAGAAGCAGAAGATATTAAGAAGAGGTGGCAAGAATACACAGAAGAACTGTACAAAAAAGATCTTTATGACTCAGATAATCATGATGGTGTGATCACTCATCTAGAGCCAGACATCCTGGAATGTCAAGTCAAGTGGGCCTTAGAAAGCATCACTATGAACAAAGCTAGTGGAGGTGATGGAATTCCAGTGGAGCTGTTTCAAATCCTAAAAGATGATGCTGTGAAAGTTCTGCACTCAATATGCCAGCAAATCTGGAAAACTCAGCAGTGGCCACAGGACTGGAAAAGGTCAGTTTTCATTCAATCCCAGAGAAAGGCAATGCCAAAGAATGCTCAAACTACCTCACAATTGCACTCATCACACACGCTAGGAAAGTATTGCTCAAAATTCTCCAAGCCAGGCTTCAGCAATATGTGAACCGTGAACTTCCTGATGTTCAAGCTGGTTTTCGAAAGGCAGACGAACCAGAGATCAAAATGCCAACATCCGCTGGATCATCGAAAAACAGAGAGAGTTCCAGAAAAACATCTATTTCTGCTTTATTGACTATGCTAAAGCCTTTGACTGTGTGGATCACAATAAACTATGGAAAATTCTAAAAGAGATGGGAATACCAGACCACCTAACCTGCCTCTTGAGAAATATGTATGCAGGTCAGGAAGCAACAGTTAGAACTGGACATGGAACAATAGACTGGTTCCAAATAGGAAAAGTAGTACATCAAGGCTGTATATTGTCACCTTGCTTATTTAACTTATATGCAGAGTACCTCATGAGAAACGCTGGACTCGAAGAAGCACATGCTGGAATCAAGATTGCTGGGAGAAATATCAATCACCTCGGATATGCAGATGACACCACCCTTATGGCAGAAAGTGAAGAGGAACTAAAAAGCCTCTTGATGAAAGAGAAAAAAAGGAGTGAAATGGTTGGCTTAAAGTTCAACATTCAGAAAACGAAGATCTTGGCATCTGGTCCCATCATTTCATGGGAAGTAGATGAGGAAACAATGGAAACAGTGTCAGACTTTATTTTGGGGGCTCCAAAATAACTGTGAATACAGCTGAGCACAGAAGAATTGATGCTTTTGAACTGTGGTGTTGAAGAAGACTCTTGAGAGTCCCTTGGACTGCAAGGAGATCCAACCAGTCCATTCTAAAGGAGATCAGTCCTGGGTGTTCTTTGGAAGGAATGATGCTGAAGCTGAAACTCCAGTACTTTGGCCACCTTATGCGAAGAGTTAACTCACTGGAAAGAGTCTGATGTTGGGAGAGAGTGGGGGCAGGAGCAGAAGGGGAGGACAGAAGATGAGATGGCTGGATGGCATCACTGACTCAATCGATGTGTGTTTGAGTGAATTCCGGGTGTTGGTGATGGACAGGGAGGCCTGCTGTGCAGCAGTTCATGGAGTTGCAAAGACTTGGACACTACTGCGTGACTGAACTGAACTGAACTGCTTTACAATGTCATGTTAGTTTCTAGTGTAGAACAAAAGTGAATCAGCTAAACATATATTTATATCCCCTCCTTCTAGGTTCTCCCTCCTCCACCCCTAGCCCACCCCTCTAGGTCATCACCATGTGCTGAGCTGAGCTCCTTGTGTTATACAGCAGCTCCCTACTAGTTGTCTGTTTTATACATGTTGTTATATATTTCAGTGTTCCTCTCCCAGTTCATCTCCCTTCACCTTCTGCCAATGTATGCACACGTCTGTTCTCTGAGACAGTTCTTACAATGGATACAACACTTGGCTTGCATTTAAATGTGCTTCCCAGTGACAAGTTGGAAAGCCAAAGACCAGAAAGGTAAGGAATCAATGGACTTCCAGATCTAGGAGACTCTGACCTTTTTTCTTTCTTTCTATCACAGCTTATTACATCAGGGAAACTAGCAAGGGTTAAAATTACCCTAAAGGATAGATTATCAAACTAAGCTGTACAAAGATAATCATGTAGGATGGCTTTGAGAACATCTCAGCAAAGTCACTGGGCAAGTTCCTGGTAGAGGAGTAGAAATTGCAGAAATTGCCTGGTAGAGGAGAAAAGCATGGGCGTCAGTGGCCCAGCTCCAGGAACCTCACCATTGCCAGAATAACCTGACTATTTCAGGCATTGTCTGGGTACAGCCTCTGCATGTACTCTGGGGTGAATCTGATGGCAGAATGGGCTGGAGGTTGTCAATAATTATGCTTCTTGCTACTACTGCTGCTTGGAAAGGGAGATATGAATGGTTTACTGTCAATAGCCACTGATGGGCACTTAGTTATGTGTAAAGTTTATCCCATGAGGAGAGGGAAGAATTACTCAAATTACTCAAATTATATTCTGAGAAGTCAACGTGACCTCATAGGAGCAAAGATAAGAAGATCATAAAAGCAGTAGAATTTATTTTAAATAAAGAATACAGCATGCACACAGGCATAGTGTCAGAAAAAGTAAAGCTTAAAGAGAACTCAAAGGAGATAAAAACTCTCTTTTCCCCCTTTCCTATCTTTTAAATTAATTTTTATTGGAATAGAATCTACTTCCCAAGCAGGAGATGCAGGTTCAACCCCTGGGTCCGGAAGATCTCCTGGAGGAGGAAATGGCAACTCACCTCCAGTATTCTTGCTTGAAAAATTCCATGGAGCGAGGAGTCTGGTGGGCTACAGCTCATATGGTCACAAAAGAGTTGAACACAACTTAGCAACTAAACAACAACATAGTTGACTTACAGTGTTGTGCTACTTTCTACTGTATAATGAAGTGAATTAGTTTTATATATGTATATACACACACATGTATATATACACATATATATATGCACATGCATATATCCACTCTTTTAGATTCTTTTCTCATATAGATTGTTCCTTTTTTTAAAGAAGCATTTGAATCATGAAAAAAATGAGAAAACTATAAAACTGTGGCTTCCTTTCTTGGAAAATACAGAATAACACTAAAGTACTCATTTGCTTACTAAGCCCGAATTTATTGAATATCCCACTATACACAGAAGTCAGTTAAGCACCAGGGGTAAAGATGAGAGATAATGTCTCTCTTTTCCAATAATGTATCAAAGGCCATAGACCCTTGAAATGAAGTGAAGTTGCTCAGTCGTGTCCAATTCTTTGTTACCCCATGGACTATAGCCTGTAGGCTCCCCTGTCCATGGAATTCTCTAGGCCAGAATACTGGAGTTGGTAGCCATTCCCTTCTCTGAGGGATCATCCTAACCCAGGAATCAAACTTGGGTCTCCTGCATTACAGATTCTTTACCATCTGCAGTGCCAGGGGAGAATCTTATTAAGCTATAGATCAAAGATGGAAAAAGGTTTATGGGAGAGGAAGTGGGAAAAACAAGTGAGGAAGGGCCAAGGGAAGAAGAGAGAAGCAGCAGACAGTCAACATTCACAAAAACTGTGCATGCAAATTTATGCCCCACCAAAAGCAGAAACCCTATGTTCTTGAGTTCACTAGATTATAAACTCTTAATCTCAAATTCCTAATGCATATTTGTCTTTTCTGATATGACAATTTTTCAGACGAGAATGTATAAAGCAAATACCAGTAGAACAAGTGAAAAAAATTCTAAGAAAATACAATCTGCTCTTGGTGCTTTTATGTCTCTTTTGGTTATAACAAATTTTATCTCAGGGTACTCAAGGGGCATATATAAATAACACTGCTAACTCACAGCCTGTTTTCTTGAAGAAAACAGGAGAAACAGAACACATGTTGAGTAACTGAAGGCACAATATATCCAAGGAGGGAAAATATAGATAAACCAGCAAACATGTTAGTAATGCTAAGTAGGATTCTAGAACAGGTTATGGTATTTAGAGATGGAGATGCTGTCACGAGTAACCAGTGTGGTTTTAGTAAAAACAGAAGGTAGCTGACTAATTACATATCCTTTTGTGACAGGTTATCACTGAACTGACAGTTTAGGGGAAAAGAATAAACATCATATTCTGTAATTTGACAAAGAATTCATAAATTCTTTTGTATCTTGTGTATTGGACATGGCAGTGCAAGTTATGTGGTAATACAACTAAGAACATGAAAATACTTGGTGATTGAACTCTAAAGAATCATTACTGTCCAACTGATGTCTTTATTGGTGGTGCTTAGAAATTCATCTTGCCCCTGTACGGTTCAGCATTTGTACCAATGATTGATGATTTCTTCAGAGCATGTAGTTAAAGTTGGGGAAGCTAAGGGTGTCAGCTAATATCATAATGAAAGAATCAGGTTCTAAAACTGGTGAATTTAAGTTGCAGCTTTTTGTTTTTGTTAAATTAAGGTTTAATGGAGCTAGCACATTCAGAACATAATTGTACCATTTCATTTCATGTGGGTTAGGCCACACTTTTTTTTTTAAACCAATTTTAAAATTGAAATTATAGTTAACATAGTTAAAGGTCCACATAGTCAAAGCTATGTTGGACCATAAAGAAGCCTGAGCACCAAAAATTGATGCTTTTGAATTGTGATGCTGGAGAAGACTCTTGAGAGTCCCTTGGACTGCAAAGAGATCAAACCAGCCAATCCTAAAGGAATCAACCCTGAATATTAATTGGAAGGACTGATGTTGAAGCTTTGGCCATCCTATGCGAAGAACTGATTCATTGGAAAGACCCTAATGCTGGGAAAGATTGAGAGCAGGAAGAAAAGGGGGTGACAGAGGATAAGATAGTTGGATGGTGTCACCAACTCAATGAACATCAGTTTGAGCAAACTCCAGGAGATAGTGAAGGATAAGGAAGCCTGGGGTGCTGCAGTCTATGGGATCACAAAGAGTCAGACACAACTTAGGGACTAAACAATAACAACAACCAAATAATTAATTTACAATGTTATTTTACTTTCTAGCGTACAACAAAGTGATTCAATTATATATGTAATTTTTCAGATTCTTTTCTATTATAGGTTATTATGAGATATTGAATATAGTTCCCTGTGATATACAGTAGGTACTTGTTGTCTATTTTACATATAGTGGTGTGTACATATTAATCCCAAACTCCTAATTTAAATTATGTCACACTTTCAATAGTGCTGTGTGCACTCCTGGGTGCCATATTTTTAATAGTATATTCACAGACTGCATTTGTCCTAATAAAAAGATAGAATAATCAAAGATTCAGCATAAGAAATGAGCAAAGGAACTGGGGAGTGTTCAACATGGAGGAGTAATTTAGAGTGTTCATGCTGTTTAAATTATTTGGAAGAATTACATAAACAGAGAATGACACATGTTCTCTGTGGCTCTGGAGGAAAGAACAGGGGCAAGTGAATATATATTGCATGAAAATGTTGATTTAGCTAAAGAAAAACTTTTACCACTGATCGCTGAAAAGAAAAAGAAGGGAAATATTTTGGAAGTGTGACAACTTCCCCATTACCAGAGGTTTTCAAGTAGTTATTCAAGTGGTAAGTAAAAGACCACCTGGTAATATCTTAAAGAGAGCCACGTCTCAGAATTCTCTTGAAACTAAATACACTCTAAGGTACACTAAAATAGAAAGAATTCTGGGTAGGGGTTGGGCCAGGAAACTTGCCCTCAACTTCCTTCATGTAAAATTATCTCTTGGGACCTTTCTAGTAAAAAAAAAAAGATTAACTGATGCTGTCATGTTCTGAGACTTTGAAATTCATTTTTGTGATACTACATGTCAGGGGAAGTTAGGTTTTGCTGCAGCAACTAACCACTCCAAAAGCTCAGTGGCTTCAAGTGGCAAAGGTTTGTCTTGTTCTTACTACACGGTCATCTCAGGTTGATAGAGAGCCTTAAGGATCTAAAGCATTTTTGGCTTGGGCAGTCAGCAGAAGAGTTCAGTAAATTATGTACTGCTTCTTGAAGCTTTCTGCCTGTCTAGAATTAATCACAGTTCTCACAGCTACATGAGGAGCAGGCAGTATATTGTCTTCCATGTGGCTAAAGGAGAGAAAAGCAGTTACCCTGAGCAGTAACTAATGACTATCTGAAATTAAAATGGATTCATGCCTTCAAAAAGCAAAAGGGTCTAAGATAATAACACTGATTATCTTCTGAGATCCAGCCCTGTCCCTGTTGTGAACTTCCTCTGTGGTCCTGGGTAGGTTACTTCACCTTTCTATACCTCAGATTCTGAAAAACAAGATGATTCTCTCTTTCTCTCATTCAGTACTATAGTCACATATAAGGAGTCAATACACACAGATACAACTCAGAACATTTCAACCACCATACAAAACGAGTGGAGAATGAAGAAATGCTCCGTGCCCAACACCTACTGAGAGTAGCTGTATATTGAGAGTAGCTCAGAGTCTCCTGTATATTGAATGAATTCTAGTAAATTTCCTTTTACTATAGGAAGTACTTCTATCTGTGCAGTATTCTAAGTGTTTCCCCCAGTTTCTGGTGAGGTAGGCAAAAGCCAGTTGTCCCATTGCATGTTACAGGGGCAGACTGAGGTCTCTGAGGACACTCAGAATTAGTAGGAGGGTCAGGAATAGACAATCCCAGGCTCCAGACTCTTACTAAGCCATTTTGCAAATTCTCCCTCTTCACTCTGGCCTTGCTTCCTCTCTTGCTCTAATTTCAATGCTCTACTCAGTCTTGGCATGGAGAATGGAGACTGTGGGCTACTTGGGCAGTGGAAGAGGAGACTTTGTGCCAACAGCCTTCTCAAAAATAGTTCCAGTTCACCGGTGACCTGGCCTGCCCCACCGAGAGGTCACATGAGGGAGGCTAGGCACAGGATGGAGTCGTTTTGGACCAAAAGCAGCCCAGATGTTGCAGGCACCCAAGCTCCCCCTGCCGATGGCCAAGTAGTAACTACGGCATCCAGGAATGTGGGCCCCTGTCCAGGTGCTCCCAGCCGGAAGACATTCCCCATGCAGGGAACTGACAGTCACTTGGAAAGTGAATTGGAAAGTTTGGAAGCCCAGGTCACAGACTGGACAGAGAGTACGCCGATCATGGTGGGCTGCTCTCCCATCAAAGAGTGCTGTCCTCCCATGGGGTCACAGAGCAGCTCCAGAAGGCTGGGCAAAGGGCCTGGTAAGGGCAAGGAGGCATGTGCAAGCTCCTGTCACACTTGTATGTATGTCCACTTCTCACACTGGCTCACGTGCTTCTCAGCAACTGATAGCCAAGCCAAACCTAGGAGGACTTGGTACCAAAGACTGTGTAAGAGAGCACTGAATGCAAATAGATACAGCACCTGTCCTCAGGGAACTTAGAAGTTCACTGGAGAGACAAGACGTAAACATGTGTAACAACTAGAAAAAATTACTAGCCAGTGTGACTCAATAAATATTGCTAAAATGGTAGAATTCTGATGAGATAGAATTCAGAAGTGGATAGTTTACTGTGCAGCTCATGCCTAAAATCTACCTCTTTTGTGCTAGTCCAGACTATTCCAACTTCTTCCAACCTAACATAGTTTCTTCTCAAGTAGATAGGTGACTTTTTCCTGCAAACAAACTGATATAAAAAGCACGCTTTCATAGGGAAGCCACTAACTAGTCTTCTATGAGATTAAGGTATATACCTACATCCAATCCAGGTTCAATACCTGGGTCAGGAAGATCCCCTTCCCTGAGCTGGGAAGATCCTCTGGAGAAGGAAATGTTAACTCACTCCAATAATCTGGCCTTTGAAATCCCATGGTCAGAGGAGCCTGGTGGCTACAGTTCATGGGGCTGCAAGATTCGGATATGACTTAGTGACTAAATCGCTGCCAACAAGGCATTTGAAATGATTAGAGTGAAATTTACCTTTAACATTCATAGTTTTCAATTCTCAATTGATGACCAAGCATCAAACTTTCATTCTGCCCAACTGTTTCTCTTTTCTGTGCTTTTAGTAGTAGTGAAAATAAGGCTGATAGGACTTTGCTGGCTGTCCAGTGGTTGAGACTCCATGCTTCCCATCTAGGGGGCACAGGTTCAAATCCTGATCAGGGAACTAAGATGCTACATGCTTCACAGTGCAGTAGAAATAATAATAATGCTGCCAGTCATAATGTCATATTAGGTCTGACTTGGATTATCAAGGCATGGAGAAGATTTGTTGGAATGTGCCCAAGGGAAGAGGCCACCTGTATAATTCATCATTTGTCACCTGAGTATTATTTTATGTTAAGGACCATGATGGACCCTCCCAAACTGCCCAACATGACAGAGCTAACACAACAGGTAGTCAGCTAAATAAATCCTTGCCAGATGAACATCTCCTTTGAGTGACTACTCTTTACTCGTGTTTTTCTTAAATGCAACCAAAGTGAGGTACGTACCTCAACATAGACAGGAAACATGACTTCTAGATTAGTGGTTCTGGTTCTAGAATCTATCCCTTCCATCAGCTCCTCTAGAAGCATTCTTCTCATCTGTTTTGTCATGGGAATGGGATGCAGGAAGCAGGAGTCTAAGGTTTTCTTTCATCACAACTTTCCAAATGGTAGGAAAGAATCCTTTATGTTTGCAAAAGTTTAGTGACTTCACTTTCACTTTTCACTTTCATGCATTGGAGAAGGAAATGGCAACCCACTCCAGTATTCTTGCCTGGAGAATCCAGGGATGGGGGAGCCTGCTGGGCTGCCATCTCTAGGGTCGCACAGTCAGACTTAGTAGCAGCAGCAGCAGCAGCAAATGATGAAAAGTATTAATCACGCAGTTGTGTCCAACTCTTTGCAACCCAATGGACTGTAGTCCACCAGACTCCTCTGTCCATGGGATTTTCAAGGCAAGAATACTGGAATGGGTTGCCATTTCCTACTCCAAGGGATCTTCCTGACCCAGGGATCGAACCCGGGTCTTCCGCACTGCAGGCAGATTCTTTACCAACTGTGTCACCTGGTAAGACAAGAGAGGATTGCAGGCAAAACTTGCTACAGAAAATGGAAAGAATCAGATCTCATCCTGCGTGTGTGTGCTCAGTCATGTCTGACTCTTTTGTGACCCCCATGGACGCCCTCCCCCGGCCACCACCCCAGGCTCCTCTGTCCATGGGATTTTCCAGGCAAGAAAACTGGAGTGGATAGCCATTTTCTTCTCCAGATCTCATCCTGCAAAACATATTCAGTCTTCTTACCTTTTTTCTTCCTATTTCTTGTGATTGGGCTTTTTAAAGAGAATCTCAATGTATCACTTTGATCAAACCAACTAGTCAGTTTCTCAGAACTCATTAAAACTGTCAGTGTGGACATAGGTGATATGGTGAAATAGTGTTGTTTCCACTCAGTGTTAACGGGGTGAACATTTTATCATAGGCCACCCAGAGGATTGGACATGAGACCCTTTCCTTCTCGATGCTATTTTTAGAGGGTGCATGTGTTCTACACAGCACTTGCACCTGTCATCAGGAAGCTCAACAGTCAACAGTTCATTTCTGATGCTACTGTACGAGCGGCCATGTGGTGAAACCTGGACTGGGGCTGAGGTTGTGTGAAGGTCACCATGGCCCATGGCCTTCAGACAAGGATACTCTTAAAGATGGCCCTTCCAACTGGTCCATCTTACCCACAAGCCCTTGACTCATTGGCAAACACTGGCATCCCAAGGCAGTAATCACAATTATTTTGCAGGAGGAAAAAAGATTTTTGAGTTTATTTGCTAAAAAAAAAACCCATCAATATGTATGTATACAAATATATAGTCAAATACACATATAATATGAAAAAATTTACATGTGAAAATTTTAAAATATGTACCAAATATAGCAGTTACAGGTTATAGATAGATAGACAAGATGAAATTCGAGGAGAGAAGTTGTGAAAGAATGTTTTAGCTTTTACTCCATAAACCTTGATGTTGTTTGAATTATTAACAACCAGAATGTTTTCTTTACCACTTGAATGATTTTTAAATCCCTTGGCACAGATGCTGTTATATAATAAGAAGTTAAAGGGGAAAAAAGAGGGTGTAGGAAAAGAGGAAGGAAGGAAAGAAACAGAAATGGAAAAGAAAGAGTATGCGTGACTTTTCAAGAGCCAAGTTCATGAGCTCTGGTGAGTGGAGTGGTTAGAGATAAATGGAGTTCATTTATAAGGGCATTGTGAAATTTTGAACAGGGTTTTTAAAATCATTTTTTTAAACATTATAATGTGCTTACTCTCTCCTATAAGGTATTCATTGCAGAACATTTGGAAAACATAGAAGAGCACAAAGAAGAAAATTATTAGCACCAATTACCCAATTTCTCAGAGAAAATCATAGTGAACACTTCAGTGGATGTCCTTCCATTCTCTTGTAATCTTTAGATGACATTTTGAAGGGAACTGGGAATATAGCACCACAGAGAAGAGAGAGTCAGGAGTGGGGGCCATCCTAGAAGAGCAATGAAGGTTTTACCAGCAGCCATGAACTACTCCCTTATTTCAGGCCTGTGATCGCGTTGAGCTTGCCTGGCCCATGAATATTGGTGTGTTCATCTGCCTTGTGAAAGTTACATCTTCCTTGAGCCTCAGTTACTTTCTCTCTAAAATGGAGAGGTCCTCTTTATCCTGCCCACCCTACTGCATTAAGACCCCCTAGACGACGTAAAGCAAAGCACATTCCAATTACAAATCAACTCTTAGAATGCAGAGTAGTGATTGTATCCAGGTTTGTGGACTAGCTTATAAAAGCCAATTTAACCCAAAGGGTAGTTGAAATGCCAGATTCTCTCTAGCTTTTCTTACTATGTGATCTTCTATCTTTTTCTACTGTAAGTGTATCATTTTTAATTACAGTATGGGCATTTTAAGGCAGATTCTTGTATATTTTGGGAACCCAATCACCATTTATTTCAAGCAGAAGATGGATTTTATCTGCCTAGAGAGGAGACTGTTGAGGTCCTGCCTGTAATTTTAAGGATCTCCCAGCTGTGTTATCAGAGAATCAAGAGATCAGTTCAGGGACAGGTTTTGTTGCTGGGAGCACCCCCAGCCCAGATGCCACACAGATCAATCTCATTAGAACAGCAACTGCAACATATGAAAACAGTTGGACATGAGTCTGAGCAAACTCTAGGAGACAGTGAAGGACAGGGAAGCCTGATGTGCTGCAGTCCATGGGTTCACAGAGATTGGACACGACCTAACACACACATGTAAAAACAGAAGCAATAGCGGCTATCATTTATTGAGGGGTATTGTGGTCTTAATGTGCTTTAGATGCATTATTGCATTTAATTCTCAAATCAACTTTCTCATGGAGTTACACTTATATCCCCTGGTTTATTAAATTGGAAACAAGGCACTGAGAGGTTAAATAACTTACTCAAAGGTCATGCAAATGAGTCTGATGTGAACCAGCATTTTAATTCTGATAAAAAGACTCCATAGCCTGAAAACTCTTATCAGCTGCCAATGCAGTTACCATTTGTGATCTGCCAGCCCTAGAAAGTTATGCCAGGTTATTCTGGAGGTCATCTGGCCATTTTGTGGGATTTTCTAAATGAGGGAAAATGGTAAAGAAATCTGACCTCCTGTTTGAAATCTGATATCTAACAGGAAGTTGCTCACCCCACTCCCATACTCCCATCCTGGAAACACTGCCCTGGGCAGCCTGACATTGGGGAAATCTGTCACTGAGGAAGTTCACTTAAGGGTCTTTGAGCAAAGATTATGACTTTAGAATTTTGGAGTGAGGAGAGATTTGTAATCATCTCATTCTCTTCTGCAGTGCCCACCCCTCTAATGGATACGTATTTCTGAATCATCTCTCAGAATCAACTGCCTCTAGCATGCTGTTTCAGAAGTGTGTCTTTTGATTTTACGCTCTACATGCTGTTTTTTGGGGTTTTTTCCCTTTCTGTTTTGCTATATTGCTTATAATGTTTATACAGCTGCTTTGAGAGCTAAATATGCAATCAGTGTGATGCAATCATGTTCCTTGCTTATCAAGGAAGGGAGAAAATGCCAACTTGAATTTTATACAGTTCTCAAAAGCTCCATGATGCAAAATGCTAAGTTCACTTACTTGATGTGATCTTAATTGGAATCACAAGGGAAACTGGAATGTACATAAAGTTTAGCTTTTTGTGTTTTTAATAGCACTGTTTGGCTGAAATTAGACCATTATCTACCTCTGGTTACCCAAATGATGAAGAGCTTGTATTTCTTGAAGTTTGCTGAAAATGGAATGACATATCACAGTATTTTTCTGGCCTTTTCTGTTTTACTGTTTCATATGAGGTTTTTATTTTATGGGCTGTATTTTGAGAATGTTACCATAAGAGTATATATATATATACAGGAAGAGTCATTCATATTCATTAGTAACTGACAATATTTATTTATTCACTTGTTTAATAAAACTTTTGTTCATTTAGAAAATATTTGCTCAAACCAAGCCAAATAACACTTTTTGATAGACACAGGAGATGAACAAATCAATAAGATTAAATCCTGTTTTCAAGATCTCATCATAGTTGGAGAGAGGGAACAAGTAAATTGTGGGGCAGGTCCTGACATAGAGATATGTAAAGTTATTTAGGGTACAGACAAGAATACATACATATCCTGGAGATGGTCACTAGATTTAAAATATAATGTTGAACATTTATCAGAGTGTGGAGAAAGGATGGCCTTAGGAGTCAAAGATAAATTCAAGTATAAAATTCAAGTTGGCATTTTCTCCCTTCCCTGATAAGAAAGGAGCATGATTGCATCACACTGGTTGCATATTTGTGAAACAAACAGGCTAGATGACAGTAGTACATTAAACAGATGAGAGACTCAAAACACAGGCCAGTAAGTGACCTGCCCAAGAGCACACAGCTAAGAACTGGGACAGGTATTGAAACTACGTGGGGTTTTTTCAGCACTTTTTAAAATTTTATTTCTTTATTTTTGGCTGTCTTGGGTCTTCTTTGCTACAGGGGCTTTTCTCTAGTTGCAGTGAGCATGGGCTACTCTCTATTGACAGTTGCAGTGCACGGGCTTCTCACTTCGGTGGCTTCTCTTGCTGCAGAGCACAGGCTGTGGGGCACACAGTCTTCAGGAGCTGCGGCACATGGGCTCAGCGTTTGTGGCTCCCAGGCTCTAAAGCGCAAGCTCAACAGTGATGGCCCACGGGCTTATTTGCTCTACGGCGTGCGGGACCCGGATCAGGGACAGGACTTTTGTCTTCTGCACTGGCAGGCAGATTTTTTACCACTGAGCCACTAGGGAAGTCCAAGACTGTGTTTCTTGATGCTTGGTCTGTCTACTCTCCTCCAATCTCCTAACATCTCTAGTGATAGTTAATTGTCTCCAATGTGGAGGAGTGCTTCCCCAAATGGGGCAACTTATAACCCGCGAGGAGCACTCAGGGGGTTGTGGTAGTGACAGTGGCTTCCATGTCATGAAACAAAGATTAATAAAAGATTCTCTTCTAGCTATTAACCACTCTTGTTCCCTCTTTCCTCATTTTAAGATGCACCGTGACCTTGAAAATGCATTAAAACTAAAAATATTTAAGTAATCTACTTGTGCATAAATTGCTTTCTAATATTTCTTAGAAATTCTTGGTTAAAAATGCATTCTTTGTATTTTAGAAGGTGATATATTAAACAGTGTGTTTTAAATAGTGTTTATTTTGTCCTGGATTGGGAGATTTGTAGCTCTGTAGGCTGGATGTTTGATAGCACAAGGGCATCATGTGGCTAGTTTTATTTCTTGGTTGATTTCATGACCCAAAGGTCACAGTCAGAAGTAGATTTATGTGGAGACAAAAACAACTGTCCATCAGCCAATGAATAAACAAAATATATTCAATTCATATTTGGCCAAATAAAGTGATGTTACATGCTATAACATAGATAAACCTTGAAAACATGCTAAGTAAAAGAAGACAGTCATAAAAGGCCATATATCATATGATTCCATTAGTATGAAATGTTCAGAGCAGTGAAATCTATAAAGTCAAAATGGATTCACAGTTGCTTAAGAATGGGACGGAGAGGAGATAGGGAAATGGATGTGATAGCCATTTATTTTTTAAGGTGAGGAAACACTTTAAAATTGTTGGTGGCAAAATTTGTACATATCTGAATAAAAACCATTGAATTGGAAACTTTAAATGAGTGAAGTGCATGGTCTATAAATTATATCTTAAATAGAACTAGCTTTTTAAAAAAGTAGATTTATAACAACATAGCATTCTCTCTTTTGTGCTCCATTAAAATGAGAACTGCCTTGACAGTCTTGGCCATTATGGACATCATCACCTTAGCCAAGGACTGAACAATGGATCATGCTGAGTGTACAACACTTTCCCTGAAAATCACAAAACCCCAGAGTCTTTTCCTTAAATAAGTAGCCCTTTTCCTTGAACTCCTGAAGCATTCATTTCAAACGTCAGACCTACACACCTCTGTTGCCTTTATCTCTTCCCTTGTCAGTTTTCTGTGATCATGAATGTATTCAGGGTAAGGCAGATTTCTTATTTGTCTTTGAATCCCTGGCAGCAAACACTGGGCTTATAGCAAGTAGATTCCCCATAAAAATGGAAGAAGGAAGAAAGGTGCGAGGAAGGAGTAAGGGAGGACTGCCTTCATATTTCATCAGGAGTCCCAGAATTCCTGAACACCTGGAGCAGAACATATGTTTTGTACATGTGGTTCTGCATCAGACGAGATGATGACTTCAACCAGCATGGGATGGAGGGATGGACTGGACATGAGTTGAATTTTTGCACCTCTGTGGAAGAACAGTGAATGCCATCAGAATATCTGAATTTAATTTAATCTTGGTTTATAATCAGTGTAACATTATTCTTTAATCACTGTCTATTTGTAGTTAACATTATGAATCCCAGCATATGTATTTCCCTTGGTCTGTGTCATTTAGAAACTAAAGTCTAGGAAGCTAATTCTTCATGTCTTATCTGACTCCCAAAGTATGGAGACTTTTTCTCTAAACAGTCAGGTGAAGGACATCATTAATGAATTCTCAGACTTTCCTGGCAACTCAGGGGATAAGAATCTGCCTGCCAATGCAGGGGACATGGTTTCAATCCCTGGTCCAGGTAGGTCCCACATGCCATGGAATAACCAAGCCTATGGGCCACCACTACTGAACCTGCATGCCTTAGAATCTGTCCTCCACAAGAAAAGCCACTGCAATGAGAATCCCACACACCACAAGTAGAGAGTAGCCCTTGCAACTAGAGAAAAGCCCATGCAGCAAAGACCCAGCACAGCTAAAAACATACACTAAATAAAAATTTTTTCAAAAGACAGCCTGTATTGAAGAAGCTATAAAAATAAATGAATGAATTCTTAAAATAATAAAACCTTTAAAAATTAATTCTCAAGGAAATTTGTCACTCCAAGTTTTTTTTTTCAAATTTTATTTTTACTTTATTCTATGTTACAATACTGTATGGGTTTGCCATACATTGACATGCATCAGCCACAGGTATACACGATCTCCCAATTCTAAAGCCCCCTCCCACCTCCCACCCCATAATAGTGAGGTTAGGTCAGTATTTTTTCCTTTAATCCATCATTAAGTAAGCAATCTGATTCTTTACACACTAGAATTCCAGTTACTCCATGTATGAGTCTGTAGCCTAGGCTATTTTGTGGTATTGACATAAAAGAAAACATTTACATAGAAGAACTTTTGCATCTTCAATACAAAGAGATCAAGTTATTGCATCTATAATTCCTGTGGGCATCCGTGGCCAGGTACAAAAAAGGAATGCCGTGTCATGGTATGCATGAGGGAGTCAGACTGCTCAGTTCATTTTGATGCAAAATATAAATTGCCATCACCATTCAGCAATAAGCACTTATTAAGTGACTCCTTATGTACAATGTCAGAAAGTAGGTTTTACAGCTGGAATTTTGTCTTGCTGTGACTTTATATTTCCTCTTGGGCAGGGCAGCTAAAAACTGAATAGGAAATTTGATTGTTACCTACAAAGAAACCTATTTAGCAAGGACAACAGGAGCAAAAATGTGTCACATTTTCTAAGGGGCATTTCTTTTGGAAATCTGTAGCAAATTATTCAGTGGAGAATATGGATTTGAAAGTAGGATTTGGGAGCATTGGAGCTGCTGTATTAGTTCTCTACTAGGGAATTTGATCCAGTGGAGAGAAACTGTGATGGCTCAGATCCAAGAATTATGGATGCTATTTCCAGAGCTTCCAAAAACTCAAGGCTGGCTTCACTGTGCCTGGGGCAAGGCCAGCCTCAGGGCAATGTGAGGCCACACTGGGTGTCCTGAGGTGGCCTCATGTGTGTGTGGAAAATCGTCCTCTGCAAGCTCATGGATTTCACTATTGGGCAACTCTTCAATAGACCAGGTTTCTGAACTGATGACACGTGATGGAGACACTGGGGAGAAAGTGGACGTCAGAATAGGCAGGTTTATTTTGCATCCTCTTTTCCCTCACTAGCTTCTCCACATTCATTCATCTGATTTACACATATTTACTGAGCACCTACTATGTGTCAGATGCTGTCATAAGAGCTGGGGTAGAGTGAAGCATGAAAACATCTCTTCCATGGGACTTATTCCCTGGTGGAGAAGGTGTGCGCCTGTGGACCAAAGAGTGAGTCTTCACTCCTTCCATGGGACAGAGCTTTTCTAGTTTTCTGCATCTGCCCATGGATTTTTCTAATTGAACATTTTCTTGGCTAGAGAGATTCACATAAATGAGAAAAAGACATAATATATAAGTGAGAATGATTACTCCAAAATTAGCACAATCAAGTTCTCATCCTGAAGAATAAAACCTTATCCCTGACATCCTTTGGTGATAAACAATGAGCATACTAAGTGAAAGGTAAGGCTCCAGAGTCTGACTTTCTTTTGGTTTGAATCCTGACTCTGACATTTACTAACTACATATTAGAAGGTATGTTCTATAGCGTGAATATTTGTGTCCTCTCCAAATGCATATGGTAAAACCTATTTCCCCAAGGTGATGTCATTTGGAGGTGAGGCCTTTGGGAGATGATTAGGTTGTGAGGGTGGAGCCCTTGTGAATCGAATTAGTGCCTTTATAAAAGAGAACTTCCTTGTTCCATTCTGCCACGTGAGGACACAAAGAGAAGATGGAAATCTATGAACCAGGGACTGTGCCTCACCAGACACCAAATCTACCTTGACCTTGGACTTCACAATCTCCAGAACCATCACTGGTGGGTATTTGTTGTTGATAAACTACCCAGTTTATGTTTTGCTATGGCATCTTAAAAGGATGAAGACAATAAATTGCTCAAATTATATGAGTCTCAGTCTCCTTATACTTATAGCTATCTCCCAGAGTATTTGGGCTTCCCCTAATGGCTCAGCCAGAGAAGACAATGGTGCCCCACTCCAGTACTCTTGCCTGGAAAATCCTATGGATGGAGGAGCCTGGTAGGCTGCAGTCCATGGGATCGCGAAGAGCTGGACACGACTGAGCGACTTCACTTTCACTTTTCACTTGCATGCACTGGAGAAGGAAATGGCAACCCACTCCAGTGTTCTTGCCTGGAGAACCCCAGGGACAGGGGAACCTGGTGGGCTGCTGTCTATGGGGTCCCACAGAGTTGGACACGACTGAAGCGACTTAGCAGCAGCAGCAGAAGCAGTGGCTCAGTAGTAAGGAAACTGTCTGCCAAGCAGGAGATGCAGGTTCATTCTCTGGGTCACAAAGATCCCTGGGAGGAAGAAATGGCAACTGGCTCCAGTAGTTTTGCCTGGGAAATCCCATGAACAGAGGAGCCTGACGGGTTACAGTCCATGGGGTTGCAGAGTCAGACACAACTCAGTGACTAAGAAAAATTACATCGAGTACTTGTGAAATATAAATGAGGTTGTGCGTATAAGGTACATATTGTACATTTTCTCCTTCATTTTTCAACTTAGCTTATTATAGATAGGCTCGCTTAGGATATGCCCAAGCTGTTTCACCAGGCTCGTGCTCTCAGCTCCTTTCTAACTTCCTCAGGGTAGAAGCCCTGTTCTGTACATCATTCTCTTTCCTCCTGTGTCCTCGCCAGTGATTCTACACACAGTAGGGGACATAAAATGAATTGGATGTCATTTACACTGACTTGGTATTGCTGAGAAGAGCACATGTGGTGTGCAATGTCGCCTCACCTCCAGTCCGCCTTACTTCTGTCCATGCTGCTAAGTTGCTTCAGTCGTGTCTGACTCTGTGCGACCCCAGAGACGACAGCTCACCAGGCTTTCCCGTCCCTGGGAGTCTCCAGGCAGGAACACTGGAGTGGGTTGCCATTTCCTTCTCCAACGCATGAAAGTGAAAAGTCAAAGTGAAGTCACTCAGTCGTGTCCAACTCTTCACAACCCCATGGACTGTAGCCCACCAGGCTCCTCCGTTCATAGGATTTTCCAGGCAAGAGTGTTGGAGTGGGGTGCCATTGCCTTCTCCGACTTCTGTCCATAGTCCCTGAATTTTCCCCATCAGCCTGAGGCCAGACCTCAGGCACTTCTGGTTCCCTCCTTTCATTTATTGAAGAACAATTGAACTCCAGTGATTAAGTCTTAGGATTTTCCCTCTGTCCAATTTTTTGCAATGTATTGTGTCTTTTTCTCCACCATCACCTCCCCTGTCCTGAATTTTATAATTTTATGACATTTCTTAGTAGAAGTACTTGCCTCTAATTCCAATTATGGATGCTGAATATTTGGTTTCCTTTTTTTTTCCTTTCTAAAGATTTTTTTTTTTATAAACTCTATTTTCAAAAATTTCTAAAATGCACATGCAATATTTTTTAAATAAAATGATCTTTGATAGGTTCCAATAAATGATTATCAAAAATCATTGACACTGCTTTTTTCAGTAAGAGGCAAAACTGACAAAGTTAAAATAGGTAGACAAACATGATTTGTTCCTCTGCCTGCAGAAGGGGACTCTGAGCAGTGTGGTACAGGCCACACCCAGGCTCCCCCAGGTCAGGACCCTGCCTGTAATGTGGACCGTTTTTAAAGTCTTTACTGAGTTTGTTATATTGTTTCTGTTTTATGTTTTGGTTTTTTGGCCCCAGGGTATAATTGAACCCATACTCTCTGAATTGGAAGGGGATGGCTTAACCACTGGACTGCCAGGGAAGTCCATGAATATTTGGTTTTCATCTGTTGACTCAGAGCAAGCAGGAGCCATCTTATTGTCATATAACAGATATATGTTAATGGAGAGTTCCTATTGCCTGTAAATCCCAAGAAGGGGAACATAATCAGTGAGGGCAGCATATCTGAGAATTGTCCTGAAACCTCTCCCTCATCTATGTTCATAAACTAGGAAAGTGTATTCAACCTGTGGTTCATTATTCAAAGGCAGTGGATATCTGCCATATACTGCCATGTTCAGGAATCACTTTTCCAAACTTGTGTATGATATTACTGTGTCAAACAAACAAAAAATAAGTTTTAAGTTAAGATTTGTACAATGACATTGAATTGATCCGAGCTCAAGAAGACACCTTTGACTTTTCTCTTTCAAATGTCTGAAGCCCTAGTCCCAGTGAGAATAAAACACTCTAACAAAGTCTGTTTTTCTCTAGCTTAATCCATATTAATATTTATTTATCAGTTCATTCATTTGATCTTATAAGCATGTTGTCCCCATGCTTGACTGCAAATAAGAAACATCTGGGAAACTTTTACAATAAAGTTTGTACAAAAGATTGTACAAAAGTACAATCCTGTACTTTTGGAAAAGATAAAATAACAGGAAGTGGATTTATCCCCCTGGGTGAAACACGTAAAGTAGAACAATAATATATTTAAAAGGGCATTTAAAATATTGGATGCAGATAATGAAGGATAGTCATTACTGAGATGGAACACAAATGAGATGATCTTTACTTACTGCCTGGAGAAAGATTCGAGATATGGCACAGGCGGCAGGGAAGGCTAGACAGAGCCCTACAATCTTCCTAATTCCAGAGTTGGAATTAGAATGTCAGGAATGCCAACAGAGATATAGTCTGGAGTACAGAATACAGAATGGGAGAGGCTCCAGGGAGAGAGTCCTAGAGATCTGCAGAGAGAATTTCTGGAGCATTCAATTGAATACTGATCAGAGCAAGAATATAAAGAAATGACCCATGGCTGGGGAACTATAATAAAAGATTACAAGAAACAGTACCCAGAGTACACAAAGGTGTGGAAACAATATCAGTCCATAATAACCAAAGTGGAAAACCTCATACTTCAGGGAGAATTTGTTAGACTACTAAGAATGATCTTACCTCATTAGTGGTAAAAATGAACCATAGACTAAAATACAATGCTAGTCCAACCTAACAAAGCTTAAAAGCTTTCCAAGAGGATCAGACTGTTTTCAAGTGATTTAATTGGGTCCCCAAACAGAAGTCTAGAATATTTACAACTATGAAAATAAACTGAACCCAACAAAATACAAGGCAAAATGTTTGGCATCCAGTCAAATATTACCAGTCATGCAAAGAAGCCAGAAAAATACTACTGATGCTGAACAGAAAAATCTATCAATTATAACTGAACCAGCAATGAGACAGAAGATAGAATCAGAAGACAAGAACATTAAAACAGTTGTTGTAATTGATTCCATATGTTCAGGAAGCTGGCAAATGACTGAACATGTTAAGTAGAGACACTAAAGATATACAAAAGTCCCAAATAGAACTACTAGAGACAAAAGCTATACTATCTTGGAGGAGAGACACACTGTATGGAATAGTAGAATGTTAAATATTACAGAAAAAAAGATTAGGCAACTTACAGACTTAGAAATAATAACTTTGCAAAATGAACTACAAGGAGAAAAATATTGAAAAAAGTAGCATATCAGTAATTTTTAAGTCAATAAT
Source organism: Nanger dama (assembly GCA_917880005.1). Lineage (NCBI taxonomy): Eukaryota > Metazoa > Chordata > Mammalia > Artiodactyla > Bovidae > Nanger > Nanger dama. The sequence continues at coordinate 5,874,204 of CAKJTW010000097.1, read as the reverse complement.
ATAGTTTTATTAATTTTAAGCAGCCAAAAAATTGGAATCTATGGTGGTATGAAGTATCTGAATAATAATGGGCAAAACTTTTATAAATTTGCTGAAAATCATGAGCTACAAATGCAAAAAACTCAGTCTTAAACACAAGGAATGTGTGGAAAAGTACATCAAGGAAAGTGTAAATTAAATCACTTAAAATAAATGATAAAGTAAAAATTCAAATGCAGTCAGAGAAATACGTACATTATGAAGAGGAACTAAAAGCCTGTTGATGAAAGAGGAAAATGAAAAAGTTGGCTTAAAGCTCAACATTCAGAAAACGAAGATCATGGCATCCGGTCCCATCACTTCATGGCAAATAGATGGGGAAACAGTGGAAACAGTGTCACAGTTTATTTTTCTGGGCTCCAAAATCACTGCAGATGGTGACTGCAGCCATGAAATTAAAAGACACTTACTCCTTGGAAGAAAAGTTATGACCAACCTAGATAGCATATTGAAAAGCAGAGACATTACTTTGCTGACTAAGGTCCGTCTAGTCAAGGCTATGGTTTTTCCTGTGGTCATGTATGGATGTGAGAGTTGGACTGTGAAGAAGGCTGAGTGCCGAAGAATTGATGCTTTTGAATTGTGGTGTTGGAGAAGACTCTTGAGAGTCCCTTGGGCTGCAGGGAGATCCAACCAGTCCATTCTGAAGGAGATCAGTCCTGGGATTTCTTTGAAAGGAATGATGCTAAAGCTGAAACTCCAGTACTTTGGCCTCCTCATGAGAAGAGTTGACTCATTGGAAACGACTGATGCTGGGAAGGACTGGGGGCAGGAGGAGAAGGGGACGACAGAAGATGAGATGGCTGGATGGCATCATGGACTCGATGAACATGAATCTGAGTGAACTCCGGGAGATGGTGATGGACAGGGAGGCCTGGCGTGCTGCGATTTATGGGGTCACAAAGAGTCAGACACGACTGAGCGACTGAACTGAACTGATGAAGAGAAGAAGAACAGCTGTAATGATGACAGCAGATTTTTCTCAAAAATAAGACAAGCAGGAGGAGATCAGGGTAACATTGCTTCACTGTCTTTTTAGAAAAATCTAGAACATGTTATACAACAAAAACATATTTTTAAAAAAGTGAAGAAAAATATCTTTTTGAGGATAGAAAAGCTGAATCAACCACCAACTGACCTTCAATTATAAGAAATATTAAAGGAAGTACATCAAGTAGAAGGAAAACAACACAAGATGAAAACCTGAAGCTACGCAAAGTAAGATAAGACATCAGCAAATGGTAACTACTTGTGTAAATATAGAGTTGTTGCTCTGCCACTTGTATCTCTTCAAAAGATAATTTAATGCTTTAAGAAAAATTATAACATTTGTATTACAAAAGAGGATTATATGACAAGAACTCAAAGGCTGGAATTGAAGAAATAGAAATACACTGATTTAGGTTTTTAATATTTTACATGAAATAATTTCATTTTAATACATACCATGATGAGTTGAATTAAGTTATAACCTCTAAAACAACCAGTAAAATAACATAACTAGTTATAAGCAACAAGTCAACAAATGAGAAAAAAATTACTCATAAAAATGCACAAAAATCCTGGAGATTGGTGGTTGTGATGGTTACACAACAATGTGAAAACATTTAATGTCATTGTATACACTTAAATATAGTTCAAAAAGTAAATTGTATGCTATATATATATATATATATATAATACTACAATAAGGCAAAATGAAGTAACTTTGAGTTATGACTTTGAATTAGGAAAGGGATTTTTAAATATAAACTGAAAACATAATCCAAAAAAGAAAAAAAAAACATTTTGATAATCAAAATTAAGAGTGTTTGTTCTTTTAAAGGTCAGTGTTGAGTCAAACCTCAGGCTGAAAATAATTTCCTATTACATATCTGATAAAGAAGTGGTACTTGGAATATGTAAAGAACTCTTAAGATCCTATAGTAAGAAAATAAACAATTAAATATGAGCTAAATATTTGAATTAAAACTTTACTTTAGAGAAAGTATATTGGTAAAAAGAAAAACATGAAAAGATGCTCAACATTATTAGACATTGAGAAAATGCAAATAAAAACCACAGTGAGCTAATTCCACACACCTGTTAGATTGTCTAAAATTGGCAAGGAAGTAGAGGAACCGAAACTTTCATACACTGCTTGTGGGAATTTAAATTGATATAAATGCTTTTTAAACAATTTGCCTGTTTCTTAGAAAGTTAAATATACAGTTCTCATATGATACAAATATTCTAAGTATTTACCTAATTGAAAGTATATATCTATATAAGATGTATACACAAATGTTCTCAATGGCTTTATTTGTGATAACCTCAAACTAGAAAAATCTAGTTTTTTTCTAGATTCTAAAATGAAGGTGACTAATATATTCATTATCTTGATTGTGGATGGCTTCATGAGTGTAACCATATGTGATATCTTAAACTGTATACTTTATAAACACGTGCAGTTTACTGTACATCAATTACAGCTCAACAAAACTGTTAAATATAATTATCCTGTGATATATCCTAAATGATTTATTGAGTTTTAGGAACTCCTAAATTAGACCACTGTAGACCATCATCACTTTAATGGTATCATATGAGCTACTTTTCAACTTAATTATATCAAGAATGCTGCATAAAAATTCATAAAATCTACCTACTGTCCTCAAGGAATTTGAAGTGCTACTCAAGAGACCATGTTGGGCTGCACCCTACAGATCTACAAGCCCTGAAATAACCCAGCCTCAGGACAGAAGAAAAGAGCCCAGAGTCAGTGACAGAGACATCAATGGTTTATTGGTTAGGAAATCATACACATCTTAAGCAAGTTCCGGAACATCCTGGCATTTGGCAGACAGAGGCAAGACTTGGCAGCAGTCATTGCTACTGGAGGGAGAGAGAGAGGTTACCAGTTATAGGGGAAATTGATGTCAAGTTGGCTCATTGGTTACCAGGGAAATCAGCAGAGGTATCTGCTCCTCATAGCCCCCTGCATTAAGAACCAACTGGGAGCAAGTATTTCCATTTGATAAGCTGGAGCCATTCTGATTCAAAGATTAGAACAGTCACTAGCTGAGACCAGGGGCAAGATGGGGGAAAGGGGAAAGCACATAGGCAGTTATCGATTAGGCTCTATGTTTAAGATGGAATATCAGTTATGTGAGTAAGGTCTAGGTGAAACAGGGATTGGTTGAGCAGGGAATGAACAGAGAACAGGAGAACCACCATCTTGAGTAGCCTGATAGTACAGACCAGTATTCATTTATTCCTATGGATGGAAGAGCCTGGTGGGCTACACCCCATGGGGGTCACAAACAGTCGGACACGACTAAGCAACTCACACACACACACACACACACACACACACACAATTCATTTATTCACCTAAGTCCAATCCTTTACTGGGTGCTGTGGATTGAAAGATGAACAGGAGATAATATTTGGGGTCTACAACCCAAATAAGGTGTATTATATATGTGTAGTGATATATGCAAAAGGTGCCAATAGAGTACATCAGAAAATACTTAGGCCAATTTGACAGTTCAGTGAAGTCTTCCTAGTGTGAAATCTAACCTGAGAATTAATGGAGTCAGCCAGACAACTATTGGGTAGATTACAGGCGCATTACATACAAAGGAAACAGTATGTGTAGATCAGAGGCTAGAGAGAGGATGGAATTGGGGAGAAATACAAGACAGTCAGTATGACTGCGAGCTAGTTTAAGAGGACCTAACAGTGATGGAAATCCACTAAGAGCTTTTATTAGGGAAGTAATATGTGTAAGATGTTGTAGGAAAAAAAAATATCACTCTGCAATGAATACTACTGAAGGCAATACTAGATACAGGAAGTCTAGTTAGGAGCATAACATAATAATCAAATTTAAAATGATGGGGCTGGAAACTAAGATAGTGAAAGTGGTATTTAAGATATGAATAATTTGAGAGTGATTTATTGGTTTCTGTTGTGAGAAACTGAATCAAAGAATATAAGAGGAGAAGTGTTTATGGAAAAGATGGTAAGTTTGATTCTGAATATTCTGTGTATTCCTGCAATACTCTAATATGTAATACAGGAAAGTGGCTTCAACAATATTCATGATTTCTTTTCTCAATAATAAGACCCTGTTGTGAATAACCTTAACGTCATTGCTTGTTAATCTGGGCCAGTAATACCTACAACCTACTTTGGTTATTTTCCTTATTGTGCTTTAAACTTGAAATATCTCAAAATTAAAATTAAAACATGAAAAAACATACAATAGTTTACTGTGATAAACTTTAAGTCCCTTTGCTATAATTTAACTAAAACCTTGATAAATTAGCAAGCTAAACTTTTAAGTTCCTTAACTTTAAAGATACTAACTGAACTCGCAAAAGAGCAAGGCAAAATTTTAAACCACACTCTAAAGGCTGTTTTTAAGGAAACTAGTGCTAGGGCTCCCCACCCCAGTCCTCTTGCCTGGAAAATCCATGGACGGAGGAGCCTGGTAGGCTGCAGTCCATGGGGTCGCTAAGAGTCAGACACGACTGAGCGACTTCACTTTCACTTTTCACTTGCGTGCATTGGAGAAGGAAATGGCAACCCACTCCAGTGTTCTTGCCTGGAGAATCCCAGGGATGGAGGAGCCTGGTGGGCTGCCGTCTATGGGGTCGCACAGAGTCGGACATGACTGAAGCGACTTAGCAGCAGCAGTGCTAGGGCTTGGGGATCTAACAACTAATTCTGGGATTTAATGCAAACTGAATATAAGACCTCCTCTTCATTATTTGGAAGGCCTCAGAAAGGACTAAAGAGGTTGACAGATGCAAACCCAAATACTTCCTGGAAAAACCTGACCCTAACATTTAATTCACAGGATTCTCACAGATTAAATTCAATAAAAGTGTAGTTCATAACAAAAAATAAATCACAAGAAAATGAAACACTATAAATAACAGTGAGCAAAAACAACAGCAGATTTACACCCCCAAAGTGCTTCTCATATCAGAATTACCAGATAAAGAACATTTATACATAAAATGTTAAAAAAATAAACTACTAAATGTTGGAAAATAAGTAAAGAGCAAAGGTCTATCAAAAACAATACTGCATATTTGCAAAAAAGCACTCCCAAAAGAATATTTCTGTTAAAACCAATAGAATAGGATTGAGGTTCAGAAACAAACCCAACCACATATTGAAATCAGATATATGATAAAAGTGATATTTTAATCACTAGAGTAAAAGGGATATCTTTAATAAAGGGTGGAAAATATAAAATTAGATACAAGCTGTGTCAAGCACAAAGAAAAAGTTTAATTGGACCAGAGATATATAAAAAGTGAAAATAAGTAAGGATTAGAATAAAACATGGTTGAATTTTCCTTCATTTTTATTCAATAAAATACTGATAAATTAAAAAATTAATCTACATAAACCTTTAAAAATTATTAGATAGCAAAAAAATAAGCAAAGTGAAAAAGAAATGACTAACTGGAAGAATGTTTGTACAACATAAATCATGGAGTAGGGTTTGATATCTTTGAAAGAAATAAATTTTTAATTGATGGAAAAAGGCCAGAAATACCAGAAAAAGATAGGCAAAGTAACACATCATAAAGCCAGATATAAAAATGGCTCTCACACGTACAAAACAAGCCTTCTTTGAAAGTGATGAAATCGCAGACAGTAATTTGGCAATTATCTCACAAACCTACATGTTCATTTATTCTTTGATCCGGCAATCTCACTACAGGAATTTAACCCAAAGATTATTTACAGCAATATTAAAATTTATTTGCACAATGACATTCATGAACCATTATTTTTAAAGGTAAAATTTGGGAAACAACCTAAATGTCCAAGAGGGGAAATTAGCTGAGTAAACTAAGGTATATATATACCTACAATGGAGTAATACATAACTGAACAACACAATGAAGGAGATCTTGTCAAGCTGATATGGAGTAATTGCAGGAAGTATTTTAAGTGAAGAAAGCAAAAATGCAAAATATCATATATCATATATAATATGCTGTGTTTTGGTAGGAAAGAAGGGGAAACAAGAAAAAAATACATGTATCTGCTTATTTTCACACACACAAAATGAACCAGGTGAAAGAAAAACCAGAAGTGAAGAAAGGTGGTTACTTACAAGAGGTGGATGTATTTTGAGATGAAAGGGATATAGAATAGGGACATCCCTGGTGGTCCAGTGGTTAGGACTGTGCTTCTAATAAAGGAGGTAGGGGTTTGATTCCTCTTAAGGTAACTAGAATCCCACATGCCAAGTGGTGTGACTAAGCAGTTTAAAAATTAAAAAGAATTTTTTAAAGAAATATAGTGTAGAGTAACACTTTGCTGAGTGTGTTTTTTAAATTAGTGTTGATAGTCAGAAGCAAATTCAGATCAGTTCAGTTCAGTCACTCAGTCATGTCTGACTCCTTGAGACCCCGTGAATTGCAGCACGCCAGGCATCCCTGTCCATCACCAACTTCCGGAGTTCACTCAAACTCACGTCCATTGAGTTGGTGATGCCAGCCAGTCATCTCATCCTTTGTTGTCCCCTTTTCCTTCTGCCCCCAATCCCTCCCAGCATCAGAGTCTTTTCCAATGAGTCAACCCTTTGCATGAGGTGGCCAAAGTACTGGAGTTTCAACTTTAGCTGAAAAAGTGGGGCTTAAAGCTCAACATTCAGAAAACTAAGATCATAGCCCATCATCACTTCATGGGAAATAAATGGGGCAACAGTGTCAGACTTTATTTTGGGGGCACCAAAGCCACTGCAGATGGTGACTGCAGCCATGAAATTAAAAGATGCTTACTCCTTGGAAGAAAAGTTATGACCAAACTGGATAGCATATTGAAAAGCAGAGACATTACTTTGCCAACAGTTATCTGAGGTGATTGATATTTCTCCCAGCAATCTTGATTCCAGCTTGTGTTTCTTCCAGTCCAGCTTTTTTCATGATGTACTCTGCATAGAAGTTAAATAAGCAGGGTGACAAGATACAGCCTTGACATACTCCTTTTCCTATTTGGAACCAGTCTGCTCTTCCATATCCAGTTCTAATTGTTGCTTCCTGACCTGCATATAAGTTTCTCAAGAGGCAGGTCAGGTGGTCTGGTATTCCCATCTCTTTCAGAATTGTCCAGTTTTTGTGATCCACACAGTCAAAGGCTTTGGCATAGTCAATAAAGCAGAAATAGATGTTTTTCTGGAACTCCCTTGGTTTTTTGATGATCCAGCAGATGGTGGCAAGTTAGTTATCTACATATTAAAAATCAATCAACAAATATTTGTTGTTATTCAGCCACTCAGTCCTGTCCAGGTCTTTGTGACCCCATGGACTACAGCATACCAGGCTTCCCTGATAGTAAAGAAGAGGAAAAATTAAACTATGAAAAAGTTAAAAAGAAAACAACCCACTTTGTTTTATATGAGTATCATAATTCACTGAGGGATAAATCTACAAAAGAGAAAGTAATCCAAGTAACCCAAAGTATTTGTCTGTGGGATAGATGTTCAAAGAATTGGAAAATGCTGAACTGTTTTTAGTAGATTTCTTTTTGTAATGGCAGATTTAAGGCAATTCTGAAATCATTTAAGATATATTAAATTGACCAAAAGGACAAGTGCATCAGAGTTGCTGTGGATGAAAAGACATGCAAATAGGAAATGGGGAAGGGAAGAAAGAGCCTTGGAGGATGGATTCGAATGGGAGATATTGTAAAAACTCAAGATTTCTAAAATATTTGTATGTATGTATATATGCAAATACATGTACATGTGCCTGCCTGCTAAGTCACTCAGTCATGTCTGACTCTTTGCAACCCCATGGACTGTAGCCTGTCAGACTCCTCTGTGTATGTGATGCCCTAGGCAAGAACCCTGGAGTGGATTGCCATGCTCTCTTCCAGGGGATTTTCCTGACTCAGGGGTTGAACCCAGGTATCTTATGTGTTCTGCATTGGCAGGTGGATTCTTTACCACTAGTGCCACTTGGGAAGCCCATAGATGTGCATGCATATATGTAAATATGTGCATATATATGTTTATACATGCACATATTTTCCAGTACTAGTACTATTCACTGAATGGTTCTTTTAGTAAAGACACCTTGATAACAGTGAGCATGCCTAATGCCCCAAGATTGATCTCTAATACTACTAAAGGTAACCAGGGATCCACAGAGGAATATATGACTTCATGGCTGGTCCAGAGTAAATATAAGCCTAGAACATCTTGTGTCAGAAAGATGAGAATTAGTCAAAAACTTATAGAGTCACGTCTCAAAGACATAGAAACCCATAATGAAGCCTTCAATGGCCTAATATGGCACAATTTTAGCAATAGCAACAAAAATTATGAATTTGTAATTCACATTGATAATAAATAAATGGTGAAGATGATAGATAGATAGATAGATAAAAAGGAGGGCTCTTGCCCTCAGTAGAAGGCTGAGTGCTACATTATGAATGTGGAGAGTACTGGAGGTGGAAAAATCATCTTTCTGCAACCATCATAGTAAAGATCAGTTCAGGCAAGCATCAATGAATGCCAAATATGGGGAAAACACTGATGAAGAGCAGCATATGCACATGGTCTTAAAACTTCCCTTCACAGGTGGCCTATTCATTACAAAAGAGAAAAATAATAACTGTGCACTTGAGCTATCAGACAACACCTTGACTGTGTGATGGAATTATGTACATCACCAATGAGTAGGTAGACATCATGTCCCTTCAGGTGTGATACCTCAGGAGAACTCAGTGTCATTCACATCGTATTCTGACCAGGAATATAGTCAGGATATACTCATGAGGAAATGCCAGACAAAGACCAAATGAGGGCTGTTCTATTAAAAAGATTAAAAGGTACTTCACCCTTCAAAAATATCAACAAGATAAATAAAGGCTTTGGAGATGTTCCAGATATGAAGTGACCTTACAAACACGACAACTACATGCAATATCTAATCCTAAACTCGTTCTTGTACTGGAGGAAAAACACTAATAAAGGACATTATTGGGTTAATTGATAAAATTAAAATATAAATAGTAGATTAGGTTAAATATTCATTACTATTAAGTATACTGAAGTTGATAATTACAGTGCAACTACATAGGAAAATTTTTTATTATTGGAAAATTCATATTTAAGTACTTAGAAAAAGGCCAGTATATATTCAGTTTACTTTTAAATTGTTCAGAAACACACATATGCATAGATAGATGGGAGGATAGACAGATGATAGATAAATACATACATATATACAAAGATATATAGATACATAGACAGAAATATATGCCATTCTCAAATATATATGAGAAAAATATATAAAATATATATATTTGTAAATAAAAAGAAATTTCTATATTTGTATATAATACAAATTTGCGTATTTGTATATAAAAAGAAAAGAGAGGAAGAGGTGATAGAAGAGAAGGAAGGAGAATAATGAGACAGACAGAAAATGAGATAAAATGTTAACAATAGGAGAATCTAGGTAAAGATATATGAGTTGACTTTTTTTCCCCTATTCTTGCAATTTTCTTTAAGTCTGAAATTATTTCCAAATAAAAAGTATTATAAAACTCTTGACTACAAGTGAAATATTGGGATGAACTTAAAATTTATCCTATCAAAAAGAAATAAACCAGCTTGAATATCAGATGGGGAAATGCTTCCTGATACAGGGTAGGAGGTGAGGTCACTGTGGTGTTGGCTGTGGTTGGTGTGGGCTGAGGGTGACTCTGCAGATTGGCTCCGGATGGGAAGATGAAGGACAGCTATCAGAGCTGATTCAGGGTCCCCTGTACACTAGTAACGCAGAAGCCCATAGCCAAGTTCTTGGGTTTTTTTCACTATGGTGTTCTTCCCAAGCCTTTCCTTTCTAACAAGCCCTGAAGTGTTCAGTGAGGTGCCAAGTTTGTCCTTGGGGGCTCCAGGACACATCCATATAGGGTTAGTTTGGCTTTGATGAATTTTCTGGGGTTGGCAAAGTTACTTCATGCCCTGAATACCCTAATCTCAACATTTCTTTCTTTTCCCATTAAATTCCTTGAAAGAGGGTGAAAAAACCAAAATAAGGAATTCTTCAGATGCTAAGGTGGCATGGGTGCTGTGGACACACCTCAGGTACCTGCACCCAAGCCTCCGGGTCCCCCATCAGCTAAAGAAAGACTCCCTTAATGCACCATCAGAGACTATTTCTCTGCAAAACTGACGGCATTATCAAAATCATTAAGAAGACAGGCTATCAGCTAGTCTGTTTCAGTCTTAACCATGCTCTATCAGTTACTGACTGGAAGACATTAGGAAGGTTACTTTCCTGTACCTTATTCCACTTACCAGTAAGAGTATAAAAGTTATTTTGTGAGGTTTGAATGAGTAATGTTACACAACACTTATCCCAAAAAGATAGAAAAGATTTAACACATTTAGTCATTTAGATTTAATATCCTCTTAGCTAAATCCTTTAACTGGTGAGAGTTTAGGCTCCTCTTTCATAGCTGTATTCTGAATTGTACCTGTTTATTGTTCTCTTTCATCTGATTCTTTCAGTTTCCCCCATAAACTAAGCTATATTCTTGGTTTACAGTCTCTAACCCTTAAACCCATATCCACGCATCCTCAAACACATGCTTGTACAAGAGCTAAACTGCAAAAAACCATCTGATGTGCAAAATAGGGCCTTTTTCAGATTAATCAGGACTATTCTGGAGGAGATCAACCCTGGGATTTCTTTGGAAGGAATGATGCCAAAGCTGAAACTCCAGTACTTTGGCTACCTCATGCGAACAGTGGACTCACTGGAAAAGACTTTGATGCTGGGAGGGATTGGAGGCAGAAGAAGAAGGGGACAACAGAGGATGAGATGGCTGGATGGCATTACTGACTCAATGGACACGAGTCTGAGTGAGCTCCAGGATTTGGTGATGGACAGGGAGGCCTGGCATGCTGCGATTCATGGGGTCGCAAAGAGTCGGACATGACTGAGCGACTGAACTGAACTGAACTAAACTGATGCTGTCTCTAGTCAGAGAGCACAGGGTTATAGGCAGAATGAGAAGTGATTTAAGAGGTCTAGAAGGCTCTCTTGATCCCAAGCATTCATCTAAGATGCTGAAACCCCAGATACATTAATAGCATTTTATTATGAAGATTGATATTTAGTTGAGTTAAGGCAGGAACATATTGGGAGAGATTTGTGGCTCCTGTTGGGGTCCCAATCATAATTCTGCCCTGCCTTAACTTCTCTGTAACCTAGTTTCATCGATTGTAAAAGAGAAGACCTACATCAATGACTCAGTAGAGTCATACAGGTAAAGAACTTTGGGGAAAAAATGTCATTATGCATATAAGCATGATCTAGGTCTCCCCAGTTGGTACTAGTGGTAAAGAACCAGCTTGCCAAGGCAGGAGAAAAAATATACAGATTTTTTTCAAGGAATAAATTGTCATATATACCATGAAGAGAAAAGAAAAAGCAATGTGAGAGAAAAAGTAGGATGGAAGGTGAGTGTATGTTCAGGGATGCAGAGGTGTGTGGGTCTGACCATCAAAAAAGGCTTCTCTGAGGAGGAGGCATTTGACTTCCCTCTTGGAGGAGGCCTCACTAAGGAAAAGCCATTTACTGGGGCTCTCCAGGTGGCATTAGTAGTAAAGAAACCATCTGCCAATAAAAGAGACATAAGAGACGCAGGTTCCATCCCTAGGTCAGAAAGATCCCCTGGAGGAGGTCATGGCAACCCACTTCATCATTACTCTTGCCTGGAGAGTCCCATGTACAGAGGAGTCTGGTGGGCTATCATCCACAGAGTCGCAAAGAATCAGACGCGACTAAAGCGACTTAGCATGCACGCGTGCACTGAAAATGAGGAGGAGCCATCCAGAAACAGGGGACAGTCTGCGTGAAGAGTCTAGAGTGAACGATGACTGTCCAGCGGACCTGGCATAGTGAGTGAGCGTGTGCATGGCCTGCAATGAAGGCAGAAGTCAGATCAGGCAAGGCCCAGCTGGGCACAGGAGAAGTTCAAATTTGACTTTACGAGCCCTGTGAAGTCATTGCAAGTCTTGAGGCAAGACAGTAATATAATCCAATTTACTTTTTCAGATGCTCTCACTGACTGCCATATAAAAGTATATTGGCCCAGAGACAAGACAGAACACAGGCAGACTAAACCCTCTCCCAGGGGATTTGGCTGCTATATTCTCTGAACTGAAGAGACCACCCAGGCAGTGGTCTGTTTGGTCACTCACACAAAATGCATCCCTCTGTATTTCAGGGAACCAGTCCAAAGCCTCCTGTACTCTCTGGGCTTGGATCACTGATGTTCCATTGGGGCTGGGAGGGACAGCAAGTTTTGAGTTTTGAATAATGTCTTGTGCCTTGTGACATATGGCTTTGATCTATCTGAATGGGAATCTTGATCTGTTTATCTGACCTCATTATTACCATCTCTTTGGCACTCGAGATGTAAATTATGTTCTAACAAATTTTTTCCCTTTTAATTTTACAATCAGCTTGTTTTAATATTTTATTATTAATAAGATTTGCTCTTCTATTCCATAAGTGGAAATTTGAAGAAAGAATTCCAATTTTGAAAATCCTCAATTTTTCAGCTAAATTGCTGAGGTTTTGTTGGTTTGCTTGTTGGCATTTGAAAAACTATATGTTTGAGTATCTGGATCTACAGCTTCCATTAATTAGTTTGACTGTTTTTCCTTTTTTTTTTTTTTCTTTTTTGCCTATCAGGTGTTACACAGATAGGTTTGATGTATTGAGTACCTATTCATCCCTATTCTGTCTCTAAGCAGCTGTGTGAATTTGGACCTCTGAGACTGTCAGCTATTTCAGCTGTGACCATTTAAGTCCTAATAACCCATAGTTTGGATGGTATCGTGTGTACTGGAGGACATAACATTGTTTCTTTTTGTTATTATTTTATGTGTTAGTTGGGTTCTCTCAGTATCAGAGGCCGAGACGGAGTTAAGACTCCGGAAGTTGTATTGGGGAATAGGACCTGTGAAAGGAAAGGGGAGGAAGCAGAAAGAGTGTGGTGTGTCATCACGCTGGGTGTAGTCCTGAAGTTCTGCCAGTCCAGTTCCAGGCTTCAGACCAATAATTGATCCTTAAAAGAGTCCTACAGTTTGGGGCAGAAATAGCCAGACCTTGAATCACCATCTTGCTCAGTCATTGGCTGAAATTCTCCTCAAGAAGAGAGTGACCTCGTGTGAAAAGCTGAAGTGGACCCTGAAGGCATAAACATTCTGATGATGTGCAGCCAACCACAGTCCTTGTTGCTTGGCAGCTCCTCCTTCATGGAAGGAGAAGCAGAGTGCATGTCTCCTTGCCTTCCACAGAGAAAGTGCATCCCTCCATGTGTCAGGGAAACGTGTCCTGTGAAGTCCTTGTCTGCGCACATGAGAGAAGAGCTCCTTCTTTCTACCTAAAGCAAACTTGGAAGAGAGAGGTTAATGGAACAAACTACAGTTCTTATGACTGCTGTTGGCCTAAGGGCCACAACTGCTCACTCTTCTTCTCTCCAATATCCATTCTAATGTGCCCACATCTTCCACCGCCTCTGCTGGTCTTATTGGCTGACCTGGTCGTGTGACTCAAACTCTCATTTCTGAGAGGTCTGAGATCCCTCTCAGCCAGGGTGGTCTTGCTTGTTTATTCTCAGTCATAGGCAGGAAAGAACTAAAAGCACCCCCAAGTGGGTCACTTGAGCTCCCCATGGATTCCCCCTCTGCCAGGGTACAAGAGCAGCCCAACCTCTCTCCCAACAAATGTGTGTATAGTCAAATCTATGGTTTTTCCAGTAGTCATGCATGGATGTGAGAGTTGGACCATAAAGAAGGCTGAGCCCTGAAAAATTGGTGCTTTTGAACTGTGGTGTTGGAGAAGACTCTTGAGAGTCCCTTGGACAGCAAGGAGATCAAACCAGTCAATTCTAAAGGAAATCAATCCTGAATATTCATTGGAAGGACTGATGCTGAAGCTGAAGCTCCAATATTTTGGCCAACTGATGCAAAGAGCCAAATAACTGGAAAAGACCTTAATTCTGGGAAAGATTGAAGGCAGGAGGAGAAGGGGATGACAAAGGATGAGATGGTTAGATGGCATCATTGATTCAATGCAAACTCAGGGAGATAGTGAAGGACAGGGAAGCCTGGTGTGCTGAAATCCATGGGGTTGCAAAGAGTTGGACATGGCTTAGCAACTGAACAATCACAATCTCTCTGCTGATTAGAATCACTGCTGATTAGGATCACTTACTGCTAGTGAGTCCTCTTTTGCCTGCCAGTCTCTTAGCACAAGGAACCCAAGATGCCTGGTAGGGATAAGGACTTATAATGCTTCAGTCAAGTAGGACCTGCATACAGAAGCAAGAAACACAAAGACTCTCAGTCAGTTTCTAGGAGTCATGGTAAGTGGGTTCACCTCTCATATGCCTTGGTTCTCAAATCCACATATCCTTTCTATTTTGAACCTAGTGCCATATAAACCTTGTAATCCTTTGTAAATATTGCATCCTGAAGAACAATATCCAGTTTTCACAGGGTTTTGACTCTGGGCTGGTACTGCCTTTGTGACTTTAGCAGGCTTTTACAATGCTCTGCAAGACTGGCATCTTCAGGATGGTGTGCTTTGTGATGCCGCTAATGGATCCCAAAGACTTGAATCCCCCTCCCACATCTCCATCAGTGTAAAGTGGGTTCTCTGGTCAAATACTACCTTGTATGGGATTCTACCCCTCTGAACCAAATATTCTAGGAGCCTCCAAATAGTGGTGTTAGCTGAGACCCTGCAAACAGAAAAACCAAATTCATACTTTGAATAGGTATCTAATCCTGTTGGATCTAATTTAACAAATTTACCACTGACTGGTCACTTGATCTCCTCAAAGATAGGGACATGTTAGGGGCTTCAAACTGATCTTTGTTGCAAATAGGTTAGACATTCACAGGTAGCAATAAACTGACCTTGGTCAATGGGAGACTGTGCTATTGATTCCATATGTTAATGGCTTGCATCTCTGCATTCATGGCCATTTCAATCTGTTCATTGTGCCAACACTGGAGTAGTTGTTAACTGGCAAATACCAGTTGCCCAAGTCATTTTTTCAATTTGGTTGTTAAATGCCTCACTCATGGTAGATACTTTCTAGTAGGCTTTAATATATAATTTTTAAGAAATACTCTTCATACTTGGTGTCCTCTCTAATACACCCATCCTCACACCTCAACTTCTGATGTTTTTGATTCCAGTCTTTGCTTTTCAAGATCTGGACCCTCTGGCCAGGTCATTCAACACTGCTCATGGAGTTTTGGGGTTTTTTCCCTCTCACTTCTATTCCTCAAGGACCCACTGAATAAGGCTTATAATGTAGCCAACATTGATCTTTTTAATGCTTATTTATTTATGTTTGGCTGTGCTGGGTCTTCATTTCATGGGCTTTCCTTTAGTTGTGGAGAACAGGGGCTACTCTAGTTGCAGTGTGCCGGCTTTTCATTGCAATGGCTTCTCTTGTTGTGGAACTTGGGCCTTTCAGCATGTAGGTGTCAATAGTTGCTGCACGTGGGCTCAGTAGTTGCACATCATGGGCTCCAGAGAGCAGGCTCAGTAGCTGCAGCACATGGACCCAGCTGCCCTGCAACATGTAGGATCTTCCCGGACCAGGGTTCAAACTGGCATCCCCTCATTGCAAGGCAGAGTCTCAACCACTGGACCACCAGGGAAGTCAGATGGTGTGGCCCAAGTGGCAGAGTTACTTATATCATGGTCTGAATCCTATGGACAGGCTTTTATTGCCCCGGATGCTACAAAACCCCAAGAGCCACTGTATCACCCAGTATTGCAGCCATATCAATATTCCTAGGTATCTAATATGTTGCCTCCAGATACCAAAAAGTCCTACTAGGAATTATACATTCCTCTTTGTAAAAGTAAACACAGAGTGCAACAATTTCACTTTCATTTTACACAGGATGATTCTACATGCCCCTGGCCAGAGAGTCCAACAAATGCTTTACTGAAGCGGCAGTTCCATGAATTATTCTAGCATTTATCTCCCACCCTCTTAGTCCCTATGTCTGGAATGCATGCCATCAAGGGTATTAGACATCTTTATCCTTAATGTGAGTTTCTGCAAGATGCCCAGATGGTCCAGAGATCTTCACATGATATTATAGCAGAGAGCTGCAAGAGTTAGCAAAAGTATTACCATAGGGAAAACAATAAACACACATACACACATACATGTGTATATATATATATATATATATGCATATATATATATGCATATATATATATATATATATATACATAGTTTTATGTTCTACATGAATGCAAACTATTTCTGAAAGCCCTTTCACTGTTAAGATAGAAAAGAACACACTCGTCAAATCACTGGATGCCCATCATATACCTGTGGCCGTATTTACCTGTTCTAGCAAAGAAAATTCACATAGCAGGTAGCTGCAACAGGTCAAGCCTCCAATGGTAAATAGAATCATTTTCGAGAACCTATGCAAATTCTGCAAAGGCTAGATTATTGAGTTAAACAGTGACTATCACCTTACAATATTTAACTTGAAACCTTAATAAATGCCCTTTTATTTGATCTTGGTTTCTGATTTCTTGATCAAGTACCCTTAAAATCTGGTCCCATATGGACTGACCTGATCCCTGAAAGTACTGGGGTGATCAAACATTCTACTTTGCCCAGGATTGCTCTGTTTTTAGCACAGAAACTCCTGCATCCCAGGATATTTGTCAGCCTTGGGCAAACCAGGACATTTGATTGCCTAACAACATTCACTATTTTTTACAACTCCTCTAGAATAAAATATCTTTCTTCCTTTATCATGACTAGCATGTTTCCAATTATGTTGTGACAACCCTGTTCATTGGCCTGGAGGCCAGAACCGCACATGGCAGTTTTTAAAGGAAGCACTTTTGTATGGCTTTTAGAGAAAAAGATCTCTTATTTTCCCCCATAGTGGGGACATTTTTGCCTGTTAAGAAGGAGAATACCTGCTTCTACAGACTCAAATTGTTCAGAGTCTGTGGATTCTTCAGGGGAATCACCCCTATGACCTCTGCCCATGTGTCACGGATTTAGGCTTTTCCAACCAGGGCTTGAACTTTGTCTTACCAGACTTACCTTTTAAAAAAATTGTTTTTATTGGAGTAGAGTTGATTTACACTGTATTGTTAGTTTCAGTTGTACAGCAAAGTGAGTCAGCTATACATGTACATGTATCTCCTCTTTCCACAGACTTGTCTTCGATGAACATTCAGCAGTCTTCGAATTTCAGCTTCTCTGATTGTTACAGACTGGATTTGATCTCATGCTCTGCTCACCATCACATGAGAGGAGGGGATTTCTCGAGCTGCCCAAGAGACTCTGGTTTTCACGTTTAGTTTTTAGTTGTTTCCATTGTTAATTGTCCTCAGTGTCCTATTACCCACATGCAGGCCATACATACAACTTAGTCATTCAACATCATTATTCTTATAACAAATATACATTTGTAGGTATATTTTATAAATTAATATTTATAAATTTTGATTATTATTATTTCATTTCATAAACACCACCAACACCTCTGTATATTCAAATGCTTAAAATCATTTCACTAGCGATACCAACGATGAAGGTTTAATAAATATGTCACCACCTTGCCCGAGGCCTTCTGTGCTCTACCTGCCACTCAAGGAGAGTCCTCCTTATGCGTGCTCCAGTCTCTTACCTCATCTTCATTCCTGCTTTCTCAGAAAACTTCTAGTGCCAACTGTGTAAGGGAAGGAGTGTTCGAGATAGAACTAGGAGTGAGGTCTATTGCGGAGTAGAGGAGTATCGCCTATGAAAGGAGAAGGAAAGGAAGAGGCTTGTGCAGGGAAACTGCCAGAGTGCAATGCTGTCCTGACTGTATCGGCCCAAGGAGGAGCTCGGGAGCAAAGCTTGCTCACTGGGAGAGTCCTGCATAGAGCTGAATATCTGTCTTATGAATCTGGTTCATGGCTGCCCTGAGAAGAACATTGCCTCAACTGCCACTGCTTTGCTCTATCCTTAATTGAGGGTCAGACCAAATAAATGACCTTGGCTAGAAAACTGTAACAGATCCCGAAGGTATGTCTGCAGGCAGCCAGCTAACTGCATGCCTTACAGCTTGTCAGAAAGTCTGTTCTTGAAGGGGAATCTGAGCAGCACATCTCCATACCCACCATAAAAATCATAAACACCCACAGTTAAAAGGAACCTTGAAAAATCTTTGCTTTCCACTAATTATAAGATTTGCCATTAGTCTGTGTACCTCCATGAAACAAAGAAAGAACAACACACCCGGTCATCAGAGACCATCAATTTTAATTGCGTGCCATTTCAGAGGTGTTAAAATCCAGAAAAACACACATAGAACACATGAAATGTGGTACTTACTTTACTTTTTGTTAATCTTTCAGAGAAGGAAGTGTTCTTCTGTGTTGTTAACCCCTTGAGTTTTCAGTACAGGAGTTTAGTTCAATATCATCCTGAATTGTGAAAGAAGCCCAACTCCATTTCTTCTTTTTTCTATTTTCTGTGGTGCACATGGAGATGAAATAATCAGCATCACCCTCTGAAAAAGAGCCTTCCTGGATCATCTCAAGTTGTTCACATTGCTCCTTTTCACCTCTGCTCAGAATACATAGCATTGAGAGATTAAACAGAAAAAAAAAAAAAAAAGAAAATTACAGAACATAACCAAAGTAAAAAAATGCACAAACACTTCACCTGCTGCTGCTGCTGCTAAGTCGCTTCAGTCATGTCCAACTCTGTGTGACCCCATAGATGGCAGCCCACCAGGCTCCCCATCCCTGGGATTCTCCAGGCAAGAGCACTGGGTATTAAAATTAACACAGCCATTTTTGAAAATAGTAAGGAGTGTCTATAAGAGATGAAGCTATGTATACCCTACGATCTAGTAATCTACTCCCAGTTACATACCCAAACAAAAACATGTCAAAAGGCAGATACAGGAATGATAAAACAGCATTACCCATCATAGCTCCAAAATGAAAGCAATCCAGATTTATCCTTTGATAGTAGAATAGGTAAACTGATAAAATGTAAAGCATCAATGAATTAAACCCCTGAAAAATGTGACAATGTGGATAAATTCCAGGAAAGGTAGATGTCAAGAGGACATGTGTGATATGATTCTATTCATAAAGTACAAAAATATGAAAAAATAATTTATAGTGTTGGAAGTCAGGATAATTGTTAGTGTTGGAGAGAAAGACGAAAGTAGTGACCAAGAGGTACCTTGAAGATAACAAATTCTGCTTTACGGTTGATTCTGTCTTGATGTGTACTATACTCACTTTGTGAGGACTTTCCTGGCAGTTCAGTGGTTAAGACTCCACTTACACTGTAAGGGGGCGTGGACTCGATCCTTAATCAGGGATCTAAGATCCCACAAGACTGCTCTGTGATGCAGATTTTTATAAAAAGAACTTCCCTCTTCACTTTGTGAAATCTCATCCAGTTGTACCTTAATGATTTCATATTTTGCCATAGATATAAAGAAATCCTACTTACCATAATGATTTCATATTTTTGCTATAGATGTGTATTTTACTTTAATAGGAAGTTTACAGAGAAGCAAAATGAATGAAGCTCATATGACTAAGGCCAAACTCTGGTGGCTCAGATGGTAAAGCACGTAAGAGTTGATAGAGCTGGGTACCTGAAGGGCAGCTGACAGATGTGGGTGATATTATTTTACATTTTCTCACATGCCAAAAAATATCCCTATAAAAGTCCAAAAAGAACTTTAAGGTAGTGACAAGTCAGTTGTAAGCTTTCTCCATCCTGTTGCTTAGTGATTAAAGGTTCATTGACTGGATATAAAATAAATGGTCAAGTTGAAAGTAAAAGTATGAAAAACTTATCATTCAAGTTCTAACCAAAGGAAAGATGATATGACTGTATTTATTAAAATAAACTTTAGGTCAAACAACAAACTACAGATTAAAAAGGTCATTTTGAATCATGAACATTTTGGTTAAGTGGTTAGATATGAAATTAAAAGTCTATGGCTGAAAACAAAGCTAAAAATACATAAAGAAAAAAAAGACAAAAAAAACTGCAAAGAAATCCACATTTATCTAAAATAAATGATAGAGTATCTAGACTAAAATATCTACAGCAAACTATGAAATCATGACAGAACATTAAAATCTTCTGTACTGTAATTTAAAAAAATACTACATAGCAAACTTTGGAGAGGCAAGTAAAGCAATTCTGAGGACAAACTACAACCTTAACTTATATATTAGAAAAATAAAGACTAAATGAGTTAACAAACCATCTGAAGTCTGAAAAAAATAGCAAAATAACTCCAAATATAGCAGATGGAAGAATATTTTTAATAAGAGTTAAAATAAACCAAATAGAAAGCACAGATGAAGTTCAAAGCTTACTAGTTAATACTAAACAAGATTTGGTTCTTTGAAAAGATTAATAAGGTTACAAAACTGTAGCAAAATTTATCCCATAGTGTAAACACAATAGGTATTAAAATGAAAAGTGCTGTAGGCATTAAAGAGACAATAAAGGATAATGTGAATAAAGGATAGCATTAATTTGAAATTTTAGATAAAATACACATATTAATATCTTGCAAAAGCATAGCAAATTGACAAATAGAAAGTCTAAAACTCTTAGAACTATAAAAGAAATAAAATTACTCATCAAAAATTTTTTCTTTCCACAAACTCCTGGCCTATGTAGCTTCATGAAAGAATTCCATCAAATATTCAAAGATCAGATAATACCAGTTTTATCCAAGCTCCTCAAGGATAGGATTGAATTCAGTTCAGTTCAGTTCAGTCACTCAGTTGTGTCCAACTCTTTGTGACCCCATGAATCACAGCACACCAGGCCTCCCTGTCCATCACCAACATATGGAGTCCACCCAAACCCATGTCCATCGCGTTGGTGACGCCATCTAACCATGTCATCCTCTGTCATCCCCTTCTCCTCCTGCCCTCAATCTTTCCCAGCATCAGAGTCTTTTCAAATGAGTCAACTCTTCGCATCAGGTGGCCAAAGTATTGGAGTTTCAGCTTCAGCATCAGTTCTAACAATGAACACCCAGGACTGATCTCCTTTAGGAAGGGCTGGTTGGATCTCCTTGCAGTCCAAGGGACTCTCAAGAGTCTTCTCCAAGACCACAGTTCAAAAGCCTCAATTCTTCAGCCCTCAGCTTTCTTTATAGTCCAACTCTCATATCCATACATGACTACTGGAAAGCCATAGCCTTGACTAGACAGACCCTTGTTGGCAAAGTAATGTCTCTGCTTTTTAATATGCTGTCTAGATTGGTCATAACTTTCCTTCCAAGGGTAAATGTCTTTTAATTTCATGGCTGCAATCACCATCTGCAGTAATTTTGCAACTAATAAAGTCAGCCACTGTTTCTACTGTTTCCCCATCTATTTCCCATGAAGTGATAGGACCAGATGCCATGATCTTTGTTTTCTGAATGTTGAGCTTTAAGCCAACTTTTTCACTCTCCTCTTTCACTTTCATCAAGAGGCTCTTTAGTTCTTCTTCATTTTCTGCCATAAGCATGGTGTCATCTGCATATCTGAGGTTATTGATATTTCTCCTGGCAATCTTGATTCCAGCTTGTGCTTCCTCCAGCCCAGCATTTCTCATGATGTACTCTGCATAGAAGCTAAATAAGCAGGGTGATAATATACAGGATGGAATTCATGAGTTTAGAATTAAAATTATAGAGATATTGTCTCCCCTAAGCATATGACAATGTCAATTAAAATGCCAACTGTAGTCTTTGAGTAAGTTGTGAAACTAAGTTAAAATTGTTACAGAAGTATACAGTGCTGGGAATAAACAAGACAGTTTAAAGAAGAAATAGTGAGCCCTGTCCTACAGATATCAAGACATGTTATGTGTGTGTGCTCAGTCATGCCTGATTCTGACCCTTTGAGACCTCAAGGGCTATAATGCACCAGACTCCTCTGTCCATGGGAACTTTCAGACAAGAATACTGGAGCAGCTTGCCATTTCCTCCTCTAGGGGATCTTCCCAACCCAGGGATCAAACCCACGTCTCTTATGTCCCCTACATTGGCAGTCAGGTTCTTTACCACTAGCACCACCTGGGAAGCCCCATCATAACAGATTAGTCAGATGTAGGTTTCATGTAACTGGACCCTTGCTTTATGACAGATACTATAGAAGTATGCAGGTCAAGAAGAAACAATTAGAACTGGACATGGAATAACAGACTGGTTCCAAATAGGAAAAGGAGTACGTCAAGGCTGTATATTGTCACCTTGCTTATTGAACTTATATGCAGAGAACATCATGAGGAATGCTGGACTGGAAGAAACACAAGCTGGAATCAAGATTGCCGGGAGAAATATCAATAACCTCAGATATGCAGATGATACCACCCTTATGGCAGAAAGTGAAGAGGAGCTAAAAAGCCTCTTGATGAAAGTGAAAGAGGAGAGTGAAAAAGTTGGCTTTAAGCTCAACATTCAGAAAACTAAGATCATGGCATCCGGTTATATCACTTCATGGGAAATAGATACGGAATCAGTGGAAACAGTGTCAGACTTTATTTTGGGGGGCTCCAAAATCACTGCAGATGGTGACTGCAGCCATGAAATTAAAAGACGCTTACTCCTTGGAAGAAAAGTTATGACCAACCTAGATAGCATATTCAAAAGCAGAGACATTACTTTGCCGACTAAGTTCCGTCTAGTCAAGGCTATTTTTCCTGTGGTCATGTATGGATGTGAGAGTTGGACTGTGAAGAAGGCTGAGTGCTGAAGAATTGATGCTTCTGAACT
The DNA here is from genome assembly GCA_917880005.1 of Nanger dama. Lineage (NCBI taxonomy): Eukaryota > Metazoa > Chordata > Mammalia > Artiodactyla > Bovidae > Nanger > Nanger dama. Next base: position 5,851,313 of record CAKJTW010000097.1, on the reverse strand, counting down.
GTGGTGTTGGAGAGACTCTTGAGAGTCCCTTGGACTGCAAGGAGATCCAACCAGTCCATTCTGAAGGAGATCAACCCTGAGATTTCTTTGAAGGAATGATGCTGAAGCTGAAGCTTCAGTACTTTGGCCACCTCATGGGAAGAGTTGACTCATTGGAAAAGCCTCTGATGCCGGGAGGGATTGGAGGCAGGAGGAGAAGGGGACGACAGAGGATGAGATGGCTGGATGGCATCACTGACTCGATGGACGTGAGTCTGAGTGAACTCCGAGAGATGGTGATGGACAGGGAGGCCTGGCGTGCTGTGATTCATGGGGTTGCAAAGAGTCGGACATGACTGAGCAACTGAACTGAACTGGACTATAGCCGAGCAACTGTTATAAGGATGGACTTTTAGCAAATTGTATTGGCACAATTGAGTACCCACTTTGAAAACCCACACTATACAAAAAAGTTTGTAGAAAAAAAAATTTGATTTCATCAAATCTGGATGAAATAAATACAATCATAAAGGGCAAAGGTATAGAAATTTTAAAATATAGGATAGTATTTGCATAATTCACAGCAGGGAAAAAATTTTTAAAGCAGATGTAAGAAACATAAATCATGTAGAAATACTACAAACATTATTATAAATGTAAGAAATTTTGCTCATCAAGAGATATTAAAAGGATGAGAATACAAGCTACAAAGCAGAAAATGTTCTAAAATATATCCAAAAATCACTATGATCCAGAGCAAAGAACTATGAATCAATAAGACAAGCAAACTGACAGAAAAGTACGCAGAAGAATTGAATCAATATTTCACAAAGGAGGACATTTTAATGACAAGTAAATATACAAAGAAAAGCTTAACATCATTATACTCTGAAAAATGAAAATTAAATCCACAAATATAGGCTATGGCATACCCTTCAGGTTAGTAAAAATATAAATATCTGACAATACCAAGGGTTGGGATAGATAGAAACTCTCAACTACCACTGGTGAGAATATGAATTATACCTGAGACCTTGAATTATACCAATACTTTATCCATCTTGGAAAATGACTTGAAATTGTTTAGTAAATTTATATACGTACATTCCTAGCTTCCAGCCATTCCTGGCAAGAATGTTCGTAACATCATTGTTAGTAATTGTCAAAATCGATAAACATCACAAATAAGCATCAAAAGAGAATGGATAATTTGTGGTATTTTTTAAAGGACAATTATAGCTATATACCTAAACATGGATAAATCATACATATAATATTAAATGAAAGACACATGGACTGAAAGAACACATTTGATATGATTCTATTTATAAAATTATTATAAGCAGGAGTGTAAATAATATTTATGAAAGATGCATACCCAGGTAGTAAAAGCATTAAAAAAAAAAAAAAGCAAAGAAAGGATTATCAGAAAAGGCAGAACACTCATTATTCATGGGGAAGGGGATGGGGGAGAGCCACATCAGAGGGTCACAGACTGAGTTTTTAAAATTACTATAAATGTTTTCTTAACCTGGATGGTGACAACACAGGGGTAATTTTAATATTATTATTTAAAATGTCTATATTTTATGCATTTTTGATATATACAATATATTTCTAAAATTAAAAAAAAAAAGAAAAATTCCAGGAAGTTGAGTCTTAAGATAAGACTTTGGCCTTTTCCTTAAGATGGACTGTCATCTGACACCATAGCCAATTTCCAAAGAGTAAGAAGTTCAGTCAAAAGAGCCATTCATTTCCTCCTCACAGCATTGTTTGACTGGATCACCTGGACACTGCTGCTTTCTAGAGTCACAGCCCTTTGATCACTGGGGGTCAATTAAGGTGTCAAGAGATTATTAGAGCATCAATTTAACAAGAGCAGTAAAGATGGATATTTCTCTCAAACAGTGTGGGAAGTCTTTTTGCAGGTTGTTTTTTGTTTTTTGGTTTTTTTTTCAAATGCATATTTATCCATCGGGAACAAATTAAAGTATCATCTGGTTAAATGATAATGTAATATCTACATTTCTCAAGACTTTCCTAAATAAAAGCAGCTTTTTCTTGTATGCACCTTCTGTTTACCAAATCCTCCTAGTAAGTGAAATTCGTTCAGAGGTGTCTGACTCTTTGTGACCCCATGGACTATACACTCCATGGAATTCTCCAGGTCAGAATACTGAAGTGGGTATCAGTTCCCTTCTTCAAGGGACCTTTCCAACCCAAGGATCAAACCCAGGTCTCCCGCATTGCAAGCAGATTCTTTACTACTCAAATATGGAAAAAACTGAATATTAAGTGAGGACTTTCAGTGAATTGCTTCTTATCGAACAGGGTGGATCAGCTTAAATATAGTTGTCTTAGAATAATACTTTAAACTTATTTTTAATAATTTTGAGTCACTTCTAATTATTGTTTGCTACTGTGAAGAAGGCTGAGCGCCAAAGAACTGATGCTTTTGAACTGTGGTGTTGGAGAAGACTCCTGAGAGTCCCTTGGACTGCAAGGAGATCCAATCAGTCCATTCTGAAGGAGACAACCCTGGGATTTCTTTGGAAGGAATGATGCTAAAGCTGAAACTCCAGTACTTTGGCCACCTCATGTGAAGAGTTGACTCGTTGGAAAAGACTCTGATGCTGGGAGGGATTGGGGGCAGGAGGAGAAGGGGACGACAGAGGATGAGATGGCTGGATGGCATCACGGACTCGATGGACGTGAGTCTGAGTGAACTCCGGGAGTTGGTGATGGACAGGGAAGCCTGGCGTGCTGCGATTCATGGAGTCACAGAGTCGGACACGACTGAGCGACTGAACTGAACTGAAGGTCTGTTTTGTATGTTTTCATTCATGCATGACTTTTTGTGACTCATGGACTATAGCCCACCAGGCTCCTATCGCCATGAAATGTTCCGGGCAAGAATACTGGAGTGGGTTGCTATTCCTTCTCCAGGTATCTTCTTCCTGACCCAGGGATCAAAGATACATCTCTTGTGGCTCCTGCACTGGCCGGCAGATTTGTTACCACTGTGCCACCTGGGAAGCTCCTGTTTTGTATAATACACTATGAAAATTTCCAAGAGAGAGGGTACACTATCCATATTGTTCTCTATATTCTCAGCTCTTAGAAACAAAGACCTAACACAGTAAATACTTGTCAAATGATAATAAAGGAAAACAAATGAATATATGAATGAATGAACATCGAATATAACAATCATTGGCTCTTTTACACAGCTGCAGATTCAGGATTCAGCAGTGTCCCTTTCCTGATTGCTTTTACTATCGAAGTAATTTCTCACAGATTCAGTGGCATGTGACTTAAAAGAAAACACGATCAAAAGGAATGTAAATTAAATGAAAATAAATGGTAAGTATTTGCCATTTCCACACTCAAATGTGAAAAAAATAAAATAAAAAGAGATAATTGTCAGTTTTGGCAAAGCTGCAGGGCAAAGGTGCTCTATTATTGGGAGCATAAATTATGAAAAGATTCTTAAAAAGCAATCCACCAAATAGACCAAAAACCTTCCAGATTTCATTTCCAAGCATCTATCCTCAGTCAATACTAAAAGATGCACCCAAATAATAGTTGAACACTGTTCACTGTAGCATTGTTTATAGCAGTGAGAAATTCAAGACATTCTAAATACCCCCAATCAGGAAACTGGGCCAGTAATTCAGTCTATATAAGTTCTATACAATCTTATGAGTCATTAATATTTATGCTATAGAAAAATACTTAACGCCATAGGAATGCAGTACTATACATTATTGAGTTTTTAAAAAGGTGATTCAAATCCATATAATTGGTATCATCACATCTTGGCAGAAAAAAATGAAACCCATGGACATAAGAAAGTCTTACTATGAACCTTAAAAGTATATGTGTCATCATGACAGTACTTATCTTAGAGATAACACTAGGGGTAATTTTTAGTCTTTTTCCTATTTTCTACTTTTATAGATTGAATTTATATTTCTTTTGTAAGAAGGAAAAGTTGCAAAATTAGAGTTTAATTAAAATAATTAAATTCTAATAAAATATAGGTATAATTAGTCACTCAGTCATGTCCAGCTCTTTGAGATCGTATGGACTGTAGTCCTCCAGGCTCCTCTGTCCAGGGAACAAATCCAGGTATCCTGCATTGCAGGCAGATATTTTTTATCATTTTAGCCGCCAGGGAAGTCCAGATGTTGGTATAACAACAAGAAAAGATTGGAAATATATATAGCAAAATTAAATACCCTTATCTCTGGGTATCAGATTGTGGGTTATTTTCTCTCCTTTAAATGTGAATGTATTTTTATTTTTCCTGCAATAATTTTACAATAAGAAAAACCATAATATTGCAATAAATTTTAATTTACTAGAAAGATATATGGCAAAAAATAGCATTTATTTATCTCTGAGTATAGTATTTAGGAGTTGTACATTTTTCAATTTTTGTTTTTAAAGACTCTCCAGACTTTTAGAATGAATGAGAATATGCCTCTAGTGAAAGTAAAGAAAATGTAATTAGAAAGAATTCTTTGCCCTTTAAGTTATAGTGGCAAGTTTCTCTTAGAATAACTGAATTCCCTAGGAGAGTCACTTGGACGGTTCTGAGAAGTTGACTGGACTATAAAGATCAAAGCAGTAACTTCCCTCATAAAAACGGCAGCCAAAAAAAGGCAGGTGGTAAATCCATATCAATATACTTATAGACTCCTGAGAGTCCCTTGGACTGCAAGGAGATCCAACCAGTCCATTCTGAAGATCAACCCTGGGATTTCTTTGGAAGGAATGATGCTGAAGCTGAAACTCCAGTACTTTGGCCACCTTATGCGAAGAGTTGACTCAGTGGAAAAGACTCTGATGCTGGGAGGGATTAGGGGCAGGAGGAGAAGGGGACGACAGAGGATGAGATGGCTGGATGGCATCACGGACTCGATGGCTGTGAGTCTGAGTGAACTCCGGGAGTTGGTGATGGACAGGGAGGCCTGGCGTGCTGCGATTCATGGGGTCGCAAAGAGTCGGACATGACTGAGCGACTGAACTAAACTGAACTGACATCAAGTAAAATTTCCACCCAGTACCAACCTAGATTCACAATGTTCCTTCTACATATGAAAGTCTAGCTATGTCTGGCTTTTAAATTCATAAAATAATATTGAAATGACAGATAATTTGACCAAAAAAATTCACAGACATAATTACTTTATGCGTTCATAGCCTTATACAGTGCTAAAGTTAACATGTAAACCAAACATTAACCTTAGCACAGACAATCTGCAAGATATTTTATTTGTTATAGTCACATCTTTGTGGTTGGGAATTAACTATGAAAAAGCCATTTTAAATTTTAAAATTCTGTATTTTAGAAAATTCTAAAAGAATTATAATTGTAATACTAGTTCACACAGTAATTAGTTATGATTAAGTAGGGCCTAAATCAATGAAAACTTACATTTATAAAATATTTATTAACATGCAAAGCATTTTCACGTTTACTTATTTGATTACAATGCTGTGAAGCAGCTGAATCCTCAAATGTTAGATGTACCAGAATCAAACAGAAATTAAGTGGTAGAGCAAGGCTTTGAACCTTGATCATCTGACTCCAATATGCTTATACCACAAAATTCTCTTCCAGTTCTGATTCGTTGAAGATCGTTGACAATAAACAATGTACTGACCATGAAAGTGAAGCCCATATTGACTGTGGTTGGTGGTGGTTTAGTCAGTCAGTTGTGTCTGACCCTTTGACACCCATGGACCCACCAAGCTCCTCTGTCCATGGGATTTTCAGGCAAAAGTAGTGACGTGGCTAGCTATTTCCTTCTCTAGGGCATCTTCCTCAGTCAGGGATTGAACTTGGGTCTCCTGCATTGCAGGCAAGTTCCTTATCGACTGAGCCACCAGAGAAGCCACAGACCCCTCCTTTTCTTGAGCTGATTAAATGTGGCAGATGAAGTCTTACTCTGTACTTCTTAACATCTCTTTGCAGAGGCTGAAGAGATGTCCTGCTGTCAAATCATGATTGAATTATTTAGTTCAGTTCAGTCGCTCAGTCGCGCCTGACTCTTTGCAACCCCACTTCGTGTTTCTATTGACTGAAATTGCAACTGATGAGGCTTTGGTGTAATTGGAAATATTTTTGTTTGTTTGTTTGTTTGCTTTTTTCATTGCAGCAAGACTCTGGGAAGAAGTGGGTGGCTGGAAGCAGAAGCCAGTAATCTGGAAGGAGAAAAGGATGCACAGCACAGTGCTGGATATTTCTGGGGTGTGACAAGGTAAGGAAGGGGGTCTGGTGGAAGGATTTCATGTGGGAGCATGATAATGTCACAGAAGTAGCTGTTTGTGTTATACTACGTTCAAAATAACATTAAAAGCGCACATACCACAAGCTAACTTGTCAGTAATCTGAGATAGAAGTGCATTAATCCAATTACTTTCCTGGCACCCCAAACCACTTACTACCTACATGCTTTTAGAAGCTCAAATATCTCCAGGGCTAAAATGATAAAATATGCCCCAGAATAAACAAGTCTCACATTAGGGCACTGTGAGTCTCCAGGGGAGGTCTTTATGGCCACAGGCCATGTTTACTTATGAAAAGGAATAAACCAGCTCCTAGATTATACAAGTCTTCCTTCTCTGACCTGTTGTTTAACAAAAAAGATAAAACGTAAAGATAAAACTTTTTTCCCCATTCATGAGGTAACAGTTGCTGCTATCCTCACATGCAATCTTTCTGCCATCCTAAGATTTGTAGATGACCCAAGTGTGGATGTATACAATTTCAGGTGACTGTATTTGTAAACAACATTATATTAGATATTGAGGGTGTTAAGTACTATGTAGGAATAAATTAAAATTCCTGAATTGGAAGAAAAAAATGTTGAAAAGACATTTGGTCCAGATTTTCCTTCTTGCAGATAAGTAGCTAAAATATTTAAAAATAATCTTGATCTATCCTTTTAAAAATACAGGATTTTAAAATTAGAAAAGACTCTGAGAGACTAAATCTTTTTTTGAATACTTTATTCTACATTACAATACTGTATTATTTGTTCTGCCATACATTGACATGAATCAGCCACAGGTGTCCACGATCTCTCAATGCCGAAGCCCCCTCCCACCTCCCACCCCCTATCATCTCCCTGAATCATCCTGTGCACCAGCCCCATGCATCCTGTATCCTGTATTGAACATAGACTGGTGCTTCATTCTTACAAGATAGTATACATGTTTCAATGCCATTCTCCCAAATCATCCCACCCTCTCCCTCTCCCTCAGAGTCCAAAAGTCCGTTCTATACCCCTGAGTGATGACCCTCTATGTGAGACAACAAAAGAGACTAAATCTTTAATGTTCTTATCACAAGAAAAAACAACTGTATGGTGATATATGGTGGACTTACTGTGTTGATCATTCTGCAATATATATGATAAATATATTAAATCACTGTTTTATACCTGAAACAAATATAGCATTCTATGTCAATTACATTTCAAAAGGAAAAAAAAAGAGGAGAAAAAGACCTAAAAATGAGATGGCTAATGATTTGTGTTTTGCCTACAAAAGCCAATCAGTTTGTAGTGATAATCTGCATTTTGATGAAAATCAGACTTGTCTGGTCTTAGGAGGAAAAGTCACTATGATGGGTGGGTTGTGAATGGCTATCCTTAGTTGACTATTTTAAATTTAAAACATAAACAAGATTATCAAGTGATCACATAAATTGACAACTGGAATAACTCACGTTCTATTTCTTAGTTTTGCAATCAGGATGCCATCATCATTTGTTTCTAACCTACTGTTCAAATTGTAATGTGTACTCAACAGAGGTTGGAGACACAAATCCAATGGAAAAGAACATCAAGATTCTGCACCATCACACAATTGTTTCAAAGTAAATATGTTGGTGAGTCCACAAGGGAGTTCTCCAAAGTAAATTCCACATTATTTTAGAATACAGTACAATGTCTATAGGGTTTTCCAGATGGCGCTAGTGGTAAAGAATCTACCTGCCAGTGCAGCACATGTAAGAGACTAAGAGACATGAGTTCGATCCCTGGGTTGGGAAGATCCCCTGGAGGAGGGCCTGGCAACCACTCCAGTATTGTTGCCTGGAGAATCCCACAGACAGAGGAGCCTGGTGACTACAGTCCATAGGGTCACAAAGAGTTGGACACAACTGATGTGACTTAGCACACGTAAACAATGCCTATAAAAGAATAAATGTTTATAGTAAATAAATAAGAAAAATTAACTAATGTGAAGCTTAAAGTATATTTATTATTAAAGTAAAACAGTAACTGCTGCAAATATTTAGGACTTACGAAGGATGTTTTCAGGAAGACACATTTTATCCCTGAACTTATTTTTAGCATTGCTTGTTCTCAGTAATAACAAAAGAGAAAGCAATATTTTGTCAGTTTTATAATTATTCTGGTAGTAGCTGTAGACAATGCACCCCCTTAGTGCTGACCTCTGGGCAGACAGCTCTCACTGCGCACGGTGCACACTTCCAAGGTATTGGTGCAGATATTTACCCCTCTGATATGACCAACCTAGATAGCATATTCAAAACCAGAGACATTACTTTGCCGACTAAGGTCCATCTAGTGAGTTCAGTTCAGTTCAGTCGCTCAGTCGTGTCCGACTCTGTGCGACTCCATGAATCGCAGCACGCAAGGCCTCCCTGTTCATCACCATTTCTCGGAGTTCACTCAGACTCACGTCCATCGAGTCCGTGATGCCATCCAGCCATCTCATCCTCTGTTGTCCCCTTCTCCTCCTGCCCCCAATTCCTCCCAGCATCAGAGTCTTTTCCAACGAGTCAACTCTTTGCATGAGGTGGCCAAAATACTAAGGTTTCAGCTTCAGCATTATTCCTTCCAAAGAAATCGCAGGGCTGATCTCCTTCAGAATGGACTGGTTGGATCTCCTTGCAGTCTAAGGGACTCTCAGGAGTCTTCTCCAACACCACAGTTCAAAAGCATCCATTCTTCAGTGCCCAGCCTTCTTCACAGTCCAACTCTCACATCCATACATGACCACAGGAAAAATCATAGCCTTGACTAGACGGACCTTAGTTGGCAAAGTAATGTCTCGGCTTTTCAATATGCTATCTACGTTGGTCATAACTTTTCTTCCAAGGAGTAAGCGTCTTTTAATTTCCTGGCTGCAGTCACCATCTGCAGTGATTTTGGAGCCCTCCCAAAATAAAGTCTGACACTGTTTCCACTGTTTCCTCATCTATTTCCCATGAAGTGATGGGACCGGATGCCATGATCTTCATTTTCTGAATGTTGAACTTTAAGCCAACTTTTTCACTCTCTTCTTTCACCTTCATCAAGAGGCCCTTTAGCGCCTCTTCACTTTCTGCCATAAGGGTGGTGTCATCTGCATATCTGAGGTTATTGATATTTCTCTCGGCAATGTTGATTCCAGCTTGTGTTTCTTCCAGTCCAGCATTTCTCATGATGTACTCTGCATATAAGTTCAATAAGCAGGGTGACAATATACAGCCTTGATGTACTTCTTTTCCTAGTTAGAACCAGTCTGTTGTTCCATGTCCAGTTCTAACTGTTGGTTCCTGACCTGCATACAGATTTCTCAAGAGGCAGGTCAGATGGTCTGGTATTCCCATCTCTTTCAGAATTTTCCACAGTTTGTTGTGATCCACACAGTCAAAGGCTTTGTTATAGTCAATAAAACAGAAATAGATGTTTTTCTGGAACTCTCTTGCTTTTTCTATGATCCAGCTGATGCTGGCAATTTGATCTCTGGTTCCTCTGCCTTTTCTAAAACCAGCTTGAACATCAGGGAGTTCACGGTTCACATATTGCTGAAGCGTGGCTTGGAGAATTTTGAGCATTACTTTACTATCATGTGAGATGAATGCAACTGTGTGGTAGTTTGAACATTCTTTGGCATTGCCTTTCTTTGGAATTGGAATGAAAACTGATCTTTTCCAGTCCTGTGGCCACTGCTAAGTTTTCCAAATTTGCTGGCATATTGAGTGCAGTACTTTCACAGCATCATCTTTCAGGATTTGAAACAGCTCCACTGGAATTCCATCACCTCCACTAGCTTTGTTCGTAGTGATGCTTTCTAAAGCCCACTTGATTTCACATTCCAAGAAGGCTATGGTTTTTCCTGTGGTCATGTATGGATGTGAGAGTTGGTCTGTGAAGAAGGATGAGCACCAAAGAATTGATGCTTTTGAACTGTGATGTTGGAGAAGACTCTTGAGAGTCCCTTGGACTGCAAGGAGATCCAACCAGTCCATTCTGAAGGAGATCAGCCCTGGGATTTCTTTGGAAGGAATGATGCTAAATCTGAAACTCCAGTACTTTGGCCACCTCATGCGAAGAGTTGACTCACTGGAAAAGACTCTGATGCTTGGAGGGATTAGGGGAGGAGGAGAAGGGAACGACAGAGGATGAGATGGCTGGATGGCATCACTGACTCAATGAATGTGAATCTGAGTGAACTCCAGGAGTTGGTGATGGACAGGGAGACATGGCGTGCTGCGATTCATGGGATCACAAAGAGTCGGACACGACTGAGCGACTGAACTGAACTGAACTGATGTTCTATAAACCTCCCCATTTTGTGAACCCCAGTGAAATGAACTGTGTATGGGCTCCAGGAGTTGGTGATGGGCAGGGAGGCTTGGCGTGCTGCAGTTCATGGGGTCGCAAAGAGTTGGAAACGACTAGGCGACTGAACTGAACTGAACTGATGGTGAAAGTAGCACAGGTGTTGTGGAAAGAGCTTGGATTTGCATTTCAATCACTTGATTCACAGAGCAATCTAATTTGTTGAACAGTTCACGTTTTCTTTACCCTGCAATTATGCCTCTGTCAAACATTAAGTTTCTGTCTAAATATGGATGTATTTCTATGCCCCTTATTTATTTCAATCAGTCAGTATGTCTATTCCTATGTCAATGCTGGTTGGCTTAATTAATGGTTCTGTAACTACCCTGGTATCAAGTAGAACAGGTGACAGTCATGATTTTTCCCCTTCAAATTTGTCCTGGATTTTATTCCAATTTTCTTAAATTAAAAATTTTAGGATCAGCCTGTTTCCACTGAGACACGTACTGAGATTTTTATTGAAATTTGTTAGAATTTGTCAGACTTTATTTTGGGGGGCTCCAAAATCACTGCAGATGGTGATTACAGCCATGAAATTAAAAGACGCTTAATCCTTGGAAGAAAAGTCATGACCAACCTAGATAGCATATTGAAAAGCAGAGATATTTCTTTGCCAAAAAGATCTGTCTAGTCAAGGCTATGGTTTTTCCTGTGGTCATGTATGGATGTGAGAGTTGGACTTTGAAGAAAGCTGAGCACCGAAGAACTGATGCTTTCAAACTGTGTTGTTGGAGAAGACTCTTGAGAGTCCCTTGGACTGCAAGGAGATCCAACCAGTCCATTCTGAAGGAGATCAGCCCTGGGATTTCTTTGGAAGGAATGATGCTGAAGCTGAAACTCCAGTACTTTGGCCACCTCATGTGAAGAGTTGACTCACTGGAAAAGACTCTGATGCTGGGAGGGACTGAGGGCAGGAGGAGAAGGGGACGACTGAGGATTAGATGGCTGGATGGCATTACTGACTCAATGGACATGAGTCTGAGTGAACTCTGGGAGTTGGTAATGGACAGGGAAGCCTGGCGTGCTGCAATTCATGGGGTCGCAAAGAGTCGGACACGACTGAGAGACTAAACTGAACTGAACTGAACTGATAGATCACTTTAGCAGGAATTAATATAAATTTCTTTCCCCCTTACATGAATTCACTATATCTCTCCTTTTGTTTCTATTAACATCTTTCAAACATATTTTCTATTTTTCCATAAACACATGGCTATGTTTTTCTTGAATAGATTTTTAGATGCCATATATTTTTCACTTGTAACCTTCTAATGCTTAGTTACATTTATATAGTGCAATTTATTTCGATGCATCCGTTTTATGTTGTGCAATATTACCAAGTTCTCTTGTTAATTCTGGTACCATATTAGTAAAATCTTAAAATTTTGTAAGTAAACAATTATATAATCAGTGAGTAATACGCAAGTTTTTCTTCTTAGTCTTTTTCCCTTTTAATTATTTTGTGGTTTATGTATGTTTATATATCTGCTTGTCTTATGGCTCTGGCTAGACACTCCTAAATAATGCCAGATAGAAATGGTGCTATTGAAAATTCATATCATGTTCCTGATTGTATTTAATGAGAATGTCTTTAACATTTCTCCATTAATCATAATGTTAGCAGAAGCTTTTTAAATAAATGCCTTTATCAGATTCAGTTCAATTACTCAGTCATGTCCAACTCTTTGTGACCCCATGAAACAGCACACCAGGCCTCCCTATCACCAACTCCCAGAGTTCACCCAAACCCATGTCCATTGATTTGGTGATGTCATCCAACCATCTCATCCTCTGTCGTCCCCTTCTTCTCCTGCCCTCCATCTTTCCCAGAATCAGGGTCTTTTCAAATGAGTCAGCTCTTCCCATCAGGTGGCCAAAGTATTGGAGTTTCAGCTTCAGCATCAGTCCTAACAATAAATACCCAGGACTGATTTCCTTTGGAATGGACTGGTTGGATCTCCTTGCAGTCCAAGGGACTCTCAAGAGTCCTCTCCAACACCACCAGTTCAAAAGCATCAATTCTTTGACACTCAGCTTTCTTTATAGCTCAACTCTCACATCCATACATGACCACTGGAAAAACCTTAGCCTTGACTAGACGGACCTTTGTTGACAAAGTAATGTCTCTTCAATATGCTCTCTAGGTTGGTCATAACTTTCCTTCCAAGGAGTGTTTTTAATTTCATGGCTGCAATCACCATCTGCAGTGATTTTGGAGCCCCCAGAAATAAAGTCTGACACTGTTTCCACTGTTTCCCCATCTATTTCCCATGAAGTGATGGGACCAGATGCCATGATCTTAGTTTTATGAATGTTGAGCTTTAAGCCAACTTTTTCACTCTCTTTTACTTTCATCAAGAGGCTCTTTAGTTCTTCGGTTTCTGCCATAAGGGTGGTGTCATCTGTGTATCTGAGGTTATTGATATTTCTCTCCGCAATCTTGATTCCAGCTCCTGCTCCTCCAACTCAGCGTTTCTCATGATGTGTTCTGCATATAAGTTAAATAAGCAGCGTGACAATATTAGGTAATTGGTTATTCTTGTTTGTTTAAAAGTTCTTTTGGTGTTTTAAGTCATGGGTAGCTATTTATGTTAGAAGTTTGGGATTAACGTTTACACATTATTATATACAAAACTGATAGTCAACAATGACCTACTGTATAGCACAGGGAACTCTACTCAATATTCTATAATAACCTATATGGGAAAATTATCTGAAAAGAATGGATATCTGTGTGTGTATATATATATATATATATATATATATATATATATATAACTGAATCATTTTGTGGTACACCTGAAACTAACACAACTTTATTAATCAGCAACACTTCAATATAAATAATTTTTTAAAAATGTTCAATTATATATGTCCATGTTAAACACAAAGTTTCTATTAAAATATGAATTCAATAAGATTTAAAATGCCAAATACTAATTTTATGGACTAGACTTATGTGTTTATTCTATTACCAATTAACAGTAATTTATTCAGACAAAATATATTTTAATTGGCAGTTATAGCACATGTAGTGACATTCTTCTCCAATAGTCCACTTACAAAACTTTTCTGATTTACTTTTCTCTATAATGTTATCAGTTTCTCTTATATATTTCTGTAGATTATTGGTGGTTTAGTCACTAAGTCGTGTCTAACTCCTGCGACCCCATGGACTGTAGCCCACCAGGCTCCTCTATCCATGGGATTTCCCAGGTAAGAATACTGGAGTGGATTGCCATTTCCTTCTTCAGGGGATCTTCCCAACCCAAGAATCGAACCCAGGTCTCCTGCATTGCAGGCAGATTCTTTACCAACTGAGCTATGAGGGAAGGCCTTGTAGCTTATAACTTAAGGCATTATGCTTTTTCTTGTATAGAAAATACCAAAATTATCATATATTACTTTTATTAAAATTTTTTTTTCTGAGTTCTAATAATCAAAACAAGCTATGTATATATTTTTCTGAATCTTCTGAGGTCATTTTAGAATTTTCTCTTTTCTCCTTTAATTGTGGTGAATAATAATAGTTAATTTTCCAACATGAAATCAACTTTGCAGTCCCTATCATGGTGTATCTATAAATTTCCAGATCAGGTTTGCAGATATTCAAGATTAACAATCTTAAGTAACATACTTTTGTCAATGTCTTTTCTTCTACTTTCTTTGTTTCAATACCAAAGTTATAATAGTAATATAAAATTGTTTGAGACTTCCTTATTTTTCTATATTGTGAAAAACTTATACAAACTTTGGAAGCAATTATTCTTTAAATGTTAATAAAACATGTTTATGACCCTCTGAGCTTGGTATCTTTTTGAGGATAGGTTTTGATTATCAATTACATTTATTTAGTTGGTATAGTACCATTAAGTTTATCAATTATTTTATTGAGTACTTTCTTTTTCAAGAAATTATCTACATTTTAAAATGTTTTGTCATAAGGTTGTTTGTATTTTATTATTTAATTTCTATTCCACCTAAATAGATATTCCTCCTTTTCTTTTTCTCCAGTTCTTTTTGGTTTACTGTTGAAATAAACATTACAGATATAACTGAAGTTATCTATATTTCCATTCCTGGTCCCATACCCTTCTGCTCTGCTAGAGACAATCACTATTATGGGTGATTGGTCCATGTATTTTTATGTATTTTTACATTGGCATATTTAATTTTTTTCATACTGAGGTAAAATACACATAATATGAAATTTACCAAACTGTATATTTCAGTGGTATTAAGTACATTCACACTGCTATCCTACCATCACCGTTATTCATCTTAAAAACTTCCATCTTATACAACTGCAACCCCACACCCGTTAAATGATAACTCGCCATTTCCTTCCTTCCATTCCTGGCAACCGCCATTCTACTTTCTGACTATGAATGTGCACATTCCACTTGTTCATTCCTAATATTATTTAGCCGTAACTTCTCTTTTTCTCAGTCATTTTGCCACAGAATCATCATATTTTCAGTATTTAGAACAAACTAGTTTTGGTTTGTAGATCATCATTTCATGTTTATTTTATATTTTAATATTGGGTATTGATTTCTTATTTATTTTATTTGAGTTCATTCTTATTTAACTTCTAAAGTTAAATGTTTATTTAATTAACTTAAACCCTTTCTTCTTTTTCAATATATGTGTATAGAGGTTGTGCATTTTAAAGAACTGTTTTTATACATCACACAAGTGACTATGTATTTTTTTGCTTCAGTAGTTTTAATGTTGATTTTTTTAGAATGTGGATGCATATTTTTATTATGTATAAATTTTATCCACAAAGTTGGGGTGGAAATAAATTTATTATTCTTGATTTCTAATTTAATTTATGGACAAAAAGCAATATGGTTCAAACACATTCTATGAAATGTGTTGAGAATAGCTTTTCAGCTTATTAAGCTACCAAGTTTCATAAACATTCTGGTATGTTTCAAGAGATTGTTTATTTTGCATTTGTTAATGTACATCCTATATATACACTCATTAGACCAGCCTTGGTAATTATGTCAATTGAATCTTCATACATTTACTGATTGTATCAATTTTTCCAAACAGTAACTGAGAAAGGTATTACGGTTTTAATATCTCTTATCAGGATGTGGGCTTTAGGAAGCATTACTACAAACAAAGTTAGGAGAAGTAATGGAATTCCAGCTGCTGCTGCTGCTGCTAAGTCGCTTCAGTCGTGTCCGACTCTGTGTGACCCCATAGATGGTAGCCCACCAGGCTCCACCGAGGTACTTCAAATCTTAAAAGATGATGCTGTTCAAGTGCTGAACTCAATATGCCAGCAAATTTGGAAAACTCAGCAGTGGCCACAGGACCGGAAAATGTCAGTTTTCCTTCCAATCCCAAAGAAGGGCAATGCCAAAGAATGTTTGAACTAATGCACAGTTGTGCTCATTTCACATGCTAGCAAGGTCATGCTCAAAATACTTCAAGCTAGGTTTCAACAGTAAGTGAATCAAGAACTTCCAGATGTACAAGCTGTATTTATAAAAGGCAGAGGAACCAGAGTTCAACTTGCCAACATCCTTTGGATCATAGATAAAGCAAAAGAATTCAAGAAAAACATCTGCTTCATTGACTACGCTAAAGCCTTTGACTGTGTAGATCACGACAAACTGTGAAAAATTGTTAAGAAATTGGAATACCAGACTACCTCCTGAGAAACCTGTATGCAGGTCAAGAAGCAACAGTTAGAACTGGACATAGAACAATGGACTGGTTCCAAATTGGGAAAGGAGTATGTCAAAGTTGTATATTGTCACCCTGCTTATTTAACTTATATGCAGAGTACATCATGAGAAATGCAGCACTGGAAGAAGCACAAGCTGGACTCAAGATTGCCGGGAGAAATATCAATAACTGCAGATATGCAGATGACACCATCTTAATGGCAGAAAGTGAAGTGGAAATAAAAGTCTCCTGATGAAGGTGAAATAGGAGAGTGAAAAAGTTGGCTTAAAACTCAACATTCAAAAAACTAAGATCATGACATCCAGCCCCATCACTTCATGGCAAATAAATGGGGAAACAATGGAAACAGTGACATTGACAGTGACAGTGACATATTTTATTATCTTGGGCTCCAAAATCATGATGGACTGTGACGGCAGTCATGAAATTAAAAGACACTTGTTCCTTGGAAGAAAAGCTATGACAAACCTACACAGTGTATTAAAAAGCAGAGACAACACTTTGCTGACAAAGGTTTAATCTATATATCCAAAGCTATGGTTTTCCCAGTAGTCCTGTATGAATGTGAGAGTTGGACCATAAAGAAAGCTGAGAGCTAAAGAATTGATGCTTTCAAACTGTGGTACTGGAAAAGACTCTTGAGAGTCCCTTGGACAGCAAGGAGGTCAAAGCTGTCAATCCTAAAGGAAATTGAACCTGAATATTCACTGGAAGAACTGATGCTGAAACCCAGTACTTTGGCCACCTGATGTGAAGAGTCAACTCATTGGAAAAGACTCTGATGCTGGGTAAGACTGAAGGCAGGAGGAGAAACAGGAGGCAGAGGATGAGATTGTTGGATGGCATCATCAACTCAGTGGACATGAATTTGAGCAAACTCTGGGAGATACTGAAGGACAGGGAAGCTTGGTGTGCTGCAGTCTATGGGGTGACAAAGAGTTGGACATGACTGAGTGACTGAACAATAACAGCACATGATTGTTTATAAATAAACTCACACATATGTAGATATATTTGTTGTTTATTATCTAGTCATTAAGTCATGTCTGACTCTTTGAGACCTCATGGACTATAGCCTGCCAGGCTCCTCTGTCCACATGGTTTCCCAGGAAAGAAGACTGGAGTAGGTTGCTATTCACTCCTCCAGGAGATCTTCCTGACCCAAGGACTGAACCCAGGTCTCTTCACTGCTGAGCCACTGGAGAAGTCCCCATATGGATATATACACATATAAATATATGAAAGTGAAAGTGTTAGTCACTCAATCGTGCACAGCTCTTTCCAATCCCATGGACTATAGCCACCAGGCTCCTGTATCCATGGAATTTTCCAGGCAGGAATCCTGGAGTGGGTGGCCACTTCCTCCTCCAGATGATCTTCGCAACCCAAGGATCGAAGCATTGCAGGAGACAGAGACAGAGATAGATGTAGATATAGATATATGAGGGACTTCCCCAGTGGCTCAGTGGCAAAGAATCCATCTGCAATGCAGGAGACACAGGAGTTGCTGGTTCAATCCCTGGGTCAGGAAGGGTCCTACCTGCCTGGAGGAGGGTATGGCAATTTACTCCAGTATCCTTCCCTAGAGAATTCCACCGACAGAGGAGCCTGGTGGGCTACAGTCCTTAGGGTCGCAAAGAGTTGGACACGACTGAAGTAACTTACGGAGAAGGCAACGGCAACCCACTCCAGTACTCTTGCCTGGCATGACTGAGCGACTTTGCTTTCACTTTTCACTTTCATGCATTGGAGAAGGAAATGGCAACCCACTCCAGTGTTCTTACCTGGAGAATCCCAGGAACGGCAGAGCCTGGTGGGCTGCCATCTATGGGGCTGCACAGAGTCAGACACAACTGAAGTAACTTAGCAGCAGCAGAAGTAATTTGGCACACATGCATAGATATATGAAGGTTATATATAGGAATATTATATATATTACAAATAAATATAAAATAAATATATAAAGGTTATATATATATATATATTTGTAATATATATATATTTTTCCTCAACTACTGACAGAGTTGTATTCTGATAACCCTTCTTAAATTCAAAACGTATGTAATACATATAACATACAGAACATCATAGCTTTGCCAGACCTATCTTAAACATGCTCAGAACACAGATATTAGCCTATAGTTGGGCAAAATCTAACACAGAGCCTATTTTATAATTAAGTGTTGAATATCTCATGTAATTTATTAAAAGTTGTACTGGAAGTGAAAAAAGAATAGTTATATGGGTACAGAATTGTTGTAAGTGTATTGGGTGTTTATCTTCATGATTGCCCAGTTGACTGAGAACTGTAGCTCACCATTTCTGTCCAGCATCGAGAAAGTGCTGTACCACATATTGCTGGCCTGGAAAAAATTTAAACTTCAACGTAGAGTCTCTACTAAATGCATATTGCTTTTTCATATCACTTTCATACCACCATAAAGAGCAAAATTTGTAAGGTTGTGACTCACTCTCTAGTTCTCTCTGTATATAAATTTTTAGATTTTTTAAGGTCATTCTCATAATATGCTTTTATAAGCATACTTTTTATTTCACATTTTATGACCTTAACTATATTAAATATGTTCATTTAAACCCTATATTCAATTATTTTAATGTTTGATATATTTGTGAGTCTGATGCTATAGTCTGTCATTTCTAGTAATGCTCACTCATGATACCTGTCTCTCAAGATTTTTTTTTTCACATCACAGATCAGTAAAATTTTACTGCAGGATTTCTTGGGTTAAGAAAGTATTTTTCTATATATAATAATTTTAGTTATTGCACAAGCATAAGATCACTATCAACTTTGGATCATATTTAACTAAGACAAGTCCTTAAATTTTTGTACCATGTACATAGTATAAATCTAAGTGCCAAACTAATAGAAAGAATGGGCTTCCCGGGTGGTGCTAGTGGTAAAGAACCCACCTGCTAATGCAGGACATAAGAGATACCACATCTCTTACGTCCTGGGTCAGGAAGATTCCCTGGAAGAGGGCATGGCAACGTACTCTAGTATTCTTGCTTGGGAAATCCCATGGGCAGAGGAGCCTGGAGGGCTACGGCCCATAGGATCTCAAAGAGTCAGACATGACTTAGTGACTAAGCACAATGTGAAGAACAGATTATTGTTAGGATTTCTCAAGGGACAGTTACAGTCCTTTCATCAGGAACAAGTCAGACAAATTTTCTCCCTCTGTTCTTTTTTTCTGGTCTCTTCTTTCACTAAGGGTATAACACAGTGATTTACAGCAGGGATGCTTCTACTTCCTCAGAGTATTTTCAGACATGTGTAGAGCCAGGTTTGGTTGGAATGCTATTGACATTTACTGGGAAGAGCCCAAGAATAGAATATTAGATACTCTGTAATAGCAGAAGAATACAGCACAACAAAAATTCACTACTCACAGATTTTTAGAAAATTGTTTAGAATTATCTGATCCTAATATGTAACTTAATTATACATATAAACCCAAGGGATTTTTTTCACTATTCTAAACTGTTTTCGTATTTTTGTGGGAGCCAGCTTTCATATTAATCATTATTTTACTTTGTTAAGAATTTCACCAACAATGAGTCATCATTTCAGAAAATCATTACCCATAGAAATTCTGTTCATGAGCCTAGAGTAATTTGTATCAGTCACAGTTGTAACTTTCAAGTTACCTAGAGTAACCTGTATTTAGTCACAGCTGTTACTTTTACAGTGAGTTAATAGGTAACTGTAACTGATGACTTTTTATGACTGCCAGTATAGCTTTACTCATAGTCTATGTAATTAAATACATCTTAATTTATCATCATTTGTTTTCTGTTTATTTCTTGTCTATTTTTTTTTTTTGGCTAGGATGATTTTTATTTTTATTTTTTTATTTTATATTGGAGTATAGTTGATTAACAATGTGCTAGTTTCAAGTGTAGGTTTTTCTGGTGACTTAGTGATAAAGACTTGCCTGCCATTGTAGGAGACTTGGGTTTAATCTCTGGCTCAGGAAGATCTCTTGGAGAAGGAAATGGCAACCCACTCCAGTATTCCTGCCTGGGAGATCCCAAGGTCAGAGGAGCCTGGCAGGCTACCAACCATGGGGTTGCAAAAGAGTCGTACACAACTTAGCAACTAAACAACAAGTTTCAGGTGTACAGTAAAGTGATGTAGTTATAAATATACATGTATCTATTAGGAGAAGGCAATGGCACCCCACTCCAGTACTCTTGCCTGGAAAATCCCAGGGACGGAGGAGCCTGGTAGGCTGCAGTCCATTGGGTTGCTAAGAGTCAGACACGACTGAGCAACTTCACTTTCACTTTTCTCTTTCATGCATTGGAGAAGGAAATGGCAACCCACTCTAGTGTTCTTGCCTGGAGAATCCCAGGGACGGGGGAGCCTGTTGGGCTGCTGTCTATGGGGTCACACAGAGTCGGACACGACTGAAGCGACTTAGCAGCAGCAGCATTCTTCTTTTTAAATTATATAAGTTATAAGATTAATTTATTTCAGAATAACAAAGGGGATTATAAAATAGGGGGAAAAAAGATGTAGTTTCTGATAGTTTTGTGAATCACTGAAGCAGCTCTTCAGGGGCTTTCATATGTATATAGGGGATTTAGATTCTACTTCCCACCTGGAAAATCCAAAGCTTAAAAACAAAGCTCTAAGTCATTAGGGGTGACAATAAATAACTGGATTTATGTTCCTGTTTTGTTTCTCTTCTCCAAATGTGTGTTAGCCATTCAGTCATGTCTGACTCTTTGCAACCCCATGAACTGTAGCCCGTCAGGCTCCTCTGTCCATGGGATTCTCCAGGCAAGAATACTGGAATGAGTTGCTCTGCCCTCCTCCAGGAGATCTTCCTGACCCAGGGATTGAACCCTATTCTCTTATGCCTTCTGCATTGGCAAGCAGGTTCTTTACCACTAGCGCCACCTGGGAAGGAGTTTCCTTAAAAGCTTGTCAGATCAACCATACATTTAGATAAATCACCGATTTAATTTGGGCCTCCCAGGTGGCGCTAGTGGTAAAGAATCTGCCAGCCAATTCAGCAGATGTAAGAAAATTGGTTGAATTTTGTCAAAGGCCTTCTCTGCATCTACTGAGATAATCATATGATTTTTATTTTTCAATTTGTTAATGTGGTGAATTACATTGATTGATTTGCAGATATTGAAGAATACTTGCATCCCTGGGATAAAGCCCACTTGGTCATGGTGTATGATCTTTTTAATGTGTTGCTGGATTCTGATTGCTAGGATTTTGTTGAGGATTTTTGCATCTATGTTCACCAGTGATATTGGCCTGTAGTTTTCTTTTTTGTGGCATCTTTGTCAGGTTTTGGTATTAGGGTGATGGTGGCCTCATAGAATGAGTTTGGAAGTTTACCTTCCTCTGCAATTTTCTGGAATAGTTTCAATAAGATAGGTGTTAGCTCTTCCCGAAATTTTTGGTAGAATTCAGCTGTGAAGCCGTCTGGACCTGGGCTTTTGTTTGCTGGAAGATTTCTGATTACAGTTTCAATTTCCATGCTTGTGATAGGTCTGTTAAAATTTTCTATTTCTTCCTGGTTAAGTTTTGGAAAGTTGTACTTTTCTAAGAAGTTGTCCATTTTATTGGCATATAATTGATCCATTTATGATAAAAAAAACTCTCCAGAAAGCAGGAATAGAAGGAACATACCTCAACATAATAAAAGCTATATATGAAAAACCCACAGCTAACATTATCCTCAATGGTGAAAAAAATTGAAAGCATTTCCCCTAAAGTCAGGAACAAGACAAGGGTGCCCACTTTCACCACTACTATTCAATATAGTTCTGGAAGTTTTGGCCACAGCAATCAGAGCAGAAAAAGAAATAAAAGGAATCCAAATTGGAAAAGAAGAAGTAAAACTCTCACTGTTTGCAGATGACATGATCCTCTACATAGAAAATCCTAAAGACTCCACCAGAAAACTACTAGAGCTAATCAAAGAATATAGTAATGTTGCAGGATATAAAATCAACACTCAGAAATCCCTTGCATTCCTATACACTAATAATGAGAAAGTAGAAAAAAGAAGTTAAGGAAACAATTCCATTCACCATTGCAACGAAAAGAATAAAATACTTAGGAATATACCTACCTAAAGAAACTAAAGATCTAATATATCGAAAACTATAAAACACTGATGAAAGAAATCAAAGAGGACACTAATAGATGGAGAAATATACCATGTTCATGGATCAGAAGAGTCAATATAGTAAAAATGAGCATACTATCCAAAGCAATTATAGATTCAATGCAATCCCTATCAAGCTACCAGCAGTATTTTTCACAGAACTAGATCAAATAATTTCAAGATTTGTACGGAAATACAAAAAACCTCGAATAGCAAAAGCAATCTTGAGAAAGAAGAATGGAACTGGAGGAATCAACTTGCCTGACTTCAGGCTCTACTACAAAGCCACAGTCATTAAGACAGTATGGTACTGGCACAAAGACAGAAATATAGATCAATGGAACAAAATAGAAAGCTCTGAGATAAATCCACACACCTATGAACACCTTATCTTCGACAGAAGAGGCAAGAATATACAATGGAATAAAGACAATCTCTTTAACAGGTGGTGCTGGGAAAACTGGTCAACCACTTGTAAAAGAATGAAACTAGACCCCTTTCTAACACCATACACAAAAATAAACTCAAAATGGATTAAAGATCTAAATGTAAGACCAGAAACTATAAAACTCCTAGAGGAGAACATAGGCAAAACACTCTCCGACATAAATCACAGCAGGATCCTCTATGATCCACCTCCCAGTATAATGGAAATAAAAGCAAAAATAAACAAATGGGATCTAATTAAAACTAAAAAGCTTCTGCACAACAAAGGAAACTATAAGAAGAAAAGACAGCCTTCTGAATGGGAGAAAACAATAGCAAATGAAACAACTGACAAACAACTAATCTCAAAGATATACAAGCAACTTATGCAGCTCAACTCCAGAAAAATAAACGAACCAATCAAAACATGGGCCAAAGAACTAAATAGGCATTTCTCCAAAGAAGACATATGGATGGCTAACAAACACATGAAAAGATGCTCAACATCACTCACTATCAGAGAAATGCAAATCAAGACCACAATGAGGTACCATTTCACACCAGTCAGAATGGCTGTGATCCAAAAGTCTACAAGCAATAGATGTTGGAGAGGATGTGGAGAAAAGGGAACCCTCTTACACTGCTGGTGGGAATGCAAACTAGTACAGCCACTATGGAAAACAGTGTGGAGATTCCTTAAAAATTGCAAATAGAACTGCCTTATGACCCAGCAATCCCACTGCTGGGCATACACACCGAGGAAACCAGAATTGAAAGAGACACATGTACCCCAGTGTTCATTGCAGCATTGTTTATAATAGCCAGGACATGGAAACAACCTAGATGTCCATCAGCAGGTGAATGGATAAGAAAGCTGTGGTACATATACACAATGGAGTATTACTCAGCCCTTAAAAGAATAAATTTGACTCACTTCTAATGAGATGGATGAAACTGGAGCCGATTATACAGAGTGAAGTAAGCCAGAAAGAAAAACACCAATACAGTATACTGACACATATATATGGAATTTAGAAAGATAGTAATAATGACCCTGTATGTGAGACAACAAAAGAGACACAGAGGTATAGAATGGACTTTTGGCCTCTGAGGGAGAGGGAGAGGGTAGGATGATTTGGGAGAATGGCATTGAAATAGGTATACTATCATATAAGAAACAAAGTGCCAGTCTATGTTCAATACAGGATACAGGATGCTTGGGGCTGGTGCACGGGATGATCCAGGGAGATGATATGGGGTGGAAGGTGGGAGGGGCTTCGACATTGGGAGATCGTGTACACCAGTGGCTGATTCATGTCAATGTATGGCAAAACAAATACAGTATTGTAACATAGAATAAAGTATTAAAAAAATAAAAGAAAATTGGGTTGGACCATGGGTCAGGAAGATCCCCTGGAGGAGGGCATGGCAACCTACTCCAGTATTCTTGCCTGGAGAATCTCATGGACAGAGGAGTCTGGCAGGTTACAGACCATGAGTTTACAAAGAATCAGACATGACTGAGCTCACACAAACCCATATATTTAAGTTAGGATTTGCATCTGTTAGTGAGATGGCAGTGTCTCTTTGTCTTACAAGATTATTCCTTTTGTCAAAGAAAAATGTATATTTAAACATTTCATAAAATATAAAGTCTTAAATAAGTGAAAGTAATTGATAGTGATAATGTCCCTGTAGCTTAATGATTTACACGAGGATCCTCAAGAATGAAACTCGAGAAAACTATAAAATACAAGTTTCCTTATCTGGGATACTCACCATTAAATGATCTCCCAGCTTTGAACCTGTATCCTCTTCCACATAACCATACAAATACTGTGAAAAATATTGAATATTAGCAAGAGAAACAACTGATTTTGAGGAAAAATGGATTACTTCATGTTAAAGACCTTCGAATGGGAACAAAAGATCTTGGACTAGGTCTGAGGAAATATAGATTTTTTCTGATAACCAAAAGTACTGAAAGTGCAGACATTGCTGTCAGGCTGAGAGTTTTCCACCTGGTCCCCTCCTGTATGAAGTGATTTTGGCTTGTTTTCCACCTGGTTCCTCACTCCACATCTTCTCTGCTGCCTGTGGTGCCAATTTCTGTTAACCTCAGCACAAGGATCTTCTATTGTTAAATGATAGCCATCTCTGGGATTCAGAAATGGAGAGGTAGAAGTGTCTTTCAGGACAAGATTGAGTGAGTCATAATTGGTTATTTTTTGTAAATTAATTTTTCAGTTCGGTCACTCAGTCACGTCCAACTCTTTGTGACCCCAAGGAACAGGACTCTCTATCCATCACCAACTGGTGGAGTTTACTGAAACTCATGTCCACTGAGTCAGTGACGCTATCCAACCATCTCAACCTCAGTCATCCCCTTCTCCTGCCCTCAATCTTTCCCAGCATCAGGGTCTTTTCAGATGAGTCAGCTCTTTGCATCAGGTGGTCAAAGTATTGGAGTTTCAGCTTTAGCATCAGTCCTTCCAGTGAACACTCAGGACTGATCTCCCTTAGGATGGACTGGTTGGATCTCCTTGCAGTCCAAGGGACTCTCAAGAGTCTTCTCCAATACCACAGTTCAAAATTATCAATTCTTTTGGTACTCAGCTTTCTTTATAATCCAACTCTCACATCCATACATGACTACTGGAAAAACCATAGCCTTGACTAGATGGACCTTTGTTAACAAAGTAATGTCTCTGTTTTTAATATGCTATCTATGATCAATACGTCTTAGTCATAAGCTTCTTTCCAAAGAGTAAGCACCTTTTAATTTCATGGCTGCAGTCACCATCTGCAGTGATTTTGGAGACCCAAAAATAAAGTCAGCCACTGTTTCCACTGTTTCCCCATCTATCTGCCATGAAGTGATGGGACCGGATGCCATGATCTTAGTCTTCTGAATGTTGAGCTTTAAGCCAACTTTTTGCTCTCCTCTTTCACTTTCATCAAGAAGCTCTTTAGTTCTTCACTTTCTGCTATAAGGGTGGTGTTATCTGCATATCTGAGGTTATTGATATTTCTCCCAGCAATCTTGATTCCAGCCTGTGCTTCATGCTGCCAAGAGTTTTTCATGATGTACTCTGCATATAAGTTAAATAAGCAGGGTGACAATATACAGCCTTAATGTACTCCTTTCCCAATTTGGAAGTTGCTCCATGTTCAGTTTTAACTCACTTCTTGACCTGTGTTGACCAGTGTTGCTTCTTAACCTGCATACAGATTTCTCAAGAGGCAAGTCAGGTGGTCTGGTGTTCCCCTCTCTTTCAGAATTTTCCACAGTTTATTGTGATCCAACAAAGGCTTTGGCATAGTCAATAAAGCAGAAATAGATGTTTTTCTGGAATTCTCTTGCTTTTTTGATGATCAAGCAGAGGTTGGCAATTTGATCTCTGGTTCTTCTACCTTTTCTAAAAGCATCTTGAACATCTGGAAGTTCACAGTTCACGTATTGCTGAAGCCTGGCTTGGAGAATTTTGAGCATTACTTTACTAGTGTGTGAGATGAATACAATTGTGTAGTAGTCTGAGCATTCTTTATCATTGCCTTTCTTAGGGATTGTAATGAAAACTGACCTTTTCCAGTTCTGTGGCCACTGTTGAGTTTGCCAAAAAACTATTTACAAAGCTATCAGTAGGATTAATCTCATGGAGTTCATTGGCTCAATATATGATATGGGATATAATGGATGATTACAAAAGGATCTCTAGATGGATCACTTGTGTGGGAAGGGAGAAGAACGCTTCAAAATAAAATTATCATCAAAGGATGAAGCACCATCGAACATAGATGCTGGCAGCTCTCAATACAAATGTACACCATGGAGCGAGGCTAATTCTAAATAGTTTGGTTGGAGAGAGACTTTGCAGACAAGCTGGATGGACAAGGGTTAACAGCTGGGAAGCTAGAGTAATAGAAGGAAAGGCATAGAGATGGAGATTAGCAACCACACTAGGAATGACAGAAGTTTAAGGGATCATAATCTTACATTCTGTTTTTTTTTTTTTTCCAAGAAGGAAATTAAGATCAAAGACCTAAAGTAGTTAATCCAAATTTTCACAATGAGTTAGGGACAAAATTAGCCCAAGAACTCAAGGCTCCAGACCCCACAGCAGTTATACCATCTCCCCAAAGTTTACCAAGTATGCTGTTAGAGGAAGTTCAATGCACTGAGATATAAAATCCTGTTCAACTTTTATTCATCAAATACCACAAAAATGACAACATTCTCATTGCCAGCTAGCCCAGTGAGGCAAAAGTCCCGGTCCTTTCTTCCAGGAGTGTGGGTGGGCCAGGAACAATCACAGTGGCTGCAGAGATGCTGTGAAGCAAGGAATACCTTTGACTTACTCATCGTAGCTGCTGCCGAGGAGCCCCACAGTGTTGGCTCCTCTCCTGGAAAATTTGATAACTGGTTCTATGGGCCTGACTTCACTGATTGCACATCTAATTATTGGCCAATAAACTAGACCACCATTCTTGAAGCTCCTCAGTTTTCCATGTTAGGAGCACATAAGGCCTGAAACACAGGTTTAAGAAGGTTTTATTGCTCTCCATTTGAGGATTTATAGCAACACAAAGAAAATTTGAGAAGATGTATCTTCCTGGTTCAAAATCACCCACATGAGGATCCAAGGGTGAAAAAGCAGGAAATGGGGTCTTGCCAAGCAGACAAAATGAAAAGGATTCTAATCCACAACACTTAAAACATGGCTAAATAGCATCAATGTAATGTTGAAGTTAGACACAAAAGAGTACAGACCATACTATTCTTTTTATAGAATGACTTAAAAAAGACAGAGCTGATCTTTCTTGTTAGGAGTATGGAGAGTCTGGAGAGATCTTTCTTTTGTTAGGAGAAAGGAGTGGGTATTATCTTTTCTAGGGTTAGTGACTGTGGGGGCACCAGAGGACTTCTGGGGAGTAGGTAAATTTCTGTGTCAGGATCTGAGAATTGCTTTCATAAGCATGTTAATGAAATTTTGTCTAACTATGATTTGTTCACTTTCATATATACAGTATATGTCAATCTTGCACTCAATAATGCCACAAATAATAACAACTGGATGAGAGAGTTCTAGTCTAAATTTTTACTAACAAGGAGGAAAGTAATATTACTGTTACAAATTCCTCTTTTTAATTTTACTTCTTTATTTGTTGGAATTAGGATTATAAAACAAGAAGAGAAGATAAAGGGAGAAACTGTACACACGTAAGTCATTCTTATTTGTCTTGGACTGGTTAAACAAGTGTATATGCTCTAAAATGGAGTACCCAAGGGTAACCTTTAAAGGTATAAATTGAAATCAGTTCAAATCAATCCTGCAAATGTTCATTGCATTCTATTATATATGCATACAGCTTCCCAGGGGACTCATTAGGTAAAAAAAAATCTGCCTGCAACATAGGAGATATAAGAGATACAGGTTCAGTCCCTGGGTTAAGAAGATCTCCTAGAGGAGGAAATAGCAACCCCTTCCAGTATTCTTGCCTGGAGAATGCTATGGACATAGGAGCCTGGTGGGCTACAATCCACGGGGTCGCAAAGAGTTAGATGTGACTGAAGCAACTTAGCATGCATGGTGTTATATTCATGAAACAGAGAATTCCTAGCCAGTGAAAGAATCTATTGTCAGCTTAGATTTCAAACAGGAGATAACTCTTCCCCCAAAAAAGAGGTTAAAATTCTATTCCTTTCACTACAGGGTGGCAGCAAAGACAAATTAAAGGAAAAAGAAAAAAAAGCAGAGAATTCAGGATGAAGCAAGATACCATAGGCTGAAGAAGGAGAAGTCTGATAGATAACGGAATACTGGAGAGCCTAACAGTTAAAGAAACTCTACTTACCAATAAAATACATACGAGTAAACTTTGAATAAGTATCTATGTAGGCTTCAATTTTCAAAAGCAATACCCTATGTAAATTGGAATTTGACATGCACAGTATAGGACACAAAGCAGGGTATTTTATCATTTATCTGTTCTACATGAAACACTGGGAATACAGTGTAAGTAAAACAGATGAAGTCTCTGTTTCTTACTGAGCTTGCGATTCTAGTGTGAATATTAGAAACAGAGAGAGTACCTTTGAATATGTAGGTGAACAGGTAATATAGTAAATGGTAATGCATACTATGGAGAAAAAGAAATCAGAGTGAGAAGACCAAAAGTGCTAAAGGAGGAGCTTGCCATTTTAAATGCAGTGATTATGGAGGCCCTCAGTCCTAGGGTGACATTCAAGGAAAGCGAGGAAGTGAAAGAGCTGGATATGTGGAACAAGGGTGTGCCCCAGGTCAAGGAAGAAGCAAGTGCAAAGATCCTGAGGCAGGTGTATACTTGGTGTTCAACGAACAACAGAATATTTTGCCAGGATAGAGCAAGTAAGGCAGAGGATACTTGGAGAGGAGATTGTAGATAGCAGAAGCCAAATCACAAGGTCCTTGTAGACCCTTGTAGACCATTGACTAAGAGAAGTGGAGAACTCCCGAAGGTCTTTGAGAAGATGGAAGACATAATGTAACTTAAAGGGGAGTTTTGGCTATTGGGTGTAGAGGAGAAAGAAGAGAAGTAAGAAAACCCATGAGGAAGTTCTGACAAGAATGCAGAGGAGAAATAGCTCAGGGTGACAGAGCTGAGAAAGTGAGGACCAGGCAGACTCCTGGTGTGTTTTGAAGGCAGAGGTGATAGGATATTCTGATGGATTAAATATGAGTTATGAGAAAGAAGGATCAAAGAGGATGCTAAGGTTTTTGGACAGATCGCTTTTGAGAGACCTGAAATAGTTATGAGGTGTGATGTGACAAAATTTTAAATTTATTTAAAATCATGAAGCCAGATAAGATTACTTTAAAAGTTGGCATAGGTAGAAAAGAAGTCTGAGGGCCAAGTACTGGGTCAGGAAAGCATCTCAGAGATCAAAAGGATGAGAACACATCATCAAGAGGGCCTGATAAAGAGAGATCACTGAGGTCAGAAGACCAAAAGGATCAGAGTAAGGCAAAGTTTGTCTCAAGGTGGAGGGAGTGGCCGGCCTTACTCAAGGCTGCTATTAGTTGTGCTTTCAGGACCTAGCTATTAGAATACTGAGAAGTCGCTTGCGTCCTTGAGGAAGAGCAGTTCAATGGTGGGTTTTGGGAATGGTTCAAGAATGAGCAAGAGAATATAAATTAGAGGGACAGAGTATGGGCAACTCTTTTGAAGAGTTTTAGTAAAAGGACAATTTGATAAAGTAATAAATGAGTTCTTTGTCCAAAGCCATCATTGATGTGGTGGCCCAGAAGATGCACCACTTAGATCTCTTGCTACCAGGATAATGAGCAGCTCCTGCTACTGAACCTCTGGATCTAACACCCTATTTGCACCAAGATCACATTCACCAGGGCTGTTTCAGACAATGAGGAAATGTGGGGACCAGACTCTTGTGGTCTCTTCCCCAGCATGGCAGACACTTTCTTAGATCTGAGCTGTAATTTGATACTCTTCCTTACTACACTCTTCTTGGGCTTCCCAGTGGGGACTAGTGGTAAAGAATCTGCTTGCCAATGCAGGAGCCGCAGGAGACATTGGGTCAAGAAGATCCTCTGGGGAAGGGAAAGACAACTCCCTCCAGTATTGTTGCCTGGAAAATCCCATGGATGGAGGGGCCTAGCAGACTACAGTCCATGGGCTCTCAAAAGGGGACACAGCTGAGCACGCATGCACACAGCCACCCTATCCTCCTAGCTTTCTTTCCTTTCCCACAGGTCAGACCTGATCTAGGGTCTGAGTTTCACCCTGCACACTACGGCTGCCTCCACTTTCATGTAAACTCAATGATTTCTTTTGACTTTAAAGGACTTGAACTAACACAATAGCTAAGTTGCTAAAATTTAAAGCTTTAAACTCAGGCAATCCAGCTTCTGAAGTTCTACTCCATATTTTAATACCGTTACTGGCAGAATGATGTCTTTGAGCAACCAATGGGAAACTTCACAATCAGAACAGAGTGACTCTCATGGTTTTCTATAAAGAGGATCTGGAGAATTTTCTTTTATGTGAATGTACATGTGTATGTGCATATAAGTTGAGTAAAGATTGCATTCTTTTTAAAGTATGTACTTGGTTTTATTTATTTAATTGGTTTACAATGTCGTGTTAATTTCTGCTGTACAGCAAAGTGATTCAGTTATACATTTATATGCATTCTTTTTTATATTCTTTTCCATTATGTTTTATCATATATGCTCAGTTGTGTTCAACTCTTTGCAACTCCATGGAGCCTGCCAAGCTCCTCTGTCCATAGAGTTTTCCAGGCAAGAATACTAGAGTGGGTTGCCATTTCCTATTCCAGATGATCTTCCTGACCCAGGGATCGAGCCCAGATCTCTGTGCCTCCTGCGTTGGCAGGCAGATTCTCTACCACTGTGCCACCTAGGAAACCCCTATGGTTTGTCATAGCATATTGAATATAGCTCCCTGTGCTATACAGTAGGACTTTGTTGCTTATCCATTCCATTTATAATCATTTATCTTTTAATGTTTGTAAATATATAAATATACCTAAATGAATTATAGAGTTTGCATTGCAGAGTATTATTTTAATAATTCTCAATGAATCTTTCCCTATCTTTTTAATTGTCTAAATTTAAGATCCTCCCTAAGAATTATTTTATCTGTATACATAAATTGGGTAGTTCTCAACTAGAAATGACCCCCAAGACTCACTGATATGTTCAACAAATATTTCTCCAGTGTGTACTATATATAAGGCATTGGGCAGAGACAAGGTGAACAAAATAGACACAAGGTCTGCCACCATGTGGCAGGCACTGGGGTCCAGAGAGGATAAAACAAAGATGCTCATCTCACCAAATGTTAGCTATATGATATAACACTGAAGATAAGACAACAGGTTTTAAACCAGACAAACCTAGGTTCATAGACTGGTCCTATTACTTATCAGTAGTGTGACTTAAGATAACTTATATAGGCTCTCTAAATCTTATTATATCTTCTGTGAAAAGAGGTTATTAATCTTATTCTAAGTAAACAGTCATAAGAATTAAAGGAAATAAAGTGTATGGACATTGAAAGCCACAATCATAGAAAACTAACCAATCTGATCACATGGACCACAGCCTTGTCTAACTCAGTAAAACTACGAGTCATGCTGTGTAGGACCACCCAAGAGTCACGGGTCATGGTGGAGAGTTCTGACAAAATGTGGTCCAGTGGAGAAAGGAATGGCAAACCACTTCAGTATTCTTGCCTTGAGAACCCCATGAACAGTATGAAAAGGCAGACAGATAGGACACTGAAAGAGGAACTCTCCAGGTTGGTAGGTGCCCAATATGCTACTGGAGATCAGTGGAGAAATAACTTCAGAAAGAATGAAGAGATGGAGGCAAAGCAAAAACAACACCCAGTTATGGCGTTGACTGGTGATAGAAGCAAAGTCTGATGCTGTAAAGAGCAATATTGCATAAGAACCTGGAATGTTAGGTCCATGAATCAAGGCAAATTGGAAGTGGTCAAACAGGGGATGTAAAAATGAACATCAACATTTTAGGAATCAGTGAACTAAAATAAAATGGAATGGTGAATTTAACTCAGATGACCAGTATATCTACTACTGTGGGCAAGAATCCCTTAGGAGAAATGGAGTAGCCATCACAGTCAACAAAAGAGTCCAAAATGCAGTACTTGGATGCAAAATGACAGAATGGTCTTTGTTTATTTCCAAGGCAAACCATTCAATATCACAGTAATCCAAGTCTCTGCCCCAACCAGTAATGCTGAAGAGACTGAAGTTGAATGGTTCTATGAAGACCTACAAGACCTTCTAGAATTAACATCCCCAAAAGATGTCCTTTTCATTATAGGGGACTAAAATGCAAAAGCAGGAAGTCAAGAAACACCTGGAGTAACAGGCACATTTGGCCTTGGAGAACAGAATAAAGCAGGGCAAAGGCTAATAGAGTTTTGCCAAGAGAACACACTGGTCATAGAAAATACCCTCTTCCAACAACACAAGATAAGACTCTACACATGGACATCACCAGATGGTCAATACTGAAATCAGATTGACTATATTCTTTGCAGCCAAAGATGGAGAAGCTCTATACAGTAAAAAAAAACAACAAGACCAGAGCTCACTGTGGCTCAGATCATGAACTCCTTACTACCAAATTCAAACTTAAATTGAAGAAAGCAGGGAAAATAACTAGACCATTCAGGTATGACCTAAATCAAATACCTTACAATTATACAGTGAAATTGAGAAATAGACTCAAGGAATGAGATCTGTTAGACAAAGTGCCTGATGAACTATGGACAGAGGTTCATGGCATTGTACAGGAGACAGGGATCAAGACCATGCCCAAGAAAAATAAATGCAACAGTGTAAAACATCTGTCTGAGGAAGCCTTACAAATAGCTGCGCAAAGAAGAGAAGCAAAAGCAAAGGAGAAAAGGAAAGATATACTCATTTGAATGCAGAGTTCCAAAGAATAGCATGGAGAGGTAAGAAAGCCTTCTTCAGTGATCAGTGCAAAGAAATAGAGGAAAACAATAGAATGGGAAAGACTAGAGATCTCTTCAAGAAAATTAGAGATACCAAGGGAACATTTCATGCAAAGATGGGCTCAGTAAAGGACAGAAACGGTATGGACCTAACAGAAGCAGAAAATATTAAAAGAGGTGGCAAGAATACACAGAAGGATTATACAGTAAAGATCTTCACGAGTTATGATCACTCACCCAGAGCCAGACATCCTGGAATGTGAAGTCAAGTGGGCCTTAGGAAGCATCACTATAAACAAAGCTACTGGAAATGATAGACTTCCAGTGGAGCTGTTTCCAATCCTAAAAGATGATGCTGTGAAAGTGTTCATTCAATATTCCAGCAAATTTGGGAAACTCGGCGGTGGCCACAGGCCTGGAAAAGGTCAGTTTTCATTACAGTCCCAAAGAAAGGCAATGCCAAAGAATGCTCAAACTACTGCACAATTGCACTCATCTCACTTGCTAGTAAAGTAATTCTCAAAATTCTGCAAGTCAGGCTTCAACAATACATGAACTGTGAACTTTTAGATGTTCAAGCTACATTTAGAAAAGGCAGAGGAACCAGAGATCAAATTGCCAACATCCAGTGGATCACCAAAAAGGCAAGAGAGTTCCAGATAAACATCTATTTTTGCTTTATTGACTATGACAAAGCCTTTGACTGTGTGGATCACAATAAACTGTGGAAAATTCTGTAAGTGATGGGAATACCACCTAACCTGCCTCTTGAGAAATCTGTATGCAGGTCAGGAACCAACAGTTAGATCTGGACATGGAACAACAGACTGGTTCCAAATAGGAAAAGGAGTACGTTAAGGCTGTATATTGTCACCCTGCTTATTTAACTTATATGCAGAGTACATCATGTGAAATGCTGGGCTGTTTGAAGCAAAGGCTGGAATCAAGATTTCTTGGAGAAATATCAATAACCTCAGATATGCAGATGACACTACCCTTATGGCAGAAAGTGAAGAACTAAAGAGCCCCTTGATGAAAGTAAAAGAGGGGAGTGAAAAAGTTGGCTTCAAGCTCAACATTCAGAAAACTAAGATCATGGCATCTGGTCCTGTCACTTCATGGAAAATAGATGGGGAAACAGTGGAAACAGTGGCTGACTTTATTTTTTGGGTCTTCAAAATCATTGCAGATGGTGACTGCAGCCATGAAATTAAAGATGCTTACTCCTTAGAAGTAAAGTTATGACCAACCTAGACAGCCTCTTAAAAAGCAGAGACGTTACTTTGCCAACAAAGGTCCATCTAGTCAAGGCTATGATTTTTCCGTAGTCATGTATGGATGTGAGAGCTGAACTATAAAGAAAGCTGAGCACCGAAGAATTGATGCTTTTGAACTGTGGTGTTGGAAAAGACTCTTGAGAGTCCCTTGGACTGCAAGGAGATCCAACCAGTCCATCCTAAAGGAATGGACTGAAAATTAGTCCTGAATATTCATTGGAAGGACTAATGTTGAAGCTGAAACTCCAATACTTTGGCCACCTGATGTGAAGAGCTGACTCATTTGAAAAGACCCTTATGCTGGGAAAGATTGAGGGCAAGAAGAGAAGGGGATGACAAAGGATGAGATGGTTGGATGGCATCACTGACTCAATGGACATGAGTTTGAATAAACTCCTGGAGTTGGTGATGGACAGGGCGGCCTGATGTGCCACAGTCCGTGGGATCACAAAGAGTTGGACATGACTGAGTGACTGAACTGAACTGAAGAGGATTTTAGGGCTTCTCATGTAGCTCAGATAGTAAAGAATCTACCTCCAATGAAGAAGACTCAGATTTGATCCCTGGGTTGGGAAGATACCTTGGAGAAGGGAATGGCAATCCACTCCAGTGTTCTTGACTGGAAAATTCCATGGACAGAGGAGTCTAGTGGGTTACAGTCCATGGAGTCACAAAGAGTTGGACATGACTGAGAAACTAATACACACAATAGGATTTTGGGAGATAGACGAGGTCTCTAAATGCAGTGGTCATTTTCAGGTCTGTTATTACCAGACCTAAAATCTTTTCAGACTGTGTGTGCTCTAATGTAGATTTAGTATTAAATCTCATCTTCACAAAAGCCTCCACAGATGATGCAAATAATGCTGTCAGGTTATGACAAGGTCCTGGTGCCCATCTGTACACTCACTACTTACTCCACCACCACACCACTGAGCCAGAATCTGGGGCACTAACCTACAAGACTATCAAGATTATCAGGGTACTTCCCTCTCTTTTTTCCCCTTCCATTGTTTGACCTTTAACTGTTTTACTCATTTACATTTTGGGTAAACTGAGTATTTGAAAAGAAAAAGAATAATATCTCTTCTTCAAAAGGGGAAAAATAGAAAACATTTGTTTTAGCTTTGAGACAAAATTTAAGTTAAAAACCAGAAACTAATCAGCAATGCACTTGTGTTGGGAACTAAAATTGGACTTATTATTATTCCTTCTCTTTTGTCTGCATATACCTGGAACTAGAAAATTTTCTGATATTTCCTGTCCTTTCCAAGTAATAATCTTGTTTTAGATGTAACTTCCCAGGTGGACACACAATTTTTGACATCTCCCCTTATCCAACTCCATCTTCACTCCTTAACAAACAAATTTTAAAAAACATTGGAGAAAAACACATCAGGAAAATGGTAGTTTATTTATGAAAAACATATATTTTCTTTCTTGTAAGTGTTGTTTTCAAGTTAGAATTTCAACTGAAAAGTGTCATTTTCCAGTGGGAAGAAGAATTCACAGACTCTCACCAATTAAAGAGATGGCATACAGATGCCTTCATTTTGTAAATGAAGAAAGTGAGTCTGATAGGGTTTGTTTGTTTGTTTGTTTTTCCTTTTGCTCTATATCTTCTTTTCCTTCCAGTTTTATTGAGATATAATTGGCAAACAGTTATTGTGTGAGTTTAAGTTGTAAAACATAATGATCTTATTTACACACATCATGAAATGATTTCCACAATGTTTAGTGAACATTCATCATCTCAGACACAAAATTAAAGAAACAGAATAAAAATGTGATGAGTCCTCTTAGGCTTTACACTCTCATCAACTCTCATGTATAATATATAGGAATGTTAATTATATTTATTATTTTATACATTGCATCCCTAGTTTTATGTTATAACT
Source organism: Nanger dama (assembly GCA_917880005.1). Taxonomy (NCBI): domain Eukaryota; kingdom Metazoa; phylum Chordata; class Mammalia; order Artiodactyla; family Bovidae; genus Nanger; species Nanger dama. The sequence goes on along the minus strand of CAKJTW010000097.1, from coordinate 5,814,705 downwards.
AGAAGTTAACTTTTGACCCCCTTCTTTTAACTATCCTTCCCTCGACCCCCTGTCTCTGGTAATCACAGAGCTGATCTCTTTTCCCATGAGTTGTTACCTTTCTTTGTATGTTTTTGAAAAGTGATTGACCTGCAACATCTTACTAGTTCTCAGTATATGACATTGAGATCTTTTCAATACATTTCAAAATGATGACCACTGAAGTGTAGTTATATTATGTCATCAAACATATTACTTAGTTATTGACTATATTCCCCACACAATACATTTCATATCTATGACTCCTTTATTTTGCAACTGGAAAGTTTGTACCCCTTAATCTTCATCCCTCACCTATTTCTCTCCTTCCTCCACCTCTGTTTCTTATGATAATCACCTGTTTGAGTCTGTATCTATAATTCTGTTCTGTTCTGTTATTTGTTCATTTGTTTTTAGGTTCCACATGTAAGTTAAAACATACAGTGTATGCCTTTATCTATTTCACATATTTCACTTAGCTCAATACCCTCTGTGTCTGTTTATGTTGTCACAAATGACAACATGTCATTAATTTTTATGGCTGTAAATATATATATATAAACATATAAATACTCATATATAATATATGCACACGCACACACCACATCATCCATATCTATTCATCTATCAACGGTCACTTACTTGGGTTGCTTCCATATCTTAGCCATTGTAAATAATGCTGCAGTGAACATAGAAAAACATAAATATTTTCTAATTAGTGTTTTTGCATTTTCAGATAAACTCCCAGGTGTGGAATTGCTGGACCATATGGTAGTTCTATTTTTAGTTTTTGAGAAATCTCTATATTGTTTTTCAGAGTTCTTGCAATAATTTACATTCCCACAACAGTGCACAACTTTTCCTTTTTCTCCAAGTCCTCACCACAATTTTTATATCTATTTAGATCTTCTACTCACTTTTTGAATGGGTAATTATTTTTTTATATTAAGCAGCATCTATATTAGGCTGCATTTTATATTAAGCTGTTTGTATATTTTTGAGATTAACCCTTGTCAATTGCATCATTTGCAAATATTTTCTCCCATTCTGAGAGCTGTCTTTTTCTTTTGTTTATGGTTTCCTTTGCTGTGCCAAAGCTTTAAAGTGTAATAGATTCCATTTGGTTTTTGTTTTTATTTTCATTACTCTAAGAGGTGGATCAAACAAAATCTTGCTGTGATTTATGTCAAAGAGTGTTCTGCTTATATTTTCCTCTAAGAGTTTTATAATGTCTGGCCTTAAGTTTAGATCTTTAATCCATTTTGATCTTATTTTTGTGTATGGTGTTAGGGAGTGCTCTAAATTCATTTTTTAACATGTAGCTGTCTAGTTTTCCCAGCACCACCTATTGAAGAGACTGTCTTTTCTCCACTGTATATTCTTGTCATAGATTAGGTGACCATAGGTGCATGGGTTTATCTCTTGGCTTTCTATCCTGATACATTGATCTGTATTTTATTTCTTTTTCGTGTTTTATTGCTAGAACTAGGACTTTCAACACAATATTAAATTAAAGTGATGAGAGTGGTGATTCTGATACTAGGCGTGGACTTATCATATAGGGCAATTATTATATTGAGGAATGTTCCCTCTGCACCCACTTTGTTCAGAATGTTTATTGCAAAAGAATGTTGAATTTTGTCAATAGCCTTTTCTGCATCTATTGAGATGACCATGTGTTCTTCAACTTGTTAATATGGTGGACCACGTTGATTGATTTGCTGACACTGAACCATTCTTGCATCCCTGGGATAAATTCCACTTGCAGGTTGTCTGACTCTTTTAATATATTATTGAATTCAGTTTAATAATATTTTGTTTAGGATTTTGCATCTATGTGAATTGGTGTCATTGGCCTGTAATTTTCTTTTTTATAATACCTTTATTTGATATTGGTATCAGGATTATGCTGGCCTTATAGCATGAGTTTGGAAGCATTCTTTCCTCTGCAATTTTTTTTGGAATATTGTGATAAGAATAGCTGTTACATCTTCTCTAAATGTTTGGCAGAATTCATCTGTGAAGCTCTCTGGCCTGGACTTTTGTTTGTTGTGAGGTTTTTATCACCGATTTAATTTCAGTACTGGTAATTGGTCTGTTCATATGTTCTGCTTCTTCCCTGTTCAGTCTTAGGAATTTTTACACATCTAGGAATTTGTTTATGTCTAAGTTGTCCATGTTAAATAATGTCTCATAATAACATCTTATGAATCTTTGTGGTGTCAATTGCAACTTCTCCATTTTAATTTCTGATTTATTGATTTGGGCACTCTTTTTTCTCTTAATATATCTGGCTATTGATCAATTTTGTTTATCTTGCAAAGAACCAACATGGGTAGACCTAGAGAGTATGATGCTTAGTGAAATAAATTAGATAGAAAAAAAAACAAATACTGTACGTTATGACTTATAAGTGGAATCTAAAAGAAGAATATGAATGTATATAACAAATCAAAGACAGATTCAAGTTTGGTTTGGTAAATAAATTCACATGATTGAAGGGGACATGAACAATTAACTGGTGAACAAATACATTTGTAATTATAGGAGGTAAAAATTCTTATGAACTACACAGATGAAACTGGGTGGAGAGCCAGCAACTGAGTAAGGCCTGAATGAAGTAAGGGAGCAAACCTCACCAGGATGTGGGGTGGAGAGGAGGCCCAGTCACTGCACAGCAACTGCACGTGGTGTGGGGGCAGGGCTGCGAGTCACGTTATCCCTCTCCTCCCCCGCTGCCTACATGGTCCTTCTTCTCATCTCATAGTATTCGATATATTCAGTCTCAGAAAACACTTGTAGCTCCTCAAAAGCAGAACTGATGCTATGGGAGCTTGGATTATTTTCTTTTTATAATCCTAAATGTACTCTGTTAAACCAAGAATCACATATTCAAAGATCTGCAACAGTACATGCAAGTGTTTAAACTCTACAGCCAGATAAAATACTTTGTAAGCTATTCCAGTTTAGACCATAAAATGTGGTACTTGGGCATTTATAATGTGTGTGTGTGTGTGTGTGTGTGTGTGTGTGTGTGTGTGTGTGCACGTGTGCACGTGCATAGGAGAGAGAGAAAAACTGGGAGAGAGAGAAGAAGAGATTATAATTCAGACCACAGCAGCTTTGCATGTTACGGATGAAATAACTTGTTTATAATTGCTCAGAAGAGATATTTACCCAACGAAGTTATAGCAACACTGAGACGCCAGTCTGACTCTCAAGTTTAGGGTCTGCTGAGACCAGTCCTGACAGCTGCGCTGAGATGGTGTTAGAGAGCATGTCCACATGGTTTTCTAGGTTCTGATTCAGTCTAACCCAGATGTCCAACCCCTTCTTATAGTCTGCACTTCTGGGACTTTGTAAAAAGAAACACAGCAAACCCATAGCCAGAGTCACTTTGATCAGAGAGAAGGAGATGATATAGAGTCTGAGATCTCTTAGACTGAATTAATGACCAGGATTTTTAATTGAGAATTATGGTACTCTGGAAAACCGGACGATGCATCTTCTTTCTGATATTTCCTCCGTCCATGTGATTTTCCAGGCAAGAGTACTGGAATGGGTTGCCATTGCCTTCTCCAACTACCTAGAACTAATTTTATAGCCAGGGCTTCCCTGGTAGCTCAGTTGGTAAAGAATCCACCTACAATGCAGGAGAGTGCCTGCCATGCGGGAAACTCGGGTTCTACCCCTGGTTCAGAAAGACCCCCTGGAGAAGGAAATGGCAATCCATTCCAGAATTCTTGCCTGAGAAATCCCATGGACGGAGGAGCCTGGCAGGCTATAGTCCATGGGGTCACAAGAGTCGGACACAACTTAGTGATTAAACCATCACCAGCACCAGAGTTTTATATCCGTTTTCTGCTCTTTATTCAGGAAATCTGCTGACTTCAAAATTTCAATCTAATATAAAAATAGAAGTGATCCCTCCCAATATCTTGGAGCTGCCCCAATGGCAGCTTTTGCTCTGAAAAATAAGGTTTTGAGCTCAGTGCAATTCCCCTGTTAGATAAAGTCTTGACCATCCCACTGGACTCCTAGGCTTGAGCATATTTTCTGTAGACCTGTGAGAGGACCTCAGACTAGGCAACATGTGACCCATCCATAACTTACCCACACTTCACTGGAACAGAGTGTGCCCATTGCTATTCCTTCAAGCTATGCCTAGGGGTGTCTCTCTACCATCCTCCAACTTGTAGCTGGAACTGCAGCTTCTCCAGTTCTTCACCAGACTGGTGCTCTCTCTCCTTTCTGTGACATTTTTGTTTCTTTCAAAGTTAGGAATGACTCCTTTCTCAGAGAAAGAGCTTATATTGATAGTCTTCCTTTCAATGACATGGGAATTTCAAGTACCAACAAATAAACAATGCTGTGAAGGGTCCTTATTGCCCTTTTAGTTCCAGAGACAGGAAAGATCTTTCAGTCACTTGCCCTACTCTCACTCTTGGCTTGAAGGCGAGGATCCAGTTATCTGAATAGTTTGATTTTATCTTTGTATATAAAGCAGTTCACTTTATCTTTGTGAATAAATAACAGGGAGAGGTGACTGCTACCTGCAGCAAAGCCCACCATGACAAGAGTGTTTTGATCTTTTAATCAATTTACTTACAACAGATACAGCAATGACCACAAATTTCCTTTCATTTGGAGCTCTTAAAAGTAAGCACTTTTCTTCAAAAATTCTTTAATAGAAACACTGAAAAACAGCAAACACCCTTTAAAAGGAAATTTTCAAATGGGTTTTGCAGATATCCCATATGTTTTTAATCCCTGGTTGAAAATACGTAATTTATCTTCTCAAGAAACAAGGGTAATTGCTTGAGATAACAAATGACCCTACTCTATATTGCTCTAATTTCCCTTGAAAAGAAAAGAAATATTACATGATATTGTCAAAATATCCCCCAAAAGCATTAACCCCAAGAGTAACCTATAACAATGAAGATGAGTGTGCATGGCAGGGTAGACCACCTTGTCTCCCTCACTGTGGAGTTCCACATTCTTGAGTGGTTCCCACTGTTCCATTGCCAGACATGCTACTAACACGATAGCACAAAGGCCATGTGAGCTATCCATGGGAAGTTCAGGGGAATAAAAATTGCTACTACATGGAAGATAAACTAAAATCCAATGTATCCTCACTTTCCTGACTTGAACATTATTTTTTTTCCCACACTCATGCAGCTCAGTATCAAAACACAACCCAATCAAAAAATAGGCATAAAATCTAAATAGACATTTCTCGAAAGAAGAAATACAGATAGCCAAGAGGCACATGAAAAGATAGTCAATATCACTAATTATTAATTCAAATCAAAACTTTTGGGCTGGCCACAAAATTTGTTCAGATATCACCTCACGTTGGCTAGAATGGACATCATCTAAAAAGTCTACAAACAATAAGTGCTGGAGAGGGTGTGAAGAAAAGGAAGCCTCCTACACTGTTGGTGGAAATGTAAATGGGTACCATCACTATGGAGAACAATATGGTGAATCCTTAACAAACTAAAAATGGAGCTAATGTATGATTTAGCAATCCCACTCCTGGGCATGTACCCAGTGTGTGTGCATGCTGAATCACTTCAGTACTGTCCGACTCTTTGCGACCCTTTGGACCGTAATTCACCAGGCTCCTGTGTCCATGGGATTCTCCAGGCAAGAATACTGGGGTGAGTTGCCACGCCCCCTTTGAGGGGATCTTCCTGACCCAGGGACTGAAACTGCGTCTCTTAAATCTCCTGCTTTGGCAGGCATGTTCTTTACCACTAGCACCACCTGGAAAGCCCAGTATACCCAAAGAAAGCCATAACTCAAAAGGATATATGTACCCCAATAGTCAATTCAGCACTGATTACAATGGAAGACATGGAAGTCAAGACATGGAAGCCATCTAAATGTCCATCTAGAAAGAAATAGACAAAGAAGAGGTAGACAAACACAATGGAATATTCAGTTCAGTTCAGTCGCTCAGCACCACCTGGAAAGCCCAGTATACCCAAAGAAAGCCATAACTCAAAAGGATATATGTACCCCAATAGTCAATTCAGCACTGATTACAATGGAAGACATGGAAGTCAAGACATGGAAGCCATCTAAATGTCCATCTAGAAAGAAATAGACAAAGAAGAGGTAGACAAACACAATGGAATATTCAGTTCAGTTCAGTCGCTCAGCACCACCTGGAAAGCCCAGTATACCCAAAGAAAGCCATAACTCAAAAGGATATATGTACCCCAATAGTCAATTCAGCACTGATTACAATGGAAGACATGGAAGTCAAGACATGGAAGCCATCTAAATGTCCATCTAGAAAGAAATAGACAAAGAAGAGGTAGACAAACACAATGGAATATTCAGTTCAGTTCAGTCGCTCAGCACCACCTGGAAAGCCCAGTATACCCAAAGAAAGCCATAACTCAAAAGGATATATGTACCCCAATAGTCAATTCAGCACTGATTACAATGGAAGACATGGAAGTCAAGACATGGAAGCCATCTAAATGTCCATCTAGAAAGAAATAGACAAAGAAGAGGTAGACAAACACAATGGAATATTCAGTTCAGTTCAGTCGCTCAGCACCACCTGGAAAGCCCAGTATACCCAAAGAAAGCCATAACTCAAAAGGATATATGTACCCCAATAGTCAATTCAGCACTGATTACAATGGAAGACATGGAAGTCAAGACATGGAAGCCATCTAAATGTCCATCTAGAAAGAAATAGACAAAGAAGAGGTAGACAAACACAATGGAATACTCAGTTCAGTTCAGTCGCTCAGTCGTGTCCAACTCTTTGCGACCCCATGAATCACAGCACGCCAGGCCTCCCTGTCCATCACCAACTCCCGGAGTTCACCCAGACTCACGTCTATCGAGTCAGTGATGCCATCCAGCCATCTCATCCTCTGTCATCCCCATTTCCTCCTGCCCTCAATCCTTCCCAGCATCAGAATGTTTTCCAGTGAGTCAACTCTTCGCATGAGGTAGCCAAAGTACTGGAGTTTCAGCTCTAGCATCATTCCCTCCAAAGAAATCCCAGGGCTGATCTCCTTCAGAATGGACTGGTTGGATCTCCTTGTAGTCCAAGGGACTCTCAAGAGTCTTCTCCAACACCACAGTTCAAAAACACCAATTCTTTGGCGCTCAGCTTTCTTCACAGTCCAACTGTCACATCCATACTTGACCACAGGAAAAACCATAGCCTTGACCAAATGGACCTTTGTTGGCAAAGTAATGTTTCTGTTTTTCAACATGCTATCTTTGGTCATAACTTTTCTTCCAAGGGGTAAGCGTCTTTTAATTCATGGCTGCAGTCACTATCTGCAAATATTACTTGGCTATAAAAAAAAAAAGAATGAAATAATGTCAGTTGCAGCCCAAATGGATGGACCTGGAGATTATCACACTGAGTGAGATATGTCAGACAGAGAAAAACAAATATATGATATCATTTATATTATCATGTGGAATCTAAAGAATTGGTAAAAAAAAAAAAAAATGACCTACTTACAAAACAGAAGTTGAGTCACAGGCTGTAGAAAACAAATTGAGGTTAGCAGGGCTTAAATTAGAGGGGGATAAACTGGGAGATTGAAACTGACATATACATACTACTGTATATAGAATAGATAATTAATAAGAATACTGCATAGTACAGGGAACACTATCCAATGCTGTGTAATGACTTACATGGGAATAGAACCTAAAAAGAATGGACATATGTGTGTGTGTATAACGGACTCACTTTGCTGTACAGCAGAAACTATCACAATATTGTAAATTAATTGTACTCAATAAAAAAAACAAGTAAATAAATAATCATATGCTACATTTTCATATTTTAATATGAGAATATTGTATTTATATCTGTTTCTAGACTGTTCTACTGCTCTGTCTATCCTTCTTCCAGTACTTAATCATTTTTGTTATTATAGCTTTATATTTACTACAAAGGAGAGCTATTGTCATTGGCGAAGGAAATGGCAACTAACTCCAGTGTTCTTGCCTGGAGAGTCCCAGGGTCGGGGGTGTCTGGTGGGCTGCCATCTCTGGGGCTGCAGAGTCGGACATGACTGAAGCGACTTAGCAGCAGCGGAGCCACTGTCTCTGCTGTGACAGTGTTGGGGTTGCTGTAAAGTAAATGCAAGAACTCAGAACCCTAGGACAGTAGTTACACCAGCCACAAGCTAGTTGAGTATGTTCAAATATATTCTGCCAAAATTGAACATTTATCTCAAGAATATAATATCATGAAATATAATTAATATAATATATCCAGGTGTGTCTTGATAAATTGGTAAGCCATCACAAATGTAACAAAGCCCATAAATACAAGCATGTTACAATACTAGAAAGCTAATATGCACTCTATGACTAGATCATAAGGAAGAATCACATGATCACCTCTGTAGATGATAGAAGAAAATGTCATTTAATTCAATGCTACGTTTATTTTGAGAGTATGATTTTCTTAGTAAACTAACATAATTGAAGATGCAAACTGAAAACCAGCAGCATTCTTGCTAGCCAATGCACTTGGACAAAATAACAGAAAACACAGAACATTTTAAAAGATTCTATTGCTTTTGATTTTCTAATTTGTTAACTTTCCCATACACCTTTATCAGTCTTTTCCTTTCACCTTCCTTAGATTTAGTTTCTTTTCTTTACACCTTCTTCAGTTTTCTTTCGGAGAAGGCAATGGCACCCCACTCCAGTCCTCTTGCCTGGAAAATCCCACAGACGGAGGAGCCTGGTGGGCTGCAGTCCATGGGGTCACCAGGAGTCAGACACGACTGAGTGACTTCATTTTCACTTTTCACTTTCATGCATTGGAGAAGGAAATGGCAACCCACTCCAGTGTTCTTGCCTGGAGAATCCCAGGGACGGGGGAGCCTGGAGGGCTGCCGTCTATGGGGTCGCACAGAGTCGGACACGACTGAAGCGACTTAGCAGCAGCAGCAGCAGCAGTTTTCTTTAGTGGATTACTTTTCTTTCTTCTTTATTGTTTTGTGACATCAGTCTTTGAGGTATGAATTTTCTTATAAGAAAAGTTCTAGGTGTGTTCTACATCTTTACCACATCTCATCAATTCTAACACACACCTTTTCTCTGTTCATTTTAACATCTCTGAGATATAAATTTGTCTCATAATTATCACCAGCATCTCACCATCACTGTGGCCAGGAAGCAGAGGTGATACGGCTGTCACAGCACAAACTTGACCATATGTTTACTATTTTCACTACTTTACTTGAGATGCCAGCACTACTGGTAATTGCCATTGAAATGTCTTCAAAAGTTTCCCCTCTAATTTGGCATTGAAATAAAGTATTATGGATGCAGAATACGTGGAAATATATCAGCAGGACACACATTTACATCAATGGTATACATTTTAATATTAGACAAAGAACTGCAGTTCTATATTTTCTTACAAAGCAACGACTGAATACATTACTGTGTCTAAGAAGAGAATGTATCTCCAAGTAGATTAAACTGTGTTACATTTTGTTCCTGAGATGCATGAAAAGGATTGCCCATCAACACTAAACAAAGAACCAAATAAAGGGGAAATTGCCAAATCCCTTGGAACAGAGAGAAGAAATTTCAAAGCAAAGAGAGCTGGTATGTCTCATACATGCATAATGCAGGACAATTTTCAAAACATCAAATAGCAATTGGACCGAGACTTCCTGCTGATTTTGAACAGAAGCTGCTTAAATTCTGGTTACATATGATCCAACTGAAAAAAAAAAACAACTATGAGTTTGATCAAATAAGAAATACTGCTGAAATATCAGCATTCTTCGTCATGCCTTTGAATTATACCCAAAAGGCTAGAGGTGGTTTAGCATTTAGCAAAAAGAAAAAGATATGTGCACAGGATATAAAAGTAGTAATTATTGTTTTATCATACTCTGTATAACTTTTGCTAGCCGGAATTTGCCATGATATTTAGTTATAAACCACAGAATGATATCTGATAATGAGATGTTCCTCCAAGATCTATTAGGCAAGCACAGAAAAATGGAAGAACAATGGTTGAGCTGATGGAGAACTGGCTAAATGCCATCTGGAAAAGATGTGCAGGTGAGTCTTAAAAGAGAAGCAGGGGTTTTCCAGAAAGATGAAGAAGGGACTTCACTCCAAATCAGGGGAAGAGAATAAGAAAGATACAGAAGAAAATGAATTCATTTGGAGAAAGAAAGATTTAGTCTGGAATGGAGGTTCTACATGGCAAGGGGCATGTCTGTTTGGTCATACCCTTCAAGTTACATCAGGGTAATCCATTACATATTATATGTAGATTCTGGTAGTGGAGACTTTCAAGGATGCCACAGCCTTAATCACACTATTTGAGGTGTGGCCTAATTTTGATTCTATTCCCTCTATTTTCCCCCATGCCTATCACAGAGCTTGTTGGACATCCAAGAAATATTCTAGAGTTGAAAATAAAATCATATAATTTTGTAGCTTCACCATTCCCCTCAAGAAAGCCGAGAACATAGAAGGCCTCAATACATGTACTGAGTGGTGGCCTTATTTGCCCAAAATTTTCATGAGCTTAGTTGGCAAGGTTCATTGCCAAACATTGGATGAACTATATTTATTTCTTCTTCAGGTTGCTTGCTTTCCCACTATATGCATATGCTCTCTCAGGTCCCTCCACAGTACCCTACCCTTCTCCATACTCCATGCTCCTCAGTTTCTGCTTGTCCCCTTCCCTGCCATTTCATACAAACCCATGTAACGGTGAGTAGTAAAAGCATTACAGTCAACTTTAAGGTAACATTTCCTCTGAGCAGTGGCACTTTGGTTATCAGCTCACTCGATTTCTAGGAGCTAAAGAAATTCTACAACTCATCTGTGTAAAATCATCATTGGTGAGATCATATTTAAATCTTCTTTAGATCTTCTTGGTTTAAGCAAAAGCCAAGGACATTATACCTTCTCCCCATTACCACCAAATAAATGAAAATAAACAAAACAGAACTCAGTCTTGGCTCAGAGGTTAAACTGAAGCTCTTACATTAACAGGAAAGAAATGTTTGATATGTGCATTATAAATATCTAGGATAATTATTTATTCTGACCTGAGAAGTTTCAGTCTATCCAATTCAAGATGAAATATCTATCCAAGACTAGATATAAAGAGGGTATGGTATGGAAAGATACAGACAGACAGACAGGTGGATATACAGATAAGACATTGGCCATAAAACATAGTATTGCTTTAGCTTTAAGCAAAAGTCTTGTTCATTTAACAACAAATATAGGCAAAAAAAATCTTCCATCTTTTCTAGATTTACATTATTACTGAGACTATGGGTAATGCCTTTGCTTCAAAGAAAATGTTCTGTTTCATAGAACTAGGATTGATTACCAGTTTGTGCTGGCCAAGGAGAGACTGAATACAATAATCCTGATTTACCATGTCACTAATTTGGCAACAGAAGATTATTCTTAAGGGAGTGAAAGAAAGCCACCATTTTTCTTCTGCATCTTTAAAGCCAATGTTTTTGCTTCTTGAAAGAGAAGCAGTGTCACAAATTCCATTACTATAATACAAACTCTAAAAGCTGGCAGGGATGTTAAAAGGCACCTAGTCCAATCTCCTCATTTTACGGATGAGAAAAAATAAAAATATTGTCTTGTTCCAGGCTTTACAACACCCTGGTGACAAAGCCAGGACAGAACCCAAGTTCTGCCTTTTGCAACTAATCTGCTGAAGACATCTTATGGACCAAGTACTATCTATCAGAGACATTTCAGTCACCAAGGTAGCCACAGACTGGGCTGCAGTAAAATTCAAGATTGCTTAAAAGGTCTCTTCCTACAAGTGGATGGACTTAGGAACTACAAGTAGAAAAAAATATTGAGATAAGTTATTTTGAGAAATTTGTGATTGAATCTGAGACATAAAAAGTCTTATCGCTGCACAAGGGCTGCTGAGTCAAGGTAGTTCTGAGAAAAGAGAGATGACCAATGTCCACAAGCATTTCTGCATTTTCCAGATGAGGAAACTGAGGCATGGGGAAACCCCAACAAAACCACACAGCCAAAGAAGAAGTAGGTCCCAAGCGAAGACTTCTCTTTCCTGGCCTGCATTCTGCAACCCAAAGCTGGAGTAATTTTCTGAGGCACTCATGATTCAGTGAGAATGCCAGCTCAATCAATAAATAATACAGAGAACTGAGAGACTGAGGTCTCTCAGCAGTTCTACCAAGATCTATTAAGAGTAATTTTAGCTCCCTCTTGAATTGCAGTCCTTTTTTTCTGAGTTTTGCCAGAGGTTTTTATTTTATTTGTTCTTGCATTTTGGACAGCCTCCTTTGTTGGCTGTGGGATGGTTTTCATTATCTCATTTCATTTGATTCTTTCAGTCTGTTTCTGTGATTGGTGTGGGCTGGAAATGGACTCCAAACATGCCTGAATGGGAGGAAGGAGGACTCTCTCAACAGCTCAGCCTGTCCTCCCCCTTGGACAAGAGTCTTGCATCTCCAACTGGGAGCACCCCCATGAACCCCGGACATCCGACTTCAGTTCTCACTCCAGCCGCACTCATTCTGTTGTTGCTTGCAGGCCATGAGATACTTCCTAACTCAGCAGACATTCTTCAGGCTTAACTTTGAGAAGAGGAGTGCCTGATGCTATAGGATTCCAATCAGTTTAAAACCCACACAATTAATCAGCCAGTCAAACAACAACTCTTAGCTGGACCGCTACTAGGCATCTGGCATTTTGAGAAGTCAAATAGTGAGCCCAGTGGAAACTGTGGTTCGGAGGGTCTGGAAATATTCCTCACTGACTTCTACAGCCTTGTTCCTGCAAGGATGGATAGGAATCCTTCTCAGACAAGGCAGATACATTGATCAAGGTCATGCTCCTGCTCTGGTTCAGAAGCTGACTAGCGATACTATGTATGAAATAGATAACTAATGAGAACAAATCCTATCCTTTCTCCAGTGGATCTTCTTGACCCAGGAATCAAACTGGGGTCTCCTGCATTGCAGGTGGATTCTTTACCAATTGGGCTACCAGGGAAGCCCTATAGCACTGGGAACTCTACTTAATGCACGTGGTGACCTGAATGGGAATGAAGTTCAAAAGGGAGGGATATATGTATATGTATGGCTGATTCATTTTTGTACAGTAGAAACTAACACAACATTGCAAAGTAGCTATACTCTAATAAAGATTAATTTTTAAAAAGGAACTTGAAATCAAAGCAAAGTATGTCTGCTACACCACAGTACTTTTTTACACACACAATTTTCTAAGACATCGCAATGCTAATCTCCAAAACAGCATGCCGTGACTTGCACAGTCCTTTATGAAACAGCACCTAACTATACCACTTTCCTGCTAGCTGCTCCCAGAATTCAATATGGACTACGCTTTGCAGGAGAAAGTTGTCACGATCCCAGTGATGAGAAAGGCATGCTTTAGAAGTCCTAAAAACTGACAGCCCCTGCAAGCATGCCTCAGCTACACTTCATCTCGCTGAGTTAAAGCTGGGTAACATACCTGCTCCTGGCAGTGACTCAACAGTGCTTACATTTCTTTCCTCACCACAGCATGATGGAAACTGTGCTGCTCTATTTCTTTCAGAGGACATATCCTTTTACAACAAGTGCTCTGGAAATAGTCTGGCCATTCTACTGGTGGAGGCTTGTAAGGCTGCGAGGCTGCTGGATTCTGAACCGTGCTTCTGGTAGAAGTGAAATAGTAAGTATTAGTTGCTCAGTCATATCTGATTTTTACGATCCCATGGACTGCAGTCCACCAGGCTCCTCTGTCCATGGAATTCTCCAGCAAGAGTACTAGAGTGAGTAACCATTCTCTTCTCCTGGGTCAATCTTCCTGACCCAGGGATTGAATCCAGGTCTCTCACATTGCAGGCAGAGTCTTTACCATCTGAGCAACCAGAGAAGCCGAGAAGTGGAATAACCTACCCCTAAGCCAGAGCCTTGGGAAAGTCTGAGGCAGAGGACTGGTTTGGACTGACTTGAAACTCTGTTTACTTGGAGTGCTAGTGAGGTTTTGAAAGGACTAAAAGAGTGCCCTGGGTGCTGTGACTCTACCCATCTACCGTATTTTAACTAATAAAGGAAACAGAGATTTCCTCAGATTTTCAGAGCCTCTCTACAATCAGGCTCTGATTTACTTCTTAATAGGTAGGAATTCAAGTCACGTCAGGAAGTTATGTTATTGGACTAGGGCTTTTTCAAGTTTCGCATTGTTCAGTAAGCTGCTCACCGTTATGACCTTATACATCTTACTGTAGACTCAAGACTTAAGACCTTAAGGATAGTAATAGAAGATATCAAGTAACTAAATGCCATGATGAATGGTTCCAGCAATACATGCTTGAATAATGTGGGAAAAAAGAATTGTGTGAAACAATTTGGGTGGTTTATTTTTGTTTATTGGGGGTTTTTGAGTGAGGCTTTATTGAGAACCCAGTATGAACCTAGTGTACAGGGAGGAGAGGAGAGTGGAGATTTTGGGCTTCAGGAATGAGCATAGGAAGAGGGTGTGGGCTCCTCTGGACCTTAGCTGTGCAGGGTCATTTTCTGCCCCTGTCCCAGTGCTGACAGAGGCCAAGAGACCTGCCCAGAGGACGGCTTTCACTGTCCAGAGTTGACTTCTTGCAAAAGCCACTTAAGGCAATTGTATTTTCATTCTGTCAAAAATAAAAACTTCTTGAAGCTTACAAAGCCAGTTCAGATCAATTGAAAGAACTGCATTACATGACAAATGAAGGGAAGCACCATTTTCACATAAAAATGTATTGCAACCAAGTGTCTCCTCTGGGCATTAATCTTGGAATTCTATCAAAAAACCAACAGTAATTAACTTTGCCCAGCATTATTCTTGCATGAACCAATATTTTCTATAACTCATGATTTAGTGATTCTCTAGGATTTTTTTAATTTATTTTACTCTTTTAAGTTGAATTATTGCATCACAAAGGAGAGAGAGATTAACATATGTGAGGACTTTTGAGGGAGACATACGTGATATAAACTGTAATTCTGCTAATTACCAGTTATGAGACTTTGAGTAAAAAGAATGTCATTCTTTGATGCTTGATTTTCTGGACAATTACATGCAATATAATACTTGCCTGATAGGAATGATGGGACATTAAGTAAGATAATGTAAAAACACATGACATACGGTAGTCATTCAATAAATTAGAAGGAATGTCATTCTTATCTAAGTATTTCCTCTGTTTATGAGAGTTGGGAAAGGGGCATCATAAGAATCTTTTGTTATTTTTGTTAGATACCAACACACACCAAAAGTCACTATGATCAGATCAATATGGTATTGGTAAAAGAACAGATTTGTAAATAGAATAAATAATTCTGAAGTGGAAAATACAGTGTACACATAAACACACACACACATACATATATACACACACACACATATATATCAGTTCAGTTCAGTTGTTCAGTCGTGTCTGACTCTTTGTGATCCCATGGACTGCAGTACACCCAGCCACCCTGTCCATCATAAACTCCCAGAGTTTACTCAAACTCATGTCCATTGAGTCAGTGATGCCATCCAACCATCTCATCCTCTGTTGTCCCCTTCTCCTCCCACCTTCAATCTTCCCCAGTATCAGGGTCTTTTCAAATAAGTCAGTTCTTTGCATCAGGTGGCCAAAGTTTTGGAGTTTCAGCTTCAACATCAGTCCTTCCAATGAATATTCAGGACTGATTTTCTTTAGGATGGACTATACATGATGTTATTCATTTAATTTCAGTAGAAAAAAGATAGGGTTTTTTTTTCAAGTATCTACACATTTTGGTCTTCATCTAGAAGAAAAACATGGAACCCTATTATATCACCAGTAATACTAAAAAAAATCACAAATGAATTAAAATTTTCAATATGAAAAAAATTTTAATCTTTGTAAGAAATATTTCAGAAAATACTGGTACAATGTAACCTAGCTAAGTCTTTTACTCTAAAAGCTATAAAATAATGATGGAAATTGTTAACTATATAAAAATTAACAACAATCATATGAGAAAGGATGCACTACAGAAAGTCAACAGATACAGCATAGATTTGGGTAAAAAGAATTTGTAACAAAGGAAGGCATTAATATACATACCAAACAAAAATGATCAAAAATTTAAAGAGTAGGTAAAATACATAAAATATGTAAATATAAAAGCCAGTAGAAGTGTCAGTTTTGTAAGTGAAAAGATGATCAAATGCACTCCTAGTCAGAAAAATGCAAACCAAAAGGAATAATGAGATATTACTTTATGTTTATCAGAACAGCAAAACTGCTTTAAAACTGTAAACACTGTAACAGATTTTTCCACTAGAATGGAAGTTCCACAGGCAAGTGATATTTTTGTCAGTTTTATTCACAGCCATAGCCTGAGTCTAAAATAGATGCTGAGAAAAATAGCAGATGCTTATTCAACATTTGTGAAATGAGCAACAAGCAGCTAACAATTCTACCCTACTTACTATATACTAAGCACTAATTGCTCTGCAGGTATTAACTCATTTCATCTTCACAACACTCTTAATGATGTCAGTGTTATTGCTCCCATTTTACAGATGTGAAATC
Organism: Nanger dama; assembly: GCA_917880005.1. Taxonomy (NCBI): domain Eukaryota; kingdom Metazoa; phylum Chordata; class Mammalia; order Artiodactyla; family Bovidae; genus Nanger; species Nanger dama. Next base: position 5,798,081 of record CAKJTW010000097.1, on the reverse strand, counting down.
TGAGGTACAGAGTGACACAGCTAATAAGTAGCAGAACTAGGAATACGACACAGAGTGTCTGGCACTAGATTTTCTGTACCTGAACACAAGGGTGTATTATCCCTCCTCATATCCACTTAGCTGGTTGGGCTGTGGGGAAAGAGCATAGCCTTAATTTTTCTAAGGGCTGTGGAAATTTAATCTTTATTATTTCAACCAGCTCTCAAGATAACCCTAAAGGCACACATTTCCCATATTTCTTGTCAGTTGTAGAAATGAGGTCCAGAAGGAAGGGAATCTATGTATATGTATGGCTGATTCACCTTGTACTACAATAGAACTAATACAACATTGTAAAGCAGCTATACTCCAAGAAGAATTAATTTTAAAAATAAATGAAATAAAATTACAGTGTACTAAGTTTAAAAAAAAAAAGAAGAGCGTAGCCTTTTTATGAAGCAATTTGGCAAGAATTTACCCCTAAAAGCAAAAATACCAAAAAGAAAGGATATATGCGAGGATGTTTATCATCCCATTTTTCAGTGAGTAAAATTGAAACAAAGGCAATGGCAGAATGATTTATGGTTAATACATAGCACAGAACAGTGTGAAGCTATGAAAAGAGAAAAACTGGCATTATGACAGTTGATTTGGATCAGTGTCAATAATGACGTTTTGTAAAAAAGCTAACAAGATGCAGAAATACAAAAATAATATAATTTCCATTTTGTTTAAAAAATAAGACAAAGTCTTTATCTGTTCCTGTGTGTGTGTGTGTGTGTGTGTGTTATGTGATTACATTACTATAGAAATACTTCTGGGGACTTCCCTGGTAGTCCAGCAGTTAAGAATTGGCCTTCCAATGCAGGGGACCTGGGTTCAATTCCTGCCTTGGGAACTAAGATCCCACATGCCCCAGGGCAAGAAAAGCCATGCATCACAACTACAGAGAAGCCCGCATGCAGCAGCCAAGATCTGACTTACAAATAAATAAATATTTCTTTAAAAAAAAAGAAAAAGAAATACTTCTGGGTTGTTACTATTGGTGGCCAGGGGCTTAGAGCTGGGTACTGACATGAGTAGAATAAGGAAAGTAGAAAGTAAGCTAAAATGGGAAAAAATAAGATTGCATTTAAAAAAATGTATTTGATCACATTTATGCACTTATATAAAATAATGTTCAACAAAAATAATTGAAAGTGTCTATTGATATTTGTTATTCCTTTTTTAAAGTGGATTCATTTTCTTATTTTGAGTTGGAAGTTGTTTCTATATTCAGAATACAAGTCCTTTATTAAATGCATTTAGTGAAAACATTGTCTCCCAGTATGTGGTTCATCTTTTAATTTTATTAACACTATCTTTTGAAAAGTGAAACACTTAAGTTTTGATATAACCCAAATTATCACTCTTTCTCTTTTATGTTTAAGTGCTTTTATGAGTTGTCTAAGAAATATTTGCCTACCCCCACAGTAACAAAATTTTTCTGCTAAGCTTTCTTGTAAACGTGTTCTTTTTGTGTTTATTCATTTCTAGTTAACATTTGTATATGGTTTGACATAAAGGCTAACATTTGCTTAAAAATCTTTAGTCATCAGGGGAATGGAAACTAACATCCCACTGAAATACCTCTACAAATCAACAGAATGGCTAAAATTTAAAAACTGGCAGTGTAAGTGTTAGTAAGCATGATCAGCAACTGGAACTCTCATACGTTACTGAAGGGAAGTAAATGTTATAACCACTTTAGAAAATCTGACTCTTTCTTATAAGTTTACCATGTGATCCACTTATCCTGTTTCCCAACAGTTCCACTTCTAATTATTTTCATGAAGAGATACACAAAAAAACTTACAAATAAATCTTCATACAGTTTTATTCATAGTTCCAAACTGGAATTAACACAAATTTTCATCAACAAGGAAGTAAATTTAAAAAAACTAGTACATGCATAGTACTACTCATTTTTTAAAAGCTGCTGATTCAAGCAATAATATAGATGAATCTCAACATCATGCTGAATGAAGAAGTCAGATATAAAAATGTACATATGTTAAAATGGCAACAGCTAGAAACTTCTAGTTACAAGATAAATACTGGAGATGTACAACATGATGACTATAAATATAACCGCTGTATGATACAGAGGAAAGTTGCAAAGAGAGTAGCTCCTAAGAGTTCTCAACACAAAGAAAAACATTTTTTCTTCCTTTCTTTGGATTTGTGTAAGATAATGGATATTAACTAAACTTACTGTGATCGTCATTTTACAATATAGGTAATCAAGTGATTATACTGTATGCAGTGCTATATGCCAGTTATATCTAAAATTGGAAAAATTATATAAAAGAATAAAAGCATACATATTTTATGTCTCATTTATATGAAATCAGGCCAGTGGAGTTACGTAAGGGAAGTCTGGGGAGACAACGACTGCAGGTCCACAAAGGTGAACTTTTGCAGTGATATAGAAATGTCCTTTATCTTGACTGGGACAATGAAACACACAGGTATATATTTGTCACACTGTTTGAACGGTACTCTTAAGATGTGTCTATTTTATTATATGTAAATCATATTGGCTTCCCATGTAGCTCAGATGGGAAAGAATCTGCCTGCAATGCTGGAGATCCAGATTCCATCCCTAGGTTAGGAAAATCCCCTGGAGAAGGAAATGGCAACTCACTCCAGTATTCTTGCCTGGAAACTTCCATGGACAGAGGAGCTTAGTGTGCTACAGTCCATGGAGTCACAGAGTTGGATGTGACTGAGTGACTAACACACAGAAATCCTATTGGAAAAGGTCAGTTTTCATTGCAATCCCAAAGAAAGGCAATACCAAAGAATGCTTAAACTACCACACAATTGCACTCATCTCACATGTTAGCAAAGCAATGCTCAATATTCTCCAAGCTAGGTTTCAACAGCACATGAACTGAGAACTTCCAGATGCTCAAGCTGGATTTAGAAAAGGCAGAGGAACCAGAAATCAAATTGCCAACATAGGTTGGGTCATAGAAAAAGCAAGAGAATTCCAGAAAAACATCTACTTCTGCTTCATTGACTACGCTAAAGCTTTTGACGGTGTGGATCACAACAAACTGTGAAAAATTCTTCAAGAGATGGAAATACCAGACCATCTTAACTGCCTCCTGAGAAACCTGTATACACTCAAGAAGTTCTCAGTTCACATACTGTTGAAACCTAGCTTGGAGAATATTGACCATTACTTTGCTAGCATGTGAGATGAGTGCAATTGTGTGGTAGTTTAAACATTCTTTGGTATTGTCTTTCTTTGGGATTGCAACCAACCACTAGAACCAGACATGAAACAATGGACTGCGTCCAAATTGGGAAAGGAGTATGTCAAGGCTGTATATTGTCACCCTGCTTATTTCACTTGTATGCAGAGTACATCATACAGAATGCCAGGTTGGATGATGCACAAGCTGGAATCAAGACTGCTAGGAGAAACATCAATAATCTCAGATTCACAGATGACACTACCCTTATAGCAGAAAGTGAAAAGGAACTAAAGAGCTTCTTGATGAAGGTGAAAAAGGAGAGTGAAAAAGCTGGCTTAAAGCCCAACATTAAAAAAACTAAGATCATGGCAACTGGTCCCATCACTTCCTGGCAGATAAGTGGAGAAACAATGGAAGCAGTGATAGATTTTCTTTTCTTGGGCTCCAAAATCAATGCAGATTATGACTGCAGCCATGAAATTAAAAGATGCTTGCTCCTTGGAAGAACAGCTATGACAAAGCTAGACAAGTTATTAAAAAGCCAGACATGACTTTGCCAACAAAGGTCCATATAGTCAAGCTATGGTTTTTCCTGTAATCATGTATGGATGTGAGAGTTGGACCATGAAGAAGGCTGAGCACCAAAGAACTGATGCTTTTGAACTGTGGTGTTGGAGAAGACCCTTGAGAGTCCCTTGGACTGCAAGGAGATCCACCAGTCAAACCTAAAGGAAATCAATCCTAAGTACTCATTGGAAGGACTCAAGGGAGCTGAAACTCCAATACTTTGGCCACCTAACATGAAGAGCTGACTCATTAGAAAAGACCCTGCTGCTGGGAAAGATTGAAGGCAGGAGGAGAAGGGGATGACAGAGGATGAGATATTTGGATGGCATCACCCACTCAAAGGACATGAGTTTGATCAAGCTCTGGGAGATGGTGAAGGACAGGGAAGCCTGGTGTGCTGAAGTCTATAGGATCACAAAGAATCAGACACAACAGAGCAAATGAACAACAACCACAAATACTTCAAAAGTAAAAAGGAGGAAAATAAATGAATTTTTAAAATAAACTATGCAAATAAAATCCCCAATGGGATCTTTTTGCATTCACAAAGTATTGTGATTCACACTGATTTTCAGACTTCTCTGATTCTTGCCAAACTCTCATGAGTATTAAGGATGAATTCTTTCCAAATGTATTCAAAATATCTCATCCAAATTTTTAAAAGGGGGAATCCTCTTCTCCTCCAAAAATTTAGACCCATTTATTTTCTGGGCATTTTCCATAAACTATAAATGTCCATCTTGAGAAATTACAAGGGTGAGTTTCTTGAGCTAATATCCATTCTGAGTAGTAGGAGTATGTTTGGCTTACAGGAACAACTATTGACCATTGCTATATAATCCCTACATGTTTTAATGAAATAGGTAGTACTCTGTCAAGAATTTGTGAAACTGTCTTGTTACCGAATAGCCCTAGAAAACCCAGTGTAGACCCTGCTCTGTGCCCCAGTGGAGGCAGAGTCAGGTCAGATAATCATTGGAGAGCAATGGCTGCCCATTCAAATCACTTGTACAGCTTTTCAAAAATATGTCTTCTCAGGCCCCACCTCAAGTTAATATATCAAAATATTTAAAGAGAGTTGAGTAATGATAGTCATAAGCAGATGCCCATGAGCAATCAGAATTAGAAATCACCATTTGAAAGGGAGAGGGAAAAGGTATGTCATTTGCCACTTTTTTGAAGACACATACCTGGTGGCATAAAATCATTATTAAAAGAGCATAAAGCATGTACTCCACACTGAGAAAAGGAAGATTAGTATTTTTAAAATTAAGTTAAAAGAAGAACCTCAGAATTTTCTCTTCTAATTTGATTGCAGTCAGCCAGATACTGATGCTTGATTCTCAGACAAATAGTGCTCCAGAAAACACAGTTTTTGAGTGGGTGACTGAGTCTGACACATCCAGACATCATAAGAGGACCATTAAATTTCCTTGATTTGCTATTTATTTCTATTTTCTGCCAAGTCTCCAGCTCTGTGGTAGGGCTGAGCCAGCTAGTGTATCATCTATTTGTATCTGCTTTACTTTTCTACCTTTCAGTCATCTCATTCCTTCTGGAATGTATGCTCTGGTGGAAAAAAAAAAAACAAAACACCTATGTCCATTTGAGCAACATGGATGGATGTGGAGATTATCATACTAAGTGAAGTAATTTAGACAAACAAAGCGGCTGTGCAGTGCTGGAGTGGTGGCTGTGTGATGCTGGAGAAGCTGTGAGGAGATACACCGTGTCCAAGGTCAGAGAAACCCTAGCAAGATGGTAGGCGCTGGAGCGGCAGCTGCACGGCCCTGGAACAGTTGTGAGGAGATATCCCACACCCAAGGGCAAAGGAGAAGCCCTTGCAAGAAGGTAGGAGGGGCAAATTCATGTTTAGAATCAAACCCCATTCCCACCAGAGATGCTCTGAGAGCTCAAACAAACCTTGTGTACACCAGGACCCAGACTGAGACAGAACTGTATTTGACCATCTCCTGTGAAGGTACAAGTCAGCAGTGGACTGCCACAGGGACAGTGGCTTTGGCTACAGCAGACTTGGGGTATGGCACAAGCCCTCTTGGAGGAGGTTGCCACTAACCCCCCACAGAGCTGCCAGAACATACACAGGACTGGGTAATAGACTCTTCGAGGGCACAAACAAAACCTTGTGTGCACCAGCACCCAGGAGAAAGGAGCAGTGACCCCACAAGGGAATGATCCAGACTAGCTTGGGAATGTCCAGGAGTCTCCAGTGGAGGTGTGGGTCGGTGATGGCCTGCTGCAGGGTTGCACGCAGTGACTTTAACAGTACAATGAAGGAGGTCACCGTTATCTTCATTACCTCCACCATAGTTTGGCCCCAGGTTAGTAACAAGGAGAGAACACAGCTACACCCATCAACAGAAAACTGAATTATAGATTTACTGAGCATGGCCCAGCCCATCTCAACAAGACCCAGTTTCCCCCTCAGTCAGTTTCTCCCATCAAGAAGCTTCCATAGGCTTATCCTTCTCCATCAGAGGGCAGACAGACTGAAAAACACAATCACAGAAAACTAACCAATCTGATCACATGGACCACAGCCTTGGCTAACTCAATGAAACTATGAGCCATGCCATGTAGGGCCACCCAAGACAGACAGGTCATAGTGGAGATTTCTGACAAAATGTGATCCACTGGAAAAGGAAATGGCAAAAGAATACTGAATGGCAAACCATTCAGTATTCTTGTCTTGAGAACTCCATGAACAGTATGAAGAGGCAAACAGATAGGACACTGAAAGATGAACTCCCCAGGCTGATAGGTGCCCAATATGCTACTAGAGATCAGTGGAGAAATAACTCCAGAAACAATGAAGAGATGGAGCCAAAGCAAAAACAATACCCAGCTGTGGATGTGACTGGTGATAGAAGCAAATTCTGATGCTGTAAAGAGCAATATTTCATAGGAACCTAGAATGTTAGTTACATGAATCAAGGCAAATTGGAAGTGGTCAAATAGGAGATGACAAGAGTGAACATCAACATTCTAGGAATCAGCGAACTAAGATGGACTGGAATGGGTGATTTTAACTCAGCTGACCATTGTATCTACTACTGAGGGCAAGAAACCCTTAGAAGAAATGCAGTAGCCATCACAGTCAACAAAAGAGTCCGAAATGCAATACTTGGATGCAATCTCCATAATGACAGAATGGTCTCTGTTCATTTCCAAGGCAAACTGTTCAGTATCACGGTAATCCAAGTCTATAACCCGACAAGTAATGCTGAAGAAGCTAAAGTTGAATGATTTCATGAAGACTTACAAGACTTTCTAGAATTAACACCCCCAATAGATGTTCTTTTCATTGTGGGGGCTAAAATGCAAAAGCAGGAAGTCAAGAAACACCTGGAGTAACAGGCAAATTTGGCCTTGGAGTACAGAATGAAGCAGGGCAAAGGCTAATAGAGTTTTGCCAAGAGAACACACTGGTCATAGCACACACCCTCTTCCAACAACACAAGAGAAGACTCTACACATAGACATCACCAGAGAGTCAACACCGAAATCGGATTGATTATATTCTTTGTAGCCAAAGATGGAGAAGCTCTATACAGTTAGCAAAAACAAAACTGGGAACTGACTGTGGCTCAGATCATGAACTCCTTATTACCAAATTCAGATTTAAATTGAAGAAAGTAGGGAAAACCACTAGACCATTCAGCTATGACCTAAATCAAATCCACTACGATTATACAATAGAAATGAGAAATAGACTCAAGGGATTAGATCTGATAGACGGAGTGCCTGATGAACCATGGATGGAGGTTCAAGACATTGTACAGGAGACAGGGATCAAGACTATCCCAATGGAAAAGAAATGTGAAAATCAAAATGGCTGTCTGAGGAGGCCTTACAAATAGTTGTGAAAAAAATAAAAGTGAAAAGCAAAGGAGAAAAGGAAAGATATACCCATTTGAATGTAGAGCTCCACAGAACAGCAAGGAGGATAAGAAAGCCTTCTTCAGCGATCAATGCAAAGAAATAGATGAATACAATAGAATGGGAAAGACTAGAGATCTCTTCAAGAAAATTAGAGCTACAAAAGGAATGTTTCATGCAAAGATGGGCTCAATAAAGGACAGAATGGTATGGACCTAACAGAAGCAGAAGATACTAAAAGAGGTGGCAAGAAAAATACAGTATTGTAATTAAAAATTAAATAAATTTAACAATAAATAAATTAATTAATTAAATTTAAAAAAAGAATACACAGAAGAACTGTACAAAAAGATCTTCATGACCCAGATAATCCCGATGGTATGATCACTCACCTAGAGCCAGACATCCTGGAATGTGAAGTCGTGGGCCTTAGGAAGCATCACTATGAACAAAGCTAGTGGAGGTGATAGAATTCCAGTCGAGCTGTTTCCAATCCTAAAAGATGATGCTGTGAAAGTGCTGCACTCAATATGCCAGCAAATTTGGAAAACTCAGCAGTGGCCACAGGACTGGAAAAGTTTTCATTCTAATGTCAAAGAAGGTCAATGCCAAGGAATGCTCAAACTACCTCACAAATGCACTCATCTCACTTGCTAATAAAGTAATGCTCAAAATTCTCCAAGCCAGGCTTCACTATTACATGAACCATGAACTTCCAGATGTTCAAGCTGGTGTTAGAAAAGGTAAAGAAACCAGAGATCAAATTGCCACATCCACTGGATTATCAAAAAGCAAAAGAGTTCCACAAAAAAATCTACTTCTGCTTATTGACTATGACAAAGCCGTTGACTGTATGGATCACCAAAAACTGTGGAAAATTCTGAAAGAGATGGGAATACCAGACTACCTGACCTGCTTCTTGAGAAATCTGTATGCAGGTCAGGAAACAACAGTTAGAACTGGACATGAAACAACAGACTTGTTCCAAATAGGAAAAGGAGTATGTTAAGGCTGTATATTGTCACCCTGCTTATTTAACTTCTATGCAGAGTACATCATGAGAAACAGCAGGCTGGATGAAGCACAAGCTGGAATCAAGACTGTTGGGAGAAATATCAATAACTTCAGATATGCAGCGGACAGTACCCTTATGTCAGAAAAATGAAGAACTAAAGAGCCTCTTGATGAAGGTGAAAGAGGAGGAGCGAAAAAGTTGGCTTAAAGCTCAACATTCAGAAAGCTAAGATCATGGCACCCGGTCCCATCACTTCATAGCAAATAGATGGGGAAACAGTGTAAACAGTGGCTGGCTTTATTTTGGGGGGCTCTTAAATCACTGCAGATGAAATTAGAAGATGCTTACTCCTTGGAAGAAAAGTTATGACCAACCTAGACAGCATATTAAAAAGCAGAGACATTACTTTGACAACAAACATTCATCTAGTCAAGGCTATGGTTTTTCCAGTAGTCATGTATGGATGTGAGAGTTGGACTATAAAGAAAGCTGAGCACCGAAGAGTTTAATAGTTTTGAACTGTGGACTTGGACTGCAACAAGATCCAACCAGTCCATCCTAAAGGAAATCAGTCCTGAATATTCATTGGAAGGACTGATGCTGAAGCTCAAACTCTAATACTTTGGCCATCTGATGTGAAGAATTGACTCATTTGAAAAGACCCTGATACTGGGGAAAATTGAAGGTAGGGGGAGAAGGGGACAACAGAGGATGAGATGGTTGAATGGCATCATCAATTCAATGGACATTAATCTGAATAGATTACAGGAGTTGGTGATGGACAGGGAAGCCTGGCATGCTGCAGTCCATGGAGTTGCAAAGAGTTGGACACGACTGAGCGACTAAACTGAACTGAACTGAAAGTTAAACATCACATAATATCATTTCTATGGGAAAACTTTTAAAATTATGCAAATGAACTTATTTACAAAACAGAGACAGACTCATAGACTTAGAAAACAAACTTATGGTTACCAAAGAGGAAAGGTAGGTGGAAATGATAAATTCTGAGTCTGAGATTGACATACACACACTCATATTTAAAATTGATATCCAACAAGGATTAGCTGTTAGTACAGGCAACTCTGTTTATTATTCTATGTAACATAAATGGGAAAAAAATTTGAAAAAGAATAGATACATGTGTATATATAACTGAATATCTTGGCTGTATATCTGAAACTAACACAACGTTTTAAACAACTTTTCTCCAGTATATATAAAAAAAATTTTAACTTAAAAAGTAAACAAAAACATGCCCATTTTTCCCTTAAAACCTGGCTAAACTCCTCTTACAGGGAGCCCGCCATGATATATAGAGCCTGCTCACATGTTGGAGCTTTACTACTTGAAGTGTGATCTATGGAGCAGCACCGTTGCCATCATCCACCCTAGAGCTTGTGAGAAATGCAGAATCTTAGGTCCTCCTCAGACTTGTTTGAACATTATGCTTGCTTTGAACATTATGCTTGCTTATTTGCTCTGCTGTGTCCGACTCTTTGTGACCCTAGGAACTGTAGCCTACCAGGCTCCTCTGTCCATAGGATTTCCCGGGCAAGAATACTGGAGTGGCTTACCATTTCCTTCCCTTGGGAATCTTAGTCCCTGGGGAACTGAAGGACTGAACCTGCATTTCCTGTGTCTCCTGCATTGGACACTGTTACCTGCCATATCAGTAAACAGAAGATATTGTGGCCACTGAGACATCTATCTCTGCAGCCACCCCCAAAACTGCAGCCCGAGGGGATTCAGGATAGAGAAAATCAGGTTACGAACCCTAGACATTCAAGGTGCATATCAAAGGAATGACTCTATGACTTATTTCATTAAGCTTAGACTCTCACATCTTCTCATCAAAAAAAAAAGTGCTAAATCACTAACTTGAGAGTCTGATAATATTTATATACATTTAAAACACACAACACACTATTTTATACTAGTTTGAGACAGATGTATAAATGTAGAAAGTAACAAGTGAATGGATGAATATACATCAAACTCCATTATTGATGGCTTCAAAAATAAGGGTAAGAAAATATGATTGGACCATGTGGTCAGAAGAAACTTCACTTGTATCTGGGACTCTATTTCTCTAACTAGAAAATGTGTATAAAATGTGTATAATAATAGTATGTGTGTACCTCATAAATTTTATGTATTAAATAAATTAATATAGTAAAGTATTATGGTAGTGTATAATATATATTTTCAGTAACCAGATATATTCCAATAAAATATGTATTAGAATCTTCAGCTCAGTTCAGTTCAGTCACTCAGTTGTGTCCAATTCTTTGTGACCCCATGAATCGCAGCACGCCAGGCCTCCCTGTCCATCACCATCTCCCGGAGTTCACTCAAACTCATGTCCATCGAGTCAGTGATGCCATCCAGCCATCTCATCCTCTGTCGTCCCCTTCTCCTCCTGCCCCCGATCCCTCCCAGCATCAGAGTCTTTTCCAATGAGTCAACTCTTCGCATGAGGTGGCCAAAGTACTGGAGTTTCAGCTTCAGCATCATTTCTTCCAAGGAACACCCATTAGAATCTTAGGTTAAATTAAAATTCTCTTCTTGTATAATTTGTAATGAATAAATGAATGATATATGAGGGGGAAAAAAAGAATTGCCAGACAACACCCAGACAGGTTAAATAATAAAAAACCTGTGGTGATGAGTTTTTGGGAGATTCAAACTATTCTGCCCCTTCCTGTGACTGCTAATTTACTGTTTTTATGGTTACTGTTTGAGAGCCTTTTCTTTTATCATTGTTATGTATTTGTGAAATCTCGATGACCCCCTACCAGACAACACTTTGTTGAACTTCTTATTGTGGCCAATTAAAAAACAATTAATTGGAGTTCAATTGCTTTACAGTGTTGTGTTAGCTTCTGCTGTACAGCAAAGTGAGTCGACAATACATATACATATATTCCCTTTTTAGATTCCCTTCATTTAGGTGACCACAGAGCAGTGAGTAGTGTTCTCTGTGGTATAAGTGGGTAGAAGGCCTAAATAAACATTTCTCCAAAGAAGACCAAAAGGCATATTAAAATTGTGTTCGACATCACTAATTATTAGAAAAATGTAAATCAAAACTACAATGAGCCATTGGTTTTAAGGCCACTGCTGAAATGAGAAGCAAATGTGAACAGGTACACCACAAAATTAACTTTTCTTGCCAAGAATCATGTGTTTTTCTTGAATGAATGTCCCTCAGATTATTGCAAATTTTGGTTCATTTCCAGCATTTTGGAAAATGTTGCTGATTGTTTTCAGGACGGAGCACATTTTAAGAAATCCTTACACCATCACTCTAGAAGAACTCTTTCCAGGGACTGATTTATTGGTTTAGTTAGTTAGTTAGTTAACAGAGCTGATTATGACAGTTCATCAACAAAGCCTTGTACCTCAACCACCATTAACAGAATTTTCCAAGTACTTTGAAAGTTTTAATATTTTTTTCTTTAGTACTAGTAATTTGTCTCCTGGCCTCTATGCAAGCTCAGTTTAATATTCAGGTAAAGAGGATTCTAAAAAAAATTTATGGAGTATAGTTGCTATATAATATTGTGTCATTTTCTGCTCTATAGTAAAGTGAATCAGCTATATATGTATATCTATATAGCCTCATTTGGGGATTCCCTTCCCATTTAGGTCATCACAGAGCATTGAGTAGAGTCCCTGTGCTATACAGTAGATTATCATTAGTTATCTACATAATGCAAGTTTTGGAGCTCTCTTTCTTTAAAGCTATGTCATCTCTGGCATTCAGCCCTTCGAATTTAAGCTGTCTTTGAATTTCGATTTATATCTTGTCCCTCAGTTGAGAGTATTATGCTTTGCTCGAGTTCCCTTCCTGTCTGCTGTTGCAGAAAAGTCTTCTGTGAAAAAGCTGAAATAATTGGGGAATCTACCTCATCAGTTTCCCTTCCCTTTCGTATCACAGTTCTATATTTTCTACTGTCCAGTGCCTAAATATGTGTTCTATATTTTGTCCAGTTTCCTGGTTGTGTACAGTAGGGGAGCAAGACTAGAATTAGTCACTCACAAAAGGTCCTAAGTGGAAGTCTGCTGGGGGAAAAAATGCTTCGTGAATATTTTATACTTTTGCACTGTCAGTGCTTTCTTGGCAATGTTACTGACAACCTGGGTTAAATGATTAAATAATGAGCATGCCTTATAAATTAGAGATAGCAAACTGCTCCGGGGAGATTTAAAAAGTTTTTCAGAGTTTTTGCTTACATTCTATTGGTAATAAAAACCTGGGGACCTTCATTTTCTCATCCTGTAAAGAATCTTTTTACATTTCAGAGTGGCAAAGGCCTCTCTCTTTCTCTCTCTCTTCCCTTCTCTCTGTCCCCAGAAAATGGCAACAGATTTGCCAGTCACCCTATATGAGTTTTGCATCTCATAATATCCAGATTCCACTCCTGTGGTGCAGCCTTTGCATTTGCAGCACATTTATTCCTTCGTGTTCCATGATGAGGAACTGACACGGCAGTAAACGCTGTTTTGTTTTTTCCCCTAAAGAGATTTTGTGCTTCCTGTCAGGATAAAGGCAAGTTGATAAATACAGACACAAAAACTTAACAAAGTCTCTTCACTTTTCCTGATGATAAACTTAGCACATTCTCATATTAAACATGTTTATGTCTATAACAAACATGGAAAATTATGAAAAGAATATACTGTAAACATTTTAAAATATTTCTGAGAGAGAAACAGAGAAAGATCAGTAGGGAAACAAAATGAGAAGAGAAAGGAAAGAGGGAAAAGAATTGTAAAATTGTTATTAGTTTTCATTTAGCATAATATTATGAGTAATTTCCTATGATGCTAAATAATCTTTAGAAAACCTATTTATTTCTTGAATAGTCCATTTATTAGATCTTCAATATATTAATTACTCATACACATATCATTAGGCATTTAAGATATCTCAAGCTTCATCTATTACAAATAATATTTCTTATATGTAATTCCCCTAACCATATCTCTGATTACAATATATTCTTAGGATACATTATATTCTTAGCATATTTGTTTAGAAGTTGAAAAACTGGGTCAAATGGTGTGATGATTACTTTAATGTGTCATTTTGACTGGGTCACAGTGCATAGATATGTGCTCCAATAGTATTTTGGATGTTTCTATGAGGGTTTTTGAATAAGATGAATATTTAAATTGGTGGACCTTGAGTAAAGCAGTTGTTCTCCATGGTGTAGGTGGGCCTCATCCAATCAGTTGACAGCCTCAATAAAACCGAAGACTGACCTCTTTTGAGCAAAAGATAATTCTGCCAGGAGACAGCTTTTAGATTTCAGCTGCAGCATCAGCTCTTCCTTGGGTCTTCAGTCTGATAGGCTTTCAGATTCAAACCACAGCAGATCTTTGGGTCTTTAGCCTGTCAGTCCATCCTGGAGATTTTGGACTCAACCCCTCCAATCACACAAGTCAATTCTGTAAAATAAATAAATCCCTTTTCACGTATCTACACATCCTCCTAGCTCTGATTCTCTAGAGAACTCCGTCTAATACAAATGGCATGAACTTCTTAAAGAATCCAAAACCTTGCTGACATCCCCAGATTATTTGGCAGTGTTTGTGAGGGCTTCTCTTTTATTTTTAGGAGAAGGTTTTGCCTCTTTTCTGATAGTACATGGATAAAACTTGAATGTCAAGAACACAGAGAAGGAAGAACCAACTTCTTGGCTCTTAGCAAGAGATACCTCTAAGGTTGTATTACCCTTATATTCAATTTGTCTTTACATTTTGTACTCTAGGAGAATAAGAGAGGCTTTTATTATTTGTTTTATTTGTTTTTGTTGTTATTTTGATTTCCACTGCAGTATATAAACAAAACTATATTTTAAAAGCCAAGATTTTTAAAATAATATAACAATGATACAAAATTAATGTCTTATTAATGCTGTTTGAAAATGAGTTCATTTTTCTTAAAGTTTTACAATTTGGGGACATTTCCTTGCTTAAGATTAGAGGTTGGGATTTTATATACAGATACTGGGTCAAGGTGTCAACTGACTAGACTTTCCCTGGTTCCTTCTCTCACTGTATATCCTCTGGGCAACTGTTCTTATGAATGTCTACATCATCCAGGAGCCAGAGCAGCAAGAAGAAGCATGGAGACATCTTCCAGGTCATTTACCAGGGAAATGGATTAATTTAATTCCATCTCTGACTTGAATCCAGGAAAAAAAAAAAATACATATCCCCTCCTAAGTCAGCCTCACATTTAATGTGGATAAATACTAGCCATTTGAAGAGAAATTATTAGGAAAACAAAAGTCCTGTGTCTGGTCAGTCTGTCAGTTCAGTCACTCAGTCATGTCTAACTCTTTGTGACCCCATGGACTGCAGCACGCCAGGCTTCCCTGTCCATCACCAACTCCTGGAGCTTACTCAAACTCATGTCCTTCGAGTCAGCTATGCCATCAAGCATCTCATCCTCTGCCATCCCCATCTCCTGCCTTCAGTGTTTCCTGGCATCAGGGTCTTTTCCAGCACGTCAGTTCTTCACATCAGGTGGCCAAAATATTGGAGCTTCAGTTTCAGAATCAGTCATTCCAATGAACATTCAGGATTGATTTCCTTTAAGACTGATGAGTTTGAACTCCTTGCAGTTGAAGGGACTTTCAAGAATCTTCTCCAACACCACAGTTCAAAAGCAGCAATTCTTTGGCACTTCAGTTCAGTTCAGTTCAGTGGCTCAGTCATGTCCAACTCTTTGCGACCCCATGAATCACAGCACGCCAGGCCTCCCTGTGCATCACCAGCTCCCGGAGTTCACTTAGACTTGCGTCCATCGAGTCGGTGATGCCATCCAGCCATCTCATCCTCTGTTGTCCCCTTCTCCTCCTGCCCCCAATCCCTCCCAGCATCAGAGTCTTTTCCAATGAGTCAACTCTTCGCATGAGGTGGCCAAAGTACTGGAGTTTCAGCTTTAGCGTCATTCCTTCCAAAGTATGACCCAGCAATCCCACTGCTGGGCACACACACTGAGGAAACCAGAATTGAAAGAGACACATGTACCCCAATGTTCATTGCAGCGCTGTTTATAATAGCCAGGACATGGAAGCAACCTAGATGTCCATCAGCAGATGAATGGATAAGAAAGCTGTGGTTCATATACACTATGGAATACTACTCAGCCCTTAAAAAGAATAAATTTGACTCAGTTCTAATGAGATGGATGAAATTGGAACCGATTATACAGAGTGAAGTAAGCCAGAAAGAAAAACACCGATACAGTATACTGACACATATATATGGAATTTAGAAGACAGTAATGATGACCCTATATGTGAGACAACAAGAGACACAGAGGTATAGAGTGGACTTTTGGACTCTGAGGGAGAGGGAAAGGGTGGGATGGTTTGGGAGAATGGCAGTGAAGCATGTGTATTTTCCTGTAAGAAACGAAGCGCTAATCTATGTTTGGTGTAGGATGCAGGATGCATGGGGCTGATGCACAGGATGATTCAGGTAGAGGATGTGGGGTGGGAGGTGGGAGGGGGCTTCGGCATTGGGCGATTGTGTTCACCTATGGCTGATTCGTGTCAATGTATGGCAAAACAAAACAGTATTGTAATTAAAAAAATAAATAAATTTAATTTAAAAAAATATAGCACATATGGAAAGGAGGTAATTTTATGAAAAAAAAAAAAAAAAAAGAAAGAAATCCCAGGGCTGATCTCCTTCAGAATGGATTGGTTGGATCTCCTTGCAGTCCAAGGGACTCTTCAAGAGTCTTCTCCAACACCACAGTTCAACTTAGCTTCCTTTATAGTCCAACTGTCACATCCACACATTACTATTGGAAAAAGTATAGTTTTGACTGTATGGACCTTTGTTGGTAAAGTGTTGTCTCTGTTTTTTAATATGCTGTCTAAGTTTGTCATAGCTTTTCTTTCAAGGAGCATGAGTATGTATCTGGAATCTCACACTTACTGGCTCTTTCTGGGCATCTAGTTCAGCCTGCTCCAAAGACAGGATGTAGAATTATCTGTTTCTGATATGGCCCCAAGAAGATCATCAGCCCCCAGAAATAGATAATTATATTGACAAATGTGTGTGCATGCATGCTCAGTCACTCAGTCATGTCTGACTCTTTGCAACCCCAAGGACTATAGCCAACCAGGCTTCTCTGTACACGGGGTTTCGTAAGCAAGAACACTTGGGAGTGAGTTGCTATTGCCTTCTCCAGGGGATCTTCCTGATCCAGAGATTGAATCCATGACTCCTGAATTGGTAGACTGCGTTTCACTATTGAGGCACTTTTGAAGCCCCATATTAGTAAAGAGTAATATGAAAAACTGCATGCTAGCTCAAAGAGTGGTATATAGGTATCTTTTTATTTAAAAGAACCAAAATAAGACAGTGTTAGAGGACTATAGATGCCCCTTTTAGATTGGTCAGGATTCCTGATCCTGGGGGAGTCTACCACATGAAAAATACCAATATTAAATCAGAGCCACAGTAGTGAACACGGTAAGGGATGAAATCATGGAGAAGAATATCATTAATTATTGAGAGAATTGTAAACTACCCTGCTGTTTTTTATTCTGCTTATTGTGGAAAATTCATCCAATTTCTTATTCCTCCAGCTGAAATAATAGAGAAGAAAATATTTTATTTCTTTTTAACATCAGTTCAAGCAAGGAAAAGAGAATCACACTGAAGAAAGATGATGGTAGGGTCATAGACTGATCCATAATTGTCTAAGAATCAAATTGCACAAATTTCACAGCCAAACATGTCTAGTGGTAGCAATAATTCAGAAAGAAGAATAAGGAAACTATAAGGAGCTCCATTCAAGCAGAGTCTCCTTGATATATTCTCTATGGATTCTTACCATCTGAAGTGCATTGCATGTGAAACTGCTGATTTTAATCATCATACTCCTCCTCATGTTGCCATTTTCCAAACAGAGGACATAGTTCTTACCATTGAGGTTTTATATATATATATATATATATAAAATTTATATTGAAGGATAGTTGATTTGAGGGCTTCCCTGGTGGCTCTGAGGTAAAGAATTCACCCGTCAGTGCAGGAGAGGCAGGTTCAATCCCTGGGTCAGGAAGATCCCCTGGAGAAGGAAATGGCAACCCATTCTAGTATTCTTGCCTGGAGAATCCCATGGACAGAGGAATCTGGCTGGCTACAGTCTATGCGGTCATAAAGAGTTAGACATGACTTAGTGACTAAACAATAACAATAACAAATAGTTGATTTATAATATCATGTAAGTTTCATGTGTAAAGCACAGAGAATCAGTTATATATATAAAACAACTATATATATATATATATATTTTTTTCAGATTATTTACCCTTATAGGTTATTACAAGCTGTTGAGTATAGTTCCCTTTGCTATATGGTAGGTCTTTGTTGGTTATCTGTCTTAAGTCAGTTATAGTCCAAAGCTTTCCCAATAAACAAGGAGCAGCTTGAGAGTAGGCACCATATCATATATATCTTCATATCTCTAGTGTGTTAGCAAGAATGCATTGGATATGGTAGCTGCTCAATAAAGATTGTTTCATTGAAAAAACATAATCAAAATGTGGGTGTCCCAAAAGAACTAATGCTCACTAAGCCCCTGATAGGAACGGAACCTTTTCCAAACCGTCTCTAACTGAGGATCAGAGTGGTAAGCATAATCAGTCCATCTAGTTAACATCAGAGATGAAATTAAAAGTGAAGGTGTTTGATTTCCAAAATCACTTGACTCTCCTCAGTTGCAAGAGGGGCTGAACAGGAAAAGTAAGTTACCTTATCACAAACTCCCTCACTCTTTCTTGCCCTTCTTCAGTCCTAAGTTATTCTCCTTTATTAAAAGAAAAAGTAACTGGTGAGATGTTGACAGACATCTGTGGATGTTGATACCAGACATGATTGCAGTAATTACGGAAGCATCATTCAACATCTGAAGTGAGAGGTGGATCCACATTCAAAGGAGAGAATGTGAGTGAAATGAGAACTACAGTGTACACAGATTTAGGGCATGTTGTCAATATTAATGCTATAGCTAACACAGGGAAGGAAATATGTAAAATTTGATATGTCTACGTAAAACTAATTCTAATATGTATCTAGACTTCTCAGCATTCAGTCTAATCATCATGCATTCCTGGTGGCTTGGTGGTGAAGAATCCACCTGCCAAAGCAGAAGACAAGGGTTCAACCCCTGAGTCAGGAAGATCCCATAGAGAAGGAAATGGCAACCCACTTCGGTATGCTTGCTCGGGAAACCCCGTGGGCAGAGAAGCCTGGCAGGCTACAGTCTATGAAATTGCAAAAGAGTCAGACACTACTTAGTGACTAACCAACAAATTTTTAAATGTGGTTTTGATTAACTTGTATGGGTTTATCTGCCTCTTGGAGCAATCTTGGCCCAAGACTGCTCTGTCTTTGGTGTCTTGCCCATCGAGCTTAGATGAGGAGAAGGGGGAAGTTTGCTCATTAGGTGAAGATTAATTCATGTCATCAAGAGAAGAACCATAAGGACTAAACTTCTCAATTTCTGCTGCCCTTTTCCTTTTCAATACTAAGATTTAATATTTTACATAAGAAAAAAATTCAAAACACAGGACCTACTGCAAGACTGTTGAGAAAATTACCCTTCACTTTGAAGGAACAGTCCTTTCTCTTTGTGTTTCTGTTCCTTGGAGCTAGTGTTTATTCCTAAAAAAATCAAACCAATTTCACAAGGCTTCAGAGGTGTGTTTTCAACTGTCTGCTGGCCTTTTTAAAAATGATTCTTCAGCAAGTTAAAGCCTCAAACAAAACGAGAAAACACCCAAAGAAAAATCTTATTTCAAGATTTTAAAAAATAAATCTTATTTTAAGAATTATTGTGTCATCTCAAGATACATCTCAAGACTCAACAAGAGTCTCAGAAGTTAGAAATGTGTTTTGAATTCCTTGCTCTTAAATAAAGAGCCTGTTGAAATGGTTACTTACCTGCTTCACCATGAGGATATTAAACTTGTAAACCTTCATGGCATGTTGCCTTATTAAGATATATACCTAAAAGGTACATATTGGTAAGGTATCAAACCAAGAAAGCTCACTATGGCATAATAAAGGCACCATGATAGGCTGCTGCTGCTGCTAAGTCACTTCAGCCATGTCTGACTCTGTGCGACCCCCCAGATGGCAGCCTACCAGGCTCCGCTGTCCCTGGAATTCTCCAGGCAAGAACACCGGGAGTGGGTTGCCATTTCCTTCTCCAATGCATGAAAGTGAAAGTGAAAGTGCAGTCGAGGCTAGAATCATATTAATAACAGACAACATAATTTTCAACAAAGTTGATGTTCATCATCCAGTAAATACAAAAACTGTAACCTAGATTAGTAGAAAATTATAAAGCTATGCTAGTTCACTTCCTCTTTGCTTTCTCATTTCTTTCCCTTCTTTCTCCTTCCACAAGAAATGACTAAACCTTAATATGTGCTAAACAACATGTAAGTGCTTTGGTGGAGAAGACCTGAAAAATAACAAACAAAAGCCACACATTGGCAAATGCCAGAGAGCATGACAACAGCTCTGCAGATGAGAGCTAAGCCGCGTAGAGCACAGCCATCTGAAAAGAAGCAACATTGATGTTAGTATCTTCAAGAACAAGCATCCTTTATTGAAAACAATGTGACTTGAAGGAAGTAGAAGGCATGGATAGGGAAAAGACTGAGAAAGTTATGCAGTGAGAGGAAAGAGTAGCCTTGAAGGTAGCTTGAGACAACTTGCCTTAAAAAAATATATACATAACTGTAAACTAGATCCCATAGGATGAGTCAAGTGCCTCAGATGACAGTTTATTATTATTTAACTCTTTACTCTGAAGAAAAAAATTCACTTTCAGGCGTTTATAATACACATCTGATTACTCTTCAGCCCTCTGGTGAAGATGCACAATAACTTTAAATGTATTCTCATGGTGTAAAGTTGAACCATTAGTAATAATGAGTACAATGTGTCTAATTTTTTCTTCAACCTCTACACTCTAAAATGAGGACTTCAAACAGTGTGGAGAGTCCTTAAAAAAAAGTGGAAATAGAATTGCCATATGACCCAGCAATCCCACTGCTGGGGATATACACCAAGGAAACCAGAATTGAAAGAGACATGTATACCCCAATGTTCATTGTGGCACTGTTTACAATAGCCAGGACATGGAAGCAACCTAGTTGTCTATCAGTAGATGAATGGATAAGAAAGCTGTGGTACATATACACAATGGAGTATTGCTCAGCTGTTAAAAAGAATTCATTTAAATCAGTTCTAATGAGGTAGATGAAACTGGAGCCTATTATACAGAGTGAAATAAGTCAGAAAGAAAAACACCAATACAGTATACTAACACACATATATATGGAATTTAGAAAGATGGTAATGATGATCCCTATATGTGAGACAGCAAAAGAGACACAGATGTAAAGAACAGTCTTTCAGACTCTGTGGGAGAAGGCGAGGGTGGGATGATTTAAGAGAATGGCATTGAAACATGTATATTATCATATGTGAAACAGATCGCCAAAGTTTGATGCATGAGAAAGGCTGCTCAGGGCTGGTGCACTGGGATGACCCTGAGGGATGGGATGGGGAGGGAGGTGGGAATGGGGTTCAGGATGGGGAACACATGTACACCCATGGCTGATTCATGTCAATGTATGGCAAAAACCACTACAATACTGTAAAGTAATTATCCTCTAATTAAAATAAATGAATTAAAAAAATAAAATGAGGACTTCACTACTAATAATGATCACCCACAAAGTCTGTTGAGACTTAAACCAAGACAACTACTGACAGAATTTAATAGGGAAGCAACTAATCATTCTTAGGACTGTGGATTGACTTCTCAGATGGCAGATGTTCAAATTTTGGGGGACTACAAACATTTTTGAGCCACTTTCCAAGTGAGGAATCCTGATGGTACAAGTAACAAGAATCACACAAACCCAGCTTAAGCAATGAAAGGGAAAGATAAAATTGCAAAGATTTGGTAATAGATTAGAGAAGTCAAGAAAAGATAAGCCCACTCTGAGGGAAAGGATGAGAATCAGGAACTGAAAAGTTGTAAGACATCCAGGAAGGTCTCTTTCTACCCCTCTTAGCTCTTTTCTCTTATAATATCTGTTTACATTTTTTTCTCCCACATATCATAGACACCAACATCTCCCAAATGCACATAGTATGTGTCCAGCTGCCTAGAAAGAAACTAACCTCTGATCTCTTGCCTAATTCTAAATTTCTGGAGATTTGTCTCTAAATAGCCCATCTTAACTCAAGTCTCCATTCCCCATCTAGAGCATTAGTGACCCAAAGTGGTTACAACTTTCAGATAGCTGCTGAGTTCATAGTGCCATTACATGATATTTGGTGGGGGAGAGACAGTCCCCAGAAAGTTGTGCATGTGTTTTAAGGCAGATGGCTGGCCAAACAAAACAACTCTGAGAGACCACAACTGCTTTAAAGTATGAATTTAACTTTTTCTTCGGAGCACTTAGCACCACCTACTCCTCCCACCCCTCCAATGCAAATAAGCCTTGTTAAAACATAATTGGCTCAGAAAGTCACTTGCCTGGTTTGCCCTTGCTGGATGCTATACTCTGAACTGCAGCTGCCCATGGAGTCCACACATCTATCCACATCAGTTCAGTTCAGTTCAGTCGCTCAGTCATGTCCGACTCTTTGCAACCCCATGAATCACAGCATGCCAGGTCTCCCTGTCCATCACCAACTCCCAGAGTTCACTCAGACTCACGTCCATTGAGTCAGTGATGCCATCCAGCCATAACCCCCAATGGTTCAGGGCTTGACACAGAA
This sequence comes from Nanger dama, assembly GCA_917880005.1. Lineage (NCBI taxonomy): Eukaryota > Metazoa > Chordata > Mammalia > Artiodactyla > Bovidae > Nanger > Nanger dama. The sequence continues at coordinate 5,775,527 of CAKJTW010000097.1, read as the reverse complement.
GGATATGTGGTAAGATTGGTGGATGAGACAAAGAATTTACTGGGGAATCTTTAGAGGCCATCCAATAACAGCCTTCAGGTCAAGTCATCCCAATATAGCCACCCAAGTCATCCCAGGTAGATGTGCAACCTAAGTAAAAGGCTTATCTTTACTGCAAACATAGCATCAATTTAAGGCTCTCTGCTAACTACCTCCATCCAGATTGCCAACACTAAATCTTCTGTTTAAATTCTAGAGTTACTTCTGTGTTTAGGTAACTCCAGTATGATTATATCACCCAATAACACTATAAAAATATCATTTTGTAGTAATTTCCAACTGCATCTTACTAAGGAACATGTGAAGATCTTTAGCCAGTTCAGACCTTGAAGAGGTCTTCTATCCTGTGATAATCGTCTAAATGTTGCAGCACTGAGGTTTTCTTAACCCTTTCCTGGGTGACCCTGGCTAGCCTAACCCTCTGCATTTCCAGCTGGAATATTCACTTGCCTTTATCTGGGTTTCCCCGGTGGCTCAATGGTAAAGAATCCGCCTGTCAACCAGGAGATGAAGGTTCAATCCCTGCATTGGAAAGATCCCCTGAAGAAGGAAATGGCAACCCACTCCAATATTCTTGCCTGGGAAATCCCATGGACAGAGGAACTTGGCTGGGTGCAGTCCATAGGGTTGTGAAGAGTTGGACATGACTTAGCAACTGAGCGTGCACTCATGGTCTGCACACTCAGGCTTTGAAATTTGAAGTGAACATTTAACAAACACATAAGGAGAACCTCTAGCAAAGATATAATTAAGGAGGCTGGGGTTTGCTTCAGCTAACTGAGCAAGCCATAGGCTACCAGTTCTTTATTGTCAGAGAAAACCTTTTTCTCTCCTATCTGCATAACATTGCAGCTTTTGCTGTCTTTACTGGAAATATCCTGTTATTTCTAGCTGGTTGCCTCAATCATGTTTTGAAGCTGTGGTGTCAGCAGAGATGTTTTATTACATTCTCTACAAGGTGAAGAAAGTCTTAGACTGGTAAAATCTGGATCCTTTCATTGTACAGTTACTTGAAGGCCTAGGAATGTCCTATAGCTTTCTGTAATACATCCCTTTTGGACTAGAGAAACCTGGTTACTCACCCTATTACTAGTCCGTGCCCTTTCATGTGTGGTCTACATTTCTTACTGCACATCACTTTTCCTTAGTAAACTGGAAGATCACACTGACTATAAGGTTATAGGTAGTATCAACCAATTATAATACATTTGACACTTGCTGGCCAGAAGGCAAGATAGTGGATCATCTGTCCCTTCCCTTCCTTAATCCCCCATTTTTCAATCAGTCTACATCAAGCTAACACATTCCATCCCTTCTACATAAACTCCAAATAGTTAACACTAAAAGGAAAAATAAAATGGGGTAATTCTCTTTTGAATGCCATCTTTTGGCATTTCTCTCCCAAAATGTCTCAAGGTCTTTTGGCAAAGGTTGGCACTGTGGTATCCTAGTCTGGGATCGCAACAGTTGTCTGTAGCATTCTTCTTCATTTCCTGTTGGGAACAGCTGTGAGAGGCTGTTTGTTCCACCTCCAGCTCCCTCCCCACCCCACCTTTAGGAAACCATTTGGCATTTCAAGGCTGGATACCACGAAGGCTGTCCATTAATAGGTTAATAGAAAAAACTGAGTTTACTTGAAAGGAAAAGATAATTTGTTTCTGTTATCCTAAATTATTATGAGCATTGTTAAAAGGTAAGTATGGACCCCAAATGATATAATAATTTACAACAATGCTTCAACTTTCTTGGTAAGCAATGTTTACTCTTATTTCTCAAGGCCAATGCACCCTTGAATACAGGGAGCCAGATTAATGGAGACCGAAATATAGAAGAGACAGTGACGTTTGCCTTCTTCCCTTTTCAGAGAAACAACACCAAGAAATGTGAAACAAACCTAGGATCGAATCTAACGCCACAAATGACTCAACTAAGTGTCTCTCTAGAGACACAGGCAAATTTGCCCATTGCTTTGTGAAAGCTTTTATCTATAAATGTGAGAGTCCATTTGAAAATGGTCTCTAATTGCTCAGGAACATGGCTGAAGCCATTTTCTCTAAAACATGCTCTGCACAGAATCTGCAAGGAGCTCCATTTTGAATTTTGAATTAAACTTAAAATTTTGAATCAGAATCTTCTTCTCAATGGGGCTAATGTCCTCAGAAGGCACACTGATCAGTTTCGTTGGTTCATACATGTGATATGCTCTCTTCGTGAGTTTCCTTGTAAAAGAGCTTGGAGATAGATGGAGGGAAAAGCAAACAAGGAAGAGAAGGAATTGAAAGCAATAAAATTAACGTTGTAGTTTAAATCATGTTGTATCACTATAGTACATTCTGGTTATTTCATAGCCTGAGAACAGTGCCTGGATACAGTGGCCACTAAGTTTGTTGAATGAATGAATGAGATTCCCAAACAATCAATAATTAGGGAGATCAGCTTAGTTTTGTCTAACATCCAATGGAGAGAAATCATGGAGAGAAGAATGAGCTCTGATGTAGAAATCTTGCATTCTGAAAAAAGGGAAAAGTTCTTGATGTTTAAATGTTACTCAATATTCTAAAGAGGTGGAGAAAATTTGGAAAGCTGTTCTTTGGAATTCAACAAAATGTTTCACTACATGTTCATGTGACTGCCTTGCTAATTTTAAAATATTAATTTAGGGTGAAATACCAAATTACTGTCCCTTTCATGTCCATAACATTAATAGTCTATTGAAATATACTCCGATGTCTTTGCATCTTCTTCAAAGCAACTTGAGTAAACGCTTGGCTCAGCAAGTAACCAGGCAGAGTTCTGGGCTCTGACTCACCTGCTATCCCCTTTCCACCCCAAAACTTCAGATCAGTCCAAAGAGAGTCAGAAAAATGCTGGTAGAAAACACGATGAATGAAGCTTTCCAAGGTTGTAGGGAAACCCAGCCACTCCCTCCCTGGAGCCCATCCCAAATGCTCATACAGCAGCTGATGGCAGCAGGGCAACAGGTGATGTGAAGGGAGGGCAAGGAGGTCAAAGCAAGACCAGATCATGAACCTGTAAACCCAGCATCATCAGCAAACAGCCCCCACTTCCTCTTCCATCAACCACACAGCTCTATCAGGCAATCGGGTTTCCCTGGAGGTTTTGCAGAGGTGTCCAGGTGACCACTGCTCTTTGTTATATGGAAGGATGACTGCAGTTTTACTCAGGTGCAGTGCCCAGTCCTCACAAAACACAGTTCTGCACTCAAATACTCATTCACCCTCTTCTTCCTCATTCCATTTGTTAATAGCCCTAAAGTCCTCTTGCATATTTCTCATGGTGGATGGTGGCATGTTTAACTTGTTTGATAAGCTGGTTTGTTTCATTCCAAAGGAATTTTATCTTCTCATCATCATATGATGTTGGGAGGTGACCCAGTAACACAGGATATGCCTGCTATTCTCTTTCAGTGAAAACCTTTTACCCTGGTGGCACATAATTAATGGATTTTATGGACTCAAATAACGTGTCTTTTGCATCTGGTCCCATAGGAATATGTTCATCCATTCTTCGCACATATCCCATGTATATATTTAACTCCACATATGTATCAGTTCAGTTCAGTTCAATTGCTCAGTCATGTCCGACTCTTTGCAAATGAATCACAGCACACAAGGCCTCCCTGTCCATCACTAACTCCTGGAGTTCACTCAGACTCACATCCATTGAGTTGATGATGCCATCCAGCCATCTCATCCTCTGTCGTCCCCTTCTCCTCCTGCCCCCTACCCCTTCCAGCATCAGAGTCTTTTCCAATGAGTCTGCTCTTCTGATCTCCTTTAGGACAGACTGGTTGGATATGCATCGATTCTAAATATTCCATTTTGTAGTGTTGAGAAAGGCAGCTGTTCTCTTCATTTCATAAGAGCATAAAAAGAACGGTACTCTGAAAACAATTCATAATTCATTAACACCAGTGTTAGGACTTTGAGCATGCTTCTAAAGGAATTTCTGTGGGATACTGTAACTCTTCTCCAGCACATCAGTGACAAATGGTTGGGCCACCTTCGTATCATCCAGAAGCACAATGGAGCCTTTAGAGTCTGCTTATTCTCTACCTGTACCTCTTCTTGGGGCAGTAAGTTCAAAATTTTATTACTAGTTGTGTGAAGGAGCACCCTATAATTTTTTTCAAGTGTATCTCTTAATGCCTTGAAAAACTACCAAGACAAGCGGTTCTTATTCAAAGAATCCTAGGGCTTCCTGAGATCATATAAAGGGAATTCATGCTTCCTGAGATTATATAAAGGTGAAAACACTTTTTATAATACTACGAAGACATTATTTGTCTTTTTCATTGTGTTAACATTTGTACCAGTGGTGCAAAATTGGTGGTGGGTAAGACTGTAAAACTGCTGGTGCTTTCACGCAAATCTTGGTATTAACACCAAATGGTAATAGTAGTTTTCTTTTTTCCATTGCCACACAGATTCAGTTAAGAAAAAGTACTCATTTCACATAATAATGCCCTTGATGGATCAGTCAAAACTATTAACATTATTAAATCTCAACTTTTGAATAAATAGCAGCTATGTGACAAAATGGGAAATAAGCATAAAGCAATTACGCTATGTGCCAAAATATTATGGCTGTTTGAAAGGAAAGCACTTGGAGATTGTTTGTGGTGCAAGCTGAACTAGCCACTCATTTCATGAAACTATTTTTACTTGAAAAAATGACTGGCAAACTATGGTTATTCAGGCTTTCATATTTGATCAGACATTTTCTCAAAAGTGAATGAAGTAAGCATGTCACTAAAAAGAATACAACTGAAAAAATTATTACCAGTACTAAAATTTGAGATTTCAAATGAAAATTAAAATTTTAGGGGAAAAAGCACTGCTTTTCTATCATGACATTTAGTTTAAGAACTTTCTAATAAATACTTTTCTGATGATATCAATTATGAGGTCAATGAATGTAGTTCTTAAATACTGTATAATGAAATACATAAGCATTTGGAAGAGCTGCAATAGGCTAAATTTTGACCCCACAGCTTTTGGCCCCTGGTGTCACATGATTTTTGTTATAATACATGACAAAAGGAGTTTGCAGATGTAACTAAGGTTCATGATTAGTTGATTTTAAGATAACACTGAATATCTTGGATTATATAGATGAATCCAAATTGCAGAAGCCCTTAACAAGAAAAAGAAGAAACAGGAGAGATTTAAAGAATGAAAAGAAGTCAACCTGCTTTACCTATCTTGAGGACAAAGGGTATCACACAGAAAGTGTAAGAAGACAATGAACTCTGTGAATGCTTTAAATGAGACTGGAAGTAAATTCTTCTTCAGAGTCACCTCTAAGCAATGCATATGACTCTTACCTTGATTTTGGCCTTCTCAGACCTAAGCAGAGAACCCAGTTGAGATACAGTATCTGGAATTCTGATCTTTGGAAACTGTGAGAAATGGGTGTTGCGTTAAGCCTCTTAATTTGTGGAAATTGCTTGTTGCAGCAATAGAAAACTAATATACTCAGTGAACCAAATATTTTCCAAATGACCAACATATGATGCTTCTTGCATCTGTAGCTTGATATATGCCTTGAGCAATATCAATCATTTTCTAGGCAAATATTGCTTCTGTCTTGTCCTATTTGTCTACTCACTGAACTCCAGTTATACATATATTTACTGTACTACATGAACTCTTCTCATATGTATGTCATTGACTCAAATACATATTTCCTCATGGATTTCCTTCTCCTATATGTATTTTCCATCTTTTTGAGCTTTCATTCTTAATTCTATAAACTTTCTTCTAACTTTTATTTCAACTCCCTAATTTTTTCTTATGTCTAATCATTGTTGAACCCATCCAGTGATTTTTAAATGTTAGTTAATGTTTAAGTGATATAACTTACTTTTGTTTATGTGTCTTCCAAAATTCTAAGTTTATCTTGTGATAGTAAGTGAACATAAAATTTAATCTTCATGTCTGAAAGATATATATATACATCATATATACATACACACACACACACACATATATATATACATATACATACATTATATGTATATATATATATGAAATTGTGGAGAGATAATCTGGAGCTCTGGATAATATTTATCTATCACTTAGGCTAATGCTAGGAGTACTTTCAATCCCAGAGTCATCTTAATCCAACACATGACTAAAATGCTCCAAGGATGGATTCAGTTCAGTTCATTTCAGTCACTCAGTCGTGTCCGACTCTTTGTGACCCCATGAATCACAGCATGCCAGGCCTCCCTGTCCATCACCAACTCCCGGAGTTCACTCAGACTCATGTCCATCGAGTCAGTGATGCCATCCAGCCATCTCATCCTCGGTCGTCCCCTTCTCCTCCTGCCCCCAATCCCTCCCAGCATCAGAGTCTTTCCAGTGAGTCAACTCTTCGCATGAGGTGGCCAAAGTACTGAAGTTTCAACTATAGCATCAGTCCTTCCAAGGAAATCCCAGGGCTGATCTCCTTCAGAATGGACTGGCTGGATCTCCTTGCAGTCCAAGGGACTCTCAAGAGTCTTCTCCAACACCACAGTTCAAAAACACCAATTCTTCAGTGCTCAGCCTTCTTCACAGTCCAACTCCCACATCCATACATGACCACCGGAAAAACCATAGCCTTGACTAGACGGACCTTAGTCGGCAAAGTAATGTCTCTGCTCTTGAATATACTATCCAGGTTGGTCATAACTTTTCTTCCAAGCAGTAAGCGTCTTATTATAATCCTTTGGAGGTACCAATCTAAAACTTGGGAGATTTACCAGTACCCTTCCCTCCTTGGAGGGAACATTGAACTCCAAGTTTTCCCTTAGTCCTCTCAGCCTGCCAAAGACTTTGCTTAACTTTTCATCCTCTCAGCTGACTCAGAGCCGGAAGATGCATTAGTGTTAAAGCATGCCCAAATGCCAAGATTACTTCTCTGGGTTTCCTTAACTTTGTTTCTATCATTTAGAATGACTTCAGCAGTTCTCTAGTGTTTTCAAAAATGTTTCTTGTATTATATCCAATTTTAGTAATTATTTTTTAAGTATATCTCCTTTCTTAAATTTTTTTCGGCCATGCCATGGGGCATGTGGGATCTTAATTCGCTTGGACCCATGACCCTTGTGTTGGAATTATGGAGTCTTAACCACTAGACTGATGGGGAAGTCCCATAGTAATTAATTTTAGTATAATAGTTGACCCAAATTGCTAGCCCTACTTTACTATAAAGTGAAATGAAGTGAAGTGAAGCGAAGTGAAGTGAAGTAGCACAATCGTGTCCAACTCTTTGCGACCCCCTGGACTGTAGCCCACCAGGCTCCTCTGTCCATGGGATTCTCCAGGCAAGAATACTAGAGTGGGTTGCCATATACTTTACTATAAGCAAATCCTTATCCCTTATAGGTTATTACAAAGTATTGAATATAAGGGAAGATATGGGAGAAACATATGTATAACTGAATCACTTTGCTGTACACCTGAAACTAATACAACATTGTAAGTCAAATATACTTCAATAAAATCAACAAAAAATCTTTTCTGGTAGCTTTTAAGGTTTTCTAATTTTCCTTGATATTTGTAGTTTCTCTACAATGTATTTAAGTATCAGTTTGTTTCTGTTTCTCCTGCTTCATCGCCATTGCTTTTTTTTCAGTCTGCATCTGGTGTTTGCTTTCAATTCCTAAACTCTCTACTATCATACTTTTGAATATTATTTGTTCCTACTATCTCTAGTCTTTCTTTTGGGAATTTCTATTAGACATTTGTCAGAACCTCTGCTTCTTTTCCCTATACCTTTTAACTTTTCTTCCAAATGCTCTACTCATTTTTCTTGATCTAGGATATTTCAAGTGGTTTATTCAAAATTATTTCTCAATCCACTAATCTCTCCTCAGGTATTTATAGTTTAGTGTTTATCTTGTGTGTTGTATATATTTTCACCACTCATTTTTCATCTTTGAGGATTTCTAGTTTTCCTTTTCAAAAGAGCTTATTCTCCTTCATAAGGTGAGGTGAAGTCGCTCAGTCATGTCTGACTCTTTGTGACCCTATGGACTGTAGCCTACCAGGCTCCTCCATCCATGGGATTCTCCAGGCAAGAATACTGGAGTGGGTTGCGATTTCCTTCTCCAGGGGATCTTCCCAACCCAGGGATCGAACCCAGGTCTTCCGCATTGGAGGCAGACGCTTTAACCTCTGAGCCACCAGGGAAGACCTATTATTGTTCTATGAATTATTTTCTTTTCCTTATACTTGAACATCTTAAACATGTTCATTTAAAAATTTTTTTTCTGTTTTCATGTTGAGAAATAACTAAATATTTATTAGACCTGTCTTACAAATACTTCCTATCCTTCCTCACAGTCTGAAGATGTATCCTAAAGTCATTGCATAGTTTTTGCTGAGACTATTTTGAGTTCACTACTTGTACTGATTCTTACTGCGTTAGTAACACAAGAGATTTATCTCATTCCAAAACATGATGTAAGTAGGGGTTCTTACTTGTTATAGTTGAGTCTATTTCCATCATATTTAAAAAAACATTCTAATTTTGCAACATATAATTCGACAGGAGCCAAAGTTTCACATGGAGCTGGGATTTCTTGCAAAGAGGACATTTTCATCTTCCACCAGGTACAAAGTTTGCGATCCAATCTTCTGTTCCTACTCGGGTATTTGAGCCCTACTTCTTTCATCTGATTATATAACCTTCTGGGATGCATTCTTCAAATCCTACTTAAATTTTATGTCCAAAATCGCCTTCATTTCTGATGCCTAGAGAATTTACTTCTTGATTTAAAAACTGACTGCGTATTTTTAAAGAGATATTTTAAATCTATTACCCTGTATTTCTGTGTGTTTGGAATTTGGAGTGTTCTCAGGAGGGCACTTACAGCATTTGTTCACTCTACCATCTTGAAAGGGGTTATTTTTTAAGCTCTAAATGCAGTAAGTGGGGAAAACCACTAGACCATTCAGTTCAGTTCAGTTCAGTCGCTCAGTCGTGTCCGACTCTTTGCGACCCCATGAATCACAGCACGACAGGCCTCCCTGTTCATTACCATCTCTCAGAGGTCACTCAGACTCACATCCATCGAGCCCATGATGCCATCCAGCCATCTCACCTTGGTTGTCCCCCTTCTCCTCCTGCCCCCAATCCCTCCCAGCATCAGAGTCTTTTCCAGTGAGTCAACTCTTCGCATGAGGTGGCCAAAGTACTGAAGTTTAAGCTTCAGCATCATTCCTTCCAAAGAAATCCCAGGGCTGATCTCCTTCAGAATAGACTGGTTGGATCTCCTTGCAGTCCAAAGGACTCTCAAGAGTCTTCTCTAACACCACAGTTCAAAAGTATCAATTCTTCGGCGCTCAGCCTTCTTCACAGTCCAACTCTCACATCCATACATGACCACAGGAAAAACCATAGCCTTGACTAGATGGACTTTAGTCGGCAAAGTGATATCTTTGTTTTTGAATATACTATCTAGGTTGGTCATAACTTTTCTTCTAAGGAGTAACCGTCTTTTAATTTCATGGCTGCAGTCACCATCTGCAGTGATTTTGGAGAGCAGAAAAATAAAGTCTGACACTGTTTCCACTGTTTCCCCATCTATTTGTCATGAAGTGATGGGACCAGATGTCATGATCTTTGTTTTCTGAATGTTAAGCTTTAAGCCAACTCTTTCACTCTCCTCTTTCACCTTCATCAAGAGGCCCTTTAGCTCCTCTTCACTTTCTGCCATAAGGATGGTGTCATCTGCATATCTGAGGTTATTGATATTTCTCCCAGCAATCTTGATTCCAGCTTGTGTTTCTTCCAGTCCAGCATTCCTCATGATGTACTCTGCATATAAGTTAAATAAGCAGGGTGACAATATACAGCCTTGATGTACTCCTTTCCCCATTTGGAACCAGTCTGTTCTTCCATGTCCAGTTCGAACTGTTGCTTCCTGACCTGCATACAGATTTCTCAAGAGGCAGGTCAGGTGGTCTGGTATTCCCATCTCTTTCAGAATTTTCCACAGTTTATTGTGATCCACACAGTCAAAAGCTTTGGCATAGTCAATAAAGCAGAAATAGATGTTTTTCTGGAACTCTCTTCCTTTTCCTATGATCCAGCAGATGTTGGCAATTTGATCTCTGGTTCGTCTGCCTTTTCTAAAACCAGTTTGAACATCAGGGAGTTCACGATTCACATATTGCTGAAGCCTGGCTTGGAGAATTTTGAGCATTACTTCACTAGCATGTGAGATGAGTGCAATTGTGCGGTAGTTTGAGCATTCTTTGGCATTGCCTTTCTTTGGAATTGGAATGAAAACTGACCTTTTCCAGTCTTGTGGCCACTGCTGAGTTTTCAAAATTTGCTGGCATATTGAGTGCAGCACTTTCACAGCATCATCTTTCAGGATTTGAAACAGCTCCACTGGAATTCCATCACCTCCACTAGCTTTGTTCATAGTGATGCTTTCTAAGGCCCACTTGACTTCACATTCCAAGATGCCTGGCTCTAGATGAGTGATCACATCATCATAATTATCTGAGTCTTGAAGATCTTTTTGTACAGTTCTTCCATGTATTCTTGCCACCTCTTCTTAATATCTTCTGCTTCTTTTAGGTCGAGACCATTTCTGTTCTTTATCGAGCCTATCTTTGCATGAAATGTTCCCTTGATATCTCTAATTTTCTTGAAGAGATCTCTAGTCTTTCCCATTCTGTTCTTTTCCTCTATTTCTTTGCATTGATCACTGAACAAGTCTTTCTTATATCTTCTTGCTATTTTTTGGAACTCTGCATTCAGATGCTTATATCTTTCCTTTTCTCCTTTGCTTTTCACCTCTCTTCTTTTCACAGCTATTTGTAAGGCCTCCCCAGAGAGCCATTTTGCTTTTTTGCATTTCTTTTCCATGGTGATGGTCTTGATCCCTGTCTCCTGTACAATGTCACGAACCTCATTCCATAGTTCATCAGGCACTCCATCTCTCAGATCTAGGCCCTTAAATCTATTTCTCACTTCCACTGTATAATCATAAGGGATTTGATTTAGGTCATACCTGAATGGTCTAGTGGTTTTCCCTACTTTCTTCAATTTCAGTCTGAATTTGGCAATAAGGAGTTCATGATCTGAGCCACAGCCAGCTCCTGGTCTTGTTTTTGTTGACTGTATAGAGCTTCTCCATCTTTGGCTGCATAGAATATAATCAATCTGATTTCGGTGTTGACCATCTGGTGATGTCCATGTGTAAAGTCTTCTCATGTGTTGTTGGAAGAGGGTGTTTGCTATGACCAGTGCATTTTCTTGGCAAAACTCTATTAGTCTTTGCCCTGCTTCATTCCGCATTCCAAGGCCAAATTTGCCTGTTACTCCAGGTGTTTCTTGACTTCCTACTTTAGCATTCCAGTCCCCTATAATGAAAAGGACATCTTTTTGGGTGTTAGTTCTAAAAGTCTTGTAGGTCTTCATAAAACCATTCAACTTTGGCTTCTTCAGTGTTACTGGTTGGGGCATAGACTTGGATTACTGTGATATTGAATGGTTTGCCTTGGAAATGAACAGAGATCATTCTGTCATTTTTGAGATTGCATCCAAGTACTGCATTTTGGACTCTTTTTGTTGACCATGATGGCTACTCCATTTCTTCTGAGGGATTCCTGCCTGCAGTAGTAGATATAATGGTCATCTGAGTTAAATTCAACCATTCCAGTCCATTTTAGTTCACCGACTCCTAGAATGTCGACGTTCACCCTTGCTGTCTCTTGTTTGACCACTTCCAGTTTGCCTTGGATTCATGGACCTGACATTCCAGGTTCCTATGCAATATTGCTCTTTACAGCATCGGATCTTGCTTCTATCACCAGTCACATGCACAACTGGGTATTGTTTTTGCTTTGGCTCCATCCCTTCATTCTTTCTGGAGTTATTTCTCCACTGATCTCCAGTAGCATATTGGGCATCTAATGACCTGGGGAGTTCTTCTTTTGGTATCCTATCATTTTGCCTTTTCATATTGTTCATGGGGTTCTCAAGGCAAGAATACTGAAGTGGCTTGCCATTCCCTTCTCCAGTGGACCACATTCTGTCAGACCTCTCCACCATGACTCCACACATCTTAGGTTGCCCCAGGGCATGGCTTGGTTTCATTGAGTTAGACAAGGCTGTGGTCCTAGTGTGATTAGATTGACTAGTTTTCTGTTAGTATGATGTCAGTGTGTCTGCCCTCTGATGCCCTCTTGCAACACCTACCATCTTACTTGGGTTTCTCTTACCTTGAGTGTGGAGTATCTTTCAGGTACGACCTTAATCAAATCCCTTATGACTATACAGTGGAAGTGAGAAATAGATTTAAGGGACTAGATCTGATAGACAGAGTACTTGATGAACTATGGACAGACGTTCAAGACATTGTACAGGAGACAGGAATCATGACCATCCCCAAGAAAAAGATAGGCAGAAAAGCAAAATGGTTGTATCAGGAGGTCTTACACATAGCTATGAAAAGAAGAGATGTGAAACAAAAAGGAGAAAAGGAAAGATATATCCATTTGAATGCAGAGTTCCAAAGAATAGCAAGGATAGATAAGAAACCTTTCCTCAGTGATGAATGCAAAGAAATAGAGGTAAACAATAGAATGGGAAAGACTAGAGATCTCTTCAAAAAATTAGAGATACCAAGGGAACATTTTATGCAAAGATGGGCTCAATAAAGGACAGAAACAGTGTGGACCTAACAGAAGCAGAAGATATTAAGAAGAGGTGGCAAGAATACACAGAAAAACTGTACAAAAAGATCTTCATAACCCAGATAATCACGATGATGTGATCCCTCACATTCACCTAGAGCCAGACATCCTGGAATTTGAAGTTAAGTCAGCCTTAAGAAGAATCACTATGAACAAAGCTAGTGGAGGTGATGGAATTCCAGTTCAGCTGTTTCAAATCCTGAAAGATGATGCTGTGAAAGTGCTGCACTCAATATGCCAGCAAATTTGGAAAACTCAGCAGTGGCCACAGGACTGGAGAAGGTCAGTTTTCATTCCAGTCCCAAAGAAAGGCCATGTTAAGGAATTCTCACACTAGTGCACAATTGCATGCATCTCACATGCTAGTAAAATAATGCTCACAATTCTCCAAGCTAGGCTTCAGCAATACATGAACTGTGAACTTCCAGGTGTTCAAGCTGGTTTTTGAAAAGGCAGAGGAACCAGAGATCAAATTGCCAACATCCGCTGGATCATGGAAAAAGAAAGAGAGTTCCAGAAAAGCATTTTTTTTTTTCTGCTTTACTGACTATACTAAAACCTTTGACTGTGTGGATCACAATAAACTGTGGAAAATTCTGAGAGAGATGGGAATACCAGACCACCTGACCTGCCTTTTGAGAAACCTATATGCAGGTCAGGAAGCAACAGTTAGAACTGGACATGAAACAATAGACTGGTTCCAAAGAGGAAAAGGAGTATATCAAGGCTGTATATTGTCACCCTGCTTATTTAACTTATATGCAGAGTACATCATGAGAAATGCTGGGCTGGATGAAGCACAAGCTGGAATCAAGATTGCTGGGAGAAATGTCAATCACCTTGATATGCAGATGACACCACCCTTATGGCAGAAAGTAAAGAAGAACGAAAGAGCCTCTTAATAAAAGTAAAAGAGGAGAGTGAAAAAGTTGGCTTAAAGCTCAGCATTCAGAAAACGAAGATCATGGCATCTGGTCCCATCACTTCATGGGAAATAGATGGGGAAACAGTGGAAACAGTGGCTGACTTTACTTTGGGGGCTCCCAAATCACTGCAGATGGTGATTGTAGCCATGAAATTAAAAGATGCTTACTCCTTGGAAGGAAAGTTATGACCAACCAAGACAGCATATTTAAAAGCAGATATATTAGTTTGCCAACAAAGGTCTGTCTAGTCAAGGCTATGGTTTTTCCAGTAGTCATGTATGGATGTGAGAGTTGGAATATAAAGAAAACTGAGCACCAAAGAATTGATGCTTTTGAACTGTGGTGTTGGAGAAGACTCTTGAGAGTCCCTTGGACTTCAAGGAGATCCAACCAGTCCATCCTAAAGGAGATCAGTCCTGGGTGTTCATTGGAAGGACTGGTGTTGAAGCTGAAACTCCATTATTTGGCCACCTGATGGGAAGAGTTGACTCATTTGAAAAGACCCTGATGATGGGAAAGACTGAGGGCAGGAGAAGGGATGACAGAGGATGAGATGGTTGGATGGCATCACCAACTCCATGGACATGGATTTGGGTAGACTCCAGTGGTTGGTGATGGACAGGGAGGCCTGGCATGCTGCTGTTCAGGGGTTGCAAAGTGTCGGACATGACTGAGAGACTGAACTTAACTGAAATTCAATCACATTTGTCAATAAGGATATTCTGCTGCATCTGCCCGCAACAGATTATAAAAATTCTAAATCCTATGTGTTTTTTTTTTCCCCTGAGAAAGTAAATAAATAATTTAGATCAATATTCTAAACTCAGGCTCAGACTATATTTCTTTTTTTTTTTCTAATTGAAATGTAGCTGATTTACAATGTTGAGTTCTAGCTGGATAGAAAAGCTTGGGTAAAGGCAAGGCACTCCGTGCCAGTGGGTGTGAGTGCTAAGTCGCTTCAGTCATATTGGATTCTGGACTGTCGCCTTGCAGACTTCACTGTCCATGGGATTCTCCAGGCAAGAATGCTGGAGTGGATTGTCATGCTCTTCTCAGGGGATCTTCCAGACACAGGCCACATCTCATATGTCCTCTGCACTGGCAGGCAGATTCTTTACCACTAGCACCACTTGGGAAGTCTGTGCCAGTGGGTATCAGACCTCAGTTCCAGAACTCTGTGGATGTTGTCTCATACGGTAAGGTGTCCATAATTTGACTATATGAAGGCTTTCAAGGAGATTATTCTGGATTATGCAGGTGGGCCTAAATATGTCATGTGTTTTCATAAGAGAAAGATAGAGGGAAATTAGATACACACAGAGGGGAAGGAGATGAGAAGACTAAGGCAGGAGACAGTCATGAGTCAAGAAAAGCTGGAAAAGCAAGAGATGGATATGCCCTGTGTGTGTGTGTTAGTTGCTTAGTCGTGTCTGACTCTTTGCAACCCCATTGACTGTAGCCCACCAGGCCCCTCCATCCATGGGATTCTCCAGACAAGAGTACTGGAGTGGACTGCTGTTTCCTTCTCCATAGATATGCCGTGAGAGCCTTCCAAAGCTGTGTGGCCGATGGAAACTTCATCTTCAAGGTTTTCAACCTTTTTAACTTTTAGCCTTCAGAAATGTGAGAGAATACATTTCTGTGACTTGAAGCCACCAAGGTTGTACAAATTGATTAGAACAGCCACAGAAAACAAGTACATTCCTGAAACATTTGTGGAGGTAAAATGCTGATGTTAATGGCCAACAATGAATAAATACACAGCTCTTTCCCTGGGAATTTTTACTTTACTAGCCCCTAGTCAAAAGGAATGTCCTGACAATAAAATCTAAGGCATTTACAGAGAACCATGGTTCAAGTGGTAAAGAATCCGCCTGCAGTGCAACAGACAGGGTTTCAGTCCCTGGATTGGGAGGGAGGAAATGGCACCCCACTCCAGTGCTCTTGCTTGGAAAATCCCATGCACAGAGGAGCGTGGTGGGCTACAGTCCTTGGGATCGCACAGACAGACATGACTGAGCACCCATGCACAGGCAGGCCTGGTCATGAAGGGTAACATTTTGAGCAAGTCAGCTTTCAGGTAGTGCTTACGGTGGTGGCACCAGTGTTCCAGAGTGCCCGTGTGGTCTGGGCTGGTTATTCAAATCTTCAGAAGATCAATACCGACCATAACTGATGGAATTTTGGATGCTGAGAGAATAGGAGAGTTAGAGGGAACGGATTAAGTTCCTTCATTTGTTTCCTTCTTTTATTCATTCATGCACTTATCCAAGCAACAAAGAAGCCAATACCCTTTGATGTAGGAGATCGTCAGACTTGAGATTAACGAGTAAGGGCTTCGGGTGACACAGGCTGGGCTTCCACTCCTGTCTCTCTACTATGCTGAGATGACCTTGACAGAGTTAGGTGTTAGACTTGGCAAAGCCTTCATTTATTTAAAAAAACAAAAAGGGGGTGGATAATAATGTCTACCTTTCAGAGAGGTTACAAGGGCTAGATGAGAAGCTTATGCAAAGGATTGGAGGTGTTTTGGGGGTGCACTAAAAACTCAGTGCATGCATGTAGGTGGAGTCGCTCAATCATGTCTGACTCTTAGCAGCCACATGGACTGCAGCCCAGTCTCCTGTAGCCAGACTCCTCTGTCCAAGGGATTTCCCAGGCAAGAATACTGGGGTAAGTTGCCATTTCCTCCTCTAGGGGATTTTCTCAACCCAGGGATCAAACCCACATCTCCTTTTTCTCCTGCACTGGCAGGCAGATTCTTTACCAATGATTCATCTGGGAAGCCACTACTCAGTAATGTCCAGGTAGCACTATAGAGTACCTCCACTTATCGAGTTGTGGGCTCTTTCTATTTACTTTTAGTTGATTTATCAGGCATTGCAGTTGCCGCCTCCCCTGAAGGATTTTTGCCAGAGATAAATGTGAGACATGAGAACTTTTTTTCTTTTTTTTTTTTTTTAGGCGCCGCCACCAAACCGGAAGCGGGAGCGCTGGCGGCCGCTTCCGGCAGCTGCTCCCCTGCGCAGGCGCAGTCGCTTCGAGAACTTTTAAATTATAATGAAGTTATTCAGTGTAAGCTATGCTGTGTATGCAACCTACTTTGGGAGCACACGGATGAAAAGACCCATCCACATGGGCAAAGAATGGAGAGAGGAAGAGGAGGATCTGGAATGGCTTCAAGGAGACAGTGACTTTGAAGATGGATCTAGAAGACTGTGAACGA
The DNA here is from genome assembly GCA_917880005.1 of Nanger dama. Classification (NCBI taxonomy): domain Eukaryota; kingdom Metazoa; phylum Chordata; class Mammalia; order Artiodactyla; family Bovidae; genus Nanger; species Nanger dama. Next base: position 5,758,611 of record CAKJTW010000097.1, on the reverse strand, counting down.
CTTGATCTTGTGGAAGAGAAAACAACCACATGTGTTCCTAAAGATCTGTGATTACAGATTGTATGTCTATACTCATTTGCATAGGTTTATGCTTTGGAGCAAGGCTATCTTTTTTGCTTTTCATTTGTATTTTCTTCCTTCTGGATGGTAACTTGAGATAATAACCTACATCTTCTTGAAATAAAATTGTTAATTCTTGCCGAACTTTTCTTCTGTAATGTGAAGAATACCTAATCGGATTTCTTTGTGAATATTAGATACAATTTTACTTTATATGTATGTTTATAAATACATATAAACATCAAGCAGTGCCTGAAGCCAATAGCTGCTCAATAAATTTTACTTTTAATTCTCTTCTCTTCTATTTACCTCTTTTGCCTTTGCCTCTATACTGTAGAGCAGTTGGATTGGATTTCATGGTCTGGAACTTGAGGGCAACTTGACTTCCAAATTACTGTATCTCCCAGAGATCCTAGCACATACAGAGGGCTCTATGGGTGGTTGGCGATGGAAAGGAGAGAGAAGGAGCAGAGGAAGGACAGAGATGAAGAAAGCAAGAATGGTTCACATACTACTTTATGAAACCTGTGGTTCATAAAGCTATGGTTTTTCCAGTAGTCATGTATGGATGTGAGAGTTGGACCATAAAGAAAGCTGAGCACAGAAGAATTGATGCTTTTGAACGGTAGTATTGGAGAAAACTCTTGAGAGTCCCTTGGACTGCAAGGAGATCAAGCCAGTCCATCCTAAAGGAAATCAGTCCTGAATATTCATTGGAAGGACTGGTGCTGAAGCTGAAGCTCCACTACCTTGACCTCCTGAGGTGAAGAACTAACTCCTTGGAAAAGACTGTGATGCTGGGAAAAATTGAAGGCAGGAGGAGAAAGGGACAACAGATGATGAGATGGCTGGATGGCATCACCAACCTGATGGACGTGAGTTTGAGCAAGCTCCGGGAGTTGGTGATGGACAGGGAGGCCTGGCATGCTGCAGTCCATGGGGTCACAAAGAGTCAGACATGGCTGAGCAACTGAACTGAACTGTGCCCTGAAGAGTTATCTCCTTCTCCCCAAGGGAAAGGGCAAAATAACTTAGTTTTGTGGCATTAAGGGTTGTTTGTTGTTGTTTTTTTTTTTCCCCTGAGACTTGCACTTTTCTGACTAGGGTTTCTCATGTGTGTGTGTGCGTTATTTTATTTAATCCTCACAACATGCCCAAAGTCCCAGAGGTTAAAATCCCAGTCTGATTCCAGAATCTTCTCTTTCCATGGCATCATCCTGACCATCAGATACTGCTATTTCTCTAACAAGAAAACAGAACTATCAGAGAAAAAATTTGATTTCTTGTCCAATATCAGTTACTAATTGTGTGATCTCAGGTTGTTTACAGACTGTTACCTGTTGGTCCTCAGTTTCCTCTTTGTGTAATAACAATAATGCCTGCCATTGCTAACTTCTGCAAGATTGCTGTAAGGGTCTCATAGTATGAGTGTGTAAAGAAAAATAACCCTTGATAATTGTAAAGCTATAAACATGTGAAAACCTGTTACTGACATTCATACAAAGTGTCTATAACTGATACCAGATCCTTCACTGAGTAAGGAAGAAAGGGTGAAACAAGGAGAACAGAAGAGAGTCAAATACTCAGGCACAGAGGTAAAAGGGCATAACAACCTGCTGGGGACACCTGAAGGTCTTTCTTTGCTCCTTCATAGCTTTTCTGTCTGAACCAAGGCTGTCCAAACCTGATGTGATAATCTTTACTTTTCTGCATCCTGTCTTTGTGTATACCCAAGACTCCGGAATTCATAGACTGTTTCTCACCCCCAAACACATGCATCCATCCCTGGGGAGAAGATCCTTCCCTCTCCAAATATGTACAAAACCACCATCCCCAGCGCCGGCTGCGGGCTGACTGAGCTCAGGGCTATTCTGGGGCAGCCAGTTTGCATGCTGATAGGGGAGGATTAATGAGACAGTCTGCTCATCCATTGCAATTAGAAACAACACTGGAACTATTCTGGGGCTATTTCTATGCAGGGAACTTGAACTGCTCATCAGCCCTCCTCACTCCGAGACCTGTGGGTAATTAGGGCTGTGTTAAATATAGGAGAATCAGCCCAGAGCAGCCCCATCTGTGCTGGCGCCTTGGGTGCTGAGGATACACGGTGCCCTCAGCTAGCACTCCAAGAGCACTAAAAGAGGGATTTAGCAGCAACCTGGAGGATTTTGGTGTTGCTTAACTAAAGCTAAAAATGCCCTGGCCTTTTAGCCATGCATGGGCTGTCAGAGACAATTCAAGAGTGAAAAACCATGTCAGCCCCAGTAAAGCATCCTGATATTTATGGACCCTGAAGAGCCAAGCCCACAGGTTTGCCACCAGACCATTAAAAGGAGCAGTTCATCTCAGAACTGAGGGTGTGGAAGGAGTATTGCATAAGTCTATCATCCTTGTATCTCAACACGAACAACTTGAGGGACAGGGGCGAGCAAAGATGCATCCGTATTGCAACCGCCTGATGCCAAACAGCTGTGTGGACACTGGGTCATTATGAAGTGATTTTCTGTCCTTGTGAAAAGGTACTCTTAAGTCAGGAACTAACGGCACTCTGGATTTGAAAACTCGTAGCAGCCATTAAGTAATTTTCCCATGAGATTGCCAAGAGGCTGAAAAAGAACAGGTATTATTACCTCCATTTCTAAGATTTTATGATCATCTTTATTTTCTAAAAGTTGAAGTACGGACAGTAAAGTCAGGCCCACAGTAGGTCCAGAGAGAGCCACCTTGAACTCCTGTGGCCAGTCATCAACGTGGGATGGTCCTCACCTCCTTTTTCATGCTTTTTTCCTTTTTCTGTTTAGCACCATTGATTCACATTATTCTGTCTTCTAGCTTGCTGATCCATCTTTCTGTATCATTTAGTCTACTTTTGATTCCTTCCAGTGTATTTTTATATCAGATATTGCATTCTTCATCTCCATTTGGCTGTTCTTTTTATTTTCTAATTCTGTTTAAAATGTTGAATTTCTTGCTCTGTGCATCCATTTCACTCCCGAGATCTTTGATCATCTTTTCAGTCACTGCCCTGAACTCTTCCTCATATATAGATTGTCTGTTTCTACTTCACTTAGCTCTTCCTCTGGCATTTTAATTTGTTCCTTTGTCTGAAACATGTTCTTTCTAAAGACTGTGCTTTTCCATGGGTGGGTGGTGCTGGGTCTTGAGCCTTCTGGTGGGCTAAGCCATTAGACCTAAATTTCTTTTAACTATATAAGAGGAATTCTTAAGCATAGAATGTACTGTTTGATGTTCCAGGACATTCCAGTTGATATTTGTGCTGAGGAGAAAACATATTTATCCCCTTATATGAAAATAGTGGTAATGAAAAAAAAAAAAAAAGTTGACTTAAGTGCTCACTTCCTCTTTTGAGCTTCAGGTTTGTTCAATCATGAAATGATTCAGAAGGAAATAATTATAATTTAAATGCAACTTACAAAGATTATATAATCATATATGTTTTTAGAGAGCTCAGTAACCTCATGATAAAGACTTCAACTTTATCCTGGCACCAAAGACAAGTGGCTTTTAGGGAATTCTCTTCAAGATAAAGGATAAGTTGTTACATCTAATCCTTCCTACTACTAAGGAAAGAGGCACAGTGTCTAATAGTTTTTCTTGAATTTTACAGAACACATAGCCTCACTGGGCATGCTAATCCAAGATACCAAGTAACAGGAAAGGTTATGAATTTAATTAGAAAGAAAGAAAAGAAAGGGAGTGAAGTCGCTCAGTGGTGGCCAGCTCTTAGCGGCCCCATGGATTGTCAGGCCCCATGGAGCCTGACAGGCTCCTCCATCCATGAGATTTTCCAGACAAGAATACTTGAGTGGGCTGCTATTTCCTTCTCCAGAGGATCTTCCTACCCAGGGATGGAACCTGGGTCTCCCACACTGCAGGCAGACTCTTTCCCATCTGAGTCACCAGGGAGTAGGGCTCCTGATGTATTATGATTTACAGTAACAAATAAATATTTGGTCTTTGTTCCTGCTTTTGATATATAGAGCTCCTAAAACCCTTGGAATTTCCCATGGATGAGAGTGATACCGGTGCATTTTGTCATGCCAATGAGATAACTTTTGGAAAGCACCTAAGGATAGGGGCTAGGCATTAGGGAAACCAACCATGTAATTAAATAGCTGGAACTTTCAGCCCCACCCTAGACCTCTGGAGAGGAGAAAGAAGCTGGAGATTTAGTTCAATCACTAATGATTTAATCAGTTGTGCCAACATAACAAAACTTCTATAAAAACCCAAAAGGACAGGACTTGATGAACTTCTGGGCTAGTGAACACATGGAGATTTGGGAAGAATGGTGTGCTCTGAGAAGGCATGGAAGCTCTGTGCCCTTTTCCTATATCTTGCCCTTTGTATTCCTTCTACTTGGCCATTCCTAATAAACTGGTAATCTAGTAAGTCAAATTAAATCCAGGGAGGGTGTCATTGGAACTCACAATCTTCAGATAGTCATTCAGAAACACTGGTAATAACCTGGACTTGTGATTGATGTCTGGAGTGGGAGGGTATATTCTTGTAGGACTAAATCCTTAACCTGTGGCCCCTGGTGCTATCTCCAAAGAGACAGTGTCAGAATCTAGTTGAATTGTAGGACACCCAACTGGTTTCCAATAATAACTTGGTATGGTGAGGAAAAACCCACAGGTGTAGAAACTGAACTCCAGAATAAAAGAAGTATCTGCAATATTTCAAGGCTGTCCTAAAAGCTGCTCTATCTATACCCAGTACATCCATGGTGCTAGAAGGGTCTTTATTAGACAGAGATGGTTTATGAAGCCATTCATCTGGTAGGTGAATCATAGAGCAGCCATTTAGAATTTTGGAACCAAACTCTGACAGCTTCTTCAGGAAAATGTTATTTTTTTTGAATAACAGTTTGAAATTGAAAGCTTAATCATAGATCATTATTTTATAACACAACCTGTATTATTCATGAAAAAATGTGTTATTGACCCACTAAGTCTCTAAACTGGGCGGCAATAACATTATTTGATTGTCAAGTGGAGCTGCGCTATGTGAAATCAGATTCAAGTAAGTTAAATAAACAAGGGATCTTTCCCTGCTGCATCACTTCCTTGAACTCACAGTTATGGCTTCATGGAATGTTCTCTCTGACCAGTGGACTGAAAGAAAAATATCTGACCTTGATTGCAGAGTTTTGTATATCTCGATACCATCCTAAAATGAATGGCTACGTCACGACAGCCCCACTCGATGGGTGGCCAGGGAAGAGCAGTGAAGGAAAAATTTCCCAGTGGGCAGAACTTCCAGCAATACACCTGGTTGTTCATTTTGCCTGGGAGAGAGTCAGAGATATGGATCTCTGTTGCTTCCCAAGAAGTAGCTAATGGTTTAGATGGCTTCTTGGGGACTTGGAAGAAATATAATTGACAAATTGGAGACAGAAAAGTCTGGCGAATAAGTCAATGGACAGAACTCTCTGAATGGGCATAAGATGTACCATGTGAATGTTCAAAAGCTCACCCTCAGCATAGAAAGATTATAATAAGGGACAAGAAAATGTACTCTGTGAATCTCTGTCAAGTTTGGTTCTCTCAGTCACACCTGTCTTTAACCAGTGGCTCATGCACAAAATAACCAAGATGGAAGAGATGGAGGTTATGCACTCAGGAACATGAATTTCCACTCGCCATGGCGACTCTGCCACAGCCAACACTGAGCACCCAACTCACCCAAAGCAGAGACAAATACCAAGCCCCTGAAATAGAACCATTCCTAGGGTAATCAGCCAGCTATATGATATAGGTTAATTACATTGGAACTCTCCTGTTATGGAAGGGGCAGTGTTTTGTTCTCACTCTACAGAAACACACTCCTCATATGGATTAGACTTCACTTGCAATACTTTTGCCAAAATTAGTATCTGTGGACTTATAGAATTCTTATATCTTATTCACCATCATAGCATTCCACAATGCCTTGTTTCTGATGAAGGAACTTATTTTGCAGCACAGGAAGTGGGGTGACAGGCTCACACTTGTGGGATTTACTACTCTTCCTATGTTATCCATCATTCTGAAGCAGTAAAATAGTACTTTTGACATTTCAGTTATGGAGCTAGATGGAGGGAAAACTTTTCAGGGCTAGGGTAATGTCCTGCAAGATGCAGTAAATTTTTGAACATATATGTCAACAAATATATGTTGCTGTTTCTCCCTTATCCAAGATTCACAGGCCCAAAAAGAGCTGTAAATGCAAAAGTTTCCTCTCACTGTTACTCTTGGTGATCTGCTTGCAACATGTGTGCTACCTACTCTGCACCTGTGTGCTCTGCTGGTCTAGAAGTCTTAGTTTCCAAAGCACAGATGCGCCTGCTAGGGAGATCCAACAATGGCTCCATTATACTGGAAGTTGATACTATCTGCTGACTAATTTGGGCTCCTCATGCTAAAGGAAAACAACAGGCAAAGGATGGGGTTGCTGTATTTCTTGAATGGCTTGTGACTGCCAAGGGGACATCGGATTACTACAGGACTATGGGAGTAGGAAGAACTAAGTCTAGATGAAGGGCACCTCTTATGCTCTCATGTCTTACAACAAAAGGGCCCAATGCAGGTAGGACTACCAAAGGTTCAGATCCATCAAAAATGAAGATTTAGGTTATCCCAACAGCCAAGCAACTGTGAGCAGCTGAGATGCTTGTTGAGGACAAATGGGTAAATGGAATGGGTAGTAAAAGAAGGAAGTTACCATTATCACCTGTGACTACATGATCACTTGTAGAAATTAGGACAGTAAGAGTTATAAACATTTCTTACTTTGATATAAATATATTCGATTTATATTAACCAATTCTTTTTTCTCCTGTAGCTATTGTACCATCTAATATTAAATGTGGTTAATCTAGATTGTGTTCACCTATGGCTGATTCGTGTCAATGTATGGCAAAACAAATACAGTATTGTAATTAAAATAAATAAATTAATTAATTAAAAAATAAATAAATAAATGTGGTTAATCTTTGTATTAGTCTCCTTGGGCTATCATAACAAAGTCCCCAAAACTGAGTAACTAAAAGCAATAGAAATGTATTACCTTATAGTCTGGAGGCTTGAAGTCCAAAATCAAGGTGTTATCAGGGTTGGTTCTTTTGGAGACTCTGAGAATATGTTTCATGTCTCTCTCTAGCTTCTGGCAATATCCAGTAATCTTCGGGGCTCCTTAACTCTTAGATGAATCACTCCAGTCTCCATCTCCCTAGTTATATGACTTTGGTTCCTCTGTGTGTGTCCAAATCACCCTTTTATAAGAGGGATTGGTCCAATTATACCAGTAATTGTATTAGCTCCCATCCTAATCCAATATGACCTTTTAAAACCTTGATTACATCTGCAATTATGCTATTTTCAAATAAGATCGCATTTACAAGGTCTGAAATTAAAACTTCAAAAACATCTTTTTGGCAAACACAGTTCAATCTACAATATCCCTGTATCTCAGTATTTAAATTACAGGGTTTCAAAGAGAGTAGATCTCAAGTACAAGAGAAATGATTGCCCTCAAATGAATAAAGTAACACATGGGATTATGCACTCTCATTTGGAGAGAGGATTAGTGTCTCTTCAATTGTAGAAGTGATAGCTGCATCTTCTTAGGTGGAAACATCACTTTCTAATGTCTTTGTCTGGAAGTTATACATATATGGTTGAGAGAAGTGTAAATGGATAGCAAGTTGGCAAAGGATAGACTGGTGGTTTTGTGAAAGATCAACTTAGCTGAATAGGATATTGCATTTCCCAGAATTCCTCTGTCTATTTCATGCTGGGATGAGGCTCACCTTAAAAGAAGTCTGCATGAGCCTGGAACACAGAAGTGAAGCAGCAGCCATTATACTGTGAAGAGGGCACCGATGACTATTGCAACCAAAGCACGTTTTCCCCGGCCTGGAAACTCACCTTGGCTTAGGGCCATAACTGTGACCGCAGCTCTTAAAGCTATGTCCAGATCTCCTCTTTTGCTTCATAAGTCCTGCACCATGGTCAGCAACATGAGAAAGGATACATGGTACATGGTCAGCAACATGGGAAAGGATACTTCCGGGTACTGGATACTTCTAAGTCACCTACATCATGGAAGTTTGTAAAAGGCAAAAGTGGGCACTATTTTTTTCCACATAACTACAGTTCTTCCTGGTTTGCCTTTACTTTATGGCCATCTTTTCTCCCTGTTAGCTCTGTTGAGCGACAGAGACATGGACCATCATCATCAAACATGGAGGCAATACACTGCCATTGACTTCTTCACTATAGCACACAGTTGTCTAACCCTGTGTATCTTAAACCAAACACTGGCAAACTTTGTCACAAAGGAGGAAATCAGGAACAATGGAAAGCACTGGCATTCATAGTCTACAATCTCCATAAAGTCAGAAAATCTTCTACAGATAGGTTTTGGACAGTTATTTCTAAATACCTTCTTATTGCCTTTCTGGATCCTTACTCGTCATTTTGATGCTCTCCTCCACCCACATCCACACATTATGACTGTCTCCAATGAGAGCTTAAAAACAAATATCAACCCATATTTCTGGAGGTTGGATGTTACAATGCTTGGGGAATAAAATATAACGTGTTATGGCTTATTTATAAGAGCCTACTTACAATCAGGGTGACACCCATATTTCTTGATTTCTATTCAGTTTTACTCGCCAAACTTCTCATCTTCCAGAAGACTAGTTAGAGCAATTTACCAGCATTCTATCTTATTCAACTTCTGAAGTGTGATTTAGTTTTCCTAGTTCTATATAGTTTTTGTTTGTTTTACTATAAACTCCCATTTTCTCCTGCTCCCCATATTTTATCACCTTTCAAAGGGTTGTCTTTTCTCATTAACCATCAACATGTGGTTTGGCAGACATATGCATTTCCTCTTTCATATCTTCCCTTGTACATGTCCTCCTTTGTCAGCTTCCCCACCACATGTCCTGCCTTACATGTCCTTTTCCAAAAGTTGCTACCACAAGCTCTTCCATGAAATGTGAACTCTACATCTGGGTTAATATTCATTGATTGGAAACATTAACTGGGGCGGGGAGTGCTTATAGAGGAGCTGAAGCTACTATTCTGTTTAATGTAAAGCAGCAATGCCTGTGGGTTTTTTTTTTTTTTTTTTTTTTAGATATGTTACAGATTCATTCTACTGTTAAATTAATCCAGCATGAAACAATTCTTGCTGGACTCAGAGAATAATATGTGCATGAGTAATTCAGAGACCCTGCTTCTCAGGAAGACAACAATGAATTCCCAGCTCAGTCCAAAGCTCCAAGACAACAAATGAGGCTCAGAACTTGTAACAGAGCAGAACCGTATGGGACCTTCCCAGGCAAACTCCTCCCTCATATCCTTGGCTTAGATCCTTTTGAAGTGCTTAGATGATAGTATTGACACACATTTCCTGAGTTGTTTCACAGATGCTAAAATCACCGTCAAAGAGAAGAAATTAACTGCTTGATGGTCATAAGCACACAGCCCCCAGACCTACTGTCACCTAAGCAATGATGTTAAGCTCTGTGACACTGCACTATTACCTCACCATCAATCGATCAGAGAATTGCACAAGCTGATCACATACCTCAGGACTCCAGTTCCTTACCTTGTTCTTAAAAATGCTTTGCTGAAACCCATCTAGGAGTTTGGGTGTTTTAAGCACCAGCTGCCCTGACTCCTTCCCTGACACCTTGCAATAAACACTGCACTTTCCTTCACCACATCCTGGTGTCAACAGATGGCCTTTACTACTTGAGGGTGAGCAAACCAATAAGTTTGACTCAGTAACAAAACCTGGGGAGTCTGGTTTCTAGTGCAATGGCTTGGTTAATCCATGTAAATTTCACGAAGTGGTTAACATTCCTCATGAAGAAACAGAGGCTACGTGATTCAAAACAGATTAGTAAAATAAAGATGAGTTTCTCAGAATTCTTGGTATGCTCATTGGCAGAATTCCTATCTGCCTTAGGACAATCTTGCTCTCAAAAGCATAAAGTTATAAAGTTCAAAAATCATAAATTATTTCCATATTTTGCTCAAGAAACTATAGCAATTCTTATTTTGTTAAAAAGAAAAAAATGGGGAATAAAACTCACACTATCAGAATTTTAATATTTGGACTTAGAATAAAGAAAAAGAAATATATAGTAAATCATGATATATTTTAAATCCCTAACTACACATCAATCCCACTCCTTAAATACGTTCTAGCACCAAGAAAATTGTTAAGACTGAAGAGTAGAAAAAAGCATAAGATAAATTTGCCTTTCACATTATTAATGCTTTGTAATAAACCAAACTAAGTCAAAGCAACCTTCAGTTAATTCTTGTTAAATTCAGTTTCTACTTTTCTAATCAAACAAGAAGTTAAATCACTTCTAATAGAAAAGCTATTTTTAAAATGTCAAAAATATTTTGTTATAACACTGGTCAGCAAATGTTCACAAGGATATTATGTCCAAATGTACTCATATAGAATTGGAAATTTCAAAATCATTCTACTTTTTTACTCACCTTGGGCAAATTTTAATTTGCTGTGAATCCTCCCTACGGCCAGCTCCCCGGAGGCTTCTATTTTTAAGAAAACATAGAAAACATTTGATTTGTGTTCTCACCCTACCCACTCCCTACTCTTCTGTGGACTGGGAACCCATGGAATACCAACTATGTATTAACCAAGTGTGATGGGGAAGCTGTACTTACGAAGTTGACTTCAGTTTGCTGGCAGAAAAGTAGGAAACAGCAGTGTGTTGCGGTGCATACAAAGATGCCAAGTGGGTAAATGACAATGGAAGGGGGATATGGATCAAAGAGCCACTGGGGAGATCAGAGAATTCTAACCAATCAGTCTGGCAGTGACCTGGTCACCAAGGCTCAAAGGCTGGTGTAAAACCTCACACCTTTTTCAAGGAGATTACCTGAGGTTTCCCTTTTGTAAGAGGAATTACACTGGCAGAAGGGGATGGCAGGACTGTGACAGTAGAGGGGACCATGACCTGGCCGACTAGAGCTTTTTCATTTCCTCGTTAATTCTCTCTGCTTCCCACTGAGGCCAGAAAATATTTCCTTTCCCTCATCTCTCTATCCCTGTATCAAAAATGTGTGTTTACTTTCAGTTACGTTACATGGACAGCTTACAAGAGGTAACAGATGTTTGAACTTGAAGAAAAGATGAAAAAGACACATTTCCAAATGATTTCCATTTATATAATGAAAATAAAATTTTTACACAATCAACAGAAACACACCAAGTTTTTTGCCGAAAAATATTTTTAAATAAATTTTTGTCTTTTTTTTTTTACATTCTGATATACATATGTAACAAGGTTTATGGCACTGTAACCAGAATCAAATCAAAGAGAAAGAAAATAAAAAGGAAAAAGCGGGAAAGAAAGTAACTGGTTTTGTTTAATTCCTTTCTATCTCCAAGCTGGCAACTTAGCACTATTTGTCTATTTTTCAGCTGCCAGCTCTAACTCATTTGCACACTCAAAACACCATATTATTGCACAAGAAGCCAATGAAGGCATATGGTATAATGGTCAGTTCCTTGCTATTTGAAAAAAAAAAATCTCTTAAACACAGAGAGGGAAGAAAAGTAATCCAGAGTATGAAACACACAAAATCAACAGTATCCTTTGTTTCTTTAAAGAATGTGAAGGGTTCTTAGACCACTTAAGCTGCCCTGGTCTTCTCTTTGCACCAGTGAGCACAGCAGGGCTTGGTTTGGTTGGGTTTTTGTTTTCTGTAAGGACAGGTCAGGCAGATCCTAGGTCTTCATGATTCAATGTCTTTTCTACTTACTTTGGGTTCTTTTAATTGGTTTAAAGTGTAGTATCTTCGGTCTATGAACCTGCACAGACTAGTTAATCATAAACTCTACAAATAGCTTAAAAGGAAAAGGGGGAAGAAACAGGTTTTATATTTTTATTGTTGGCTTAAAAAATTACTTCTTTAGACTCCCTGCTTTGTCAGTTGGTGGGAAGTAAATCTCAACAGCATCAAAAGTTAAATTCTCACACTGGTTAAAAATAAAGTTTTTAAACAAGTTTGCTTCCATTCACAAACTTTACCCCCATCTAAAAAAAAAAAAGAAAAAGAAAAAAAGAAAAGATAGAATCCATATTCCTTCCTCTTCATCTCCTAAAGGAGAACAGTCATCCTTTCCAGCCAGACTGTGGTCACACAACTGTCTCCACACCCATCAGCTTTGGTGTAAGGATTCGCGAGCGTCACACCGTTGTTCAGGTCTTCCTCAAACTCCAGCAACTGCCCCATGAAGTTAAGGTTTGGGGAAATAATTGGTCGTTTGCCTTTGACAAATTTGTAAGCATCAGTCATGGTCATCCGCGTGTGCTTCATCAAGTAAGCGATGACGATGGTGGCCGAGCGGGACACCCCTGCCTGACAGTGGATGAGCAGCCCCTTCCCACACTGGTGAGCTTCCTCTGGAATGAGAGAGAAAAGCAAGAGGGGCAGGGAAGGGGAAAGAGAGATGGAAGGAGAGAGGTTAATGTTGATCTAGACTGGATGCTCTCATATTTTGTAGAGAAAGATGACATTAAAATGGTTTGGAAACCAAGTATAATTTCCTATTGAATTGTGTCTGTTTATGTCACAACCTCCAGAACTAGCTAAAAGCAACATTAGCTTGAATAAGAAGCTTTTATTTCTACATTTAGAGAGAAGACTAGGTGAAAGAGTCATTCACCATAATAGTGGACTTCTCAGGTGATGGTCAACTGAGGAACAAGCCATGACATAATCAGCCTAAATGTTAAACAAGTCGCTAGTGAAGTAGACCCTTCTGATTAAGGATGTTAATTCCCATTGTCACACTCTGTCATTTATCAAAACTAGTGTTATTAACAAAGTCTCTCCCACCTGTGATAGAGAAAAAGCACTTCGTTTTTTATATTGTAGAACTGCTCCGTACAGGAACTACTACAGATAAGAGTTTCTAAATAGATAAGAGTTTCAGTCTTAGGAAATGCTGAAGGAGGTTAAAGGAACAAAACTAGAAAGTCACTATGTTCAGCATCTTACCCAAAAACCCTATTGTTGCAGAACTAAAGACTTGCAGAACTCAGGCACTGGGTGCCACCTGCATCTGAACTGTCCAATCCCCTCACAGCCATACATGTTGTTCTAACTTGGTAATGAGATGGATGACGGAGGAATTTGAGTGCTGGCTCAGAATCCAGGGCAACCAAAAAATATAACACTTTAAAGGGGGGTTTTAGATATATTAAAAACCCAGGAGAACAGCTTGGGCACTGCCTGAATGGATTCTTAGTGACACTTCTAAACTATTGGGTTGGCCAGAAAGTTCGTTTGGGTTCTTAGAGTATACAAACACCCAAACAAACTTTTGACCAACCCAATAAAAGTCATCCCAAAGAGAGCATCCCTGATAACTATACCCATTAGAAGACTGGGAAAGGAGTACGTAAAGGAGAGCCACATTTTAACATAAACTACTTCTACTGGTTACCCACTCATAGATCAACAAAACAAACATTGTGCAAATTTTCAACTTAAAAATTCAGAGATTTGACTTACTTCTCATAGATAACAGTATTTTACAAAAGCACCTCCTGTTTTCAATTTCTTCTTTTTAGCACACACTATTTAACGGCCTCCACCCCAAGATTGGGAAGCATGGGGGTAAAGAAGATGAGCCACAAAGGGCTAGGTCTGGCCATGGTTCCACCTTGTCGAGGAACTTGCCTGAATTCTGTAACTCCTCAGAGGCTCAATCCTCCTATCTGAATAAAGGGATAATACTAACCAGGTACAGGGGAATAGAGGACTAATATCAGCCACCAAAGGAATAACCGTCATAATTAAATCCTAAACCTAGACTCTGTTTAGTTTACATCAGACTCTCTATGAATGCTCTTATGTTTCTAAAACGGGGTGTGTTTTTCTTAAAGCAAGACTGTAAGATTTCAGTTTACCCAATGATATAACAATGAAAATTTAAAAATTGTGCCTGTGCGGAGTGTGATGTGGAACTGTTTCCAGGCTTTAATGCTATTTACTTTATTTGGTTTTGTTTTCTTTCTAAAAAACCAGGTGAGCCTGAATAATTTATAAGGAATGTGGTTGCTTTGATTGAAATCCTCTTAGACCCTAAGCACATCTTATGCTATTCATTAAATAGAAAATAATTTCTTAACTTCCCCCAACTGGAACTAAGACAAAAAATTGCACTCATGATATCATATGTCAACCAGGAAGTTCCTCATCTACTTGGATGAAAACTTTTCTCCCTTAGGGCTCAAGGTTTGCTTCAGATATCATTAATAAAGAATGCAAGGTATCTTTCCATCCACAAGCATTATGCATTAGAACTACTGTAACATTTGACTTACAGAAAAATCCAAACAAATTTTTTGGCCAACCCAATAATAGAGCCTTGTAAACACTGCCCACGCTTCTGGCCCCAGTGTCTGGCCTTAGAGTCAAGAGCATTAGGCTCTGGTCCCTTCTCCAACACTAAAGTTCCTACAATCTAGGAGAAGTCACTTTACTTTTCTGAGTTTAGTGGCCACTCAGAATTTCCTTCCAGACTGAACATTTCATAGCCCTGCCAAACCAGGCAAGATTAGCAAGAAAATGCCTGGGCCAAGTGACCAGAGCTGCCAACTCTACAGCAAATCTTCAATGGCTGATAAATCCGAGTTTTTTTCTTTCTTTCTTTCTTTCTTTTTTTTTTTCCTGACAAAGGAGCAGTGACATGAGTGCATTCTTCCTGAGACAGAGGCCAGTGACAACCTGCTACAATATTTAGGAAAAGGACTGGGTCACTCTTTTGTAGTAAGAAAGACTGGAGTCACTTGAGAAAAAAATTTTTTGAGTACCAGGTCCTCTCCAAGTGATCATTTAAGCCTTGAGACAGTCTGAGGCTTAGAAGCAACAAAAGTGAAAGTTGAGGATTAGGGTTAGGCTGGTCATTGCTTCCCTGTGGAGATTAAAGCCTGCTGCTGCTAGAATTTTCTCTCCTTGGGAACTACATGGGCTATACCATTTGATCTTTCCTACTTCAGTGAGCCTGGATGAACTAAGGAAACCCAGTATCATCTCATGAGCACTCAACTTCACACCCTTTGGCTACACAACTATTTAGAATGGAGAGACAAAGCAAACGGAAGGGGAATACTACTCCCCACTCCCCCACCACCTTTGCACTGATGTGATACATAAAGATGTTCACTATAGCACTATGTTTCTGAAAAATATCCTTCAGAAAAGATCCTTCAGCAAATGCTACCTTGACCTCAAGCAGTGGCAATTAACTCAAGGCAAGGGAGACACGGATGAGCTTAGAAGCCCGAGTGGTACTTACAATACAGCCAGCACCCAGTACCCGCAGGGCATTGGTTCCTGCATCCCTCTACTCCTGTGGATAAAATCCATGGATGTCCAAGTCCCTTTACGTAAAACGGCACAGTACAATCAGCCCTCCATATCCTGCAGAGGTGGAACCTGTGGATACGGTGCTGTGCTGTGCTTAGTCGCTCAGTCGTGTACAACTCTTTGCGACTCCATGGATTGCAGCCTGCCAGGCTCCTCTGCCCATGGGGATTCTCCAAGCAAGCATATTGGAGTAGGTTGCCATGCCCTCCTCCAGGGGATCTTCGTAACCCAGGTCTCCCCCATCACAGGTCTGAGACACCTTTACTGTCTGAGACACCAGGGAAGCCCACCAGAGGGCAGGCTATATTTAACTCCCTACAAGATGCCAAGAAATCTCAGTAGACCATATACCCAGGCACCTGTTTTGGCCACCAACTGCTTCCTTTCTACCAATTCTTTTGAGATGACGTCATAGAACATCTCAATGCTGACCCCTGCCACTTTTTCACTAGGAACTAGAGACATGAGGTGGTCTCACTGAATGGATTCCCAACCCAGTTGAATGACTGTACTTTGATAACCATGGCTCCAAAACACTTGCTGGGTTATGACTTAGGAGAATACTCTGCACCAGGTGGGGGAGCCCAAAAACACTTCCGCGGAGCTTTTCTGCAACTCAGGCAGAAATCTTGGACCTGATATCAAAGCAAAAAAGCTGGAGGGAAAAGGAAGGCAGAAGACGAGACTTCCCGCGGGAGATAGTTACCGATGAACTCAAAAGCCTCTTCAAAGTACTGCCGTAGGTTCTGCTTGTTGCTGTCGGTGGCCGGCAGCCGCTTGTAGTTGAACAGGCCTTTCTCGTAGTGGTAGAGGGGCAGGTGGGTGGTGACGTTGATGACATAGCCGATGTTTAGCCGCTGCATCGTGTCCAGGTCCTGAGCATCCTGCTCGTTGCCAAGGAACAGGAAGGGCAAGATGGGTGTCAGCTCCGCGTTCTCGATGTCGGGGGTGCTGGGGATGGACTGAGGTAGCATGCTCGAGGCCGCAGACGCGCCGCCCCCACCTCCCGGCACTCTTGGAGCTGGAGGGAGTTATCACAGAGGTTTTCATGGTTCTGCTTAAAACTGCTAAGTCCACCTGGAACACAAACACAGGAAGTGAGAATGACTCCCTCCTCGAACTTCAGAGCTGGCCGAAGAATGAATGTGTGTTGTTGCTTATTGCATTTATTAGAAAGAAAATCAAAACACAAACGAAAGTCTGTTGGGAGACCCAGGACAAATTTCTGAGGCTGCATGCAGTACTTTGGAATTGTGCCTTTTATACCAACCGGGGCATGTTCCCCTGGAAAGAGTTCCACGAAGCATCAGATAATTTCATTAGCTGCACATTTGATCTGCTCCTAAGAGTCATATGCTCAGTGGCCTATATACAGCCTTGCACTTTAGGAGCCCAGGAAGGCACAGATGACTTCCTCGGGTGTAGAGTTTCTGCCAGTAACTAACTGGGTAGTGGAGGTGTGTGACTTGCACCCTTTGTAAGCTCACCTCACCCAGAAGGCTAAGTTTGCTCCCAAACAAGAGAGTGGTTATAAGCAAGGACCTTAGAAGAACCCAGATTATCTTGGTTATAATCCCAGTTCCACCACTTCCTGGGTCTGTGATCTGGATAAGTTAATTTCTCTCTCGGCCTCAAATTCCCCATCTGTAAAATGAGGGTAATGGCATATACCTCTTAGTGTGATTAGGAATCTGGTATACAGGGATCTGGAGGAGGCAATGGCACCCCACTCCAGTACTCTTGCCTGGAAACTCCCATGGACGGAGAAGCCTGGTAGGCTGCAGTCCATGAGAGCGCTAAGAGTTGGACTCGACTGAGCGACTTTACTTTCACTTTCATGCACTGGAGAAGGAAATGGCAAGCCACTCCAGTGTTCTTGCCTGGAGAATCCCAGGGACAGCGGAGCCTGCTGGGCTGCTGTCTCTGGGCTCGCACAGAGTCAGACACGACCGAAGAGACTTAGCAGCAGCAGCAGCATATAGGGATCCATACAAAGTATGCAAACCTCCTCCTCATCAAATGCAGTATCATTTATGGGAATATATATCTTAAGGAAAACATCTGACCAAAGATACCCAGCTCAATACATAAAGATGTTCACTACAGCAGTATCTGTTTTCTAGAAAGGCCAAGTAAAAAACAAAAACATTTTTGAAAAGAGAAAAGTTGTGAGTCACCCAAGTGCAATATTATGTAGCCATTCAAAGTTGTGAAAGGAATACGAAAATAAAGAATATGTTTCTATTTAATATTAAATGAAAAAAGCTGGTTCAAAAATGTTCACCATCTACATGATCAAAAGCTAAAGAACCATGCAAAAAGAGCACTAGTTTAAATTAGGAAAAGTATGGATTATAGTCTATTGCTTAAACTTGTTTCTTTAATATTTGTTAGATGTGTTTGTGGGTAAGCCCAAAGGATTTTTATGAGGGTCAAATTACACAATGTACATGTAAGGGCTATGAAATCAGAGTGGACAGTATTACATACTTAGCGAGCCCTAATTCTTATCAGTCAGATACACTCTGGCCTTGCCTTTGAACACAGGCAGAAGCTGGAGATCTCCCAGAAGCTGAAAGTCATCAGAACACAACATTTACCACTCCCCCTCTCCTCCAGACAGATGCCTTACTTCTCTCTTGATAGTTTGAGGAGATAAGAGAGGAAACATAAGTGTGAACAGGATATGGTTGTGTTAAAATAAATAAAAGGAAGTCGAACTGTTCACCAGTTTCTGAATCTATGTCCTTCTCCATTTCAGGTCTCATCTCTGCCAGCCACATCAAGAAGCTCCAGGCTGTACCCCAGACCAAGTCTCAGCGCTATTCACAGCCAGTGCACACAAGTTGTAAAAACCCAGTAAATCATTATTTTCATTAAGATGCAGCCATGACTCAAAGACGATTTGAAAGGAATAGTATCATGACCATATGTGTCTAAACCTATTTGAAATGAAAAACAAGAGCTACAAATTCATTTTAATTAATTTCTAGAATTAAACTCTGCCTTTACATCTTATTAGTTTATTCTGCTATGAAATAATGATTAAAATAAAAAGTTTGTCTGGATCCAAAGGGATCATTTTTCAAGCAGACGGAAGAAATGGAGATTACCAGAAAAAACTTCATTAGTGAATATACCTAAACAAGAATTTGAAATTACCGTCACCAACACAAGCTCCACGAAAGAGACTGTAGAGTTATTTAGAAGTCTGCTCAGCTTTGGCTCCATAAAATCCTACTAAACAGTTCCACACCAGTTCTGTGATGGGAACCTAATTCACTTTTTTTTTCTTAAGAAAAAGACAGTTGTTACACTTTTCCATATAAGATGAGAGGACAGAACAACAAAACAAACTCAAAAGAAGCCTTTAGGGGTTGGTGGGGGAGACTTTTCTGTGTTCTTATTTAGGGTACTCAAGCTGTAATTTGTCTTAAAAGCAGCTAGTTTGGAGGGAAAACAAAAAAACAAAAACTGCACGCCAGAAAACCACACACACAGAAAAAAAAGCAGCATAGAGCTTTTTAAAATTCTGTCTCTACACCTCCTTCCCCAATGACATCAGCTGGAGACTCCCCACCTGCCCAGTTGCCATAGCAGTTACACAAAGACATACAATGACATCAGTTGGCATGATATCAGCTCTTTGAGTGCAAACAATACAAGAAGAACTACTTTGTTTAAGGCCTTTGGTGCAACTGTGTTCTGGGGAGCCAATGACGTAATGCTAACAGGTGGCATGAGCCTTCCATTTGCCTAATGGGGGAAAAAGCCCATGGGGGAGGGGAAGCGAGGGAATTGGAGACAGACAGACACAAAATGCTCAGGATCCCAGGGGGTGTTCATGTGCGAAATTATATGTATGTTTAAGCCATGTGGGAACTCTGTTCATCGAATCTTTGGAGGCAGATAGAAAAGGAAATATTCTAATTCACACGTATTAACTATACAAGGAAATGCTCTTTGAGGGATATGAACAAACAGTCTGTTCAACTGCCAGTCTGCTGACCAGCGTCAGCATCAGTTCTCCCTAAGGGTCATGCACAGCAAGATACTGCAGTTAAAGAA
The DNA here is from genome assembly GCA_917880005.1 of Nanger dama. Lineage (NCBI taxonomy): Eukaryota > Metazoa > Chordata > Mammalia > Artiodactyla > Bovidae > Nanger > Nanger dama. Next base: position 5,739,040 of record CAKJTW010000097.1, on the reverse strand, counting down.
CTCTGAGGATGGTGCTTACAGCAAAATGAACCAGTAGAATCTCATAGTAGTGGCTTTGAGAGAGATGTCTGTAGGGAGGACTGTTTTCTTTCTTAGGGGTTTGGAAGTGAAGGGAAGGAGGAGGGCTCATGTGGTTCTCTCTTCCAATGACTTTCCCTCCACCCTACCTCACTACATCCCATAGAAGCTGAACAGACTGGTCACTTCATGAGGAGTTTTGATTATTTTGTATTTGTTAGGACAACATAGGAGCATTACAAGATGACAACTAACAACTGAAGAGGAGGCAGTGTAGCATGGTAGTTAAGAGAAGGGTGAGAGACAGTCAAATACAGACTGCAACTGTGATTCTGTCTCATGAGAGTTGTAAGCCCTGGTACAAATCTCTTCCTCATTAAGCCTCAGTTTACTGATCTGTGAAGTGGGCATAATATCACCTACCCAAAGAATTGTGGTATAGGATACCTATGTAAACATATGATCTGGCATTTGATAAATAATATTTCATTACTACAATGTCATCATTGCTGCTGCCCTCACCTTCAGCAGATCTGCTGACTCTGAAGTTTGTGAGAACCCTCAACGCAGTGCAGTGATTCTGAGGCCAGACTACTCAGCCTGAATCCCAGCACTGCCAAACACCAGCAATGAGACCTTGTACAAGGTCCTTACCTCTCGGCTTCTCTGTTTCCCATAGATGAAACAGGGTTACCTACATTATCGACAGTCTTGAGAATTAAACTGATTTATAAGAATAAAGTATTTTGAAACAACATATAGCACATATTAAGCACTTTTTTCATTACTTTGGAAAACTATCATTTTAAAGATCTAAAAAAAATTCTAAGACAAATACCATGTGATATCACTTATATGTGGAATATAAAATGACACAAATGAATCGATCTATGAAACAGAAACAGAATCATGGATAGAGAACAGACTGGCAGTTGCCAAGGGGGAGGAATTTGGGGGAGGGGTGGAGTGTGAGGTTGGGGTTAGCAGATGTAAACTTTTATATGGAATGGATAAACAACAAAGTCCTACTGTATAACATAGAGGACTATATTCAATATCCTATGATGAACCATAATGGAAATGAAAATTTTTAAAAGAATGTGTATATAGGTGTAATTGAATCACTTTGCTATACACCAGGAATTAATACAACATTGTAAATCAACTATACTTTCATAAAAAAAAAACTAGATATCTCAAAAAAAAATCTAAATAAGCCAGAAAAGGAGGAAAAATAAAATACAAACTGAATGAATAAAAGAGCTTTAAGATATGAGGTTATAATCCAGAAAAAAATCTGCTTAATATAAAGACTCTAAATGATAAATAAGCTAATGTTCCAGAGTTTTTATTTTAAAAGTTTATTGAAAAGAACTAGGAACCAAGGTATCTGAGCAATTTTATAGTTTAAATAATATACTTTTATTATAACAAAAGCAACAGCATCCCATCTTTCCTAAACAATGAAATCTGATTTCATTTTCTTTGTCCTAGCTTTCCCAAGACAAGTCTGCATGTCTTTGGATTCCTGGTTTTGCCAGAGGAGAATTGAGTGTTTTCAATAAAATCCCTTTCTCCCCTCCCTCCCCTTCTCTCTCCTGTGCCCCCAAGTCCCACGTTGAGTGATCTCTACAGACACAAAACGGCTGGCAGTTATCAGTGCAAAAACTTCCCAGGCCTGAGCAACAGAACTGGGGGCAAACATTTCAAACCTTATCTCAAAACCAGGTTCTCTGCCAAAATGAGTATGGTCAGCATGTGGATTCTGAATGGCAACAACAAAGAACACACAGCACCCCCCCAAAACATGTAAAAATGCAACTGGCGCGTTTCCTCCAACAGAAGGTCAGTGAGGTGAGAGCGGCACTGAAGCAGTGGATTCTAGCTGAAGTGGGAAACCCCTCTCTATAGATGCATTTCAGCTCCGGGAGCTGTTTGGGCTATCCCAGCCGGAGAAAGACAAGAGCCCTCTGTAATGCGATGCAGAAGCAGTGCTCTGGGTGGCAAATTAAAGAAACTGCATCCAAATGCAGAATCTATAAGCAAGACATTTCCATCTTTCAAAGATGACCAGCACTTTGACACACCAGCTTTTTGGCTGTACGCTAAGTTGAACAGAGAGCATTTTCCAGAAATCGAATGAAAATGCTCTCACTGAAGGTCAGCAAATGGCATGAACATCCAAAGAAAAGTGGAAGAGAATGCAAGATGGACTTTGCTACAAGCCTGCTGCGAGCATATTCATTGTCATTTTTTGTTGTCTAGATTTTCTTACTGGGTAACTAGTTTTTAAAGTAAAGCAGTGCTTGATGATAGTGGTTAATAAGAACATAGACTCTGGAGCCAGACTGCTTGTGCTGAGAATCATGGTTTCCCTCCTAACTAGCTGTGTTACCTTGGTGAGTTATTAACACCTCTGCACCTCAACTTCCACACCCATTATGTGGAGCTAACAGTAGTGTTTATGTCATAGAGCCCTTAATATGGATAAGATACTACATGAGTTATTACCACTATAAATGAGAAAGCGATTGTTAGAAAATGGGCCCTTATGGATACTATTTTGTGGGCTGTGGAAACTGGAGTCCATCTGAGCAAACTCTCAAGATCCTATTCTCACAAAGCCTGAATAAATTGGAGCTGACGTCAGGCTTCCAGATTTGAAAGTCTCAAAGACAGAAGATGGGGTGGGTGGGTAGGGGGAGTGGGGGTGGAGGTGGGGGATTGTTTTATACTTTTCAGGGAAGAAAATCACCCACTTTAACAGGAGAAAGGGATATTTAGAATATTATAGGATACTCGGCATATAATCCAGATCCACAAAGATTACTTCTACCTCTTATTCTGTAAGAAATTGTCTTCATAAGTCATAGATGCAACAGGGGATTTTATAGTAGGAATGGTTTCAAGTTCAATACCAGAAGGTATCACCTAAACTGTTTTATAATCAGTTGTATCCCCAGGGAATGCATATCCTTTCCTAAGGGAGGTGGCATGCAAGAGGGAGAACGAGTCAAAAGTACTGTGTCACCAGGTGTAAGGTAAGAACAAAAGGGATAAAAGAAATGACTTTGTTACCAGGGGAAGAGAGAAACTTAGAAGGCTGAGTCCAGCAGTGTTGCTGGTGGAGACTGTGAGTCAGAGAAGAGTATCCCTATGACCCTTACCATGCTGTCATTTCATTGCTTACATGTGAACTGTCCAATGTGTGAAAAAAAAAATAAGCAACAAGCTACCATAAAGGTTAAAACTCTTTAAGAAAAATTAGGATCTTGAATTCAAAGGAGCACATTTTTATTATTTGGGCAATATCTGTTTTCCGCGAAGATATATCTGTTCATTTGTTAGTCCCTTGCCTCAATGATTTTTACTTTCTGGTCTCTCTAATAGGAGATATAAGTTCTCTACAGATGTATTTTAAAAGCCAACTGTAGGAGGTAGTCTGTTATATATCAGGCATGAGGGAAAGAGTACAGGAATAACCTGATTTAAATCCCTTTGTACACAGAACTTAGCTACATGTTATAGGAAGATTTGTTGATATGTTTGATACCAATTAACTGTAGGTAAGAGATCAATCTCTCAGTCATGGATGAGTGATCAATCTCTTTTGGAAATAATTTAGGTAAGTTAAAAGATATGTAAAAGGATCTCTCTGTTGTGTATTTTACCTAGTGACAAATCATAGTTGGAAATTACTTCAAGAATGTCCCTCACAAAACTCTTTCCAAAATAAATATTACCCCTATCTTTACACCTAACAGTAATTTAACAAAGTTATATTTAGTGATGTTTTGAGAGAGAGAAAAAAAAAAAAACAGAAAAGTCTTCAAAAATTTATGCCAGAATATTCTCAAATTTTGAGTTAACAATATGGTCCTGTCATTGAATTTTCTGCTGGACAAAAATCATAATTTACACTATTAATGCTTACCTGAAATAGACATTCCAGATATTTGCCATCCTTTCTACTACAACAACTCAGTAGGTTATAAAATCTAGCACTCTGAATCAGCTAATACTTAGCTATAATATGTATCAAGAGCTAAAAACAATAATTTTTGCTCTTTCCTAATCTTTACATAAGAGGCAATGTGCTTTCAGCTAAATATTTGGTTCTACATACTTCTACAGCTACTTCCAGTTATTAACCTGTTTGGGGGCTCTGACTTCTTGTGTTTTAAAAATGTATCACTTCCTTCTTTGACAGATAGAATCTTTGTACTGCCCTCAATGGAAAGAATTTTTGTTGTTAATTCCTGCCTAAATATTTACCTCAAGAAAGCAAACAGAGTCAGAAAGATCCAGTGACTTAGGATCTTTGATTTATAAAAACTGAAAATGAAGCTTTAATTGCATGCATTCCAAGAAACACTGACACTGGCATGTTTCTGAGAAGTTTAAAAGTTTCTCCTTCTAACCCTGTCACCCGACCCTCAGCTCAGAAGCTGTTCCTGCTCCCTCTACTCTGGCCATAATCAGCTTGTTCTCTGTATCTAATAAGTCTGTTTCAGTTTTGTTTGTTTATTTGGTTTGTTAGGAGATAGACAAAAAGTGAAGGGGATGAAGAGGTACAAAATTCCAACTATAAAATATGTAAGTCATGGGGATGAAATTCACAGCACAGGGAATATCAATAATATTGTAAAAACTCTGTATGGTGACAGATGGAAATGAGGTTTAGCACGCGATCATTTTGCATTGTATAAGAATATTGAATCTGAGACTAATGTAATATATGTCGATTACAATTCAACAAAACATAAAGTGAGCTAATTTTATAGTATTTAAATAATAGATCAATAAAGCTACTTTAAAAACAAACCAAAACAAGCAAAAAGCAACAAAAATGAAGTTGAATGTGGAATGAATTTTGAGTTTGGGATCAGCAGATACAAACTATTTTGCATAGAATAGATAAATAACAAGGTCCTACTATATAGCACAGGGAAGTAAATTCAATACTCTGTGATAAACTATAATGGAAAAGAATATGGAAAAGACTCTGTGTCTAGGTATAACTGAATCACTTTGTTGTACAGCAGAAATGAACACAACATTGTAAATCAACTATATTTCAATAAAATGAATTTTTTAAAAAGTTACTTCACTACCGAATTGGTGGAGAAGAAAGCTGGGAATTAAATTTCAGCCTGCTGAAGTAGCTCTCAACTGCACACAGAAAAGCAGCTTCTCGTCACTACCCTTGAAGGGCGGTGCACTTGTGTTGCCCCCTCTTAGCGTTCATACTTTAAGGCTTTAATGAGTAACTAGTGTTAAGGATAGAGCAGTTTAATTTGTATGTATTTGAAGAACAGGGGCAGATTGTTTGAGAGCATACTTCCCTCTCCAAGTCTGTAAATACAGCCTGTTTCTTTAAATCTGTTACCTCATTTATTTACATTAGAACAGAAAGCACTGCCAGAAGCAACAGCTGATGACAGTCATACAATTTTCCACAAAGACAACAATTAAATAGCTCTGTGTTCTTTTAATGAGCAGATGACTTTTCTGAGAGCAGGCTTCAAACTTAAGATCTCTGAGTTCCCACAGCCAGGAACCCCTCATGGTTCAGCAGAAGTTACCGTGACTTTAAGGAAAAACACCCTTTGGCCCCCAGTCCCAGCCTGCCTGTGTTAGCTTCCCTTTCTCCCTCCCCACCCTCCCCTGGCTGTCTCACAAAACACTTTGGAAAGAAAACAAAGAGAGCTTCTACCTGGAACTTGTTTGATGCTTAAATGTCCAATGAATCCGCACAATATTTTTGAAACCTATTTTTAAAGAGTTGAAGTAAAGATGGGAAAAGTGGTGTAGCCTCCTTCCTGTCCACCCCCCCCACACACACACCATGAGGCCCCTTAGTGTAGAGAACACCATCTTTACATCACCCTCCCCATTCTGCCTCCTAAAAGTTTCAGGAAGCACCATCTGGAAGGCAGAGAGATCAAGCCAGTTAATCCTAAAGGAAATCAGCCCTGAATATTCACTGGAAGGACTGAAGCTGAAGCTCTAATACTTTGGCCACCTGATGGGAAGAGCAGACTCATTGGAAAAGACCCTGATGCTGGGAAAGACTGAAGGTAAAAGAAGAGGGCAGCAGAGAAAGAGATGGTTAGATAGTATCACCAACTCAATGGACATAAATCTGAGCAAACCCCAGGAGATCGTAAAGGACAGGGAAGTCTGGCGGGCTACAGTCCATGGGGTTGCAAAGAGTGGGACATGACTTCAGTTCAGTTCAGTTCAGTCACTCAGTCGTGTCCAACTCTCTACGACCCCATGAATCACGGCACGCCAGGCCTCCCCTGTCCATCACCATCCCCCGGACATGACTTAGGGACTGAAAAACAGCAGCAGCAACCTGGAAGGCAGCGGGTAGGCATAACTGATTTTTCCAAGTCACTTCTTCAGCCTGAGGGGCAAGAGAAATTGCCCATGCTCCCTTGGGCCAAGCTTGGACTGGCCAGAGCTGAGCTCTATGGGTCTACTTGTACCCTTCTTCCCCCAGTCTGCCCAAAGTCCCATGTTATGATCCTTATTTTCATTGGGAGTTCATCTGCCATGAGACTGAGCTTCACATCCACTCACAAAAATGCCAATCAAAGAAATTAATGCAATAGTTTTTCTTTTCAAGACAGAGCTTTGGGATTCAATCAAGGGAACAGCTTTCTGCTACAAAGTGTGCCTAGCAAACTACAGATTGAGTATATAGAAGGGCTGATAGAAAGACAGCCAAGTTCAAGCCTCCCGTTCCTGAAAACATGAAAGTTCAGATTTCCTTCTGGTCCATCCACATCTAAACTTTACCTATTTCATCCCAGGCCAACCAGTTCCTAGGGAGAAAGGCACAATTCGAACACACAGCTCAGGCCTATGGGTTTTTAAACAGATACACCTGATGAACACAACTTTTAAAATCTCTTTTAGGGACTTTCCTGACAGTCCAGTGGTTAAGACTCTGTTCTCCCAGTGCAAGGGGCCTAAGTTCAATCACTGGTTAGGGAACTAAGAGCCTGGAGACTTCAACTAAGACCCAGCGCAGTCAAATAAATAAATAAATATTTAGAAAATCTCTTTCATCTGAGAGCAAGTCCTCCCAGACATTTTGAGATTTGAGTGACAGGCTGATGATGCCCCTTCCTCTCCCCCTCCTCTCTCCCTCCCCACCAGTCAGGGTCCGGTGGGAGGAGATGGATGATCAACATATAAAACAGAAATAAAAAAGATAATGATTAATGATGATGAGGGCCATGAGGTGCCCTCCAGGTCTCCGGTGCTGTGAGAGGGAGCCGATTAGATCAGGTTTCAGGGCAGGCCTCTCTGGGGATAAAAGGGACTGACTGGTTTGGAAAACGGATGGAGGGGAGATGACTCAGGAGAACAACTGAGGCAGAGAGGACCACAACTAGAGGCCCAAGGCAGGACACTCAGGAGGCCTCGATGATTCAAAGGGACAGAATGTGATGAAGCAGAATGAGGGAGCAAGAGTGACCAGAGGAGGCCCAGGAGTCTGCAGAGGGCCTCTGAGAGCCATTAAGCAATTGGGATGTTAATCTAAGTTCAGCAGGAAGCTCCTGAATGTTTAGAAGTCCTTAATACGTGATCGATAGGAGCTTGAAAGGCAAAGAGAGAAGAGTGAGAAAAAAGTTATTAATAATTTTGCAGATGGTACAATTTATCTATACTCCAAACCTGGGCAAAATTTATACCCTTCCTTTTGTAGAATACACGTTTTGTACCCACTATGGACTGACTGTGTCTCCTCCTGTCCCCACCCAAATTCTCATGCTGAACCCTTAATCCCTAATGTGATATTATTTGGAAATGGGACTTTTGAGAAATAATTAGGTTTAGATGAGGTTGTGAGGTGGGGTCCTTGTAAAGGGGGTTAGAACCTCATAAGAAGAGACACCAAATACGTTGGTCTGTCCCTGTGTGTGTGTCTCAGATTGAGGACACAGCAAGAAGGTGTCCATCTGTAAGCCAGGAAGACCTCACCAGAACCTGACCATCCTATATCCTGATCTCAGACTTCTAGACTCCAAAATTGTGAGAAAATAAATGTGTATTCTTGAAGGCACCCAGTCTATGGTATTTTGTCATAGCAGCCCAAGCAGACAAACACAGTAATGCTTTTAATTCCCATATAGCTTACTTTTTGAAGATATAAATTATAATGCTTACTTTTGAAGTACCACACCCATGGCTGTGGACTGCCTGAGAATCTGACTCCTGGGAGCCAGCTCAAGTAGGTACCATATCTCAAATTCAAGCCAGAAGCGGTCCAAGGTCAAGAGGGGAAAGCTGTCTAAAGCATGCCTGTTGAATCTTCCAGAACCTTTGTGCCACAAGCCAGCTACAAGCAGAGGAGCCCATTTCTTCCCCCAAAACACATGTCTCCTCATTAATTATACTCTCCCTGTGGATCAGTGCTGACCCCTGTCCTTCCTGCAGCCTCTCTTGGGGTTGAAGGAAGGTTTAGCTGGAGGCTTTTGTGTATCAGGGAGGCCACTCGATACCATGTTAGGGCTTCTCCTCTGTTCACTAAAAGCTCAATACCGGTTAATCCATCAGGAAGGATTAAAGAAGGGGGAAAAAATCCATGAGATCATGCTGGAAGACTAGAGAGGGAAGAATGTTAACAGGAGAAGAGAGCTATAAAACACAAAGCCATGTTTTCCCCAAGAGCTCAAGCAGATACTCTCCATGCTTGTTTAGGTCTCCGAAGAGAGGGGAAAGTATTCTTTGCTTTGCAGCGCAGGAGTTTAACTAATGAAGCAGTGCTAAACAAACAAACAGAGGAAAGCCCAGTAAAGTTATTCATTAAACAAGCCCACTGTACAAAAGGAAAACTGTTGCTTAATGATCCACCTCCCATGAGGACCAGCATTTATCTTAGACCCCAAATTAAACACATCACAACTTCACGGCAAAAGTATGTTTCCCAGAGGGATTTCAGTAGAGTCCAATTAAATAAATCTCTAGAAATATCAAGAGCAGGCCTCAAGAGAGAACATATTTCTACTGTGAAACATTCCCACTGGAAATCATGTTCGTAAAAGGTCATCTACAAACATCCATGACAAGAGGAGGGGAAGAAAGGCAGGAAGCGAGACAGGTCATGCGAGTGAAGGGTGGGTTCCATCCTTACTATCATGTAGGGAAGCACTGGGCAAAGAGTGCTGCGAACTTCTCCGCTAGCTGTGGGTGACACTCCCATGTCCAAACAAACAGCTTTTACAAGGACGTGTTTTCATATGATCTGAGGGTCAAAGGGCTGTGGCTTAGGGAATTCAGGAAGTGGCAGGGGAAAGGATCAAGTGTCAACATCAAACCATGAGTCGTTTTACTGAACCAGTGTTTTCAGTTCACAAAAGGCATAGCAACAACTTCCTCAAGTCACTGAGCTGAATTCTATATTTGGCAAGAATACTAAGCAAGTCTGAGCATTAAGGATAAACTGCCAGAAAGAGCAGGCATGAGCTCTCTTGGGTCAAGGATTCACTGAGTCAGCTGTGCCCAGTGGTCCAAGCCCCACATGAGGGCTGAACTTGGAAAGATCAGCCTAGAGCCAGGTGAGGGGCCTTTGTGTGCTGAGAGATACACGCGTTTGCACCAGGTCAAAAGCTGGTGTGTCTCCATGTCATGGATCACCTTCTGGGATGAAAGGGGAAGAAAAAATAAACCAGGAAGCCAGTACATCTCTGGCAGGGAGGACTGGGATCATATATTTTCAGTGTAGACTTGAGGTTCAGTGGAAGGTCGGCCAAGTGATGGTTGGTTCAACCTGGGATGGGTGAAAAGGAGAGGTGACTTGAGAGGCACTCTACATCTGGCACTGCCAGGTTGCCCAGCGCCCTCCCTTGAAGCCAGGCCTAACATTGCTCAGGGAACAGAAGTCCTGACAGCAGGCACTTGGAACACTGCCCCCTTTCCATGCTGCAGTCGTACTGGGTGCTAGCTCTGTGACCCCTCTTGCCACTTCTAGAAAACCAGGGGTTTGGATCGTCTGTAAGTTTCTCCCCAGATTTTCAGCCTTCTATAATTTCAGCACAGTGTGGACAAACTGGACATCAATGAACAGCCAAGAGAGACATTATCATGGGATTTGTGAACCTTAGATGACCTGCTTCCCACCTCAGGGCCTCTGCACGTGCTGTTCCTTCTTCCTGGAACTCCCCTCTCCCTAGGTCCTCGCGTAGGTGATTCATACTTCAGCTCAAACAAGATCCCATCATAAAGGTCTTCCTTTTATTTACAGAAACTCTCCCACAGATCTCTTTCACTATACTCTGAAGTTTTAAAGTTTCATAGTCTTCACTGATCACTTATCTGAAATCACTTGTTAATTTCTTCCCTTGTTTATCGTTATTATTAAAGTGTGGATCCCAACAAAGCCGAGCTGTTGTGCCTCTTAGAGGAAACACAACATCCCTGCCCTGTGGCTCAGGCGGCCTCTGCACTTTCCAGCAGCATGATCTCAGCAAAGTTCCTTAGCCTCCTTGTCCCCAAGCTTCCTCATTTGCAAAACTGGGCTAATAACAGTTCCAGCAGGCAACAATAGAGTCCCTTCAAGGATTTAATGAACTAATACTGGGAGTTACTCATAGAAATTGGAAGTATGCACTGTTCAGCACTTAGAGCCATACCTGATTTTTTTATAGTAGGTGCTCATTGAATGTTTCTAGAGTTTAAAGAAGAGACACATTAGCTGTGATAGGAAATGTCACTGAGGGTGGAAGAGTAACTTGTTTGAAGTCAGTAGACCTGAATTCCAATCCCATCTCTGCCAGTTACTAGCTGGGCGTCCTTATACTGTAACTTCTCTGAGTGTCAGTTACAGGTAAATAGCTATTCCTGACTTATATCTCAGACTTCCCAGGTGGCACAGTGATAAAGAATCTGCCTGCAATGCAGGAGACATGAGTTTGATCCCTGGGTCAGGAAGATCCCCTGGAGAAGGAAATGGCAAACCACTTCAGCGTTCTTGCCTGAGAAATCCCATGGACAGAGGAGCCTGATGGGCTACACTCCATGAGACCACAAAGAGTCAGATACGACTTAGTGGCCAAACAGCAACAAAGCTTACAGCTTCCTTGTAAAGAACAGAAACACTGACTATGAATAACAGAATTTCTTGACATACCGATTACAGACAATAAGCAGTATGGTTACATATTTATTAAAAATGTTTCTAGATTAAATGAGCTTTGGAATGAGAGGAGAAAGATACAGTTCATTGTAAAGATGTACTATATGTTGCTCAGCATAATGCTAGGAATTTGAAAGATTAAAATGCTTTTTAAAAATATATAGTCTCTGAAGATTTATCAAATGAGAGAAAGAAAGAGATGAAGGAAAAATCAAGGAAATGTAGCAAAAGGCCTGGCAGAAGAAACATTTTAAGACTCCTCGAATACCCTGTGATAAACCACATTGGAAAAGAATATGAAAAAGAAGGTGTGTCTGTCTAGATATAACTGACTCACTTTGCTATACAGCAGAAATCAGCACATGGTAAATCAGCTATACTTGAATTAAAAAAAAAAAAAACAAAACTGAAATGATACCACCTCATTGAGACTTGTGTAGGACAAGTACAGGGCCAGCCAGGTGAGTTTCGCGTGAGGACACAGAAATCCTGTCACTCTCCAGACTGGGAAGGAGGGCTGGAAAGGCTCATGGGGAAGAGGTAGCCTGTAGGAGTGACAAACAGCCATGCCTGAGGATGCCTGGGGTCAAAGACAAATCATTCCTGGTGGCCTTTAACCTTTTCTCCTCTCTCCATGCCTCCTCATTGGACGTTCTATATAAGCGATGATTGAATAGAAGAGCCACCAACAAGTAGAAGCTTACTTAGGAGGGAGCACTCAGCCTGCCGGATGTCAGGGAACAGGGCGAGAGACTCCCCCCTCCCCATACTCATTTATTAAGCATGAAATGTGCGCTGCAGGGGACAGTACTGAGATCCAGTTGGGCCCCCCGCCCAGCTAACTGGCTTGCCCAATGAGACAAGCTGAGTTAACAGAAGATGAGTCACATGGTGTGAATTCACCAGCCCCAGGGCCATTGCTTCTGCCTCCTGCTGAAGGGACAGAGGCTGGGGGGTAAAATCAGCAATTCCAGGTTCCTCCCATCCCTCCCTCTCAACCTTGCACCTTTGAGCAAGTTACTTAACTCAGCAGCCATTTTAAAATATAATCATATCCTAAGAGCTTTTTCTTCAAACATAGGAATTTCCTCTTCTCTAAAAAAGACTGTTCCAGCCCTGGTTCTCTCACAGGGGTCACATTACCGGTGTTCTTGAAAGACAGAAACGAAGGCCTCAGAGACACTGGTTGTCTGGAAGGTGAGGATCTCAGAGACACAGAGTGAACAGAGAGAACGCCCAGTTTTGTTTCTTTTTGGTTGGTTCTCACAAACTCTTTCTAACCTTCCTAGAAACTGGAAGGTTAGCTCCCACAGTTACTGAGAGTGGCCGTTACCTAACTCTCTGCAACCTCAAAGCCAAACAGTTCTAAAGAGCAAGCCTGGCAGAGTGGTAGGATGCAGAGTGCCCGGAGCTGGCCCAAGTAGGTAGAAATCAAGTCACCGTGGGCATTTCAAGAGACTTCTTTTCCAATTCTAGAAGAGTCTTTGTTTCATTCCTTGTTTTCATTGGTAAAGGAATCTCCCCTTGCAGTAACTACACAGCTTAAGTTTGTCTTTTCTTAGAAATGAGCCTTCTAGGGCAGCCCCAAGATGCCCTTGTAGGAGTCCACTTTCTAGGAGCTGGTGACCTAAGAGGGCCTTCAGGAAGAGAGCCAGGCCTTAGCGGTAACAGAAGGGTGACAGTTAGCAGGACCACAGGGAAGACAGAGTGTCTATTTTAAGAAAGAAGGCGAAACCAAACTGAAAAAGAAAAAGAAAACACATGGAATGATGGTTTAAAAATCCAAACCAAAGCCCCCAAAGAAAAGATCTGAACATAGCATTTAGGAGATGTCAATAGGACATGTATGACAAAGCGTGATTCAAAACACTGCTGCTGCTGCTGCTGGGTCACTCAGTTGTGTCCAGCTCTTTTGTGATCCCCGTAGATTTAGCCCACCAGGCTCCTCTGTCCATGGGATTCTCTAGGCAAGAATACTGGCAATCCATTTCCTTATCCAGGGGATCTTCCCGACCCAGGGATCAAATCTGAGTCTCCTGCTGTGGCAGGCGGATTCTTTACTACTGAGCCTGGGAAGCCCCAGACATTGCAAACTACTTAAAAAAAAAAAAAAAAAACCACACACAAAACACACCTACCTATGTTATCACCCTACAGCAGTTTCTGGTAAGGAACTTAATCCCAACACCAATATTTAAAAATCTCTGGTATCAAAGTGATATGTAATATATATTACATATATGTGTATTACATATATATGTCATCACTCTTTATGTGGTTTTGTTGGACATGAATAAGCAGAGGGACCCCAAGAGTTGCAGGCTGGAAGGTTCTGGGCATGGTGGTGTCAGAGGCTACCCTGTCTTGGGGCCAAGTCTCGTGGTCAACAGCAGTTGCCGGAAGACTGAGTCATTTCACAAGTCTAGAGCAAAACTGGCCACTGTCACCTGAGATGTGGGGTTAGAGAAACAAGTTAAGCTACAGTACTCTGTCTTCCTGGACACTGTACCCCTAAAACATACATCTCGATGGAAAGCAGTCTATTCTTATAAAACCACAGTGTAACTGGCCCTAACAACACATGGTCAATACAGACTCCACAAGTTAAGGGCATGGAACCCAGCAAGACTGTCCCTTACTTCTGAAGCCAGCCACAAGCCCAGGGGTTCCCAGGCCACCCCCGCACTTCTGACCAGTCAGCTTAAAATTCTTGGCTTCCCACACCACTCCCCGCTCAGGTCGGATAATTCACTAAACGGCTCACAGAATGCAGCAAAGAGCTTGATGGTTTTATTACAAAGGGTACATATCAGAACCAGCCAAGTGAAGAGATACAGAGCGAGCGCTGAGAGGGTCCTGAACAAGGACCTCCAATGTCCCATGGACTCATCAGCCTTCCACTGTGTTCCGGAATCAGAAAGCTGAATGAAGCTCTGGAGCTGAGTTTTCATTAGGGCTTCACTACTAGGCCCCACTGAGTGAACCAGTCACGTGACCGAACCCAGTCTCCAGCCCCCACTTCCTACTGCTACTGCTGCTGCTACTGCTAAGTCGCTTCAGCTTCAGTCGTGTCCAACTCTGTGCGACCCCAGAGACAGCAGCCCACCAGGCTCCCCCGTCCCTGGGATTCTCCAGGCAAGAATACTGGAGTGGGTTGCCATTTCCTTCTCCAATGCATGAAAGAGAAAAGTGAAAGTGAAGTTGCTCAGCCATGTCTGACTCTTAGCGACCCCATGGACTGCAGCCTACCAGGCTCCTCTGTCCATGGGATTTGCCAGGCAAGAGGACTGGAGTGGGGTGCCATTGCCTTCTCTACACTTCTTCCTAGGTGGAGCTCAAACTACATACAGAATCCCTACCCTATAATCACATTGCTTTACATTGGCTTTGCAGTAAGAATTTTACTTTCTGCTGTGTGTGTGACTTTGGCAATTTATTTAACCTCTCTGAGCCTCAGTTTCCTTGTCTAAAAAGTAGAAATAATAATACTGTTATCACTACATAGAGATCAGCACTATTCCGTAGAAGTATGATACCAGTTACTATGTAACAAATCTTTTTTCTCATAGATGTATTTTTAAAAAGGAAAAAGAAATCGGTAGAATTACCATTAATTGTATAATTTACTTAGCTCAACGTGTCCAGAATAGTATCATTCCAATGTATAATCTATGGTAAAACAATGATCAATGCAATATCTTAAATGCTTTTTATGCAAAGTCTTTGAAATCCAGCATGTATCTTACACACACAGCACACCTCAGTTTGGACTCACCACATTTCAAGTCCCATGTGGCTCATGGCTATCATATTGAGCCATGGCTGCAGATAGAGATGGCTATTGCTAGCTTCATTAAATGAGTTAATACTGAGTGTCCATTTTGCAAACGTTAACTAAAATATGTGTGTGCACATACACACACACACACAGTGACCAAGGACTACACACTAAGGTGGTGTAAGCCCTGTGTCAGGCAACTCCGATGCAACATCAAATATCCTCCATCTTGTCCGGAAAAGAAAAACTTTAGCTTGGAGGAGAGAGGCTCTTGGGTGAATCATGTACAGTGTGTCCCTTTATTCCCAAACTCCATCTCCCCAGCCCACATTTGCCCTTGGCAAAATCAAGTAGCCGTGGACAATAGCTTTTGATGAGAAAAGAAGCCCTGAAAGCAGCCAGATGGGGAGTCTCAAGAAACTCTGAATAGCTGGGAGGTGGGGAGGAAGAAAATTACGGGGGCGGGGGTTGCGGCTCATGAAGTCACTGAGTGGCCCCTCTGCTCCCCCTCAGGCCATCTCCCAGAGTCACCGCTTAGACCTCAGCAGGTGTACTTGCCAATCACCCTACTCTTCAGTCTCTAGAAAATGCTCTGCATTGTAAATGCAAAAAATGTCATGAGTAGGAGATTGATTTCAAGGCGATTATTTAGGCAGCTTTGTAGCATCTGATTTCTCAGGACCCAAAACATAATCAAAGTTTTTCTTTCTTTTTTTCTTTTTTTTTAGATGTAGATATTAATAAGAAAAGGGCTTCCTAGGTGGTAGTAATAGTAAAGAATTCACTTGCCTATGAAGGAGATGCAAGAGACACGGGTTCAATCCCTGGGTCCGGAAGGTCCCCTGGAGTAGGAAATGGCAACCCACTTCAGAATTCATGCCTGGAGAATCCTATGGGCAGAGGAATCTGGTGGGCTACAGTCCACGGGGCCACAAAGAGTTGGCCGCCACTGAGTGACTGAGGACATACCACATTATTAAGAAAGCCCTGTCTTTGAATAGTGGTACCCCACATTCATCCTCTCCCAACCTTTATAACAATGCTCCCCATCACCCTAGCATTCATCCAATTCAGTCAGTTCTCACTGGAGTGGGATAGAAGTTATAAGCCACCCTTAAGGTAGGAATGAAGAGATTCACCTAATAAGGGCAGATAAATGCATTTTTACATAATATGCAAGATTAATTATAATAAACTAATCCAATTCACATACTTTATCAAGAAAGATAAGCTAATTATCTGTCAGAGAATTAGCTCCTATTTAAAGGGCATTTTACCTTAATTTGGCAAATGAACTAATGGGAATTGTCTTTCCATCCTGATGTATTCCTTTAACTGCTTAAGCACTCAAAAGATTTCAAGCTGCACTAAAACCCCAGGGTTTTAAAAAATAGGAGAAAGAGGCAGGGGCACAAACACTTAATAGCTTCTACAAAATCTCTTTCTGTTGTTATTTGCAAGGATGTTCCTTTCAAAATGTCTTATCAATAGCATTAAACTGCTATTTGATTCAGTGACTCAGATTTCTGAAACGGAGCTGGTGTTGGTCCTGCCAGATCATTCACGTCCGCAATAGTCTCTGGTTTTTAATAGTCTTGACTGGCTGCCGCTACACTCCCTTACTCTGCCCACCAACACAGAAATTGGAGATTTACAGTGCATGCCTTAGGGCACGTGTGTGGCACACACAGAACTTGTGCAAAGACCTCAGGATGAAAGATAGAGACTTCCCTACAAACCAATAACTTAACAGGCAGCTGGAGCTTATTTCTGAAGAGACATGCAGGAATGACAAAATGAAGGACGATTAAAGGGAAAAAAAGAAACTCAAGGTGACTGGCCCGGAGCTTCCATTCCTAAATGGAAAAGTGGAGAAACTCCCAAATAGGGGGTTCCCTTCAGAGATTTCTCTTATACTATCAAAAATCGGGGGATAATCTTAACTTCACGAGTATGCAAACGAATTAAGTAAAAAGTGATACAACTATAAAATAAGACACGTTATAACATTCAAAGAGAACCTGTGATGACTATACAGGAAGTAAAAGCATATGCAATATAAAGTGAAAATGAATTTCAGTTTCTGTATGAAAAACTCTGCAAAATATGCACATATATGGGTAAGGAATGCAGAGAATATATAAAAGTGAAACTAGGCCAGTCCGGGGGATTAGCGTGTCATCTAATTTTTCTTTCTAAAATTTTCTTAATAGTCCAACAGTAGGTATATAATTGAGTCTTTGCTAAGACTTAATTTTATAAGATTTCCTTACATAGAAATAGTATATAATTTTCCAGAGTAGCACTGATTCAGAAAAAAGTCCTGATGTAGTTACCTATCCACCCCACTAGAAAGGCTGGGTTTTTCCAAACCTTTAAACATAAAAGAAATTTGCCAAGCATCAAATGTTAGCAACTATGTGTCTGGCATTGTTCTAATATTATCTAATTTAACCTGTTCTAAATATTATCTAATTTAACCTCAAAGAATCCCATGAGAAAATTGTCATTCCCCTCCCTAGTTTATGAAAAAGAAAACTGAGGCAAACCAAATTTATTTCACTCAACTTCACGCTGCTAATAAGTGGCAAAGTTGAGATTCAAACTCAGCAGGCTGACTCTAGAATCTGTGCTGTTAACTTACTATTAATATATTCCTTCTGCTAGAAAAGATGCAAATTTCTAATAGGAAAGCTGAATACAAATGCAAATCAGCCAATCAATTCACTGAAAAGTCACTTAATCAGCTCCTTACAAAGGGAAGGGAAGGAAAACAGGAAGCAACCTGGCCAAACACGTGAACCCACAAAATTTGCTTATTTAGTAACAGCTCAAATGCAAACCAAAGCATTATACTCCCACTGGGATTTAAAGGATAATTACTAAAGTGAGAGTTAGGAAATACGGATTTTATGCCAGTGCTGCTACCAACTACGTTCTCTTGGGTAAGTAATTAGTTTCCATATCTGTAAAATGGGACAGTGTAAGAAACTGTTCAATAATTCTGCCTGAATGAATACTACTTCAAGTGCATGGTTCCCAGGGGTCCACTCTGCTATCCTTCAAGGATGTTATTTATACTTTTTCTGGAGTCTGTCCCTGTCACACTTTCAGGTTACCTGAGCTGTATTTATAAGCTTAGATTATAGAACAGAAGAAGAAAGATAAAGAAAGAAGAGGAAAACAATAAATAGTAAATAGTTTGATAAGATTCTTATTCACTAATCTCAGAGAATTCACTTCCCAGAGGTAATGATAACAAGAAATTCTTTATGCCTTTGAGGGGGAAAATAACATAGTTAATATTATTATCCATATTAATAGAACCAATAATGAATATAAAACATAAATAATCAAATACTGTCGGGTCTTAGAGTCTTTGGGATATCGTCATATATACCTATCAAACATGTCTTCTTACTCACTATGTGTAATTTCATACTTGTCTTCCTTCTTCCTTATCTACTCCCAAGTCTAGAAAGTGAGTACATTCATATGGACAAAAGAAGGAAGCCTCATCCTCAGATCCACAGGCTACTAGAAGAATGCATGCTAAACTTCTCTGTGTTGAAAATACACGGAGCAGAAGCTTCAGAACGCTGTGTCCAGCAGTCTCTACCATGTACAGCTGAGTGACCTTGGACAAGTGTCTGGACTTCTCTGAGTCTCAGGCACTCATATATAGAGTGCAGTCTTATCACGATAAACAGTGCTCCCATGTCAGAGTCCACTAGATAGCAAACATTTCATAAATGCTACAAATAATCATTGCAGTTTTCAAATATTTCTTTCATTGATTGGTTGCTCTAGTTAGAAATCGCCGCCGTGACCAAAATTTGAAGTTTCCCAAAGCTGGGATATAATTCAGGATGAGGTCACTGAGCAGCCAGCTCCTCTCTGAGGACACAGTCAGCCACACTGAGCACTGGAGTTTTCAGTTGAGGAAATACAAGAAAATGTGGGGGAGGTGCAGATATTGTAACCAAGGACACTTCATAGACAAAGCACAGTTAAAGGGACCCTAAGGAATGAGAGCTATAGCTCACTTGTAAATAAACATGTGGCCAGCCTGGAAAGAACTGAGCCTTTGAGATCCTTAGAACTCGGTTTCAGTTCTCATTCTGAAACTCGCTGGTTAATAACAGGGGCAGAGGAGGGTACTGAATCTCCTCCTCTGATTCTCCCTCTGTAAAACTAGGAATCTAAAACCTCCCTCAGGAAGCTGTGCTGGGAACTAAGAGGCTGATGTGATAGCCCGATGCCCAGCACCTAGAAAGCTTTCAATCGCTCCCCCGACCCAAACTATCTGGAAAATAATTTTCTAATTTCAGGGATGATAGGATGGTCAGTTATATGTGATTAAATAATGTTCCCCTATCAGAGCAAAATATCACTCCATGAGAATCATCAGACCATTCTTATAGATCTTACCATAAAAATATGTTTTTTAATAAGAAATATAAGGCCCAGGAAGATGTCCTGGATCCCTTCAAGGAAGCCCCTCTGAGAAGACTGTCTTATTATTTTAAGAGGGACACAGACATGTTGTCAGAACTAATGACAGTAATTCACGGCCTTGGAAACTGGAACCCAGGACTCCAGCTGAGGGGCCTGACGGTCGGGTCTCTGACTCTGGCAGCTCGCTCTGCTCTCACAGCATTCTCTTTCCTCTGCCCCTGCACCTCCTTCCTTTCCTCCCAGTAAGCTTCTTCTTCCCTGTCTGCCAGGAGCAACAGCTGGTGATATTTAGCCCAGTGGCAGCGAACCCCAGGGCCACAGCTCAAAGAATGTGGGATTATTTCTCCCATAGAATAAGCACCGAGTACTAAAGAACTGGACAGTAATGTTCCGCCTAAAGTGGTGACCGCCTCCTTAGCCAGGGACACAAAGTAAGCTCACGTGAGCTCACATCATAAGGGGAAAAGCTTGCACTCCTCAAAGGGAGGACGACCTGACAGTGCCCCCTGCATCGGGCGGCTCTATTTACTTAATTGAGAATTGAGCAACAGATGCCTGATGGGGGTCCACTAGGAGGCAGAAAGGCCAAACCACACCCTTTCTTGAAGAACTCTGAGAGAGTTTAGCTTGATTTTGATGTCTGTGAAATTCCAGTCTAAGGGAGGGGTGGTAAAAGAAAGATAAGTAGACTTCTATCACAAATAAAACATTATGGCAATATGGATAATTTGATGAATCCATAAACCTTTTATTCCTGTTAGTGATCTAGAGGCAGAGCATGGGGTAGCAGACTTTATCATATAAGAAAATACCAGGCTGCACAGCTCATTTCTGTATCCAAAAGCATAGGCTCAAGCTTGTTTTCCCTTTAAGTTACATAAAATATGGGTCTTGTTGGGGTGGGGACTGGAAAATATATATATATATACACATATATATAATGTATTTATAAATATACTTATATTTACATAAATATAGATATATTTCCCAACTTTAAGTAATAATAGATTATACAGATTTAAGCTGAAAAAAAAGATGCTGAGACTTTCCTCCTCACTTATGCATAAAAGCATCTAGAATCAAGGACTTCGTAATTAGAAAGGATACTACATTAACATGAATATAAAATGTATATTGAAATACTCTACAATAAAATTCAGACTGTGGTTCACACTCACACTTTTTTCTTCCCTCCCATTTCTCTAATTAGTAAGGTTAAAGTACATGGATCTGTAGCCACAAAAAAAAATCTGTGCAAGAGGGACCCACACAGTTTAGGGTAAATAGCACAGGCTTCAAAACAATAAATGCTTGTGTTTTTATCGAAGCCCTGTCCCTTAGAGTGGGCTTCCCTGATAGCTCAGTTGGTCCTTTAGAGTAGTTTTTAATTGTACTTGGAAACTCTTTTTTTTTTTCCTAAGCAGGCCAAAACCTTGTCTCTGAAATACCATTTACAATGTTCGTTTGCTTTGCATGCCCTCTTTTCATAGAGAGCTTGCAGGAAAAAATAAACACAGGTCTTATTCCTATCAGCAACATGTCCCAAATTAGTGAGGTTCAAATGACACAGTTCCACTCCAATGCACAGAGGAAGCCTGTCAGCCCTGAGCTTCTCGAGACAGAGTATGTGCATTTCTTTTTTGATAAATAAAAATAATAATAACTTTTGGATCAAGACTTTGGAAAGAAATTGTGTTGGCCCAAGGAGATGTGCTTAGAAAAGGCCAGACTCTATCTTGAAAGGGAAAAATAAAGGAGAAAAAAGCCAAAGGTCACACAAACATGGATTTCCCAGGGGAATGATATTTCCTCCAGATAAACTGTTCCCTAAACAAGATTTTGCTACAGAAGAGAATAAAGAATCCACACAGGTACATGAGCTGCAAGGTGAAATGGATTTGGAATATTAGCATGGTCCACACATGCTCTCATTCTAACATTCAAATTATCCTAGTTATGGTGGCAGGTGCCTTAGCCTAAAGACCAGTGCTGAGCACGTAGAAGGCATTCAATGATATTTGATGAACAATCACTTTGCTGTATAGCAGTAATTAATGCAACACTGTATTGTAAATCAACTATACTTCAATGAAAAAAAAAAAAAAAAAGAAAAATTTTAAAAGTGAATGAATCTCCCATACCCACAAGGGTTTAGTATCCATGGAAACCAACCAATACATAAGTCCTTAGACATCTAGGTACAGGGGTGTATTTTGATAATTGTTGTGCAGCTCTTCCTGAAACCATTAAATTCCCTAGAAGATGGGATCAAATAATCATTAATATTGTTCCATATTTCTAGGACCCAGGTAAATGTCAGGGCTATGAGCTCGCTGGTTTCAAAATATCTTAGACTTAAGTCCTTATACTTCCAGACTGAAATCCCAAAATTCAAGAACAAAGGTAGCAATACTCAAAATGATTGATTGTTGCTGTTCATTTGCAAAGTCATGTCCTAATCTGTAACCCCATGGACTGCAGCACACCAGGCTTCCCCGTCCTTCACTATCACCCTGAGTTTGCTCAAACTCATGTCCACTGAGTCAGTGATGCCATCCAACCATCCCATTCTGATTAAACATATTATTTTAGGGACTTCCCTGGCAGTCCAGTGGTTAAGACTTTGCCTTCCAATGCAGGTACCTGGGTTTGATTTCTGGTGGAGGAGCTAAGACCTCACAGGCCTTGAGGCCAAAAAAACACAAAACATAGAAAATGAACTTATCGTTGCCAAGGGGAAGGGATAATTAAGGACTTTAGGAAGGTCATGTACACATTGCTGTATTTAAAATAAATAATCAACAAGGACCTATTGTATAGCACGTGGAACTCTGCTCAATGTTATGTGCCAGCCTGGATGGGAGGGGAGTTTGGAGAATGATATATGTGTATATGTATGGCTGAGTCCCTTCACTGTTCACCTGAAACTACTACAACAGTGTTAATTGGCTAAATTGGCTATACCCCAATACAAAATAAAAATTTAAAGTTTCGGGAAAAAAAGTGAACTTAATAAACAAGACAGATGGGTTAAAAAAATAGAAGCAATATTGTAACAAATTCAATAAAGATTTTAAAACAGATATATCTTTAAAATTATATATGTATTATTTTATAGACACACACACACACAATCAACCTATCGACCTGGAAAGACCTATTTTTGCACTAAGGCTCTGAAATTAATCATGCATGTGACCTTGGATGAGCAATAAACCTCTCTAGGCCCCAATTCCGCAACTGCATAATAAGACGATAAGATCGATGGTGTCCCAGTTCACTGCTTGTTTGAATCACCCGGGAGCTTTTAAAAGTCTTGATACTTCAGCTGGACCCCAGACCAATTTAATCAGAATCACTGGGGGTGGGAACAGAGCATCCTAGGCTTTAAGTTGCCTCAGATGATTTCAAGGTGCAGCCTGCAGTGAAGGTGCCTGGATTAGTGACCTCTAAGCCTCCTTCCTCTTCTATAACCTGGGATTCTCGAGTTCAGAAGAGGTGAGATGACTTCTGCTGGGCTTCCCCTGGGATGAGAACTGCTGCCCCGCTTGTATCCTGTAGCTGCTTGAACCAAATTGCTTCGGAACTTCAAACCAACACATTACTATGCCCAAACTAGTGCTCCCCAGAGATGCTGGGCCAGGCAGAGTCTGGTCGGTGCTAACACTAGAATAAAGGAAGCAGGGCCAGCTCCTAGTCAGAGGTTAACGCCAGCTCCTGAGAGCAGGAACACCACAAGGCTATGTCTAGGGAATGTTTGGTTCCTGTAATTTTGCCAAATCTCCCTTCCTCTACCCTGCTTTTTCTCATCTAAAAGGAGTTTCTTGAACTTGTCCTTGACAAGCCAGATGGTTAACTGATCTGAATGGGTGAGAACAGTGGTTCCTACTTAACATGCTCTCTCTAGGGCTGTGCTTAGAAAGGGCACACCCCTTCTTCCCATCCCGCTGCCCCCTCACCCAGTCTCATGGATGAGATTCTGAAAGGGCGTGGGGATAGTGGGGCAGAGCCCAAGGGCCTGATTTACTGACAGCTATCTACATGCCAGACACTCTATTTACATCATCTTTCATCCTTGATGTTGGAATTATCCCTGTTTTACAGTGAAGAGAAACGGGCTTGGAGTGGTAACCTGAGTTGCCTAAGGACACCTCCAGTTGGTCAGTGGCAAAGTCCCGATTGGAGCTCAGGTGAAAGTTAGCTAAACTCTGCTGAACACACAGTGAACAAACTCTTCACTTACATTTTAATTAGGAAGCAGCACAGTATATCCAAAAGCTTAAGGAAGATACAGGCAACTCTGAACCAGCTCGCAGGAAGGTTCAAGACTCACTGAAAGAAATGAGCAGGCCTTTCCATGAATTCCTTCCCTTTCCCTGGCCTCCCATCTCATCAAAACGCAAAGCTTCGAGAACTTTTCAAAATGAAGCATACTCCCCACTCTTTCCACCTCCCCTTTTATAGTCAGACTACAATCCTTATTCCAAAAATAAATCAGCCTGATGAGAGGCCAGAAAAAACGAAGCTTAATAGTTTTATACTTTCATTATTTAGTTAAGGGACATTCGTTGGACAGATTTATCATCACATTTTTACAAATTCCCCACTGAATAAATAATTCTAGGATATGCCGAAATTACTCTGGCCTTCTGACCCAACATGTCTTTGTAATTACTTGGCACTCCAACTGTATGCTACTTAAATTAGGTAACAGTCATCAAGTTATTTTTAGGCCATAGCAACACACACACCACACACACACACACACACACACACACACACACACACGCTGTACCTAACTTGTTATTTGCACTCCTTTGGAAGAGAGGCCAAAACTGCAGTTTTACTGACACCATCATTTCTGTTCAACCAACAGTAGTACTACTGGGCTACACGGAGGGAGAGTTCACTCTGCATGAGGAACCGTTCTAGATACTGTGTACACATTAATTCATTTACTGCCTAAACTACCACCAGGAGAGTGCTGCTGCTACATCCTTTTTGTAAATAAGGAAAATAAGGAAGTAAGGAAGTAGCCATTGGCCAAGGGCACACAGCTAGCAAGGCGTGAGCCAAGACACTCAGACAGGCTGGCCCCCTGCTCCTGACTGAATCTCTCCACCATTTGCTACACGGTTAATATTCACTATGTCTGGATGTTAAACAGAAGCTCAGAATCACAACACTAAACCTGTGAAAATAGATTATGCCTTCGTTTCACATATCTTAAAAAAAAAAATCCTAACATCCCTGACGGACAAAAGGAAGACTTTTGTTTCTCCCACAAAACAAGGCAGAAGAGAAAACATACTTCATCAGAGTCTCTGCTGTCTAAGCACAGCCCCTTCACTTTGTCAGCAGACTCAGTACTACCTACAAGTATTCACTGCAGAGCCCTTTGTGACTATGGGAGAGTGCACCATCTATGTTGCTCACTTTAGGAGTTTTGATGGAAAGTTTTCTAGCATAAAAAGTTACCTCTCTATGTGATCAGATTTTTGCTACTGAATTAGCTTCCTGAAGTGGTACTCACTCATCCCCCACCAGCCCTGCCCCCAGTGAATACCACTGACTCAGAGGCAGACCTGTCAGTCACTCTTTGTTTTGTGACAGCACAGAGCAAGTACAGGTATGGAACCCGATAGACTCCTGTGGAAGAGGACGCTATAGATCCCTCCCAGTCTGGGGGAGTGGGTGGGTGTAGGTGGGGTGGGGGCGCTGCCCCATAGATTCAATAGTAGCCAGTTAGTCAAAATGGAATTCCAAGCTTGAAAAAGTCGGCAACAGGAACATGACACCAACATTTAGGAGTAAAAATGTTGTCTGTACAGTACTATAAAATATGCCCATCCTTCTTAATTTGAAAGCATTAAGTTTAAACATGAAACATACTGAAATATAGTCCAACATTATCTATATTCTAATGTATTTCAACAACCAATAAAGGAAGAGAAAAGCAGAGAGGGAAAACATTAACAATTGTTTAATCTGGGTACTAGGTATATGGTGATCATGATACTCTTTTCTAGGTTTCTCTATATTTGAAAGCTTTTATAATAAAAGTTTTAGAGACACAGATTGTCTTTAAAGAGGAGGTGATAATAGACTATCCATTCCTACATAGGTAAATGACAAATGACTTCCCTGAACCCAGCCTTGCTGAAAAGAAAGGGAACCCGATAAACATCACAGCAAAGATGGTAGCTCTCATTATGGAAAACCCAGAATCATCTAGCCTCCTTATTCAGCTGGGTGCAAAATCACATTAAAAATCAACTTTGTATAAAACAGATTATAATTCTCTCAAAGCCTTTGCAAGTCTCTACACATGTACCCATTTGACCATGGTTTGCCAGGTGGAATAGAAGCACAGATCTGATGCCATTTCTTCTTTGGAGGATGAGAATAAAATACGAATTCAGACATAGGTCCCAATGGGGAGGGGACTGTAAATTAGAACAGTCCCTTAATCCCAGGGGCTTCTGCGCCGCTGATCAGTTTCTTCCCAACCTGACACAGCATAACTAAAACAGTGTCTGAGCAGCCGCTCTACTTGACAGGCAGCACCAAACATGGAGAGCATGGCAATGATACAGGGGGACATAAAACTTGGACAGGGAGGGCAGCAACCAGTGTTTACAAACAGAAACCAGAGAGTCAGATGGGTCCGCCATAAATTAACCCAGGATTGTACTGAAATCTCTGAAAATAAACTCCTAAAGCCTTAGAAGCATCTACCCCAGATGCTAACCAACCCCCACCCCTACCCCCACCACATCTTCCTGCGAAAACCACTCCTTCCAAAATGGTACCACTACTACTCTTGCTAAAATAAAATCTTACATCACCAAGGGTGGGGATTACTAAAATAAACCTCAGCAGAAAAGCCAGATCAGAATGGTCTGATAGATCCACTCAAGAACCTAGGCGAAGTTTGCTGGTCATGCCTTCTCAGAGGTACCCACCCCATTTTCACCTCAGTGGTGTTAGGGTATTAACTTTTGGTTTACCCAGATGAAAGGGCAGCTACAGGGGCATTCTAATATTGATCTCTTTCCCTTCTTACCATCATGGTTCCAATTTTAGGCCATTCCCTCCCCACCCCAAAGAGACCAAAATCACAATGACAAAAATAATAAAGTACATTACAGACCCTTCTGCTCCCAAACTTATTATCTTCAACAAAATCCCCAGATATTTGAAGAAAGAGCTCAAACTACAAATAATACAACCTCTACCACCAGGCAACTTCCAGATCGACCGCCTCTGCGTCTCACCAACCCGAAAATGATGAGACCTGTTGGCGGTGGTGGGTGGCGGCAGGCACCCAGCGGTGAGATCAGCAGCATGCCTGGCCCCGCCCCATTGAGGCAACTTTACTGACACCGAGGAACAAGCCCAGGCAGCCTGTGCTCTCAGCTGCATCCACAGGAAATGGGGAAAGGAACCCCACTTTGATCAGCAACACCTAGGAGATTCATTTCCCAGCCACCCCCATACACAATAATGCCCACTCCAAAGCAGAAAGTAGAATCCACAGCACCCCTTAATACTCTCAGTGTTTAAGTCCAGGGTCATCTTCATGTGGATTATTTGATGCCTGTTCTCAGATCATTTGGACACAAGAGGCCTGACTTCCCTCATCGGCATCTATTCTACATGAGCAAGAGACCACCCTGAAGATCACCCCATTGGTTCTCCACTTCTTGGCTCCCCAATACAAACAAATGAGAAGTTTGTAGAGTGTATTTTCTCTTCTGAAAAAGATGAGACAAGCCAGGATCACAGAGACAGAATGGTAGCTGGGTAAACCTACTGGGAATCACTCAAAGTCAGCCAAACAAGAATACAAAACGACAAAATACAAGGATACACAGAGGAAATATGAGCATATCATTAACCACGAGAAAACCCATCAAAAACAACATAAAAGGCCTGGGCGCTGCTGGAACACTCTGGATGTAACTTCCATGATGTTCTCCTTCCCCTGAGAGCCCACCAGCCCTTCCTTAAGGGAAGCTGTACCTTTGTGCTAGTTGAGCCCAATAAGAGTAGGGTCGAGGCCAGTGAGGGTGGGCAGGGGAGATGAGGCCCAAGAAATTTAGAACTAGATTTCTAAGAACACTCCTCAACAAAAGGCAGAATGCATCACTGGGAAGACAAGAAGAATGGCAGAACTAGCCCACAAAGGAAAACCAACTACCTTGCTCATTCCGATGGCCTGTTGCAATTTAAATATGCAAGGTGTTCAAAGGAACCCAGCAATGCCATTGGTCTACACAGTGCAGGAGACTGGCTAGCAATGTGGCCCAGACTGTGTGCCTTCAGGGAAAGAGAAGAAAGAAGGAGACTGTCTCTCACTAGCACCATCACATGCCAGAAAACACTAAAGATGAAGTGTGGTGCACAGTGTCCCAGAGAATGGCATCCAAGGGCAAAGAGACGCATCTGGGAGGGACAAGGGATGTGGACTCCCCTCTAGCTTAGGCAACGCTGTACAGAAAGAGCCCAGAGATGGGTGGGCAATTAATTCCTCCTGCCAGGGCTCAATGACACTGACATCCAGTTATTCACCCTCAGTGTCCTGGGGCAAGTGACCCACCACCCCATCTTAGAAGGAGCTATGATGTCAACGGTTGTCAGGTGACACCAGAAGAAACAGTGTGTTGGGGAGTATTTCATAAAATGACTCTGTCCCTTGGAGTTTGGGCAAAGGAATGGATGTTTGGGGTGAACTCTCGGAGGGGCCCTAAAATAAGGATCTCTGCCCTTTTTGAAGGTCACTTTCAGAGAGGTGAGAAAGAGGAAGAATTTCCCACAGAAAGAACTGGTACCTGGAGGTTGACTTGCAGTTCACCACAGTTGCGGTTTTCTCTGTTCCATCAGCTTTGGTTAAGTCTGAGAGACAAGAACTTTCCAGCTAGTTTGAACGGAACAGAGTTACCAGAGCAGGCATGACTGCAGATGCCATGTGGCGTCATAGAGCCCCTTTTAGAAAGATGAGAAAACTGTCTCCGAGAGGGGAAATGACTTGTACAATGCAAATGAGAAGGTGAATTAAAGACCAGAGCCCAAGTCTTCTGGCTTTCAGTTCAAGGTTGCTGGGTTTCACTCCCAACCCCAAAATAATTAAGAGAGGGCATGGAAGGGAAGACAAGAAGAAAGGCAATTCTGGTCTTTTGCAGACAGTGGAAGGAGGAAGCTGGTACTTCTCAGAGAAAACCCAAGGTGACCCCAGGGCTGTGCTTCGGGAGGGGCGGGAGCATTACCTTTCAACACCAGAGGTTCTTTGCCTTCTCTCTTCAGAGACTCGAGGACTATGTGGAGTGGCTGGGAGGGTACCACTCGGCTCGGCTCATTGGTATTCTCATCGTAAACTATAATTTCTTTGGAAAAGATCCTCTTGAAAGAGTCCTTGCCTTCCCTACAGGAAATCAAGTCTAAGACAGTGATCTTGCCCTGCTGCAGTCTCCGCCGGCTGATCTTGTCGGCACAGTTAATGTGGACAGCTCCTTGGATGTGACTCTTGTTGTACTCCATGAAGGGCCGGCAGTCAATGATGACAGGGCCCTGGCTTGGCAGGTGATTCTTGCTGCACTTGGTCATCTTCTTGGCCAAGTCATTGGGGTAGATTATTTTGATGCTGGCTAGCTGTTTGGGGGTCCCTGCCATGGGGCTGCCCACCCCACCTGATGGACTTAGAGAGCCTGCATTCTCACTGTTGTTGACCATCTGGCTGGCAGGACAGGTGGCAGAGCTTCCGATGGCAGTGGTGGCGGGGCCAGCAGCAATGGCCTGGGTTGGGGCCTGATTGTCCTTGTCGTAGGCTGCCACAGTGCAGCAGCTGGCACTGCTGCACCCACAATTCAGGGAGCGGGCAGAGCCGCTGGATGAGGGCATATACGTCAGATTCGCAGCCTTTAGGGACACAACGGTGGTGGCGATGACAGGAGGGTGGCTGGTACTGCCCGGGCGGTAGAGCCAAGGTAGCTAGAGTCTAAACAAAGGTTGAGATCCTGAGGTCGAACGGGCCTAGAGAGTGCCACCACTACCCTGTCGTCTAAAGGAGACGGAGGCATGAGGAGGCTGAAAACTGGCAATTCAAGAAGAACTCAAGACAGTCTGTAAAGAAGGGGAGGGGGAAAGAAAGAATAAAGTCATGTGACACAAAAAGCAGTCGAATCCAATCCCTAGGAAAGGACTTTGCCTCCCTCTTAGCGAAGTTGTCCTTAGTGCCCAGTATCCTGTCACTCAAAGCTTGATACTCACCACTATGGATTCAAAGAGGATGCACGCCTGAGGACCATCCCCCTCCCCACCCCCTGTCCTTGCTGAGTCTAAGGTTAGATGTAGTCTATGCAAATGTTGATGAACAACCTTTCATGGACCCACATCCAAGTTCAGCCTTAGAAAAAGTACAAGCACAAAGGATCAGAAAAGCTCATGATGGAAGGGAAGGTTCTTAAGAGGCATCTCTTCTGGGCCTCATCTCCAGGGCAAAAGTACACTGCAATCATCTGAGAAGGACCCATACATCCACCCTTGCATACTTTCCATGTAATTCCTTCAGCCACTGCAAAGGCAAAGGAATGACCAAGAGTGCTGGCAAGGCTCATGGGAATATACAGCAGCTAAATATACATC
The DNA here is from genome assembly GCA_917880005.1 of Nanger dama. Lineage (NCBI taxonomy): Eukaryota > Metazoa > Chordata > Mammalia > Artiodactyla > Bovidae > Nanger > Nanger dama. The sequence goes on along the minus strand of CAKJTW010000097.1, from coordinate 5,708,990 downwards.
AGGGGCAGATGTCAACTTTCTGCATATCAGAATGAAAGTAGCCCTCTAAGTGAATCTCTTCAATTTTGAACTATTCTTACTTTTCTTTCTCCCAAGTCCTTTGAAAAGCACAACAAAGTCATATTAAAACCACCCATGTTTCCTATTGCCCTCTTATTTATAAATTAATCTGCATTTCCTCTTTCATTACATACTGGTCCCCTAAAATGAAGCCTCAAGCTAGGGAGGCAGGTCTGAAAACCCCAATCCTGACAGATCCATCCCTCAGATGGCTCCCTTGCCGCACCACCCACTCCACTCCTGCCTTTAAGAAAAGGACCACTTCAACTCTCCATTCACCTCCTTGCCCTACAGGAACATCCTAGAGCTTCTCTCAGCAGAAGGCAACCACTATGCATAATCTTTTGATCTCACACAGATGTGCCCCCTCTTCAAGAGGATGGATTCATAAAGAAGACTTCCCAGTGAGAAGTAAAGAGTTGCCCACAGGGGTCTATGTCCTGTCTCATGAGAGGGTACCTGCAAAGGGACAGTTCCTTCCTCCCCATGGGCATAGAGGCACTCCACTCCCCGGCCCTGCTGGCTCCTCTCCTACTAGACATACACACAGAGGAGACACCAAACGCCATACAAGAGGAGAGCTCATCTAAACCAACTTTAAGAGATGTCTGGAAAAATGTCATCCAACATCCCTTTACACAGGACTGTCACCATTCTCAGACACAGAGCCAAAATGTCACAGGCAGAATACACACACACACACACACACACACACACACGGGCACTCACCTATCACATCCACAGATCCCCACAGGATTCAGCTTTCTCTCACCACCTTTGGATGGGCAAGAAGAATCCAACCTCTGTTCTCCCTCCCTTTCTCCTTTTTTCCCTCCCTCCCCCTCCCCCTTCCTCCCTTGCGTAGTATTTTTTGAAGAGCGAGTACTATTCCAGAAGCTATAACTGTTTCCCAGCTGGACCCAGCGGTGAAAAGTCTTTGCTATTGTGTTACCTGGTGGGGTACGTCCCAGGATCAACAGTCCATTTCCCTTGAGGGGGACGCAGAAGCGTGCTCACGGAGACATAAGCTGGGACCCCCACCTCCACACAGAGTGCGCGGCGCGCACACACGCTCTCTCTCTCACACACACACACACATACACACACACACGCACGGAGTGTATAAAGAGACCTGCATCCCTGCAGCAGAGGGTCGGGCATATATATTGCCCGTGAAACCATACAGACAGCCTAGGAAACCTCCCCGAAAAACACTGAGCTATCCCCCTCCCACTCCAGTCGCCCTTCCACCTCTAGTTAGCGGCTGGAAAGAAAATTAAGTGGTCAGAGAATGCTGCTTCCCCACTCCGGGGCACTTAACATCCTCCTTCGCAACACAGCGCACTAACAAGTCCCTGGCCTTTAAAACTGCCGCAAAGCATCCCAACAAACCTCATTTTTTCCTTGGCCCCCAATCCAAGTAGACTGCAGAGAGGAGTAAACGCACAGGGCGGCGTGAGCCAACAGAGGGAACACTTTAACCTCACCTGCTGCGGCTCCTCCGTAAACATCGCAACACACGCGCGCACACACACACACCACGTACATACTCACTTACACTCACACCGCCTCACACCCCTGGACTCTCAGGAGTAGCCACGGTGAGTTCCACTTACTTCATAAATAAGTGTAACCCTCCACCATCTGGCGCTGCGCTTCAGCAAGGGATTCGCACATTCAGCCCTCATTCACTAGGCTTCATTGATCTCCAGCAGCAACATAGTTACTTTCTCTTTTGCTACACTGTAAATGTAAGGTTCTGAGGGGGCGGGCCGGCGGCCGACCGACGGCGTGTTGAACCAATAGGAATCCGGAGAAACCTGACCGCTACTTCGCTGCAGCCCGCGGCCAATGGGCACCTGGAGGGGGCGGAGCCGGGGCGTGGCCATGGCTCTTTAAGGAGGGTTTATCCGACGCCGCTTTGGGTCCACAGTGTTATAATACGGACGGTGATGTCATTGGCAACCAATCAAAAACTTAAAAGGGCCAACTGGGGCCCGCGCGGAGCAGCTGCTCTCTATTTACATGTAAACCGAACCTGCAGGATGCAGTTAACCCTTTCCGGGGCTGAATTGTCAATGGGCTGTGTTTGCCGCTCCGCCTGAAACTGTCTCTGCGAACTTGGCGGGATCCTTGTACATCGCCTCACCAAAGGACAGACCACGTTTATTTTCCCGTCTTACTCTGGCTGGATGATCAGCCGTGTTAGAATAACTTTCTAAAGGCAAGAGGCAACGAGAATAATCACTATCCCCAGTTGGAAAAACGGGTTCCCTGAGTCCCTCGAGGTGACTTGATAAACCGAAGGTTCACGGACGTCGCTCAGCTACCCAAGCTGGGAGATGAATGTAAGCGCGCGGCCAGGGACATCGCTTCTACAGTCTGAGCCCGGGGCCACGCGCTGGAGCCCTGGGCTCCAGCGGGACTGGCAAGTCTGCCGTCCATCCACCAGCAGTGAGGCCCGCCAGCCTCGCCGCGGCGCGAGTCCTCGGGGCCGCCCCGCTTGCTCTGCGCCGCCAGAAAGCATCGACCGCCCGCCCGCAGATGTCGCTGCCCCTCCGGCTGCCCTACTGCTGCCCGGCGCGGCGGTGGCGCGGCGCCCTGTCGCTCTCCTACTTCAGCGCCCCAGTCACGCCCCCTCTTCCCTCGCCTGCCTCCTGATGCGGAGGGCTGCTCGGAGGCGGCAGCCTGGTTCCCAGTCAGAAGCTACAGAGGGCGCGTCCCCGAGGAACTGCACAGGCACCACCCCATAGCCCGCGCGCCCGCCCCGGCACCCGGGCAAGGCCTCCTGCCCGCTAGCGCCCCCTCTTCCACCCAGCGAGCAAGGTCCCCGCGCTGCGCTCCGCAGAGCTGCGCGCTACCGGCCCGAGGCCCGCCTTCCCCTCGCCCCTCCTCAGTTGCCCGCCACCCTGTAGGGCCCCTGGCAGCCGAGGACCCAACAGCTCGGAGCTTCTGGAACAAGAGCGGCTGGAGGAAAGGAGCTGGAGCTGAGAAGAAATAACCAGCTTGAGTGGAGCCGACGGAGAACTGGAGGCGGCGCCTCCCCTCTGGATTCTTCTGTATTTCGTCGCTGGAGGGGTCGCGGTCAGAGGTGACCATTTGAGGAAAACAGGGGATCTGGAGGCGGGTGTATTGCCAGCTGGCCTGTTTATCGTCAGGAAAAATCAGAGAAACTGCTGGAAAGTCTTGGGGTAGAAAAAGAAGTGGAGATGATGAGATAAACTGCAGAGTTTGCATCAAGGAACCCTAAAGAAATAGAGCTTTTTCTTTTTCCGCCGTCTCCTGTCTGAGAGAGGCAGGGGTGAAAGAGTGAAATAATTATAGTGGAATAATATGTTATGAGCACTATAGACTATTTGGCTATGAATTTTTCTCTTATTACATTGAAGGTGTCTGGAGATATACTTGAGGTTGCAAGCCTGATAGGCAAGCTAAGTGACCTGGGGACATATTCACATCATTGCCTTAAGTACAGGCCTGAAATTTGAAGATGCCAAACCTTGGCCTGCTGGCCAGCTATGTTCAGTGAGCTGAGAGATCCCATATATACATATGCACACAGTCTAGGCTTCACAGAGGTGTTTCAAACTGAAGTGAATGCATGCAGTCATCTTAAACAGGAAAGGATTTTTGTAGCCCCTCTCTCCACTCACACACCAACACACATACACATTACCCTTTAATGATAACCAGTGACTGGCTTGGGGATACCATTTGGTCCTTACATTTTTGGGGATCAGCAGATTCTGGCCAAGAAAGATGGGTTCTGGATAATTCCCACAGAAATCAGAAAACTTCCCAGAGGATCTAACCCTGGATCTATTTGCAGCTTTAATAACTTGCCTTTTCCTAACTGTAGATAATTATTGAAAAAATATTGACTAATCCAGGGTTTGAGAGTTCTCACTATAAGTCCTGATTCTGACTCTCATCTCTTATACTGTTCATCCAGAGACACTATGTTTATTTATATGTCTGTAAAATAGCAAAATTCCAGCTCAAAAGAAAAGGAAAAAGTTCTAGTGTAAAGCAGTTTGAGGGTGGGAAGTGGGGAGGTAAGGGGAGTAGAGGGAAGGTGAGGGGGAGAGGTTCTCTGCAGATCAAGGGCATTTAGTAAAAATGCTTCAGGAAATGCTGTGCCTCTAGTTAAAAGTACTCACCATCTGTAAGTATGAATTCATTGCTGACACCTCAGTATCTAAGTCCAAACAAAGCAGGAATTTATGCAATTGAGGAATACTTCTTAACAGTCTTTCTACAAGGCCCAGAGGGGAAAGTAACTTCAAAAGGAAATGCAGTTCATTTAATGAGATGATTATTTTATTATAGTTTCAAACTAGTGGATTATTATAATTTAGTTGACTAAGACTCTAAGCCAGTTCCACTGAAAAATTGGGAAAGAAGGCAAAATTCCTCATCAGTTATCAAGCCTAAAACTTGGAATAAACATGTCATTAACATATACAAAGATGTAATTATTTTTTAATTAAGCACCTCTAAGTGTATAGTTTATATTCAAATTTATTGGTAGGAAAAAGAAAGATTTTTTTGTACAAAAAGAGTTGATTTTGTTCCATTTTTTGAGTCATAAGTGAGGAAATAGTATCTGAAGTACTACCCTTAGCTTTAAATTAGTAATACCAGCCAATCAATGGCTGTGAACCTGATCTGTAGACAAATATCCGGCAAAACCTTAATGTTCAATTTTAGTCCCAAAGAAATAGTGAAGTATCGTCACTGCATTTGAGTGTTCTAACATGATTGTACTGAGCTGTATCTTTGTTCTGACAAACATTGTGAGAAAAATATGAGTGCCTTCAGCGTGTAGCACTGTGTTAAAGCAAAAGGTGAAGCTAACTTAAGCCAGCACATAAGACATACTATGGATAATATTGAAAAATGTATTAAGGACTTCCCTGGTGGTCCAGTAGTTAAGACTGCACATTTTCACCGCAGGGAACACAAGTTTTATCCCGGGGAGTGGGGTCGGGGAGGGGGGGACTAGGGTCACAAATGCTCTGCAGCTTGACCAAAAGAAAAAAAGGATGTATTAATTAAATGACTGCTTGTATGTGCATACAAATGGTTAAGTGTGTGGGATGATGGCAGAAGGTTGGGACTGGTGAGAGCTAGGTTCTCAAAATACTCAAGGTTGAAGTGGATTCCTGAAGACACTAGAATTAAGGCAGAGAAAGGCTTAGAGAACATTTAGAAAGAGGAAATTGCAGGATAAAGGTGACGTTAAATCAATAAGCAGTGGGGGATGAGCAGTGGGATAGAAAAGTGAGGTGATGAGCAGATGAAGCTATTGAAACCAGCCTGTTGAAATATCCTGTGACACTTCTAGGCCTTGAGGAAGGCTAAGGAGAAGGATCACCTGAAAGAGCGGGCCACCGCAGTACTTGTGGGGGTGACAGAAACAGAAGACCCATCTACACTTTTCACTGTCTCTGAGTTTTGAACACAGGAGGCCTGCAGGTCTTTCCCATTAAATTTATGGGTAAAATGCAGTTTGGGGCTTTCGAGATGGCTCGGTGGTAAAGAACCCACCTGACAATGCAGGAGACCTGGGTTTGATCACTGGGTTGGGAAGATCCCCTGGAGAAGGAAATGGCAACCCACTCCAGTATTCTTGCCTGGGAAATCCCATGGACAGAGGAGCCTAGCGGGCTACAGTCTGTGGGGTCCCAAAAGAGTCAGACACGACTTAGCAACTAAAACAAGTAAGTGCGCTTGGGACTCAGGAAAATGTTCTGAGGCACTGAAGTTTCTTTATCTGCATGTACTAGTGTGATAGCCACTTGCTTCGCCTGACTGTTGAACACTTGAAATGTGAAAAATCTGATTTGAGATGTGCTCTAAGTTTACACTGGATTTTGAAAACTTTGTATAAAAAATGTAAAATATCTCTGTTACTTTTATGTCCATTACATATTTCAATATTGAATTGTTTAAGTTTGAATATATGAGTTAAAAATATGCTAATAAAATTCATTTTACCTATTTCTTTTTTCTTCTTAGAATATGACTATTAGAAGATGTTCAATGACTTATGCCATTTACATATTTCTATTGCACAGTATTCTTCTAGAACCTGAAATGGCTCCTTTGATTTGAGGTCACTTTGGTGCCAAAGGCACCACAGCCACAGAGCTGATCTAACATTGACCTGGAGGGGACTTGAGAGCTTATCTAGGCCAGTGGCTTTCAAACTGTGTTAGGATGAGCCAGAGGGAAGAGGAATGTGATGCAAGAGGGAGTGACTAAATTCAAGGCAGCAGAGAGCTGGTGGAGCTCTAAGACCACCACCTACTCCCACCCTGACTGCTCTACTCTTAAGATGTATCTACATATATTACTCCTGAAACTCCAAAGTAAGATTTCACTGGAAGGAAACAACAGATTATGGCTATTTTATTTGTTCTTTCTTTCTTTCTTTCTTTTTCAATCCTGGTCCATTGTTTTACCTGCAAACCAATCTGAGGCCCAGAGAATACAGAGGGCAGGGCCCAACACCAGGCTTGACATCAGCCCTCATTTCAAAGTCCAGCCTGGCAGTAGAGGAGGTGGCTGACCTGTTGGCTTGGGAATTAAGAAGCTCTCAATCCCATGGACAGAGGAGCCAGGCAGGCCACCGTCCATGGGGTCGCGAAAGAGTCAGGCAAGACTTAGCAACTAACCAACTGTCTCAAGTGCGATGAGAAATGCCCTTTCTGTAGTTAGTTACTCCTCCCCCACATTCCACACCATCTGTGGTCTCATACATGCCTCCTGTTCTTTGTCAAGAGGGCTCTGACTAGGCCCAAGGGTGTGGATCTTGACACCAACAAATTTCCCTGTGAAAATAACAAACACTAACTCATTGGCCCTAGGTCTCTGGCAATGCCTTGCTCTGCAGTGGATGGCTTATTATTATTGTGTGTTGCTTCATCAAAAACTTAACATTTTCCCCTTTGCCAAACTGAGTGATCATTTTCTCATTAAGAAATACTGTCAGGCCCAGAGGCCTTCAGCCCCAGGAGGCTATGTCAGGCTGTGTTGTTCACAGTTCATATTGTGGGAAGCAAAGATAAGAGATAAACACACAACTTTAGCATTCTTCAACCCCCCTTAGGACTTGTTGCAGGTCTAACATGAAGGAATTAATCTAACCTTCTCAGCATAGCCTAGTGGATTAAGACAGTATCATTTCTGGATACTACAGTTCCCTTTAGGTCACTGAGTGTGTCTTAAGCCTTATGTCCTTCACAATTAAACGTTGATTAAACTGATTCTAAGGGAAAAAAATAATAGCAGGTAACATCTTTTAGTGTTTTGTGCCAAGCACTGTTGAAGGAGATTCACAAACATGAACTCATTTCAATCTTCATATCCGTATGGATGCTGGAAGTAGGTACTTTTATTAGCCTTACTTGAAAGATGAAGAAACAGAAATACAGGCGGATTAAGTAATCTGCCCCAAGTCACACAGCTGGAAAGCAGCCGAGGCAACATTTGAACCCAGACAATCCGGCCCCAGAGCATCTGCTTTTAACAATTCTGTGTCATTTAATTCACGGTCTCTATGATTTTATAAACTTCTATCATATCCCCCTCAGCCTCCAGACTGCCAGGCTATTTTTAATTACCTCTTTGGAAGAATTCACTGCTTTTTCCTCTACTTTCTCCCAAACTTCCCAGAGTCCACTATGTCTTGGTGTGGTCTCTCTCACCACTGCATCCTCCATGCAGGATGGTCCCATCCTCCATGGGACCTATTAAACTTCTACTTCGTTTCCAGAGTCCTCTCAAATAGTGCTGTAAACTTGTCAGTGTTAGGGTTTCACTGCAGGCTCGACTGACAGATTGAAGGAAGGGCCAATGACTTCTCTTTTGCCAACCACGTCTTGTTGCTGTCCCATCCCTAACATAGGACAGGAGCTAGCACAGGGTGAGTGCAGAAGCTCCGTTGAATAAATGAATGAGTTAGCAAATAAATGAATGAATAGCATTTTTCTTATGTGTGCCATGAATTCTTGGGCTTTTTAGCTGCATGCCTGGGTTCATCTGACACTTTTCTAATTACTCATTTTGCCTTCTCCCTGGTAGCTGAAACTTGAGGGACCTCTGAAGTCCCTAAATTCAATCCTCTCCTGAGTGATTCATGCAAATGTTAATCAAGCATCTGTCTGCGGGGATCCCTGTTGTTTACACATCATTCTTGTTTGTTTGTTACCCTATTGTCCCATTTACAGTTTAAATCCAATTTCTTTTCCACTAGCACCTATGGAAATATTAGCTTTCTCATTATATTCCAGACAATAGTTGTATTTTTGCATTTGCCAGCACTATTGACATTATGTTCATCTTCCACACTTAGGAAAATATCCCTCATTATTTTCACTGTTTCAACAGAATGAAGGTATCTTCATTTTCCCTTTTAACATCTTTCGTTTTAGAGTATTCGAGACATTTGTTTCCTTGTGTTCAGCTTCCCAACAGAGGGCTTTGTTGTTGTTTAGTCACTAAGTCGTGTCCAACTCTTTTGTGACCTCAAGGACTGTAGCCCCCAAGCTCTTCCGTCCGTGGGATTTCCCAGGCAAGAATCCTGGAGTAGGTTGCCATTTCCTCCTCCAGGGGATCTTCCCAGCCCAGGGGTCAAACCTCTGTCTTCTGCATTGAGAGGTGGATTCTTCACCACTGGGCCACCAGGGGAGCCCAACAGAGGGCTTGGCCAGTGTTTATTGTTCAACAGGAGACAGATGCCAATAAACAGCTTTTTTCAGAAAGAGGCATTTCATCAAGACCCGTCCCTGGAAACTACATTTTTCACATTCCTGGGAGTTGGGTGATGTGCTTTGAAAGGAAATCCTCCTCTCTATTCTGGGCAAGATGGGAAGCAGCACTCCAAGAAGCCCTGTTTCCACTGTTCTGTGAAGGAGGCCTGTGGCCCACTAGACTTCCTACCTAGGCAGAATGTTCAGTGAGGTCCCCTGGTTTGCGTGTTTGAGAAAGCAACCGCTGTAGAATTGCACTCTTGGCTTGCAAGGGCCACGAACGTACAAACGTGGTGGATGAGTCCCTTTATGGGTGAATTTAAGTATTCTCTATATGCTGAGTACTAGGCTTACAGTACCACCCCTAGCACATAGTAGGTGTTCAAATGAATTCAAGTCAGGTCAGGTCAAGTCCCTTCAGGGTGTTAAACAGGTAAGAGAAAAGTCTCTATTGGAATTGATAATATTTTTAGTTCAAGTTGGAATCTTTAAGATGGAGGAATGGATGCCATAAACTTTCAGCTCACAAAAATTCAGAATTTTAAAAGAGAGAGATTGGCTCAAAGAGTGGCCAGATGGAGTGCTGGAGCTCTGTTTCATTCAACTACTGATGCATGGACCAACCTGTGACATAGCGGGTATAGATGAACCAGCAACTGTCTCCCCTCTCTTTCAGGTCAGGTCAGTTCAGTTGCTCAGTCATGTCCGACTCCATGGGACCCCATGGACTGCAGCACACCAGGCTTCCCTGTCCATCACCATATCCTGGAGCTTGCTCAAACTCATGTCCATTGAGTCGGTGATGCCATCCAACCATCTCATCCTTTGTCGTCCCCTTCTCCTCTTGCCCTCAATATTTCCCAGCATTAGGGTCTTTTCCAATGAGTCAGTTCTTCACATCAGGTGACCAAAGTATTGGAGCTTCAGCATCAGCCCTTCCAATGAATACTCAGGACTGATTTTCTTTAGGATTGACTGGTTGGATCTCCTTGCAGTCCAAGGGACTCTCGGGAGTCTTCTCCAACACCACAGTTAAAAGGCAACAATTCTTCGGCACTCAGCTTTCTTCATGGTCCAACTCTCACATCCATACATGACCACTGGAAGAACCGTAGCTTTGACTATAGGGACCTTAGCCAGCAAAGTAATGTCTCTGCTTTTTTTCTCCCCCATTCTCAGGAACTAGGAAAACTACTGCTTGATAAACTTCTCATCTGAACTGTAACTTGCATTACTGACAGCAACCAGTCCAATGAATTGTTTTCCCTGTATTATGTACAGAACAGAAATGACAGCAAAATTCTGATTCCCTTGTCAATGCACAATCCCAGTCCTCATATATTATCTGAGTTCTCCAAAGTAGGAACTAGAAAAGCTAGAGACTTAGACACTCTCCAAGATGACCCAGGATATTTTACCAGTTGTTGTTTCTAGACTATATAGAATTTGTTACTGCTTTCCCTAAAATTCAAAATTTTTCTTTCCCACTTCTATCTTCCAATTGTTAAGATTACTTTTGGGAGGAATAAGGGAGAAATCAAAAGAAGGAAGAAAAAAAGAAAAAGGGGAAGACTGAGAGGACTGGAAATTTTTGTTGTTTTCTTTTGCTTTTTTTTTTTACATTAGATATTAAATTTTTATTGACACATATTTAGTTTACAAGGCTGTGTTAGTTCAAGTGCATGGAAAGTGATTTATAATATGCATTATTTTTTATTCTTTTCCATTATAAGTTATTAAAAGATATTGAGTGTAGTTCCCTGTGCTATACAGTAGATCCTGTTGTTTACCTGTTTTATAGATAGTGGTGTATACATATTAATCCCAAATTCCTAATATAGCTCTCTGGCCCTGCTGTCCCCTTTGGTAACCAGAAGTTTGTTTTCTAGGTCCATGAGTCTACTTCCAGTTTGTAAATAAATTATTTTGTATCTTGTTTTAGATTCCACATATAAGTGAAATCGTATGATATTTGTTTTCTTTGTCTGACTTCACTTAATATGATAACCTCTAAGTCCATCCATGTTGCTGCAAGTGACATTATTTTTTATGGCCAAGTAGTATATGTATGTGTGTGTGTATATATATATATATATATATCTCGGAGAAGGCACTGGCACCCCACTCCAGTACTCTTGCCTGGAAAATCCCATGGATGGAGGAGCCTGGTGGGCTGCAGTCCCTGGGGTTGCTAAGAGTCGGACATGACTGAGCAACTTCATTTTTACTTTTCACTTTCATGCATTGGAGAAGGAAATGGAAACCCACTCTAAGTGTTCTTGCCTGGAGAATCCCAGGGACAGGGGAGCCTGGTGGGCTGCCGTCTATAGGGTTGCACAGAGTTGGACATGACTGAAGTGACTTAGCAGCAGCATTTTATATATATATATATAAAATGTATATCTTTATCCATTCATCCAGTAATGTACATTTAGGTTGCTTCAGTGTCTAGGCTATTGTAAATAGGTGCTGCTATGAACACTGGGGTTCATGTATCTTTTCAAATAAGAGTTTTTTTCTGGATATATGCTGAGGAGTGGGGTTTTGTTTTGTTTATAAATTATTTCTTTGTACTTTTGATTATGGGACTGGGAAAGGTACATTTGGGCAGAGAGGGGCAAGGACTGGTCAAGCAGAAGAAATGTTGCCAATTCCAAACATTTTTTGTTTTCATGAGATAAACAGACTAGAACAGAATTTGGCCACAGAAAGGAGTTGTTGAAATCTTTGCAGCCAAAAATGAGGTAGCACTGAAGCTTAGTTTGGTAGTCCCCAGCAGATGCTGGGCCCACACTCATGGGGTGGGAGGGAAGCAGTCACGCGCTGCTGGTCTTGCTCCATCTCTGTGAGGGGCAACTCTGACCCAGACAAAAGCTGATTGTTTTTATGCCAGACCAGGGGGCATCAAGTATGAGAGAATCTGGTAGCAGCCCTTGGGGAAGCTTAGTGAGTTCAAATGCATGCCCAATCCAGTCGCTCAGTCTTTTCCAACTCTTTGTGACTCCATGGACTGCAGCACACCAGGCTTCCCTGTCCATCACCAACTCCCAGAGCTTACTCAAACTCATGTCCATCAAGTCAGTGATGCCATCCAACCATCTCATACTCTGTCATCCCCTTCTCTTCCTGCCTTCAGTCTTTCCCAGCATCAGGGTCTTTTCCAATGAGTCAGTTCTTTGCATCAGGTGGCCAAAGTACTGGAGCTTCAGCTTCAGTATCAGTCCTTCCAGTGAATATTTAGGACTGATTTCCTTTAGGATTGACTGGATCTCCTTGCAGTCCAAGGGACTCTCAAGAGTCTTCACACCACAGTTCAAAAACATCACCTCTTCAGCACTCAGCTGTCTTCATGATCCAGCTCTCACATCCATGCATGACTACTGGAAAAACCATAGCTTTGACTAGACAGACCTTTGTCATCAAAGTAATATCTCTGCTTTTTAACATTTTGTCTAGGTTTGTCATAGCCTTTCTTCCAAGGAGCAAGCATCTTTTAATTTCATGACTGCAGTCACCATCTGCAGTGATTTGGGAACTCAAGAAAAGAAAGTCTCTCATTGTTTCCATTGTTTCCCCATCTATTTTCCGTGAAGTAATGGGCCTGGATGCCATGACCTTACTTTTCTGAACGTTGAGTTTTAATACATGCCCAGAGACACTGTACTCAAACCTTGGAGAACCCCAAAGATGAGTTTCTCTGATCCCATAGTATGAGGAACAGATTATGCCTCCTTCTCTCATGATGATGCAGAGCTTTTCCCTTGTGTTTTTGAGTTGCTGTGATCTCCATCTGCGATGGTTAATTTCAAGCGTCAGCTTGACTTGGCCATGATGCCCAGAGAGATGATCAAACAGTATTCTGGCTATTTCTGTGAGGGTCTTTCATTGGGTGGGACCAATGTTTAAATCAGTGAATTTTGAGTCAGGCAGATTGCCTTCCATAATATGGGTGGGCCTCATCCAACCAGTTAAAGATCTCAATAGAACCAAGACTAATCTCCCCCTCTGCCAACAAAAGAAAGAATTCTACCAGCAGATAGTCTATGGACTTAAAATACAACATTGGTTCATCCTAGGTATCCAGAGTGATAGCTCATTCTACGGATTTTAGACTTGCCAGCCTCAATGACCAGAAAAGCTTTTTCCTTAGAACAACCCCCCTTCCCTGCGTCACACACACAAACATAAATCCTAGTGGTTCTATTTCTATGGAAAACCCTGACTAATACACGAATACAACCTTCTTCGTTTCTGGAGACAGAGCAGAGCAAGACCTGGGAAATAAGCATTCTACTGAGTGTTAACACAGCTCCATTCCTTTCCTGCATTACAGAAGACACACTACACTGAGTGTACCTCATCTTTGAATACCTTCATTTCCAAGAGTGTAAAACTACTCTGAAACAGTAATGACTACACACTAAATAAATCTAGGATAGAAAAAAAAAATTGAAAATCTAAGCTATGATTATTAATGAAGGAAAACAAATCCCTCTGCCCCCCAACTATAATTTATTAGGAGAAAGCAGAAAAAAGCAGTAAGGCTTCTAGTTTTAGAAATCTAAAGCAATCTAGAGATTGGAAATACAAAAATAAACCTGAGATAAGTTTCTAAGCCTCTGATTTGTGTCCATTTAGCCTGAAGGAAGAAAGATGAATATTTTTGCTTTCCCCCACAAATGCATATTTAATCTTTATCTAAACATCCTGAATTTTGAGCCCATCAGGAGCTTCCACAGTCAATGCAGATTGCTTTCCCAGTGTTCTATCATGTATTAAGAAAGCTATTTTAAATCCCAGAATTAATGGTGACATCTTGTTGCAGTTATTTATTCCTTGTTTTGCTTTCCCAAGTTAATCGACCTACAGTTGAATTATTACAAGATCTCAGCATAAGGGCCTAAGGAGTGGATTTGGCAAAATGAAGAGGTCACAGTTCACAAAACCGCATGGGACATAAAAATGCACTGTATTTTTGCAGCTGCCTAATGTTTTTGGTTTTCCTGGCTCTTTATCAGGAATGTGTGAAGCGCTTGACTGTGAATATACAGCTCTCTGCTTCATCCTCCTTGGCTTCTAGCAGACTGGAAGCTCCTGCCTGCTCTCTAGACCAAAGCTTCTCCAGCTTCAAGTACACACAGATTCCCCAGGGTATCTTGTTAAACTGCTGATTCTGACTCATGGAGTCAGGGGGTGAGACTGGAGCCTCTGCATTCCCTCACACTTTCCAGAAACTTTGATGTAGCTTGTCCACAGACCATACTTTATATCTAGACCCACATTGTCTAATACGGTAGCCACTAGCCACACATGGCTATTTGAGCACTTGAATTGTGGCTAGAATGAATAAACGCCTATTGTCCACATAAAATGCATGCTTAGATTTTGAAGATTCAGTAGGAAAAATAGACAAAACACCTCATGAATAATTTCATCTTAAGAACATCTTGAAATAACATTTTAGAAATACAGGATTAAACAAAACATACTATTAAGCTACTTCCACCTGTTCCTTGTTACATGTTTTAAATGGAGTTACTAGATAATTTAAAATTACATCTATTGTTTGCACATGTGGCTAGCATGACATTTCCGTTGGATAATGCTGTTCCAGATCAACAGAGCTGGCCCTAGAGGTGTCTGTAAGGGAGTGAGTTTCCAATTCCTTTGATCACTTTTTGTCAGACACTGAATCCATCGCCTTAACTCCTTAGAACGTTTTCCTGTAGTGTTGTCTCTCACCCCCTGCCCACCGATTCTAAAGTCAGTCCCAACATTGCTTGGCCACCTTGGGTCCTGTCTCTTAGACTGTGTAGTCTCTAGGAAGACCAACCCAAAATGACACAGAAACCCTCCCCCAAATTCATAAATGGGACTCTCCTCTGTGTTCCCCGAAAGTCTGTGACACACACACATACATACATGTCTGTGACACATAGCATTCATAAAAGACCACGTCTCTTAACAAAAAGGGCGTGGGCGTGAGAATCAAGAGACCCTGGAGTTTAACCTGATCAATTTATTACTTAACTTACAGTCTACCCTGTGCCTCTCTTTTAGATGCTGCTGCTGCTGCTGCTGCTAAGTCGCTTCAGTCGTGTCCGACTCTGTGCGACCCCATAGATGGCAACCCACCAAGCTCCCTATCCCTGGGATTCTCCAGGCAAGAACACTGGAGTGGGTTGCCATTTCCTTCTCCAATGCATGAAAGTGAAAAGTGAAAGTGAAGTTGCTCAGTCGTGTCCGACTACTAGCGACCCCATGGACTGCTAGGATTCATGAATGAACAAAGTTATCAAGTTCTCTGTCCTAAAGAGTTACAGTTTAGAAGAGGAAATAGACATTGTCAGAAAGTACATGAAGAAGCAGATTACAAAATACCATCCCAACTTTTCTCTTTTTTTTCTTCTGTGACTATTCATTTCCCTTTCTGAGCCTCAGTTTAATTTCTGGAATAGGAATAATAACAATGCTTTCTGAGGTTCTGTAAGGATTATAAACAATGACTATATTTGTACAGCTAGCATAATATCTGGCACAGAATAAGTGTTCAGTGAACAGTTGCTAGCTGGCTAATAAAGGTGAGCAAGGCTGATCATATTTATTTGTTTGCTTATTTGTATGCTGCCTGTTCTATGTTAAGCAAAACAGTTCTGGTAAAGCATCATTTCTATCTGAGGTCTATGAGGGTGTTCCTGGAGAGATAAGCATTTGAATCATCACAGTGAAGAAGACACCCTCACCACTGTGCATGTTGCTTGGTCACAACTTTTTGTGGCCCCGTGGACTGCAGCACGCCAGGCTTCCCTGTCCTTCACTCTCTCCTGGAGTCTGCTCAAACTCATGTCCGTAGAGTTGATGATGCTATCCAATCATCTCATCCTCTGTCACCCCTTCTCCTCCTGCCCTCAATCTTCCCCAGGATCAGGGTCTTTTCCAACGACTCAGCTCTTCGCATCAGGTGCCCAAAGTACTGGAGCTTCAGCTTCAGTCCTTCCAATGAATATTCAGGATTTCTGCCCTTTAGAATTAACTGGGTTTGATTTCCTTTCTGTCTACTGCTAAGTCGCTTCAGTCATGTCTGACTCTGTGTGACCCCATAGACGGCAGCCCACCAGGCTCCCCTATTCCTAGGATTCTCCAGGCAAGAACACTGGAGTGGGTGGCCATTCCCTTCTCCAATGCATGAAAGTGAAAAGTGAAAGTGAAGTCGCTCAGTCAAGTCTGACTTAGCAACCCCACGGACTGCAGCCTACCAGGCTCCTCCATTCATGGGATTTGCCAGGCAAGAGTACTGGAGTGGGGTGCCATTGCCTTCTCCTAGGGACTCTCAAAAGTCTCCTCCAACACCACAGATCAAAAGCATCAATTCTTCAGCACTCAGCCTTCTTTATGGTCCAACTCTCACATTCGTACATGACTACTGGAAAAACAATGGCTTTGACTATACGGACCTTTGTCAGCAAAGTGATGTCTCTGCTTTTTAATACATTTGTCATAGCTTCTTCCAAGGAACAAGCGTCTTTTAACTTTTGGGCTGCAGTCATGGTCCACAATGATTCTGGAGCCCAAGAAAATAGAGCCTGTCATTTTTTCCCCATCTGTTTGCCATGAAGCTTTTAAAAACTAAGATCATGTCATCCAGCCCCATCACTTCATAGCAAATAGATGGGGATCAAAAAGGTGCATGGGCATGAACCAATCCCTGGACAGCCCAAACAGAAGAAAAAGGTAAAACAGGGAAAATTCTCTCCCTTTTTCCTACCCTTGGACATAGGAGTTCCGGGTTCTCTGGCCTTTAGACTCTGGGACTTATGCCTTAGAACTTTACCCTTGAACCAGGAGTTGCACCATCAGCTCCCCTGGTCTATAGGCCTTTGGACTCAGACTGAATTACTGGTTGTCCTGGTTTTTCAGTTTGCAGACTGGGGCGGTGGTGGCAGTGGGGATGGCTTTGGCACTTCCACGACTGTATGAGCCAACTCAAATGACAAATCTCCTCTTATATGTTTCTATACACATCTTATTGGTTCTGTTTTTCTGTGGAACCCTAACACTGTCTCATTCCACTAAGTGTTTGCAATAACTAGTTAGGTCATTGTCTTATTACAGATGGTAGAGTAACTTTGGCTCCTGATGTCATTCAAACTTATTGAGTATATTTCACAAAGCCATTCTTTGCACATAAGAACTAGTCAATAAATACCCATTGAAATCAAACTACTCCTGAAATAGACAGTGCAAGTGTCCTCAGACAAAGCTCCTCATTTGCAGAAAAAAACAGTAGCCGGAGTGGAAGCAACTTACCCAGTAATACACTTTCAGTAGTAGTTCTAGAAAGAATATGCTGGTCCTTGATGTATGGCAGAAACCAATAAATATTACAAAGCAATTATCCTCTAATTAAAAATAAATATATATATATATATATATTTTTAAGAATACACTGATCCTATTTGCTAGGCACTTGTGGGAAAAGAAAAAATTTGTGGAAAAGCAGTCAGAGGAATGAGGGAAGATCAGGAGAAAGAGGAGCTTAGAAAGGAATTTCAAACAAAGAGGATAATGGTGTGTCTGATGCTGTAGGGAATTTTAGTAGGTTGAGGTCAGAGAATACACTTGGGCATGACAACTAGGAGCGAGTGGCAGGGACATAGGGAAGAAGCAGCCAGGTGACAGTGGAGGTGATAGTGTCAAGGACTCCACCTTCAAGAAGTGCTGCGATTAAGGAAAGGGATGAGCTAAAAGGCTAGATGGAGGAAGCAGAAGTACCAAGGAACTCTGTTTCAGAAAGCAGGGGTTGGGTGTTTTGGCGGCTGCGCTGAGTTGCTGCTTGAAGGTACAAGAGAGGAAGAGAGCAGTTGTCAACAAGAAGCCCTGGAGGCAGGAGACAGAGGAAAGGGTCAGCAGGATGGGGACAATGTTATCCCGTTATCCCGGGGATCATTTCCTCCAGAAATGAAAAGGAAATGTGAGTAAACTTTCTATTAAGCATTGAGGGCAGAGAAGAACTGTTTAAGAAGTGAAGTAGGAAGCAGGACAAAGAAGGGGGTGAGGAGGGGATGATATGCTGGCATTTTACCTGTGTGTCCAGCCCAGACTCTTCTGATCCAGGCTTTTCAAAGTGTGGTCCATGGACCAGTGTAGGGCCACAAGCTGCTTGTTGTTGGTCTCAATTCAGAGAAGCAGCTTATGTCAGATGCAAAAAAAAAAAAAAAGAAAAAAATTACTAAGCACGCTATTCTGTGCAGCTGAAATTTCTCCCTCTTTGAAAGTGGCAGAATATTCATTGACTTTCTGGCTGGGTTCCCTTTCTCATCTCGGTATACAGAGCAGATAGTTTTGGGTAACATCTCCTACTGACAGTTTTGCCTTAATATCCCATAGACCTCTCACCATCACCTCACCTCCTAAACCAACTTTTGCTCCTTGACTATCTTCTGCAGGGAGCTGATGCCTCCATGCACCAAGTCTCCAAGACAAAAACATGGGGGAAGGCAGTTTATCCTAGAACTCCAGCACTCTCCTTGATCAGTCATTCACCAGACTCCTCAATACTCTTGCCACTTAGCTCTCAGATCCACCCTCTTCTCTCCAGTCTCAGGATTCCCAATCTAGTCCAGACTACCAAGACTGGGCTTGGATATTACCGCAAACCTTGGGCAAGCCACCCCTCAACACTGCTACCCCAGTGAGCTGTCCACACCCAAATCTAAACACCTCACTTCCTGGGCTAATCCATCAACAGTCCCTCCTCATCTACAGAAACACCCTGGAATGGTCCTAGAACCCGCCTTCCCAGCTGGGCATTTTGAACTACCGGCGTCTGCCCTTTATCTGCCCTCTGAGTATTCAAGCACACTGCTCCCTTCAAGCATGATTTTTGGTTCTGTGTCTTGTCACCGCAATGCCTTACCCCTAGAATAGAATCTTTGCCACACCAACACCCAGCGTAGTGTCTGGGAAAGCATAGGCTCCCAGTGCTTGTTTGTTGAATGAATAAATGAAGTCAAGGCAGAAAGGGACAACGTTGTTGGCCTCATACTGAGCAAAGGTGATGAAAGTGGGGTCATGAGATGCCGCGTGGCTATGGTCAAAGTGGGCTCCAACCCTGGACTCCACAGAACTTTGGCCACAGAGATGGCAGGGTAGGAAAGCTGGAAGTCGCGTGAACCATGGCTAACATGCTTCCACTGGCAGTAACTTTTCCGTCTGCATCTGATACATTCGCCACAGCTCTCCTGCATCACATCAGAAGCATCCGTGGCTGAGATCACCTTGCAAAATGAGAGTCCTACCACCTGCACACTTTGTGTCTTCTCTTCATGTCTCTCTGTCTCTGGTTTCTCTCTTCCAACCCAAATATCACTACACTCCCAAGCCCTGCTCCGCCCCCAGCAATTCCACTACTATTTTGGCCTCTGCCCTTGACTTTGACCCTATTTACTTACAATGTCATTTTTCACATTCCTTTAAGATATGACTGGCAGAATCTGGCCCCAGATTCCAACATAAGCAATAGATGCTAAGACAGATCCAGTTCTAGCACTCTACCCTGGGCTTTAGGACTCCATTTGTTATTATTGTCACTTTACACCAAAGAATGTCAGGTAGGACAGGGAAGGGAGTTTGGGGGTGGGGTGAGGGTGGAAGAAAATGAGCACAACCGTTTGGAGCCAAATAATAGATTATGGCTGGAAACTCCCGTCTTGATTTGCCTCGAGGGCCACAGTTATATTTGGATGGCCCCTGATTGACATAATTATTATTGCCAGAAAGTAATTTTAGAAAGAACTTAAAAGGAGGACATGGGTGATTAAAGTTCTAATAATAACATTTCGAAAAAGTCTGGGTTAATGAATCTATAACTCAGGTAAAAGAAAAGAGGCTTCAGGTGTTCAGGGATTAGTACCTGGAACTGAGTTTGGAAAAAAAATATTCTGTGGGGAAGTCAAGTAGGGCAGAGACAGATCACATGCCCCTAAGAAATCTTGGGGAAATAAAGAAAGAGAGAGAGAGATGTAGAGAGATGTAGTTCTTTTTTTTTCTTTCTTTCTATCTTTTTTTAACGAGGAACGTTCCTCTAAAATTTTTACAAGTAGAATTATACAAGGTAGATAAAAAGCAGCAAAGCAGCTTGGTTCATTCACTGAGCATCTCTTACGAGTAAGGTACTGTACTAGTTCTTTGGAAGATTCCCATGGGTTAGAGCAGGGCTGGTCTAAGAGCAGGCTTAGTCATTCTGGCTGTTTATAACCAGCATCTGCTTTGATTAGGCCAAGGTCCAACCTGATTGGCTGACACCCTGCCAGTTGTTCAATATTTGCATGTCACCCTTGGATATAAGGCAAACGTTCTGTCCTAAAATAAATTACAGTTTAGAGGATGAGATGGGCCCACAAATAATAGTGCAATGCTATGTCGTAAGAATTAAATTTCATGTTGTCCTTTACAAAATGTTTTCACTTTCTCTCTCTGTCACATCTGAACTTAGCAACAGTTCCATAGTGGGCGTTCCCAGTCTCATGTTGCAGATAAGAGAGCGTAAAGTTCAAGAGGCAGTGATGTTTCCACGTTTCATAGAGCAAGATCCTCTTCTGATTGGACTCCATCTGAATTTCCCACAATGCCCATTGCCTCGCAAACTATCGTTTATTTCATGAATTGATTCTTGATTTCTAAATACAGATTTTCATACCTGAGTAACTGATGTAGATCAATCTTGTAGCTCTGTCATCCTGATAGAAAGTGATAAAAGCCTCATTCTGAGAAAGGAGCCATCAGGAAGCTCAGATGAACTACCCAGGGGAAGCATGCCGTCTCCTTCATGCCCTCTGCTAGGCAGTTCTGTGTAAAACAGACACATGCAAATCAAAACAAAAAGCAAGGACAAGGAGAGAGTGGACTGCAGAGAGAATGAAAACAAACAAAGACGCAAAGGAACAAACAGAAGCTTTAAAGGTGAAGAGTACCCGGTTATCCGGAGTCAGAACTTTATTCCTAAACCAGCCACAGCCTATCAGGTAACACAGAATAACAGTGCGTGTTCTTCACACCAGCCTTGAGGAAAATAGGTTAAACCTATTGAATGTAGTGTTGATAGCTGCAGAAATATACTTGGGATTTATCTGGGAATTCACTCATGCAAAGCACCTCATTCTCCCAAGAGCTACCTACACTAAAGAGTAGTCTTTAACTACTCTTAAAGACCCTCTAGTCTTAATCTACATGATCACAACTTGTCCATTAGGCCACAGAGAGGAAAACAAAATCTCTCCTGAGTCACTGATGCCTACAGTCTGTATCATCATCTGTGCAATCCTCCTGATACAGGAGGGACCTGTATCAGAGGTCTGGAACCTCTTGCTGATGTGTGTCTTTTCTTCTTCTGCACTTGGTAGGCATCTTAGCCCCGCTCCATTCATGCAAATCCCCTAGTGATTTTCTTCATGGAACCTTGCAGAAATGCTACATCAGGATGGGAAGGGAACTTAGGAATTGTTTAACGCAGTCCCTCTTTTACTAGGAAAGAAGCCTGGGGTTTACAAAGGTGAAATGATTTGTTCAAGGTCACGAGAGAGGTTAGTTACACAATTAATATTAGAGACTCTAATTTTTGGTCATTGCCATAGGCATTTGTTCATTTAAATGTTTGGAATAGCTTTACTATCACATGCCTTACAAAACTAGTAATTTCAACTGGTATCATAGCATCAGTCACAGAAATTAGGCCACCTTATTAGTACCTGCTTACTGGGACATCCTGACCTGTCTGAGGTGAATTTCAGAAAAGTTGATCATAAATACAATTTTGATTATTTAGATTCCATTTTGCACGTAATCAGAGAGTTTTCTCTAGTATGTATTTGAAAGTGTTTCAGAGTAAACTCTTTCTGTGAAGCAAAGAAGTTTGCAACAATAAATATTTATTGTCTGATTCTTTTTTTTTTTTTCATAAAAATAAAAAATTCACGGAAGCTGCCAGCCTTGAATTCCCCTGGCCAGAACTAGAGTCCTCCCTCCAGCTCTCAACTCCAGGACACCTGGGACACAGTCCCTGGCCTTTTGGCCAGATTGCCCCACAAGCTGGGAGGCCCAAGGAAAAGGGGTCATTGACCTTGACTGGGGGCACAACCCCAGATAGTCTTAAGCTAAAGAAGCTGCACCATCCCCGTCAAAGCTTGTCATGAGCCCAGTTCAACAGAAGAAACACGTTTCCTCCATCAGCTGCAAATTCTTTGCAGAACTTGTAGGAGTTTCCAGCACCCCCTGCAGCCTCCTGCCAGACCCCCATCCTGGGTGACTCATTCTTCTGACAGCTCTAACTGTGTGTGTCTTCAGGCCTGGCACACTCTTCTCACTGTCATCATCCAGCGAATTTTGGTCACTTTGCTACAAGAGTGGCATCAATTAAACCTCCGCAGAGCAGAGACATTGATCAATTCTGTTCACTCATGGACACTCAGTCCTGAGACTCGGGCCGGGGACACAGGAGGTGCACAACAAGTATTTGATGACTAAATAGATGAATTGATTTTCCAAAAGGGCATCGCTGGCCCTGACTCACTTCTGTCATAGCATAGCACCTTCATAGATGCCCCTCCTGCCTGAGGCTGCTTTCCTGTTGCCCTGACACCTAAGATGGCCTGGCTTTGCCACATCTTTTTCCTGGATCTACTTCCTGTGTTCCATACCAGCTCCTGAGACCATCTGCCAGGTTTCCTTGGAGGGTTTTCCTTTTCCTGTTGTGAGCCATCCACTCAGGCCCATCCTAACAGATGAGGGCACTCTATTCATCCCTCATCTCGGGGAGAACACCTCCATCCAATGCTGAGTCCAAATGCCACTTCCAGTGTGAATGGCAGGTCCCCTGGCCCTATTCCACCCTCCAGGGAACAGAGCTGTCCTCTCTATGAGCAGGTACAGCTTGGCTTCCCGTGATCCCTGTTACCTTGAACACGCATCCTTCCTTGTGCGAAGGTCATCTGGAGGTTACAAGTTTTATCACTGTCACTTGGAGGCAGGATGGCATAATAGTTAAGAATGTGGTGTTGGCAACTGAGCAACACAAGGTCAAGTCTGGTAAGTTCTACTTCCTCCAGTCAATTTGCTTCATTTCACTACCCCTCAGTTTTCTTATTTGTAAAATCTGGAAAATACCAGGACTTAGCTCACAGGGTAGAAGTGAAACTTAAATGTGAAAAAGTTACTCAATGCATGGTACATATTATACAGGCTCACTAAATGTTTATGTGTCTGAGAGCGGAAAAAAAAATAAATGATGAGCTATTTTCAGAGGAGGGCCATGCAAATTGGAGAAGCTGAGAGAGTGTCAGATATGTCATGGGGGAAGCAAAGGTAAAGATGAGGAGGTGGTTGGAGATTAGGCAAGTTTGGAGGGGAGACAATGAAGGATTAGAGAAAGAGGAAGAAGATGGCAGAGGAGTAAGAGGGGAGTTACATGCTAAGCTTCTCAGGGAAGAGAATCTAGGGGAAGAGTCTGGATGTTTTAAGCAAATTTCCTGACCAGCTCTGTTCATCCCCCAGACAAAGGTATGGTCCCCAGACTATGCAAACTCATGGCCTTTCCCATGTTATAGCTTTATCATTTCCACCACAGAGACAGACATAAGATCCCCTCAGCCATCCGCAGGCTGGCTGCTGCCTGCCCACATACAAAGCTGGAGCCCCTCCTAGCCTCTCATGCAGCTTGAACTTCAAATGATTGACTAAAATATGATTATTGAAGAGGTTCAAGGAGATAGTTCCTTTCCTTGCTGTTCTTCCTATGAACACAAGAACAGCAAAGTAAATAAAAGTTCAGTTTATTCTCTTGACCTCACTTTGAGAGATAGCTCCCTGTTCATTTGTTCACTCGATACCGTGTCTGGCTCGCTGACGAAGGTCAGGGCTGAGACAAATCCTGACCTGGAACACCAGAAATTCCCACCACTCTTCTGCCTCCTGGGTGGTCTGTGTCTCAGCAGAGGACTCCATGGGCACACTAAGGGCAGGCTGAGGGGCCAGCTTCTCTCACCCCACCCCAACTTCAAGCTGAGGCTAAGGGAGGTTAAATAGCTTACCCAAGGCTACCTGGTCTGGAAATGGTGAGACCAGCTCTCCACCAGATAGCTGGTCTCCCAGCTTCCTTTATGACCTCCCCTCCCAATCTATCCCCCTTACAGGACTCTCCTTTAAAAGAAGAGCTTCCTCTTCTTTAAAAGATGAAAGTCTCAAACAGTCACTCTCTTGTTAAAAATATCGGGTTGACCAAAAATTTCCTTTGGGTTTTTCCATAAGACACAGTGAAAAGAGCTGAAAGAACTTTTGGCCAACCCAATACTTCAGCGCTTTCTCTGCCATTTGACTACAACTCATTCTTTCCTTGTGGCAAGCTGGTAAAAAAATCTGCCTGCAATGCAGGAGACCTGGGTTCAATCCCTGGGTTGGGAAGATCCCCTGGAGAAGGGAAAGACTACCCACTCCAGTATTCTGGCCTGGAGAATTCCATGGACTATATAATCCATGCAGTCCATGGGGTGGCAAAGAGTCAGACATGACTGACTTTCACTTTCACTTTCATTCTTCTCTGGGCCTGCAGAGAATGCCCTGTAGGGTCTGGCTCTCATTTCACTGCACAGCCTCAATCACGTCCCTTTTCTTTCTCTCAGTAAACTCTAGCCCATCAGATCTGGGAGGAGGCTGATCTCTTTCCAGCCTGAGTGTATGTCTCTGAGCCATTTCCTTCCCAGAAGCCTCATCTCCAGCTCTTTGCATACTGAACTACTTTTCTTCCTTCTAGTTTGAGCTTAGATATCACCTCACTTGCAGTTTTTTAAAAATTAGGCCCTCCTCTTATTCTGCATCATAGCCCCCTGTTTATTTTCTTCATGGAAAATAAAATTTTGAAATTACTTGTCAATCTGTACTGTTTCTTTCCACTGAAACGGGTTTCTGATGGCATGAACTCAGGGATTTTGTCTCATTTTTTGCTGAACACACGCCCCTTTACATGTGAGGTGATCATTAAATGTTGTTGAATAAATGAATGAAAGGTTTGACTCAGAGGTAAATTTACATGAAGCCAATAAATTTAATCCTCAGGGCTCCTCATTTTCTAAGGAATGTAGGCTCATGTCCACATGGTAGTATTTTTGAAAAACTTGCAGCAACAAAGATATTTAAGCTGCAATTATTTAAACCTGTAGAAGTGTTTTACATGGGTCTAAGCACTTCCAGGTATAGTTACATCACTACTAGCTATTCCAAAGCAAGAATGGTGTCCAGGAATACTGCTACTGTCCTCTGGGAGGGCTCACTTGATCTTGGGACACAAAGGTGTGGGGCTGTGGCATCAGCAGTATGTGGATATGGAGGAGAAACAAAGCCTGGAGTGCACGGCCCTGGCTGGTAGTCTGTGGAAAGTTCTCCCAAATCTTACAGCTTGTTCATGAAACCTCAGTAGAATTTTACCAACTTTGGTCACAATCCTAAAAATGTATTTGACATCCCTAAGAGTAACAGATCTGAAAGGAACTTTTCCAAATTATTATTTGCTGTTCTTGTTGCCCAGTCTGTAAGTCATAGCTGATTCTTTTGTGACCCCATAGACTGTAGCCTGCCAGGCTCCTGTCCATAGGATTTCCCATGCAAGAATACTGGAGTGGGTTGCCGTTTCCTCCTCTGGGTGATCTCCCCAACCCAGGGGTCAAACCCATGTCTCCTGTACTGAAGTGGATTCTTTACCACTGAGCCGAAGCCTGGTAAACACTCAATAGGAAAAAACATCAAAACCTTTTATTTCTTAAAACCTTTTATTGGAGAATAGTTAATTTAAAATGTGTTAGTTCCAGGTGTACAGCAAAGTGGATCAGTTATTCATATACAATATATTCACTCTTTTCTTTCTTTTAGATTCTTTTCCCATATAGGCCAAAAGAGAGCACTGAATAGGGTTTCCTGTGCTATACAGCAGCAGGATCTTATTAGTTAACTAGCTTATATATAGTAGTATATACATGTCAATCCCAATCTCCCAATTTATCCTTCCCCCGACCCTGCCTTATCCTCCATTAACTACAAGTTTGTTACAAGTCTGGCACATAATAAGTACTATATAAGGGAAGGGTAGGCACGAAGAAGGCAATGGCACCCCCACTCCAGTACTCTTGCCTGGAAAATCCCATGGACGGAGAAGCCTGGTGGGCTGCAGTCCATGCGCTGAGGGTCAGACACGACTGAACAACTTCACTTTCACTTTTCACTTTCATGCATTGGAGAAGGAAATGGCAACCCACTCCAGTGTTCTTTCCTGGAGAATCCCAGGGATAGGGAGCCTGGTGGGCTGCTGACTATGGGGTCACACAGAGTCGGACATGACTGAAATGACGTAGCAGCAAGGGTAGGCAATTGGTAATTGATTGAAGATGTGGAGTATCACTGAGGGTGAACTTCACACAAATTAAAAAATATAATTTAAGAGGTCAGGAGATCTTAGGATGGAATGCAGAATGTGACAAAATAACTTAACTGTATTACTAACGTGTGAAACAACCTTACTGAAAGGGATGGGGGGTGAGGAAGGAGTGCTGACCTAAGTAACTTTGCAAATTAGTAGACTCTGTAAGACTTAAGGCCAAAGAAACTGTGTGTAACTACTGTACTCTAGATGATAAAGCGGAGTCTCACGGGAGGAAGACTTAACAATTCTGATATTGTTGCACAATAGTACTGGAATTGAACAATTAAATAAAAGAGGGTGGATAGTGGGAGTAGGCTTCTCACTGTTGAAGTGGGAGGTTAGCAGTATCAAGGAAAAGGGTCTGGAATGATACATGAAGTAATAGTTGAGAGTGGCAGACATTTGTACTAACTGATGTTTAGCTTAATATAGATAAAGATGGTTACATATAGAAATATATGTAGATATGTATATTTACACAGGTTAGTATATATATATATTTTTCCATTTCCTTATTTTGTCAGCTGCAAGGTCCTAGAAGCAACTAAATTTTAGTATCAATGAATGTACTTAATATTTAGATCTTGTTTTGTAGTACCAATCTCTATTAGAAGGAACCAGAGTTCCTTGGAGGAATGGTTGATTTTATGACTGAGGAAGGAAATATACAAGATGATCCTGGAATATCTCCAGTGTCAGAAAGTAAAGTGTTAAAAAAAAATAGCAACATAATGACAGGGGTATTTTAAACGTGGCATTGGAGCCAAGTAAAATAGCCCCCAGTGGTTAAAGTTGGGAATAATTTGAGCAATAAAGCAAATAAAATAGCATTGTACTATAACTCAAAGTATGAAATAAACATCCATGTACCTATAACAATTAAATAAATGATTGAATATATAAATAAGTGAGGAGAAGAGATAAATCTCCCATGTTGAAAATTTCAAATTAATTTAAGTAAATATTCTGTCTCAAGGAGGTGGAGCATGACTCCCTACTCCCCTACTCCTTAAATGTGGCCCAGACCTACAGACGTCCTTTCAAAGGGGACAGATTGAAAGGAGAGAGGGAGAGGGAGGAGTGATATGTGCCTTTGATTAGGTGTAATGAAAATGACAGTTTATCTCTGTGGTTTTCCTCCCTGAAACCTGTAACCTCGGTCTAATCATGAGAATAACATCAGATAAATCCCAACTGAAGGGCATAGTACAAAATCCCTGGTTAGTAGCTTTCCAAAGTGAAAGTGAGGTGAAGGTGTCAGTCGCTCAGTCCAACCTTTGTGACCCCATGGATTGTAGCCCACCAGGTTCCTCTGTCCTTGGAATTCTCCAGGCAAGAATATTGGTAGCTTTCCAAGCCAGGTCTCAAGACCAAGGGAAGGAAGAAAATGCCACAGTTAAGAGGAGCCTAAAGAGACCTGAAAATCAAGTGTCATGTGGAGTCTGGATGCAGTGCTGGAACAGAAAAGGGACATTTAGTTAAAAACTAAGACAACCTAAACAATGCATTTGTTGCAGGAAGGGGAACCCCTTCCAGGGCCCGAAACTGGGCTCTTGTCTAACACTCGGAAATGAATTATCCGAGGAGACACATGTGCTGACAAAGCAAGAGATTTTATTGGGAAAGGGTGCCCCGGCAGATAGCAGGAGGATAAGGGAACCCAGAAGAACTGCTCTGCCCTGTAGCTCACAGTCTCGGGTTTTATGGTGATGGGATTGGTTTCTGGGTGGTCTTTGACCAATCATTCTGACTCAGAGTCTTTCCTGGTGGTGCAAGCCTTGTTCAGCCAAGATGGATGTCAGAGAGAAGGATTCTGGGAGGTGGTCAGACAGGTGGTGACTCCTTTTGACTTTTCCCGAACTCTTCTGGTTGGTGGAGGCTTATTAGTTCCCTGTTCCTCACCAGGACCTCCTGTCATAAAACAACTCATGCAAATGGTTACTATGGTGCCTGGCCAGGGTGGGCGTTTTCAATCAGTGTGCTTCCCGAACACATTGACTAGGTAAAGGTAATGTATTACTAGCCCTTTATTAATGGCAGCTAACGTACCATGCAAATGGAAAAGACCAGTAATAGGGGAAACCGGTGTGGGGTGTATGGGAACTCTGTTCTATCTTCACAATTTTTCTGTAAATCAAAAGTTATTTCAAAAATTTAAGTTTATTTTTAAAAATTCAATCAGACATGTCAGAGGAGAGACTGAATCATCTTTATAGTGTAGAAAAAATTTACAATATCATTGTAATAGGAAAAGGAGATTAAAGAATATGCAATCAAAACACAGAAAGAACGTATTTTTAAAGATGTGTCAAACACATAGAGGTCAGAGCATTGAGTCAGGAATATCAGTTGTGAAATTACATTGTATTTCTGTGTTCTGCAAAATTTGTGAACTACCAACTTTTCCAAATACTGTGGTTTCTCATTCTAAACGAAGTCATTTTTGTATCTTTCTTTGTATATGTTGCTTTGTATTGTTTTTCTTAAATTGAACCATCAAACTGTATAAACTTCAAGTCCCACAAAACTTGAAGGAAACACTGTCTCCAGGGCCATTATAGTTCCTGACATTCTTCAAGGTCAAGGTCTGGCTCTGTCTGTGGTCCCGCCCATGTGTCTGGGGACTTTCCCAAACCCCTTGTTTGAAGCAGCCTCCCCCACCTTCCAGAACCTCCACCACCTCAACTGTTGGCATCTTTAACTCACTATCATTGAGCAGTTGTCTACTCCTATTCCGATATTTTGCATACCACTTGGGCACTCTTCCTTTATACCAGAGTCTCTCATTCCTTATTTTTTTAATCTTCTTTTTTTCTTTCCTTCCTTCCTTCTTTCTTTCTTTCTTTCTTCCCTTCACCCTCTCCCTCTCCCCTGTCCCTCCCTCCTTTTTCCCCTCCTCCTCTCTCAGTCTCTTTCTTTCCACTGTATTAAGGTACATGTAAAAAGCTGTACATATTTAATATATAAAACTCAATAAATGTGGGCATAGTTATACATCAATCAAACAATCACCACCGTCAAAATCATGGATGATGATGATGATATGATCTGTGTGTGTGTTAAGAACATAAGACCTACCTGTTAGAGAATTTTAAAGATACAATATAGTATCATTAGCCATAGGCACTGTGCTGTGTGGTAAACCTCCAGAACTTATTTAATCTTGCTTAAAATCCTGCAGCAATGTTAATTCCCTCATTCCTATGTGGCTCCCATGGGCTTCTCTCCAGGCAGACCCATCTGATCACTCCACATGATTACGATTCCTTTACAGGTAACTGGTCATCCCATGTCATCAGTGTGCAGGTTGTGTCTCTAAATAATATTTTGCACATATTGTGTCCTTTGACATCTGGATTCTACTGTGATGTCAGAAGTCAAGTTCCCACCCCGGTGATTTTCCTGTTAGATTCTCTGATAATAAAATACATAACTGTCTTTTCTTTGAACTTCCAAACTGATTTCCAAAGTTCTAGAATTGGTATATGGTTAGCTTTTCTCAGAGTTTTCTTCATACCCCCTTATAATTTGTTCAGTGAATTTACATTGAATGAAGTTATTGATACCGTTGACTTTATCCTAACATCCTGCTATTTTTTCCCTTTTATTTCCTTCCACTTTTTTGTTCCTCTGTTTCTCTGATTTTTTTGTTTTATGTTTTTTTAACATTCTATTTTATTTCTTATATTAACTGCTTAGTATATATCTCAGCTTTTGTTTATTTAAAAGGTATTCATTTTATCTTCAATTTTGAAAGATATTTTTCTTTAGGATGTGGAAACCTTGGTTGACAGACTTTAAAAGCATTGTTGCAGTGCCTCTGGCCACCACTGTTTGTGACAAGAAGTAGTCTTAATCGCTCATCATTTCCTCCTGTTTATAATTTTTATAAATTACTTAATTGACTATAACTTTTAAAGTAGTTTTAGTTCCCATATGCCCTCTTTCCCCTGCTCACAGTTTTTGCTATTAACATCTTATATTAACATAACACATTTATTAAAATTGATGAACCAATATTGATACATTATTTTGACCAAAGTCTATAGTTTACATTAGGAGCATTAATGTTCATTAGGGTTCACTCGTTGTGTTGTACATTCTATGGGTTTTGACAGATACACAATGTCAAGTACCCACCATTATAGTATTTTATAGAGTCATTCCACTGCCTTAAAGATCCCCTGGGTTCCAAAGATGTATCCTTCTCTCTTCTCAAACTCTTGGCAATTGCTAATCTTTTTAAATATCTCTATAGTTTTGCCTTTTCAGGATGTTATACAGTTGGAATCACATAGTATGCAGCATTTTCAAGCAAGTTTTTCTAAATTATATGCATTTATGTTTCTGCTGTATGTTTTTATGGCTTGATACCACTAATCGTTTCTTCTGTTTTCCTTTCTCTTCCTGTTTTTTTAGTTTTGGCTTGTGAGTGTGACTATGATGTATCTGGGTGTGGTTCTCTATATTTTAATTTTGCCTAAGGTTTCTCAAACTTCTTAAATTTGTAAGTAATCTTTTTCTTCAGATTTGGGACTTTTACAGTGACTATTTCTTGAAATAACTTATTTCCTGCTTTGTACTTGCTCTTTTCTTCTGCAACTGCAATTACATGACTGCTGTATTTCTATTTAATATTGCTCTGTAGTTTTCTAGGATAATTTATATCTATATTTCTCCAAGTTGGTCCACTGTCCCTTTATTCTGCTATCTCTAATTTCCTGTTAAGGCCTTCAAGTAAAGTTTTAATCTCAATTATTTAAATTTTCAGCCCTTAAATGCACATTTGGTTCTGTTTTATAGTTTTTCTCTGCTTTTAATATGTTTTATGTTTACTCATTAAGAACATATTCTCTTCTAGTTCATGGCCATGTATTAAGTAAATTCTTTAGAGTAATTGTCTGCAAAACTGAATATCTGTGCCACCCCAAGGTCAGTTTCTGGTGACTTCTTTTCCTAATGAGAGACCACATTTTCCTGTTTCCTTCCATGTTTAATAGTTTGAATTGCATATTAGGTATTGTTAATTATATATCTGGAAGAGACTGTGGATTCTGTTATCATTCTCTGAAACATTGAGCCTTATTCTAGCAGGCATTTCCACCACTGATTAATCACTTTGAATTTGTTTAGGTTTTAGTTTAAGCTTTATTAGGGAAGATAATGGAGTGGGATAATGGAGGGGGTAGCCGTTCCCTTCTCCAGGGGATCTTCCCAACCCAGGGATCGAACCCAGGTCTCTTGCATTGTGGACAGATTCTTTACTAGCTGAGCTACCAGGGAAGCCCAAGAATAATGGAGTGGGTAACCTACCCCTTCTCCAGTGGATCTTTCTGTTGCAGGAATCGAACTGGGGTCTCCTGCATTGCACGTGGATTCTTTACCAGCTGAACTACCAGGGAAGCCCCTTATTAGAGAAAATCTATAAAAAGATCAAGATGTTTTCCAGGCTTTTATCTTGGTGGGTCTCAAACTACTAACCTTGTCTTCCATGCAGAACTTCTCAAGGCTTGGGTTCAAGATTTTTTTATAGAATAGGTTTTATTCTAGGGCATTTTCTTTACATCTGTATGTATTTTTCCTAGGATTTCAGCTGGATATACTGATAGTTAGGAAAGCCTAAGATGTTGGTATCCAACATCTGCCAGTAGGACTGGACCACAAGCACCTCTGTTCTGCTTACAACCCTATAGTGGCCATTATTTAAGTCTCCTTTTGTTTCTTTCTGTGCAAGTTCAGCCCATTCCTCACCTGAGAACCCAAAGGGAACCTCCAAATAGAGTTATAATCTTCTGTTCACACCTTCCTTCTCTCCTGTGTTCTGCCCCACTAATTTCAGGCCCTTGAAAAGCTTCAGGTGCTGATCTTTAGCCGAGAGACTCCTCTGTAACATGCTTTTACGCTGCCTCTCTGTGCTGTACCATAAGTAGAGAGCTGGGGCCAAAGTGACTTTCACCTTCTGAGTTTGTCTTTTCTCAGGGATCAGACCCTGGTACATATATTGTATTGTTCAATGACTGAAAAAAGCCCTCATATATTTTGTCCTGTTTTATATTTTTTTTACGGAAGTAAGTTTAGTTCAGTAATAGTCACTTCATCATGACCAGAGCTTGATGTCTTAATTAAGCCAGAATTTAAATCCTTGCCATTTGATTCCAGAATTAGTCATCTCAACCACCATGCTATCTTGTTTTGGTCTTAAAAAAAAAAAAGAAGAAGAAGAAGTTGGAACCTCTAAAGAAATTGTGGGGCAAGGCAAAGTGAATGATTAAAATCTTGATCAGGGAAGCTGACTAAGGAATTTTCACTTTCAGACAGCATGAGATGGAAAAAGCTGTTTATTTGAATAACAGTAATAACACCACCTTATGGACTTTCAGTATCTTCAAAACGTTTTTCTGCCCATTAGTTTATTCCCACAAGAAATCTTGTTATATTCTGATATATTCAATGCTATCTCTCTTGTGTAACAAAGAACTCAGAGACCAGAAACAGTGGAGTAACCTGACTGAGATCACACAGCTAGTTAATGAAGTGGTAGGGCCAAGATCTTGGTCTCCAAATTCAACGTTTACTATTTGGGCTCCCCTCTCCCCCAAATTAAGGGCATTCTCACAGAAAAGAAGGAGTCTAGGAAGTGGTTGTAGCCTTATGTTAAGAGGAATACTTTGCTCCAAGCTATGGCTAATTGATAAGGAAACTGCCTGCAATGCAGGAGACTCAAGTTTGATGCAGAGAAGCCTGGCAGGTCACAGTCCATGGGGTTGCAAAAGGGTCAGACTTGGCTTAATGAATAAACGATAACAGCAACATGTAGTTAAAATTTAGCAGATAGCAAAGCCATCTTTCTAAGCTTTCTAAACAGCCCTGACTTCATTCTCTGCTCTCTCTTATCAAGGAGAATACTGTTCTACGTAGAGTAAGAACCATGTAATAAATAGCTGCAAGTCCCTTTGCAAATATCTAACACTAAAGTGAGTGAAGTCGCTCAGTCGTGTCCGACTCTTTGCGACCTCGTGGACTGTAGCCCACCAGGCTCCTCCATCCATGGGATTCTCCAGGCAAGAATACTGGAGTGGGTTGCCATTTCCTTCTCCAGGGGATCTTCCCAACCCAGGGATCAAACCCAGGTCTCCCACATTGCAGGCAGACGCTTTAACCTCTGAGCCACCAGGGAATCATCTAACACTGCCATCTCTTCATCCTGAATGTAGATTTATAGCCTACATCTATCAAATGAGACCTGCGAATAATTTACATAGCACATATATTTGCATGTATATTATGCATACTTGTTTCACCTTCTGGAGAAGATAATTTATATAGTAAGTTTGGGGTGGGGTTAATTAAGGTTGAATTTTTAAAAATATCTTCTGAACAGCAGCCTTGCTGGAAATGCTCACTAACTTTTATCAGTTGAGGTTCATATTGGCTCAGCCAATATTTTATCAATCATATTTAAAAGTGGTATTTTTACTGTCAAGAGTTTGTCCAGTTTCTGGTTTGTTATTTGGTTGGAGATAACAGGAATTAGAATATCTGCACTGATTAGCTTTAAAAACTCAAAAGTTGGGGCTGATAAGTGGTCCCTGCTCTCAGGTGGCTCAATGCTAAAGAATCCACCTGACAACACAGAGACAAAGATGTGGGTTTGACCTCTGGGTTGGGAAGATGCCCTGGAGAAGGAAATTGCAACCCATGGCAGTATTCTTGCCTGGGGAATCCCATGGACAGAGGACCCTGGAGGGATGCAGTGCATGGGGTCACAAAGAGTCAGACACGACTGAATGACTAAGCATACACACACGTGTACTCCTTAGGAAGGGGGTGATGGAGGACCTGCAGTAGATTCAGACTCCCAGGCAATAAGGGTGATGAAAAAGAGCTGATGGTTAACCAAACAGAGTTATCATGGTGTTTTCAAACTTTTATTTTCCCAGCTAGTGGGAAATAAGGACTCAGACTCAAAAATCCAGGGAGAAAAAAATGAAATGCAGACAACTTTTTCATATGGAAGATAAGATATAGGGCCCCAAATAGAAATTCTGCCTGCTATTGGGTGGGAATTTCTCTAGCAGAGAGAATTTCAAAATGCAATACCTTTATTTTAGAGCTACAGATACAGAGGCCCAGAAAATTAAGTCCCCTTATCAGACTTAAGTCCCCTGATCACAGCCACAGTGCACAGTCATTAGGAAAACCCCACATTCACTTAGCTCGTCAAGAATCACCCTGAAACAGCTCTGAGACAGTGTCTGGATCGTAGGTGAGCTTTGCTAGATCTGAGGGGAGGAGAGGGGCACGTGAGCCTGGTGTATGTAGGGGGAAGAAAAAGCCCGTCATGCTTTTCAGCACATGAAGCTCTTCTCTATATTTTAGCCATTTCCTCCTTGCTTCATATCTGTGAAGAAGTTAATATAATCATCTTGATATTAAAGATGAAATCAAAGCCCAGCAGGTATACAGAGCTAGGCTGTCGGCCACCTAAAGCCTTGGCAGAAATGGAATTTCAAGCTGAAATTTTTTTCATTCCACATCCACAGCACTTCTAAGGTTTGGAACCCAGTCAGTTTCCCTTTATCAAAATCTGCAGAGCCTGGAGCCTAGGATCCCAGGCTGCCTGAGGACGATGAAGGGCTCCTTTTAAGCAGGGTTCCATGAGCTTAGAAATGGCATCCCACTCCAGTGTTCTTGCCTGGAGAATCCCAGGGACGGTGGAGCCTGATGGGCTGCCGTCTATGGAGCTGCACAGAGTCGGACACGACTGAAGCAACTTACCAGCCATGAGCTTAATGCTACCGCTGCCATTTCCTTTGTTCATCTTTAGCAAAGCTTATGTAAATGCAAGTGTTATTTGGGTTAAGACGATGTCCAGGATTCCTGAGCAACATCAGCAAAATCTGGAATGAAGACAGAAAGTAAACCAGTCACACAGTGACAGTAATCACAAAGCACGCTCTCTGCCCCAAATGTGGCTCTCCTTCCTGTTCCTTTCTTGCTTTTCTTGGTAAGCTTGTCTTTCTCTCCACCAGGAACCAGGCCCCTCTAGGAGCACAGAGAGTGTCTTCTGATCTTAAATACCTGCCATTCTGCTGGATAGCCATCAGTTCAGTTCAGTTCAGTCACTCAGTCGTGTCTGACTCATTGCGACCCCATGAATCGCAGCACGCCAGGCCTCCCTGTCCATCACCAGCTCCCGGAGTTCACTTAGACTCACTCCCATCGAGTTGGTGATGCCATCCAGCCATCTCATCCTCTGTCGTCCCCTTCTCCTCCTGCCCCCAATCCCTCCCAGCATCAGAGTCTTTTCCAATGAGTCAACTCTTCCCATGAGGTGGCCAAAGTACTGGAGTTTCAGCTTTAGCATCATTCCTTCCAAAGAAATCCCAGGGCTGATCTCCTTCAGAATGGACTGGCTGGATCTCCTTGCAGTCCAAGGGACTCTCAGGAGTCTTTTCCAGCACCACAGTTCACAGCACGCAGCATGTTGCAGCCATGTTAACAGTGCGTGGGCGCAGGCCAAGTTGCATCAGTCCTGTCCGACTCTTGGCAACTCTATGAGTAAGTAACACATCTGAAAGAAACTTTTCTAAACTATTATTTGCTGTTCTTGCTGTTCAGTCTCTAAGTCATATCTGATGCTTTTGTGACTCTATAGACTGTAGCCCGCCAGGCTCCTCTGTCCATGAAATTCGCCAGGCAAGAATACTGGAGTGGGTTTCCATTTCCTCCTCTAAGGGATCTTCCAGACCAAGGGATCAAGTCCATGTCTCCTGTATCTCCTGCATTGCAGAATTCTCTAGTGCAGAGCCACCGGGAAGCCCCCATGTTAACAGAGGCTAATTAAATAAGAATGAATCTGCGTACATAATTCTACCACAACTCATTGAAAACTTCATAATCCTTGGTTGTTGTTTTTTTCTTCTTCTTCTTCTGAGGAGCTTTTCTAAGCCTTTTTTGGTGTTTTGAAGATAGAAATGGATCTTGAAATTTTAAAATGTAGACTCATAATTAAAGAGGCACAAACTTAGGACAAAGTGGGGTTTTCCTACCACGTAGAAACAGATAGCTAATTTGATTAGTTCAAAGAAAAAAATATTCAAATATTTTGGTAGGTGTTTTCCACAAAGGAAAATGTGTTATGAATGGTTAGTAGTCTTCTTCATAAGGTCCTCACAACTGGATGGAGAGTAGAAAAAGATTCTGATATTTGATTCAGTTGCACAGGGTGGTGTTTTGGAATCAAAGCCTGCATCTTTGTGCAACAAAGTCAGCGGTTGAAAAGTAAAGATTTCCACTACTTGGTTATGTGGTTGACACCCTTGCTTCCGAAAGCATGATCTCCAGCATCAGCCTCAGCATCACTTGGAAGCTTGCTAGAAGTGCAGCATGTCAGCTATGGCCTGGAACTGCTGGATCAGAATCTACATTTTATCAAGATCACCAGGTGAGCTGAATGTGCATTCCTGTGCGAGACACAGAGAAGTTATTTCTAGCTGTTTATATTTGGGACTATGGAGGTGCCTGATTTCACCCCCACAACTTGAAGCAGGCAAAGAGTTGGGGGAATTTCTCACCATGACAGAAGATCAGAGGAGCCAGGAGCTTTGGAACCCTGAAAGGATCCATGGCCAGAGGAAGTTACAACTGCTTTTAATAACAATCTATTGAAATATAGTTTGCACACCATGCAATTCACCCTTTTAGTGTCCAATTCAATAAGTTTTATATATTCAAATCACCATCAAAACCAACTTTAAGACACTTTCATCATTCTTAAAAGAAGTCCATACCCACTAGAGGACATCTGCCAAAGGCCCTTCCATTCCCCAGTCCTAGAACAAACACTGGTCTACTTCTCCTCTTTATGAATTTGCCTACTCTGAACTTTCATGTAAGGGCATCACACAATATGTGGCCTTTCGTGATGGGTTTCTTTCATTTACTATAATTTTTTCAGGGTTTATCCACTTTGAGCATGAATTGAAGTATTTCATATCTTTTGCAAGGAGATCCAACCAGTCCATTCTAAAAGAGATCAGCCCTGGGTGTTCATTGGAAGGACTGATGCTAAAGCTGAAACTCCAATACTTTAGCCACCTCATGTGAAGAGTTGACTCATTGGAAAAGACTCTGATGCTGGGAGGGATTGGGGGCAGGAGGAGAAGGGGGACGACAGAGGATGAGATGGCTGGATGGCATCACTGACTCGATGGACATGAGTTTGAGTGAACTCCGGGAGATGGAGTTTTTAAACTGGCCACAATAAGAAGTTCAACAAAGTGTTGTCTGGTAGGGGGTCATCGAGATTTCACAAATATATAACAATGATAAAAGAAAAGGCTCTCAAACAGTAACCATAAAAAAACAGTAAATTAGCAGTCACAGGAAGGGGCAGAATAGTTTGAATCTCCCAAAAACTCATCACCACAGGTTTTTTATTATTTAACCTGTCTGGGTGTTGTCTGGCAATTCTTTTTTTTCCCCTCATATATCATTCATTTATTCATTACACATTATACAAGAAGAGAATTTTAATTTAACCTAAGATTCTAATGGGTGTTCCTTGGAAGAAATGATGCTGAAGCTGAAACTCCAGTACTTTGGCCACCTCATGCGAAGAGTTGACTCACTGGAAAAGACTCTGATGCTGGGAGGGATTGGGGGCAGGAGGAGAAGGGGACGACAGAGGATGAGATGGCTGAATGGCATCACTGACTCGATGGACATGAGTTTGAGTGAACTCCGGGAGATGGTAATGGACAGGGAGGCCTGCTGTGCTGCAATTCATGGGGTCGGGAAGAGTCGGACATGACTGAGCGACTGAACTGACTGACTGACTGACCTTTTGATAGCCAAATAATATTTCATCCTATGGATATATCTCATATCCATTCATCTGTTGGTGGACATTTGGGTTGTTTTCTGGTTTTGGTTATAAATATGCTGCTCTTGTGCTGTGTTCAGTTGTTCAGTCTGACTGAACTCTGTGACCCTATGAGCTGAAGCCCACCATTCTCTTCTGTTTGTGGAATTTTCCAGGCAAGAATATTGGATCAGGTTGCTATTTCCTACTATGAACACTCCTTTACAGGTCTTCCTGTGAACATATATTTTCACTTAGAGCCATTTTTGACCCCTAAATTAAGTGACTGATGTAGCTTCCAATAAGAAAGGCAAGTAGGCAGGGCTCCTTGGAAGAACATCAACTTACTGAGGAAGAAATCCTGGTGCCTGATCCAACTCTACCATTCACTATATGTGCACCTTTAGCAAACCATGCAACATCTGAGAAACACCTCTGCAAAATGATAAAATATCACATCAACTTTAGGGATTTTTTGTGAGCACCACACGAAATGATAAACACAAACCCATATTTAAATGCAAAATACTCAGAAACACAAAACAGTCTCAAGAGTCTGCTGCTAAGTCACTTCAGTCGTGTCCAACTTTGTGCGACCCCAGAGACGGCAGCCCACCACGCTCCCCCGTCCCTGGGATTCTCCAGGCAAGAACACTGGAGTGGGTTGCCATTGCCTTCTCCAATGCAGGAAAGTGAAAAGTGAAAGTGAAGTTGCTCAGTCATGTCCGACTCCTAGCGACCCCATGGACTGCATCCCACCAGGCTCCTCCGTCCATGGGATTTTTCCAGGCAAGAGGACTGGAGTGGGGTGCCATGAGAGTCCTTATATCATTCTCAACACTCATCTGGCAATCCTTACATTGTCAGGCTTCCTGGTAGCTCAATTGGTAAAGAATCCACCTGCAATGCAGAAATCCCAGTTCAATTCTTGGGTGGGGAAGATCTGCTGAAGAAGGAACAGACTGCCCACTCCAGTATTCTTGGACATCCCTGGTGGCTCAGCTGGTAAAGGTCAGCAATGCGGGTGACCTGGTTTGATTCCTGGGTTGGGAAGATCCCCTGGAGAGGGAAAGGCTACCAACTCCAGTATTCTGGCCTGGAGAATTCCACGGAATGTATAATCCATGGGGTTGCAAAAAGTCGACACAACTGAGCTATTTTCACTTTCACTGATATTGCCAGGAGCTGGTGAGCTAAAGACCTCTTTGTTCTGAGCCTGTAAAGGAGGACCACATTGCAGGCCTCCCTCTCTGGTGCCTAAAAAGATTGCTTGTATAGTCGAGATGCTAGTGCATTGTGACTCTCTGAAGATGTGCTTAAGCATTCAAGTCAACGGGCAACCTCATGTAGGGCAAGAAGCCTCTTATCCACAATGGCTTGCTACAGAAAAAACAATAGACTTTAAAAACTAATTAGTTAATGACTTTTCAACCTTTATAATGTGTTCACCTGCTTCTGGAGGGTGGCAGAATGGAAGCGGGCAGAAAAGTACAAGAGAACTTGAAACATTAGAATGTTTTCAGGAAACCAGTTGGGCCTCCTCACCTTTCTTATCAGTAATCAGAAACATATTATATTTATGGTGAGGAATACAAACTAGAATTGGCCTTCAGGGGCCTGTTTGGAAAGTGTGGTCCAGGAATGCCACAATTCTCTAAAGAAGAAGGAGAACCAACAGAGAAATAGAAGGGAAAATCAAGCAATTATGCTTCTTCTGCCATTAAGGAAACAGCTAAGCCCACATATAGTCCAGGAGTGTTTTGAGCTGAGTATGAGCTCTGTGGGCTCCCCCAATGCC
This sequence comes from Nanger dama, assembly GCA_917880005.1. Lineage (NCBI taxonomy): Eukaryota > Metazoa > Chordata > Mammalia > Artiodactyla > Bovidae > Nanger > Nanger dama. Next base: position 5,669,049 of record CAKJTW010000097.1, on the reverse strand, counting down.
CCGTTTGACCCCCAGAAGCAGAGAGGAGTGCACAGCCCGAGACTCTAACTTCATAAAAGGATGGAGAGCACTGGGTGTGTGGGCAGAAGGGGATTTACCTGCTTCTGGTGCCAGACCCTTTTGCTAAATCAAAATGCTGTGGTTTTACTGGTTATACTTGTTAATACAATCCCTGCCCTTTCAGGATATGTGTGTGGTAACAGCACCATCTGGGTTAGTGAAATAGATACTCTCAGGTACAACAGACTAAACACAGCAGGATGTTCATAAAACTCTTGATCCAGGGGCCCTTTGGGCCACCAAGAGGAGGCACAGAGGTTATATAAGCAAATTACTAAGTCAAGCTGAAACCAGAACTTCAGACATTTTTATAATTTTAAAAAATTTGCCCACACCACAAGAGGCTGACTCTCAGACCCCTCTCCAAGACATGCTAGACCACCCTGAGGTGCCAGCAGTGCCTTAAAGCAAACATGGTCCCTTCTTGCTGCCTGGCCACCACCTCTAGGAAACCCACCCCTCTCCTAGCCCTGGGTATCAGGGCAACTTGGTTGGACAAAATCATCTTTCTAGAACATTTTATTGCTACATTGTTGTATTAATTTCTACAAGGGGAAAGCTGTTTCATTGGAAGACTTCATATCTCTTTCCCAGGGTGATAACGTGGTCAGAGGAACTATGAACAATAGGAACCATGAAACTTACATTCAAACCCCAGCTCTAGAAACTGGTAAGTGGTGGGATCCTGGGGAAGTGATTGTGCCTCCAGGAGACTATCTCTTTATCTGTTCATGTTGCTAAGAGAACCTGCCCCACAGAAGTGTTCTGCAAGGGACACAAGCTTGACATCTGGATGGAGTGGGCATTCCAAGAAGGTTAGGAAGCTGAAACTCCAATACTTTGGCCACCTGATGCGAAAAGCTGACTCATTGGGAAAGACCTTGATGCTGGGAAAGATTGAAGGTGGGAGGAGAGGGGAACGACAGAGGATGAGATGGTTGGATGGCATCTGAGTGACTGAACTGAACTGAGATGTTTCCCATCACCCCAGTATATGATTTCCCCTACAGCCAAGAAGCCAGGGAGCCTAAGATTATCACATGGAGAGGAAGCACCAGAGAATTATCACTCTCCATCCCCCATGCAAGAGTGGAGGGGGCAGTCCAACCTGACAGCACTCACCTCTTCTGTTTACTTACAAACCTTACTTTCACAAAGAAGGCAGATAGTGCTTGCTTGGCAAGGTCCTCTTGAAATGGATGCACTCCTACAAACATGTCTGCCTCCACTGAACACCAACCAGAGTACCTGCTGCACTGATGACCTGGTTCATTCATCATCTAAGGCTGGAAAGGACCTTGGCTCATAAGACACCTAGCATGCCTGAGTGCTCAGTTGCTCAGTCATGCCTGACTGTTTGCAATCCTTTGGACTGTACCCTGAAAGACTCTCTGTCCGTGGGATTTTCCAGGCAAGAATCCTGCAGTGGGTTGCCATTTCCTCCTCCAGGAGATCTTCCTGACCCAGGGATTGAAACTGAATCTCCTGCATCTCCTGCATCTCAGGTAAATTCTTTACCACTGAGGAAAGCCTCAAGATGCCTAAAGCCCAGTGAATTTCCCACTCTGCCTTTGTGATTGCTGGAAAGGTCAAGTGCAGATGGTAGGCAAGTACATTGATAGTATGGGAATCATCCATTTAGGAAACTTACAGGAAACCTACTAGAGAGATTTGTTGTGCTCAAAACCAGGAGCAGAGTGAACTTGTGTCTAGGATTCATACCAAAAGAAGGATGCTGATGTACATCTTTAGCACTGAAACATGTATACTATCATGTAAGAAACAAAGCACCAGTCTATGTTCAATACAGGATACAAGATGCTTGGGTCCGGTGCGTGGGGATGATCAGAGAGATGATATGGAGTGGGAAGTGGGAGAGGGATTCAGGACCAGGAGCTCATATACACCTGTGGCTGATTCATGTCAATGTATGCCAAAACCAATACAGTATTGTAAAGTAGAATAAAGTAAAAAAAATAATAATAATAATTAAAAAATAAAGATTAAAAAAATAAAATAAAACATCCCTCTTCAAAAAAATAATAATAAATTTTAAAAAATTAAAAAATTTGTAAAAATGTGTACCAGCAGAGTTGGGAGTCCCATGGCTTGCTGCAAGTGTTGGGGTCATTCCTCATTGTTTGGGGGTCCCAGATTCATCCTTTTACCCAGGAATCTGTGGTACACAGCATTTCATCTGTGGGGTTGCTCTGCTGATGCCATGTTCAGGGGTGCATGGACCAAGGTCAGGGCATTAACCTCACCCAGGTGAGTTTGGTCACAGCTTCTTGCTTCTGGTTGCCTTGGTTTTCTCATATCTTTCATGGTATCATTGATGGCAACTCCCCTTGAGCTTTGACTTGTGTTTTGAGTACCTTGACTATTCATTGGAAGTACTTATGCTGAAGCTGAAGCTCCAGTACTGTGGTCACCTGATGTGAAGAGCTGACTCACTAGAAAAGACACTGATGCTGGGAAAGATTGAGGGGAAGAGGAGAAAGGGGTATCAGAGGATGAGATGGTTGGATGGCATCATCGACTCAATGAACATGAGTTTGAGCAAACTCTGAGGGATGGTGAAGGACAAGGAAGCCTGGCATGCTTCAGCCCAAGGGATGGCAAAGATTCAGACATGACTGAGAGCCTGAACAACAACTTAGAACCAAAGGAGGTAATGTTGAAAGGATTTTGGAAAGTTGAGATTTGGGTAGAAATGCTATTGTTGTTCATTTGATAAGTCATGTCTGGCTGTCTGCAACCCCATGGACTATAGCACACCAGGCCTCCCTGCCCATCACCAACTCTCAGAGCTTGCTCAAACTCATGTCCATTGAGTTGGTGATGCCATCCAACCATGTCATCCTCTGTCATCCCCTTCTTCTCCTGCCTTCAATTTTTCACAGCATCAGGGTCTTTTCCAGTGAGTCAGCTTTTCACATCAGGTGGCCAAATATGGGACTTTCAACTTCAGCATCAGTCCTTCCAATAAATATTCATGATTGATTTACTTTAGGATTGATTGGTTTGATCTTCTTGCAGTCCAAGGGACTCTCAAAGAGTCTTTGTCAACACTATGATTCAAAGGCATCAATTCTTTGGCACTCAGCCTTCTTTGTGATCCAGCTCCCACATCCATACATGACTACTGGAAAAACCATAGCTTTGACTAGACAGACCTTTGTCAGTAAAGTAATGTCTCTACTTTTAATATGCTAAGTTGGTCATAGCTTTTCTTCCAAGGAACAAGCATCTTCTAATTTCATGGTTTCAGTCACCATCTGCAGTGTTTGGGGAGCCCAAGAAAATAAAGTCTGTCAGTGTTTCCATTGTTTCCCCATATATTTGCCATGAAGTGATGTGATGTTGAGTTTTCAGCCAGCTTTTTACTCTCCTCTTTCAACTTAATCAAGAGGCTTTTTAGTTCCTCTTGGCTTTCTGCCATTAGGGTGGTGTCATCTGCATGGGTAGAAATGTAAGGGGGACTATTTTGTGACTAATCGCATGTGCTGAGGGGAAGAGGCACATAAAAAGGTCCATTGGATTGCTGGGTCTACATTTGCTTTCAAACCTTCTGAGCTCTCTTTCTCTCACAGCATCTGTTCACATAGTTGAAAACCAAAGCCAGCCACAGGAAATCCTGCCCATCCTCGGGACACAGGGCATAGCTCAGCGCCCAGCCACTGGACAGATAGCACCAGCATCTCTGCCACCTCCCAGCCTCTGCATTCACCATTTTCCCTCCACAGATGTCCATTCTGCTCCCAAGACCCATTCTGACTTGAGGAGGGAGGATCTTGGGCAGTTTCCGCCTCACCCAGGGGACTCTGCCTCCAGTCATCCTAGACAAGCCAGGTCCAGAGATGAACGAAGGACTCTGTCTGGTTCACAAATCCCCTGACAGGTAGCTTAACCTGGGTCCAGCCAGTGCTGCGACCTGAGTCAGCCCCTCGTTTGCAGCCTCCCTACGGAAATGTGTCTGCTCTGCATGGATTCATAGTAGGCTTTCCAGTCTGAACAGGCTGGCCTGAGGCTTGGGCTCTGGTCCCCAAGTTCCTGTTCTATCTGTCTGCTCCTCTCTGTCCTTCCCCCTCCACACTCATTTTCAAGTCCAGTTTAGTTGGCTTTCCAAATAGCACTTCCCCCAGCTGGGGTAGCCAGCTTCCAAGATGGTCCCCATGGATGCTCCCTCCCTCCCTGCCCTTCACACCCTCGTGAGTTTCCCCACAGTGAGTCAAGAATGACCACAGTCTGAAGCTGAAGTAAGAGTGGGTGTGACTTCTGAGACTTGTCTTTTATTCTTAGATCTAGCACTAAGCTGGGAAGCTAACTGCTTTGCCCAGAACGTACTCAAGAGCACCCCTTGCAAGGGGCCACATGGAGGGAAACCAGAGCTTTCCACTAAGGGCCAGCACCAGTTTGTGGCCAGCGAGCGGAGCATCTTGGAAGCAGGGCCCAGAGGTCTGGACAAGCCTTTAAATGACAGCTTTGGTAATGACCTTGCCCTCACGACAGACCTTTAGCCAGAACTACCAGCCAAGCTGCTCTTTAATCTGCTGATCAACAGGAAACATGAAAGCGAATAGGTGATAGTTTTGTTTTAAACCTAAGGTCTGGGGGTTACTTGCTACTCAGCAGTCAAAAACAGATGCACCAGCCCCTCTAGTTTCCCTGAAGCGGTGCCCACCCACCCACTGAACCCTCGTCACTTCATGAAAGATCACAGCCCACCTCTCTCCCCCTCCCTGCCACGTGCTGGTGATCAGTTCATTGCAAATTCTCCCCATCTCTGTCACTTTGTCTTGCTGTGGGTAAACAAGCCAGACATTTTGTGTGAGTTCTGAAAAAGACTATAACTAGGCAGGCTATCCACTGCGGAATCCAAAGATGATACTCATGAGGGTGGAATTTCCAAGACTCAGGCAATCCGATAGCCTGAATTTGTTCTAAACTTTAGCCACTTTGAAGATTCACTCTGCAGGTAGAAAGACTAATGCTGTTTCCAGATGTTCCTATGTCCATTTTACAGATGAGGCAACAGAGGCTGGCATGGGAACTCCCGCTGGCCTTGGTTTATAGGAGGGCTCAGACTCTTGGCTGTGGCCTGTGATGGGGTCTTGGTCCTGCTCATAGGTCATCCTTTCCACTTCAAGGCCTCAGCCTAGGACTGAGCCACCCATGACCTTTCTGCTTCGATACTCTTGACCCATTTCCTTTTGGGGAAACAGTGGATGAAACTGGGTGATGTCATCTAACCACTGCCCAGCTGCAGACTGCTCATCATCCATCATCATGGTTGCTGAGTCTCAGAGGGGTGATCACCTGACACAAGCTGGAGCCCGCGGGACAGAGAAGGAGCTGGGGGTATAGGTCAGTGAGGCAGAGGCCTCTAAACCAGAGCCAAGTACTGACTGGAGCAGAGACTGAGCCCAACACAGGCCCCGCCGTCAGCTGCCACATCGCAATAGATAAATATGATAAATGGTCTCCTCAGCTGTCTTGTGAAAGGGCTTCAGCAATGCAGGATCATCCTGTTTCCTCGCTGGTGTTCTCATAGATACAGTTGAGAATGTCAACCTGAAATTGAAGCTCCAAAGCCCCTAAAGAGGCAGAGAAATAGATTTTGTCTCAAGACATTTTCTCATTCAGGTTCCTTTTCTTCCCTCTGCCAAAATGCTGTCTCCAGCTGATTCTCATCTCTAGTTAAAGAAATGCAGAGCGAGAGGTGAGTCGAAGCAGTGAAAGATCTGGATTCAGATGCATGTTGTAAAAGAGGGCAAGTCACCGAAAAGGATGAAGGTGACAGTTTTCAACGGATGTGAGTGAGCCACAGAGACAGGAGGGTTGCAGGCGTGCACGTGCGTGTGTGTGTGGCATGCCTGTTCTCACCCCTGTCTCTAACCTCTTCTCCAGAGCCAGTTTACCTCTCTCCACTGGATTTGCAGGAGAACTCTGAGGTGTGTGTCAAGTTCACCTGCACCCTAAGACCTCAAGAAGAATTTATGGCCATCACTTTAGAGTTCGAAGTCAGAAGTTCCTCTAAGCACATCTAGGCCCCCAAAATGGTGCTGGGCCTAAAGACTGTCCTGCTCATCAGATAAGAGTTTTGGGGATACTTTCTTTCTCAGGGTTTCTGTTACTTGAAATCTGCAGCAGGATCCAGGGTCAAGCATGCCTTGGCCATATCAGTCACTATTGAGTCATTGGCATTTTTGAAGCAGCTCCATTGTATCCACAATGGAGGGCATCTGTGCTCTCTCACCACCTGAGAACATAAGAAAAAATAATGATAAGAATAGCAGCAACCCTTAAATAGCATCACTGTGCAGGCACTAAGTGTCTTACAAATATTCCCTCCTTTAATGCTCACAACAAATCTATAATGGAAGAATTTCTGGTAGCCTCGTTTACAGACATGACACTAAGGCTCAGAGAATTTATGCAGCTCTCTTCACTTGACATGGCTGGTGTGTGGCAAGTCCATGTCCTCCACCATCACACTGGCTTTCCAGCAGCATCAGCTCCTTGGTAATGTGAAGCCCTCTTCCAGGAAAGTTTTGAGATGGGACATAGGCCTTTGCTATCTCCCTCTGCTCCCCCTACGCATGACCTGAACTCATAATTGTCCCCATAAAAAAGAAGAAGCTGAGGTCAGGTGCCCCAAAGCTACTGAGGGCCCATGTCCCCATCCTATTGCTAATGGGTTGTTGTTGTTGTTTATTTCCCCAGCACTGATTTTCCCTTCCCTCATCCTTTTGGCTCTGACACCAGGAAAGTCACTTAGCTTGCCTTCCAGCCCCACTGTGGGTACGTGACATAGAAACCCAGGATACGCACATGAAAATTCAAATGTTACTAAAAAGTAGCCTGGGGAAGAACCACGGGAAGTCTCTGAGCTAGAAAGTGGGCATGGGCATGGCTCCCAACTCCACCACTTTGGAGTTTCATGTTCTGGATTGGATTATAAAAATATGCCTGGGTTTAGACTCTTCATCTGTAAAATCGGAATTAACAAATGCTTATCTTGTAGTTGTGGGGATGTAATCAGACCATGTGTGTGGAGCTCCTGGCATGGCACTATCTTCATTGTGGGTGCAACTATGAGGTCATCAATGAAGAGGATTCTTGTTCTGTGGGCAAGTGTTAGTTACTCAGTCATGTCTGACTCTTGGCGACCCCATGGACTATAACCTACCAGGCTCCTCTGTCCATAGAATTCTCCAGGCAAGAATACTGGAGTGGGGAGCTATTGCTTTCTCCAAGGGATCTTCTGACCCAGGGATCAAACCCGGGTCTCCTGCATTGCAGGCAAATTGTTTTCCATCTGAACTTCCAGGAAGCCAGCATGCATCCCCCCCACCCCCATTTCATTTTCAGAAACAAAGATTTGTGAAAAATCTTCTTGTTGTGCACCACAGTTGACTTGTCACCCGCCCATTCTATGCTGAGGCCATGAGAGGTCAAGGCTGATGGACTTAAGAGGTTACGTCTGAGTTGATAACAGAGTGGAAACATTTTGGCAGCAGACAAAATACGGAATGCTATTTGTCCTCATCTTGTGCTGGAGTGCATGTTTTTAACAACCCACCAAACTTCCAAACAGAGCTACTGACCCCTTATAGTCAATTGCCTGGGGGCATTGGAGCAGAGAGGTCCAGCTGGTGATCACCACACTCTGCTTCTGCAGACCTCATATCTCGACACAGCTGGTGTGGAGAATTTTTTCATTAAGCTCCGAAGGATGCTTCTGTGCTTTTCATAGCCCACATCCTGCTTCACCCTAATTGGATCTCCAGCAATGTTTTCTGCAGGCAGAAGCGTTCTCTAAAATATGATGGATGCATGGATGGGTGGATGATGAATTACTCCATCTAGTAGGAGGAATGGACTCACAATAGATAGATGCTAGCCCTTTCTATTTCTAGGTGTCTGACTTTATTGTATTGATGGTGGGCTGCACCACAGCCACCATCCAGACTTTACCTGTGTCTTCTGTGCAAAGCTCTTCTTAGAGGAGAGAGGTGAAGAGCGTCGGGTAGATATTGAGTCTAAGTAGCTTACTTTCTGGGTTCTTGTATTAGCCAGGGTCCAACCAAGAAAACAGAACCCACTGTAAATTTTTTTTTAAAAAGATGGAATTTGAGAAACTGGTGACACAGATTTTAACGGAGGAGAGGCAGAGGGAAGAGTGTAAGAAGGAAGTGGTTTGATTCAGCACCAGAAACTCAAAACTGCACAGGACTGTCTGTGAAATCCTGTCTGGGTCACATAGAAAGGCCTAGAAAGTGATGAGCTTGACCTTCATTATTCAAAGTGACTGTGGAAGGTTGGGCTGGCTTTCCCTTGGACAGTGGTGATCTGAGCTGAATAAAGGCTTCCTTGTGATTGTGAGGGGCTGGCATTGATCATGACCCAGGAGTGCAGCCACATCATTGACAGCACAGGAACATAGACCCAGGGCAGAGCCACTGCACTCTAATCCTCCCTCATGTTCCCTGCCTTCCCTGCAGGTAGTATTGGCCAGGTATTCTAAAAGCCAGATATATATGGATCATCCAAATGAAACCATATGTAGTCAAATTTATTCTTTTTAAGGGCTGAGTAGTATTCCATTGTGTATATGTACCACAGCTTTATTATCCAGTCATCTGCTGATGGACATCTAGGTTGCTTCCATGTCCTGGCTATTATAAACAGTGCTGCAATGAACATTGGGGTACATGTGTCTCTTTCAATTCTGGTTTCCTCGGTGTGTATGCCCAGCAGTGGGATTGCTGGGTCATAAGGCAGTTCTATTTGCAATTTTTTAAGGAATCTCCACACTGTTTTCCATAATGACTGTACTAGTTTGCATTCCCACCAGCAGTGTAAGAAGGTTCCCTTTTCTCCACATCCTCTCCAGCATTTATTGCTTGTAGACTTTTGGATCGCAGCCATTCTGACTGGTGTGAAATGGTACCTCATTGTGGTCTTGATTTGCATTTCTCTGATAATGAGTGATGTTGAACATCTTTTCATGTGTTTGTTAGCCATCCGTATGTCTTCTTTGGAGAAATGCCTATTTAGTTCTTTGGCCCATTTTTTGATTGGATCATTTATTTTTCTGGAGTTGAGCTGCATAAGTTGCTTATTTATATATCTTTGAGATTAGTTGTTTGTCAGTTGTTTCATTTGCTATTGTTTTCTCCCATTCAAAAGGCTGTCTTTTCACCTTGCTTGTAGTTTCCTTTGTTGTGCAGAAGCTCTTAATTTTAATTAGATCCCATTTGTTTATCTTTGCTTTTATTTCCAGTATACTGGGAGTTGGATCATAGAGGATCCTGCTGTGATTTATGTCGGAGAGTGTTTTGCCTATGTTCTCCTCTAGGAGTTTTATAGTTTCTGGTCTTACATTTAGATCTTTAATCCATTTTGAGTTTATTTTTGTGTATGGTGTTAGAAAAGGGTCTAGTTTCATTCTTTTTACAAGTGGTTGACCAGTTTTCCCAGCACCACCTGTTAAAGAGACTGTCTTTACTCCATTGTATATTCTTGCCTCCTTTGTCGAAGATAAGGTGTCCATAGGTGTGTGGGTTTATCTCAGGGCTTTCTATTTTGTTCCATTGATCTATATTCCTGTCTTTGTGCCAGTACCATACTGTCTTAATGACTGTGGCTTTGTAGTAGAGCCTGAAGTCAGGCAAGTTGATTCCTCCAGTTCCATTCTTCTTTCTCAAGATTGCTTTGGCTATTCGAGGTTTTTGTATTTCCATACAAATCTTGAGATTATTTGATCTAGTTCTGTGAAAATAGAGTGAAGTAAGCCAGAAAGAAAAACACCAATACAGTATACTGACAGATATATATGGAATTTAGAAGACAGTAATGATGACCCTATATGTGAGACAACAAAGAGACACAGAGGTATAGAGTGGACTTTTGGACTCTGAGGGAGAGGGAAAGGATGGGATGGTTTAGGAGAATGGCAATGAAACATGTATATTTTCTTGTAAGAAACGAAGCGCCAATCTATGTTCAATGTAGGATGCAGGATGCATGGGGCTGATGCACAGGATGATTCAAGTAGAGGATGTGGGGTGGGAGGTGGGAGGGGGCTTCGGCATTGGGAGATTGTGTTCACCTATGGCTGATTCGTGTCAATGTATGGCAAAACAAATACAGTATTGTAAAAAAAAAAAAAAAGGGAAAAACATTACTTTGCCAATAAAGGTCTGTATAATCAAAAAAACAAAAAAAAAAAAAAAACAAATGAAACCATATGTAGACTTTGCCAGCCTTCAACCATGATGATAAGAGTTGAGGTGCAAAGCCCATTCAGACTTTACAGCTGGTATCCTGCAAGCCAAATTTTCAAGCAGAAATGAGAGGAGCTATTTGGATTAAAGTGGTCAGCAGAAGTAGAAATATTTAAGAGAAAAAAATTGGAAAAGAATAAAAAGAATGGGGCTAGCTATTTCCTGGGGAAACCATTTTCCTCAAATATGTCACCTTCCTATCTCAAAGCATCACAGTGTAATAAAGAGCATCTCCTGAGAGTGATGATGATGGGAATCACCAAGATCCCAGTGTCCAGATATGTTAACATGTACTCCGTGAAGCCAGGTTTGTCTTCTGAGAGCTTGAGGGGATGATAGAAAGAGACAGATGAGACCTGTGATCAGTATAAATCACCTTTGATCTCCAGACATTAACCAGGATGGTTACTGAGACTATTTTGAAGACCTAAGAATATAACTGATTTGATCAAGTCTGAATAGTTCTAAAATCTATTCTTTTAAATATTTATTTATTTGGCTGTGTCAGGTCTAGCTGTGGCTCACAGAATCTTCATTGCACTGGGGGAACTTTCATTCAACATGAGTCTCCGTAGTGATGCATGGGCTTAGTTGCTCCACTGCATGTGAGATCTTAGTTCCCTGATGAGGTATCAAAACTGAGTCCCCTGCCTTGCAAGGTGGATTCTTAACCACTGGACCACCAGAGAAATTCTTAAAAGTCTATTTTTAGAGAAAAGTGGCCAAAATAAAAGTCCAACCTTTAGGAAAGGACCCACGGCCCCTTGCCAAGCGGCAGGGGGAAATGTTATTCTATAAACATCACGTCTTAAAGTTTCATCCCATGGAACACAAATCCTGCAAACGGCTTCATCCTTAAGAAGAGCCTAGTTTGGGAAAGGCTCTCTAATGCATTCTCTTGCCTTCTTGCAGAATTACAGTGCTCATCAGCGTATCAAAATTCTGAGCTGGCCTAGAGTAAAGCATTCTCATCTTCTTCCTTCCACCTAGAGTTTCCCAGACTTCTTTTACAGTGGAAGTTACTTTCCCATTACCTGCCATCCCATCTCAAATGGGAAGTGGGAAAAATCTCTTATTGGGGGATTGAAATGTTATTTTCAGAACCTCAGTCCTTTGAAAAGGATTGGTCTTGGATGATGGTCCTCAGGTGTGACTTTCTGCAAGAAGACCATTTCAACCAGTTCCAGATCCACCTACATAAGTTGTCCAGGTAAAAGCAGAGAACTACTGAAGAAACTGGTGTGCGCATGACACTCTGGTCCACACAGAGCTCCCATTGTGACTATTAAGGCCTCACATCAAGATAAATAAATGTCACACTGGGATTATTTCCTCTGTTCTGCTGAATAGTCTTGAAGATAAGGAAACATTCTTCCCAACATAATGAGCCATCAAAATACACTTATATGAAATCCCAGGTACATCCAAGTGATCTGTGCTGCTGACAATGGGCTTTCTTCTCTCCCATTTCTTTCATTATGTCCCCAACAAAGGAGCTATGCTATTACTCTTGCCCTGGCAAGAGATAGCGTTTCAGCCCTTGGAGATCTGACAATCGCATTTAATTACTTCCAGCACAAGCACCCACTTTATTAGCACAGTCAGGATCAGCGGGGGCTTCCTGTAGGTCACAGGAGTGGAGGTTAGTTGAGACTTAGGTATAAGGCTCTGTGTTCATACAGAGAGGACAGCGTGCTTGTGTGTCACTCTGTCGTGTCCGACTCTGTGACCCCATGGACTGTAGTCCACCAGGCTCTTCTGTTCATGGGATTTTTCAGGCAAGCCATTTCCTTCTCCAGGGGATCTTTCTGACCCAGGGATCGAACCCATGTCTCCTGTATTGGCAAACATATTCTTTACCACTGAGCCATCTGGGAAGCCCTATTTTTTTTTCCTATACAAGGTCTAGAAATCAGAACCCACTCCACACAAGCGCCAGCAAAAGTTGACAAATCAACAAATAGCAAAGTGCAAACTGTGGTGAAATGGGCTTTCTGTGCATTGTTTATATGTTGAGAAAATTAAAACCTCCCCCAGACCTAGATGAATTGCCTACTTTTGCTCTTGACTCCATGCAGTACCCTCTCCAGTTGCTGTCCTCCAACCCAACCCAAGCCTCAACAATTTTTTAAAAACAAAACAAACCCCCAAACCTGACCTTCCCCTTGTTAAAATGGTGGCTGTCCCGAGAGCTTTCCCAGTGGTCTGTGTTGATGCAGAAGTGAAGCTTTGGACTCCATCACTGACTGTTGATTCTTAACCAGCTTACAGTGGGCCCTGTCAGGAACTCGACACTTTACCACCCCTAAGGCACCTCTAGGTTGCTTTCTGCCTGCCCCACCTGTGTGGACACACCTGTATACAGGGCAAACCCCAGAGCACCCTGCAGTTTTAGATACTAAAAGAAGCCCTGGTTACAAACTTAGGGTTTAAGGCACTGCCTTTAAAGTCTCTGGAAATACCCAGTGTATCTCCTTCATTGTAAGGGGTCATCACCACAGCCTCAGGTAAGCTACAAGGGGAATCTTTTAAAGTCCATTAATCTTTGGGCCTTCGAGTTCTGTCCCAGCCACTTGGGGGTTATAGGTAAAACTATGGGACCAGTCGAAGGATGAGGAGGGAAGAGTGGGTTAAATGAAGGCATGATTTTCTTGTCATCCAACCAAAGACAGTTTGTTTTACAAAAGAAGCCTTTGCCTAAGGAAATCATTACCATTTAATTCCAATTTATTCTTTAAAATAATTTCTGTCTTAAATTCTGTCTTCTGTCTACACTCATCTATTTCTTTCCTTGTGGTAAGTTGCAGTGAGAGAAGATCTAAGACTTCAGAGGTCTGGGTGCCGGGGTCCTGCCCCAGTGGATCCAGGGTAATTTGAAGGGAAGACGGAGTAGGCAAGGAAAAACTTACTTATTTAGAACTATAAAAGAGAGATTAGGAAAGAATAGTGTAGTGGGAAATTTAGTGGAGAAAAGAGTCTGAATAACTTGGTTTACGTGGAAAACTAATAAAGTTCCAAGACAAGGAACTTGCACCATCTATGTTAGCCCACCGTCGTCCACTTGAATAGCTGAGGGTGTCCTGTCTTAGGCTCTCTCTCACGTGGATCTTAAAAGCCAGGGCAAGTAAGTAGACTCGGAGAGCCTCCATGCCCCAGATAGGAATTCACCCTGAAAAGGAGAGGGAGGGAGAGGAAGAAAGAGAGAGAGAGACTCAACACGGGGTGAGCCAGATTTCCAAGAAACCAGTTCGAGGAGCTGGTCAGAGAAACTGGTCCATCCTTTATTGTTCGAAAAGCTTTTTATACTTTTTGGTTGTACATAGAGATCAATGATAATACAAAATTATGCAGTGTCAACAGCCCTGACTCTTATCAAGACCAGGCTTTCTCTCTGCATACTTAGTTGTATACATAAGTCTTGGGTGATTTACATCATCTTCTGGCCAGAAGGCCAATTAACATTTTACAGCCCTTTTCTGATAAGGGTAATAGTGTTACTCTTCCCAAAGTCTGGTGCCACTCTCAGAAAGCACTAAATAAAGTTACATTCTTACATAGCAAGGATACCCCATTTTATAATTTTAAAAAAGTGGAGTACAGTGATTTATAACAAAGAGAAAATTCATTAACTCAAAAGTCTAGTATTCCTAACATCAAAACTACCATATTCCTATTTCTGCATCCCAATTACATTGATTAATATCCTTCCAGGTGCCTAAAAGATAAAGGATATGGAGGCCTGGTGGCAAACATTAACTCAGCAATGGAACCCTTCACCAAACTGATTCTTAGCTCTAAAAGGCTCTATATCTTCAAGATGTTTTAAGCTTCATGCCTCTCACAGTTGGGGGCTGTAAACAATCCACAAGTCATAAAGTCTGGGCAGACCGGTCAGATAAGTTAGAAAGCCATCAAAGGGGTTTAAGCCAGAGACATTCTTTTTATGTGCAGGAGACTGTTAACTGGAGCCCTAAGTTAATTCCTTTTAGAGACAGAAGAGTGGAAAGCACAGTACAATAAGGCAGGCAGACTCTGGTTCTGGGGGTAGATGTTCAGGAAAACCCAGGGGGAATCCATGAAGCCTGACTCGCCTTGCCCATCAGGCCTCTCCGCATGACCTTGTCATGGGTGGGATCTCCTGTGCTGGATCCCAGCATCTGGGTAAACGTGCAAAAAGTTCAGAGACCATCAAAATGCTGTCTGATGACCTAGTCAAGAAATTTAAACAGAGAACCTCAGGAGAACTGTTCATCAGACACTCCTGGCTACAAATTCTATTTTTCCTCAATAATAACGATTCACCCACTTCATGTCAGGCAGCAAATTAGAGCAAAATATTTCTGGCAACTCCAGAAGGCCTTTCTCCCAATAAATAGAGTGGTGGGAGAGCAAAGGATGATGGATAGTTCGACACTATTCCTTCAACATGGGGAGACACAGAGACAGAGGTTCAGACCAGGGTTCCAATCTTCACTACCTGAGGTTCCAGTCATGCAGGGTCCCCCAACACCCTACCTCTATACTCACAGAAGATGAAATTCCATGCCTCAATTTATCATTGTCCTCTTAAGGGACCCACAGCTGGGAAAGGATCTTGTGTCTAAGAAGGAATGGGTAGGAAATAGACTCATTTACTCAAAAAATATAAGAACCTCTACCATTTACAAGACACTCTGTTGGATATTATGAGATGTTTACAAGATCTAAAACTCTATAGTGTATAGGGAGGGCTTAAAATCAATAGGAAGCTGTGGTACTAAGCCATATCCATGGGCTTTCCATATGGCACTAGTGGTAATGAATCCACCTGCCAATGCAGGAGACATGGGTTTGATCCCTGTGTTGGGAAGATCCCCTGGAGAAGGAAATGGCAACCCACTCTAGTATCCTTTCCTGGGAAATTCCATGGACAAAGGATTGGACATGACTGAGCACACATAAGCCATCAGTTCAGTTCAGTTCAGTCACTCATCGTGTCCCACTCTTTGTGACCCCCTTAATTGCAGCACACCAGGCCTCCCTGTCCATCACCATCTCCCAGAGTTCACTCAAATTCACGTCCATCGAGTTGGTGATGCCATCCAGCCATCTCATCCCTCTGTCATCCCCTTCTCCTGCCCCCAATCCCTCCCAGCGTCAGAGTCTTTTCCAATGAGACAACTCTTCACATGAGGTGGCCAAAGTACTGGAGTTTCAGCTTTAGCATCATTCCTTCCAAAGAACACCCAGGGCTAATCTCCTTTAGAATGGACTGGTTGGATCTCCTGGCAGTCCAAGGGACTCTCAAGAGTCTTCTCCAACACCACAGTTCAAAAGCATCAATTCTTTGGTGCTCAGCTTTCTTCACTGTCCAACTCTCACATTTATACATGACCACTGAAAAAACCATAGCCTTGAATAGATGGACATTTGCTGGCAAAGTAATGTCTCTGCTTTTCAATATGCTATCTAGGTTGGTCATAACTTTTCTTCCAAGGAGTAAGTGTCTTTTAATTTCATGGCTGCAATCACCATCTGCAGTGATTTTTGAGCCCCCCAAAATAAAGTCTAACACTTTTCACTATTTCCCCATCTATTTCCCATGAAGTGATGGGACCAGATGCCATGATCTTTGTTTTCTGAATGCTGAGCTTTAAGCCAACCTTTTCATTCTCCTCTTTCACTTTCATCAAGAAGCTTTTTAGTTCCTCTTCACTTTCTGCCATAAGGGTGGTGTCATCTGCATATCTGAGGTTATTGATATTTCACCTGATAATCCTAATTCCAGCTTGTGCTTCATCTAGCCCAGTGTTTCTCATGATGTACTCTGCATATAAGTTAAATAAGCAGGGTAACAATATACAGACTTGACATACTCCTTTTTCTATTTGGAACCAGTCTGTTGTTCCATGTCCAGTTCAAACTGTTGCTTCCTGACCTGCATATAGGTTTTCAAGAGGCAGGTCAGGTGGTCTGATATTCCCATCTCTTTCAGAATTTTCCACAGTTTATTGTGATCCACACTGTCAAAGGCTTTGGCATAGTCAATAAAGCAGAAATAGATGTTTTTCTGGAACTCTCTTGCTTTTTTGAGGATCCAGCCGATGTTGGCACTTTGATCTCTGGTTACTCTGCCTTTTCTAAAATCAGCTTGAACATCTGGAAGTTCACGGTTCACATATTGCTGAAGCCTGGCTTGGAGAATTTTGAGCATTACTTCACTAGCGTGTGAGATGAATGCAATTGTGCGGTAGTTTGAGCATTCTTTGATACATAAGTAATTACAGTTGCTCAATGAGGTAGGGAAAAAAATAAACTTATTCTGTGAACACCTGGGTTTGGGTCCAAGGTAGTGGTGATGAGTTATGTCACTGCAGCATGCCCCTCAACATATCTCAGTCTTGGTTTCCCCTACGTAGAAATGGAGATAAAAAGGCCTTTCCCCTAGGATTTTGATGAGTATTAAATGAGGAAAGGCATGGAAAGCACCTGGCCACAGATGGATACCATTAGGTGTTTTCCTGGCATTGCTATTTCACCCAATGAGCTAAGCAATGTCTCTTTGGAATCATTCATAATCTCTAAGGGGGAAAATCTCATTTACTTTCCTGACCCAGGCATGTCCCAAAGTAGTAGAAAGTAGTTCAGATTTTGTTGCTGTTGTTCAGTTGACCCCATGGACTGTAGCCTGCTTGGCTCCTCTGTCCATGGAATTTCCCAGGCAAGAATACTGGAGTGGGCTTCCATTTCCTTCTCCAGGGGATCTTCCTGGATCAGGGATCGAACCCATGTCTCCTACATTGGCAGGCAGATTCTTTACCACTGAGCCACCAGGGAAGCTCAGTGTATTAATGTATGCTGTGTTAAGTTCTCTTCAGATATCACCTTATTTAATCTTTATATTGACATCACAGGAAGAAGGTACTTTATAAATTCTCAGTTTACAGGTGAAGCACCTAAAGATCAGAGGGGTTAAGGAATACCTCTTAATGTATACACATTTGATCCAAACCAGGGCCTTTCTGAGTCAGGAGCCTGTGCCATCAGCCACCACCTATGTTTTTCTCCAAGGCTTCACACTCAGGACAGCAATAAGTCTCAGAAGTTTTCTTCCATCAATGGTGGGGCTGGCCTCACTCAGTGCTGAAAATGCCAGAAACACCAAATTACCCCAGGACCAGGACTAGGGTTAGCAAAGGGATGATTTAATGCCTGGGATTGGTGATACAGTGAAAAACTGGGACAAGTTAGCAAGGAGGTACACACAAGATACCTTCCTGTGAAACGTGTGAGAATTTAGGAGATTCAGCCTGAGATGTAGTCTTCAGAAACCATGATTCAGTGGACATTTCGTTCCAAATGCTTTGAAGAAGCCCAGTCACTAAGTGGCTGCTTTAACTGTCTACTCCTTAAACCCAGACTTTTTCATTTGAGTTTAGTCTTTTCTGCAGGCAGATCATGTGGCTGTTTCCATTGTTTTGTTAACCACTCGATTTTTATAAGTCAATTCTCAGTCCACTTTTTTTACTCTGTTTTGAAGACCTGTGATAATGACATTGGGAGTGTTTCTTTAGCCTGGCAGTGGGGAGTTGGAGGTGAGAAAATAGCGTGATCTCTCATCCTAGTTGAGAAAAGAATTCTAAGAACTGCACCACCATTTTCTGATACATAGGGCAGAACCTGTAAATTTTTACAATTTTATTTCTGAAGCTTTCTTCTAATTCAGGAGTCAGCGAACAATGGCCCTGGGCCAAATACAATCTGCAGGCTATGTTTATAAATAAAGTTTTATTGGGACACAGCCATGCCCATTTGTTTATGTGTTGTCTCTGGCTGCCTCCAAGCTACAGTGGCAGAGATGAATCATTATTACGGACATCAAATGGACCACAAAGCCTAAAATATTTACTACTTGGCCTTTTGCAGATAAAAGTTGCCAACTCCTACTCTAACTTACTCTTTCCATTTCCATTGCTTGGACTTTTCCTGAGAGGTAACAAGATATGTGTATTTAGTCTTCATCCTAGTTCCTGACACAGAACTTCTAAAACCCTTGTCATTTCCTGAGTGAACATATGACTACATCTTTTGTCCTAATATTTGGTTCTTGACCCCCAATCCTAATGTAGAGCTCTGAAAATCTTTGTGATTTCCTGACTGATGGGAGTGTTAGGAACATCTGACACAGAGCTCCTAAACCCCTTGGAATTTCTGAATGATAGGAGCACCAATTGTTCCAATAAAGCAACTCTTTGTGGGATCTCAGATGGGTACTCATTGCTAGAAAGACCAAGGCATGATTAGAAGCTTGGAATTTTTCATTCTACCTACCACCCCCACCCCATCCTCTAGAGAGAAGAGGGAATGGGAAATGAATTAATAGACCGTACATACCTTGTGAAGCCTCCATAAAAACCTGTAAAGTATGGGGTTCAAAGAGCTTCTGGGTTGGTGAACACAACTGTGTGTTGGGAAGGTGGTGTACCCCAACTCCGTGGGAGCAGAAGTTCCTGTGCTTGAGCCCCCAGGCCTCACCCTCTGTGTCTCTTCATCGAGCTGGCCATCTGCATCCTTTGTCAGGTAGCTGCTGCTGTTCAATCACTAAGTCATGTCTGACTGTTTTGCAACCCCATGGACTGTAGCTCACCAGGCTCCTCAGTCCATCGGATTTCCCAGGTAAGAATACTGGAGTGGGTTGCCATCTCTTTCTCCAGGGGATCTTCCTGATCCAGGGATTGAACCCTCGTCTCCTGCACTGCAGGTGGATTCTTTACCACTGAGCCACCAGGGAAGACCATCCTTTATCATACCCCTTGTAATAAACCAGGAAACACATGTAGATGTTTCCCTGAGTTTTTGAGTCATTCTAGGAAATTGTCAGACCCAAGGTGGAGGGTTATGGGAAATCATGACCTTGCAGCCAAGTCAGACAGAAGTGCAAGTAGCCTAGGGACCCATTACTTGTGACTGCCATCTGAAATGAGGCCAGTATTGTGGGGCTGAGTCTTGAAACCTGTGGAATCGGGTGCAAACTCTGGTAATTAGTGTCAAAATTGCATTAAATTAAGGGACACTTAGTTGGTGTCCATAGGGTAGGAAAATGTATTGGTGTGGGGTAGGTGTGAGTGTTGATATCTGTACTCTCTGATCACATTCATTGGCTTAGTGTCCCCAAATCTAGGTAAAAAGGAAGAGCAGAGAAGGGCAAGGGTAAAAGAGGGAGGAATAAGAAAGGAGCAGAGCAATCGTGCAGGAGAAATAATAATAAAAACCAAGGAATGAGATCAGGTGAGCAGAGGTGGTAGAAAATGGTCCCCTGCATTTGTCTTAGTTGTTCTATCCCTGTATTTAGTCTTCATCCTAGTTCCTGACACAGAACTTCTAAAACCCTTGGCATTTCCTGAGTGAACATATGACTACATCTTTTGTCCTAATATTTGTCCTGCTCAACACCCCCCACCCTTAACTTCCTTTTTTTTTCTTAATTGGAGCAAAATTGCTTTACAGTGTTGTGTTGGTTTCTGCCTTTGAACAACCATATGGATCTAAATGTGAATCCGTCATAACCATATATATGCATAAATATATCCCCTCCCTCTCATGCCTCCCCTCACTCCCCCTACTATCTCACCCTTCTAGGTCATCACAGAGCACCAGGCTGGGCTCCCTGTGCCATACAGCAGCTTCCCACTAGCCATCTATTCCACACATGGTAGTGGCAATGGCACCCCACTCCAGTCCTCTTGCCTGGAAAATCCCATGGACGGAGGAGCCTGGTAGGCTGCAGTCCATGGAGTCTCGAAGAGCTGGACACGACTGAGCGACTTCACTTTCACTTTTCACTTTCATGCATTGGAGAAGGAAATGGCAACCCACTCCAGTGTTCTTGCCTGGAGAATCCCAGGGACGGGGGAGCCTGGTGGGCTGCCGTCTATGGGGTCACACAGAGTCGGACACGACTGAAGCGACTTAGCAGCAGCAGCTGTGTATATATGTCAGTGCTACTTTTTCAATTCTATCCTCTTCCTTTTCTCTCTTTGTTGCCCCATTTTCTATGCCTCCTTCCCACTATTAACCCACAAAGGATCCTGTGCCTCAAGGAAGGAACTCAGTATGAAGCGGCTGCTTTCTACTGCAGGTCACCATGGAACCGGTGCCTGAGAGCCCCAGACTGGATACAGACTCTATGCTGCATCTGGGAAAGGCAACTGAGCTTTCTTTGGGGAAGACTGTATGTACACCCATACACACACACACACACACACACACACACACACACACACACACACACACACTCAGCAGCATGAAATGAAATGTGGAAATGAAATAAAGCATGCCCATTAGCTCAAACCCTTTCTTTTGACAGCACACATCAGGCTCTGGGCCGCTGGTTCAAGGGAACAATGTCAGGGTACAGGGCATTTAACATGATTCCTCTGTGGGGAGTTCCAAACTATCATAATCAAATTCAGAGAAGTCTGATGTCATGCTAGTGGCAGTGGAATAACCCATATGCTGTGGGCTAACCATGTTACATCAATTTTCATTGCATGTAATTACATTTGTGGAGACAGAAGGGGATGACTTGATGAGGCCCCATCAGTAATAACAGCCTAGAGAAGGGACTTTTGCTGGAGTTAATGGGTGCCCTTGAATGGATGATGCAAACACACACTCTACAAAATGAATCAGTTGCCAGCCATTGGTTCATTCTCACTGATGTTTGAAATTATCCATCTGTTTACCTCCTTTCCATTTTCCTGCTAGTGTCTCGGTTCAGTTCCAGTTGCCTCAATCCTAGACTGTTTTCATAGTCTTCCAAATAATTTCCAGTCCTCTTGGGACTTTCCTACCCTGTCTGTCTGTTTTATATATATATATATATATATATATATATATATATATATATATATATATAAAATATATTATATATAACTATTGAATTGAGTTATAATATATAATATATAAGTATATATTTATATATAATTATTATATAATTATATATTATATATACTCAGTTGCTCCATCATGTCTGACTCTTTTGTGACCCCATGTACTGTAGCCCTGGAGAAGGCAATGGCACCCCACTCCAGTACTCTTGCCTGGAAAATCCCATGGATGGAAGAGCCTGGTAGGCTGTAGTCCATGCGGTCGCTAAGAGTCAGACACAACTGAGCGACTTCCCTTTCGCTTTTCACTTTCATGCATTGGAGAAGGAAATGGCAATCCACCCCAGTGTTCTTGCCTGGAGAATCCCAGAGACGAGGGAGCCTGGTGGGCTTCCGTCTATGGAGTCGCACAGAGTTGGACACGACTGAAGCGACTTAGCAGCAGTACTGTAGCCCTCCATGTTCCTCTGTCCATGGTATTTTCCAGGCAAAAATACTCGAGTGGGTTATCATTTCCTCTTCCAGGGACTGAATCCTCATTTCTTTCATTGGCAGGCGGATTCTTTACCACTGAGCTACCTGGGAAGCCCCCAGATCGAATCTTGTCCTTTAAAGGCAGATTGTCATAAAGAAAAATCTGATCATATCATTATATAATCCCTTTACTCAACTACAGAAAATGACTCATTCTCCTCCTGCTGGCACTCAAAGCTCTCAGCACCCTGCCCTGAGACCATCCTTCCAAATGCATTTCCCACTGCTTTCACAGACAGATCCTATATTCTGCCCATAAAGCCCCCTAATTATTCCCTGAACACATCTTATGTTGAATTATGATCGTGACTTTAAAAAAAAATCCAACTACAGTTCTGATACGCCTGCCTACTTAATCTTCTGTATCCATGCTTCTATTACCTTGCCTCTGAAGTCTCTTATTATTACCTGAAAAGACAATGTCACTCTCTTCTGAATCCCTAGGACACTCAGCTGGGACTGATCCTTGTAGGTAACACCAACAACTGTGTACATGTTGATCTATACTTCCAAACAAACAGTTCCTTGAAGACAGGATTTGTTTATATTTTAGTCAACTTTTGTCTCTCACAATATTTTGCATGGAGTAAAAACTGAATAAATAAATCATTTTTGTATACTGAACAAGTAAATACAAATGTCTATGGAGAGCATATAATAAACTGGATGACAAAGAAATAAAACTTGACAAAGAAAACATGAATTACGTATATGACCCAAATCTAACTGTTTGGAGAATAAAATAACAGCAGTAAGTCGTTAGAAGCTTATGAATGGAGCTAAAGAGGTAAGAAGACAATGTTGGCTCCATATATGTGTGTTAATATACAATATTTGTTTTTTTCTCTTTCTGACTTACTTCACTCTGTATGATATTCTTTCGACTTACTCAGTTCAGTTCAGTCACTAGGTCGTGTCCCACTCTTTGCAACCCCAAGGACTGCAGCACACCAGCCTCCCTGTCCATCACCAACCCCCAGAGTTTATTCAAACTCATGTCCATTGAGTTGGTGATGCCATCCAGCCATTTCATCCTCTGTCATCCCCTTCTCCTCTCGCCTTCAATCTTTCCCAGCATTAAAGTCTTTCCAAATGAATCAGCTCTTCACATCAGGTGGCCAAAGTTTTGGAGTTTCAGCTTCAGCATCAGTCCTTCCAATGAATATTCAAGACTGATTTTCTTTAGGATGGACTGGTTGGATCTCCTGGCAGTCCAAAGGACTCTCAAGAGTCTTCTCCAACATTACAGTTCAAAAGCATCAATTCTTTAG
This sequence comes from Nanger dama, assembly GCA_917880005.1. Classification (NCBI taxonomy): domain Eukaryota; kingdom Metazoa; phylum Chordata; class Mammalia; order Artiodactyla; family Bovidae; genus Nanger; species Nanger dama. The sequence continues at coordinate 5,646,024 of CAKJTW010000097.1, read as the reverse complement.
CACTCAGCTTTCTTCACAGTCCAACTCTCACATCATACATGACCACTGGAAAAACCATAGCCTTGACTAGATGGACCTTTGTTGGTAAAGTAATGCCTCTGCTTTTTAATATGCTGTTTACGTTGGTCATAACTTTTCTTCCAAGGAGTAAGCATCTTTTAGTTTCATGGCTGCAATCACCATCTGCAGTGATTGGGGAGCTCCCCCTCCCCCAAAAAATCAGCCACTGTTTGCCCATCTATTTGCCATGAAGTGATGGGACCAGATGCCATGATCTTAGTTTTCTGAATGTTGAGCTTTAAGGCAACTTTTTCACTCTCCTCTTTCACTTTCATCAGGAAGCTCTTTAGTTCTTCACTTTCTGCCATAAGGGTGGTGTCATCTGCATATCTGAGGTTATTGGTATTTTTCCTGGCAATACAGATTCCATCTTGTGCTTCACCCAGCCCAGCGTTTCTCATGATGTACTCTGCAAATAAGTTAAATAAGCAGTATGACAATATACAGCCTTGACGTACTCCTTTTATTATTTGGAACCAGTCTGTTGTTCCATGTCCAGTTCTAACTGTTGCTTTTTGACTTGCATACAGATTTCTCAGGAGGCAGGTCAGGTGGTCTGGGATTCCCATCTCTTTCAGAATTTTCCACAGTTTATTGTGATCCACACAGTCAAAGGCTTTGGCATAGTCAGTAAAGCAGAAATAGATGTTTTTCTGGAACTCTCTTGCTTTACCCACACCTAGATCTACCCATGGGAAACAGTGGAAACAGTGTCAGACTTTATTTTGGGGGCTCAAAAATCACTGTAGATGGTCATTGCAGCCATGAAATTAAAAGACTCTCACTCTTTGAAAGGAAAGTTATGACCAACCTAGATAGTATATTCAAAAGCAGAGACATTACTTTGCCAACAAAGGTCCGTCTAGTCAAGCCTATAGTTTTACCAGTGGTCATGTATGGATGTGAAAGTTGGACTATGAAGAAAGCTTAGCACCAAAGAATTGATAATTTTGAACTGTGGTGTTGTAGAAGACTCTTGAGAGTCCCTTGGACTGCAAGGAGATCCAACCAGCCCATTCTAAAGGAGATCAGTCCTGGGTCTTCTTTGGAAGGACTGATGCTAAAGCTGAAACTCCAGTACTCTGGCCACCTGATGTGAAGAGCTGACTCACTGGAAAAGACTCTGATGCTGCAAGGGAGTGGGGGCAGGAGCAGAAGGGGACGACAGAGGATGAGATGGCTGGGTGGCATCACCAATTCTATGGACATGGGTTTGGGTGAACTGTGGGAGTTGGTGATGATAGGGACGCCTGGTGTGCTGCAATTCATGGGGTTGCAAAGAATCAGACATGACTGAGCAACTGAACTGAACTGAGATCTACCCACATCTTTACAAATGAGCCAATTTCATCACTTTTTATGGCTGCGTAACATTCTATTGTGTATATCTACCACATCTTCTTTATCCCTTCCTCTGTTGATGGACATTTAAGAATCTAGATATTGCAAAGCAGAAATATAGACACAGATATAGGGAACAAACATATGGATATCAAGGCGGAAGAGGGAGTGAGAGAAATTGGTAGATTGGTGTTGACACATATATAGTATTGAAACTATATGTAAAATAGACAACTAATCAATCCTAAAGAAGATCAGTTCTGGGTGTTCATTGGAAGGATTGATGTTGAAGCTGAAACTCCAATACCTGGGCCACCTGATGCGAAGAGCTGAGTCATTTGAAAAGACCCTGATGCAGGGAAAGACTGAGAGAAGGAGAAGGGGATGACAGAGGATGAGATGGTTGGAAGCCATCACCAACTCAATGGACATGGGTTTGGGTGATCTGTGGGAGTTGGTGATGATAGGGAGGCCTGGTGTGCTGCAGTTCATGGGGTTGCAAAGAGTTGGACATGACTGAGTGACTGAACTGAACTGAGATCTACCCACATCTTTACAAATGAGCCAGTTTCATCACTTTTATGGCTGAGTAACATTCATTATCTACCACATCTCCTTTATCCCTTCTTCTGTTGATGGACATTTAAGAATCTGGATATTGCAAACCTGAAATAGAGACACAGATGTAGGGAACAAGCATATGGATATCAAGGCAGAAGAGGGAGTAAGAGAAATTGGTAGATTGGTGTTGACACATATACAATATTGAAACTATATGTAAAATAGACAACTAATCCATCCTAAAGGAGATCAGTCCTGGGTGTTCATTGGAAGGACTGATGTTGAAGCTGAAACTCCAATACCTGGACCACCTGATGCTAAGAGCTGAGTCATTTGAAAAGACTCTGATGCAGGGAAAGATTGAGGGAAGGAGGAGAAGGGGATGACAGAGGATGAGATGGTTGGAAGCCATCACTGACTCAATGGACATGGGTTTGGGTGAATTCCGGGAGCTGATGATGGACAGGGAGGCCTGGCATGCTGTAGTTAATGGGATCACAAAGAGTCAGATATGATTAGGTGACTGAACTGAACTGAATGAGAATAATTCATACAGCACAGGGAACTCCACTTAATGCACTGAAGTCCAAAAGGGAGGGGACATATGCATATGTATTGCTGATTCATTTTGTTGTACAGTATAAACTAATACAATATTTTAAAGCTACTATAATCCAATAAAAAATAATTTTTAAAAAGACAATGTTTGAGAATGCTTTGAGACCAAATGGAGATTTGGGATATGTCAGAACGGAAAGGAAATGAACATATTCTGTGCTGAATGCTGTGCCCTCACTTTCCTGGGCAACACTTCATTCACTTCTTGTACCCACCTAATACTACACACATAACACGTGCCTAAGGTGACTCAGCTTCAAAGGGGCAGAGTTAGGACTCAATTCAGGCCTCCCAGTCTCCCTAGCCCACACCGTTTCCATGCCGTTCTGCTCCTTGTGCAGGTGCATGGGTGGGGCAGGGCAGGACTGCAGCTGAGTGGAAGCTGATGGGATGACACAGTGGTGAGTAGGAGAGTTGTGAGGCAGAGGGAACAAGCAAGGGGAGCTGAGGAAGCCGGCGGGGAGGGGCGGGGTTGGTGGTGATGGTGGATTAGTGGGAAAGTCCCAGAATGAAGGGGAAGGGCTGCAGATTGCAGTCCAGGAAGGCTGAGGGGACTTGGGGCAGCAGTGTCTCACTCAGAGTGGAGGGTACTCTCTTTAGAGCTGAAGGCTATGAAAGAAACAGGATTGGAATGGAAGGACTGTGGTGAACCCAGAAAAGTCTTGGACTGTGGGATGCTGTCCTCTGCAAAAGAGGAGGGATGTAGGTGGAGGCCCTAGACAAGAAAGTCATCCTGCTAAGAGGCTTGCCCACCCAGTGGGCAGAGTTGGCTGTGCGTGTCACGTGTGTTGGGGGAGGGGATGTTGGGAGGGTGTGTTCCAAGAAAGCCTTTGATTAACTGCTGCTGCAGTGGGAGTTATTTACGTTATCAGTCTCACAGCTGGTAGGAAGTAAGCCAAGAATCATTGTGCAATTGGGGAATTCTCTTTTGTTCAAAGTGCCCATTTGACTGAGCTAGATATTGAATTAATCTAGTCAAGAAACCACTTAAAACAACTTAAGTTGTTTTAAACAAATAGATTTATGGCCTATGAATTACAATTTTTAAGACTTTATTTCATCTTTTGGTCTCTTTTTGAAATTTAAGTGTAGTTGATTTACAATGCTGTGTTACTGTCAGGTTTACAGCAAAGATTTTTAGTTATATACAAACCTATTCTTTTTCAGATTCTTTCCCCTTATAGGTTATTCAGTTCAGTTCAGTTCAGTTCAGTTCAGTCGCTCAGTCATGTCCAACTCTTTGCAGTCCCATGAATCACAGCACGCCAGGCCTCCCTGTCCATCACCAACTCCCGGAGCTCACTCAGACTCACGGCCATCGAGTCAGCAATGCCATCCAGCCATCTCATCCTCTGTTGTCCCCTTTTCCTCCTGCCCCCAATCCCTCCCAGCATCAGAGTCTTTTCCAATGAGTCAACTCTTCTCATGAGGTGGCCAAAGTACTGGAGTTTCAGCTTTAGCATCATTCAAGTTAAATATGGTTCTCTATTCTATATAGATCCTTGTTTGGGTTATCAATTTTATATATAGTAGTGTATATCTGTTAATCTCAAGCTCCTAACTTATCCCATAGCACTATCAATTTAGCAAGTAAATAAATAATATATCTGGCATTACAAAACTCAGGCTCTATCACTTCAACTACTACTATGACTGTTACTAAGTACTAGTACATATTATTATTATCACCATGATTGCTGCATGTCATTGTATGACTCTCAGTTGAGTTCAGTTCACTCACTCAGTCGTGTCCAACTCTTTTTGATGCCATGAACCACAGCACACCAGGCCTCCCTGTCCATCACCAACTCCTGGAGTCCACCCAAACCTATGGCCATTGAGTTGGTGATGCCATCTAACCATCTTATCCTCTGTCGTCCCCTTCTCCTTCTGCCCTCAATCTTTCCCAGCATCTGGGTCTTTTCAAATGAGTCAGCTCTTCACATCAGGTGGCCAAAGTATTGGAGTTTCAGCTTCAACATTAATCCTTCCAATGAACACCCAGGACTGATCTCCTTTAGGAAGGACTGGTTGGATCTCCTTGAAGTCCAAGGGACTCTCAAGACTCTTCTCCAATACTATAGTTCAAAAGCATCAGTTCTTCTGCACTCAGCTTTCTTCACAGTCCAACTCTCACATCCATACATGACCACTGGTAAAACTATAGCCTTGACTAGATTGACCTTTGATGGCAAAGTAATGTCTCTGCTTTTGAATATGCTATTTAGGTTGGTTATAACTTTTCTTCCAAGGAGTATGTGTCTTTTAGTTTCATGGCTGCAGTCACCATCTGCAATGATTTTGGAGCCCAGAAAAATGAAGTCAGCCATTGTTTCCACTGTTTCCCCATCTATTTGCCATGAAGTGATGGGACTGGATGCCATGATCTTCGTTTTCTGAATGTGGAGTTTTAAGCCAACTTTTTCACTCTCCTCTTTCACTTTCATCCAGGTAACATTCGTTGGAGATCTTCTATTTGGAAGGCATCCATCTGGAGGCTTTACATCCTTACCTGCTAATACTCATTAAAACTTTACCAGTAAGTAGTATCATTAACCTTATTATGACTGGTCTCCAAATCTTTTTATTAATGACAGATTATTTTGTAGATTATGCCTGGGAAAGAAGCCTTGTCAGTCCAAAGAGGCCTCCAGGGACAGTGCATATCCTTCCTGAATCATGTATTATTTTAGTATCTGAAATTCCAGCCCCTGGTCTTATATGCAGAAGGCCTTCATCTTAAGGGGGATGCTAAAGTTGGTATTTGTTAGGGACCAAGGTGAAAGTAAAAGGGAGAGTGAAAAAGTTGGCTTAAAGCTCAACATTCAGAAAATGAAGATCATGGCATCTGGTCCCATCACTTCATGGCAAATAGATGGGGAAACAGTGTCAGGCCTTATTTTGAGGGACTTCAGAATCACTGCAAATGGTGACTGCAGCCATGAAATTAAAAGACGCTTACTCCTTGGAAGGAAAGTTATGACCAACCTAGATAGCATTTTCAAAAGCAGAGACATTACTTTGCCGACTAAGGTCCGTCTAGTCAAGGCTATGGTTTTTCCAGGCTATGGTCATGTATGGATGTGAGAGTTGGATTGTGAAGAAGGCTAAGCGCCAAAGAATTGATGCTTTTGAACTGTGGTGTTGGAGAAGACTCTTGAGAGTCCCTTGGACTGCAAGGAGATCCAACCAGTCCATTCTGAAGGAGATCAACCCTGGGATTTCTTTGGAAGGAATGATGCTGAAGCTGAAACTCCAGTACTTTGGCCACCTCATGGGAAGAGTTGACTCATTGGAAAAGACTCTAATGCTGGGAGGGATTGAGGGCAGGAGGAGAAGGAGTTAGCAGAGGATGAGATGGCTGGATGGCATCACTGACTCGATGGGTGTGAGTCTGAGTGAACTCTGGGAGTTGGTGATGGACAGGGAGGCCTAGCATGCTGCAATTCATGGAGTCACAAAGAATCGGACACGACTGAGCGACTTAACTGAACTGAACTGAACTGAAGGTATCTCAGGTGGTGCTAGTGGTAAAGAACCCACCTGTGGATGCAGGAGATGTAAGAGATGCAGAGATCAATCCCTGGGAAGATCCCCTGGAGGAAGGTATGGCAACCCACCCCAGTATTCTTGCCTGGAGAATCCCATGGACAGGGGATCCTGGCAGGCTACAGTCCATAGGGGTCGCACAGAGTCAGACACAACTGAAGTGACTTAGCAGTCAGGCCATAGGGGATCCTCTTCTCATCCATTCAGTCAATACCACTCTTCCTTCCTCACCAACTCTGCCAGAAGGAAGAAATTAGCCCTCACCAGACTGAAGAGTCAGCACAAATGAGACTATTTATTTTTAATTAAATCACCAATGACTTTTGATTCATACCAAATTCACATGCATAGATTACACATGAAAACTACTTAGGTCTAGACTGTGTCCTCCTAGAAAGATGTTACCATAGTTACAGTGACCTTGGGGCTATATTCCAGGAAACACTTACATTATTCAATAGGAAATAAAAATACATAAGAGTTTTTAGTCAGAGGTGGTGTCTTAAACTCTTTGTGGGCTCAGAAGCAGCTCAGAAACCAGCCTTCCTTTTCCCCACTATATCTCACGTCAGAGGCTACTTTTACTTTAAAGATCAAAATGTCTTTCATTAGCCCTTGCTATCTTTTAGGTAAGACGCTTAATATCAGGACTATTCTCATTGCTATAGAAGTTAAGAAAATAGGAGAACGGTGCTTTAGAATAAAATAACACTAATTATATTTTGAAAAGTGAAGTCGCTCAGTCGTGTATGACTCTTTGCAACCCCAAGGACTGTAGCCCACCAGGCTCCCCGTCCCTGGGATTCTCCAGGCAAGAATACTGGAGTGGGTTGCCATTTCCTTCTCCAATGCATGAAAGTGAAAAGTGAAAGTGAAGTCGCCTCAGTCGTGTCCGACTCTTCTCAGTCCCATGGACTGCAGCGTACCATGGGATTTTTCAGGCAAGAATACTGGAGTGGGTTGCCATTTCCTTCTCCATCAGGGAAGCCAGATAGTGCTTTGAATTTCATGAAAAAAATCTCATCAAGTCATTTTTTGTTTTGTCAAGATTTTATTAGCACATCCAGTCTCTTCTCCATTCCCAGTTGCTCCAGTGGCCAGCCCCACCATCTCTGGCCACAGACTATGTCGATTGCATATTCTCTTCTCCTGATGGTTGTGCCCTATGTTTACATGTATAGCTTTACTGCTGTGTTCTGATAGAATCAGATAAGTCAGTTATATACGTGTATACAAATGCATATACATATGTATAAACATATAAATGCATACATACATATACATAATCAGGAAATCATTCCCACTGTCTACCATTGTTGGGGCCTATTGGAATAGGGTCCTTGAATGAAGTATAAAGAAATGTAAGCCCCCTAACAAGGAAATTGTATTTCTGTGTACACGATACATATGCCTTATTGTTGCCAGAATCTATCATCTTGTCACATTGCCAGCATTAAATAAATGGCTGTTTATAGTGAATGAAAGGGACTAGGAAAGGGAGGAGGGAGGAAATGCAATGTGATCCTTAATGAACATTTTCAGTAGTCAGTACATTCTACTTTCAACATTAATGGTGCTCTGCTCACATTAAAGAACTTATACCACTTTCAAACAATTCAAATCTGTGTTTATGGCTCACTAAGACTAAACTAATGGATAAAAAGCTAGAAGGTGCACTAACTTAGCTCTTTGCTCATGAATTCTCTCAACCATTGGTTGTACCAAATATCATTTCAACAGTGAGCTATTTTAATATTTTCCTCCAATTCAATCCAGTTTTACAAAGCTAAAAATGTGATTGGGTTCCACCACAAAAGTAAGTTACATGGAAAGCATCTAAGTAGAAACTTTAGTTAAATTCAATTATTTGAACAGAATAAGACAAAGTCAAATTACAATTAGATTTTTAAAAGCAAAGTAAGATATACCTACATAGAGATAATGTTGACCCACTGCATATGCTGACAAACCTCCTACTTGCTGAAGTTGGCAGTGGATACATTACATAATGATAAAGGATATAATTCAGCAAGAGGAAACAACCATCTTAAATATATATGCATCAAACATAGGAGCATCTTAATACATAAACTCAGTATTTACAAACATCAAGAGAGAAATTAGTAGTAATACAATATTAGTTCCAAATACCCTTATATCAGTGAACAGGTCACGCAGACAGAAAATCAATAAGAAAATGTGGGACTTAATGGGCACATCAGACTAGATAAAATTAACAGGTATACAAAGAGCCTTTCAACTCAAAACAGCAGAATATACATTCTCTTCATTAAAGAAAAAATTCTCTGGGATAGATCATATACTAGGCCACAAAAGAAGTCTCAATAAATTTAAGAACATAGAAATTATATTATTTCTTTTACCTCCACAATGGTGGGAGACTAGAAAGTAACTACAAAAAAACTGAAAAACAAAAACATTTGGATCTAAGCAACATGCTACTGTACTACCAATGTGCCACTGCAGGGGGTGGAGACAGAATAAATTGACACTTTCAGATAAATGAAAATAAAAACAAAATGATCCAAAATCTATGTCATGTAGTAAAAGCAGTTCTTAGAGGAGTTTAAAGTTATACAAGTCTATCTCAGAAAACAAAACAAAACAAAATCTCAAACAATCTAATCTTATACCTAAAGAAACCAGAAAAAGAACAAACAAAACCCAATTAGTAGAAGAAAATAAATAATAAAGATACAAAAATAAATGAAACAGAGACTTAAAAATAATAGGCTAATAAAATGAAGGGCTGGTTCTTTGAAAAACTAATGAAAACATAAATCTTTTAGCCAGATTTAACAAGATAAAAAAGAGGATCCAAATAACTAAAATCTGAAATACAAGAGGAGGAATTACAACTGACACCAGAGAAATATAAAAGATATGAAAGACCACTACAAAAATTATACACCAATAAAATGGACAGCCTAGAAGAAATGGATAAATTCCTAGATGTGTACAATCTTGAAAGAATGGGTCAGGATGAAATAGAAAATATGAACCAGTTATTACCAGTAATGCGCTTAAATTGATAAATTTTAAAACTCCCAACAAAATTCCAGGACCAAATGGCTTCACAGGTGAATTCTATCAGACATTTTAAAGAACTTAACAGCTATTCTTCAAGTATTGTAAAACAATTAAGAAGAAAGGGTGCTTCCAAACTCATTCTCCAAGGGCAAAACCAAAGACACCACAAAAAGAAAATCATAGGTGATATTACTGATGAACATAAATGCGTAATTTCTCAGCTGCTGCTGCTGCTAAGTCGCTTCAGTCGTGTCCGACCCTGTGCGACCCCATAGATGGCAGCCCACCAGGCTCCACCGTCCCTGGGATTCTCCAGGAAAGAACACTGGAGTGGGTTGCCATTTCCTTGTCCAATGCATGAAAGTGAAAAGTGAAAAGTGAAAGTGAAGTCACTGAGTCGTGTCCAACTCTCAGTGACCCCATGGACTGCAGCCTACCAGGCTCCTCCGTCCATGGGATTTTTCAGGCAAGACACTGGAGTGGGGTTCCATTGCCTTCTCTGAATTTCTCAGCAAGATATTAAAATTCAAATTCACTAATATATTAAAAATGAGTTTTAAATTGAACTTCATACATGGTTGATTCTATAATTCTACTATTTTCCTTTTTTGAAAAATTAAAGTATAGTTGAGTTACAACATTATATTAATTTCAGGTGTACAACATAGAGATCCAGTACTTTTGCAGATTCCACTATAAGTCATCACAAGATAATGGCTATAATTTTTCTGTGTTATAAATTGTATCATGTTGTTTATCTGCGTTATGTACTGTAGTTTGTATCTGTTCGTCCCATAACCCTGATTTTTCATTCCCCCTTCCTTCTCCCCTGTGGTAACCACATTTTTTCTATAGCTGTGAATCTGCTTTGTACATACATTCATTTGTATTATCTTTTAGAATAAACAAATAAGTAATATAAAAAAATACACCATGACTTCAAAACAAAGAGAAGGTGTATATGCAACTGATTCACTTTGCCATGCAATAGAAACCAATGCAACACTGTAAACCAACTGTACTCCAATAAAAATTAATTTTAAAAAATGCCATGATCAAAAGAGACATATCCTAGGTATGCAAAGATGGTTCAATACCTGCAACTCAATCGGTATCATACATCATATTAGCAAACTGAAGAATAAAAATCCTAGTATCATTTCAATAGGTATATTTCTGAGTATTTACCCAAAGAAAATGAAAACACTAATTCTAAAAGATATATGTGTATCAATGTTCATTGCAACATTATTTACATAGACAAGATATTGAAGCAGCCTAAGTGTCCATCAGTAGATGAGTGGATAAAGAAGATGTGGTATACACAAACATATACATATAATAGGATGTTGCTCAGCCGTAAAAAGGGATTCTTGCCATTTCTGACAACATGGATGGATCTAGAGGGTATTATGCTAAGTGAAATGTCAGAGAAAGACGTATATCATACGATCTCACATATGAAATGTAAAAGATAAAATAAACTATATGAAAACAGTCTCATAGATAAAGAACAAATAGATGGGGGTAAGAGGAGACAAAATAAATGAAGAGAATTAAGAGGCACAAATCTCCAGTTTTGTAATAAAAAGTCACAGGGATATAATATACAGTGTAAGGATCATTGGTCAGTATTATTGTAACAACTTTGTATGGGGATGGATGATGACTAGACTCACCGTGGGGATCATTTCATAATGTAAACAAATGTCAAATCACGGCATTATACACCTAAAACTGACACAATTTTGTACATCTGCTGTATTTCAATTTTAAAAACTATTCACTTTTCTTAACGATGTTTAAAAGTTGTTTTTAAAATATTAACAGTTAAAGTAATATTTTATCATAAATAGTCATATTCTTTGATGCATTTGTTATATAGCTTTTAAGCTGACCTGTTACTCTATGAATCAAACTCATTGGCCCTCCTACAGTTCAGTGAAAAAGCAAAAAGAAAACTCAAAGATGAGAAAGGCAGAAAAAGACAAGTACTGTGGTTTACATGAAGCTCTGACTTATCTTCAAGAAATTATACTGTGCCTTGAGGGGGAGCTTTCTTCACTCTGTTAAGAAGGAGGCTTGCCACAATTTTATTTCTTCTTGTTTGGGGACTACTGATTCTAAATAGTTGGCTATTCTACGATTGGCGCAGTCTCGCCCCCAGCAAGAGGTAATAAATATAACCATGACAATGATAATAACATTTATATAGTTCATAGCCCTTTCAAATGCATTACCTCATTTGCTGTGCATGATGCATAAGAACAACCATGCAATTTATCCTCATGGCTCCCATCAACCACATATTTGTTAATGCTCAGAGTCTGGCATTATGCGGACCAACTTTCCGATCAAGCAGACCTGAATTAACAGATTGCTCTTTGGTCACCGACTAGCTCTGTGATTTGGGGTCACAGAGCCTTAGTCTCAGTTTCCTGGGTTAGCACCGCATGCTATAGAGCTGTTGCTTTGAATAAAAAAACACTATTAAAAGTAAAGCTTCTAGCACAAGAAGCACATATTTTAAGCATTCAGTAACTTAGAACTCTGTTTTCCCTCTTTCCCAATCCAAATATCTGGGGGTAAAAATAGACATATTCCTTTTCCCCTAGTTGTTTTAGGGATTGGCTTCCATAAAAGAATGCTAACGATGCCTGAGAGACCTATGCTCATTTTACTAGGCCAGATGGGAGTCAGGAGCAGAAGACAGGAGTCCTCAGGAGGTGAGAGGCCAGTGGGGTGAGGAGATGGTGTCGGCGTGGTGCAAAGTGAATGGGGCCTGTTTGAATGCAGAATAAAGTGTGTTCAGGCAATAAGGCTGCTGGCTATCAAAACTGATCCAGCAATTAGCAAACACAGATTCTTAAGATCTCCCAGATTGGTGAGCTCCAAGCTTTAACCACAGACATCTGTAATTAAAGGTTTGAGTGACATGGGTTCCAACATAACCTGGTCCAGCAGTTGTCTGGCTATAAACAGTCTTTGGATACAGGGACTAGGTACTCACAGAGCCTTATCCCAGGAGGGAGGAATGATTCAGGAGAGATGACTCACTTAGGTAATTTGTAACAACAGTTATAAACTGCTCAGATTTTTCCCCCTCCAGCCTCCACCCCAGTTCTGCTGACACTTTTCTTTTTGTGTTCTCTGCCCTTCTTTCAAGGTATTGTAAGGCTAACTCCACGAAGAAAAGAGCAAAAAATAACTGAGATAACATCTCTGAAATAACCAACCCTCAAATGCAGCCCGAATAGAGTGATGATTGGCAAGGACTGGTCATCTTGGGAGTCATTTTCTTTTTTGTTGTGAACTATACTTTAACGTTTTTGATGATGCTGATTTATGATTATTTCTAGTGGGAGAGTCAGGTGACAAGTCCAATTATGCTCTAGCTAAAAAGACCACGAGGTTAAAAAAAAAAGACTGGCTTTATTGATAAATAAGGTCCAGTCTTCAGTGATAAAGATCGAATGTTCACACTTGTGGTTTTTAATGATCTATTGATATGTTCAAAAGATACAATAATGATTTCATTTAGCACTTTAAATTTAAGGAAACAGTTCTGGCATATTAGCCAAGTTTTACTGATAAGCATACATGTAACGTGGCAGTAAGTGCTCAATTACCTACTATTTCCTCTAGAAAAACTGTCATAATTGAATTAACTTTCAAATAAGAGTTTTCCTATCATTAGGTAACACAAAATGATTAAATGAATTAAGCTTCAGTGATTATGAGTTTGGACTTTTCTAGACAAAATAATATGGTTGATAAGATTCATTAAATAAATCCATTATCAATCTGCATTCCATGGACTTTAAAAATAGGCAAATGGCTATAAAACTTTGCTGAGGACAGTTCTGATTTTGCTTACTATTTTTATATTCAAATAATGTTTACTTAATCTTGTAAATTATACTATAAAAATTCAATTTACATTTGTTTGTAGATACCATTTAGTTCTCCAGGAGTTCATTTATCTTGAAAAAACTGTTAGCAAACCTACTCACCTTTGCTTGTCACTCACCTCCCTTATTTTTTATTCTTTCCTGTCTCATTAGGATGAAGAACATGAGTACACTTTGTTTCTTTGCTTGTAACATTAAAATATAATCATTTTCTATATTAAGAGAGATCTTTGAAACCAAAAGAGAAAGGAAGGGATTCTTCCAACCCCACGTATTGTCTTTGCTTTAAATATGTATGCCTTTCTATTTTTTCATAACAGCTAAGATATAGAATTCTTCAGATGCGATGGGACTAGTTAGGGTTAAAGTGGGGCTCAGAATATGAGACAGGGTAAGATAGAGAGAGAGGAGGAAATTCATGATACAGGTGAGATGGATGAATGGAGAGCAAGGAACTTTCCCCTTGTCCCCCAACTCCACTTCTTTTAGACAGGTTTTCTTTATCTAGGTAAGTGAGATCAAGAGAGTTTATTTTTTTAACCACAAATGAACCATTTATATATACTGACTAGTGACAAAGATGAAATGTGTAGTTAATCCAGAAGTATGTGTGCTCCCTATGTCTGAGTTCTTGGCAGAGCCTTTCAATCTCATGTAATCTGCATATTTTTTTGGTCTTCTTTTTTAAGATAATTTATTACCTTCTATCTTGTCTGTACTTCCCACCCTCTGGAAATCCTATTAATTAAATTTTACATTTTTAATCTCCTATTTTCCTTTCCCATTTTGTGATATTCTTTGTCAACATCTTCTTCCAACTATTCTATTAAATATATATATATATATATTCTTTACATATATACATATATATATTCTCATCCTCTATCTTGTTCTTTTTTAATAAAATCTTTTTATGAATGCACTATATTCTATTTTCTCTCTGAGACTATTTTAATAACTTGTTGGAAGTTTGTTCCTCTCCCTCATTTTCTTTGATTTCTCCAAATTTCTTTCTGTCGCTTTTTCTGCTTCTTTGTTTTGGTGTCTGTTTTAATGCTACATCTTTTCTCAACATATCTGGTGAGTCCTAGTTCTCTGTTCCTATTTAAGAAAAGAGCACTAAAAATCAGAACAGAACCAAAAACAAAGTTAAAAGGAAAATTGCAAACTAGAGATTACATTTGTATGTATGACCCAATAATGGTCAGTGTTTATATATCTAAAATGCGTGAACAAATCAACAAAAAAGATAACTATTTTAATAAAATGAATAAATGTCATGGACAACCAATATTCAAGATATAATTAGTTAACTTAATGCTTAACAAATAATATTCAAAAACAGAGACATTACTTTGCCGACTAAGTTCCGTCTAGTCAAGGCTATGGTTTTTCCAGTAGTCATGTATGGATATGAGAGTTGGACTGTGAAGAAGGCAGAGCGCCAAAGAATTGATGCTTTTGAACTGTGGTGTTGGAGAAGACTTTTGAGAGTCCCTTGGACTGCAAGGAGATCCAACCAGTCCATTCTGAAGGAGATCAACCCTGGGATTTCTTTGGAAGGACTGATGCTGTAGCTGAAACTCCAGTACTTTGGCCACCTCATGGGAAGAGTTGACTCATTGGAAAAGACTTTGATGAGGGATTGGGGGCAGGAGAAGAAGGAGACAACAGAGGATGAGATGGCTGGATGACATCACTGACTCGATGGATGCAATTCTGAGTGAACTCCGGGAGTTGGTGATGGACAGGAAGGCCTGGCGTGCTGCAATTCATGGGGTTGCAAAGAGTCAGACACGACTGAGCGACTGAACTGAACTAAATAATCAAATATACATTAAAACAAGATGTCCTTTTTAGTACCAAATCATCTTTTATTTTTTGTTGTAATTCCAAATGTTGGCAAGCATGGGGAAAAGATACTTTCTTCCATTGCTGATAGGATTATAAATTGGTAATTTTTTTCAGGTAACAATTAAGCTATATGTATTAAGGTTTTGAAAGAGTGAACCCTTTAAACTACAAATTCTACTTCTTATAATCTTAAGAAAATAGTCAAGTTTGCAAAGACTGACATTCATTCTTCTGTCATTTATTAAGTTGAAAATTGGACACAAGTGTCAAATGTTATGTGATTAACAGGATAAATTATGGTAACATCCATCTGAGAAATACAATTTAACTATAAGAAAAATATTATTGAAATTTATTTATTGACAAGCAAATATGTTACTGATATATTAAGTAAAAAAGGTGTGACAGAAAAGAAGTTTGTATAAAAATGGGACTCCATTGAAGATGATACTGCTTATGAGATATACATACACAGAAAAGCCTAGATGACATACATAAACCACACTTATTTATAGATGATGGCAATATATGTGTTTTATTTCATTCTTTATGCTCTTATATATTTTCCAGGTAATCTACAATAAACATAATGCTCCATGCATAACAAAAATATTTCTCCATGCATAAAAAATAATTAAAATGCAGAATGAGAGAGACAGTAGGTTTAGAGGCTCTGCGAACATTTGTGTGCAGGAATGATGGTTAAGTATTGCTTTTTATCAGTAAGCTTTATCATAGTCATTTTGTAGGGTCCCTACTGCCTCCAGTTCCTAAATTTTTGCAGGGTCCTGCAAGTCAAATTCATTTATTTCTTGTGCCTCTCTTCTCAACATTCTTTCAAGGCTCAGATAAATTCTACTATTCATCTATCTGTCTTCAGATTTCAAAATATTGTTGATATTTCTCATTTGCTGAGATAATCTTTCCTGTTCTCTTTCTTCTTTCTTCTTGCTGACTTGTATCTTGTTTGTTTCCATTCTCACTTTAATAAAATTTCAGGAGAAGAGAGAAATAGATGCATTCAATCTAAAACCTTTAACAGGAAATCCCATGGGTATTTACACATTGGCTCCTATTCATAACTAACATTGTGCACAGATGTCTCAAATAAGAAGCTGCGAGGGCTTGGCTAACTGAGTTAGTACTAATCTGGTGAAGAGCTGACACATGACATCACCTGGATTCACCTGACCTAACTAAGAGTTGGGACATGAAGATTATTTTCCTTCCCTGATTATTCTAGCCATGGCCAGGGACATGCAAAAAGCAAGTGGCAAGCACAATATGCCAAATTCTCTATAATAAAATGTGCTTGAATAGGAAGGAAACTGCAGCTGTTCAGTACAGATGGCAAATAGCTGACTGCTTTTTAACAGGATACAATGAAATATCTAAACTGAAGAGACATATTGAGAAATAGATGTGTGAGCACATCTCACACATTTTAATGGGCTACTTCCCATTAAAAAAAAAAATTCCTGAATAGTTAACATTTATTTGTTTAATGAAAATTTCCCCCAAACCACTGGCCCAAGTAGAAAATTTCCAAGGCAATTTGCTAAATATTATGCTTCCAAACGTACTTGGAATTGCCCCAAATTTATTGATCTCTCAGGAATCATCTTTGTAGCACCTGTTTTATTTCTTAATTAATTAATTAATTAAATTTAATTGGAGTATAATTACTTTACAATATTGTGATGTACATCAACATGAATCGGTCACAGGTATATATGTGTCCCCCATCCTGAACCACCCTCCCACCTCCCTTCCCCCCATCCCTCTGGGTTGGCCCAGAGCACCAACTTCGGGTGTCCTGCTTCATGCATTGAATGTGCACTGGTCATCTGTTTCACAGATGGAAATGTCCATGTTTAAGTGCTATTCACTCAAATCATCCTACCCTCCCCTTCTCCCTCTGAATCCAAAAGCCTTTTCTTTATATCTTTGTCTCCTTTGCCTCCCTGCATGTAGGATCATCATGTACTACCTGTTTTAAATGGCAACGCACTCCAGTATTCTTGCTTGGAGAATCCCATGGACAGAGGAGCCTGGCGGGCTACAGTACATGTGGTTACAAGAGTCAGACACTACTTAGTGACTAAACCACTACCTCATATAGATGAGGCAATGAAGGCAGATGTCTACTTGTGTGTCTGTGTGTGTTTGCATGCTTGTGTGCACACTTTACTATTATTTTATGTGTGTTCACTTGGCCTCCAGATCTACAAAATTAGAGATTAAAAAAAATTTTGTCCATTTTTATTAGAGTGTATTTGCTTCACAATGTTGTGTTAGTTTTTACCGTACAGCATAGCAAACCAGCTCTTGTTATTCAGTCCCCCAGTCATGTCCAGCTCTTTGCAACTCCATGGACTGCAGCACGCCAGGCCTCCCTGTCCCTCATCACCTTCCTGTTTGCCAAAGTTCATGTTTATTGCATAGGTGATGCCACCCAGCCATCTCATCCTCTGACATCCTCTTCTCCTTCTCCCCTAGATCTTTCCCAGCATCAAGGACTTTACCAATGAGTCATTTGTTCACATCAGATGACCAAAATACTGGAGCATCAGCTTCAGCATCAGTACTTCCAGGGAATATTCAGAGTTGATCACCCTTAAGATTGAGTGGTTTGATCTTGCTCTCTAAGGGACTTTCAGGAGTCTTCTCCAGCACCACAGTTTGAAGGCATCAGTTCTTTGGCCTTCTGCCTTCTTTATGGTCCAGCTCTCACAACCATATGTGACCACTGGAAAGACCATAGCCTTGACTATACAGACCTTTGTCAGCTGAGTAACGTCTCTGCTTTTCAACACACTGTCCAGGTTTGTCATCACTTTCCTGCCAAGAAGCAATTGTCTTCTGATTCCATGTCTGCAGTCACCATCTGCAGTGATTTTGGAACCCAAGAAGAGAAAATCTGTCTCTACTTCCACCTTTTATATCCCCCCCTTTTTTTTAATTTCCCTCCCCATTTTGGTCACCCTAGAGCACTGTGTAGAGTTCCTTGTGCTATACAGTAGGTTCTCATTAGTTATCTGTTTTATACACAATATCAATATTGTGAATATGTCAGTCCCAAACTCCTAATTCATCCCATCACCCCCCACTTCCACCTTGGCATCCATACATCTGTTCTTTGTGTCTGTGATGGGCAGGAATAGTGATAAGTTTTTCAAAATTTTTTCTGTTTCTCATAACACTCAACCCCTGCTAAACACATGATAGGAATTCAATCAACACTCACTAGTTTACTGATGGACTATGTTGTTGAAAAGTTATATCTGGACTTCCAATAGCAAACATCTAGATCTGTGTAATACAAACATATTGACAGAGGAAAATGTTAGCTATGAATTATCAGTTAAATAAGTCAGTCACAAAAGGACAAATACTGTTTAATTCCACTTACACAAGTTACCTAGAGTAATCAAATTTATAGAAGCACAAAGTAGAATAGTGGTTGCCAGAACTGGGGAAAGGGAAGAATGAGAATTAATCTTTAAGGACAGGGATTCAGTTAGGGAAGACGAAAAATTTCTGGACATAGACAGTGATAATGGTCGTGGAACAATGTGAATTTTGCTTATTCATTCATTCATTTCTTTATTTGGCTGTTGCAGGTCTTAGTTGCAGCGTGCGGGATCCAGTTTCCCCACCAGGGATCAAACCGGGGCACCCTGCATTGGAAGTGCAGAGTCTTAGCCACTGGGCCACCAGGAAAGTCCTAGTGTGAATTTTACTTAAGGCTACAAAACTGGAAATTTAAAAATAGTTAAAGTGGCAAGTTTTATGTTGTGCATGTTTTACCCCAGAAAACAAAAGAATAGTTAGTCACATCATTAATGGCTTGGGAGGGTCTTCTTTTACCAGGAATGTCTGGAATTTTAGAAATATCTCCTTGTTTACCAGGGTGATCGCAGTTTCACCAATCACTTGTTCAGACGATCAGATGCACTGGAGTCTGGTAAAAGGAAAATTCACATCTGAGTAAAATACAACGGAAACTCACTTTTTGTACATTTCATAGAGACTGATCTCTGTCAGAGTCACCCTATTATCTCATGTCTTTTGGGACGATAAAATTTCCAACAGACTTTGTCTTTTGAGAAGTTGCTCACCCACTTGAGTTTTCTAGTAAGCTCCATCTGGGTCACATTGGTACAAATGTGTTCTTGCTGCCTTGGTAACCAAGGATAAGATACTGGGTGGGTAGTTGAAGGAAGTAGACTTCAGCTATGAAGCCCTTGTTCCCATAAAAATTTTGTTCCTGAAGTCTCCAGACCTTTCTTTCTTTCTGTTATGATTTTGCATCCTTTGGAACATCCCAGATAAGTGTGATCCATTCAAAGGCACAACTCTGAAGTCACTCCAATATTTGCTAAATAAATTTATTTATTGCTAAATAAATTGTACCAGTTTAGAAGAACTAGTGGTTAGGGGGCCTGCCTAATGTCCTGAAGTCCCAGAAGTTTTTCCAACTTGGCATTTGACAGTCATCCATGGAATGGTTGAGCTTGCTCAAGCATCAACTGGGAAGCCCCTTGAAACTCTGCTCATCAGAACCTACACTGAGGTGAAAGGTTCAAGGGACTGGGTAGCACCCAGTGTTACCTGAAGAAACATCCAAATTGTCAACAAAGACAGAAGCAGGAGTTTAAAGTCAAGATGAGCAATGAAAGGCTGGCTGGGGTGAGGGGCTGAGTCCAAAGCTCTGAAATATATGATGGTGTCAGAGGCTCAAGACTGGTTGACGGTGGGACCAGGGGTGGCTGGCGAGGTAGTCATGATGTTGTTAAGTTGCTAGGCAAGATGAGACATCAGAGAGTCCAGCAAATTACAGAGATGGCAATCAGCAAGTACCACATGGACTCAGAGTCACAACATTGATGAAAAGGAGAAAGTTCACTTCGTTCATCAGATGTGCTATATACATGATATGAAACCTCTGCCTCCATGAAAATGTTCAAGTCATTAATTAAATGTTTCCGTTTTCCCCAGCTATAACCTAAAGAACTAGCTTGAGAGAGAGCACATGATGAGGAGGAAAAGGAACCAGAATTTTCTTTTTCAGGATGATCTTTATCACTCATTCTTTTCTAGGTCTCATATCCGTTCTCTTATCTTCGGGCTTGATTTAAGGTCACTTTCTGGTTTCATGTCATCAAAACTCTCACTGAACTTCCTCCAGGGAGCAATGCCTCTGTAGATCCCCTGGAGAAGGAAGTGGCCACCCACTCCAGTATTCTTGCCTGGAAAATCCCATGGACAGAGCAGCCTGGCAGACTAGAGTCAATGGGGTCGCACAACAGAGTTGTGCCTTTGAGTTGTTCAGCATCTAAACAACAACAAACTTCTTGCCTAACTGAATCTCCTTCAACGCAGCCTCTTTGTGCCATTACTTGGTTGATTTCTTTGCCCTCAGAACATCCTCTAAAACTTTCTTGCCCGTCTTTACCTTTCTGAGAGCCCAGGCATAAGACTCACCCAAGCAGGCTCTTCCTTCCATGGGGCAGGACCCCAAGAAAAGAATTTACATTTGCAAATAACAAAGGAACATGGAGTCATTTCTGAAATGTTTTCTTGATGACTGAAAATTTAGCTCTCATAACTGAAGGTTAAAAGACTGCAAGACCTCATCTTTCTTAACCTTTTGTTTGAAGTCAGTTTGGGATTGGAGAAAGAAAACAAAAAGTCTGAAGAATATCTAATTTTGTGAATCTCATTTTCAAATTCAAATCTCAAATGTTCCCTGAGGCAGTGGATTGTGAAGGCAGCACAGTGATGAAAACTTAATAAAAGTCCCAGAAAGATCATAGATTACGCTAGCCTGTCAACTGTCATAGGTAAGGGAACAATAATGACATTATTCTAATATTTAGGGATGTTCTTGGCTGTGTTCCATCCTCTGCAATGACAGCTACCCTGGCTTCAAACTTCATCACTGTCTACCATGAGCTCATCCATGGTTTTCTGGTCATTTCTGTCCTATACTTTCTTTGTTTGGCCTCTGTTTAAAACAATGTTTAACCACAAAATGTATGTATGGTGATATCTTTATGTCATCACTTTATATCATGATTTTAGTCATTTCCGATCCCAGACTCTCATAGTTTTTAGTCCATTAACTCTTCCCCCAGTTATCTTTTTATAGCAGAAGTATGGGTCACATAAATGCCACTCTCTGGTTTCTCCATTCCTATAGGATAAGTTAAAGCCCTTTGAACAAAATGCAGGGACTTTATAATAGAAACTTGGATTCATTTTACAGCCTCATTTCTTGCCCTCCTCTGTCCCCAAGTCTCCAGCAGCACCATGATTTATACCACTGCAATCCCAAACATATGAGACTCATTCACTTCTCTGTGTTTTCCCTGGGATGTCCTTTCTCTCTTTCTCTGCCTGGACAAAGAGGACTTGACCTCCAGAGCTTACAAGTGTCCTCATCTGTGAAGTCTTTCCTAAGCTCATGCCAAGATAATTGCTCTGCTCTCCAGTGATAGGATGTCATATTGAAACTGTCTGTTTGCAAGTCTGGGATCTGTGCCTATTCCCATGTGGTTACTCAGACACACTAGACAGAATCCTCCCTTTGTACTACCCCGTTACCCACCTTTGCTAAAAAAATAATTGGCCTTATGGCTCAATTAATGCTGAATGAAGGAAAGAGTGAATGAAGTCAAGGAAGGTGACAGTCTATCCATGGAGAGTGGGTAAGCCGTGTGCCATCCTCAGTGGAGCTACAATTGACTCGGCACCAACTGCTGTACCCAGGTTCTGGGGACATGCCCCATTCTTTTCCAGAGCTGTCAGCTGAGGGATTAGTCCATCTTTGCTTTCTTTCCAGGTAGGTCTCCTTGTTGAAGTTAATCTCACGTCTCAAAGGAGGAAAGATGACATATAAATGGAAGGAAGTACTTCCTATGCTGGGCTTCCCTGGTGGCTCAGTAGTAGACTCCGACCTGCCAATGCAGGAGACACAGGAACAATCCCTGGGTAGGGAAGATCCTCTGGAGAAGGAAATGGTAACGCAGTCCACTATTCTTGCCTGGGGAGTCTGACAGGCTACAGCAAAGAGTCGGACATGACTTACAAATAAACAACAGCAATAACTTCATATGTGACATCTAGTATGACCTCAGATCCCCTTTTTCAATTTTGGGTAATGACACTCCTAAAAGAGACTGGTGGCCAAGGCTTCCCTGGTGATTCAGACAGTAAAGAATCTGCCTGCAATGAACCCGGAGACCCGGATTCATTTCCTGGGTCAGGAAGATCCCTAGAGAAGGACATGGCAACCCACTCCAGTGTTTTTGCCTGGAGAATAACATGGACAGAAGAACCAGTCAGGCTACAGTCCTTAGGGTTACAAAGAGTCAGACACGACTGAACCAACTTAGTGCAAAGGAAACTGGGAAACTTTCCTCTCAATCCCCCACACACCCTTTCTGGAAATCCAGGATTTGTGATTGTGACAAAGTCACAAGTTCATCCTCTTCTGCTTGCTGCTGCTGTGTGTGATGCGCTAAGTCACTTCAATTGCATCCGACTTTTTGCGACCCTATGGACGGTAGCCCACCAGGCTCCTCTGGCCATGGGATTGTCTCGGCAAGAATACTGGAGTGGATTGCCATGTCCCCCTCCAGGGATCTTCCTGATCCAAATATTGAACCCACGTCTTTTACATTTCCTGCACTGGCAGGTGGGTTCTTTACCACTAGCACTACCTGAGAAGCCTGCTGCTGGGAGTGTTAATTAGCACATTTCTCTAGAAAGCCATTAGGAAAATGCATTCAGTCTTCAAAATCTCTCAACCCTTGGATCTGGCAATCTCATTTCGGTGACAAGGGGAAAATATATAGATATTCATCCCAGAATTATTTATATTAGAAAAAAATTTTAAAGCAATAAGTTAATTACAGAACACGCATTAGTCAGTAATGATCATATCTTAGAAAAATGTTTAACGACACTCCTCGAATAACTATGCCGATTTGTTTGTGAAAAACAAATACCTACCAATTTTTCCATATTCAACAGCTGCTAATGTAGAGGAATTAGAGATTTTTTTCTTTTTTTCTTTTTGGCCCCTGGAGCATTCTCATCCTGAAACCAGAAAGAAAAGTGACTGCTCAGTCAGCTGATTGAAGCTTGATCTCAGAGATGCTTAAAGCACCTTCAGCACCTCTTTCTCTCTGTCTGTCTCCACCCAGAGAGACTCCCTGTGACATTTTCTGGGGTGCACAACCCTCTGCTAGTTCTTCACAGCATCCTGCCTCTGGAACAGTCCTGAGGTTCCAGAGAGATGGAACACGGGTTGTTCCTAGCCTGCATCCCTCATTCCCAGCTGCATTCCTGTTCCGCAGGAGAGATACTGCTCACCCCTGGATTTCCAGCCTAGAACCAGGTCTGCCCAGTCTGGCCTTTCTTTGCCTTCTAGTGTCAGAAACCCCTCACATTCTACCTCATGAGCATGCAGCATTCCTGACACACCAGCACCCGCCTCTGGATCTCCTCGCCCAAATGCTCCTCCGGAGAATAGCAGACAGAGAGGAGAAAACTAAAAAGGGTCTCACTCTTTCCTCAGATCGTGTCCCCTCTGTCCCAGCTGCCCGTCCTTGGTGGCTCTTTCCATGTTTTTGATGCAAATGGCTTTCCATAGAGAGAGCAGGTGAGATGGGAACGTTTGAAGGCAGATTTACAGGATTCTGAAGTGTCTTTCACCTCTTTCCTGCTCACTTTCCTCTCTCAGGAAAATCATCCCACCTTAATGACACTTGGTCATCTAAAAAGAAAAGGACGCAATTAAATACAGACACTTTGACCCAACCTTCTCTGAGAAAGGAAGCAGGGATTTTGTTTTCAATTATTGAAAGAAGTCAGTACAATAAGATAATCGATTGTTCTGTATACTGTTTCCCAAAGCAGACACAGATTAGACCTTCCAGGGCTTTGGGGTCCAAGGCCCAAGGCCAGGAGAGAGTGGCTCTGTTCCTTCTTCACTGGCCCAGGGACTCACTTCTGGGCATTCCTCTTTACACTCCTCCCCCTCCTATGGCAGCCATTTTCAGGCAAGTCTCTCTGTGGAGAAGCATGGCTCTGTGTGAACTTCTGAGCAAACTTGCTTATCTGGTTCATCTATCCCTCGGCACTCGTCTTCTCTACCTTGACAGACATTGCAGCTTTCTTTATCTGAAACACTCCTGCCACCACGCCGGTAGCCTGCGCCAGGAAATTGGCAGCATCCTTGTGTCTTTGGGCTGTTGAGAGTTAAATTAACGACACAGCTGCTTACTGGACAGTGGCTCATGGGTTTCAGTGTGTCTCCCTGGCCTCAGTCTCCTGCAGATGAGTAATGGTTATAATAAAAATGACAGAGTCAAACTGTCTCATCACGGTGAAGCTCCCGAGAAACTGGAGCTGTCCAGCCAAAACGCATCTTAAAAGGTTACCCTGGGGAGAACAAGATGGTGGAGAAGTAGGTGGACGTGGAATACATCTCTCTCCAAGGATACATCAGGAATGCACCTTCAGACACAGAAATGCATGCAGAACACCAGCTGAGAGTGGACCGGAGTAGCTGACCAGTGGAAAAGAATATATAGTTAGTTAAGTCACTCAGTCGTGTCTGACTCTTTGCGACCCCGTGGACTGTAGCCCACCAGGCTCCTCCATTCGTGGGATTCTCCAGGCAAGAATACTCAAGTGGGTTACCATTTCCTTCTCCAGGGGATCTTCCTGACCCAGGGATCGAACCCATTGATCCACAATGCAGGCAGATGCTTTAACCTGAGCTACTATGGAAGCCACCAGGGAATATATAGAACCATGCAAACCTCAGTGGATGAAGGAACTAGGGGGAGAAACAGGAGTGTTAGTAGGACTGGACCTGCTCTTGGCCGGTGGGGGAACTGAAGCAGGGGTCCGATCCCCACTTCTGGGCAATTGTCTGAGTCAGAGGAGAAATATTTAAGGCTGAGAGTGAAACAGCTGATCTCTGGCAACCTAAATGGAATGAGAATCAGTCTTTGCTGCAGCCATACATACCCCAGACAGGAACACTGATCCCCTGAAAGGGCAGTGGCTGGGAGCTGGAGTTAAGGGATTGTGGAGCAATCCCAGGCGAGGGCTGCTGTTGACTGTGGACAGACGGATTGAGGGGATGTGAGGGAGGAGACTGTGGTGGGAAATGCCTGTGGAGGAAAGCCAGGCAGCCATAGAAGCAAGGCGATACTGCTGAGTCGTGTATAGGGGGTGGAGCCATCACCGTAGCCTCTCTCTCCCCACAAGCCTGCATAGGCAGCTGAACAACAGAGAGGCTGGCCCACCACATGCCTGATATGCTGAACTACACAGCAGGACCCCACCCAGGGTATCCCTTTAAGTGCCTGATGCTCCAGTCTACAGAGAAGGACCCCAGGCAAGGGAGCCCTCTAAGTGCCTGAAGGGGCGCAACTACTGAGAAATTCTGGCCAAAGAGGTCTTCTGATGGCCAGCTACAAGAGGCTCGAAAAAAGATTGATAGGACCATAATTCCTGCACTGGAGGCACACAAGCCAAGCAGCTGGGCCACCTACACGCTCAACTCTCACTGAGGCAGAGCTGCCACAGGCAAAAAAATGTCTTGCATCTATGCATACAGGGTCGCTTCAGTTGTGTCCGACCCTTTGCAACCCTGTGGACTGTGACCTGCCAGGCTTCTCTGTCAGGGGAGAGGGGTTCTCCAGGCAAGAATACTGGAGCATAAAGGCCAGTACTGGTCTCCATACCCTACTAGAGCACTATGCTTCCTGCTGCCCTAGCAGCCAACTCCTGTGAGTACCTGGTGCTGCCAGAACCCCTGGGACCCAAGCAGCTGCACCACCTCCACACCCGGCCCTCACAGGGGCAAACCCATGTCCTCCAGGACAGACTCAGGAGAAAACCCCAGTGGATGACCCACATGCAGAGGTGGAAATAAAACCACAGTTGAAAGCCAGGGGAAGCATGGCTAAGGAAGAAGACCCGAAATCTTCCCACCAGCTGTACAAGCTGCAGGTTAAATCCACACAATCAGCTAGACAGACTCTGTGTCTCTGGAATATATAAAAGGCCATTGAGCTCCCACAAAAGAAAATGCGCTAGTTTTGATAGCGGTGGACCTTCGAGGCAAGAACACACAGAAGCAAGACCAGATTAGAATCTGAGCTGCCCCCACAACAGGTCCAGAGATCAACACAGTGTTAGAGGGCATCTTAGGGAGGTGAGGTGGACTGTGACTCCCAACGAGGGAAAGGACTCTGACAGCAGTGACTCAAAAATAACATCTATTATTCTTATTTTTTGACTTGTTTTGTAGATTCTGTTGGATTTCATTTTTCTTATGTAGCTTCCTCCCCCCCCATTGTAGTTGTCAATTTTATTGACACTAAGGAATCCAATGTAGCTTTTGAACTTTCTTTTTCGTAGTCACATTTTTTATTGTTGTTATAAACCTCTGCCTCTATGTTGGACTCTTGTAGTTTTGTGGAGTTTTCCTTTTTATTGCTTTTTTTAACCTCTTTTTTAATTTTAATTTTTTTAACCTATTATTATTTTTTCTACATTTATTCCTTTGTTTTTTTTTCCTACTGTTCTTTTCCCCTTGCAGTTAATTTTTAACTTATATAAATCTTCTTTAGCTACATCTGTTTAATTTTGCATATCTATTCTTTCTCTCTTTTCCTCTCAACATATTTGTTAGTTTTTTTTTCATTGCTTTATTCCTCAGCTGGCACCTTGCTTTAGTTCTATTTTCCAGTTTATGCTTTAGTTAGCTTTGTCCTGGTAGATATAATTTTTGGTTTCACCAGATATAATTTTGTTCACCAGGTCAATCTATGATACTTTATTTTTTATGGACTGTTTTGATTTTACTTATGGGTGTATATGTATATGTGTATATTCAATTGCACTTTTAATTGTTGTTATAGACCTCTGTCTCTACATTGGGCTCTTACAGTTCTGTTGAGTTTTCCTTTTCTTTCCTTTTTCTTTCTTCTTATTTTTCTTTTTTATGATTTTAATTTTTAAACCTATTATATTTTTTCTGCATTTATTCCTTTGTTTGCCTTTCCTACTGTTCTTTTCCCCAAAGATGTTATCTTCATCTACCTCTATTTAACTTTGCATATCTATTGTTTTTTTCTTTCTTTCTTTTCCTTCAAATATTTGTTAGTTTTGTTTTCACTGCTTTATTCCCCACTTGGCACATTACTTTAGTTTTGTTTTCCAATTTGTGCTTTAGTTAGTTTTGTTCTTAACTGGTAAATATAATTTTTGATTTCCTTTGCTCACTCAGTCAGTCTACTGTACCTTATTTTTGTTGGACTGTTCTGACTTTGCTCATGGGTGTATATGTGTATATTCCATTATTTTAATTATTACTTGCCTGATTTTGTAACTGCCATTTGTCTGAGGTTCATCTTTGATTTCTCGTTTTGGGATATTTGTTTTAATCTCACTTAGTGCCATAACAAACCACTTGTGGAATCTTCGTTCCTGACTAAAGATCAAGCCCTGAGCCTTTGGAGTGGGAGCACTGACTCCAAGGCCCTAGACTACCAGAGAACTAACCCTGCTGCTAAGTCATTTCAGTCGTGTCTGACTATGTGCAAACCCATAGATGGCAGCCCACCAGGCCCCCTGTCCCTGGGATTCTCCAGGCAAGAACACTGGAGTGGGTTGCCATTTCCTTCTCCAATGCAGGAAAGTGAAAAGTGAAAGTGAAGTTGCTCAGTCCTGTCCCACTCTTTGCTACCCCATGGACTGCAGCCCACCAGGCTCCTCCGTCCATGGGATTTTCCAGGCGAGAGTACTGGAGTGGGGTGCCATTGCCTTCTCCAGAACTATCCCCAGGGACTATCAAATAGTGAGAACTCACAAAAAGGAAACCACTTGAATATAAGATCCAGCATCACCCAACCACCAGTAGCACCCTGTGCAGGACGCCTCATCTAAACAACAAACAAAACAAAAATACAAACCAAATCATCAGCAGATAGGATTACCACTCACTCAGCCTTGCCCATCAGAGAAAAAAATGAAGAAACAACAAAAACTCAGCATAAATATCACCCTATGTGAAGCTTATACAAACCACTGGACCAAACTTAGGGGGCAGAAACCAAAAGGAAGAAAGAATTCAACTTTCTTCAAGAAAAGAATCCAACTTTCCTTGAAGCCTGGGAAATGGAGACCTCAAACTCAGTAAGTTAAATATAAATATAATGGAAAAGCAGAGAATTACTACACAGATGAAGTAACAAACTAGAAACACAAAAGTCCAAATAAATTAAAAGGAAATAGGCAAACTACCTGAAAAAGAAATCTGAATAATGAGAGAAAAGATGATGAAAAACTTTGAAAACAAAATGAAGAAAATACAAGAATCAATTAACAAAGAATTAAAGAATAAACATACAGAGACAAACAACACAATTACTGAAACTAAAAATACTCTAGAAGGGATCAATAGCAGAATATCTGAAGCAGAAGAGCAAATTAGTGAGCTGGAAGATAAAATGGTGGAAATAACTTCTGAAGAGCAGAATAAAGTTTTAAAAAGAGAAAACTGAGGACAGTCTCAGAGACCTCTGGGACAATATCAAACACACAAACATTTGAATTATAGGGGTCTTAGAAGAAGAAGAGTGAAAGAAAGAGTATGAGAAAGTTTTTGAAGAAATTATATTTGAAAATTTCCCCAACATGGAAAAGGAAATAGTCAATCAAGTCCAAGAAGCACAAAGAGTCCTATACAGGAGAAGCCCAAGGAGAAACATGCCAAGACAGATACTAATCAAACTAACAAAACACTAAACACAAAGAAAGAATATTAAAAGCAGCAAGGGAGAAGTAACAAGTAACATACAAGGGAAACCCATACCCTTAACAGCTGATCTTTCAGCAGAAACTCTCCAGGCCAGAAGGGAATGGCAGGGTATATTTAAAGTACCGAAAGGGTAAAATCTACAGCCAATATTACTGTACCTGGAAAGGATCTCATTCAAAATTGATGGAGAAATAAAAAGCTTTTCAGATAAGCAAAAGTTGAGAATTCAGTACCACCAAACCAGGACCAGATTTACAACACATGTTAAAGGGACTTAGATAGTTAAGAAATGCAAGAAAAGAAGAAAGATCTGCAAAATCAATCATCCAAACAATTAAGAAAATGGAAATAGGAACATATATATCAATAATCACTGTAAATGTAAATGGATTAAATGCTCCAACCAAAAGACACAGACTAGCTGAATGGATACAAAAATAAGACCCATATATATACTGTCTACAAGAAACCCACTTCAGACTTCAATGCATACAGACTGAAAGTGAGAGGATGGAAAAATATATTCCATGCAAATGGGAAGCAAAACAAAGCTGGAGTAGCAATCCTCATATCAGAAAAAATGGACCTTAAAATAAAGAATCTTACAAGAGATAAGGAAGGACCATACATAATGATCAAGAGATCAATCCAAGAAGAAGATGTAACAATTGTAAATATCTATGCACCCAACATAGGAGTACCTCAATACATAAGACAAACATTAACAGACATAAAAGGAGAAATGGACACTAACACAATAATAGGAGATTTTAATACCCCACTCACACCAATGGACAGATCTTCAAAACAGAAAATTAATAAGGAAACACAAGTCTTAAACAATACATTAGATAGGATGGATCTCATTGATATCTTCAGGATATTCCATCCAAATGCAGAATACACCTTCTTCTCAAGTGCACGTTGAACATTCTCCAGGATAGACCACATCTTGAGTCAAAAATCAAACCTCAGTAAATTTAAGAAAATTGAAATCGTATCAAGCATCTTCTCTGACCACAATGCTATGAGACTAGATATCAATTACAAGAACAAAACTGTAAGAAACATGAACAAATGGAGATGAAACAATACATTTCTATATAATCAACAGGTTATTGAAGAAATTAAAAGAAAAATCAAAAATTTCTAGAAACAAATGATAGTGAAAACACGGCAAATCAAAACCCATGGGATGCAGCAAAAGCAGTTCTAAGAGGGAAGTTTATAGCAATACAATCCTACCTCAAGAAGCGAGAAAAACATTGAATAGACAACCTAACTTCACACCTAAAACAACAGGAAAAATAAGAACAACAACAACAACAAAAAAACCCCCACAAAATTAGTAGAAGGAAAGAAATCATAAAGATCTAAGCAGAAACAAATGAAAAGGAAATGAAAGAAACAATAGTAAAGATTAATAAAACTAAAAGTGGTTTCTTTGAGAAGATAAACAAAATGGACAAACCTTTAGCCAAACTCATCATGAAAAAAAGAAGAATCAAATCAAAAAAATTAGAAATGAAAAAGGAGAGGTTACAACAGACAATGCAGAAATACAAAGGATTATAAGAGGCTATTATGAGCAACTATATGGCAATAAAATAGATAACCTGGAAGAAATGGATAGATTCTTAGAAAAGTTCAATCTTCCAAGGCTGAACCAGGAAGAAATAGAAATTTTGAACAACCCTATTACAAGCACTGAAATTGAAGCTGTGATAAAAAATCTCCCAAAAACAAAAGCCCAGAACCAGATTGTTTCACAGAAGAATTATGTCAAACATTTAGAGACGAGCTAATGCTTATCCTTTCAAAAATTGCAGAGGAAGGAACGCTTCCAAACTCATTCTAGGAGGCCAACATCACCCTGATACCAAAACCAGACAAAGACAACACACAAAACAGAAAATTGTAGGCCAATATCACTGATGAAGGTAGATGTAAAATTCTCAACAAAATTTTAGCTAACAAAATTTAGCAACATCTCAAAAAGCTCATACACTATGATCAAGTTGGGTTTATTCCAGGGATGCAAGGACTCTTCAATATATGCAAATCAATCAATATGACACACCATATTAACAAATTAAAAGATAAAAATCATATGATCATCTCAATAGAAGCAGAAAAAGCCTTTGACACAATTTAGCACCCACTTATGATTAAAACGCTTCAAAAAATGGGCATAAAAGGAACCTACTTCAACATAGTAAAGGCCATATATGATAAACCTACAGCAAACAGTCTTCCTAATGGTAAAAACTGAAAGCATCCCCCTAAGATCAGGAACAAGACAAGGGTGTCCACTTTCACCACTACTATTCAACATAGTTCTGGAAGTCCTAGATACAGCAATCAGAGAAGAAAAAATAATAATAAAAGGAATCTAGATCAGAAAAGAAGAAGAAAATGTCTCACTGTTTGCAGATGACATGATATTGTACATAAAAACCCAAAAGATAGTATCAGAAAATTACTAAAGCTAATCAGTGAATTTAGCAAAGTTGCAGGATACATAATCAATACAGAGAAATCACTTGTATTTCTATATACTAACAAGGAAAAATCAGAAAGAGAAATTTAGGAATCAATCCCATTCACCATTACAACAAAAAGAGTCAAATATCTAGGAATAAACTTACCTAAGGATATGAACTGTACACAGAAAATTATAGGACACTAATGAGAGAAATCAAAGACAAAATAAACACATGTAGAGATATTCCATGTTCCTGGGTAGGAAGAATCAATATTGTGAAAATGACTATACTACCAAATACAATCTATAGATTCAATGTGATCCCTATCAAATTACCAATGGCATTTTTCACAGAACTAGAACAAAAATTTTCACCATTCATATGGAAATATAAAAGAACTTGAAAGCCAAAGCAGTGTTGAGAAAGAAGAATGGAGCTGGAGGAATCAACCTTCCTGACTTCATATTATACTACAGAGCTACAGTCATCAAGACAGTATGGTACTGTACAAAAACAGAAACATAGACCAATGGAACAAGATAGAAAGCCCAGAAATAAACACATGCACCCTCTGACTCTTTGTGACACCATAGACTGTAGCCTACCAGGCTCCTCTGTCCATGGGATTTTCCAGGCAATAGTACTGGAGTGGATTGCCATTTCCTTCTCTAGGGTATCTTCCCAACCCAGGGCTTGAACCCGGGTCTCTTGCATTGTAGACAGATGCTTTAGTGAAGTAGCTATGGATACCTTATTTTTGACAAAGGAGGCAAGAATATACAATGGGGCAAAGACAGCCATTTTAACAAATGGTGCTATGAAAACTGGACAGCTTCATGTAAAAGAATGAAATTAGAACACTTCCTAACACCATACACAAAGGTAAAATCAAAATGGATTAAAGACCTAAATGTAAAATCAGAAATTATAAAACTCTTAGAAGAAAACATAGACAGAACACTCAATAACATAAATCAAAGCAAGATCCTCTATGATCCACCTCCTAGAGTAATGGAAATAAAAACAAAAGTAAGTAAGTGGGACCTGATTAAACTCAAAAACTTTTGCACAGCAAAGAAAACTATAAGCAAGGTGAAAAGACAACTCTCAGAATGGGAGAAGATAATAGCAAATGAAACAACTGACAAAGGATTAATTCCCAAAATATACAAGCAACTCAATACCAGAAAGACAAACAAACCAATCAAAAAGTGGAAAAAGATCTAAACAGACATATCTTCAAAGAAGATGTACAGATCACTAACAAACACATGAAAAGATGCTCAACATCTCTCGTTATTAGAGAAATGTAAATTAAAACTACAATGAGTTATCACCTCACACTGGTCAGAATGGCCATCATCAAAAAGTCTACAAACAATAAATACTGGAGAGGGTGTGGAGAAAAGGGGACCCTCTTGCACTGTTGGTGGGAATATAAATTGATTCAACCACTATAGAAGATGGTATGGAGATTCCTTAAAAAATGAGGAATAAAACCACCATATGACCCAGCAATCCCACTCCTAGGCATACACCCTGAAGAAACAAAAGTTGAAAAAGACACATGTGTCTCACTGTTCATTGCAGCACTATTTACAATAGCTAGAACATAGAGGCAACCTAGATGTCCATCGACAGTGAATGGATAAAGAAGTTGGGGTACATATGCACAATGGAAGATTACTCAGCCATAAAAAGGAACACATTTGAGTCAGTTCTAATGAAGTGGACAAACCTAGAACCTATTGCCCAGAGTGAAGTAAGTCAGAAAGAGAAAGATAAATATATTCTAACACATATGTACAGAATCTAGAAAAATGGTACTGAAGAATTTATTTTCAAGAAAACAATGGAGAAACTGACATAAAGAACAAACTTATGGACATGGGGGAGAGGTGAGGAAAGGGTGAGATGTATGGAAAGTGTAACATGGAAACTTACATTACCATATGTAAAATAAACAGCCATCAGGAATCTGCTGTTTGGCTCAGCAAACTCAAACAGGGACTCTGTATCAACCTAGAAGGGTGGGATAGGGAGGGAGATGGGAGGGAGATTCAAAAGGGAGGAGATATATGTATACTTATGGCTGATTCATGCTGAGGTTTGACAGAAAACAGCAAAGCTCTGTAAAATAATTATCCTTCAATTAAAAAAAAAAGTGACCCTGCTCATCAGTATTAACTTTAGTGTAGAAGCAGAGACAAAGGACAGAGGAAGCCATCTCAAAGAGTATTCTGGGGCACTTGGAGGGGAAAACATCCAGAGGGAAAGGTTTATGAAGTGGTCAAATCCTCACGAACTCTCCTG
This sequence comes from Nanger dama, assembly GCA_917880005.1. NCBI lineage: Eukaryota > Metazoa > Chordata > Mammalia > Artiodactyla > Bovidae > Nanger > Nanger dama. The sequence goes on along the minus strand of CAKJTW010000097.1, from coordinate 5,612,428 downwards.
TGTGCTCCAGGAAAGGTGTGGATAAGATGGTGCAGATTGAGAGACTTGATAGATGAATCAGGTATACTGTGTCTTTCCAGATTGACCCCTACCAGCTTAAGTCCAAAGTTTTCAGTGTTCACTGATACTTTTAGCATCTGGTGATGCTCTTCAGATAGAGATTTTACAGTTCATTGCTGATATCATTTGATATTCTGCAGAAGGAAATGGCAACCCACTCCAGTATTCTTGCCTGGAGCATTCCATGTAAAGAGGAACCTGGTGGGCTACAGTCCATGGAGTCGCAGAGTCAGAAACGACTGAGCGACTCACACACACACACACATCATTTGATATCCAATAGTTATCACACTGGGGACTGCCCTGATGTTCCAGTGGTTAGGACTTCACTTTCCAATGCAGGAGGCGAAGGTTCAATCCCTGGTCATGGAGCTGAGATCCACATGCCTCATGACCAAAAAAAAAAAAAAAACTGAAACAATATTATAAAAATTCAATAAAGTTGTTAAAAATGGTCCTCATAAAAGAAATCTTTCAAAAAAATGTTTTAAAAGAATCAGTCACACTGTAATGAAGTGACCTTTCAAAACTTTAAGAAAATTCTTTCCCATCTGCCCTACAAGCAGAGCAGCAATGTCTATTTTTCAAGTTTGTGTTCCATAAAGTACATTTTCGGGAGTTACAGCTTGAATTCCTTTATCCCTTCTTCACATCTTCCATGCCAAGTGATGCTCTGGAAACACAGATACTATGTTGCATCTCTTGGCAAACCCTCTCTCATCTTTGTGGGGAAGCAATATGATTCTCTTTGTTACTATTGTTTGAGGGAAATCATTTTTGAGACCAGGATTCTTCAAAATATGTTCTACTTCAATTATTTCAATTTCTAAACATTTATCAAGCACTTACTCTAAGTCATTCATTATGTAGTTGTTATAAAAATTATGAGGATGAATGGATGGTGCTCAGACTCAAGTAGCTTTGGAGCCCTCATCTCATTCAAAAATTAAGTGCCCTGATCCCAACTTTTCTCACAGTTGAATTTAAGGAGCAGTTGAGGGTTTTTAAAAGTATCTAGCAGCTAGAAATTTCTCACAGAGATATTGACAGTATTATGATAGTCCTTGCCACTAATACAAATAATCACTTCCCATTGTATCGCTAGTGTATAGCACTTACTAGGTTGTACAAATTATTCTTCCATATGAACCTCAGCCCTATAGGACTTCTTCTAAGTGTGATACCCTGTACTCTGTTTTGAGACCCTCAGTCGTGTCCAACTCTTTGCGACCCCATGAATCGCAGCACGCCAGGCCTCCCTGTCCATCACCAACTCCCGGAGTTCACTCAGACTCACGGCCATCGAGTCAGTGAGGCCATCCAGCCATCTCATCCTCTGCCGTCCCCTTCTCCTCCTGCCCCCAACCCCTACCAGCATCAGAATCTTTTCCAATGGGTCAACTCTTCACATGAGGTGGCCAAAGTACTGAAGTTTCAGCTTTAGCATCATTCCTTCCAAAGAAATCCCAGGGCTGATCTCCTTCAGAATGGACTGGTTGGATCTCTTTGCAGTCCAAGGGACTCTCAAGAATCTTCTCCAACACCACAGTTCAAAAGAATCAATTCTTCGGTGCTCAGCTTTCTTCACAGTCCAACTCTCACATCCATACATGACCACTGGAAAAACCATAGCCTCACTGCTGCTGCTGCTGCTAAGTTGCTTCAGTTGTGTCCGACTCTGTGCGACCCAGAGACGGCAGCCCACCAGGCTCCCCCATCCCTGGGATTCTCCAGGCAAGAATACTGGAGTGGGTTGCTATGTCCTTCTCCAATGCATGAAAGTACTGAGCATAAAAATAAGCACACAATGCAGGAAGAAAAAAAAAAAAAAAAACAGATCTTATATTTATGCAATTGCAAATGCATTGGGTATAGTAGAAAATGCAAAACTGTCTTTTGCTACAAACAGACAAACCTCAAGTTGAAAGGATTAATTACTAATATAACAAAGCAAGGCACACAAAATCTGATTCCAGTCTTCTCCAGAAACAATAGTATTCATTCATCTGATTAACATGTACTCAACACATCAAGATTAAAACAAAATTATTATACATATCATCATTATTGTAATTGTTCTGAAGACTGTTGCCAGTGCAATAAGGCTTGAAAGAAAAATAACAGGAATGACTATGGGAAAAGAAAGAAGCATTATTTTTAGAAGACCCAGATTTTACTGAGAAAACCAGAGAAATGACTGTTAGTCAAGACTGTACTATAATTGAAAAACTGAACCAAAGAATGGGAGAGATATTGACAATACATACAACCCAAAAGGTTTGTATTGTATTCAGAATCTACAAAGACCATCCTCAAATCAGTAAGAAAGGATGAGTAGGAAAAAAAAAAAAACACACAGGGACAAATGTTGTGTTGTTTTTTTGTAATAAAGGAAAACTGAGTGTCAGTGAACCTCTACAAAGATGTACCACCTCTCTTGTTCTCACATAAAGGAGGGGTTTGTAGACAATGGAATCCAAGTGATTTTATAATCATGTATCAAACAATAAGCTTCATTAATTTATTAAATAATAATAAATGAATCAATGTTCTGCTGTGTGTATGCTGAGTCCCTCAGTCATGTCTGGCTAACTGCAAACCCATGGACTATAGGCTGCTAGGCTCCTCTGTCCATGGAATTTTCCAGGCAAGAGTGCTGGAGCGGGTTGCGACTGCACTGCAGCAATGGTCTGGTAACCTTCTGATTCAGTTCAGTTCAGTTGCTAAGTTGTGTCTGACTTTGTTACTCCATGGACTGCAGCAAACCAGGCTTCCCCATTCATCACCAACTTCCAGAGCTTACTCAAACTCAAGTCCATCAAGTTGGTGATGCTATCCAACCATTTCATCCTCTATTGTCCCCTTCTCCTCCTGCCTTCAATCTTCCCCAGCATCATGGTCTTTTCCAATGAGCAAGTTCTTCTCATCAGGTGGCCAAAGTATTGGAGTTTCAGCTTCAACAAAAATCTTTAAAACTGATTTCCTTTCGATGTATATTTTGATTTCTTTTTGATTTCTTCTGTGATTTGTTGATTATTCAGAAGGGTGTTGTTCAGCCTCCAAATGTTGGAATTTTTAAAAGTTTTTCTCCTATAATTGAGATCTAACCTTAGTGCATTATGGTCAGAGAAGATGCTTGGAATAATTTCGATTTTTTAAATTTATCAAGGTTAGATTTATGACCCAGAATGTGATCTATCCTAGGAAAGGTTCTGTGTGCACTTGAGTAAAAGGTGAAATTCATTGTTTTGGGGTGAAATGTCCTATAGATATCAATTAGGTCTAACTGGTCTATTGTATCGTTTAACGTTTGCGTTTCTTTGTTAATTTTCTGCTTAGTTGATCTGTCCATAGGTGTGAGTGGGGTATTAAAGGTCTCCCACTATTATTGTGTTATTATTAATTTCCCCTTTCATGCTTGTTAGTAATTGTCTTACATATTGCAGTGCTCCTATGTTGGGTGCATATATATTTATAATTGTTATATCTTCTTCTTGGATTGATCCTTTAATCATTATGTAGTGGTCTTCTTTGTCCCTTTTCACAGCCTTTGTTTTAAAGTCTATTTTATCGGATATGAGTATTGCTACTCCTGCTTTCTTTTGGTCTTTATTTGCATGGAATATCTTTTTCCAGCTACACCTAAAGTAACTAGAAAAGGAAGAAATAGAGAACCCCAGAGTTAGTAGAAGGAAAGAAATGCTAAAAATTAGGGCAGAAATAAATGCAAAAGAAACAAAAGAGACCATAGCAAAAATCAACAAAACAAAAAGCTGGTCCTTTGAAAGGATAAATAAAATTGACAAACCATTAGCCAGACTCATCAAGAAACAAGAGAAAAAAATCAAATCAACAAAATTAGAAATAAAAATGAAGAGATCACGACAGACAACTCTGAAATACAAAGAATCATAAGAGACTACTATCAGCAATTATATGCCAATAAAGTGGACAACTTGGAAGAAATGGACAAATTCTTAGAAAAGTACAACTTTCCAAAGCTGAACCAGGAAGAAATAGAAAATCTTAACAGACCCATCACAAGCATGGACATTGAAACTGTAATCAGAAATCTTCCAGCAAACAAAAGCCCAGGTCCAGATGGCTTCACAGCTGAATTCTACCAAAAATTTCGAGAAGAGCTAACACCTATCTTACTGAAGCTATTCCAGAAAATTGCAGAGGAAGGTAAACTTCCAAACTCATTCTATGAGGCCACCATCACCCTAATACCAAAACCTGACAAAGACACCACAGAAAAAGAAAACTACAGGCCAATATCACTGATGAACATAGATGCAAAAATCCTCAACAAAATCCTAGCAATCAGAATCCAGCAACACATTAAAAAGATCCTACACCATGACCAAGTGGGCTTTATCCCAGGGATGCAAGGATTCTTCAATATCCGCAAGTCAATCAATGTAATTCATCACATCAACAAACTGAGAAATAAAAATCATATGATTATCTCAATAGATGCAGAAAAAGCCTTTGACAAAATTCAACATCCATTTATGATAAAAACTCTCCAGAAAGCAGGAATAGAAGGAACATACCTCAACATAATAAAAGCTATATATGACAAACCCACAGCTCACATTATCCTCAATGGCGAAAAATTGAGACCATTTCCCTAAAGTCAGGAACAAGACAAGGGTGCCCACTTTCACCACTACTCTTCAACATCGTACTGGAAGTTTTGGCCACAGCAATCAGAGCAGAAAAAGAAATACAAGGAATCCAAATTGGAAAAGAATAAGTAAAACTCTCACTGTTTGCAGATGACATGATCCTCTACATAGAAAATCCTAAAGACTCGACCAGAAAACTACTAGAGCTAATCAATGAATATAGTAAAGTTGCAGGATATAAAATCAACACTCAGAAATCCCTTGCATTCCTATACACTAACAATGAGAAAGTAGAAAAAGAAGTTAAGGAAACAATTCCATTCACCGTTGCAACGAAAAGAATAAAATACTTAGGAATATTCCTACCTAAAGAAACTAAAGACCTATATATCGAAAACTATAAAACACTGATGAAAGAAATCAAAGAGGACACTAATAGATGGAGAAATATACCATGTTCATGGGTCGGAAGAGTCAATATAGTGAAAATGAGTATACTACCTAAAGCAATCTACAGATTCAATGCAATGCCCATCAAGCTACCAGCAGTATTTTTCACAGAACTAGATCAAATAATCTCAAGATTTGTATGGAAATACAAAAAACCTCGAATAGCCAAAGCAATCTTGAGAATGGAACTGGAGGAATCAACTTGCCTGACTTCAGGCTCTACTACAAAGCCACAGTCATTAAGACAGTATGGTACTGGCACAAACACAGAAATATAGATCAATGGAACAAAATAGAAAGCCCTGAGATAAACCCACACACCTATGGACACCTTATCTTCGACAAAGGAGGCAAGAATATACAATGGAGTAAAGACAGTCTCTTTAACAGGTGGTGCTGGGAAAACTGGTCAACCACTTGTAAAAGAATGAAACTAGACCTCTTTCTAACACCATACACAAAAATAAACTCAAAATGGATTAAAGATCTAAATGTAAGACCAGAAACTATAAAACTGCTAGAGGAGAACATAGGCAAAACACTCTCCGACATAAATCACAGCAGGATCCTCTATGATCCACCTCCCAGTATACTGGAAATAAAAGCAAAGATAAACAAATGGGATCTAATTAAAATTAAGAGCTTCTGCACAACAAAGGAAACTATAAGCAAGGTGAAAAGACAGCCTTCTGAATGGGAGAAAACAATAGCAAATGAAACAACTGACAAACAACTAATCTCAAAGATATATAAGCAACTTATGCAGCTCAACTCCAGAAAAATAAACAATCCAATAAAAAAAAATGGGCCAAAGAACTAAATAGGCATTTCTCCAAAGAAGACATACGGATGGCTAACAAACACATGATAAGATGCTCAACATCACTCATTATCAGAGAAATGCAAATCAAGACCACAATGAGGTACCATTTCACACCAGTCAGAATGGCTGCGATCCAAAAGTCTACAAGCAATAAATGCTGGAGAGGGTGTGGAGAAAAGGGAACCCTCTTACACTGTTGGTGGGAATGCAAACTAGCACAGCCATTATGGAAAACAGTGTGGAGATTCCTTAAAAATTGCTACTAGAACTGCCTTATGACCCAGCAATCCCACTGCTGGGCATACACACTGAGGAAACCAGAACTGAAAGAGACACATGTATCCCAATGTTCATTGCAGCACTGTTTATAATAGCCAGGACATGGAAGCAACCTAGATGTCCATCAGCAGATGATTGGATAAGAAAGCTGTGGTACATATACACAATGGAGTACTACTCAGCCCTTAAAAAGAATAAATTTGACTCAGTTCTAATGGATGAAATTGGAACCGATTATACAGAGTGAAGTAAGCCAGAAAGAAAAACACCAATACAGTATACTGACACATATATATGGAATTTAGAAGATAGTAATGATGACCCTGTATGTGAGGCAACAAAAGAGACACAGAGGTATAGAATGGACTTTTGGACTCTGAGGGAGAGGGAAAGGATGGGATGGTTTGGGAGAATGGCATTGAAACATTATACTTTCTTGTAAGAAACGAAGCGCCAATCTATGTTCAATGTAGGATGCAGGATGCATGGGGCTGATGCACAGGATGATTCAGGTAGAGGATGTGGGGTGGGAGGTGGGAGGGGGCTTCGGCATTGGGAGATTGTGTTCACCTGTGGCTGATTCATGTCAATGTATGGCAAAGCAAATACAGTATTGTAATTAAAAAAATAAATAAATAAATAAAAATTTTAAAACAAAACTGATTTCCTTCAGGATTGACTGTTGTGATCTCCTTGCAGTTCAAGGGACTCTCAAGAGTCTTCTCCAGCATCACAGTTCAAAAGCATCACTTCTTCGGTGCTCAGCTTCCTTCATAGTCCACCTCGCACATCCATACATGACTACTGGAAAAACAATAGCCTTGACTAGATGGACCTTTGTTGCCAAAGTAATTTCTCAGCTTTTTAGTATGCTTTCTAGGTTGGTCATAGCTTTTCTTCCAAGGAGCAAGTGTCTTTTTATTTCATGCCTGAAGTCACCATCTGCAGTGATTTTGAAGCCCCCAAAATAAAGTCTCTCACTTTTTCCATTGTTTTCCCATCTATTTTCCATGAAGTGATGGGACCAGATGCCATGATCTTAGTATTCTGAATGTTAAGTTTTAAGCCAACTTTTTCACTCTCCTCTTTCACTTTCATCAGGAGATTATTTAATTCTTTTTCACTTTCTGCCATAGGGGTGCAGTCATCTGCATATCTGAGGTGATTAATATTTCTCCCGGCAATCTTGATTCCAGCTTGTGCTTCATCCAACCTGGCATTTTGCATGATGTACCATACATATGAGTTAAATAAGCAGGGTGACAATATACAGTCTTGAAATATTCCTTTCCTAATTTAGAATCAGTCGGTTATTCCATGTCCAGTTCAAACTGTTGCTTCTTGACCTGCATACAGATTTCTCAGGAGGTAGGTCCGGTGGTCTGGTAATCCCATCTTTTGAAGAATTTTCCACAGTTTGTTGCGATCCACACAGTCAAAATCTTTGGCATAGTCAATAAAGCAGAAGTAGATGTATTTCTGGAACTCTCTTGCTCTTTTAATGATTCATCAGATGTTGACAATTTGATCTCTTCTTCCTCTGCCTTTTCCTAAATCCATCTTGAACATCTGGAAGTTCATGGTTCATGTACTATTGAAACCTCGCTTGGAGAATTTTGAGCATTACTTTGCTAGCGTGAAGGCTATGGTTTTTCCAGTGGTCATATATGGATGTGAGAGTTGGACTGTGAAGAAAACTGAGCACCGAAGGACTGATGCTTTTGAGCTGTGGTGTTGGAGAAGACTCTTGAGAGTCCCTTGGACTGCAAAAGATTTAAACAGTCCATCCTAAAGGAGATCAGTCCTGGGTGTTCATTGGAAGGAATGATGCTAAAGCTGAAACTCCGATACTTTGGCCACCTCATGTGAAGAGTTGACTCATTGGAAAAGACCTTGATGCTGGGAGGGATTGAGGGCAGAAGGAAAAGGGGACAATAGAGGATGAGATGGCTGGATGGCATCATCAACTCAATGGACATGAGTCTGAGTGAACTCCAGGAGTAGGTGATGGACAGGGAGGCCTAGCATGCTACAGATCATGGGATCGCAAGAGTCGGACATGACTGAGTGACTGAACTGAACTGAACTGAACTGAACTGAAGATGACTGGAGTTGTGGGATAGTCTGAACATTCTTTGGCATTGTCTTTGGGATGAGAATGAAAACTGATCTTCTCCAGTCCTGTGGCCACTGCTGAGTTTTCCAAATTTGCTGGATATTGAGTGCAGCCCTTTCACAGCATCATCTTTTAGGATTTGAAACAGCTCCACTGGAATTCCATCACCTCCACTAGCTTTGTTCGTAGGGATGGTCCTTAAGGCCCACTTGACTTCACGTTCCAGGATGTTTGGCTCTAGGTGAACGATCACACCATTGAGGTTATCTGGATCATGAAGATCTTTTTGTACTGTTCTTTTCTGTATTCTTGCCACCTCCTCTTAATATCTTCTGCTTCTGTTAAGTCAGTACCATTTCTGTCCTTTATTGTGCCCATCTTTGCATGAAATGTTCCCTTGGTATCTCATTTTCTTGAAGAGATCTCTAATCTTTCCCATTCTATTGTTTTCCTCTATTTATTTTCACTGATCACTAAGGAAGCCTTTCTTTTCTCTCCTTGCTATTCTTTGGAATCTTGCTTTCAGATGGGTATATCTTTCCTTTTCTCCTTTGCCTTTAGCTTCTCTTCTTTTCTCAGCTATTTGTAAGGCCTCCTCAGACAACCATTTTGCATTTTTTTCATTTCTTTTTCTTGGGGATGGTCTTAATCACTGCCTCCTATACAATGTCATGAACCTCTGTACATAGTTCTTCAAGCACTCTATCAGATCTAATCCCTTGAATCTGTTTCTCACTTCCACTGTATAATCTTAAGGGATTTGATTTAGGTCATACCTGAATGGTCTAGTGGTTTTCCCTACTTTCTTCAATTTAAGTCTGAATTTGGCAATAAGGAGTTCATGATCGGAGCCACAGTCAGCTGCAAGTCTTATTATTGCTGACTGTATAGAGCTTCTCCATCTTTGGCTGCAAAGAATATAATTAATCTGATTTCGGTGTTGACTACCTGGTAATCTGCATGTGTACTCTTCTCTTGTGTTGTTGGAAGACTTTGCCCTGTTTCATTTTGTACTCCAAGACCAAATTTGCCTGTTACTCCGGGTATCTCTTGATCTCTTACTTTTGCGTTTCAATCCTCTATAATGAAAAAGATATCTTTTTGGGTGTTAGTTCTAGAAGGTCTTGTAGGTCTTCATAGAACTGTTCAACTTCAGCTTCTTCAGCATTTCTGGTCAGGACATAGACTTGGATTACTGTGATTTTGAGTGGTTTGCATTGGAAATGAACAAAGATCATTCTGTCATTTTTGAGATTGCATCCAAGTAGGACTTTTTCATTGACTATGATGGCTACTCGTATGCGGCAGAATAGAAGGACATGCACTCATCTTCTCCTGTGAGAATTCCAAAATTACAACTCACTGCTGAACAACCGTTGACAAGAGAATATTGGATTCCACAAGGAAAAGGATATCCTACGTCCAAGAGCAAAGGAGAAGCCCAGTGAGATAGTTCAGTTGAGTTCAGTTCAGTTGCTCAGTCGTGTCCGACTCTTTGTGACCCATGAATCACAGCACACCAGGCCTCCCTGTCCATCACCATCTCCTGGAGTTCACTCAAACTCATGTGGGGTGAAATCACGTTTAGAATCAAACCCCATATCCGCCAGAGATGCCCAGAGGGCTCAAACAAACTTTGTGTGCACCAGGACCCAGAGACCCTGCAGAGACTGAGACAGAACTGTGTTGAGTGTCTCCTGTGGAGGTATGGGTCAGCAGTTGCCTGCCACAGGAGCAGGGGCTCTGGGGGCAGCAGACCTTGGTATGGCCTAAGCCCTCTTTGAAGAGGTCACCATTAACCCCACCAGAGAGCTGCCAGAACTTACACAGAGCTTAGAAACAGACTCTTGGTGGGCATAAACAGAACCTTGTGCACACCAGGACCCAGGAGAAAGGAGCAGTGACCCCACAAGAGACTGACCTAGACTTGCCCATGGGTGTCCAGGAGTCTCTGGCAGAGGCGTGGGTCAGCGGTGGCCTGCTGAAGGTTTGGGACTGAGTGCAGCACTGGGTGCATAGGATCTTTTGAAGGAGGTTGCCATTATCTTCATTACTTCCACCATAGTTTGGCTTTGGGTCAAACAACAGGGGAGGGAACACAGCCCTGACCAACCACAGAATATTGGATTAAAGATTTACTGAGAAAGTAGGGGAAACCACTAGACCATTCAGGTATGACCTAAAGCAAATCCCTTACGATTATACAGTGCAAGTGAGAAATTGATTTAAGGGACTAGATTTGATAGAGTGCCTGAGAACTATGGACTGAGGTTCGTGACATTGTACAGGAGACAGGGATCAAGACCATCCCCATGGAAAAGAAATGCAAAAAGCAAAATGGTTGTCTGGGGAGGTCTTTCAAATAGCTGTGAAAAGAAGAGAGGTGAAAAGCAAAGGATATAAGGAAAGGTATAAGCATCTGAATGCAGATTTCCAAAGAATAGCAAGAAGAGATTAAAAAAAAAAAAAGCCTTCTTCAGCAATCAGTGCAAAGAAATAGAGGAAAAGAACAGAATGGGAAAGACTAGAGATCTCTTCAAGAAAATTAGAGATACAAAGGGAACATTTCATGCAAAGATGGGCTCAATAAAGGACAGAAATGGTATGGACCTAACAGAAGCAGAAGATATTAAGAAGAGGTGGCAAGAATACATGGAAGAACTGTACAAAAGAGATCTTCACGACCCGGATAATCATGATGATGTGATCACTAATCTAGAGCCAGACATCTTGGAATGTGAAGTCAAGTGGCCCTTAGAAAGCATCACTACGAACAACGCTAGTGGAGGTGATGGAATTTCAGTTGAGCTATTTCAAATCCTGAAAGATGATGCTGTGAAAGTATTGCATTCAATATGCCAGCAAATTTGGAAAACTCAGCAGTGGACACAGGACACAGTTTTCATTCCAATTCCAAAGAAAGGCAATGTCAAAGAATGCTCAAACTACTGCACAAATGCACTCATCTCACATGCTAGTAAAGTAATGCCCAAAATTCTCCAAGCCAGGTTTCAGCAGTACATGAACTGTGAACTTCCAGATATTCAAGCTGGTTTTAGAAAAGGCAAAGGAACCAGAGATCAAATTGCCAACATCCGCTGGATCATTGAAAAAGCAAGAGAGTTCCAGAAAAACATCTATTTCTGATTTACTGACTATGCCAAAGCCTCTGACTGTGTGGATCACAATAAACTGGAAAGTTCTGAAGGAGATGGGCATACCAGACCACCTGACCTGCCTCTTGAGAAACCTGTATGCAGATCAGGAAGCATTGTTAAAACTGGACATGGAATAAAAGACTGGTTCCAAATGGGGAAAGGAGTACGTCAAGGCTGTATATTGTCACCCTGCTTATTTAACTTCTATGCAGAGTACATCATGAGAAATGCTGGGCTGGAGGAAGCACAAGCTGGAATCAAGATTGCCAGGAGAAATATCAGTCACCTCAGATATGCAGATGACACCACCCTTATGGCAGAAAGTGAAGAGGAGCTAAAGGGCCTCTTGATGAAGGTGAAAGAGGAGAGTGAAAAAGTTGGCTTAATGTCAACATTCTGGAAACGAAGATCATTGCATCTGGTCCCATCAGTTCCTGGGAAATAGATGGGGAAACAGTGGAAACAGTGTCAGACTTTATTTTGGGGGGTTCCAAAAGCACTGCAGATGGTGACTGCAGTGATGAAATTAAAAGACGCTTACTCCTTGGAAGGAAAGTTATGACCAAGCTAGATAGCATATTGAAAAGCAGAGACATACTTTGCCAACAAAGGTCCGTCTAGTCAAGGCTATGGTTTTTCCAATAGTCATTTATGGATGTGAGAGTGGGACTGTGAAGAAGGCTGAGTGCCTAAGAAGTGATGCTTTTGAACTGTAGTGTTGGAGAAGACTCTTGAGAGTCCCATGAACCACAAGGAGATCCAACCACTCCATTCTAATGGAGATCAGTCCTGGGTGTTCTTTGGAAGGAATGATGCTAAAGCTGAAACCTCAGTACTTTGACCACCTCATGGGAAGAGTTGACTCATTGGAAAAGACCCTGATGCTGGGAGGGATTGGGGGCAGGAGGAGAAGGGGACAACAGAGGATGAGATGGCTGGATGGCATCACTGACTCTATGTACGTGAGTTTGAGTGAACTCAGGGTGCTGGTGATGGACAGGGAGACCTGGCGTGCGCGATTCATGGGGTCGCAAAGAGTCGGATACAACTGAGCGACTGAACTGAACTGTACTGAACTGACCATGGCCCCAGCCTTCTGAATAAGACCCAGTTTCCCCCTTAGTCAGTTTTCCCTTCAGGAAGGTTCCATAAGCCTCTTATCCTTATCCATCAGAAGGCAGACAGAATGAAAGCCACAATCACAGAAAACAAACCAATGTCTCACATGGACCATAGCCTTGTCTAACTCAATGAAACCAGGAGCTATGCCATGTATTGCCACTGAAGATGGACGAGTCATGGCGGAGAGTTCTGACAAAACATAGTCCACTGGAGAAGGGTGTGGCAAGCCACTTAAGTATTCTTGCCTTGAGAACCCCACGAACAGCATGAAAAGACAAAAAGATATGACACTGAAAGATGAACTTCCCAGGTCAGTAGATGCCCAGTATGCTACTGGAGATCAGTGGAAAAATAACTCTAGAAAGAATGAAGAGACAAAGCCAAAGCAGAAACAATACCCAGTTAGGATGTGACTGGTGATAAGTAAAGTCCAGTGCTGTAAAGAGCAATGTTGCATAGGAACCTGGAATGTTATATCCATGAATCAAGGCAAATTGTAAGTAGTCAAACAGGAGACGTCAAGATTGAACATTGACATTTTAGAACTCAGTAAACTAGAATGGACTGGAATGGGTGAATTTAACTTAGATGACCATTACACCCACTACTGTGAGCAACAATCCCTTAGAAGAAATGTTCTGATTAACAAAGACTTATAAAGTTCTTATCACATGTCAGGCAAAGAAGCATCCTCTGTGAAACTAAAGGCTACCAAAATGATGTACTCACTCAATGAAATTTACTTAAAATTCTCAGAAAGAAATGGAATTAAATCCCATACATTTAATATTGTACAACTGAACCATCATCAAAACTGAAACCCAAGCATATTTGCTTTCTTGAATGGGAATATTTATCTTTCCAAGTGCAGTATTGAATTCAAAATCAGAAAGCCTTTAAAAATATCTGATTCTGTAGAAAGTCAGATGCCAGGCTTCATCGATTTCAGTATTTGGAGAAGTGTCTCAAAAATTGAGTGCATGCTTTCCATCTCTGGAGACTTGTTTGTCTCTTATATAGTGAAGGTACCTGGTAATGAGCTCATAGTTAAGAGCTAATTTTAAATGGAATTTTATAGAGCCAATTTTTTGGTTGCTTAAAGTTAATTGCTTTGTACCTAATTTAAGTCCCATAGGGAGCAATTCTGATCTCCCACAACAAACTTTATCTTAAAGGAGGCTGATCTATAATTCTATTACATGTATCTGGATGTCTATCAGTCAATATCATAAGAAACACTCAGTTTCTAAAGGGTACTCTGTAGTTTTAACATCCTCCAAGAGTTTTACTTTTGGCAAGAGAGTGAGTTGTTTTCTTGCAGCTAGGTCAGTTCATAGTACCAAACAAAATTTATGGAAAGATGATGAGATTTGTATTAACCTTTCTTATTCAAACAATAGATCACAGTTGCCAGAACTTGCCAGAGGTAAGATGCTATAAATGCATTTCTCAAAGTGTGGTTGCAGTATCAGCATATGAACTTTTTAAATACAAATTCTTGAGCCCCACCCCCAGATCCACTCAATCCGAAGCCCTGAGGGTGGAGCTCAACAATTTGTATTTTATCAAGCCTTCCTCCCCCTACTCAGTGGACATGAGTTTGAGCTCCAGGAGATGGTGAAGGACAAGGAAGCCTGGCATGCTGTGGTCCAGGGGCTTGCAGAGTGGGACACAACTTAGCAACTGAACTACAACAGCCACCTCCCTAAGGTGATCCAAGTGCACACTGAGGTGTGAGACACACTGAGCTAGATTAATGGGATTTTGCTGAAATAGATTCATGAAATGCATGTGGTCACTCGTAAATGTGTCAGGTTTAGTCTTGAGACATGGGGACAGAGATGGGCAGCATTGGGAAGTGAGCTTCTAACAGAAGTTCATGCAGAAACACTCAAATCGTTGTTTCTCATTTGGAGAAGGAGTGGAATTGTGAGTCATGCCAAGTCAGAAACCAGAAGGTTTAATCAGGATGGTAGACAAAACTCTGGGCCCAGGTATGGTTTTCTGCTCTGTGCCTGATTTTTACCACCATCTCTTTCCTGGAGATACAGTGAAGTTATAGGAGGTCTCTGACACGGGAAATGACATGTTGAAGATGGAGCCTGAAGCGAACAACGCTTTCATTCATCTAAATTCACTTATGAGAGAATGCACCCAAAGCTCATAGATCTGAGCTCACAGGGTATAAGTAGGTGAGCTATGGGTAAGGGAAACAAAGAAACTTTTCAGAAAACGCCATGACTCTCTTTGACATCATTTCAATTTTGGTGGACAATGTGGGTTTCATTCGTGTGAATAGAATAGATGGTTAACAAAGCATTTGACCCCTCTCTCAGTGGATCTTATTATAGAAACAGCAATAGAGAGCTATTTGACAAAGAGAACCATGCTGAGGATACCAAATTATTTTCTAGAATTCAGAATATGTGAAGATAATAAAATATAACTGTGAGGACTTGTGACAAAAACGTTTTCGGAGACTTTTTAGCCATAGATTTCAATGATCAGGGTGGCCTCCAAAAACGATTTGAATAATAATGGGGTGTTGATTAAATATTAAACAAGATAATCATGATTTCATCTCTGGCCCAAAACTTGTGTGAAAGCTCTCCTTTCTGGATGTCAGAAGCCAACAGCTTATTAGTAGTAGGAGTTAATCAAAAAGGATCTTTTACCTAAGCACATCTTCTCAATCTGAGCATGCATCAAAACCCCCTACAGAGCTTGATTAGCGCAGACTGCAGAACTCTACCCCAGCGTGTCTGATTCTGTACATCTTGAGTGGGGACTGAGATACTGCGTTTATAGAACACTGGTGTTTCTGTTTCAGGGGCCATATTTTAAGGACCAAAATGTTAGGGGAAACACACTGAAACTGCCTACCCTGGCCAGGCACTATTGTCGCCAATTTTATGACAGGAGGGCCCAGTAAGGAACAAGGAACTAATCAGCCACCACCAACTGGAAGTGTTCGGTAGAGACCCCATGTGTCCTTCCACCTCCCAGATTCCTTCTTGCTGGCATCCACCTTGGCTGAGCAACGCATGCACAAGAATAACCCTGAATCAGAGTGACTGGCCAGAGACAGCCTGGAAACTAATCCCATCATCATAAAATCCAAGACTCCAAGCAAGGTAGCTCTCCTATGTTCTCTTATAATCCTGCTCTCCACCTGGGCACATCTTCCCAATAAAGTCTCTTGCTTTGTAAGCACGTGTGTCTCCTTGGATAATTCATTTCTGAGTGTTAGACAAGAGCTCCCTTTTGGGAACAGAAAGGGTCCCCCTTTCTGCAACAAAAAGAGGAGAGGAAGCACTGAAGCATAATGATGAATTTCTAGGATGAAATCATAGGATAGAGGCAGAAACACTCCACTGTATAAAGCTGAATCTGACTTATTCTGATATCCAGGAATGAGAGATTCCAGGCAAGTTTTGGATGATTCTATGAGATAACTTCAGGAAGAGTTAAAACTGAGTCAGGTTTTCTAATGCCTAGATCACTTTTGAAAGTGAAAGAAAGTGAAGTCGCTCAGTCATGTTCGACTCTTTGCGACCTCATGGACACCAGGCTTGTCCATCCATGGGATTTTCTAGGCAAGAGTACTGCAGTGGGTTGCCATTTCCTTCTCCAGAGAATCTTCCTGACCCAGGGGTTGAACTCAGTTCTCCCACATTGTAGACAGACGCTGCTTTACCATCTGAGCCACCAAGGAAGATGAAAGGAATCAAAACAATGACCCTAAGGGAATTACCACTGAGGCTGTAAGTTCTACCTGCTGTGGCCCCGCCCCTGATCTCAGCCAGGCTGGCTGCTTGTTTCCAGAAAGTTAGCCAATTACTGTGCAAGTGGGTGGGAGATTGCCTTTCCCTGAAACTCATGAATAGTCTCTAGTGTGTGGCTGCCAAGAAAAGGGCAACCTGGACATTCGTCTTTTCCAAGGACTCCACCACCTACATACAGAGGCTACTGATAAGCCTCTCCATGGTTCTCTGAACCTCAGAGCATCAGTGTCACCTTTTCCTCAAAAAGCTCAGCCGAAGTCAGGTTTCTCTCTGGTCTCAGGGATGGAGCATCATGTACCATGGGGTGTAGAAGAAAGCTTCCTCACAGAAAAGGATTTGAGAGCAAAGCAAAGTGCTTGCTTATCAGACATTTACTAGAACTTGATTTTCTGGCTGCTTGTCACTGTGTCATTCTGCTCCCAGTCCATCACCATCAGGAGTCCCTTGACTGCCCAGTACCCAGGAACCAACCTGCACCCCGGCTTTGACCTGTGAAGGGTGGAGTTAAGAAGGAAAGGAGCCTGCAGAGCTGGTCGGTCAACTTGCCACTACACCTGGAAATTTTCCTGGCCACACCCTGTTAAAAGTGACACACAGGAGGAAGACAATGTCCAGGAGGTGGGACTATTTCTGTTGTTTACATGTCATTTGACCCTTGGGGAAGGTGTGGCCACCAATGTTTTCATCATTTGGGAGAAGCACTGGGTGGGAAGCACAGGCCTCACATCATTCCCAGACTTGATAGAAGGAGGCCTGACTTATGTGAGTGGGGACACTGATGAGACAATCATTGGTCGTGTTTCTATTAGGTGATGTTAAAAGTTCAAGGTCCCTTTTCTACATGCTCCCCTGTCTCCTGAATTAGCGTTTGCTCCAGAGCAACTGGGGGCTTCCCAGGTGGTGCAGTGGTGAAGAATTCACCTGCAATGCATGAGACTCGGGCTTGATTCTTGGGTCAGGAAGATCCCCTGGAGGGGAAATGGCAACCCACTCCAGTGTTCTTGCCTGAGAAATCCCATGGATAGCGGAGTCTGATGGGCTGCAGTCCATGAGTTTGCAAAGAGTCAGACATGATTGAGTGACTGAACTGAACACTGAGACAGAGCAATAGGTTCTATGTTTTCAGTCTCTGTGGGTCAACTGCTTGGAGAGACCTACCTCCAAGCAGGGAAGCTGAACTTTTCTCAGCTTCTGGGCTTGGAACCAGGTGGATATTACCCTCACAGGACAGACTCAGCTATCTGGGAAGTCCTGCTACATTCTCTATTCTACCTGCTACAGAAAGTCCTGAATAGAACTGATAGTGGGAACCTCACTTGGCAACATGTGTATCTTTTATCTTCCAGTCTCCAAAGAAAGGAGAGTGTTAGGATCCGAGCACCCACCCTGCCTGCTACTCCACTTCCAACCAGCTGAGACTGACCATTCCTTTCCCTTATGGGCTTCTCTCCCGTCTGGATTTATCAGGAGGTGTGGAGGTTTGTTGGCAGCAGGACAGCACAGGCAGGAAAGGGACTGAGACTTGGCACTGTCCACCAGGGCAAGGGAGGCTCAGCTAACGAAAGAGAATCAGGAGACGCACATGGGCAAGGAGTTCATCATTCCACACTCCTGTCCAGCTTAATTGCTAGCCCCAGGTGCTCCAATTGAAGAGGTGAATTATGCCAAAGGTGAGCAGGGCCCGCTGGGAATCTGGGACAGGCATTTCTTGGAAGTCAGGGCAGGCTGCCAGCCCGGATTCCTTTGTCCACAGGAATCCAGGCCCCAGCACTGAGCTAAGACTCAGAGTTTAATCCTCCCCTGAGCTTCCCTCCACTAGGGAGAATGTTATTGTCAAGAGCAAGACGGGAGACTTTGAGATCAAAATCAAAGTGAGAAAGTTCAACCCATTGCATCTACACAGAAGCTTCTGATGGATTGGCCAAATGTTCGGTTTGGCTTTAAGTAGAACTGACACATTTTATGTTTTCACCAAGAACTTTATGAAACAATGGATTCCTTAACCAGATGAACGTTTTGGCTAACCCGATATATATATATAGGTGCTATATAATTACACAAGACTTTCCTGGTGGCTCAGATGGTAAAGAATCTGCCTGCCAATGCAGGAGACCCAGGTTCAATCCCGGGTTGGGAAGATCCCCTGGAGAAGGGAATGACTACCCACTCCAGTATCCTTGCCTGGAAAATCCCGCGGACAGATGAGCCTGGAGTACTACAGTCCATGGGGGTCACACAGTCTGACACAACTGAGTGACTAAGCACCCACACGTAATTATACAGAGGTTGTTATTTGATGGAAGAATTCCAAACCAGGGAGACAGAGGAAGCATAATGGGGATCCCAGGGACAGAGGAGCCTGGTGGGCTGCCATCTGTGGGGTCACACAGAGTCGGACATGACTGAAGCGACTTAGCAGCAGCAGCAGTGCTAATAAAGAGTAAGGATGATTTAAGTAAGATGGGGAGAACCAAGGTCCACTGGCTCAGCCTTCATGGGGATCATGACTCAGTACTGAGGTGCCACTGCTTGGGGGAAGGGAGGTATAAGCCCGCTTTAGTATTTCTTGTCTCAAGGCCACATTTTCTGGGGACTGAGGCCTGAAGTTTAGGCGATCAGTGAATCTGGCTATAGCAACTGGGAGCCTGCAGAAGGATGGCAGGAGGCAGGCTAAAACTTCTGTAATACATCCTCACTACGAGGGCCTAGAAAGTGTTGAATCCGACCAGGGGACCCAGACAATTAAGATTAATGTAGATTGCAGCTTGCCCCACACAGTCACGGGAGCACAATTTGCCAAAGCCTGCAGACAGTAATTCTGGCATTGGCACCCATGGCAGCAGCTGGCGTCACCAGGTTGGGCCAGCTTCCAGCTCCCTCTGAGATGTAGTTAGGGTTTCTGGCTTCATTCTTGGAAGAGTTTTGTTGGATGAGTTAAACTGGAATCATCTTGCTTTCCTGGGAAACTTGTTCCTTTTGTCTGCCATGCCTCTGGGCAAAATCTTTAGGCCTTGCTCGCTGTTATTTTTTACCACTCTCATAATTGCTCCATTGTTAGGCAGACAGGACACAAATATGCGTCTCAGGATTCTGGGGACTTGGGGTTCTTACCTTCTAATTTTTGGTGAGTTTTGTTTTTGTTTGTTTGTTTTTACTTTATCTTACTTTACAATACAGTTTTGGTTTTGCATACATTGACACGAATCCACCACAGCTGTACATGAGTTCCCAATCCTGGACCCCCTCCCACCTCCTACCCCATATCATCTCTCTGGATCATCCCCGTGCACCAGCCCCAAGCATCCTGTATCCTGTATCGAACATAGACTGGTGATTCATTTCTTACATGATAGTATACATGTTTCAATGCCATTCTCCCACATCATCCCACCCTCTCCCTCTCCCTCTCCCTCAGAGTCCAAAAGTCCTTTCTATACATCTGTGTCCCTTTTGCTGTCTCGCATACAGGGTTATCATTACCATCTTCTAAATTCCATATATATGTGTCAGTATACTGTATTGGTGTTTTTCTTTCTGGCTTACTTCACTCTGTATAATCGGCTCCAGTTTCATCCATCTCATTAGAACTGATTCAAATGCATTCTTTTTAATGGCTGAGTAATACTCCATTGTGTATATGTACCACAGCTTTCTGATCCATTCATCTGCTGATGGACATCTAGGTTGTTTCCATGTCCTGGCTATTATAAACAGTGATGCAGTGAACACTGGGGTACACATGTCTCTTTCCATTCTGGTTTCCTCAGTGTGTATGCCCAGCAGTGGGATTGCTGGGTCATAAGGCCATTCTATTTACAATTTTTTAAGGAATCTCCACACTGTTTTCCATAGTGGCTGTACTAGTTTGCATTCCCACCAGCAGTGTAAGAGGGTTCCCTTTTCTCCACACCCTCTCCAGCATTTATTGCTTGTAGATTTTTGGATCACAGCCATTCTGACTGGTTTGAAATGGTACCTCTCTGTGGTCTTGATTTGCATTTCTCTGATAATGAGTGATGTTGAGCATCTTTTCATGTGTTTGTTATCCATTCGTATGTCTTCTTTGGAGAAATGTCTAGTTCTTTGGCCCATTTTTTGATTGGTTCGTTTATTTTTCTGGAATTGAGCTGTATAAGTTGCTTGTATATTTTTGAGATGTGTTGTTTGTCAGTTGCTTCATTTACTATTATTTTCTCCCATTCAGAAGGCTGTCTTTTCACCTTGCTTATAGATTCCTTTGTTGCAAGCTACCAGCGGTATTTTTCACAGAACTAGAACAAATAATTTCACAGTTTGTATGGAAATACAAAAAAACCTCGAATAGCCAAAGCAATCTTGAGAAAGAAGAATGGAACTGGAGGAATCAACTTGCCTGACTTCAGGCTCTACTACAAAGCCACAGTCATCAAGACAATATGGTACTGGCACAAAGACAGAAATATAGATCAATGGAACAAAATAGAAAGCCCAGAGATAAATCCACACACCTATGGACACCTTATCTTTGACAAAGGAGGCAAGAATATACAATGGAGTAAAGACAGTCTCTTTAACAGGTGGTGCTGGGAAAACTGGTCAACCACTTGTAAAAGAATGAAACTAGATCACTTTCTAACACCACACACAAAAATAAACTCAAAATGGATTAAAGATCTAAATGTAAGACCAGAAACTATAAAACTCCTAGAGGAGAACATAGGCAAAACACTCTCCAACATAAATTACAGCAGGATCCTCTATGATCCACCTCACAGAATACTGGAAATAAAAGCAAAAATAACCAAATGGGATCTAATTAAAATTAAAAGTTTTTGCGCAACAAAGGAAACTTTTTTTTTTTAAACTGTTCTTTTTTCAGTTCTCTTTATTATTGTTTTGGTTCTCTTTGTTTGACCTCAACTGGGTCACAAAATAGACCAGTTGTAAATGGAAAAAATCAGTAAAGTATATGTACATCTTAAGTTGTTCTGGAGAGTTGCTTTTTCTGCAGTTTTCTGATTTGTCCCCACACAAACTGTCGAAAGTACTTCATGCATTGCAAGCATCCTTAGTGTGCCCCAAGAGTGCGTATACCCATGCTCAGTCACTCAGCTGTGTCCAATTCTTTGAGACCCCCATGGACTATAGCCCACCAGGCTCCTCTCTCCATAGAATTCTCCAGGCAAGGATACTGGAGTGGGTTGCCATTTCCTATTCCAGCCTCATGAGTGAGCTTACTAAATTTGGTGTGTACCATCAAGTCTCACCTTACTATTTGGGAAAGCATCAACAATTGCCTCTTTTATTATTATTATTATTACCTTGTTTTGCATGTTAGCAGGTAGGAATCAGACATATCCACCTCCTTATCCTGCACTTACAGTATTTTTCATTTAATGTTTTTGGTCCATCTTTTTGAACTTCTACTCTATTTTCAATGACCCTGATCTGCATCCCCACCCAGCTTCCTTATTACTCCCTTCAAAGGAAGCAGAAGGACAAAAGACTTTACCACTGAGGAAAAGTCACTTGACAGTCTGGAAATTAGGGAAGGACAGGAAAACTCTCAACTGTTAAGTAAAGCTCTCAGGAGTAACAGTTCCCAGAGGCTGGGTCTCCAAACAAAGGCACCTGTTTTAGAGTCTTAATAATAGAATCTTCAACTTAGAATAGATGCATATCTGCCTTTCAGTCTTTATTCAAGTCCATTTTGATAGCCACCTACAATTGTTTTATGGGCACAAAACAGGAGACACTATTTTCTGGGCTTGCGGTCTAAGCATACTTTCCTGCTGTGTGCTTCCTTTGGTCACTAAGAGTCTCTTTCCACCATCATGTAACCCAGTGTGACCACTCCAGACATGACCCTCTGCATCCTTCTTCTGGTATGTGCTTGC
Source organism: Nanger dama (assembly GCA_917880005.1). Taxonomy (NCBI): domain Eukaryota; kingdom Metazoa; phylum Chordata; class Mammalia; order Artiodactyla; family Bovidae; genus Nanger; species Nanger dama. The sequence goes on along the minus strand of CAKJTW010000097.1, from coordinate 5,590,125 downwards.
CACTCAACAAATATGAAGCAACTTGATTTCCAACTCCCTTTGCTCACAGTGGTTTCCACGCCTCCTTCCCAATCACAATGGTCTCCTCTTTCCATTGCTGTGCTCCCAAATCCTTTTTCTGATTCAAGGTTCCAAACAAGTTCCAATTATACTATAAGACTTTCCTCCCCACTTGGGTTCTCACTGTTATCTCTTTTAATTATGTTCTTTAGCACTTGTTACAGTGATTCATATCCTGGAAATGAGTGTGAATCACTCAGGGACAATTTAAAAATATAGACACAGACCAGACAGACCTAATCAGAGTCTCAGTGGGTGAGCTACAGACATCTACAGGTTTACAAAGCTTCACAGGCAATTTTAATGTGTAACTTGTGTTGAGAAATACGGATAATATGTAGATGACTAATTTTAGTATTTAATCATATCTTGCTATAGCTACTTATCTGCCTTACATGTATATGCTTTGTAAATTCTTAAAGGATGTGTTTTTCTTTTCTATTGTACCAAACTCAGTGTTATGTACAGGGCTTATATCTTTCAGTGAATATTTTGATAGTAAATAACTAGTAATAGTAAGAGTAAATAAATAACAAAAACACCTAAGAGTTCAATAAACATTTTACTATGCCATGCACTAGAGCTATGCAGACGAAAGCAACCTTAACCCTTCAGACTATAGTCATTGACTAAGAGATCAAGGTTGCTGGAAATGTTTCTTGACCATTGCAGTACACATGAGGGTAAGGAAGGTTTGTTGTGATGAAGATACTTGACTGCTGAGAGAATCAATGTGGGTGAGGTCTATGATTTTGTGAAGGGTGAGATGTGTCTGAGTATCTTTAAAAGATTCAAATAGTAGTGCCATCAACATTCTACACCTTCTCATGCTGTGCAACTAGTAGGGAGAGGCTGAAAAGCCAGATGCACCTACTTATACCCCTTGATTACCACCAAGATGGCCACTCAGTTGGAAGAATCATCTGCAGCTTTCCCGCTAAGTGGCCATGTGGACATGCACATGATGAATAAATGAAAGCATGTGTTTGCTATGGCACTATCATGGTGATATTCAGATGCCCACAGACTGATCATGGGTCAGGTTCCAGCGCTGCCCCAGGCAATAGGGTGCAGACTGTGAGAGATTTCTCTTAGGTGCGCCACTCCATCCCTCCTATCTCCTTCATCTTCCCTGGTGCATTGCTCCTTCCATCCCAGGCACCTGCTAACTGCAAGATCTCTCTTTCACATTTAGAAAGACCTATTCTTAAGTTGTTCAGTCACTAAGTCATGTCTGACTCTTTGCAACCGCATGAACTGCAGCACACCAGGCTTCCCAGTCCTTCACTATCTCTCGGAGTTTGCTCAAATTCATGTCCATTGAGTTGGTGATGCTATCTAACCATCTCATCCTCTGCCTCCCCCTTCTCCTTTTGCCTTCAATGTTTCCCAACATCAGGGTCTTTTTCAGTGAGTCAACTCTTTGTATCAGGTGGCCAAAGTATTGGAGTTTTAGTTTCAGCATCAGTCCTTTCAATGAATATTTAGGGTTGATTTACTTTGGTACTGACTGGTTTGATCTCCTTGCTATCCAAGGAGCCCTCAAGGGTCTTCTCCAGTACCACAAAGTGAAAGCATCAGTTCTTCAGTGCTCAGCCTTCTGTATGATCCAACTCTCAAATCCATTCATAACTACTAGAAAAAAAAAAAAACATAGCTTTAACTATGCAGAACTTTGTCGGCAAAGGTCCATATAGTCATTCTTATTCTTAAGCATAGGTCTTAAAAATAAATTCATAAGAAAATATAGTGTACTGATATAGCATTAGTATCTTGCCAAATAAGTAAGGAAACTAATTTGTGTCAGCTCTGCTATGTTAAGAGATGACTGATAAATTAAATAGAGAAGATGATTAGAGGGCTGGGATTCTCGAAATGTACTTGGTTGATCCGTTTGATGATGGCTTTCTTCAATCCCATTTCTTTCTGTTCCTCAGACTCAGTAATTCTTATTGTCCTATCTTTAAGTTTGCTGATTTTTTTCTTCTGCCTATCCAAATCTTACTTTGAATCCCTCTAGTGATTTTTTTAAAAATTTCAGTTATTGTAAGTTCAGCTCCAGATTTTTTTCTTTCCTTTTAGGTTTCCTGTTTCTTTACTGATATTTCCATTTTATTCGTACATGGTATCTCAGTACCCGTGACATACAGATGGTGGCTTCTTTCTCCCTCTATGTAAGGTGAGCCCTACCTGTAGCTTCCTAGGGGATCACACACTTAGTCATGATTTTAGATGCCTCTTCTAAGATCCACAATCTGCTCTGGAGTTTTTTGTTTGTTTGTTTGTTTTTTCCTTTGAGTATCTGGTTGATTTTGTTCCCAACTCTTACCACAGACAGATTGCTTTCTAAACTGGGTCATTGATTTAATCTGTGAGCCCAGGGAAGGGTCAGTTTCCAGTGAGGTTTGCCATCTTGACAAATGGTCAAGGATAGGCATGCTTTGCAATCTACATTCAATATCAATCTTTATCAATTTGTATGTAAATTTGCTCTCTCTTTGTAATATCACCCTTCTTTATGGGATGTGACAGCAATATATTTACCCCAAGAGATCATAGCAGTTCCTCCCTCATAGAGGTTTTTGAGAATTCAATGAAATAATACAGAGAACCTAGAACACAGAATAAGCACTCCCCAAAGGTCTGTTGGTTTGTCATCACTTTCGCTTTAGAACAGATGCCTGATAGCCTGGTGTTTCTCAGGCTACCTCTGTTAGCAGTAACCCACCCAATTTCCTCCTGCCACCAACCCCAAGCTGTCCCTTCTTCCTCCTTCAATAGAATTTCCATTAATGGTGGTGATAGCAGTAGTAACAGAATTAAAAATTAATAGGAAACTCTTTCGTGTGCCTACTAAGTCATCACTAATTATAATCACTTCCTTGGCATCAATAAGCATGAAAGAGCTCTGGCAGGAAAGTCATTGGAGGCACTGCTCTGGCCCTCTCATCACTTCCTGTCACTTACGACTCTATGAACTGAGACAAGGAATTTAGACCCACTCTGTCTGCACTCTGCTGTCAGTAGGAATTTAATCGCCTTTCTGGGGTGGGGACCCACTTGATTAATGCTGGCCCAGCTGTGATGCCAGGAAGAAAAACCAGCAGAATTTAAGTTTCAGTGTCATAAATGCCTACGTAGGATGGTTTATTAAGGAGAGGAAAAGACAATGACCGCATATGAGATCCTAAAGTAAGTAATTTATCACAACATAAAGAAAGGGGAAAATGGGCTGTGTAGTGTAAAACAGTAGTAAAATATAAACCTGCAGACAGAGGAAAAGTTTCTCAGGTTAAAATTAAGGATTTGAAGGAGGTCTGAGGAGCAGAATTAAAATAAATGCATAATTAAGAAAAGAGTCAGGAACCTTGCCGATCCTGTGTTGTTGTTCACCTGTGCTAGAATAGAATCAGACAGGCCAGGGAAAGACTCTGCTTTTACCTGACCAGTTGATTGGTGATGGTTCCAGGCCTGGCTATGGAAGCCCTCAAGGGGATTCACTCTCTGCCTTTGTCTGGGGAAAACCTGCCCTCTCCCCCGCACTTCCTTCTCTTGAAGGATAGATTCTATTACTTCCTATCTCCAGGATAAAAATCTTCAGGGCCCACTTGGAGCTTTTGGGTGGAGCCAGTTAGAGTTTCAACTTTCTCTGAAATGTAACATCTTCTTGAAAGAAGCTTGAAACCAAACGTGTACCTCCATTTTGCTTCAAGAAAAAAACAAAAAAAAAAAAAAAATTTATGAAAAATTTTAATTTCACCAGAAATGAGAAGGAAATATTTTATTTGCAAAGTATCCTGTATCCTGTATTCTCTTAATCTAATGTCAGTGAGAAGGGGGCTACTCTGAGACATTTACTGGTCTCTCTGGTGCTTTGGCCAAAGTATAGGCCAAAGCTCCAATACTTTGGCCACCTGATGCAAAGAACTGACTCATTGGAAAAGACCCTGATGCTGGGAGAGACTGAAAGTATGAGAAGAGGTTGACAGAGAATGAGATGATTATGGCATCACCGACTCAATGGACATGAGTTTGAACAAGCTCCAGAAGTTGGTGATGGACAGGGAAGCCTGGTGTACTGCAGTCCATGGGGTCACAAAGAGTTGGACAGGACTGAGTGACTGAACTGAACTGAACTGGTGCTTTGGGAGGCTCAACTAGAGACCTGTTATCACCAGTAGAAACAAGAGATACATTTCCAGTGGCCCAGTTTGTTATTGGACTGATTCTGCATTCCATAGGTACATAGGCTATCTGGAAATACATAGGAAATATTAAGACCATCAAGATCAAGTGCTTACCACCCCTCCCCCAACCTGATACTTTCATGTTTCTCCTAACAGACCAGGTCTCCTCATACTCATTCAAGTATCCCCAGCTTCAAGGAGGCACCCATGTGAGTGAGCACTTCATATGATACATGAATGTGTGGATTGATAGTTGGGTGGATAGATGCATGGATAGATGGGTAGACGAATGGATGGATGCATGGATGGATGTTAACATTAATAACAGGATAGGTATGCTTTGCTGGTATAGTTAGATGGGAAATGATACAGAATCATGGTTGTTCTATAGGCCCAGATAGTGATAGGGTAGGTCAGTGATGGACTGGTGTTAAGGACAGATGAAGTTCCATAGATTCAGGATGTTTTCAAATACATTCAGGAAATGTTAGAGAGAGTCAACAATGCTCTGGGAATGATGCTGGGAATTAATACGTGACACCAAACTCAAGGAAATAGAATGAGTTAGTAGTTTTAAAACTCCCCACAGGGAAACGATGATTTCCTTCTCTTCATCATGTACTGCCTGGCTCTAGCCATGTCTATGTTGACTCCTGAGACAGAGCCACTGAGCATTTTTTTTGTTTGCTTTTCCTGCATGCTGACAGCCTTGGCATGGCCAAATCACAAACACGCTTCCCAGGGTGGCCAGCAGGATGCTCAAGCTGTTGTACTGCTTGAAGCCCAGCACATTGTAAAACTGCTTGCCCTCAACCAGGTAGAGCTCTTCCCGATCACCACATGCTTCAGGACACGGGTACCCATGTGAGCAAGGTCCACCACGTCACAGTGGCGGAAGCTTCAGATCTCACCTGTGAGTTCACTCCCTACCAACCCAGACACCGAGCAGCTGAGCTGTATTTATTTGTTTATTGGCTACACTGTGTCTTCGTTGCTGCATGCGGGCTTTCTCTGGCTGCTTGTCAGTCATGGTACACAGGCTTCTCATTGTGGTGGCTTCTCTGGTTGTGGAGCATGGACTTTAGGGTGTGCAGGCTTCAGTAGTTGCAGCACACGGTCTCAGTAGTTGCAGCTTCCAGGCTGTAGATCACAGGCTCAGTAGCTGTGGCACATATGCTTAGCTGCTCCATGGCATGTGGCATCTTCCTGGACCAGGGATTGAACCTGTGTCCCCTGTGTTCACAGAGTCTTTACCACTGGACCACAAGGAAGCCTGCCACTGAGTTTTAATGGACTGGGTTTATAGCTTCTGGCCTGACTCTCCATGGGGACGAAGTTTTTGGTGCCCAGGAGACTAGAGTTAGTGGAAGATGTGATTATCATTGTTGAAACTGTTTCCTATGCAGGGATCATTTATCCTAGAGCCCAGATCTTCCAGACAGAATAGTTTCAGGTCTCTGAGCCTCAATCCCATTTCAGCTTTCCAGTTAGGTGGTGCATATCCATGGAAGCAAGATTGACAGTCGGGCTACAGTGTCTCTGACCTGTGGCTTTGACCTACAGAAAAGAAAAAGGCCATCTGAGGTTTAACTAGAGCTTCTAGAATAACAAGAATGACTGCTGTCATTTATTGAGAACCTATTGCTCTATAATAGCTGCTGTGCTCTGATTAGGTATATTCATTTGATTAATGATGGCATCCTCTTTTGAGGTCCCTGTTCTTGTTAGTTTTGTTAATGAAGAAACAAGGAATCAGAATCACTAAACAATTTTCTTAAAGTGGTAGAGTCAAGATTTGGACCCAGGGATCTGAAGCTATAGCCCATTCTTTTCTCTTACACTGCTTTTTTAGTGCTACCATATGATGAATGCAACATCACAATCAGATGTGCCACAGTGGGGAACAGAGTACGGGGAGAATACGTACTTCATTAATCCATTTGTACATCAGTTTATCTGGACATCTCTCCTGGCACGTGATTCAGCAAGAGCAGAAGATTTAGATTAGATTATCTTGAAGAAGCATCCATGACCAGACACTTGCTGGAAGATTTTTAAGGCAGATTCTACAGGTGAGACCCGACTCTTGCAGCATGTCCTTATGAAGGAGAAAGTAAGCTGGCCCCTTCCCTTTCTGAGCTACTATTCTGAGAAATAAGCTGGAGAAGCAGCAGGAGGTTCAGCTCCCAGAAGAGACATTGTTATTCTCCAACTGCCTCTTCTGTCTGCCCTGCTGCCTAAACAAATATTGTCCTAGATATCTGAAACAGTCACCTTCCAAGAATGCACCTGATATAACCAAAACAGGACAGATTTTTGAAATGGTTAGTCTGCACTTCAAGATCTGGGGAGGTTTTGTATTTTCTCTACATGCCTATATGGTCCTCCTTAGTGCTTACCAGACACCAGTATATTAGTTTCCTGTTTTTTTGTTTTTCCTCTTTGGCTGATGCTTCCTTGTAACACTATGCAATTAACAACTGCTGGGGTTGACTAGTTACTGCAATTAACAACTGTTAGTTTGGACTAGTGGCAGGCACTGCTGGCTTGCAAGGACCTCATTCTTTAATTTCAGATTTGAGCATCTGCCATTGATTACATCTCCCTATCTTATTAGTGATGGTGCAATCACTGCAAATAAACTTCAGGAGAGCTCAGCTCCAGGTAAACCATGCCAGCATAAATCAATGAGGTGTTCAGAAACTGTATACCACATACACTGATACTATGTAATTCTATTTTTCTGGTTCCTGGAGCCCTCCCACAGACTTCAGGCCTTACTTTAGAAATCTCTCTGTCTTTCCCAACTTAGCTCATAATGATCTCATACAAAAATTTAGACTTCTCAGAAGAGATTCTGGAACAATGGGAACTATGAGGGTTGCGTTTTTCTTACTATTTGACTACATCTGAACTATGTCCAGTTTGACAGTCAGAATCTGTTGAAGTCTCTCTCAAAGTCATTCCCTGGACCACTGGCATCAGAAGCATGTGCTTGTGGAAAATGAAGAGGCCTTTCTGGACCTAACATTCATTCAGAACGTCTGCAGTCAATATTCAGGAATCTGAATTTTAAACAAGATTCTTACTGATATGTGTTGTCAGAGCCCCTACAGGAAACAGATGACACACTCAAATTAGGGCAATTGGAAGAGAGTTTAATAAAGGGATCATCTTCAAAGAAGAAGGCAAGGGAAACCAAAAATACAGTATTCTGGCTTGTAAGAACCCTAGCTAAGGTAGGAAGGGGCATGGAGAGAGAGAGTGGTTACTGGAACTCAGAGTAGAAGGGCTGTAGGGGATAGCCACTAGGCAGGATGTCCTTGGGATTCTCTTGATGGATGGTCTCAACCAGTCTTAGGTGGTCTAACAGAGAGGGAGCAGGGAGAATCAACACCCCGACCTCTTTACCCCTAACTTCCGATCTCCTTCTGGAACTCCCCATCGCTGAAACTAATGACAAGCCAGAGCAAGAGACTCGCAGGACAGACCCCCAGGGCACTGGGCAGGGTGGAAAAGAAGGCGACTGGATCTGCAGGGACAAAGAGACTGTTCCCACCTGCTTCTTGTTCGCAGCACTTGGAGAATCACTGGGTAGTGAAACTTTTGCCCTGTCCCTGTCAAATCAAGGCCAACTTTAGTTCATAAGCAAGTGAGAGAAAGAGGGGAAGCAGAACAGGAGGAAACTGAAAAGTCAGGAAATCCAGGAAAGACCAGAGATCCAGGAAAAGAGGTGGGCAGTGGGAGGGGTGTGAGCAAGGCTAGACCCCGCTTCCCTGGAGCTCACCACACTCCCTCTTGCTGCTCTGCAGGTTACTTCTCTGACCTCTCCTCCCTGGCACTTCTCTCTGAACTCCCCAGTCTGTTGGAAGCCTGATATTTGAGGGCAGCATTTCGTGTGTGTTGACTATTCCTCTTGTATCCATCTTTAATACAAGTGGTTTTCTATGTTTATAAACTTTTCAAATGATTCATTTGACTGATTCCAAGAGCTCTGTGACTAGTTACTGTCAAGAAGATCCCCTTCTCCAGGGGATCTTCCCAACCCAGTGATTGAACCCAGGTCTCCTGCATTGCAGGTGGATTCTTTACCAGCTGAGCTATAAGGGAAGCCCAAGAATACTGGAGTGGGTAGCCTATCCCTTCTCCAGCAGATCTTCCCGACCCAGGAATTGAACCAGGGTCTCCTGTATTGCAGATGGATTCTTTCCCAACTGAGCTGCCAGGGAAGCCCAGTTACTGTCAATGTTGTATCAAAAAGAACAGCAGCAAGAATGGGGTGGGCATCTGATGGATCCTTAGAGAAAGTTCCTTAAACATTTATTTTGACTTTATTGAGAAGCTGGGAAAAAAATTGAGATTACCTAAACGGTCTCAAAATCATGTCTCCAGAGTAGGAATTTGCTACCAGCTCCCTAAACATGGTCATTTATTTCATAGGTATCTTAGCAGTTAATGTAACAGAACCTGTCCCAACCCACCCTTTTTAATAAGGAAAATGCAGATTATTTTTCTTTTTAATGACATTTTGCCTTATTTTCTTTGGCTAGAAGTTTCCCTCACAGCTACATTTGACTGTATTCCAGCATCTTCCTTATGGCACCAGAGTCCTTATAAAGTCTGGAAGTAAACATCCGGGTGCACAAGTCAAGTCCAGCTGGGAGAATGAAGATAAAGCATAACATTCACTGGCTTTTCCTCTGATAATGAAGCCTGAATTTCTCTTTGTCCTTCACACCCTAAATTCATCCAACTGCTCATCTGAGTGTGATAGCATTTTATCAAAAAGAATCAAGTCCGCTGGGAAAGACAAACAAGCAACAAGAATCACCATTTACTGAACACGTATTATATGCCTAGCATATTCTGTATATTTACCCTGCATTATTTTATTTAATCCTCACAATGACACTGTGGACTAGGTACTATTATTATCACTTTTTCTAGTGTGGAGGGTGAGGCACACAGTGGTAAATTGCTTGTTTAGGATTGTCCTGCTAGTAGATCTTAGAGTCAGGATTAAAATCAAGATGATCTGACTTCAGAAGCTGTACCCTTAATTACAAAACCAGCTGCCTCTCTGGGTACTAGGAGCACCTGTATTTAAGTGCATCAATTTCTTTCCATCCATTTCTTATTGTTCATCAATAAGTATTCAAAGAGTGCCAGACACTGATGGCACAAAGCTGAATACAACTGGTTCTCCCTTCAAGCACGAACATGATGGGCCTACAGAGGAGAGGGGGCCAGTGATGTATCATTGCAACATAGGCAACAGAAATAATCAGGGGTATATACAGAGTGTCGTGGAAAGACAGAGAGGAAGTGACTAATTCTTTTCAGGGAAGCTGTGATAAACTTCACGGAGGACGTGACATTTAAGCCTGTCAAACAGCAGGCACTTGGAAAATGTTTGCTGACTGAATGAATGAGTAGCAACTCAAGTTCATCAGAAAGAGAAGGTGATAAATGAAGGAAAAACCATAAGCAGAGAGTGACCCTGGACTCTGTTAATCATTAGGGAACTCAAGAAATGTGTGTTAAAAGTGGGGCTGAAATGGGTGTTCCTGAGATCCAAGTTTTCTGAGCTGCCCTGAGTGTTGGTGTCAGAACCTCAATGGGGCTGAAAGCAGGCCTAGGGGAAAAAAGGAGCCGCGTGACCAGCCAGATCAGCAGGGAGTGAACAGGGCTCATAGCCACAGTGAGGTGTCTTTAGAAAGGGCAGGAGCTGAGAGGAGGCTAGTCAGCCTGAGAGTCCCCTGAGCCCAGAGAGGGTGATGGAGAGCTGGACGAAGACCATACTAGTTACAGCCAGCAGACAGAAGGTTTTGTGTTTTTTGTGTTTTTTTTTTTTTTTTTTTGCACATTCCATTTACGATGCCCATTGAGTTTGCACCCCTAACACTCTGAGAGACTACAAAGTTGCAAGAAACCCAATCCTTTCAGACTGTGGAAGGCTCTAGAGTCCATCATAAGTACTTTGCCCCAATCTCAGAAAGCACCCATTTTCATTTTATTTTCTTGTTCACTAAGGACCAAAATGAAGTTCCAGCCTGGATATTTAGGTGTGGCTGCTGCCCAGTGATGGGGGTCTGGAGCACATGCCCCCTCTAGAGCCCTTCTTGCCTTGCATTCAGCAACCCCATGAGGATCACTAAAAGTCCCCACCGGTGGCCCCGGCTCAGCAGTGCAGATACAGGCCAGGGGCTGCCCCAGTCAATTTCACTGGTCTTTCCTGTCTGTGTTCTCTCTGTCTCCCCTAACACAGATAACTCATAACAGTGAGGATGCCACATGCCTGGTACCTGCTGGATGGGTAATGCTGTTAGCTCCTGGATCCCTGGGCATTGCCAAGCTGACTCACAGGCTCTCTTACTCTGCATCCTTATCTCCTCTGCTGTCTTTTCCATGTCGCTTACTCTAAGTCAAGCTAGAAACCCTCTATTATCACATTAAGATGGAAAATGTCTTATCTGCATAAACATGTGTGAGTAAAAATGAACTGTACATTGAAATCTGAACCTGCTACTTTTCCAAAAGCTTTAAACTATTGCAGAAAGAAAAAAGTTCTTTGGCAAACAAATTGTGCCCTAGCCATATCCAGAAAGTGTGTCTTTCCTAATGCTTTCTATATCCCCTTTCCTTGGCATTTCCATCCTCTATGATCACTAGAGTTAAGCCAAGGAAACTCTCTATTGATCTAGACTTTGAAAAGTAGAAGGAAGGAAAGAAAGAAGGGAGGGAGGGAAGGAAAGGCCTTTGGGAAGCAGCAAGGGTCAGTATTGTTGATTAAGCCCAGTAGGTCATCAGGGGCTTCATTCCCCTACCAGAGGATGTGGAAAGGGGCCAGGCATGGATGATAAAAGCAGGCACAGCCCTGCAGATATGCTGTGCTGGCCCTGGCACCTGGCGATCTTGGCCACGGCGTCCGTTTTCCACCCCCCGCCTCCTAGTTTGCTACCATGTTAGTCTGTGTGTGGGGTAGAGAGGAAAGGGGTAAGGACATGGTGTGAGGGGAATCTGGGAGAAAGAGAGAAAGGAAGAGAGGAAACAGAATGACTTCACCTTCCTAAATCTCTGTGCTCAACTTCTTAATCCATCTGAGATAGAAAGATATTTGAAATATATCACCCTAGTCACGGATGCTTGTAAAAACTGTACAGAAAGTCTTTGAATATGTGCTAAGCAGTGTGTGAGGCACTTGATAGGCATGATTTCATTTAATAATTAGATATTTCATATTTATTATTTAATCTTTTATTTAATTGTTTCAGAACCCTATTAAATAAATGTTATAATGAAACCCATTTTATAAATGAGAAAAGTGAGGCTTAGAAAGCATTCAGTCATTTGCCTAAAGTTACCCATAGAGACATTACTTTGCTGACTAAGGTCCGTCTAGTCAAGGCTATGGTTTTTCCAGTAGTCATGTATGGATGTGAGAGTTGGACTGTGAAGACGGCTGAGAGCCAAAGAATTGATGCTTTTGAACTGTGGTGTTGGAGAAGACTCTTGAGAGTCTCTTGGACTGCAAGGAGATCCAACCAGTCCATTCTGAAGGAGATCAGCCCTGGGTGTTCTTCGGAAGGAATGATGCTGAAGCTGAAACTCCAGTACTTTGGCCACCTCATGTGAAGAGTTGACTCACTGGAAAAGACTCTGATGCTGGGAGGGATTGGGGGCAGGAGGAGAGGGGGACGACAGAGGATGAGATGGCTGGATGGCATCACGGACTCAATGGACGTGAGTCTGAGTGAACTCCGGGAGTTTGTGATGGACGGGGAGGCCTGGCGTGCTGCGATTCATGGGGTCGCAAAGAGTCGGACACAACTGAGCGATTGAACTGAACTGAACCTATGTTGTGGCAGAGTTGAAATTCAAACTCATCTGACTCTAAATATAGAACCTTATATTCATCAGATTTTAACAAATAGCTTAAATAATAAAATTTTAACAAAAAGGTCAAAAGGAAAAAGTTTATTCTGCTTGTCACAAGGCTTATATATGATTTCTCTTACCTTTCAGGTCCCCAGGTTCAAATCTGTCTGTCTACTCTTAGTCCAGGGCTCCCCTAGTGGCTCACTGGTAAAGAGTCTTCCTGCCAATACAAGAGACATGAGTTTGATCTCTGGTCCAGGAATAGCCCCCCAGAGAAGGAAATGGCAACCCATTCCAGTATTCTTGCTTGGACATCCCATTTACAGAGGAACCTGGCAGGCTATAGTCCATGGGATTGCAAAGAGTCACTGGACACAACCTAGTGATTGAATAACAACAATTCTAAGTCCAATGTGCCAACCCACTAAGTCATATACATTGGTTAACAAAGATTGACATTAACTGGGGGTGTTGGTTACTGATGTATCTGCATAAGAAAAAAATTAAATTAAAATCAACAAATATTACAAAAACTATAGAAAATAAAATATTTTTGAGACACAGGTGAATGCTCATCAACAGTAGCGGTGGATAGAATTCTAGGATATCGCTCCTTTTTCCTCATTCAGGACAAGTCACTGCTGAATGATTACTGGGAAAAAGATACTGGGCTACAAGCCACTTAGCAAACTTCAAAACCATAATAGCCAGGATTCCTAGTGCTTGCTATTATGGTATTGGATGTGTTTCCTTGTCAAAGTTTTTAGACTAGATACAGTCTTTTTTTTTTTTTCTTATTCTGATATTTTATTTTTAAATTGAGGGTGAAAAGTTGGAAAGAAATAGTATCAGAGTTTGAGTCCAGGTTCCTCACTATTTTTAAATGGATAATGATAATAATAACAATAACTAGACAGTTCTAAGCAATAGTATGACAGATAAATTCACATCCAAATCATTTGTAAGAAAGAAAAGGGCTGAGAAGGAGGAATCTTTGAAGTAAATTAGACATTTTAGAACACCTTTTACTTTCAAGTTACAGTTTCAGGCCTTCATTTAAGATAAAAAGGAAGGGGTGCTCCAGTCATGGCAACCCACTGTTTTGGAGTTACTTAAACTGGAACTCCTGAGAGAAGTGAAAAGAGACAACTTAAGAAGGAAATTGGAACACAGGATGCTGAATCTAGGAATTCGGTCCATTGCCCCAAAAGGACTTTGCTTCCAGACTGATATTGTCAAGAAATTCACAGACCCTCCATAGACAGCAGTAGTGTTCATATTGAAACGTGAAAGAACATGTATGTGCATGGGTAGAGTCACAACATATGCAGAAAAAGCAATTTTCCTTATTTTCTTCTCTGCTGGAAAGGGGACTAAATCGAGAGTAAGAGAAAAATATCAAGGTGAATTGTTTTAATTTAAAACTAGGATCACATGGTTCTGTAAGTGTAAGAATAAACCCAGATTCGACATGAGGGAGAAAAGGAAATGGAATTTTACACACACACACACACATACACACACATACCCATAGAACTTGATCCTGCTTATTTCCATCCATGAACACATCCACCTATCTGTGAGGCAAATATATAAGGCAAGAGAAATGAAATAAGAGACTGATGAGCAAAAGGAGCAGTTGTCATGAGAGAAGCAGTTGCATGCTGTTCTCTACTGTCTTCTTTCAGTTCAGTTCAGTCGCTCAGTCGTGTCCGACTCTTTGCGACCCCATGAATCACAGCACGCCAGGCCTCCCCGTCCATCACCAACTCCCGGAGTTCACTCAGACTCACATCCATTGAGTCAGTGATGCCATCCAGCCATCTCATCCTCTGTTGTCCCCTTCTCCTCCTGCCCCCAATCTCTCCCAGCATCAGAGTCTTTTTCAATGAGTCAACTCTTCGCATGAGGTGGCCAAAGTACTGGAGTTTCAGCTTTATTCCTTCCAAAGAACACCTGGGACTGATCTCCTTCAGGATGGACTGGTTGGATCTCCTTGCAGTCCAAGGGACTCTCAAGAGTATTCTCTAACACTACAGTTCAAAAGCATCAATTCTTCTGCACTCAGCTTTCTTCACAGTCCAACTCTCACATCCATACATGACCACTGGAAAAACCATAGCCTTGACTAGATGGACCTTTGTAGGCAATATAATGTCTCTGCTTTTGAATATGCTACATGGGTTGGTCATAACTTTTTCTTCCAAGGAGTAAGCGTCTTCTAATTTCATGGCTGCAATCACCATCTGCAGTGATTTTGGAGCCTAAAAAATAAAGTCTGACACTGTTTCCACTGTTTCCCATCTATTTACTTTATATTTATTCCGAACTTTACTCTGAATACTGAGAGATTCAAAACCTGTAAGTCCAGGAAACATGACCTGGTGACTCTGAGTTTTCTGCCTGAAAACGTCTAGTTTATATCTTAATACCCTACAGGGCTCTTTTGTACAAAACACTCCCCTTTCCATTTCAGCTGCACACTAGCATGGCCTTGGCTGCTTTTCTGGGAACTTCTAGAAAACAAATTCTTTGAATAATGAGTAAAGTTATTTTTTAAAATCAGCTTTATCAAGGTATAATACATACTATATAGTAAAAAGCAATTATTTGGGAAGTACAATTCAACATTTTGATGATTGCATATGGTGATGTATCCACCACTATATTCATGTTGTAAAGCAATTCCTTTACCCTCAAGAGTTTCCTCACACCCAGGGAATGTCCTCTCCCTAGTCCTGGCCCTAGGAACCCCTGATCTTTCTGTTGCCATAGTTTTAGCTCTGTAGAATTTTATAAAGATGTAACCAAACAGTAAGAAAACTTTTAGGCTAGTTTCTTTCATTAGCAAACTGCTTTTGAGATTCATCCACGTTTGTTGCATGAATTGCTTGTTATTTCTGAGCAGTGATGAGTATGCTGCAATCTGTTTATCAAAAAAACAAGTCAATGGGAATTTGCGTTGTTTTCAGTTTTTGGCTATTATGGATAAAGATGCTGTGAACATGTACAGTTTCATGTAGACATATATATTTTTAATGAGATATGATTTTATTACTAACATTTTATCCTTCTTTCTTTTGTAAATTCAGTGTTCTCATTCATTATATGGTCTCATGGTTATGTGTATGTGAAGCAAGGAGAGAAATCTCTCTTTTTCAAGCCATGCCATGGTGTGTATGGGATCTTAAGTTTCCCAACCAGGAATCAAGCCTGCGCCCTCTGCAGTGGAAGCTCAGAGTCTTAACCACTGAAACACCAGGGAAGTCCCTATGTGTATGTGAAAGTGTTAGTCATTCAGTTATGTCAGATTCTCTATGACCCCATGGACTGTAACAGGCCACTAGGCTCCTCTGTCCTTGGGATTCTCCAGGCAAGAATAGTGGAGTGGGTTGCCATTCTCTTCTCCAGGGGATCTTCCAGACCCAGGGACTGAGCCCAGCTTTCCCGCATCGCTGGCAGATTCTTTACTGTCTGAGCCATCAGGAAGTCCCTATGTGTATGTGAAAGTGAAAGTGAAAGTCACTCAGTCATGTCCGACTCTTTGCAACCCCATGGACTACACAGTCCATGGAATTTTCCAGGCCAGAATACTGGAGTGGGTAGCCTTTTCCTTCTCCAGGGGATCTTCCCAAGCCAGGGATCAAACCCAGGTCTCCCACATTGCAGGTGGATTTTTACCAGCTGAGCCACAAGGGATGCCCATGGATACTGGAGTGGGTATCCTTGTAGTAGCAGTAGTAGAGGTAGACCCGGAATCAAACTAGTAGTAGACCCAGAAATCTAACTGAGGTCTCCTGCATTGCAGGCGGATATGTATGTGAGTGCTATCAATTTTTCATGTTTACCTTTTATCTTGCTGTCTTAGTGAATTCTTTTAGTGAGATATTTTATCATTAATTCAGTAAGATTTTTCAGGTATACTTTTATGTCTTCTGCAAGAGGGATCATTTTATTTCTTCTTTTCAGTCATTGGGCTATGATTACTTTGCCGAGTCCAATTACATTAGCTGGTGCTTCAAAACTGATGTGAAATGGCCATGGACATGGCGAAAGATGCTGGCCTTAAGAGTGAGATGTCAGTCCTTCATAATTTTAAGGAGATAGTCACCTATTTGTATTTTCTCAAGAATTTTAATTAGGAAAGAATGTTAAATTGTGTCAAAGAATTTTTAGCATCTCTACAAAATATCATTTGGATTTTTTTCTTAGGTTTATTAATATAGTGTCTAACATTTAATCTCCTTTGAATTCCTGGCATAAATCCCATTTGATTATAGCATGTTAATTTCAGCATTTTCTGAATATTTCTTAACATGATTTTAGAGTATGTTCACTAAAATTTAAGATTTTCACACTAATGTTCATAAATCATGCTGATTTGATCTATATTTTTCTTTTTTTTTTTTTTAATCAGATACAGGATTTGTTATACTTGCTTCATAAAAAAGAATTTGAAGGTTTTCATTGATTTTATATGCTCCCAAACAATATGTGTGCCATATAAAACATACATTGTAATTGTGATGAATTCAATTATTTTTAACTCTAATGAGGTTATTTCACTATAAATTTTTACTGTGGACCCCCAGGTATACCCACACTATCCATTGCTGTGCTAAAGAGAATTTTTTTTTTTTAGTATAATGACCAAAGTAAGGGCTTTGGCTAACTAGTGTCTAGTATTATCTTTACTTTTAGAGATGTGAATATTAGAGATACAGGTGCCACTCAAAAGATTGCCTTTCTTCCCACATAACCTGAGATCTGACCTGTAGTTTCTTGACACTATGGCTTCACAAAAACACATTTTGCATCTCACATGGTCCAGTGATGTGTGAGCTAATCTTGGATTGAATCTTAGGCTCCCGAGTCCTTCACCATGGATTGAATAAAACACCATTCCGGAGGGCAGCTTTATAAACTGAAACACACATGTAATGTTAGTTATGGTTAAAGCTTGTGTAAATGAAACAGAGCACTGGTTTCTCTCGCTTTGAGTAAATCACTAACCTCTCTAAACTGGTCAAATAGGAATAGCAGGGCTCTTTTGTGATATAACACAAGTAAAGCCCCAGCACAGTGTCAGTAGAAATATTATCTGTCACTGTTGCTGTCACCTTGATTTCTCATTCCTGGTTAGCTGCTGGTGGGATCCCCTGGCCGAGTTACTAAGGACACTGACAAGCATTCTGAGCTCTCAGCCAGTGTCGTTTCCCCAGCTCACCTTTCAGAGACCAGATTCTGGCAGAATGAGCACTTAAATTGGTGAGCAGATATATGTAAAGAAAAAAAAGTCTGGCAGTGCTCAAATAACTCATTTTTGGGTACAGGCTGTAATGAAGATGCATTCTTCAGAGCTTGGAAATAAACTCTGAGCTTTTTCTTTGTGCCTCCCCTTGGGTTGAAATGAATCCACCATCTCTGCCTGTCCTTACAGGAACACACACACACATACACACCTCCCAGGGCAGAAGCGCTTTCTATCCTCTTTCTCCACTTGAGGTGCAGCTTCTGCATCCATTCTGGGCTCCTAGGTCATACAGCTGGGAGATGACCGGGGCTTGAAGCCCAAGGAAATCAAATATACAGAAAAAAAAATGCAGTTATGGAAGGAAGTAAAGTTGTACAAATGGGCTTTTAAATCATGTGTCAACTCCTTAAGAGGCAGTGGGGGTGGAGGGAAAAGCCTGGGGCTTCACATGAAATAGAAAGAGAAATCCCCACCCCCAGCAAAGGCACACTCCCCCTGGTTCTAACTGGAAAGCAGAGCCCAAGATGCAGTCACTAATATATAAGTACAACCCAAATGTGGGCATCTTCCCTTCATTATAAACCAGCTAAATACAGCAATAAATACAGCTGGTTTGAGACTATGCAAGAGAGGACTTTTTTCCAGCTACAGAAATATTTACTTTAAAAGTAGCACTTCATAAAAAATTTTTAAAAAGAAGGAAAAAACACTGGAAGTGATTCAGGTTAATAGCTCCAAGGCATATTGTTTCCAGTGGGTGCTATGGCTATCTGTACCTTCATCTCACTTATTAAGTGGTTTCAAGTAACTTCAAGTTTTGGGAAAAACCCAAATGGTCACCTTTCGATTTGCAGTCCTCAGGCTGTGACTGGTTTAGTCTCCAGATTCTGATGACGTGCTGCCTGGTTGCCTAGAAGCTGAGCCCAAACTTCCAGGTCCCCCTGCAGTACTCAGTGATCTACGCACAGACTAGTTCATATCTATTTTTTGAAAAACAAAAAAAATCAACTTTATATGAAAAACAGAGCGTTTGTAGGGCATATTGATGACATTTGGTTTATTTCATTTTATTGTACTCAACGCTAATCAGAGGTAGTATCCCAAGTGATTCCAAATCTTTGACTGTGTCCATGGTGGAGCCTTTCCATGCACACCCCAGACAGCCTTCAAACTCCAGCTCCTAGCCCTCCAAGTTCTCCCTGAAGACTTCTTGGGCTTTTCATTACATATGAGAGAATCATCCCACATAGCATGGAAGGGTTCCTTGGTGGTTACAAGTTAGTTGCTTCTATGGAACTGGATTCTGAGTACCTTGAAGGTACAAATCTCATTGCTCCCCTGTTCCCTCTTCCTGCCTACTATCCTCTGCCCATTAGGACATAGATTATACACCTAGTGTCTAATAAAAATAGTGTGATGTACACAGTATATAACACATGCAACATATATTGCACATAACTCATAATACCTGTAGGGTATGATGCATCAAACTTGTAACGTACATGGTGTCTAACGCATCCAATGTATGATACCTTGAGAATATAATACACCTAGCAGTGTATAATGTGATTTCCCTGTGGTTGTACAGACTCTGATAAAGGCATTACCACCAAGCTTTTCCATCTTTCTCTGACAATTAGTAGATTCTGACAATTTGTAGAAACAGTGACAGATTTATTTTGGGGGCTCCAAAATCACTGCAGCCATGAAATTAAAAGATGCTTGATCCTTGGAAGAAAAGTTATAACCAATCTAGACAGCTTATTAAAAAGCAGAGACATTACTTTGCCAACAAAGTCTGTCTAGTCAAAGCTATGATTTTTCCAGTAGTCGTGTATGGATGTGAGAGTTGGAATATAAAGAAAGCTGAGCACCAAAGAATTGATGCTTTTGAACTGTGATGTTTGAGAAGACTCCTGAGAGTCCTTTGGACAGCAAGGAGATCCAACCAGTCCATCCTAAAAGAAATCAGTACTGAATATTCATTGGAAGGACTGATGCTGAAGCTAAAACTCCAATACTTTGGCCACCTGATATGAAGAGCTGACTCATTTGAAAAGAGCCTGATGCTGGGAAAGATTGAAGGCAGGAGGAGAAGCAGGCAACAGAGGATGAGATGGGTGGGTGGCATCACCAGCTCAATGGACATGCTACTGCTGCTGCTAAGTCGCTTCAGTCATGTCCGACTCTGTGTGACCCCATATATAGCAGCCCACCAGGCTCCCCCATTCCTGGGATTCTCCAGGCAAGAACACTGGAATGGGTTGCCATTTCCTTCTCCAATGCATGAAAGTGGAAAGTGAAAGTGAAGTCGCTCAGTCGTGTCCGACTCTTTGCAACGCCATGGACTGCAGCCTACGAGGCTCCTCCGTCCATGGGATTTTCCAGGCAAGAGTACTGGAGTTTGAGTAAACTCTGGGAGTTGGTGATGGACAGGAAGGCCTGTCATGCTGCAGTCCATGGGGTCGCAAAGAGCTGGAGACGACTGAGAGACTGATCTGAACGTGTAGATTCCATGTCAAGGTCTTTTACCATCTATTTTTAACCATATGCCACCTGCACCAGTAACTCGCCTTCCTTTCACTCTTTTAGGATCAATTATTTAGGACAGGGGTCCCCAAGCCTCTGGAATCTGATGCCTGATGATCTTAGGTGGAGCTGATGTAACAATAACAGAAATTAAGTGCACAGTAAAGGTAACACACTTGAATTATCCCAAAACTATTCCCCTACCCCCTGCCCCCATCTGTGGAAAAACTGTTTTCCACAAAGCTGGTCCCTGGCGCCAAAAATGTTGGGGACCTCTGCTTTGGAGTACCTTGAATAACCAGAAGAAAACCGTGAGCACAGTTTAGAACAGTTTGCAACTTCACTTGGCCAGGCAGCACGGTTTGGTCAATCAGTGCGGTTTCTTTCCCATTATTAATACTTAGCACAAGCAAGGGCTTCCGATTTCCTCCCGAGTCACCCAGCCTGGAGAGGAGGTCTGAGCCCTTGAAGTGTGGCTTCCACCTCGACTGGCCACCCACAGCCTGACTCGTTGGGACACACACAGGGGCGAGGGGGCTGTTTGTCTGCGAAACTGTTTTATAAAAGCTCCCCCTGCCCTTTATCCCTCCCTGGCTGCCAGCAGTGAGGTCTCGCATCTCCACTTGGCAGCCACGACCTGTGAGGTCATCTTTTCACCGCGCTGTTTCCTTCAGCATTTAGACGCTCTGGCTGGGACTCAGTGTTTACAAACCCATCAACCTGGGAGGAGCTTGGTGTCGAAGAACATGAACATGCCCTTGCTGGCACCAAGAGAAGTGAGGACATGTTCTTGGGGGCAGGAGGGGGAGCGAGGAGCCAACAGCACGCAGGCTGAGGATACCTGTCTGTGAGGCGCTCTCTTCAGCTCTTGGCAGGACATCAAGTCCTGAAAGGAGGTGAATGACTCGTCACGTCCAGTCTAGTCCATGCTGTTGCTTGGAAAAGAAAAAGAGCTGCGTGCTCAGGGTGAGCACCGACCCCAAGCAGCCAGTCCATGTGCTTAAGTCACACAGGATGACATCCATGCAGAAGGAAGGCCATCTCGGGAGGTGTTACCCTGGGGAAGCCCCCTTCCCAAACACACACTGTGAGTTGATCTCGCTCACGGAGCTAGTGGCAAAGAATCTGCCTGCCAATGCAGGTGACACAAGAGACGTGGGTTCGACCCCTGGGTCTGGAAGATCTGCTGGAGAGGGCGATGGCAAGCTGCTCCAGTATTCTTGCCTGGGAAATCCCATGGACAGAGGAGCCTGGTGAGCTACAGTCCAAGGGAGCATGAAGAGTAAGACATGACATAGCACACACACACGAGAGTGAGAACAAGCGACAGGAAGTGCCTTCTTACGTGGAGGTGAGGAAACAGGGGCAGGATAGGTATAAGCAATTGAATGGCATCCTTCAGACACCAGACGATGGTCTCCAGCAAAATGTGATTACAGTTTCTAAGCCCAGTGAGAGCACAGATTTCATTCCCACCGTGCCTCAAGGGTACACACCACAAGACACAACTCTCCATTTTGTCTGTAGCTATAAGGGTGTTTTTCCTGAAGGCTCACTGACCCGTGGAGGAGGGGATACTTAAAGCTCTATCAGCTTAAAACCCAGTCGCTTTACGTCATTTAAACAGTCTCTGATGAACACTCAGGTCACACGTCAGGCTCTCAAATGCCTCTGTTCCTTGGAGGTGAGATCTTCAGAGATAATATCTGAGCAACTGATGCTGTCTTAGGGCTGAGGTGAGCCTGTGGCACCTCCAGCCTCTCCGTTTCCTAGAGAACCCAGTTGTTACCCTGCTGCATGGATGCACAAGTGTGAGTCTGGGCTTACTCCCAGGGGACTCTTTCCAGGCCCTTACCTTGCCACAAAAGAACCAAGATGGGGCACCAGCAAACTAAACTTTAAGACCTCCTGTTGCCAGACCTTGCAGTATGGCCAAACAGACCTTGATGGGGCTGCACCCAGGCTAGGATAAAACTGCCTTCTCTCCAGGTGCCCACAGGGAGCAAACTAAGTGTCCTTTCTTGCCCTCAGTTCCTCCCTCTCTCTCTCTCTCTCTCTCTCTCTCTCTCTCTCTCTCTCTCTCTCTCTCTCTCTCCCCCCTCCTCCTTTTCTGGGCTTCACAAATATCCACATCCTGGAATATAAGCTTAAACTCCAAAGAAAGTTAGAACAACCCTGAGTGATAGTGTGATCATCTAGTCTGGCACTATTCTGACATAATTTAGAGACACTTTATCAAAATATGGGCTTCCCTGATAGCTCAGTTGGTAAAGAATCCGGTTCAGTTCCTGAGTTTGGAAGATCCCCTGGAGAAGGGATAGGCTACCCACTCCAGTATACTTGGGCTTCCCTTGTGGCTCAGCTAGTAAAGAAGCTGCCTGCAATGTGCAAGACTAGGTTTGATCCCCGAGTTGAGAAGATCCCCTGAAGAAGGGAACGGCTATCCACTCCAGTTTTCTGACCTGGAGAATTGCATGGACTGTATAGTCTATGGGGTCATAAAGAGTTGGACTTTTGAGTGACCTTCACATACATATCAAAATATAGTAATTATTATAATCTAACTTGAGAGTACAGTATGCCAAATAGATGAAAGCAGAGCTTCACAGATACTATTCTGTGCAAGTTACTGATTTTTTCCAAACCCATCATCTTCTGGAGAAGTTGGGGTCTCATGCATGGAAGGAAGTTGCCATGGAAGTTGCAAATGGCATGGCCTAGATTCAAAATCTGTCTCTGAACTTTCCACTACATTGTGCAACTAATTTTCCCCCAAATCTTCACTTGATCACAAAGACCATATGCTGCTAATACTCAGCTGCACACCAACCTTCTAATTCCTCCAGTCAATGACTCTCATATGTGAGAAACAATCATCATCAAAAACAGTCTCACAGTCATGCTTAACTGCAAAAGAAGTGAAAAATTCTAACATGTTTCAATCTGATTAATCTTGACTTAATGACTTTCTTATGTCTAGCCTTAATGAGACATCCCAATAAATCTTCTTGAAGCATACAGTCATGCTAAAGTCACAGAGACACATCAGACATGACCTACTCAACACTTCAGCTGTTTAGCTACAGTCTATTCTGATTAATACACTACTGAGGAATGAATGAATAAACCTCAGGATGTTAGTGGACTGTTTTACACACTTGCTAAAGTAAAGCTTATTTGAAGTTTATAGTGCACAGGGACAAATAAATGACTTTATCCCATTATCAGAATGCCCTGCAAAAAGCACAGAGGAAGAAACAAATTTCAAGGAGACACTAAAGATAAAGATGCCAGGCACTTTCATCCCCCTATCAAGGCAGCTGGCATTTGAATCTTCAAAACCTAAGTGATCACAGGCTGGGAGCCATGTGAATCAATGAACCATTTACTGCATGGCTGATGACTTGTAAACACACCTTGTTGCTACATGGGTTCAGGCAATTACTGGGCAATTATACCTGCAAAGTACCTAGTAATTAAAAGATGGAGTCTCATGTGGGTTGCCATTTGAGAAGCAGTGGCTGCTTTCTCACTTCGCTGGCCTGATCACATCCTCCTGAGAAGATACTTGGGAGCCAACAGATAGGTGATCCATTTATAGAAGAGCTGAATCTCAGAGGGAAGATGGCTCTAATCCTGAGATGGTCCAAAGCAGTACTTCCTGGATTAAGAGAAAAGCCATAAATGACTAAGGAACCATATCTGCAGATGCCGACATCCAGGGCACATGTGTAGAGTGAATATTTATTAAGCAATTATCTACAAAAGTCTGGGCACATGAGAAAACTCATACCCACCAAGCAACCCTTATGAAATATCTATCTGGACACTGTGCTGAGAGCTTTACATCTACTTTCTCCTTTAATCTTCCCAACCAGCCTTGGAGGTGGAGATGTTATTATCTGTATTTTCCAGACAAGTTTCCTGAACTCAGAAAGGCTACACAACAACGTCATATCCCCTCTGCTAGTGAATGGTCAAGTTGGGATGTTAACCCACATATTCTAACTGCAGGAACTGTGTTTATCTTTGTTTCTCTTCCTGGTATAAAGGAAAATGAGGAGAATTTAAAGATGAAATTCTTGTCTTTCAGATTACTGAGAGTGAAATGACTCTAAACCAAAATTTTCTCACACAGACCAAAGGGCTATAATGTGCATTAAAAACAATGTACCAAGACTTTTCAGGTGGCTCAGTAGTAAAGAACCTGCCTGTCAATGCAGGACATGCGGATTCAATCCCTGGATCAGGAAGATCCCCTTAAGGAGGAAATGACAACCTACTCCAGTATTCTTGCCGGGAAATCCCATGGACAGAGGAGCCTCATGGGCTACTGTCCATGGGGTTGCAAAAGTGTTGGATACAACTTGTCATTAAACAACAACCAAGAATAGAGAACATTTAAGGTATATGGTCCATACAGACACAGGTAACTTTCTAGATGTTCTAAACACTTGTGAATTTTGAGCCAGATTCTTTAAAAAAATGACTATTTTAACCTCATCTACCACAAGTTTGTAATTAGATTTCTCAAGTTCCATAAGCCTGCCTCTGTGACTTTTGGACTGAGTGTGGAAACATGTTTTTCTTACCCTTGAAAAATATGATGTGCTAGAAATCTCTGGCAGGTGTGATCATGCTTTGGCTGAAAACCACCTGGTGAACAAAAACCCTACTTTGAGAACTGATTTTAGGTGTTTGATAACTAGATTCCTAATATTTTCTTCCTTATCATTTCAGAGAATATTGCAAATCTGAGAAACAGTGTTACTAACAGTTATCAAGTTCTGCATAAAGTTGTTAGTATGGAGACATGGAGACCAGGCATACATGGTGGACATTTGGAGCAACTTTAAAATTGAAATATGAACCCATTTTTGGCCCTAGGAAGGAATGATTGCTAAGAATAGGAATTCCAGTTTCTACTACTGTGAAGGATTCCAGAGGTTGGTCAAGGTCAGGTACTAGAGTGGGCGACTGGAGTAGAGAAAAAGGAGGGATCTGGATAAAAATTGGTTTTGTCTGTTACCAGCAGGTTGGATTTATCACTCTATATGTTACTATTGTCACTTGTAAAACTGGAATAATACAATGTATTTGTATTTGAAGTGTATGCAAAAGTACTTAGAAATTTTGTATTCATAAGGTATTTTTTTTTTTATTATGGGTTCAGTTCAGTGCAGTTCAGTCGTTCAGTTGTATATGATGCTTTGCAACTCCATGAATCGCAGCACGCCAGGCCTCCCTGTCCATCACAAACTCCCGGAGTTCACTCAGACTCACGTCCATCAAGTCGGTGATGCCATCCAGCCATCTCATCCTCTGCTAACCCCTTCTCCTCCTGCCCTCAATCCCTCCCAGCATCAGAGTCTTTTCCAATGAGTCAACTCTTCACATGAGGTGGCCAGTGTACTGGAGTTTCAGCTTTAGCATCATTCCTTCCGAAGAACACCCAGGGCTGATCTCCTTCAGAATGGACTGGTTGGATCTCCTTGCAGTCCAAGGGACTCTCAAGAGTCTTCTCCAACACCACAGTTCAAAGGCATTAATTCTTTGGCACTCAGCTTTCTTCACAGTCCAACTCTCACATCCATACATGACTACTGGAAAAACCATAGCCTTGACTAGACGGACCTTCATTGGCAAAGTAATGTCTCTGCTTTTGAATATGCTATCTAGGTTGGTCATAACTTTCCTTCCAAGGAGTAAGCATCTTTTAATTTCATGGCTGAAATCACGATCTGCAGTGATTTGGGAGCCCCCAAAAATAAAGTCTGACACTGTTTCCATTGTTTCCCCATCTATTTCCCATAAAGAGATGGCACCAGATGCCATGATCTTCATTTTCTGAAAGTTGAGCTTTAAGCCAACTTTTTCACTCTCCACTTTCGCTTTCATCAAGAGGCTTTTTAATTCCTCTTCACTTTCTGCCATAAGGGTGGTGTCAGCTGCATATCTGAGGTTATTGATATTTCTCCCAGCAATCTTGATTCCAGCTTGTGCTTCTTCCAGCACAGCGTTTCTCATGATGTACTCTGCATATAAGTTAAATAAGCAGGGTGACAATATACAGCCTTGACATACTCCTTTTCCTATTTGGAACCAGTCTATTCTTCCATGTCTTCAAAATTCCAGGTCACTGAAATTCATGTATTCTTATAGAAATTCAAGTATGTTCTCACTTATTTATAATTACTAATAACTGTTATTCAAGTATACCATATTTTTTAAAATAATGGATCAGTTTTTATAGTAAAAATATTTTTAAATTTCTATTAAATTTTTGAAGTAATTATCACTGCTGTATGAAATAGCAGTTTTTCCCAACTAAAAGACCCAACATAATGGACCTGACAGTACCCCTGACAGTCTAAATCGTAGCAGTGAAAAATCTTAAATTTTTCTTTTCTGATAATGATGGCATTATCACTGAGTTGGTTATGTGTCACTGGTTCACACTATTGGCAATACACTTATAAAGTATCCTAATTAGACTGCTCTTTGCCTCTCTTGAAACAGAATGAGAAAAAAATGAGACTGTATCCAGTGTTAATGATCCTAGGCTGTCACAACAAAGTAACTAGACAAGCCCAGTGTTCTGATATCTTCAAGGGTAATGATGATGTTAACAGTACTTCTAAAAACTTGTTTTTATTGAAGTATAGCTGATTTACAATGTACATGATTTACAATGATTTGCAATTTACATGTATAGCAAAATGATTCAGTTTTATATATATATATATTCACTTAGTATGATAATCCTGAGGTCCACCCATGCTGGTATTATTTCATTCCTTTTTACGGCTGAGAGATAGTCCATTTGTGTGTGTGTGTATATACACATATGTATGTATGTATGTATGTATGTATCAGCTCAGTCGCTCAGCCGTGTCCTACTCTTTGTGACCCCATGGACTGCAGCACGCCTGGCTTCCCTGTCTAACACCAACTCCTGAAGCTTGCTCAAACTCATGTCCATTGAGTCAGTGATCAGCTTGACTTCCCTCTCCCTTCTTTTCTGATTCCATCCTCCATACCTGCTCATCTGTGAATCACATTCAACCTTAATTAACCACAACCTAATAAATGCATCAGCAGCAGCCAGACAGTGAGGGCAGTAACTTGGCCTCCAACATGAGGTACAGCTCTCCAGGATGGGGCTCCAGAGAGAAGATTAGATTCCAGACTTCCTACCTACATATTCTTACAGAAGTTCAAGATTGGGAAGGAACATGTAGACTCTGCAGGACGGAGAGCCAGCAGACCTGGGAGTTTGCCCAAACAGTTACTACACTTCGCTGCCTTAGGAAGTGCAGCAAAGACCTACCGGGATAAAAGAGTAAATAATTGAAGGAAAAGTTACCCACAGCCAATGAAGACACCTGGGGGTATGATGTTGGGGAAGTTACTGAATCCAGGGTTAATAGCAATTTTCTTCAAATTGGACTTTGGGGAATTTTAAGCAGAATAATTGGACAATTTGCTGTTACTATTGGAAAAGACTCTGATGCTGGGAAAGACTGAGGGCAGGAGGAGAAGAGGGTGACAGAAAATGGGATGGTTGGATGGCATCACCAACTCAATGGACATGAGTTTGTGCAAACTCCAAAAGACAGTGAAGGACAGGGAAGCCTAAAGTGCTAAAGTTCGTGGGTTCATATAGAGTCAGACATAACTTAGCAACTGAACAGCATCATTTCTTATTGTCGTCATCACCAGTTTATTTTTATAGCATAGCTCACGTTAAGAGCAGAACTGAAAATCCAGCAGAGGATACTGAGAGAGGAAGACCTGGTAAAATCAAGTACCCATAGACCTTGACCGAGGAGCTTCATGACTCTGAGGACCCACTTCCTTGCACCTGGAGGAGGAACACTCCAAGCCCAGGGGATCCAGCATCTGTGGGAGGAGCTCTGGGTGCTCATGTCTTTATGGGTAAAAAGAAAGGAAGGGCCAACCTTGTCTTGTGAACAGCTTTGGCTTGTGCACAAAAAATGTCCCACCTGTAACAGAGACAATCCCACAGAGAATTCCTTACTAAGTTCAAGTCTAAGATAATCTCTTAGAGCTGCTGCGCTGAGCTGCTGTGGTAAGAATCTACCTCGCTTTGTCTCCCCAGCCCATCCAGTGAAGTATGCAATAGACATACTGGTGAGATAACTGTTTTTTTCCTGCCTTATTCCATTCCTTCTGCTACTTCTATAATCACTTGTTTCCAGTTTCTGAAACCCTTGCTTCCTTATGTCTTGTCTTCCTCTAGGAGGAGTAAGCAGTGGTGAAGGTAAACATCTCAGCGGTGACAACATTCACGGTTCTGAGTCTCCAGTTCACAGATGTACTGACCATCCAGTAGCTTCAAATTTTTATCCCATCTTGTGCCTGCCTGATTCCAGGTATCTCACAGTGTCTTGAAGATCTTTGCTTGGGTTCTTCTTCACCTGCAGAAGAAGATGTTGAGACAAAGAATAGAGTTCAAGTTGTTTGAGAGAAAATTGCAGGTAACACTAGTGGGGAGTTGGGATATGAAACAGAGAAGAGAAGCCAGCCAGCAAAGAGTTATGAAGTTATCACTTTGGGCAACTGAAGTTTAATCCTGCTGGAGAACTCGATGGAACACATGTTTCAGAGGGTATCACCAGAGGAGTGGGGGAGGTGGGGTATTGATACACTAAGTCCACCAGTGTGGGCCAAGAGCTCTTATGAGGGAGACATCAATTCCTTGGCCTTTCTGGCTTGCTGCAAACCAGCCTCTGGTGACCACAGACAGCTATGAGAATCAAGCAGAGAATCATACGCTTTGGAGGATGGAAGCTGATCCTGTATTCTGAAGTGGGAAGGGCAGGAGAGATAGGTAAGGGCACTGAAAGTTTCTGTCATGCCATGGAAAGTCCCTCCCTGCTGCTACCCAGGCTGATTTCTGCTCCACTGCCTGTCTGTGACAACCATGGGCATTGATGACTTGTTCTAGAATGTTCCTGTTATCAAATTATGGATGGCCTAGAAAAAGATAAACACAGAAGTAACCCAGTAGTGTTACTTCAGGTAAAAGTCTTCCCAACGTGTGGCCATCTGTCTCCAAGATATTGGGACTGGTTTACCAGGCTGAGTGGAATGAGTTACATTTACACATCAACCAGGGTCCCAAACAAAACCATGCCTGTCTGCTGAAATCCAAAACTAAGCTCCTGAACGGGGAAGGTATTAAATTGAGTTGTTGACTCACTTAGGGATTATTTGGAAGTAAGTTGCTATCTTTTTTTTTTTTCTTTCAAAGATCTAAACCTAATTTCACAAGCCTGGTCTCAAAGTCCCATAGCTATTCCCCACTGGAGACCATCAAACACTATGCTGGGTCACTGGAGGGAGGAATACTCTTTAGACCCCCACATGCCACACATTTTCACATTGCTTTGTATACACTTTCAGCATGTTGTTGGTTTCTGGAAGGTAGGTCTGCTTCTTATATATCTCTATACTTGCCGAGGACAATCTTAGACACTTGAGGATGGTCATTAAATATTAGTTAAGTTGATATGCTCAAAAAGTGGGAACATGAAAACCCAAAGTCCCACCCCAGATCCCTGTGGTTCAGGACAATAGCTGGTTCTCCTCTTTTATGCAGGACACAAAAGCCACCTCACGTGAGCTCTCCAAACATTGCTGTGTTTTTGAGGGGACAAGGTGGGGGAAGACAGCTTAGTTTTGAAAGTTCTGTTAATGATGTGGAAAGAGTAGATGTCCCCCAAATGTGCTCTAAAAGCACTTTAGCCTTCTATTTGTAGTGAGAGGGAGGTACCCTGAAACACATCAGCAGCTTCAACCATGTCACTTCCCTTTGTCCCTGAACTTCCAAGGAGAACTTGATGGACCAACTCCGTATGAGCATTTTTTACTGTTTCTGAAGAAGGGTGGATGCAACAGAAGCAATGAGCTGGTGCTCCAGGATCCATATTTGGCACATGGAGGTCATTACATCCACTTTTTAATGTTTCAGATGAGAATATGGACAGCAAACTCTCAAATTCATACAATAGTTGGTAGATAATCACAGGGAGGTTCTTGCCTTGGGAGATGCTTTAGGGTTTCAGACCTTCTCTTTAATGGAAGACACACAAAATATCTGTGTCCCTTAAATATAAACCTAATCTGTCTTTAATCACAGAATAGTCATTTCGTTGAACATATAACTCATGAAGACAGACCTGAGACTAAACACACACCCACATACACACCGAGAGCCTCTTTTCAATCTCCTTCTCAGCAGCTCGATTATAGCTCTGATGCCTTTCTGTCTTGGCTGTATTAGGAATATTTCAGAGATAGCAAATTGGGTGGTGTGTCTATAATTAGTTAAGTCCATTCTGATCTTTTTTAAATTGTTTAATTATTCTACTCAGGTATCTGGGAGAACATCTATCTGCGCCTACCACTGTAAAAAATGCTGAGATATATACCAAAATACCTCTAATGCAACATGGAGATGCTCTCTGTGTTCAAGGAATTTGATGATCTAACAGTCAACAGGATACCTAACATTCAGGAAGCAGCACCAGGCAAAAAGTGATCCAGTGCCCTGGGAACAGCCGTCAGAGTAAGAGGAGCTCAGAGGTAGGTGAGCTTCCTAGTGGCTAAAGAGAGTAGAAAAGAGGTCAGGGAAGGGGTAAAGACGCCAGCCCGGAGCCCCTGCCTCCTTTGTGATGTCACAGGCACAGAGATGGGAGGAGGGTGAGACTGAACCCTCAGGCACCTATTGCTCATATCTCTGGGTCAGAAGAAGTTAGAACTTATGGGTAAGACATGGGGTTGGAGAGGAGACATTGCTTGTCACAACTCTGTTCTCCAGGGAGACAAATCAGGCTCTGAGCATTGTAAGTTTAAAAAGTAGCACCATACTTCCTCATCACTCCCAGGCAGAAGATTGATTAACACAGAGCTTTAAAATAAGTCACTCAGTTCCTCAAAGGGTAATGGTAGGTAGCAGTTCTCAACATATAAGGCACTGGGTTTAGAAACTTCATGAAGATTTATAGAAAATGTAAAACACTACTACAACTATTAAATGAGAAAATCTAAAACTTGAGAATGAGTGGCAGGGGAGAATGGAGAAATGATAAATCTGCCAAGTGTCAGAGTCAGTCTCATATTGAAAGACAAATTAAAAGCATCTGTCTGCAAAAACCATGGTCACAGAGTGGACCTGACAAGTTCTTGGTTAAGACGGTAGAATATAAAAAGTTGAGAACCACCTCATTTGATGGGTTCTGTCTTTTTGCCAACTTCCCGTAGCCTGGAAAGGATTGCTTTTCTTAATAGACTAGATGCGTTGGTGAGAAATGTATATTTATAAATTAAACATAAAATAAAAATCAAATCATAAAATGTAAAAGCCATATGCGAACACCTGGAGAAAAAGTTTTAAAATATGCATTCTACTACAGTTATTTCCAATTATGCAGTCATTTCACTGATGGACAGAATTCTCATTTATTTCAAAGCATTGGCTACTTTATAGAAGCAACTTCCAATATAATGCATTTATTCATGTGTCTTGATCCTGCATGATTTTCATCCTGGCAATAGTTCTCCATTTTGAAACAGAAGTCAAAAGTGTTCATGTAGTCTTCTTTTGAAAAAATGTGCTCTTGCCTTTAGCAGGACAGCCGGGATTAAGCCAAATGGCAAAGAGTGATTGATCCATGTAAGGCGGGGTGGGGGATGGGGGCAGCAAGTTAACTGTCTCTTCTACCCCAGACTAGTTGTCTCTCAAGGCATCACCTCTCCACTTGACTCAGCTATTCTGTCCTTAAGAACACTTGACCAGCACAGAGTGGCTGATTCGTGGTCTAATCCATTAGGCCCTAAAGTTTAGAAACAGTGGCAGTAAGGCTGCCTTCTTCTTTTCCCATCAAATATTTATGTATGTATTTATATTTTATTTTTGGCTGCACTGAGTCTTCATTGCAGCAGGTGGGCTTAATTAACCTGCAGCATGAGGGATCTTAGTTCCCCCATCAGTGATCAAACCTAAATCCCCTGCATTGGAAGGTAGATTTTTAACCACTGGACCACCAGGGAAGTCCCTTGGGTTAAATACTTAAGTGACAAATTTAAGAGCAGAATGAGAGGATAGCTGAGGGGTACTTGCTACCTAGGTATCTCAAGAGAGATAGCTTCTTTTAGAATAAGGAAGAAATAACTATTGATTTAAATCACTTTGGAAACTTTGCAATGAAAACACCAGAGAAGGAAATGATGGATATACTCATCATATGGAATCATACAACTCACCTTAGCACTCAAGGGACCCACCTTTATAATAAATACACATGCACACACACATACTCATCCCCACATGGATGAGAAAATTAAGGATGAGTGATGTGAAGTGACTCATTCTAACACAAAACTAATTAGTAATGAAGCCAGAGCTACAACTCAGATCTCTTAATTTTTATTTATTTATTTATTTATTTATTTATTTTAAATTACAATACTGTATTTGTTTTGCCATACATTGACACGAATCAGCCATAGGTGAACACAATTTCCCAATGCCGAAGCCCCCTCCCACCTCCCACCCCACATCCTCTACTTGAATCATCTTTACCTCACTCTGCTTTTCCATGAGTTGGAATAAATCCATCCAAACTTCAAAGTGATTTCAACCACTTGAATTGAGACAGTCCAGCCCACTACCACATTCCCCTTCCATTGTCTGTTTCATTCAAATTGTCCTAAAACACAGTGAAGTGAAGTGAAAGTTCTCAGTTGTGTCCAGCTCTTTGCGACACCATGGACTACACAGTCCGTGGAAATCTCCAGGCCAGCATACTAGAGTGGGTAGCATTTCCCTTCGCCCAGGAATCTTCCCAACCCAGGAATCGAACCCAGGTCTCCCACAGGCAGATTTTTTTTTACCAACTGAGCTATGAGGGAAGCCCACAGCAACTTACAGCAATTCCTTATTTCTAACCAAAAGAGACCATGGAATTCTTGCACACTGGGTCATTCCACCCTTTCCCACATCTCTTTACTGGGATAGTTTTCCAGCCAAGGAAAACCACCTGCTGTTTCATTTTCTCCTCCACCCTCTGGACCTCTGTGCATTGTTTATATTCTCCCTGAGAACCCCAACACCCATCTTCCCTGTGAAAATTCCACCAGTCCTTTCAGACCAAATCACACCCCTGCCTCCTTTAGGAAGTTTTCCAGGAGACGCAGCTGTCTTCCATTGCTCTCTTCTGCTTTGCTTGTTTCTCTGCATCACTGTCTGCCACCTGCTCCTTTGTAAGGTCTTTGGGGAAAAATTCCTCTCTTACTCAGAGAATAATTCCAGAACTTTGAACAGTTCTAGACACATAGTAGGCACTCAGTTAAAACACAGTTTTTTTGCTTCATTGTTGAAAAAATAAATGTGTAGTTTAATTAACAACTTCATAATTTCACCCTCCTCCCTCACAGAATCAGTGCATTCACATAAAAATAACCCAAATATGGTGAATAGACAAAATAATTAGCCTATCATCTATCTTTTATTACAGACAAGTTTTGCATGTTGTCTGCATAACCCTAGTCTCTCAGGAAATCTCTTAGTAGCTAGAAATTTAAAGTCAATTTTAAAGTGAAAAGCAACACACATTGTCCTTGGAAGAAAAACATACAATCGTACTAAATTCCCTAGTTATACACAGGGTCACAGTTGTCACCATTCATTAATCTCAATGGTGCCATAGAAATGTCCTATTGCAGAACTTATGAAATGGTGTGAATACAGTGTCCACTTCTAAAACTGCTTACTAAACATTTAGCATCAATGTATGCATGCATGCATGCTCAGTCATGTCCCACTCTTTGCAACCTCATGGACTGTAGTCCGCCAGGCTCCTCTGTCCATGGAATTTTCTAGCCGAGAATGCCAGAGTGGGTTGCTGTTTCCTTCTCCAAGGGATCAATGTATAAGTATTGAATATTACCAAAGAAGATTGCTTGAAAGATAACAGCAGATATAGAAGGAGATTGTGAGGATTAGAACGGCGTGTACCACATGGCTTACTTAGTAAGTCCTGATGATGCTACCAAGTTCAGCAGTTAAATATCTGAGGAGGCAACATTATCCTCTTGATGCGTTCATTTTACAGCTAATAAATATATATGGTGAGTGACTCTCCCTTCCCAAATTGCACAGTAGTCAAAAGAGAAAGTACAAGTACCCCCTATTGATCAGGGACTGGTCCCTTATGTTGCACACAGTCAAGGAAAATAAAGTCCTTGTAGCCTGTCCCAGACTGATTCTGTCCTTCTTTCTCCATTTTTCTCTTTTGAACATCTTACTATGCTCACAATCCAGGTGCCTGGCCTTAGCATCACTCTTGTTTTTCACTAGGTGTTCTTACAGTGACCTTACAAAGCCTCAATATATCCTCTTTCAATATAGCACATGTAACTCCTCCTCCTGAAGGATATTGAATTTGAGATACTCTTCAAAGGAACCAAGACAAAATAAAAAGAAAACAAACCCCAGTGGCCCCACAAGATGAAGTGGTGATGAGGTATTGTCAGGTATCTGGAGTTTGTTTTACGTCGCTGGGAAAGATTGAAGGCAGAGGAGAAGGGGACACCAGGATGAGGTGGTTGGATGGCATCACCACCTCAATGGACATGAGTTTGAGCACGCTCTGGGAGTTGGTGATGGACAGGGAAGTCTGGTGTGCTGCAGTCCATGGGGTTGCAAAGAGTTGGATACGATTGAGCGACTGAACTGACTGAACTGATTGAACTGATGTTATGTGGCAGACTGTTTCATCCATCTTTCCAGAAGGGCATATTTTGAGCATGGAAACTGGGATTGAGAGCACTCCAATAGGGAGGGCTTGTGGGTGGAGGGCTCCACCAGTCTTATACCCACACAATAGGGGTGTAAGGAAGAAGTGAATGAAGACTTGGCTTGTCACTTCTGAAAGACTGCCATGGTCTGCATCATCCCTGGAGTTCTAGGTTTGTTCTGCCTCATCCAAATGAATGCTGTCTCCATGGACCTTGTAAAATCAAGGCTTTCATGCATGCATTCCTCCAAAGCTGGGCTGGCCAACTCTACTGCATTAAATCAATTGTAATCCAAGCTGATTCTTTTTTCAGATGACTTGTAGTTAGCATGCAGCAACATGGTATAAGACTTCCAAATAGGTCAATTAAATAGCTGGATTGTGAAGAAATCATTTCCCATGGGTCTCATTTTATTTTTGCCCTTGATGTACTAGAACAAATATATATCTTTTTCTTGTTAAAAAAAGTGACTCTCAGTAAAAAAAATATGAAATGATCTGATTAAAATATTGCTTTTGAATGCCGCATTTGGGGCTTATGGAAATTTTCTTTCAATCTTCTGTGACAGTCATTTTCTATCAGACTTTGAGTTGTAACACTCACCTTGTCACCCTGCCTTCTTCCTGCCTGGAGAATGCACACATCACAGGTTGTTATGACCTAAGTGTGTACATATGTAGCCCAAGGACTGAAAAATAAACAGCCTCAGTCCAGGGTTTAGCATCCTGAAATAGAAACAGTGCATGTGTGTCTGTGTTTGTGTGTACACCTCTAAATGTTCTGTGTCTCTCTCCAAAATACCTCAAAAGATCTTTATAACTACTTTCTTATTTAAATGCTAGTACATGCTGACAATTAAAATAAAACTCTTGCTTTCAGGATTATTAACACATTCTGATTTTAATCAACCATTTATTCTGTCTCTTCAACATTATACTTCAGAATGGTTACACAGAAAGAATAACAATGTATACACTTTTTTGTTTTGGCTTGGTTATTTGCCTATACTTGTTTATTCTTCTGGTTTTCCTTCATAATTGATATTTACTTTCTTTGAAATAAAATAGTCACCTCTCTGAAAGTCCAATTTAAAAAAAATTCTGAGTTTGTCTCAGATCTGAGTCCACTTGGGCTATGGTTGGTCATCGTCTTTGCTATGGACGAGGACCTCCCCAGTCCTTGTTGGAAGAAATGTGCATGTGGTTCTATGACTGATTAAAAGTACAAAAGGTAGAAAATAGAAAAAGTCCATGAACCTGAGTCCAACTGTGCCATGAATTTTTCTTGCCCCTTTGGTGAGTTTCTTGCTGCTGTCATCTTTCTTACCTGTGGAGTGGGGTGATTCCACTGCTGAATTTGATTGGGAAATTACTCTGAGATATGTAGACAAAGATACTAATGGAATTTTTGCTAGTCCAGTTTGCACCAGTTTTTTTTTTTTTCCTTTCGGAATCAGTTGAAAAAAGGTCTTTTATTTAGACTGTATTTTATGAAGTTTTAAAATGTTTATTTATTTGGCTGCACCGGGTCTTAGTTGCAGCATGCAGGATCTTACGTCTACATTGTGATATCCAGGATCTTTAGTTGCAGCATGAGAGATCTAGTTCTCTGGCAGGTATCAAACTCAGGCCCCCTGCATTGGAAGTGTGGAGTACTAGCCACTGGACCACTAGGGAAATCCCTTTAGTGAAGATTTCAATCACAGAGAACACTTAATTTTTTTCTTGTAAATGGTAGCTTTAGTGATATAGAATTCTATTATTTTCTGTTGACCAATAATGATACAATGGTATTAAATGAATCATAGTTACATAATCACAATAGTAAAAGATGAGAAAACATTTAAACTGTAAAGGACTCAAATCTGTGATTTACCAGATTCCTTAGAGTCTTCTTCTATTACTTCCATTCTTAGGAAGTTTTTACCTCTTGAGGTTTTAGATGATAGTGTTCTATTATCTTCTGTGGTTTTCTTCTTAATACTTAATTCATTTTTTTCCCCAGCTCTAATTTATTTTTTGTATGTCTGAAAAAAACACACACATGCTAATAGTTTTCATGCCCCTATAAATAGACTGTGGGTAAGCCTACATTTCTCCAATGGACTATGGCACCTCTTTTTACCACATATTGGATTCTCATATGTAAGAATCAATCTTCTGAGAGAATGTTACTTCTTTGTCCTTTCAAACCACATAGCAGCTTATGTTTTGTCTTTCTTATATGTCTCTAAAAATATGTGTATGCCCTCTGCAAGACTGACCTTTTCCAGGGTGTAGAAATTATATGTTTTTCATTTCTTTATCTTTACTTTAATATTTAGCTGTTAATTCACAATATGCTGTTTGATTTGGATTCTGACACTATATACCAGAAAGGATATTATATACACACAAAGATAGAGGAATAAAAAGGAAAATGCAGTAAAAATCTTTTAATTGAAAACAGGGTTTGATGCTGCTGGTCAGTACCCTTGACTGCTGGTCCACAGGACAGTCTGGAGGGCTGTAACTCTGGCTCCTGGAAAGCACTGCCCTTGCTAGGTGGTCCTGGATGGCGGCCTGTGGGAACCCTAAGCCCCGGTGCCCTTCCCACCCCTGGCCTGTCACACTTAGCTTTATCCTCAACCTGAGCTTTCCCATTTGTATCAGAAGGGCAGCTCCAATTAAGACACCAGGCAGAAAGTTAAAGAGGAAGCTCAAAGCAATGCTGATGCCCTCAAGGTCACACAATCACTCTTTCCCCACACACTGTCACTAGACTACAGATCATTCCAGAACAAGTCAAAAATTCATTTCGAGCAATCCAGGTGCACTGCCAAGCTGCCATCCAAACCTTAAGATGACAATCAGTTCTACCATTCCTTGTGCAGTCTCCATCAGCTGTTGGATCTTGTGCTAAGGTACTTTCCATTCCATAAACTTATATGCCTAGGTCATCTGTTATCTCAGGAGGGACATCTGTCGTTCTTTCTGGCGAGAGACACCTGAGCTGTTAATCTTGGCACCAAATTCCTTCAGCCTTTGTAAACTCTGGGATAAGATGATATCGCACAGCCCTGAATCCCCTTGTAAGAAGCCTGGTCAATGCCCCAAGTCCCCAAAAAGGATAATCTCTACCAGGGCAGCTCAAGTGTCATTTTAGTCTTTCTCAATTTCAGAAGGTATGACTGCAAATCAATGTCCTGCTCACTAGGGTCACTTACAATGAGCCTGGGACAAAGAAGTGTAGTCCTTTCTTGATCCCACTCCTCTGCCCTTGGCAGATGGAAGTTATTGAACTATCTTGAAAGTACTTACAAACCATACACTGGAGTTTGAGAAAAAGTGAAATGGTTCAGGAGAATTAATCTAGTAGGTAACTGTTTGAATCCAGACTCGTTCATGTTGAGACACGTGACAGGAACTAGTTATTTAGCCTCTCTGAGCCTTGGCCTCTGCATCTGTTAAATAGAACAACAGCCACCTCCTAGAAGAGCTGTGCATACAAGTCCTATGTGTTTGAGGGACCTGGCCCATAGTGAGCTCTCAGTTCAATGAAGTTATTATTAGGATTGGAGTAAGCAGGGTGACAGATTCTTGGATGGTATAGGCAGAGATCAGAGAGAATGAAGACAGAGTTCTTCCCTGAGTGTTCCCTGGGGCATGGCCAGAATGAGGACAAAGCAGCATATGGGCTGTTAGGTGACTCCAGAGGTGGCATCTTTGTGATATTAGGAAAGGTTAGTTCTGCAGTGGATGGTAGCAATCAGAATTTGTAGACACCAGCTATGCTGGAGAGCTGCGGCCTGGCCAGGTTATAGGGCTCTTACTGATCACACCCTGTTTGTTCAGTCCATCTCTCATGAATTCTTCATTCATGAGAATTCATGAATTCTCCAGGTGCAATGCTGGTAGTCAAGGCTGATCACAATGTAACAGTAAGAAGCAAGCATGTGTGGTCCCAGAAAGCTAGTGCCACCTGCCGTGGTGTTTCCCAGAGAAAAGAAAGGAGTGGCTCATGTTCGTACATATTGAGCCCTGGCTCTCCCCAGTAAAGGAACAGAGAACCATGTTTGGCTACTTGGCCTTCTCTTTATTAATAGAAACCCTGGTAATACCATCTGGGAGAAAAATAAAAACCCTGGCAGAAGTGGGGATGTATTTTCGGATGACACAATTTATATTTAGAGATGGGGATTATGCCCCTTGAGAGACACGAAAGAAGAGGAAGCGAGAGTGCAGCTAAGTATCTGGCCGCAGCAAATGTCATCTCCCAAAGTGGTCGTGCTCGGCGCAGGCGCACATTAGAAGCAGGGAAGGTGGAAGATTCAGAGCTTGCCCACCTGCCGAACTCCCCACTGCCCAGCATGCTGAGGAAATGGGAACCAAAGTCAGGGCTGGATCTTCCGGGGAGGGGTAAACCCAGCCTCAGGGCACATTTATGAACCAGAACACCTCTGCTCTCACCAAGGAGTGATGTGGGACAAAGTGAAATAATCTGATGAATGCCAAGGGCTTGAGACACAGCAAGCTTCACCTAATATGAGATACACCTTAGTGTTTTCCACAGAAGTATTCTTAAGGCTGACATCATCATTGAAAGCAGTACTGGAGGTCGATGTGTTAATTTAGCATACAATCATCACCTGTCTATGGAGGTGGTATGATCTGTTCTTGGATAATTTTTAAATTAAAATTTTATTGCTGCTTCTCTTAAAGTTGAGTAATCACCATAAAAACAACAATGCTCATCCACATTTTCTTCAGCTGCTTTCCATTTATTGTCTCATTTTTTTCTCATAATATCCATGTAAAGCTTGTTGAATAGCACCTGACATGCTAATATAAAATTATTAATATAATCATCATAGATATTTTAATCTAGAGAAATTGTATTAAAATATTTTTTAAATTATCCACCCAGAGAAAACCATTGTTAATATTTTAGTGAACCTGTTTCCATTATATTTCCATGCATATTTTAAGTAGCTGAGATATTCTACATAAAATGCTGTGCACAATTTTTTCAGCTAATATTACACCATAAGTCCCTGGTGGTTCAGATGGTAAAGAGTCTGCCTGCAATGCGGGAGACCTGAGTTCAGTTAGTGGGTTGGGAAGATCCCCTGGAGAAGGGAATGGCAACCCACTCCAGTATTCTTGCCTGGAGACTCCCATGGACAGAGGAGCCTGGCAGACCACTGTCTATGGGGTCACAAAGAATCAGAAAATAGTGAGGAACTAACCCTTTCAGTACTTTCAGGTATTTAGTATGCAAAGAGTTTTTAATGCCAAAATCTTTGCAAATGTAATTTTAAAGCAATATAGTAGTGCATTGAGGGATGGGCCATAACATTCATAATAAATTCTTGATGTTTTGAATTTATTGATTTCCAATATTTTCTGCTCTGCTGCTTCAATGAACATTTCTGTGGATAAATCATGGTCTTGGGAGAACACGAAGATCTTGCTTTTACAAACAAGAAAGCACAGACATCTGGTCACCTCATCCACAAATGTTCAGCCTGTGAAAAATGGAACAGTAATTACAGCACAACTTTTCTTTATGCCTGACTCTCCGTAAAGAGGCACAGGGAAAAACTATCAACCCGGCCAAGGGAATAAAACAATCAGATTTTTGGACTCAAGTTTGTATCTGCAGTCACATTCACGTACTTGTAGATTCTTACAACTAGATTAAAACTCAGAAGAGTGTTTGCAATCAGCAGATGCAAAACCGGCAAGCAAAAAAGAATCAACTCAAGAGTTTACTAAAATCAATCAACAAATCTAAGACACAGTTCGAAAATTTTTATTAAACAACAAAAGGAAGGAGGGAGGAAGGGTGAAAGGAAGGAAGGGGAGAAAGAAGAGAAGGAAAAGAAAGTGAGTGGCTCTTCTGCTTTGAAGCAGACTTGCTAGTATTGCTTTAACGTGATTTTGGCAGCTACCCTGTGGTAATTAGGGCTTCCCAGGTGGTGCTAGTGGTAAAGAACCTGCTTACCAATACAGGATAATTGCTGATTTTGTAGAGATGGCTATCAGCTTCTGTTTGTGCTTGGAATGGTCCATATCACAAGGTAATGTTAAGGGCAGACGGGCCAGTGCTGGGCCAGTATAGTGCTGGGCCTCTAGTGGTCCTACTGCAAGGAAGAGCCACCTGATGGATGGGATGCACAGCAATCTAAGCTCAAGTGTGACCATGTGCTCTGCAGCTCCTAACCCCAGATGAGGCTGACCACGTGCCAGGGACCCCTCTGGATGCCTATAGTAGCATCAATTTTGAGTCAGGCGTGCAGAAAAGGAGGTATTCTTTTAACCCTGGTGCAACTAGAACTAGGGTTTCCCAGGTGGCACAGTGGTAACGAATTTGCCTGCCAATGCAGCGGATGCAGGTTCAGTCCCTGGGTCAGGAAGATCCCCTGGAGGAGGAAATGGCAACCCACTCCAGTGTTCCTGCCTGGAAAAGCCCACGTGCAGAGGAGCCTGGTGGGGTCACAAAGAGTCAGGCACAACTGAGCAGCACAGCAGCAGCAAATAGAAATAAGATGTTAAAGGTTAGCTAGAGGCTATAATAAGTAGTTGCGAATGGTTGGAGTTGAGCTCATCAGTATCTTTTTCATGCCTTTAGGCACCACAAAGACAATTCCAAATGTGGCAATGGTGCAAAGATTAGTGCATCCACTGGAAATCTGCAGTCAACCAAAAGCACGTTGTTTGAAAGAGTTGTGTGAAGGTCAGCTTTATGCTCTGAAATCAGGTCACCTTTTAAGGATGACATCAGGATCTTCTGGGCTTATGTTCTCCTAATGACTTCCAGACTTAATGTGTTCCATGAGCACTCCAGAAGATGGAGCCTCCAGATGCAGCTGCCTGAAAAGCCCACCCGGGACTAACTCAACTCACCCAGCTAGATTTCTTTTCTTCTAAGATTGCAGTTGATCATGAAAGCAGGTCCGGTCTGCCTCTGAGTTTGTCCAGACAGCTGGCAGATGATTCAGGGAGTGGATCCAGCTTGTTCTCACTTCCCCCATTAGCTGGCCAGCTTGGTCTCTGAGATGGAGTGATTGCTGTGCCTTGGGGGGCCATGAAAGGAAGCAGATGCAATTCCCTCTTCCACAGTGAGGCTCTGCTGAGTGCTAAAAGCATTAAAAATGGAGATACCACCAGGCAAATCAGGATATGCTCCTTTTGCCTGGAAGTTCATTGCCATGGCTCTTGAGGTTAACCAATGCCAATGGCACCATTCCAGAGTAAGCAACTGAGCTGAACAGCTCAACAGGAAAAGTGGCTCTCCTTCATTCAGCTAACCAAGGAAATGGCCATGATTGCTACATCCTGAAGAGGAGCCTCTTTCCTTAGGTGACAGGGAAGGGGACAATGAGAGTCAGAGATGAAGGAGAAGGAAGAGATGGGTTTCACCAGAGGCCAAGGCTGAGCTGGAGCAGGATCATTGGGAAGCATGGTCACCGCTGTTCCACTCTGACCCACCCACCCTTTCCCTGAAAAGTGTTATGCCTAGTAGGCAATTACTCAGAATTTCTTTGAAAAATTCTTTCCCACTAGTTTAAAAGTTCCTATACTTTGGCCAACTGATGCAAAGAGCTGACACATTGGAAAAGATCCTAATTCTGAGAAAGGTTGAAGGAAGGAAGAGAAGAGGGTGGTAGAGGATGAGATGGTTGGAAGGCATCACTGACTCAATGGATATGAGTTTGAGCAAACTCTGGGAGATAATGAAGGATGGGGAAGCCTGGTGTGCTGCAGTTCATGGGGTTGCAAAGAGTCACATAATTTAGTGACTGAACAACAACAAGATTAAATAGCAGACTTTCACTTAAGATCAGTAGGTATAATAGGCTGGAGTCCTGAGTTCACTATTGTATTGACAGTGTGAGTTTTCTCATAATCTTCAAGAGACTGCCTGAAAAACCATCTATATGATCATGTCTCAGGCGTTGAGTATTGGCTGGGTGTTGAGGAGACTGACATTTTGTGTTCCTATGGCCTGGGCTTAATCCTACCATCCTTCACTTGAATTTAAGTGTTATCCAAACTTATTCATCCTCCTTTCTCCCTCTCTGTACCTCTCCCACATCTAACTTTATTTTGGAATATCACTCATAGCCCTCTCCCTGTTCGTTTTTATTCCATGACTTTTCTTTAGAATTCTGGTCTCCTTTTCCCCCAGTGCTAACAGGCTGTGGGTACAGAAGACTGCCAACCTACAGGGATGTTTACACTTTAAAAGCCCATCATCTTAGGTGAAATACATACTAAAACTACAAAAAGCAGATGAAGACAGATGGATGGATGAATAGGTAGATAGATGGATAGATAGCTATCCTTAGAGACAGAGATAGATAAATGATAGATTTGTTGTTGTTCAGTTTCTCAGTCATGTCTGATTCTTTGTGACCCCACGGACTGGAGCACGCCAGGCTTCCCTGTCCATCACCAGATCCCAGAGTTTTCTCAGATTCATGTCCATTGAGTCAGTGATGCCATCCAACCATCTCTTCCTGTGTCACCCCTCCTCCTCCTGCCTTCAGTCTTCCCAGCATCACAGTCTTTCCCAATGAGTAGTCTCTTCACATCAGGTGACCAAAGTATTGGAGCTTCAGCTTCAGCATCAGTTCTTCCAATGAATATTCAGGGTTGATTTCCTTTAGGATTGACTGGTTTGATATCCTTGCTGTATAAGAGACTCTCAAGAATCTTCACCAGCACCCACAGCTCAAAGGCATCAATTCTTCGGCACTCAGCATTTTTTATTGTCCAGCTCTCACATCCATGCATGACCACTGAGAAAACCACAGCTTTGACTAAACAGATCTTTTCGGACAAAGAAATGCCTCTGCTTTTTAATATGCTGTCTAGGCTTTTCATTGCTTTTGTATATCCATATGATAGATAGATATGGATACAAAGATAGTGGGATAGATAAATATAGAGGGACGTGTGTGTGCATGCTGAGTCATTTCAGTCATGTCTGACTCTTTGCAACCCTCTGGACTGTTCCCTGTCAGGTTCCTCTGTTCATGGGATTCTCCAGGCAAAATTACTGGAATAGGTTGCCATGCCCTCCTTCAGGGCATCTTCCCAACACAGGGATTGACTATTCATGTCTCTTAATATCTCCTGCATTGGCAAGGAGGTTCTTTACCACTAGCATCACCTGGGAAGCCTATAGTGGAATATATATGTTTATATCTATCTATCTATCATCTATCTAACATTTCCAGAATATAAAAATAAAAATTTACTGCAGCAACAAAATGCCACCCTTGACATCATGAAACATACTTGAGAGGCCCTAGTGATACATGCAAATATTTCACACCCATATAACAATATCTTTCCTGAGTTGACATTTTGTCTCTAGTGCTCATTCTCCAGCTGACCCAAGGCTCATCACTGTGAGTCAGGTCCTGATCAGCCACGCTGCAGGAATGTCAGTTAACTAGAGGCCCCTAGAAGGTTGGTCTCATCTTAGCTCAAGGAGGTACATCACTCTTGCTATGCTCAACTTAAAATCTGAAAATCATATGAGATATTCATAAGACAAGATGTCACTTAGACAAAAGAGGGCAAGTAAAAGTGAAAGTCGTTCAGTCATGTCCAACTCTTTGTAATCCCATAAACCATACAGTCCATGAAATTCTCCAGGCCAGAATACTGGAGTGGGTAGCCTTTCCCTTCTCCAGGGAAAAAAGACAAACTATGTAGCAAAAGCACCAATTAAAAGGCTTACTCTATAAGTTTCATGACTTCCAAGGTGGTGCAGTGGTAAAGAATCCACCTGCCAAAGCAAGAGACACAAGAGATGTTAATTCTATCCCTGGGTCAGGAAGATCCCCTGGAGAAGGAAATTGCAACCTGCTCCAATATTCTTGCCTGGAAAATTCCATGGACAGAG
Organism: Nanger dama; assembly: GCA_917880005.1. NCBI lineage: Eukaryota > Metazoa > Chordata > Mammalia > Artiodactyla > Bovidae > Nanger > Nanger dama. The sequence continues at coordinate 5,545,491 of CAKJTW010000097.1, read as the reverse complement.
GAATCTGGCAGTCTATGGTGTCCCAAAGAGTCAGACACAACTGAGCGCGCACACACACACACACACACACACACACACACACACACACACAAAGTTTCATAAGTGTATGTATATATATATACTCTTACAAGCCTTTATTGTATTTGCCTATTATTATTCCTTATGAAAAGCTAGTCATTGTACAGCCATATGCTGAATAATATCATATAAAGTCTTAACTACTCCATGCCTCTGTTTTTCATGAGAACAGGAATAAATAGCATCCAACCCACGGGTTTGCTGTGATGATTAAGTAAATTAAAACATAAATCATAGAACCATTACTGGCAGGTAATATGCCATAATATACTTTACCTTATTTTATTATTGAAGATAATAGGCTATCTTTATGGGGTTTGCTACTATAGGAATAGTGTAAGAAGAGGCCAAGAAACCCTGTTTACAAAAATGAGCTTTTCTTTCTCCATTTAGGATCAGGGAGTAGTCTGCTTAATACTATGCAGAACACTCCCTCACTGCACAATGAGGGCATCGTGTCTACTCTAGGATAACAGCAGAATAAGGACCTCTCCAAAACTGGTAGATTTTTAAATGGTTTCAGGAACTGAGATCGCTAAGAGTAAGGAAGATTGGAAAGAGAGACATAGCTGCAACCTTCAAATACTGAGGCTCTGACAGGAGGAACAGTTGTGCTTATTCTGTTTAGACTCAGAGGACAGAACCATGACTAACTGGGAAGGAGTTATAGGCAGAGTTGGGTTCAACACAGAAAGAACTTTCTAATCGCTGGAAATTGGCAGCTTATAAAGAAATCTCCATCAGTGGGAATGCCCTGTGCCTGAGCAAATAAAGTCTCTATCCCTCAGTTTCCCAATCTATAAAATGTGGATTATATTTTTAGGGTATTGTGAAAACTGGATGAGCTAATATGTACATAGCATTTCAAATACTGTGGGCACGAAATTAGCATCCAGCAGACATTAGCCATCATGTAACTGTCCTGTAGAGATGCAGAGAGACAGGTGTTATTATTCCTTTTATGATGGATAAGGAAATTAGACCAGTTACTAAGCAACCTTGTCTACTCTTAGGCAACTGATCAAAATGACAACCAGAATTACCTCAACTGTCACTTCAGCATTCCACTGGTGTGTCTCACAGCAACATCTGTCCCTGTGATCTCGATTCTTAGGGTCATAAACTATATTGTATATATTTTGGGAGATTTTCCAGCAAACAGTGAGTCTTCAATAAGTGGTGCTTGTTGTCTAAACATATACATCAGTGCCTTCTCATAGAAAGTGTATTGATTTATGCTCTATAATTCCAACCATCTCCACATCCCTCTCTAATCAACATCAGTATAAGCCACAGTCTAAATGGGCTCCAGACAGTCATTTAACATTTTTTCCTAACTCAACAGTCACTGCAATTTAACTTGCTTGAATACAATATGGGTTTAATTGGAACATAGCTGCAAATTGAGAGCAAAGAATCCTTACAACTGACTGCTCTTTAAATATAGTTTAGCTCAGCAAGTTAATAGCTCTTCTTTGGAGAGGCCATACTGTGGTCGACATTAAACTGTGGTTCAAATAGCAAAACAAATAATGTTTGGGTCTCTCAGTATTTATTGTGATTATGCTATATGAGTAATAAGTAATATTTGAGGACATTAGTCATTATTGGCTTTGCGCACTTCCTAAGCAGTCAATCCTAGAGCCAGGATAAACAAACCCCAGGATGCCACCCCCCACCTCTATTTTAGCATGTGCTCATATGTAAGTGCTACAGAGAGTTATCACCTCTCCAGACATTTGCTAGGGGCTAGGAGAAAATGACATATTTGTGCAAGTATTAGACTTACCATTATGAGACAGCTTGTCTTCTCAGAAAAATATAAAAATCTGCAGGAGATATGGTCACATAGTCCTTATGACAGATACAAGGGCTGAAAGGAGAGGAAAGAGGCACTATTTCCCATTTGCTTTGAAACATCTTTTTCATGGTTTCCTTAGACATTTTGTGTAGGTGGTGAGGACATCAGGGAGGAGCTCCCAAAGTAGGAAGACATAATCAGATTTGTTTTCTTTTTTTTTAAGTTAATTTTGGCAACACAGTCTTAAACAATGAAGACTGGGCTAAAAAGGAGGGAAGCTGGTAAAAGAAATGTCAGGAATTCTATTGAAATAATACATATATAAGATGGAGACACTCTAATAATAATTTTTAAAGCTGGCAGTGAGAGAATACCAAATTCTAGACACAGACATAAAGTAGAAACAATAAGTTTTTGGTCCATTGGTTGTGATAAATGGAATATTACCTACTACATCAGTAAACAAAGGATGTCACAGTCATTGATTGCAATCACAGTGTATGATAAGCTGGTGAGCTCTAAAGGAACTCAGGAAGGAAATAATACCCTCCATCTCCATCTAGTCAAAGCTATGGTTTTTCCAGTAGTCATGTATGGATGTGAAAGTTGGACCATAAAGAAAGTTGAGTGCCAAAGAACTGATGCTTTTGAACTGTGGTGTGTGGTGTTGGAGAAGACTTGAGAGTCCCTTGGATGAGATGGTTGGATGGCATCACCGACTCAATGGACATGAGTCTGAGCGAACTCTGGGAGATGGTGACAGACAGGGAAGCCTGGCATGCTGCAGTCCATGGGGTCACAAAGAGTCAGACAGGACTGAGCAACTGAAATGAACTGGATGGATCTGGTGGCCTTCAGACAACAGCCACTCCCTAGGATGAGCCCTGAGGAAAAGCAGGATGTGAAAACACAGGGTACTGGCCCCAGATAGATGAGGTACATACCAAAGGAATAATTACAGTAAGCCCAGATTCTTGAATCTCCCCATATATAGAGAAGTGCTAAATGGTTTTCTTTAATTAACAGCAATCTTATGACATTCAGATTACTTACACTTTGTTGTAAAACTTCTATGTAACCTGACTCCCCACATTTTCCTCCTCAGAGAAGTTTGCTACTTGAAATGCTGCCTCCTGGGCTTGAAGCCCTAAAAATTCCCACCAAATAAAATATAACTCGCAACTTTTAGATTGTGACTATCTTTTAAGTTGACAAGAGGAAAGACCAAATTCTAGACACAGACCTAAGGTAGAAACAACATTTATTGATCCATTGGCTGTGTTGAAATGAAGGGAAAAGAGGAACTAAGATTAATTATAGTGTTTAGAGAATGGAATGAATGATGATACCATTATCTGGGATTTAGGAATTGAGCAAGAAAAAAGGACCAGGGTATGATACATTCTATCTGGGACCTGCTGTGTTTGAGATTTATGTGTGGCCCTTAAAAATAGTTTTGCTGGGCAAGCTAATAGTCGTGAAGATATTTGTAAATATCCATGGCACTTATGCCACATATCCTGACTGGTATATAGATTTGAGAGCACAGTGTCCTCACTGGCTCCTACTTTCATGGTAGTTAATAAACATCTTTATAAAATATAAAAATATTTCACTGCCAAATATAAAGTTCCTTAGATATTGGAGAAAGTGACATTATTTTGTTTTCCACCTTCTGCATGTTCTAAGAACTAAATAAAGATCAGGAAGTCTTCTGTGATAGATAGAATGATGGTCTCCCAAAGATGGCCATTATCCTAATCCCTGGCACCTTTGAATATTTTACCTGATGTGGAAAAGGGGACTTTGCTGATGCAATCAAGTTAGGAAGTTGAGATGGGGAGCGAATACTACATTGCCCACGTAAACCTAATCTAATCACCTTGTTTTTGTTTTTAATTAAAAAAAAAAAGCAAAGGAATCTTTATTTAAGCCAACATCTGTCACAGAGAGTTAAGTCAGAAAGAGAAAAACAAATTTTGTGTATTAACACATATGAAAGTGAAAGCCACTCAATTGTGTCCAACTCTGTTTGACCCCATGGACTGTAGCCTCTGTCTATGGAATTCAGGCAAGAATATTGGAGTTGGTTGCCATTCCCTTCTCTAGCATATCTTTTCAACCCAGGGATTGAACCCAGGTCTCCCACATTGCAGGCAGATTCTTTATCCTCTGAGCCATCAGGAAGTCCCTATGTAGAATCTAAAAGATGTTAGAAATGAACCTATTTTCAGGGTAGGAATAGAGACACAGACATAAAGAACAGACTTGTGGACACAGGGAGAAGGGGAGGGCAGGATGGATTGGGAGATTAGGATTGACATGTATATGCTATCGTGTGTAAACAAATAGCTAGCGGAAAGCTGCCGTATGACACAGGGAGCTCAGTTTGGTGCTCTGTGGTGAGGGGGTGGATGCGGGGGAGAGGGAGATCCAAGAAGGAGGGGATACATGCACACATACAGTTGACTCACTTTGTTGTACAGCAGAAACTAACACAACATTGTAAAGCAATTATACTCCAATAAAACAAAATCCTAAAAGAGACGGGCATACCAGACCACCTGACCTGCCTCTTGACCTGTATGCAGGTCAGGAAGCAACAGTTAGAACTGGACATGGAACAATAGACTGGTTTCAAATCAGGAAAGGACTACTTCAAGGCTGTATATTGTCACCCTGCTTATTTAACTTCTATGCAGAGTATATCATGAGAAATGCTGGACTGGAAGAAACACAAGCTGGAATCAAGATTGCCAGGAGAAATATGAATAACCTCAAATATGCAGATGACACCACCCTTATGGCAGAAAGTGAAGAGGAGCTAAAAAGCCTCTTGATGAAAGTGAAAGAAGAGAGTGAAAAAGTTGGCTTAAAACTCAACATTTAGAAAACTAAGATCATGGCATCTGGTCCCATCACTTTGTGGCAAATAGAAGTGGAAACAGTGGCTGACTTTTTCTGGGCTCCAAAATCACTGCAGATAGTGGTTGCAGCCATTAAATTAAAAGACACTTACTCCTTGGAAGGAAAGTTATGACCAACCTAGACAGTATATTCAAAAGCAGAGACATTACTTTGCCAACAAAGGTCCATCTAGTCAAGGCTATGGTTTTTCCAGGGGTCATGTATGGATGTGAGAGTTGGACTATAAAGAAAGCTGAGTGCCGAAGAATTGATGCTTTTGAATTGTGGTGTTGGAGAAGACTCTTGAAAGTCCCTGGACTGCAAGGAGATCCAACCAGTCCATCCTAAAGGAGATCAGTCCTGGGTGTTCATTGTTAGGACTGATGCTGAAGCTGAAACTCCAGTTCTTTGGCCACCTGATGTGAAGAGCTGACTCATTTGAAAAGACCCTGATACTGGGAAAGATTGAGGACAGGAGGAGAAGGGGACAACAGAGGATGAGATGGTTGGATGGCATCACCAACTTGATGGACATGAGTTTGGGTAAACTCCGGGAGTTGATGATGGACAGGGAGGCCTGGCATGCTGTGGTTCATAGGATCACAAAGAGTCGGACACGACTGAGCGACTGAACTGAACTGAAAACAAAATCACAGTGGTTCTTGAAAGTAGAGAATCTTTCCCATCTGTGATCAGGGAGAGCTGAGACTATGGAAGAAGAGTCAGAAAGACGTGACATCACTCTCTTTGAAGATGGAAGAAGGGGGCCACGAGCCAAGGACTGACCTCCAGAAACTTGAAAAAGATAAAACAAACAAACAAAAAGATCTTCCACCAGAGTTTCCAGAAAGAAGGGTAGCCCCTGACTACACCTTAATTTCAGTTGGGACACCCACCTTGGGTTTCTACTCTAAGAATTTTAAGATAATAAATTTGTTGTAAGCCACCAACTTTGTACCAATTTGTGATACCAGCAGTAGAAAATGAATGTATCTTCTCAGCTGAAAAGTTTTAGCACATGCTACAAAGGAGAAATAGCATTTTTATCATCAGTATATATTAAGATTATTATTTATTAAGACTATTGAATGATATGGTGTTCCTCACTTGCTCAGTGGTAAAGAATCCTTTTGCCAGTGCAGGAGACAAGGAGACTTGGCTTCAGTCCCTGGGTCAGGAAAATTTCCCTGGAGGAGGAAATGGCAACAAGCTCCAGTATTCTTGCCTGAAAAATCCCATGAACAGAGGAGCCTGGTGGGCCACAGTCAATGGGATCACAAAGAGGCGAACATGACTGAGCAAACATACACACACACATTGAATGATATATGCCTTATCTGAACTTGGTCTCCTGAAATATCAAGTGAAATGATGTTAATTCTGACCTAATGGAGGTACTGTGAGGACTCAGGACGAAGCATGTGTAGAAGCATATCAGGTACTGGGATGTGTTGCTCAGACATTAAATGATAATGGGAGTTTCTTGGCCTGGTCGCTGGAGGTACAAAGCTTAAAAAACTAATATCAAAGACTGTCCTGCCTGTTGGGAGAGTGAACTACCACAGACAATGTTCTGAGAGGCAGAAATCACAGTCGTGGATAATTTCAAGGAGTTAATCATTGAGCAGGCTTTGAATGAAGATTGGAGTTTGATCAGAAGTGGGGAAGGTAGGACTGCAAGAATTTGGTCCCTTTGAAGAAACGCATATCAAGAAGTGGGGAACACTTTTGGGTAATGAAATTGACATCAATCATAAAAGACCCTAACTGATTGAAAGTGATAGATGCAGAGGGTATGAAAAATCTGGCTTCATTTCTGTGGTTTATCAGTTTTGTAAAACTTCTGACCACTCTGTTATTATTAAAACACTCGTTCACTTCCCTGACAGAGTTCATTTTTAGTTTCCTCTCCATGTTTTTGCAGATTTCTCTTTCTTAACTTAGCTCTTAAATGCTGATATCACTTAAGTTGTCTTTGGCCTTTTTTTTTTTTTTTCTCTTCCTTTATACTCTTCACAGGGATCTCACACATTCTCAACATTTAAATGCAGCAGTTGGATCACATCTCTCAGTCTGTAGCTAGAGATCAGAGCTTACCCAAACATCTTGTCTGTGTTGATGACTGACCACTGAATGTGTCTGCCTCAGTGTTTCCTGTGGTCTTCAGATATAATCTATCCCTGATTCTACTTCCTTCGATCCGCTTCTCTGTTTTTCTTACCTCCCGTGGCAGTGTGGATATTGGTGTCATTCATTAACTTGGAGTTGATCTCAGTTCTCTTTCTTCCATGCATCCATTCTAGTCACTGCTCGGGTTCTGTTGGTTTTATTTTTCTTCACTTTTCTTATCTAGCTCTTCTCTCCAAATTCATTGCTACTTTCTTAATTCAGGACTTAATCTTTTCTCCCATAGTCCATTGGGCTAACAACTTTAACTCTGCTGTCAGTCTTGTTTCTTTCAATTATCCTCCACCTTACAATCATACTGGTCTTTCAAAAAGAAAATCCAAATCCATTTCTTCCCTTTTCAAATCTTTTCCTGGCTCCCTGATACCCAAGTATATACATCTTATTGTGGTATATACCACCCTATATAATCTAGCCTGCTCTAACTCTAATCCTGTCTCTCACCACCTTATACTCAAATAGTTTTAAAGGACAGGTCACTTCAAGTCTCAGACCCTCATCTGCATGGAATGTATTCTGTCTTCTCTCTCAGAAACACCTATCTTTTGGAGACTTAAGTCAAATCCATTCTCCTCTATAAAGCCTTCCATAGCTACCTACTGTAAGTATAGTTGGGCACTATCTTCTTTGGGTTTTTCCATTTGAATCTTCTATACATTTCTATAAAGATTTTGCAGTGTTTGTACTGCACTTAATGATTTGCATGCTGTCTTGTCCATTTGTGCTGCTATAACAAAAACGCCAGAGACTAGATGGCTTAAATCAACAACCATTTATTTCTTATCATTCTGGAGGTTGAGAAGTCCAAGATCAAGACATCAGCAGATCTAGTATCTAGTGAGGATCAGTTTCCTGCCTCATAGATGTCTGTCTTTGGCTATAACCTCACATAATGGAAGGGATGAATGATCTCTCTGGGGTCTCTATTACAAGGGCACTAATACCTTTCATGTGAGTTCTGCTCTCATGATCCAATCACCTTCCAAAAGCCCCCATCTCCAGAAACCATGACCTTGGTGGTTATGATTTGTATAGGATATAAGCATTCATCACTACATATGTCCTTCTTCTCCCAGTTCTCTGTAAGCCTTTGGGTGCAGAGACTCAGTCTTCCTCATTTTTTAGAACTTCAGTGGATTATCCAACATAGCACAGGGTTTAAGCATCTATCAGTAAGAAAGGGGGTGAGAAAGTAGGAAGGATTTGTGTGACAGCATTTGTGTGAACATGAGTTTGAGCAAACACCAAGAGATAGTGAAAGAAGGGCAAGCGTAGCATGCTGCAGTCCACAGGGTCACACAGAGTCAGACACAACTTAGCTACTGCACATTATTGAAGTGACAATGAGATGGGAAGCAGGAAGACTTGCAAGAAAGCTAACCTGGAAGTGAGGCTACAGGGAAGACCAGAGTCCTGGCAAGGGACATGAACAGAAAGCATAAGACATACAGGAGACTGCAGTGAAAGGCCAGAACTGGGTACACAGGGTGTCCTGTAAAAACTCGCTCTCAGTCCCTAGGCCCCTGAGTGGTGGTCTTTAAGCAGAGAAGGGCTCTGTCTAAAAATGATACTATGAACTCAGATTCCAACATTCCAATGTGGTCTTCCCACTAGAGCAACACATGGATTCTTTAAACCATCAAAAGGTAATTTAAAACAGCAGGACCCAGGCATTATTGTTCAGTGAGTCACAGTGCCTTTTATTAAAATAAGTTTTTCACACATCTGGTCAATGTTTAGACACAATGCCTTCTGCATTTAGTTTTCTCTAGGACTGAGATAACAGCTTGGGTATGGATTTGGGTAGCCCTTTGGATTTATTTATTCCTGGAAAAAGCAACCAAATCACATTGTCAAAAGAACACAGAGAGCAATGCTTTCTGCTTCATTTATTAAATGAGGGCACCCCCCATCCCAGGCCACAGCTTCGGGTGCACTCAAGAGCTTAATCCTGAGAGACAACCCTGCCACTGTGGGTTACGATCCGCCTGGAAGACCACACAACCCAGGCCCTGCTCCGGGGCTACGCGTTTACCTGCCAAACAGTGGTGGACTGGATGTCTTCCCTGCTCTGAGGCCTCTTCCTCTCTGTTAATCTTCCCTGAATACCTCTTCTCCCATGAGGAAGATGTATCTTCAGAGAAAAGCTAATTTTGCATTAGGAACTAAAGCACTGCTGCATTGTAACTGAAATAACAGATAATTCTGCAAAGAACCATTGATGAATGATTTTGAGTCTGACACCTCATGTGAAGAGTTGACTCATTGGAAAAGACTCTGATGCTCGGAGGGATTGGGGGCAGGAGGAGAAGGAGATGATAGAGGATGAGATGGCTGGATGGCATCACCGACTCGATGGACAAGAGTTTGGGTGAACCCTGGGAGTTGGTGATGGACAGGGAGGCCTGGCTTGCTGCGATTCATGGGGTCGCAAAGAGTTGGACACGACTGAGCGACTGAACTGAACTAGATAATCTACTAGGAGCACAGAGAAAGAGCTTGAGCTTCCAAAACTGACCACTACTGCCCTCTGGGCAGCCAAGGGAGAATTAAGTCCTCATCAATGACTCTAGCCATGGGTCAAAGCAATAGAGAGCCAAAGGCGATGACAATGAGGGTGGAGAGTGGGCTATGAACCCCTCATCTGAACACATTATCTCCCTCCCATGAGCTCCTTCAGCATCTCACTTCCCCTCTCCTATAGCCCTTGTCATTTCTAGCTCATGTTAGAATTCACTAGCTGGGTGGTGTTGAGAATGTTGCTGACAGTTTATGATATAAAGATGGTGAAAAAGTATCAACCTATGAGATTGTTGTAAGGAGTAAACAGTTAATGTTTGGCAGAAGTATCTAAGTCAGTACCTAGAAAGGGGTAGGATTTGATAAATGCTGCTAGAAGGAAATGGCAACCCACACCAGTGTTCTTGCCTGGAGAATCCCTGGGATGGGGGAGCCTGGTGGGCTGCCATCTGTGGGGCTGCACAGAGTTGGACACGACTGAAGCGATGCAGCAGTAGCAGCAGCTTTTCTTCAACAATTGTGTAGTACTGTAGTTAAGGGTGTGGGACATGGAGCCAAAGAGTCTGGATTAAAATCTGGCACTGCCAAACTAGTTGTGTGACCTTAGGCAGATTTCCTAACTTCTCTTCACTGCAGCTTTTTCATCTGTAAAGTGAGGATAAGAATCATATATGCATTCCTATAAGATGTTAGGATTAAATAAATTGCTACATACAACACGCTCAGAACAGTATTTTGTGCATAAAAGCATTGCAAAGCTTAGTTCTTCATTATTACTCTCATTATGTAGGAGTTGAAGCTGAAGCTGAAGCTCTAATACTTTGGCCACTTGATGTGAAGAACTGACTCATTGGAAAAGACCCTGATGCTAGGAAAGACTGAGGGCAGGAGAAGGGGGTGACAGGATGAGATGGCTGGATGACATCACCAACTCAATGGACTTGAGTTTGACCAAACTCCAGAAGATAGTGAAGTGCAGGAAAGCCTGGTGTGCTGCAGTCCATGGGGTCACAAAGAGTTCAACACAACCAAACAAGTGAATAGCAACAATGTAGGAGTGATTCATTTATGTAGTTTCATGGAGTGAATAAAACGTTAATACATCCACGGTAGGTGCTCAATACCTCTTTGTGAACTGATTGAATGAATGGAGTAACCTTTCTTTTAGACACTGGAGGTACTTTGTCATGCATTTTTAAAGATTTTTTTCACTCAAAAGAGAAGTGCTCACTGTGGGTCTTCTATATGCCATGGGATGTCACACCTTACAAAGCAGGAAAAGGTTCAGCTCACAGCTTGCAGTCTCGATGCAGCAGTTTTAGCTGTCTTCTAGTCCTGGTGCTTCACTTAGCAAATGAGGACATTGAGATCCAGCGAGGACAAGGAGTTTCGGCGAGGTGGTCATTTGTGGACATGCTGTCATAGGACCCATGTGTCAAAACTCCATTTGGTTGGTTGACACCCTCTTGTTTCAATGTCTTTCTTGGTATGGGAGTCAATATGACCCAATGGGAAGAGCTTGGCTCTGGGTTTAGATGAAATCCAGCTCAGCCATGGGCCCATTGTGCCATCAGGCAATGTACTTCAACTGTCTTGGCTCCAGCTCTTCTCTATGATGCAATTTTAGCTTATGCTTCACATGCTAATATGAAGTCCTCCTCTCTGTGCTGAAGAGGTTGCAGAATGAGACACACATGTCCCACATCGTGTCTTGTTTTGTTTTGTTTTAATTAAACTAGTTGCAGATGTTTAATAATTTACATAAAACCTAGATGTCTGGCTTCTTTCGACAAGTCAGACAGTCTGGCAACCACACTTGGCTGGAGTGGACAGCTACCCCCTGTGATGGGGCTCGAGTCTTGCAATGTGGCACAGTCTTCACCCTTCTGCATTCATCTTATTCCTGGTCTGTTTCACTCACTGACTCACTTGCCTGGCTTTGATATGCACCTAAGTTTTCAGTGCCTACCATATGGATCCTTGAGGAGGAAATGGCAACCCACTCCAGTATATTTGCCTGGAAAATCCTATGGACAGAAGAGTCTAGTGGACTACAGTCCATGGGGTCACAAAGTGTCGGACACAACTGAAGTGACTGAGCACACCATATGGATTGTTATGCCCAGAGTCTAAGTACCCAAAACTGAGAGAATAAGACGTCCATGGCAATGCAAAAGCATGAAGGGGTTTTATTTCTAGCTCGAGCTAGGGCTCTCCCACCACATCAATGCAGTGGAGTGGAGCAAGAGCCCCAAGCCCACATTTACAGCAGTATTTATAGGTTTACAGGGAATTGGCAAGGGCTGATTGGCTAATCTTTACTGGCTGCAGGGGTTTCCTGGTATTTACTAATTGGTTAATCTTTATTGGCTGCAGGGGATGTCATTTACGTCCTGATAAACTCAAACCAGGTTACGAGGAGTATGCTGATTAAACAAGTCCTGGCATCCGCAGGGATGACCTCACTGGGCAATGACTCAGCTTTTCTCGTGAGGCCTATCTTAGTCCCTGAAGCCTATCATGGTGTTTGTTAGGTCCCAACATGGATGAGGTTTTTTATAGGGAATGTTATTATAAACAATTAAGGTGTTTTCCATCCTAGTTAATTTTTGCTAGACTTTGCTTCTTTTGTGGAGACAGAGTTGTGTTTTCTCAAAACATGAATCTTTTTCACCGCGTAAGAGATTTAGAGGGAGAGGGATGGCAAGATGACAATGTACTAATTCAGACACAGGAGCACAGTTGTTACCACCACCCTAATTACCTCTGCTCTGCTGCTGCTGCTGCTTCTGCTGCTGCTGCTGCTGCTGCTGCTGCTGCTGCTAAGTCGCTTCAGTCATGTCCAACTCTGCGCGACCCCATAGACGGTTAGCACCTACACAAAGAGAAGAGGTAGAAGGGTCTTCCCTAGTGGGACAGTGATTAAGACTCCATGCTTCTGAGGCAGGGGGTACAGGTTCAATACCTTGCTGGGGAACTGAGAGCTCACATGCCTTGGAGATAGCCAAAAGAAATAAATAAAATAGCTTGTTCCCAAGCTCTCTTTAACAAACAAACAAAAAAAAAAAACAACAACAACAGAGAGAGAGAAAGAGAGTTGAATAAGGTACCAACCTGAAAACCCAGGGGCTACTTGGGGTCTCTTGGGGTCCCATGAAGAATGGCAATTTGGTGGATCACCTTATCTCCTTCCTCCCGGGGTTAACATGAGTCTTATTTATAACTTTGCTCTCAGAGCTCCTTCATGTTAAATCACAGCAACTGAGAAACCTTCAGAACTGGAAGTAGGAAGTAACTTTTGAGACATCTGGACTAGGAAGCTGCATCCTGCCACTTGCAAGAACCTTGGACTGGAGATCAGAAATCTGGAGTCCTTTTCCTGGCTCTTGATCCGTCACTGATGGGTTGCATCTCCATTCTAAGTCCTGTGGCTGAGTTAGGATGTTTTCATCAAATCTTAGCAGGGGCTGTTCTGAGTATCCTGTGAAATGACTGATACAGATGAAGATACAGATACATATACAGATATAACCTAGATAGCATGAAGGAGAATTTAGATGCTTCACTTCAATTAGATTAATCCATGAGGATCCATGCTGATGGGTCCAAGGCCTTGAGGTAAGGAAGAATGCACTAAGATTCCTCACTGCAGCAACTACAGAGAAGGCAGGTCTATGTGCTGATGAGTAATGGGGCAGAACTGTATTACCCAGAGTCTCCAGGTAGTATGATGGGGCATGTGGGTTATTAAGTAGTCAGTGAGAAGTTGGAAGATGGCTTTGCAATGCAAATACTACCCCACCCCACTCAGGACATGCCTTGGAAGAAATCTGGCTCACCAATAGAGCCCATCAGGAGGAATCCCATCAAATGGGAGGAAGTATAGCAGTTTCAGAATTTGACCAGGTAAAAGGTGAATGTTAATAACTAAGAAATAATTGTTTAAAAAATTAATAAGTCTATTCTCTATGTCTGTTTCACCATTGTTGCCCTATAGTAAATTCTTCAGTACCATTTTTCTAGATTCCATATAAATGTGTTAGAATATGGTATTTATCTTCCTCTTTCTGACTCACTTCACTCTGTATAATAGGTTCTAGGTTCATCCACCTCATTAGAACTGGCAAGGGAGGGTGAGATATATGGAAAGAATAACATGGAAACTTACATTACCATATGTAAAATAGATAGCCAACAGGAATTTGCTGTATGGCTCAGGAAACTCAAACAGGGGCTCTGTATCAACCTAGAGGGGTGGGAGGGATAGAAAGGGAGATGAGAGGAAGCTTCAAAAGGAAAGGAATATATGTATACCTATGGCTGATTCATGGTGAGGTTTGACAGAAAACAGCAAAATTCTGTAAAGCAATTATCCTTCAATAAAAAATAAATTAATAAAAAAGTTCATTAAGTGAATCCTTAGAAGAGAGTCAGAGGACAAAGGACTTGAAGCTACCCATATGAGGAACATACAGAGATACAGAGCATGAAAAAGACAGAGGAAGAACAAGAGGTAAAGACAACTCAAAGCGGTCTTTAAACATGGCTCAAGTCATATGAAAAAGGGATTTGATCAGCAACAAGTGGAGACTTAAGATCAATGGCAGAAGTTACAATAGAGTAAAGACAGTCTCTTTAACAAGTGGTGCTGGGAAAACTGGTCAACCACTTGTAAAAGAATGAAACTAGACCTCTTTCTAACACCATACACAAAAATAAACTCAAAATGGATTAAAGATCTAAATGTAAGACCAGAAACTATAAAACTCCTAGAGGAAAACATAGGCAAAACACTCTCCGACATAAATCACAGCAGGATCCTCTATGATCCACCTCCCAGTATAATGGAAATAAAAGCAAAGATAAACAAATGGGATCTAATTAAAATTAAAAGCTTCTGCACAACAAAGGAAACTATAAGCAAGGTGAAAAGACAGCCTTCTGAATGGGAGAAAACAATAGCAAATGAAACAACTGACAAACAACTAATCTCAAAGATATACAAGCAACTTATGCAGCTCAACTCCAGAAAAATAAATGAACCAATCAAAAAATGGGCCAAAGAACTAAATAGGCATTTCTCCAAAGAAGAGATATGGATGGCTGACAAACACATGATAAGATGCTCAACATCACTCATTATCAGAGAAATGCAAATCAAGACCACAATGAGGTACCATTTCACACCAGTCAGAATGGCTATGATCCAAAAGTCTACAAGCAATAAATGCTGGAGAGGATGTGGAGAACAGGGAACCCTCTTACACTGCTGGTGGGAATGCAAACTAGTACAGCCACTATGGAAAACAGTGTGGAGATTCCTTAAAAAATTGCAAATAGAACTGCCTTATGACCCAGCAATCCCACTGCTGGGCATACACACCGAGGAAACCAGAATGGAAAGAGACACATGTACCCCCAATGTTCATTGCAGTACTGTTTTTAATAGCCAGGACATGGAAACAACCTAGATGTCCATCAGCAGATGAATGGATAAGAAAGCTGTGGTACATATACACAATGGAGTATTACTCAGCTCTTAAAAAGAATAAATTTGACTCAGTTCTAATGAGATGGATGAAACTGGAGCCGATTATACAGAGTGAAGTAAGCCAGAAAGAAAAACACCAATACAGTATACTGACACATATATATGGAATTTAGAAAGATAGTAACGATGACCCTGTATGTGAGACAACAAAAGAGACACAGAGGTATAGAACGGACTTTTGGACTCTGAGGGAGAGGGAGAGGGGTGGAATGATTTGGGAGAATGGCATTGAAACATGTATACTATCATGTAAGAAACGAAGCACCAGTCTATGTTCAATACAGGATACAGGATGCTTGGGGCTGGTGCACAGGATGATCCAGGGAGATGATATGGGGTGGGAGGTGGGAGGGGGCTTCGGCATTGGGAGAGTGTGTACACCTGTGGCTGATTCATGTCAATGTATGGCAAAACAAATACAGTACTGCAATGTAGAATAAAGTATTAAAAAAATTAAAAATCATTAAGTTCAACAGATTAAAAAAAAAAGTTACAAGTCTATTGATTTTTTTTCTCATTCATTTATTTGTTGATCCAAAATAGCAATGACACAAACTCAAGCTCGGAGCTACATATTTGTATCAAATCCTTACTTTGTCATCAACTAGCGGTGCAACCTTAGGCAATTTATTTAGACTCTCTGAGTCGTGTTTTTTATTCTGCAAAAATAGACATAAAAAGAATACTTATCATAGAAGGCTGTTTTGAGGATTAAATGAGGCAAAGCAGAGAAAATAACTAATATAAAATCTTGCACATATTGAGCACTTAATATCATAACAACATAATAATAATAATTAATAATAATAATATTATTATTCAACAAGCCCTTGCTATATGATAGATTCTGTACTAGGTGCTGTGTTTACAAAGGTAAAATCAGGCACTGAAAGAGACACATGTACCCCAATGTTCATCGCAGCACTGTTTACAATAGCAAGGACATGGAAGCAACCTAGATGTCCATCAGCAGATGAATGGATAAGAAAGCTGTGATACATATACACAATGGAGTATTACTCAACTATTAAAAGAATGCATTTGAATCAATTCTACTGAGGTAGATGAAACTGGAGCCTATTATACAGAGTGAAGTAAGTCAGAAAGAGAAACACCAATACAGTATATTAATGCATATGTATGGAATTTAGAAAGATGGTAACGATGACTCTATATGCGAGACAGCAAAAGAGACACAGATGTATAGAACAGTCTTTTGGACTCTGTGGGAGAAGGCGAGGGTGGGATGATCTGAGAGAATAGCATTGAAACATATATATTACCATATGTGAAACAGATCGCCAGTCCAGGTTTGATGCATGAGGCAGGATGCTCAGGGCCAGTGCACTGGGATGACCCTGAGGGATGGGATGGGGAGAGAGGTGGGAAGATGGTTCAGGATGAGAAACACATGTATACCCATGGCTGATTCATGTCAATGTATGGCAAAAACCACTACAATATTATAAAGTAATTAGCCTCCAATTAATATGAATAAATTTTTAAAAAATCAGGCACAATCACACCTCAAGGACTTTCCAATCTAGACGGAGATCGATACTTGTTAGAATAGTCCTGAGAGAGAAATTTACATCTATAAAGGGACCAGTTCCCCATTAGCAGCTGTTGTTACACAATAGCTGATCAACTATTTGGGGAAAAGGATCAGAAGAGACTCAAGCTTCAGAAGCTCCTTGAATCAGATAGTCTTTTAAGGCCCTTCATAACCCCAAGAATCCCTGATTCTAAATTTCTTCCTGGAGACAGTGTTGAATACCTATGCCTTAATCCAGAGCCTGCTGATAGGGTGGGGCAATAGAGGGCAGCTGCAGTCCTTGAGGAAAAGTCCAATGTCAAAGCCTGACCATGCCACAGTCACTATGTTTTATCCTGCACTTGGGTCCCATGCCTCAAGGCAGTGACCTCCCCTGTCAAGCAGGGCCCACCATGAATTATTTCCCTGGTGAGTACTCAAAGGTTCTATAAGAGACTCTTAATAGCCTTGACCTTGTCTACAATATTTTATGCCTGCCATTCATTGAAGTTTGTTTACTCTGAAATTATGGGGAGAGTGACATTGTGCTTGGAACAACATTTGATGGATGTGTTCCCTGAACCCTCACCCAACAAAAACTCACTTAGGAAAGAAAGTCTAAATTTAGGGATGTGTGTTCAATTATGGGTTGTGGCCTGGCTGATAGTTTTGCCTCTTATCTGTGACCCATTCTTGGGAGCTGTGACCAACAGTATAGCAATAATTTCAGGCCCAAAAGAGAACTGTGCAAAGAAGATACCTTTAGTTCATCAACTTGGAAATGCCCTCAATATGAAACCAACATGTATCCTCAAATTACACAGGAAAGAACAGCCCTCTTTCCTTTTGTTAGATGTCAAAATATTTGGAAATACTTGAATCAAAATAAAAAGTACATGGAGTATTTTAAACTAATTTTTAATAAATTTAACAAATTTAACCCAATTTATAATAAATGCAATTCATTTAATTTCACATTTCAGTTCAGTTCAGTCGCTCAGTCATGTCCAACTCTGCAACCCATGAATCGCAGCACACCAGGCCTCCCTGTTCATCACCATCACCCGGAGTTCACTCAGACTCACATCCATTGAGTCAGTGATGCCATCCAGCCATCTCATCCTCTGTCGTCCCCTTCTCCACCTGCCCCCAATCCCTCCCAGCATCAGAGTCTTTTCCAGTGAGTCAACTCATCGCATGAGGTGGCCAAAGTACTGGAGTTTCAGCTTCAGCATCATTCCTTCCAAAGAAATCCCAGGGCTGATCTCCTTCAGAATGGACTGGTTGGATCTCCTTGCAATCCAAGGGACTCTCAAGAGTCTTCTCCAGCACTACAGTTCAAAACCATCAATTCTTTGGCGCTCACCTTTCTTCACAGTCCAACTCTCACATCCAGGAAAAACCATAGCCTTGACTAGACAGATTTTAGTCGGCAAAGTAATGTCTCTGTTTTTGAATATACTATCTAAGTTGGTCATAACTTTTCTTCCAAGGAGTAAGCATCTTTTAATTTCATGGCTGCAGTCACCATCTGCAGTGATTTGGGAGCCCCAAAAAATAAAGTCTGACACTGTTTTCCATTTATTTGCCATGAAGTGATGGGACCGAATGCCATGATCTTCGTTTTCTGAATGTTGAGCTTTAAGCCAACTTTTTCACTCTCCTCTTTCACTTTCATCAAGAGACTTTTTAGTGCCTCTTCACTTTCTGCCATAAGGGTGGTGTCATCTGCATATCTAAGGTGACTGATATTTCTCCCAGCAATCTTGATTCCAGCTTGTGTTTCTTCCAGTCCAGCGTTTCTCATGATGTACTCTGCATAGAAGTTAAATAAGCAGGGTGACAATATACAGCCTTGATGTACTCCTTTTCCTATTTGGAACCAGTCTGTTGTTCCATGTCCAGTTCTAACTGTTGCTTCCTGACCTGCATACAAATTTCTCAAGAGGCAGGTCAGGTGGTCTGGTATGCCCATTTCTTTCAGAATTTTCCACAGTTGATTGTGATCCACACAGTCAAAGGCTTTGGCATAGGCAATAAAGCAAAAATAGATGTTTTTCTGGAACTCTCTTGCTCTTTCCATTATCCAGCGGATGTTGGCAATTTGATCTCTGGTTCCTCTGCCTTTTCTAAAACCAGCTTGAACGTCAGAAGTTCTCAGTTCACGTATTGCTGAAGCCTGGCTTGGAGAATTTTGAGCATTACTTTACTAGCATGTGAGATGAGTGCAATTGTGCAGTAGTTTGAGCATTCTTTGGCATTTGCCTTTCTTTGGAATTGGAATGAAAACTGACATTTTCCAGTCCTGTGGCCACTACTGAGTTTTCCAAATTTGCTGGCATATTGAGTGCAGCACTTCCACAGCATCATCTTTCAGGATTTGAAACAGCTCAACTGGAATTCCATCACCTCCACTAGCTTTGTTTGTAGTGATGCTTTCTAAGGCCCACTTGACTTCACATTCCAGGATGTCTGGCTCTAGGTGAGTGACCACACCATCATGATTATCTGGGTCATGAAGATCTTTTCGTACAGTTCTTCTGTGTATTCTTGCCACCTCTTCTTAAAGATTCCATATTGTAACTAAGTGTTGGTATGCATAGATACACAAATGCCATTGACAAATTCCATAACCTATACAGACTGAATCAAATAATTTAGCATTTGTTTCAATACTACCCTTCAGTGTTTATCACGTTGTTAGTTTTGACTCCTGAAAATATGAAACGTATCTTAAAGGTTGGAAGGCATTTTCTCATTCCTTGAACCTCATTTCATTCTTATTACAGTTGATAACTGACAATTATTGAACATTTTTTATGTACCAGGCATTGGGCAAAGAACTTTACATATATTCATTTATTTAACTGAATCCTTACAAGTTATGAAATAGTTATTAATACATCTATTTTAGTATATCTATTTTACAAAGGAAGAAACTTAATTTCATAAAATCTAAGTAACCTTGACCAATGTAAGACTGCTAGTAAACTGCACAGCTGGAAACCAAACCCAGATCTGTGGGATTCATAGTTCATCCATCTACTTTGTTATGGTGTCTCCAGCTCATGCTGGATGCAAAGTAAGTGTTCTATAAGTAATTGAATGATGATTATCTAGGCAGTTTTATTGCAAGAAAGCCAACAGCGGCCTGCTCCACTGAATACTGATTGTTGACCAGGTTACAATGGATAAAAAGAACTTTTGTAATTTCATTTCTTGAAAGTCTGGGCTTTAGATAGAAAAAAAATATTATCCTTTCCTCATTTAGGAAAGGTTATGAGTTGACTAAAGTAAAAACTATGTTTATGAAAATATAAAGCTCCATGCAGTATTGGTTTAGAAAGGTGGAGATTCAAATGTGTTGGAATATGTCTTGGAATGGGGTGGGGTGAGTGATAACAGTAGGGAGATATATTTGCAGAATATCCTCTTTAAGTTAATATGGATTCTATCATCTGTTCTCTGTCTCATTTTTCCCAGGACAACAAACCAAAATAGGACCACAGATTGTTCTATTCTTCCTTGAACTTTAGGGGAAAATTGCAAGCATATTTTGAATATATTTTAGTTGGGACCTTCGAAATAGGGCCAAGTTCATGATACTGACTCTCTAATACTGACTGTCTAAGTACATTGCCTTATCTCCCCCTCATACTGACTTAACAGAAGAGAAACATTTCTTTTAGCTTTATATTTTAGATTCATCTAATTGAGTACATTTCAAATCTTGCAAGCAATCATTTTTTAGAAATTTTTGAAATTCGTTTTAGAGAGATCTTACCACTTAAAAAAGAATCTGGGGTGGAGGGAGAGAGGAGGCAAGGAAATCCCAAAGCATTGTCTTTGGTTTTTAGGTTTTCAGAGTTTTGGGTGCTGGTATCTGATCCATTTTCCAGGATGGGGTGTTTCCTACATGATAAATTTTTTTCAGGCAATAGCCATATCTAGCACAGTGTTTTAAATCTCTAGAGTGAGAGGTAGTCTATGGGCTCCTCATTAAAAAAAAATAATTATAGGAGGACACAGGAGAAAGAGTTTTTCTTAGGCAAAATATGGAAGCAACCTAAATGATTATCAACAGAGGAATGGATAAAGAAGATGTGGTACATATATACAATGGAATATTACTCAGCCTTAAAAAAGAATGAAATAGTATCATTTGCAGCAACATGGATGGACCTAGACATTATCTTACTAAGTGAAGTAAGTCAGACAGAGAAAGGCAAATATCGTATGAAATCACTTATATGTGGAATCCTAAAAAAAAGTATACAAATGAACTAACTTATAAAACAAATAGATTCAGAGACACAGAAAACAAACTTACGGCTACCAAAAGGGAAAAGGGGGAGAGTGGGACAAATTTTTAAAAATAAGAAATTACATTTCTTTTAAACAGCATGAAGTTGGGGCATGCCTTTTTATCTAGTCTGACATTCACTGCCTTATCATTGTAGTGTTTGCCATTTGCATTCAATATGATATGATTGGGTTTAAGTCACATTTGAAGTTAAAAGTGAAGCTTAATGACAGACCATCTTTAACTTCAGCATGGATGAAGGCATGTTTATAGTACCACATTTTGTTAAAAGTTGGAAATAAGAATTCTTCAGTTTGTCACACACACAAAAAAATCTACCTACCTGTCTTCCTGTATTTGCCTTTATAAAGTACTAATCTATGTTGTTGTTTAGTTGCTAAGTTGTGTTCAACTCTGGCAACTCCATGGACTATAGCCCACCAGGCTCCTCTGTCCATGGGGTTTCCCAGGCAAGAATACAGCAAGGGGTTGCCATTTCCTTCTCCAGGGAATCTTCCTGACCCAGGGATCAAACCTAAATCTCCTGCATTGCAAGCAGATTCTTTACCGCTGAGCCACCACGGAAGCCTAACTAACCTATAACTGCAATATTTAACAAGAGAGACCATAAATTAAACTTACATTCTACTGTAGAGGTAGAGGCCTACTTTAAACAAGAAATATCTTAACTGGAAAGTTCTCAACTTTTATAGACAGTACTATATGCTGTGCATATATAAATTTTGCTTAATAATTATCTGTTAAATTGCAAAAAATTTTGGAAAAAGTTAAAATTTTAAAAGCTCAAATTAAAGGAAATGCAAAGAGAGTGAGGAGAGGGTAACAAAACAACGGGTATCACCTGTCCCCTGAGGCAGGAGGAAAAGGTGCCTAGGGAAGATAGCTTGTGGGGAACCTGGAACTCTCGATGGATTTATCATGTTCTGGGCATGTGAAATGATGGTCTGAATTTAACCTTCCAGTGTCAGAGCTATAGGACGTTCTAACATTTTTCCTGTCAACCATAAAATACCTGAGAAGAAGGTCTCAAGAACACAATACAATAGAGCCTGGAGATTTTATATGTAACCTTCACAGTCTGGACCAAAACAGACTGTCCCCAAACAGATACATAACGTGTAGAAGATATTTTGCTGAGAAAAGTCTTTTACCTGAATTATTTTGGATTATTAGGTTTAAAAATCTTGTTTGAATTTTTATTGAAATATGGTTGATTTATAATGTTAATTTCTGCTGTACAGCAAAGTGATTCAGTTCTATATGCACATATACATACACACACACACACATATATATATGGGGTTCCCAGGTGACTCGGTGGTAAAGAATCTGCCTGCCAATGAATGAGACACAGGTTCAATCCCTTGTTCAGGAAGATCCCCTGGGGAAGGGAATAGCAACCCACTCCAGTACTGGGAAATCTCATGGACAGAGGAGCCCGGCAGGCTACAGTCCATGAGGTTACAAAGGAGTCAGATATGACTTAATGACAAAAGAACAAACAAAACATACATACATATGTGTGTGTCTGTGTAATATATATATATATATATATATGTAATATATATATATATATATATATATATATATATATATATATATATGGGCTTTCGTGGTAGGCAGGGCTTTGACCATCCTTTCCAAATCCACCCAAGAACCCACAGCTTGAATCACAGCATCAGGAATGCAAGTACCATCCATTGAAGCCAAAGTTTATTTCCCCAAAATCAAAACCAAGAATGTTCTCTTTACACAGGGGAAGCATAGCAAAAACATTGTATGCTCAATGAAGGAAAGGAGACTTGGTCTGGATGTAGGGAGCTTTCGATCCAACACTAGGATCTTGCTTGGTATCAGTTCTATGGACTATCAGCAGAGTCCAAGGAACACATTATTTAGCATTCTTCCTTAGAAGTCTGTAAAACTCGCATGGATGGGCCTTATGGCAGAGGATACCAGTCATGGAATCAGAGAAACATGAGCCCCTCTAGGTGGCCTCAGGAAAATAACCTCTCTATGCCACAGGTTCCCACATAAAATAGAGACCATTATGCCTATTTTTCAGGCTTGTCGTGAGGTTTAGAAACAATACCTGGTACATACTGGGAACTAAATAAATGGAAAAGGATATAGTTTTATTTTCTAGATGACAGAGGTAATTTATTGTCTGGGACCAGAACACTAGCTAAGTAATCTCCAGGCCCCTGCTTCAGGCCCAAGACTTCTAGTCCTCCTTCTCTTTGAAACACCGCAAACTCTGAAGCATCCTGGCCATAGAGATCATGTTTATTTTCAGCAATGCCTCCTTTACTCCCCACTGGCCCACACCCCTCCTAGTCACCCTCACTGCCATCATGAGCTTGTCTGAACCTCCCTAGACACTGTCTTCATTTTAGCTGTTTGCCTTGCTACCCCACTGAGTCCCATTTTCTCTGAACAACTATTGACTTAAGTAGGTGACAAAGGGCTGATTTGTTTAATTTATCTGTGCCAACGTTCTAATCAGTGGTCATGGGTAACTTGCCCAGATAGGTAAACTTCAGGTGTGTGTGTGTGCTCAGTTGCTCCGGCATGTCTGATTCTTTGAGACTCCATGGACTAGAGCCTGCCAGTCCATGGAATTCTCAGGGAAGAATATTGGAGTGGGTGCCATTTCCTTCTCCAAGCAATCTTCCCGACCCAGGATTAAACCCATAGCTCTTGAGTCTCCTGCATTGGCAAGTGGATTCTTTACCACTGTGCCACTTGAGAACTTGAGGTAAAGGAACTCTAGTAAATGAACATACTTGATAGTCTTTTTTTTTTTTTTTTGGAAGTTCAATGGCAAAGAGATCTTTACTCTGGAAGATCTCCTTACATAATCCAGGTGAAGAGGTACTGTGAGATACTTGGCCATACTCAAGCAGGGCACAATTAAGCCGCTTTCTGTTGTATTTCCAGAAAGATCAACCTAGACAAGATCCCTGTGGTTCACCAGGGGCGCTAACTATCAGGGCTGAGTGCTGCAAATCCACCCCATAGCTGAGCCAGATGGAAAGAACCAGAATCTTATTCATTCTGAAACCATTCCCTTAATTGTAAGGATCCAGACTTTTGGAATAGCATGGTTCTGAGACACTTTTGTAATCATCTAAGCTCATGACTTGATGATTTTGAAGCTGAAGCTCAGAGAAGGAAGAGTTGATTTGTTTGATGCCAGAGCTGGTGAAGGCTGAGCTGCATCTGGAATCTAGGTTCCCTAGCTCCTAACCCAAAGCCCTCTATCTGCACCAATTTATATGTATAAACCTTGGCACATCTTATCTGTTCTAGAAGAAGGGACCTTGGTGGTAGAGGATCAGAACTAATCTCTAAACCCTATTTTACCATCAAGCATCTGGGAGACTCTCAATGAATCGTCTCAGGTTCCATTTGCCCGTCTGTAAACTGAGCAGAGTCTTCTCCACATTGTCTGATGGCCCTGGCTATTATTCAGAATAGATGAGAGCATCTTGTCCACAGAAATCCTGAAAAAAGCATTGGTTGAAGAAGAAAGGCATTTAGAAGTCAAATAGTCACTCACACATGTGTACACACACACACATACACACACACACAAGTTATTCCAGTTTGTCACCATCCTCAGATTCAGAAGCCACTGATGCTGTTCTCCCTACTTTAAGTCTGGGGAGCACTGACCTTTATGCTGACACCAGAAAACAGAATGGTTTCCCATTGGAAATGACAACCTATGGGCTGCTGCATGACAAGCCCCTGGGGCAGGGAGCCTCTGTATCTTCTGCAATCTGCTGATGGGTTGCTGCTGCAGGCACCCCAGACCTCTGAACAGACACTGAAGAGGGTACAGACGGAGAGAGAAAGGACAAGTTAGCCACTGAAACTCATGACCATAATAAAACAAAGTGCTTAAAGGGGACAGACATCAATCTGGGAAAGGGAACAAGAGAGAAGGAGAGGGGAAGGGAGAGACAGAAAGAGACAGGAAGATGTGAAGGAGGACGAGAAGAAAGGGAGAGAAAGAGAATATGAGAATTTAGGGGAATGGAGTACACAGTTGAGACCCAAATGAATGACATGGATGATCAAGTTGAAGGACTTGCTAAAGCCCAGAGCAAATATTCAAACCACACCCATAGTAATACAAAGATCTTGGGATAAATTTTCCTTGGCGTGAGACTGCACAAAGTCTGGGTTGGATCTGCTGTATGGGCCCCCCAAAACTCCAGTCACTGTGGCCAACTCCAAGGAGAGGAGGTTTAGGCCACGTGATTTCCAGACTGATTCTGATGGTGGCTTTTAGCCTTTCCATCATCCTGAATTTCTCTCACTCCTCTCCCCTGGGCAAGCAAGCTGCTGATGCTTTTGTATCAGCCATAAGGGCCGTGTTGGGAAGGGTGAGGAAATGTGCAAGAAAGCAGAAGATAATTCCCAGAAATCTCCTCCCAGAGGTTCCCAGGCAATATTTCTCTAAGAACTTTTTCTCTAAGAACTCACTTGCATCAGCTTTGGTTGCCTGCTCACTGGCTCACGGGGCTTTCATCTGCAATTTCAATTGTTAAGTCTGCGAGACCCCCAGACAAACCTCCTATTTCCTCAAGGGAGCTGTCAGGGTCAGTGTGTGTGTTGTAAGCAGCCTCGCTCATTGCACGGACCTGGCATGGTCAGGAGCCAGCCTTATTCCAGGACCACGTGACATGGACAGGGTTACTCACTTGGTTGTCCTCCAGCAGGGGCAGCTGGGGACACCTCCCTAGAGTGACTACAGCATTTATCACTGGGATGACTCAGCCGGAGCCTCTCTCTCCCTGCAAAGGGAATCTGAGGCCAGGGCTGGGGGTGGGAGTGTCGATTAGACCCATCTATGGCTGCAAGAGCCCAGAAACTGCCCCTCACCTGGGAAGCTTGAAGGACATGGTGAGTAAAGCTCAGGTCAGTGGCTCAGAATCTCAGAATGAAACATGATTTTATTCTAGAAGCTTGGGCAACTGCTGGGGCTCGGTGTTCAAAACCCCAAGGAAGATCCTACTCAGCCACTAATGACAACATTTTCATTGCAGATTTGCATGCATTCCATCTCACTGATTTCACTCCCATCTTTATTTTGTTTTTGTCATTTCTAAGGTCTTTCAAATATTTATCCCTAATGAGAGTGACATAACACAGTCTTATGGCATGTCCTGCCTGGTTTCCTGGTTAAGGACAGGCTCCATTTCTTTTGTCTGAGCAGGTGATGCTTTGTCTCTCAACATTATATCCAGTCCTGTTTCTTGATCTTTATGTCACTGATGAGTATGGTCTCACGTCCTCATTGTGCTCCTACACAGCACAAGCCTCCTCTTACAGTCCTAATTTCCCACAGCATCTAGCACATCGATAAGCACATGGCAGATACTCACTCAACTCTTATTGTGTGCTTGTTTACACTGTTGAAGACACAGGGGAAAGGAGTTTCACAGAATCACCAGTTACCAAATCCAAGATCTAAATTCACTTAGAAGGAGATTGTGATAGCAAAACTAAAGCCTTCATTTTGCATGCCATCTCTTATTCAATTTCCAAAACAACATCTGTAGTGTAATTGGTTAATTTCCATCTGTTGGCCTCCTTGTTAACTCTGAGATGTTCTCCTGATGTTATCATTATAATAGTTTCTGGAGGTTCACAATAAAAAAACAACTGTGATTTGTATGGTGCTTAGTCACAGGTATTTTACTTAGTGTGTCACATTCCATGGTTAATGTAAATGCACCTCGAGTCCTTTGATGACGGGGCGCATTTGGCTCAGGGCCAGATGCTGCTCTGAAATTCGTGGCATGTCTGTGGTGTGGTCTGACAGTCCTTTCGGCCACTTCCAGCTCCCCATCCTGTTTTCTCTCTCAGGCATTGCCCCTAATAAATGTTCTTATTCACGTACCCTGTCTTCACATCTGTTCTCAGAGGATGCAGTCTCTCCAGCCTGGCTACCATAGTCCCTTTTCCAGGGCATCCTGGTCTCTCTCCATCAGAGCACTGACCCAACTGCATTGAGCTGTCTCTCTCTATCAGACCTGAATCACTAACCATCATGTAATAAGATGGATGCTGGAAGCGCTAGAGGAAGTGATTCATTTCACTGGGAAGCTGAGGAGTGAGCAGTGGAAGTGTCGGTGGGGGTGGAATTCTTAATTGAGGTGTATTCAGCTGTGCCTGGAAGGATGGGCAGAATCCCCGAAAAGAGAATGCTGGCCGGCTTTGGACGCAGACAGAAGAGAATGAGAAAAATGATGGTCTTTCTGCACATGATGATTATGTTGGTACCGCTGGACTGTAACTGCAGAGATAGAGCAGCTGGATTGGAAACGCTGTGCTGAATGGGTTTTATTTCATGCTGTATGTAATGCTGCTTGGGCAATTTACTTTTAAGTGAAGTATAGTTGATTTACAATATGTTAGTTTTGAATGTACAGCAAAGTAATTCAGTTATATGTACATATATGGATATATATTTTTCAGATCTTTTCCATTATAGGTTATTACAAGATATTGAATATAGTTCCCTGTGTTAAAGAGGTCCTTGTTTATCTCTTTTATATACAGTAATGTGTATCTGTTAATCCCAAGCTCCTAATTTATCCCTCCCTGCTCCACTTTCCCTTTTGGTAACCAGAGGTTTTTTTCCCTATGTCTTTCAGTCTCTTTCCATTTTCTAAATGTTTGCATCTGTTTTTAAGATTCCACATCTAAGTGATATCATATGATATTTGTCTTTCTCAGTCAGACCTACTTCTTACACTATTTATAAGCACAGTGTCATCAAATACATGTTTCCTGTTATGAAACAAATCTCAGAGTGAGTGGGGTGTCCTGTAAAATCACTCTAACCCACATCGCCAATATAGACCCACTAGTTATATTAGCTATGTAAATTTTAATTGAAAGGTGGCACAGTAGGAAAGAATCCACCTTCTAATGAAGGAGATACAAGAGATTTGGGTTTGATCCCTGGGCCAGGAAGATCCCCTGGAGGAGGAAATGTCAACCCAATCACCCAATCCAGTATTCCTGTCTGAAAATTTTCCTGGACAGAGGAGCCTAGCGGGTACAGTCCATGGGGTCTCAAGGAGGTAGACACGACTGAGTGCACCCACACAATTAAAATTTAAATCAAACTAAAACTTCAGTCATAAGAGACAGACATAGCTAGTGGCTGCTCCATATAGAGGAGCACAATGGGGAGTTGAAGCAGATATGAATGAGGAAGGTGACAAAAGCTGAGACCAGAGAGGCCAGGAGACAGTCACACAGCTGAGAGTAGATGAGCAAGGTTTGAAGCCTAAATTTTGTCAATCTTAACCCAGAGCTATTGCCACTGGATTTTTTTTTTTTTTTTTTTTTTTTTGCTTTTCCCAGCTTCCTACAACTGGTTAGCAAGAAAGCTCATTCATAGCCAGATCCTAGCCCTGTGGTGTTGGCAGTGAGATAACTACAAAAATTCTAGGACCTACGATAACTACCTAAGATAACTACAAAGATTCTAGGATCTTACCTAAGGTGAGATGACCAGGTTTGAATCTAGCTCTGCCATTTAGGAGTTGTAGAGCTTGTGGAAATTAATCAGCTCTCTGGGCTCCAAGTTCTTCACTGATAAACAGAGATGATGAATTCATTGTCATCTCTTTCACAGTGTTGAAAATATCTACTTTTCAAAATCATATAACTATATAATTGTATTTTACATAGATGACATTTTTCTTTACTATTTTCCTTTATACCATTTTACTTTGTGCTGCACAGCATGTGGGGTCTTAGTTCTCCAACCAGGGATTGAACCTGTGCCCCCTGCATTGAAAGTGCAGAGTCTTAACCACTAGACAGCCTGAGAATTCCCTCTTCTTCTGCAGTTATAAAATAATACATGACTTCTGTAAATAATTTGCCCACCCAAGTTCAGTTCAGTCGCTCAGTCGTGTCCGACTCTTTGCAACCCCATGAATTGCAGCACACCAGGCCTCCTTGTTCATCACCAACTCCCAGAGTTCACTCAGACTCACGTCCATCGAGTCAGTGATGCCATCCAGCCATCTCATCCTCTGTCATCCCCTATCCTCCTGCCCCCAATTCCTCCCAGCATCAGAGTCAACTTTTCCAATGAGTCAGCTCTTCACATGAGGTGGTCAAAGTATTGGAGTTTCAGCTTCAGCATCATTCCTTCCAAAGAAATCCCAGGGTTGATCTCCTTCAGAATGGACTGGTTGGATCTCCTTGCAGTCCAAGGGACTCTCAAGAGTCTTCTCCAACACCACAGTATCAAAGCATCAATTCTTCAGTGCTCAGCTTTCTTCACAGTCCAACTTTCACATCCATACATGACCACAGGAAAAACCGTACCTTGACTAGACGGACCTTAGCCAGCAAAGTAATGTCTCTGCTTTTGAATATATTTTCTAGGTTGGTCATAACTTTTCTTCCAAGGAGTAAGCGTCTTCTAATTTCATGGCTGCAGTCACCATCTGCAGTGATTTTGGAGCCCAGAAAAATAAAGTCTGACACTTTCCACTTTCTCCATCTATTTCCCATGAAGTGATGGGACCAGATGCCATGATCTTTGTTTTCTGAATGTTGAGCTTGAAGCCAACTTTTTCACTCTCCACTTTCGCTTTCATCAAGAGGCTTTTTAGTTCCTCTTCACTGTCTTCCATAAGGGTGGTGTCATCTGCATACCTGAGGTTATTGATATTTCTCCTGACAATCTTGATTCCAGCTTGTGTTTCTTCCAGACCAGTGTTTCTCATGATGTACTCTGCATATAAGTTAAATAAGCAGGGTGACAAAATGGTATGGACCTAACAGAAGCAGAAGATATTAAGAAGAGGTTGCAAGAATACACAGAAGAACTGTACAAAAAGATCTTCATGATCCAGATAATCATGATGGTGTGATCACTAATCTAGAGCCAGACATCCTGGAATGTGAAGTCAAGCGGGCCTTAGAAAGCATCACTACAAACAAAGCTAGTGGAGGTGATGGAATTCCAGTTGAGCTATTTCAAATCCTGAAAGATGATGCTGTGAAAGTGCTACACTCAATATGTCAGCAAATTTGGAAAACTCAGCAGTGGCCACAGGACTGGAAAGGGCAGTTTTCATTCCAATCCCAAAGAAAGGCAATGCTAAAGAGTGCTCAAACTACTGCACAATTGCACTCATCTCACATGCTAGTAAAGTAATGCTCAAAATTCTCCAAGCCAGCCTTCAGTAATACATGAACCGTGAACTTGCTGATGTTCAAGCTGGTTTTAGAAAAGGCAGAGGAACCAGAGATCAAATTGCCAACATCCAATGGATCATGGAAAAAGCAAGAGAGTTCCAGAAAAGCATCTATTTCTGCTTTATTGACCATGCCAAAGCCTTTGACTATGTGGATCACAATAAACTGTGGAAAATTCTGAAAGACATGGGCATACCAGACCACCTGACCTGCCTCTTGAGAAACCTGTATGCAAGTCAGGAAGCAACAGTTCGAACTGGACATGGAACAACAGACTGATTCCAAATAGGAAAAGGAGTTCGTCAAGGCTATATATTAGATTTCAAGACAAAAGTATTATTTAAAAAATAAAAGGCATTAAATTTCACAAGTGAGTCTAAATTTTAGAACAGTGGCCCTCAACCTTGGTTATATATTAGAATTTTTTTTTACTTTATTCTACTTTACGATACTGTATTGGTTTTGGCATACATTGACATGAATCCGCCACAGGTGTATATGAGAATTTCTTTAGAATTGAAAAAAAGAACACTTGCTGCTCTCCTAGCTAGACCAATGAAACCAAGATTTTGCAGGGGTAGAACTCACAGACAGCTTTTGAAGCTCTCCACATGATTCCAATGTGCAAGCATATTTGGGAACTATGATTCTGAAAAGATAGCTCATCAAATTTTAAAAAATCATATGTACCACAAGAATGTAAAGAAAAGACACAGGTGGCAATCTATGCATTTATGCCTAGAAAAAAAGCATTTTCACAAATGACTAGCATATGTGCAAAGTTATAGACAAATATTTACCATTGTCAAGGTCCAGATAAAGCTGTTTTGTAAGGAATTAGGAACCTACAGCAACTGGCTTAGGATGCTGCTTAGTTGGGGACCAGATGGGGATAGGGTGGTGTTTGCTTTCCCGCTGATAAACACACACTTATAAAGCAGGGCAAGAGGTCAGTTTTGCTATTTTATTTTATTTTATTTTATTTTTGGTAAGAAAATAGGTAAAGTACCTACTTAATATTTCTCTTCACCTCAAATCCACTCCCAAGAAGTGACCTCAGATATGTTTGATGTACTGTCTATGCTTGAGCAGATGACACAGAGCCACACATGACACACGCACATACCCACATACACACGCACATATAACACATGCATGGGCACTAGGGCACTTGGACTTTCACTGATAACTTTCTCAGAGCCATCCTACCATATCAGGACACCAGATTTATCTCATATTTAATAAATGCTTAGTTTTATTATTCCTGTGTATCATGGGTTATTTGGACATTCCCCAGTAGATAGTGAGTTTTCCCTTGCTTTTTTCTATTTCAAAGAACATTGCAATAAACTCACTTGCATATTTAGCTTTTGAGCAAACACCATTGAAGGATAAATTCTTCCAAGTGTGACTGCTAGCTTAAAAAAACTGACATTGTTGGGACTTCCCTGGCCATCCTGTGGTGAAGCCTCTAAACTTCCAATGCTGGGGTCACGGGTTTGGTCCTTGGTCAGGGAACTCAATTCTGCAAAACGACTGCAATGGTCATAGCACATACTCTCTTTCAACAACACAAGAGATGACTTTCACGTGGAAATCACCAAATAGTCAACACCAAAATCAAATTGATTTCATTCTTTGTAGCAGGAGAAGCTATATACAGTCAGCAAAAATAAGACCTGGAGCTGACTGTGGCTCAGATCATCAACTTCTTATAGCAAAATTCAGGTTAAAACTAAAGAGAGTAGGGAAAACCACTAGGCTAGCCAGGTACGACTTAAATCAAATCCCCTATGAATATTCAGTGGAGGTAATGAATAGATTCAAGAGATTAGATCTAGGTAACAGCATGCCTGAAGAACTATGGACAGAGATCCATAATATTGCCCAGGAGACGGTGAACAAAACCAAAAAAAAAAAAAAGAGAAGGCAAAGTGGTTATCTGAGAAGGCTTTACAAATAGGTGAAGAAAGAAGAGAAGCGAAAAGCAAAGGAGAAAGGGAAAGGTGCTACTGCTAAGTCAGTTCAGTCGTGTCCGACTCTCTGTGACCCCATAGACGGCAGCCCACCAGGCTCCCCGTCCCTGGGATTCTCCAGGCAAGAACACTGGAGTGGGTTGCCATTTCCTTCTCCAATGAAGGAAAGTGAAAAGTGAGAGTGAAGTCGCTCAGTCGTGTCTGACTCTGTGCGACCCCATGGAATGCAGCCTACCAGGCTCCTCCGTCCATGGGATTTTCCAGGCAAGAGTACTGGAGTGGGGTGCCACTGCTTTCTCCCAAGGGAAAGGTATACCCAACTAAATGCAAAGTTCCAAAGAACGGCATGGAGAGACAAGAAGGCCTTCTTCAATGAACTGTGCATAAAACTGGAAGAAAACAACAGATGGGGAAAGACTAGAGATCTCTTCAGGAAAACTGGAGATATCAAGGGGAACATTTTGCCCAAAGATGGGCACAATAAAGGACAGAATTGGTAGAAACCTGGTAGACGCTGAAGAGATCAAGGAGAGACAGAAAGAATATACAAAGTACTGTACAATAAAAGATCTTAATGAACCAATTCCTATGATGGTGTGGTCAGTCACCCAGAGCCAGACATTCTGTAGTGCAGAGTCAAATGGGACTTAGGAAGCACTGCTTTTAATAAAACTGGATGTGATGAAATTCCAGTAGAGCTATTCAAAACTCTAAACAATGATGCCATCAAGGTGTTGCATTCAATATGTGAGCAAATCTGGAAGATCCAGCAGTGGCCACAGGACTGGAAAAGTCAATCCTCATCCCAGTTCCCAAGAAGGGTAGGACTAAAGAATGTGCTAACCATCAGATAATTGTACTCATCTCCCATGCTAATAAGGTCATGCTTAAAATTTTGCATGCTAGATTTCAGCGTTATGCAAACCAAGAACTTCCAGATGTACAAGCTATGTTCAGAAAAAGAAGAGGAATCGAGATTAAATTGCCAACATTCGCTGGATCATAGAGAAACCAAGGGAATTCCAGAAAACCATCTACCTCTGTTTCATCAACTACACTGAAACCTTTGACTATGTGAATATAACAAATTGTGGAAAGTTCTCAAAGATGGAAATACCAGACCATCTTGCCTGTCTTCTGAGAAACTTGTTGCGGATCAAGGAGCAATGGTCAGAACACTGTATGAAGCAACTGGTTGGCTCAAGACTGAGAAAGGAATACAACAGGACTGTCTGCTGTCACTCATTTGTTTAACCTGCATGCTGAGCACATCATGAGAAATGCCAGCTGGATGAGATACAAGCTGGAGTCAAGATAGGCGGGAGAAGTACCAACCTCATATTTGCAGATGATACCACTCTAATGGTAGAAAGCAAAGAGGAACTAAAGAGCCTCGATGAGGGTGAAGGAGGAGAGTGAAAGAGACAGCTTTAAACCCAATATTAAAAAAACTAAGATCATGGAATCTGGCCCCATTGCTTCATGGGAAATAGAAGGGAAAAAGGTGGAAGTAGTGACAGATTTCCTCTTCTTGGGCTCCAAAATCACTGCAGATGGTGACTGCAGCCATGAAATCAGATGATTGCTTCTTGGCAGGAAAGTGATAACAAACCTAGACAAGTGTGTTGAAAAGCAGAGACATTACTCTGCCAACAAAGGTCCATATAGTCAAGGCTATGGTCTTCCCAGTGGTCATGTATAGTTGTGAGAGCTGGATTATAAAGAAGGCATAATGCCAAAGAATTGGTGCCTTTGGACTGTGATGCTGGAGAAGACTCCTAAAAGTCCCCTGGACAGCAAGGAGAACAAATCAGTCAATCTTAAGCGAAATCAACCCTGAATACTTGTTGAAAAGACTGATGCTGAAACTGAAGCTCCAGTATTTTGGCCATCTGATATGAACACCTGATTCATTGGAAAAGTCCCTGATGCTGGGGAAAATTGAAGACAGAATAAGAGGACATCATAGGATGAGATGGCTGGATGGCATCACTTGGATGCAATGGACATGAACTTGGGCAAACTTTGGGAGATGTGTTGCAGTTGATGGGGTCACAAAGAATCAGACATGATTGGGCAATTGAATAACAGGGAACTAGATCCCACATGCCACACAATGTGGCTAAAAATCTAAAGAAATAAAAAGCAGATACTGTCAAACTGCTCCAAAAAGGCTGCAGAAATTTACATTTTCTCGTAATAATGCACACACACTCCTGGACACTGGTCTTTATTTTTTAACTGACTCACTTAATGGATATGTAAAGGTGCTTTGCAAATAATTACATACTATACATATGTGTTGAAGAATTGATGCTTTCAAATTGTGGTGATGGAGAATACTCTTTTTTTTTTTAACTTTATTTTACTTTACAGTACAGTATTCTTGAGAGTCCCTTGGACAGCAAGGAGATAAAACAGTTAATCCTAAAGGAAATCAATGGTGAATATTCATTGAAAGAACTGATGCTAAAGTTGAAAATCCAGTACTTTGGCCACATGTTGCAAACAGTCGACTTATTGGAAAAGACCCTGATGCTGGGAAATATTGAAGGCAAAATGAGATAGGATGGCAGAGGATATGATGGTTAGATAGCATCTGTGACTCAATGGATATGAATCTGAGCAAACTGCAGGAGATAATTGAGAACACAGGAACCTGGCATGCTGAAGTCCATGATGTTGCAAAGATCCTGACATGACTCAGTGACTGAGCAACAAGTCCAGATACAAGGTATTCTGACCAATGACTTTTCTGAAAGGACCCACACCAAGAGTGGCTGTCTGAGCCTCTGAAAACAGTACCATCCAGAGGGTTTGGCTATAATATTGTGTTGTTTTCTGGAAACAGTGTTTTGGGGCTTGGATCCTGATTCATAGGCCATGATGTTAGTCTTCCCGGGTGATGCGGTTGTAAATAATCCGTGAGAGGGAGGGACTCTCTGGCAGAGGCAGCTATCAAAGCTTTCATACAAAATAGCTGAATACCACAGCACGCAGGCCCACTCCTGACACCTGCAATGCTGTTGAGTGAGCCTGAGCGAGTAATTTAGGAGGGCCTTGCCTCAGTTCTTCCTGGGTGGTTCAGATGGTAAAGTGTCTGCTTACAATGTGGAAGACCCAGGTTCAATCCCTGGATCAGGAAGACCCTCTGGAGAAGGAAATGGCAACCCATTCCAGGACCCTAGCCTGGAAAATCCCATGGATGGAAGAGCCTGATATGCTACAGTCCGTGGCATTGCAAAGAGTCGGACACGACTGAGTGACTTCACTTTGCCTCAGTTCTAGCTTCAAAGATTTTATTCCATTTTCTTACCCCACCTCCTGAAGATTTTTCATTTTAATCATTCATTTGGGGAGCTGTGAAATGGAGGCTTCAGCATATATACTAACTCATTTTTATAAGTGCAAGCCTCAATCCTATTCAATAGTGCAAAATATCCTCTTTAAGTTAATATGGGTTCTATTTTCTGTTCTCTGTCTTCTTCTTTTTTTTTCCAGAAAAACAAACCAAAATAGGACCACAGATTGTTCTATTCTTCTTTGAAATTTGGGGGCAAATTGCAAGCATATTTTGAATACTAGTTGGGACTAGTATTGGCTCTACATGAAAATAGAGCCAAGAGTGTCCCCTGTTGACTATGGCTTAAAAAGAAAGGGAGTCTGATTTGAAGCTCCTTTTTCTCTACCATGAGATCCACTCAGCCCAACATCACCTGGGAAAGACCTGATCCTCCTTCAAGAACCAAAGGACTTCTTTCATATCCAATGGAGCCTTACTTGTCATAAAGTTTATCACTCCTGCCTCTCCTACACACGTCATCCCTCCAAGAAACTGTGACTAGCCTAGTAGTTTACTTGTTTCCATCTCCCCTATACCCATCTCCTAATTATGAATTCCTCAGGTAGGACCTGGGTCTTCTGCATCTTTATATCTCTAGTTCGTAGCACCTCGCAAGTTGGTTGCCCATTAACATAACAAATGACATTCATAGGGTATATGGCAAAAACACTAGTGCTCCCCAAATATTCCACAAGCTCCTGCATATTTCCCAGTCTCCCTTGTACTTAAGATGGGGTCATGTGACTAGCTCTGGCTCACGGGCATAAGTGTGAGTAAAGTGATACCTAGTGTTTGCTGTCCAGGGTAGTCAAGGTAGAATGGAAGCACCACATATGCTCTCTCCAGCCTCTATGGCTGGAAGCAAAGGCCACTGAGATAGCAAAGCTGCAAGATGGAAGCAACTCAGATTCTCACCGCTGTTGAAAGTGGCCATCAAAGAAAGCAGGGTGACCTGTAGCAGACTGTTAAGAAAGTAAGAAATAAGCCTTGGGGATTTGGAGGTTAGGTGTCACAGAAAAACTTAGCTTACCCTAACAGATGTGAGTTCACAAGTTGAAAATATAAGGAGGAGAAAAGCTCATGGAACATGACAGCCTCATTTAATAGTGAGATCTTTGCATATCCTGAAACACTTTAGTCAGGATTTATGCCATGGATTTGAGGATTCCCAAGCAAAATGGGGACACAATCAGCCCCATTATATGGATGGAGAATCCAAGGCATAGAGAAGTGAAGGGATTGTTTTCTAGAATTATTTGTGGGTTTTTTGGGTTTTTGTTTTTTTTTCTAGAATTATTTGTGAGAACAGCATCAGAACACGGACCTAGATTTCATCTCAGCTATTTCTAACCACTCTTCTGGATGGAATTTCCCCTCCCCCAACATTTGTGTCCTCAGGTTTCTAGGAATAAGACTGACCAGTATTTAGACACTGGACAGACTTTGCATCTCTAAAGCTAATCCCATTGAACATTTTCTGTTTTGAAACAACATGGTGGCAAAAAAGGTTAACAGCGAATTTGAATTTTATTTCTAGGCAGACATTCTGAGCCCTGGGGGAAAGTCTGCATCTACTCTGTGGCCCAGATAATGCAATATGAGGGTGAGCAAGGACATCTTAGAACATTCTGTTCTCTTCCCCCAAGACTAATTAAAATCCGTAGCATCTTTCTTGTTGACCAGGCTGACTTACTAATTGAAACAGAACTGTGATGTTTTCATTAGCTTTCTCTTATCCCTCTTGGCCTTGCCAGCAGAGAGAAAGTTAGATGATCATAAGGCTTCAAGCATTGGAGGCCCAGGGAACAGAACTCCTCCCACCTCAAAGCAGTGCACCATTGTTATGTACTGAACAAGATCCCAGAAAGGGTGGTGCAAGATTGGGAGTATGGTGATAACTTCCAATCTCAGTCTCAGTTCACCCATATAAGGAAAAGCTAAATACCAAGATACTACCCTCAGGAGTCCTGATGAGCAATGAATCTGTCACTTTGTGTTTGCTGTTCCAGCAAACCAGCTCCTGACCTCTGCTTTCCTAATAAACCATCCCTCTGCCAGGTTGGGAGAGCTCCTGCTAACAAAGAACCAAATGTGCCTAAAAACCATCAAGATCCCTTTCTTCCCTGTTGAGGTAGAAAGTATTTCTTCTGCACATGCAAATGGCCTATTAGTCAGCTTTAGAGATTGTCCCAAATAATATCCAAGCCTCTGGGAATGGGATACATAATTTAGACTGTGTGCTTTTTTCTGCTTCAATATGCAGATCTCCAAATCAGCACCCTCTATGGAATTGTTTATCATCCGAATGGCCCCAGAAGGAGTGGGGGCAGTCTATGTTTCAGTTGTGAGGAAGCTATGATTGACAACTTTTCAAAACAAACAACAGCCAACCAGAAAGAAAACCCTCTAGGACAAAGACTGCAGACCCAGGACCTGTTTCTGAGTTTTCTAAATTGAAATCCAAGGCCTGGGTATGGCTGGGAAAAGCCCCCTCTCACCACAATAGCAGGGAGAAACACCAGTATCAAGAGAAGGACCTCAGAGGAAGGGTAAGGATGAAGCAGGATAAATGCACTGAAAGTTCTCTCAGGGAGAACTGGACCTCCCTAGAAAGGAGTCTCTCCCACACGGACTCACAGGCTATCATGATGACCCAACCCAGTCCCAAGGCTTAAGAGCCTGAAATCTAGATCTGGGATCTGTTCCTCATTCCATCAGTATATTACAGGTGACCCTGGAATAATAAGCTTCCTGGTGGCTCAGACGTTAAAGGGTCTGCCTGCAAGGCAGGAGACCTGGGTTCAATCCCTGGGTCGGGAAGATCCCCTAGAGAAGGAAATGGCAACCCACTCCAGTATTCTTGCCTGGAGAATTCCACGGACAGAGGAGCCTGGTAGGTTACAGTCCACGGGGTCGCAAAGAGTCAGACACGACTAAGTGAGTTCACTTTCACTTTCACTGGAATAATAAACTAGCTTCTGGATGAGAATCAGCTTAGGAAAAGAAGAAGGATAAGACTCTCATAAATCTGGTAGTAAGAGGAACAAGAAAGTGCCAGAGAATTTCTTCTCATAAACAGCAATTAGATTTGTGTCCTGTGTTCTTTGTCAGTAAAGGTAAGTTTGGAATTCCTCAGAAACATCTTGTCCTAAACATCCTTCTGTGGCAACAGGACTCTCTTGGTGGTGAATGTTTCCCTTAAATTCGGGAATAAAGGAAAAATGTTTACCCTTATCATTTCTATTCAATTTTGTACTGGAGGTCCTAACCAGTTTAATAAGGGGAGACAAAAGAGTACACAGCTGGAATTAAAGAAGAAAATTTGCTTGTATTGTAGACAACATAATCATCTATATAGTCACAAAGAATCCAACATATATCATCACTGATTTTCAAAAAAAAAAATAGAAATGGATAATTTTATAACAAATGATGCTGGAACAATTGAATTATCCATATATTTTCAAAAAAATGAAAAAACTTTGGTCTTTCCTTCAATAATATAAACAATTAACTCAAAATGGATCATAAACAAAAGTAAAGTTGAAGCTATAAAACTTCTAGAAGAAAATAGAGGAGAAATCTTTGTGCACTTGGATTAGTCAAAGATAAATTAAATAAGATATACAAAACATGTACTATAAAACATTGTGTGTGCTAAGTCACTTCAGTTGTGTCCAGCTCTTTGCGACCCCATGGACTGTAGCCCACCAGGCTCCTCTGTCCATTGGATTCTCCTTGCAAGAATACTGAAGTGGGTTGCTGTGCCTCCTTCAGGGAATCTTCCCCACCTAAGGATCAAATTCAAACACTTTTGCTTTTTTTTTTGAAAAATATTGTTAATAAAACAAAAAGCAAGTTACAGACTGAGAAAAATATTTGCAAAACATGCATTTAATTAAAATATGGTATCCAGAATATATAAAGAGCACTGAAAACTTAGTAATAAATGATAAACAACTCAATTTAAAAATTGACAAGAGTTTTGAACAGACACTGCACCAAAGATACACAAATGGAAAAGTATGTAAAAATAATTCACATCATCATTATATATTAAGGAAATGTAAATTAAATCCACAATAAAAAAAAACTACTACATTCCCATTAGAAAAGCTAAAATCAAGTGTTGCTGAGGATGTGGAAGAACTGGAAGTCTTTGCTGGCAGGAATGCAAAAATGGTACAGCTACTTTGGGAAATAATTTGTTTTTTTAAAGTTCAATATGAACATACCATGACTCACAATTCTATTCCTAGGCATTTATCCAAGAGTAACGAAAACATATGTTCACAAAGAGATTCGTATATGAATGTACATGGTAGCTTTGTTTTAAATGCCCAAAACTGTGAAGAATCTAAACATCCATCAACCGGTGAATGTTTCTACAAACTGGTACATCCATACAATAAAATACTTCTTAGCATTAGAGTGTAACAAACTACCGGTGATGCAACAATATAGTTGAATATTTAAAGAATTATGCTAAGTGAAAGAAGGCAGATGCAAACGCTTGTGATTCCATTTCTATGAAATTCTAAAAGGTAAAACTGTAGTGACAGGAAGAAGGTACTTCAGTAGTTGCCAAGAATATAGTGAATTGTTTTGACTCCAAGGGGACACGAAAAATCTCTTTAAGATGTTGGGAATGTTTGGGGGATGATAAAAATGGATTCTCACGGTGCTTACATAACTATATAATTATGTATAAATTTGTTAAATATCTCTCATTGAAAATTGTGAATTGTATGTAAATTATGACCCAAAGTTGGTTTTATATATTAACCACGTTTAATAATGTATATGTAAAATATAAGTACAATAATAAATAATATATACAATATATAACATAAATAAAATTTATTATTTAAAACGACCATATTCATGTGGAAAGGATTATAGACCACACACAGCTGGGTCCTCTCCATCACTGACAGAACATAAAAATCTTTAGCAGGAGACTGAATTCCAGTTTCTCCTTGCGTCAGTACTGTTCTTCCTGTTGCCTCTGGGATGGCAAAAGGGTGAAAGCCATACTCTAAGAAACACCAGACTCTTCTAAATTCAAAATTCTTTTAAAATAAGTCCTGTATAAATACAGGCAGTCATTACTGTGCAGATCTGCAAATGGACTGAAACCTTGTGCTCTTGGGCAAGAACTGTGGAAGCATTGGTGCCAACACAAATAGTTAATCAAAATATGTGTCTGTTGAAAAACTAGAGCAGCCAATCCTCAGGACTCTTGGCTGGCAAGGGAATCATTTTGGCTAAAGCAGTGTATGCTTCTTCTGAAGAAAAACCTCATGGGTATACTAATAAATATGATGCAATGAAACTTGTCCTGCAGAGTAGAAGGACAAGGAAACAGGCACTTTCTTCTGCCATGGATCTATTTACTTCGCATTTGTTGAATCAAGTAGTTATTGAGAACACAGTACGTGCCTGCTACCGTGAAAGGCACTGCAGAAGATGCTAATGAGAAAGGGCAGGGGACAGACATTGGTCTGTTCAACATGGTATGCTTTCAAAGTGTACTTTTAAACTCTTTAATTCTTATAAATTAATAACTTTGAATAGATATATCAGAAAGTAAGAACAAATTTAATGAGTTAAGTATGCAACTCAAGAAATCAGAAAAAGAACAAACCAAATACCCTGAAGGGAAATAAAGGAAATGAATTAATAAACATAAAAGCAGAAATTAGTAAGTTGGGGAGAGAAAAAAACAGAAAAACTATAGCACAACAAACAGATCCAAAAGCTGGATCTTAGGGAGAAAAAAACAAAAGGCAAGAGCAAAAACTAGATAAATTATTAGATTGCCTAATCAGAAAAAAAATTTGGAGAGGTCATAAAAAATAAAGAAAACTAGTATGTGTGAAATAATTACAGGAACTGAAGAAAATAGGAGTCACAAAAGATGTTTTTGCTAGTTCCATGTAAATAAATTTACATGGAAAATTTGAAACCTGATTCAATATAAGAATTGAACATAACATTGATAACAAAACCAACAGTACAGCAAAAATAACCAATATGAGTGATATTTATTAATTTAGGTGCAAAATCTTAAATAAAATATTAGCAACAAAAATATCAGTGGCACATTATCATATACCATAATCAAGTGGGACTTACTCCAGAAAGTAAAATTATTTCAGTTGACCTTGTTCCAGTAGTTTAATATTAGGAAATCTATTAAAGAAATGTACATAATCATATTTCTAAAAAGGCAAATGACCATCTCAGATGTTGAAAAAATATTTGACATTATTCAAATTATTGAATTGAGAAAAGGTACTGAAAATAGGGAGAAAAAGTCAGATACTACATACACATGTGCATTTATCAGGAAAAAAATGCATATTTCTGGACTCCTCTGTCCATGGAATTCTCCAGGCAAGAATACTGGAGTGGGTAGCCATTTTCTTCTCCAGGGGATCTTCCTGACCCAGGGATCAAATCCGTGTCTCCTGCATTGCAAGCAGATTATTTATCACCAAGCCACCAGGGAAGTTAATTAATACATCATTGTCTCCCCTGGTTCTCAAGTCCTCAGATGTAGACTAAATTCCACCACTGGCTTTCCTTGAACTCCACCTTTCAGATAGCAGATTGGGAGAGTTAGCCTCCATAATTGCATAAGCCAATTCTTCATAATAAATCTATGGAGAACCCTAACTAATCCAGATTTATAAATAAGTCCAATTGCTAATACCTAATGGGAAAACCCTATAAGTTTTCCCTACAGTGTCAACAATAAAAAGGGTGCCATTTCACTACTATTGCTTAAAACATTGTAATAACTAGCCAGTGGAAGTGAGAAGTGTAAAAATTGGAAAGAGAAAAGTAAAATTATCAGCATTTGTTAATTTTAGATATCAGCATTATCTAAAAGTTCCAAGAGAATCAACTGAAAAGACATTATATACCTCAGAGGATTCAGTGAGATTATGCAGGACAAGATTAATATGAGGAAATTATGACTTTCATATATGCAAACACCAACAAATTAGAGAAGACAATGGACAAATCCATTTATACTATCAACAAAAGTGGTAAATTTTCTAGAAATAAATATGACTGAGAAGTGTTCAACAGCTGTATATTAATATACAGCATTGTAAAAGTTCTCTAATGACAGAATTAAAGACTAAAATAGCAACTTCAAGCCATGTTTTTAAGAAACTCATCATAAAAAAATATCAATTTCCCTAAGTCAATTTAAAATTGTAACATAATTTTTCCCTGCGTTGATAAAGTTATGGGGAAGCAAGCTCTCTTATACTCTTATGCATTGCTGACAGGAAGTTAAATTAGAATAGCCTTATAGAAGGCAATTTGGTTAATGGTATCTATTAAAATTGGAAGTAAGCACACTCCTTGAAGAATGACAGCTATTCAATTCATCTTGTGAATATGCTCATGCAAAATAGCATATGTGCAAAGTCATTCATTTCATCATAAATGTAATAGCAAAAGACATGAAATACTCTACCTGTCCATCAGGAAGGTACATTCATACAACAGAACACAATGCAGATAGTAGAGAAAAGAAAAATTGTGAGAAATTCTCTCTACATAAATATGAAAATAACTTTCAGAAAGAAAGAATAACATACAGAGTAAATTACTGTCCATATAAAAAGTTTGTGTGTCACAGG
Organism: Nanger dama; assembly: GCA_917880005.1. Classification (NCBI taxonomy): domain Eukaryota; kingdom Metazoa; phylum Chordata; class Mammalia; order Artiodactyla; family Bovidae; genus Nanger; species Nanger dama. The sequence goes on along the minus strand of CAKJTW010000097.1, from coordinate 5,502,360 downwards.
AATAAATATTGCCTTGTATATGCCAAGGAAATCTCTGGGCAGATACACAAAAGAGATTAGTAATAGTTGCTGCTGCTTTGAGGATAGTAGGTTGACACTGGGAAGAACAAGAAACAGGAGTGAAACAGAAATTTTAAGGATATACATTATGATAATCTGAATTTTTGAACCATGTAATACCATTATAATTCAAAATGCCAAAATCAAAAGTTAAATAGAAATAAAGGGAAGAAATAAGATATAACAAAATAAAAGTCAAATTTCAACCATAAATTAAAATGTTTTATTGATTAATAAAACATTAAATATTAATAGTGAATTCAGTTCAGTTCAGTCGCTCAGTCATGTCTGACTCTTTGCAACCCCATGAACTGCAGCACGCCAGGCCTCCCTGTCCATCACCAACTCCCAGATTTCACAAACTCACGTCCATCGAGTCAGTGATGCCATCCAGCCATCTCATCCTCTGTCGTCCCCTTCTCCTCCTGACCCCCTATCCCTCCCAGCACCAGAGTCTTTTCCAATGAGTCAACCCTTTGCATGAAAGGCCTAAGTACTGGAGTTTCAGCTTCAGCATCATTCCTTCCAAAGAAATCCCAGAGCTGATCTCCTTTAGAATGGACTAGCTGGATCTCCTTGCACTCCAAGGGACTCTCAAGAGTCTTCTCCAACACCACAGTTCAAAACCATCAATTCTTTGGTGCTCAGCTTTCTTCACAGTCCAACTCTCACATCCATACATGACCACTAGAAAAACCATAGCCTTGACTAGACGGACCTTAGTCGGCAAAGTAATGTCTCTGCTTTTCAATATGCTATCTAGGTTGGTGATAACTTTTCTTCCAAGGACTCTTTTAATTTCATGGCTGCAGTCACCATCTGCAGTGATTTGGGAGCCCAAAAAATAAAGTCTGACACTGTTTCCACTGTTTCCCCATCTATTTCCCATGAAGTGATAGGACCGGATGCCATGATCTTTGTTTTCTGAATGTTGAGCTTTAAGCCAACTTTTTCACTCTCCTCTTTCACTGTCATCAAGAGGTGTTTTAGTTCCTCTTCACTTTCTGCCATAAGGGTGGTGTCATCTGCATATCTGAGCTGATTGATATTTCTCCCAGCAATCTTGATTCCAGCTTGTGCTTCTTCCAGTCCAGCGTTTCTCATGATGTACTCTGCATATAAGTTAAATACGCAGGGTGACAATATACAGCCTTGATGTACTCCTTTTCCTATTTGGAACCAGTCTGTGGTTCCATGTCCAGTTCGAACTGTTGCTTCCTGACTTGCATACAGGTTTCTCAAGAGGCAGGTCAGGTGGTCTGGTATGCCCATCTCTTTCAGAATTTTCCACGGTTTATTGTGATCCACATAGTCAAAAGCTTTGGCATAGTCAATAAAGCAGAAATAGATGTTTTTCTGGAACTCTCTTGCTTTTTCCATGATCCAGCAGATGTTGGCAATTTGATCTCTGGTTCCTCTGCCTTTTCTAAAACCAGCTTGAACATCTGGAAGTTCACGGTTCACATATTGCTGAAGCCTGGCTTGGAGAATTTTGAGCATTACTTTACTAGCGTGTGAGATGATTGCAACCGTGTGGTAATTCGAGCATTTGTTGCCACTGCCTTTCTTTGGGATTGGAATAAAAACTGACCCTTTCCAGTCCTGTGGCCACTGCTGAGTTTTCCAAGCTTGCTCACATATTGAGTGCAGCACTTTCACAGCATCATCTTTCAGGATTTGAAACAGCTCAACTGGAATTCCATCACCTCCACTAGCTTTGTTTGTAGTGATGCTTTCTAAGGCCCACTTGACTTCACATTCCAGGATGTCTGGCTCTAGGTGAATGATCACACCATCGTGATTATCTGGGTCATGAAGATCTTTTTGTACAGTTCTTCTGTGTATTCTTGCCACCTCTTCTTTATATCTTCTGCTTCTGTTAGGTCCAGACTATTTCTGTCCTTTATTGAGCCCATCTTTGCATGAAATGTTCCCTTGGTATCTCTAATTTTCTTGAAGAGATCTCTAGTCTTTCCCATTCTGTTCTTTTCCTCTATTTCTTTGCATTGATCGCTGAAGAAGGCTTTCTTATCTCTTCTTGCTATTCTTTGGAAATCTGAATTCAGATGCTTATATCTTTCCTTTTCTCCTTTGCTTTTTGCTCCTCTTCTTTTCACAGACAGCCATTTTGCTTTTTTGCATTTTTTTTCCATGGGGGTGGTCTTGATCCCTGTCTCCTATACAATTTCATAGTTCATCAGGCACTCTATCTATCAGATCTAGTCCCTTAAATCTATTTCTCACTTCCACTGTATAATCCTAAGGGATTTGATTTAGGTCATACCTGAATGGTCTAGCAGTTTTCCCTACTTTCTTCAATTTAAGTGTGAATTTGGCAATAAGGAGTTCATGATCGGAGCCACAGTCAGCTCCCAGTCTTGTTTTTGTTGACTGTATAGAGCTTCTCCATCTTTGGCTGCAAAGAATATAATAAATCCGATTTCGGTGTTGACCATCTGGTGAAGTCCATGTGTAGAGTCTTCTCTTGTGTTGTTGGAAGAGGGTGTTTGCTATGACCAGTGCATTTTCTTGGCAAAACTCTATTAGTCTTTGCCCTGCTTCATTCCATATTCCAAGGCCAAATTTGCCTGTTACTCCAAGTGTTTCTTGGCTTCCTACTTTGCATTCCAGTCCCCTATAATGAAAAGGACATGGTGTTAGGTTCTAAAAGGTCTTGTAGGTCTTCACAGAACTGTTCAACTTCAGCTTCTTCAGCATTACTGGTTGGGGCATAGACTTGGACTACTATGATATTGAGTGGTTTGCCTTGGAAACAAACAGAGATCATTCTGTCATTTTTGAGATTGCATCCAAGTACTGCATTTTGGACTCTTTTGTTGACCATGATGACTACTCCATTTCTTCCAAGGGATTCCTGCCTGCAGTAGTAGATATAATAGTCATCTGAGTTAAATTCACCCATTCCAGCCCATTTTAGTTCACCGATTCCTAGAATGTTGACGTTCTCTCTTGCCATCTCCTGTTTGACCACTTCCAATTTGCCTTGATTCATGGACCTGACATTCCAGGTTCCTATGCAATATTGCTCTTTACAGCGTCAGACCTTGCTTCTATCACCAGTCACATCCACAGCTGGGTATTGTTTTTGCTTTGGCTCCGTCCCTTCATTCTTTCTGGAGTTATTTCTCCACTGATCTCCAGTAGCATATTGGGCACCTACTGACCTGGGGAGTTTCTCTTTCAGTATCCCATCATTTGGCCTTTTCATACTGTCATGGGTTTCTCAAGGTAAGAATACTTAAGTGGTTTGCAATTCCCTTCTGCAGTCGACCACATTCTGTCAGACCTCTCCACCATGCCCGCCCATCTTGGGTGGCCCCACAGGGCATGGCTTAGTTTCATTGAGTTAGACAAGGCTGTGGTCCTAGTGTGATTAGATGGACTAGTTTTCTGTGATTATGTTTTCAGTGTGTCTGCCCTCTGATGCTCTCTTGCAACACCTACTGTCTTACTTGGGTTTCTCTTACCTTGGACGTGGGTTATCTCTTCACAGCTGCTCCAGCAAAGCATAGCCGCTGCTCCTTACCTTGGATGAGGGATATCTCCTCACTGCCACCCCTCCCAACCTTTAACGTGGAGTTGCTCCTCTAGGGCCCTCTGGTGCCCGCGCAGCCACCGCTCCTTGGACATGGGGCAGCTCCTCCCAGCCGCCACCCTTGGCCTTGGCAGGGGTAGGTCCTCTCAGTTGCTCCTGTGTTGTCACAGCTTGGCACTCTCCGCCGCCACCCCTGACCTCAGATGCGGCGTAGCTCCTCTTGGCTGCCACCCCTGACCACGGATGTAAAATGGAAGGATGCCTGGGAGTAAGGGTGCCTGAATCCACCAACAAAAAGGACTCCTCAGGGGCCTGAGACCTTGCTTTGGCAATTCCAGATCTTCGTCCCAGGGTTGGGACCAACCTTGGGTCCCAATAGTAAATTACTAAGTGCTTAATACGTGTTACGCCCTGTTTTAGGCATTTTACATGTAAATATGAGATGGCTGCTGTTAACATACCGTATTATTTTTTTAATTTATTTGACTGCATCGAGTGTTGGTTTCAGCGTGTGGGATTTCTTGTGGTGCATGGACTTAGTTGCCCTGTGGCATGTGGGATCTTAGTTCCTGAACCAGGGTTCGAGCCACAACCCTTGCATTAGAAGGCAGATTCCTAACCACTGGACCACCAGGGAAGTCCCCTATCCTCATTTTAGAAGAGCTATAATCCTCTTTATAAATGAAGAAACTGAGGCAGAGAGAAATATATGACATGCCTAAAGTCACAGCTGGACAGTCTCCAGGGACCTACAGTTTTAAATGGCTGGCCATATCACCTCCTCATTTACAACATGATGTCTTGTGGTGCAATTAAACACATACACGACCACCACCATCCCATCCAAACACCCCAGGTTCAATACCTCACTTTGCTTACCAGCTGTATTGAACAAGTCACTCAGCATACACAGATTTGACTCCCTCATTTGTTACCAAAAAAAAAAAGTCTAGTCTCTAAAGCTTGCCATGAGTTTCTCTGTGTTTGTGTGTGATAGGAAAGCAGGCGCAAAGATCCAGCTTTTAAATATTTGATGCAGGACACAGATTAGAAAAGATGCAAGAACCCACCTTCTGGAGGCAAGGGGGTTGTGGAAAAAACAGTTGAGAAGCAAATATTGTTTTCCCATTGATTTCCTCTGTAAGTCTCAAGGATAAGTTACACTAAGAAAAGTTCTGGACCCCTGGCTGTCAGGAGATGACATTTAAGGAAAGAAATGATGTATACTGCCAAGAAAAAAAACTGGTAACTTTCTAAGAAAATGTCAACAGTCACATCCAAAATAGTAACAACTTTAAAAATAGAGTGACATGGGAAGAGCCAAAAACTCCAGCTCCAAGGGACAATAGAATAGCTGGGAGTAGGGAGCTGCCGAAACTGCAGGTGTCAGGAGGATCATTTCTGGAAGTGAGTTGGTCCTCCAGAAATTTATCACCTCGGGCTTCTCTTAGGTGGATTTCTATTACGTGGGAGCTCTGTGACTCCTTGGGGAGCACACAGTAAGGAAAGAAAAAAATCCTCCTTGTGGACTCTAGCAGAGTAATTCCAGGCTTCAGTTTAGCTTTTGAAAACTAAGTGCCTTTGATACCATGCGACATTCTGCTCATGTTCAAAATCTATGGTGGGGTTGATGGGAGTGAGGACATTTCATATTTATCCAATTTCTCCTTTCTGTTGGTTTCACAATGAGCTGAGTGGTGGTTACTCCCAGGAACAAGTCCCTCAGGATCCGTGATGCTCCCTAAAATACTCAGGCTGGGGCCACCATCCAGGAAACCAGCTCCCCTCCCCTCCTCCACCAAGTAATAATGCTAATAAGGCAAGTTGGATTCCATCAACTTCATATTTCAGGTGACAGTGCTAGGAGTTTCCTTCACCTGTATCATCTGTGCACATACTCCTAACACTAAAGCCAGACATATATTCATTTAGATATATTAGTATTTGCCAACCATTAATAAGACTTGGGATGCATCAGTTCAGTTCAGTTCAGTTGCTCAGTCATGTCCAACTCTTTGTGACTCCATGGACTGCAGCATGCCAGGCCTCCCTGTCCATCAGCAACTCCTGCAGTTTACTCAAACTCATGTCCATTGAGTCGGTGATGCCATCCAACCATCTCACTCTCTGTCATCCCCTTCTCCTCCTGCCTTCAATCTTTCCCAGCATCAGGGTCTTTTCAAATGAGTCAGTTCTCGGCATCAGGTGGCCGAAGTATTGGAGCTTCAGCTTCAGCATCAGTCCTTCCAATGAATATTCAGGACTGATTTCCTTTAGGATGGACTGGTTGGGTCTCTTTGGACTCTCAGGAGTCTTCCCAGCACCACAGTGCAAAATCATCAATTCTTCAGTGTATCTTTTTCTTGAAGTATAGTTAATTTATAAGGTTGTGCTCATTTCAGGTACAGAGCAAAGCAACTGAGTTATACATACATATTCTCTTTTTCAGATTATTTTCCCTTATAGGTTGTTGCAAAATACTGAGTAGAATTCCTATACAGGAGATTCTTATTGGTATATATTGGTATACTTATTTTATATATAGTAATGAGTGTATGTTAATTTCAGACTCCTAATTTATCTCTCCTCTCACTTTCCCCATAGGTGACCATAAGTTTGTTTTCTGTGTCTGTGTGTCTATTTCTCTTTTGTATACAAGTTCATTTGTATCATTTTGTTTGTTTGTTTGTTTCCACATATAAGCAGTATCATATGATACTTGTCTTTGTCTGGCTTACTTCACTGAGTATGATAATCTCTAGGTCCATCCACACTGCTACATTATTTTATTCTTTTTATGGCTGAGCTCTATTTTATTATATATATGTAATAATAAACACATCGTCTTTATCCACTCTTCTGTCAATGGACGTTTATGTTGCTTCCATGTCTTGATGATCCTTTCAGTTCAGTTCAGTTCAGTCACTCAGTCATGTTCGACTCTTTGCGACCCCATGAACTGCAGCACGCCAGGCCTCCTGTCCATCACCATCTCCCGGAGTTCACTCAGACTCATGTCCATCGAGTCTGTGATGCCATCCAACCATCTCATCCTCTGTCGTCCCCTTCTCCCCCTTCCCCCAATCCTCCCAACATCAGAGTCTTTTCCAATGAGTCAACTCTTCCCATGAGGTGGCCAAAGTACTTGAGTTTCAGCTTTAGCATCATTCCTTCCAAAGAAATCCCAGGGCTGATCTCCTTCAGAATGGACTGGTTGGATCTCCTTGCAGTCCAAGGGACTCTCAAGAGTCTTCTCCAACACCACAGTTCAAAAGCATCAATTCTTCAGCACTCTGCCTTCTTCACAATCCAACTCTCACATCCATACATGATCACAGGAAAAACCATAGCCTTGACTAGACAGACCTTCGTTGGCAAAGTAATGTCTTTGCTTTTGAATATACTATCTAGGTTGGTCATAACTTTTCTTCCAAGGAGTAAGCGTCTTTTAATTTCATGGCTGCAATCACCATCTACAGTGATTTTGGAGCCCAAAAAATGAAGTCTGACACTGTTTCCAGTGTTTCCCCATCTCTTTGCCATGAAGTGATGGGACCAGATGCCATGATCTTCGTTTCCTGAATGTTGAACTTTAAGCCAACTTTTTCACTCTCCTCTTTCACTTTCATCAAGAGGGTTTTTAGTTCCTCTTCACTTTCTGCCATAAGGGTAGTGTCATCTGCCTATCTGAGGTTATTGATATTTCTCCCGGCAATCTTGATTCCAGCTTGTGTTTCTTCCAGTCCAGCGTTTCTCATGATGATCCTTTACAGTCTTACAAGACCTCCAGAATTTCCTCCCAGAGCCTCACAATGAGGCTGTGAGGGAAATTTGCTAAAGATAAGAGAGACTTTTCCATCCTAAAGATAAGAAAATGGAGGCCTGGAGAGGTTGGGTGATATCCCCTGGACCAGTAGCAAATTAGACAAAGAGTCAAGATAGTGCCTAGGTCCAGGGTTCCTGCCACCACCTTCTTCTCAAGTGTCCTCTGAGATTTTTTAGTTTTAGAAGTTTTGGAACCTAGGTTTATTTGTTCTAGTTCAGAGCCGTCCCCACAGTGCAACCGCCCTGTGACCCTGGAGCACTCCTCACCTTTCACCAACAGGCATTCTCTTAGGAGAGATGAACACACACCTGGACTGAATATGTGACCTTCTTCTCAGGTCTAAGTGGCTGAAGATGACCCAGTTTGGAAATTCACCGAGCTGTCGTCTCTCTCTCCCTTCTTTCTCCTGGTTATTGACATTAAGCTATCATGTTACTTGCAGATAGAAAACTGGAAGCAAACTAGAATGGAAATCCTGTTGCTACCTCAGATTTCTCCTTTATATGTTTATCTGAATATAGGCTACTTTTATTCAGCAGTTACTGATTCAAAAGCCATAGAGACCATGTATCAATTTTTAAAGTGACTGAAGAAATCAGCTTAGTTAAGAGCAAAGCCTATAGCAGAAAAGACTGGGTGTCTGACTCCATCTGGCTTGCCAGCCATGGAAGGACCCACTCCTCAGAGCAACACTCCCCCCTCACCCCCACAATACACACACTCTCCAGGTTTTCTGAAGTCAGTTACTCAAAAAATATTCACAGAGGAATTTGTAGATGTAAGGCATTATGCTAGGGAGTGAGGTACAGCTACTGACAGCACAAAAACCCTTGCCTGCTTGGTGCTTACATTCTAAAGAGGAGACCTACACAACAAACAAAATCGGAAACTAAAATATTAAAATAGACTCACCCGCTGTCATTCCCCATATCACACCGTCTGACTCCTCTGGGGCTCAATTTCTAGGGCTTCACCTCTGCCCACTGCTTTTTTCTAACACCCAGCTGTACTAAATCACCTCGATTCCCACCACCCTCCAAACACCACTTGCCTCGTCTTGGTCACCATCACCCTCACCCAGTTCTGAGAGCAAATGCCTACTCCTGAATCCATTACATGGAATCCTGCTCTGGTGCGCTCAGTGAGACTTCTTGGGACTTGTGCTCAGATGCCCTATTGATCTCCCCCACCAGCTCCATCCTGGATTATGAGTGGGGAGATCTCCGCTGTGCCTAGAATGTCAATGGGGTGGCTCTGTTCCATCTTCCATCAGACTCTAGGTCTTGCCCGGCCTCAGGGCTTTGTGATGGAGTGTTTCCAGTACAAGATTGTCCAAAAGAACTGATAAACCAGAGAAGGACCTGTGATTCTATTCTGGAATCTACTAGGCAAGATGAGCCGTGTTCTTCACCACTTGGCATCGCTCTGGGCTCTTGTTTGCTTTCACATCAGAGCCCACCTTGGCTCCTCTCTGCTCCTGGGTCTCTAACACCACTCTCTGCATCACTTGTGTTCCCTTTCTGACTTCCCCAGCTTCTGGCCTCCTGGCTCAGGTCCCTCTGAGGTTACTCCTTCTCCTCAGACCAGCTCTTCCCAGCTCTCCTTAGCATGGCCATAAATGACAAATGACACAGGCTCCAGTTATCCCCAGGGACAGGTATGAAAACAGAGACAGGAAGGGGGTGAAGGAGAACACTGATGGAATGGATTGGAAACAGAAAGGCTAAACTTCCATTCTCCAGGCCTGAGATTTTGTGCTCTTTCTTCTTTGCACTAGTCCACATTTCCTAGGACTTCTAGAAGCTTACTATGACCTAACCTCATTATTTCAGAACTCATATACAAAAAACATCAGTCTCTTCTTTCTTCAATCTTTCCCACTCTATCCTCTGTACCTGGGTATCTCTCTCTCTCTCTCTCTCTCTCTCTCTCTCTCTCTCTCTCTCTCTCTCTCTCTCTCTCTCGCACACAGACTCCCTTAACTTGTTTGGGGATAGGGAGGTAGAGAGGACTGGAGTGTGGGAAATGATACCTCAGAACACTTCCATCACTTGATGATGCTTCTCTAAGGCTAGATAGATAACCACTTTTGCTGAGTAGGGAGATAGCCAACTTCTTTGTACTCCTCTCGAAAACGTGGGTGCGAGCATTCCTTCAACTAATGTCTTCAGGGACTGCTGACCTAGCGAAAGGTCAACATATGCTCACCTGTGTTACTCTAAGAAAGAGACTTAGCAACAGTTTACACGTTCACAGCCAGTGAATTTCATACTGTGGCCTGTAGTCAGAAAAGGAGAACAGAAATCAATCAGAAGTCACCCTGATGCCCACTTTGCTCTGAAAATCCACTCTGATGTCAAACAAAGAAGAATGGTTTCAGTAGCAGCTGATATGTCAAACCTGTGAGCCTGCTCCTGCATCCCTGGGGATTGGTGGGCCTCAGGGAGGAGGCTGCAGTAAGCTATCCTACACCCAGAGCAATGATAGACTGCTGAATTTTCAAAAACAACTTGCGTTTGGAATACAAGGTAATTACACAAAATTCCCAGGCAACTTTTGGGAGAAGAGAAGAAAAAAAAAAAAAAAACTCAAGTGGATGAACAAGCTTCCCCTAAAAATAGAGGGAAAAAAAAGCCCATCAAAAGGATAGTTTAATAAAATGCATGTGTTCAATTGATCCTGGGCAGAAATGATTTTGCTCTGGCAAATTAATTTGTATCTAAACATCGTATTTTCAAATAGGACTGTGTTCTATGCCCAGCATCACTGGGAAAAGCAGACAGTGTCCTGAATGTTCAACAATATGCCATACAGATTCCTTTTATTAAAATCTCATTTCACCAGGATGGCTCCTTTGAGAGAGATGTGCAGAGTAACGTGAGAAAATCGGTGAACCAACATCATATAACTGTATTGTGCATATTAAATATTCTTGCTTACGCATTCACTACACACTTGACCTGCTGCTGAATGCACTTGGAGAGCGAGGACGTCTGTAGCTCAGCAGCTTGGGAACTTTCCCCCACCTGCTTCCTGCTTTCCTGCTTTTAAAATCAATTAAGAGGGGAATGAATCAAAGTTCTTCTGTCTTCACACCCTCTCTCCAGTGCTGCCACTTCAAAGCTCTGTTGCTTTCATCAACAGAGCCCTAAGTGATCAATGGAAAATACCAGCTAAGTCATCACACACAGATCCGCATCACTGCCGTGATCCCCCTCCAGTCACTGTCCCAGAATCAAGAGTTTCTTAAGCATGTGTGCTGGGCTCCTCTATAGCTTGTTTGATTACTCTGGGAACAGGAAAATAGCTCCAGCTCGAAAATCAGACAATGTTAAGATTCTTTCAAATTTTCGTTTTTGTTTTACCATTTGAAGTGTGCTGTGTAATAGTATTGCTTACTCACAATTTTGCACAACCACTAGCATATCCGTTTCTAAAATCTTTTCATCATCACAAACCATAACTCTATCAATGAAATAATGTGTCCTTCCCACCTAAAATTAAAAGGACAATGCTTACCCATTGTGACTGGCCAACCACATAGATTTATTTCAAAGATGGATTAAAGTGAAACTGTCAGTCGCTCGGTCGTGTCCCTCTCTGTGATCCCATGGACTGTAGCTCACCAGGCTCTGTCTGTTCATGGGATTCTCCAGGCAAGATTACTGAGTGGTTTCCACTCCCTTGGTCTAGGGGATCTTCCCAATCCAGGAATCCAACCTGGGTCTCCTGCATTGCAGGCGTATTCTTTACTGTCTGAGCCACCAGGAAGAAGCTTGAGAAAAGAAGCTTGTCTGAGCACATGATTTTATATAAATTCTGGTGAGATTTAGTATAAGCCAAAAATGTTGATCCTGAAACCCTGTGGCTGATTAGAGCTTCATTTTTTTTTTATTTACACAAATGCAATGAACAGCTAACATACTGTGTACTAATACACAGCTATATGTACTGTTTTCTATGTAAAGTACGGAGAATCAGAAAGAAATCTGCCCCTATATAGTCAATTACCAAAGAGAAAGGACATGTGTAGGTAGCTCAGAAACCAAACAGCCATTGGTAGAAACATGGGCTGCTATGAGGTTCCCTTGGAGCGATGATCCAAGGAAATCTTTCTGAAGAAAATGTTCTTTGATCTGGTTTTTGAAGCATGAACAGAATTACACACATGAACGAAGATAAGAGGAAAGGAAATAGCATATGTAAAAATCAACTTAGGGAGCACGTGGATTGTAAGTCAGAAATGGCATAAGAGTTTAGGGAAGAAAAGCAGTAGATGAACTAGGTATCAGGGGATTTCAGGTTATTTCATCAACTCTCTTAGATGGTGGGGGAAAAAAATGATCGTGAACAGCCTCCATGCAGAAGTTGTTCTGCTCTGTGTCATGACCCTGCCACTCTGGTTGGAGGTGGCCTCTTAGTTTGGATCCAGGCTCCTGCCTTCAAACTTGCTTCCTCTGCTCTTTATTCACCCATTTCTTCAGCTTGCAGATGGCATGTCTAGCCTTGGTAGGATTCTAGCCCACCTCTGCTTGCCTATCTGTTTCAGTGTCCTGCATCCTAAATATAAATTCTCACAATGAAGTTCTCCCAATGGACTAGACTGAGTCAAGAGCATATTCCTAATTCCATCATTTGTGACTGGAGGGACAACACCCCTCTGACAAACATGGCAGCCTGGGTCCACACCCCTCCAACTGCTGCTAGGGTACAGGCACCCCCTGGAGAAAAGTGATATCAACTGACATTTACTCAAGTGAGTATGTACTTTAAATGTCACAGACATATACTAACATTTAAGAAGACAAGGAGATGTGCCATGCACTATGGAAATTATGCCAGAAAGGGTAAGAAAGAGAATATTTTAGCATTAACAGAGGCAGCCTTCAATTATATGGAATATTGCTAGATGGAAACAGTTAATAACTCCATACTGCTGAATAATGAGATGTTTCACTCTTTTGATATGACATGACCGGTCTACAATTCATCAGTATTATAATTTACCCCATCTCTCCACTCCACAGTCCCCAACAGTGTGTCAACCAAGAAAACAAAACTTCCCTTTGCCCCGTCCTATATGCATTCAAATCATTTGTAGTAGGCAGAAGTATTTTTACACAACTGTATAAAAATTATTAATAGAATATATTTCACCAGCCCAGGAGAGAGTTACATTTTCATAGGGTATATGGTCTGATAAACAGTATCAGCAAAGATAGGAATTTTATCAGGTATGAGTTTTTTAAAAAGGAATTACCTGCAAATAGATACTTTTAAAACCTTTTCCATGCTGGTTCCCTCCTCCTCTTTTAAAATAAGTCTACCATAAAGTCCTCTATTCAGACAAAGTGTGTCTGATTATTTTAATGTATAAACATTAACTGTAATTTCCTTCCCCTAGGCAAGTACACAGATCCAAAGTGCTACTGCTTTCAGCTTGCCATAGTTTTAATATAACTATCTTACTCCAGCAGTTAATTAATTAAGAACACATACTGTGTGTGCATGGTGCACACTTGTAACACAAAGGCTTCCTAGGTGGCGGAGGTAAAGAATCTGCTTGCCAGTGGAGGAGACACAAGAGACTCGAGTTCAATCCATGGGTCAGGAAGATCCCCAGGAGGAGGAAATGGCAACCCACTCTAGTATCCTTGCTTGGAAAACCCCATGGACAGAGGAGTCCAGCAGTCCATGGGGTTGCAAACAGTCAGATATGACTGAATGACCGAGCACACAAACACACACAATACAAGCATATACACACATGGTGGCAGAGATTCAAGCTCGTCAGCTCCATGAATGTACATATCTGCACCAGTGTGACAGTTACATAAACTCACCACTATATTTGATGCTTCTGTCTCAGACTTAAAGATGATACAGGCTTTCCCATCAGTAATTTGAGATGCTATTTAATTGGCCTTTGTGATTCTAGAGATACTCTAGAAACAGTCACTTCCTTTCTTTGTTTATAATCTTTCACACATCGAAACTACTCAAAGAGCCATACACACCACAGGCATTCTAGGCTCAGCTAAGATTTCCTGCTTCTAATTAAAGGAAAAAATCTGAACTTTAAAAGAAAATATTAGTGCTATCCAGTGAATGCCAGGAGTTGCAATTCCTACTAGTACCATTGATAAGAATTCATTTTTTTATCCTGTTTGCATAATACTTGGAATGTTTGCAGTGTGTATAAATCAGGGCCATTAGTAATGAGTCAGACCTGAAACTGAAAGGAAACAGACATGCATCTCCTGAGAGGAGCTGATTTCTACAAACAGTCTCTGAATTTCACTCTTTGCTTCATGGTAGCCATGGCCAGGTGGGGCACCATGCTTTGTTACCAAGACAGTGTTGGATCTCCTTTCAGTCCAAGGGACTCTCAAGAGTCTTCTCCAACACAATAGTTCAAAAGCATCAATTCTTCAGTGCTCGGCTTTCTTTATAGTCCAGCTCTCATATCCATACATGACTACTGGTAAAACCATAATTTTGACTAGACAGACATTTAAGATGGCAAAGTGATGGATATGTGCTCATCTTCTCCTGAAAGAGCTCCAAAATTACAACTTGCTGCTGAACAACCATCATCAGGAGAGTGTTGGATCCCACCAAAAAAATGCCTGTCCAAGGGCAAAGGAGAAGACCCAGCAAGACAGTAGAAGGGGTGAAATCACGTTTAGAATCAAACCCCATACCCACCAGAGACACTTGGAAGGCTCAAACAAAACCTTGTGCACACCAGGAGACTCCACAGAGACTGAGCCAGACCTGCCTTTGAGTGTTTGAGCGACTCCTGTGGAGGTATGGGTCAGCAGTGGCCTGCTGCAGGGGTAGGGGGCTCTGGGTGCAGCAGACCTGGGTATGGCCTAAGCCTTCTTGGAGGTTACCATTAACCCCACCATAGAGCCACCAGAACTTACACAGGACTGGGGAAATAGACTCTTGGAGGGCACAAACAAAACCTTGTGCAAACAAGGACCTAAGGGAAAGAAGTAGTGACCCCACAAGAGACTGACCCAGGCTTGCCCATGAATGTCCAGGAGTCTCTGTCAGAGTTGTGGGTCAGTGGTGGCCTGCTGCAGGGTTGGGGGCACTGAGTACAGCAGTGCATGTGTGGGACCTTTTGAAGGAGGTCGCCATTATCTTCATTACCTCCACCAGAGTTTGGCCTCAGGTCAAACAACAGGGAGGAACATAGCTCCACTCATCTACAGAAAATTGAATGAAAGATTTACTAAGCATGGCCCCACCCATCAGAACAAGACCCAGTTTCCCCCTCAATCAGTCTCTCCCATCAGGAAGCTTCCATCCTTATCCATCAGAGAGCAGACAGAATGGAAACCACAATCACAGAAAGCTAATCAAACTGATCACATGGACCACAGCCTTGTCTAACTCAATGAAATCATAAGCTATGCCATGTAGGCCCACCAATGATGGACGGGTCATTGTGGAGTGTTCTGACAAAATGTGGTCCACTGGAGAAGGGAATGGCAAACCACTTCAGTATTCTTGCCTTGAGAACCCCATGAATAGTATGAAAAGTCTATTGGTTGGGCTCAAAGACCAAGAGAATACCTCCTCTACTTAGAATACTTGGACTTTATTGTGAATATAGTTAAAGCTATGGCTTTTCCAGTAGTCATGTATGGATGTGAGAGTTGGACTATAAAGACACCTGAGCACTGAAGAATTGATGCTTTTGAACTGTGGTGTTGGAGAAGACTCTTGAGAGTCCTTTGGACTGCAAAGAGATCCAACCAGTCCATCCTAAAGAAAATCAGTCCTGAATATTCATTGGAAGGACTGATGCTGAAGCTGAAACTCTAGCACTTTGGCCACCTAATGTGAAGAACTGACTCACTGGAAAAGACCTTGATTCTAGGAAAGACTAAAGGCGGGAGGAGAAGGGGACAACAGAGGATGAGATGGTTAGATGGCATCACCAATTCGATGGACGTGAGTTTGAGTAGGTTCCGGGTGTTTGTGATGGACAGGAAAGCCTGGTGTGCTGCAGTCCATGAGGTCGCAAAGAGTCGGACATGACTGAGCAACTGAGCTGACTGACTGATAAAGATTCCTGAGTGTGAACCAGTCTACATTCAGTTAACCACACAAATAGTTGGTCTCAACATAAAATATATGAATAAAGTTAGAAAGGGGTGTCATATGCCAGTATACTAACTTACCCAGCTTCATCATCCTGTGCATTCAAATCAGCACATGTTTCCCAGGCTACACAGGTAATTCTGAGTACTGCAGGGGTCCCCAGGACGCCTCTGAGTCAGCCTCCTTATCAGGCCACCTCACTGTACCTTCATCACTCAAGTCCCTGGCGAGACTGCCACACCTTTGGTCATTATCTCTGCCCCCACAGAGGCTGGCCTCTCCTCTGTCACCCCATTTCAGTCATTAAACAAGTGCTTTTCCTCTAATGGTCTCCAGAGCAAAGCTGAGGCAAAGTCCACTTTTTAAGAAAGCTTTTACTAAATGTGTAGGGTTAAAGAAATGAAAATAGCATGGCAAGATCCTGTTTACAATTATCAGTATATCTTACTTCCCCCAGAGCCAACAGGCCCAGATTCTGTAAAGTTTTAACCTCTTTACTAACTTCCAATACATCCACTCACAGCGTTCCTTAGGAGCTCCAAGATGGGCTGCCTTGAGCTTCTGGCTTGCTTCCCCAGCCTCCTAGAAAGTTCCACCCCCTCTGTCTCCCCTGGTTAACTCTAAGCTAATCTTTGCCTTGTCCTGAGTATCATCTTCTCCAGGAACACACTGTGATGAGCTAGCTTCTTGCTCTACAGAGGACACTGCCTTTTTTACATTCACTCTCAGTATCCTTTTATTTATATTTAATAGGTATAGCCTTATTTCTCATGCTTAAAAGCAATTACTACCCTCAAAGGATTGAAAGCAGAATTCTAAAGAGATACTTGTACACCCAAGTTCATAGCAGAGCTATTCACAATAAACAAAGGGGAAGCAAACTCAGTACCCACTGACAGATGAACAAATAAACCAGATGTGGCATAAACATACATTGGAATATTATTCAGTCTTTAACAAGAATGAAATTTTGACACACACTTAAATATAGTTGAATCTGGAGGACATTATCAGAATTTTAATGTTGGTCACAAAAATACAAATATGGTGATTGTTCTTATATGAAATATGTCTGGTAGTCAAGTTTATAGAGACGGAAAGTAGAATGGTAGTTTCCAGGGCCTGAGGGAGGAGGAATGGGGAGTTATTGTTTAATGGATACAGAGTATTAGTATGGGAGATGAAAAACTTCTAAACTGGAAGATGGTGGTGGCTGCACAACAGTGTGAATGTACTTAATGCTACTGCCTCACACACTTAGGATGGGTAAGATGGCAAATTTCTGCTATGTGTTTTTGAGACACAATCAATTAATTTAAAAATTAGCTGAAAAAACTATTTGTTCAGTACTTGTCTCCACCTGTAGTCTTTAAGCTGGGTGAGGGCAGAGATTGTATCTGTCCTTTCAATTAGATTCCTATAACTTGCACATAGTAGTCACCCCATATATATATATATATATATATATATATATATATATATATATAAAATCAATGAGTAAATGGAAGGAGCAGATCATCCCACTTTTGCAGGGACACCAAATGTGCCTGTGTCTCAAAGTCCATACCCCCTAGGAAGACCCCCAATCCCAGGCAGGAAAAATGTCCACTTTACCATGCAAGCTCCATCATTCAAGTTACAATTAATTTCCTGCCATATCTGTCTCCACCCAGGATGCAGGATGATAAACATACCCCCTTCCCTGGCCTCTCCAGGAAATCTCCCAAGGTGTGGTCTCATTCTCTGGACCGAGATGAACAGTAGCCATTCTGTATGAAACAATCCTACAGTTAGGGCAAAAGTTCCACCAGAGATACTGTGATGAACTTCTGTACGATGAGTGGTGAAGGGTGTATTAGTAAGACATTTCTGCAATCTTCCTTGTCAGTCCTTATCTCCTATCAGTAACTTCTCAAGCCAAAATACCTATGACACCATCAGAACATGCCACAGGTTTTAGCACAGAGTACTTGAAACTCAGAGCCAAAAATATTTCTGTTCCTCATTTCCTCTCCTCTAAAAACTTTTAGAACATGAATATATATATATATATCTGTCACAGCCATATACCACAATTTATATAACTAAATAAGACACTTATTTTCTTACACTCTTTTTTCAGATTAATGACACTTTTGAAATTTGCTTCAAAACTTGCTTAAAAATTGATAACCAAATGGTATATTCCAACTGATCCTTCTAGAACAAAGGGACAGTCTTCCCTCAAGCAACACTTGAGTTTTCTATTTTAATTAGGTATAAAATAGATTGCATGATCATTGAGGAAAAGATGGCGGAGGAATAGGATGGGGAGAACACTTTCTCCCTCTCTACCTCATCAAAGAACATTTCAACACTGAGCAAATTCCACAAAATAACTTCTGACTGCTGGCAGAGGACATCAGGCATCCAGCAAAGCAGATCATTGGCTTCAAAACCTGGTAGGAATTATTTTTTTTATTTTATTTTATTTTAAAGAACGAAGATAGCAACAAAGGAGGTAGGGAGGGAACCCCAGCATGGGAAGGGAATCCCGTCCCAGGAAGAGACTCTTAAAGAGAGAGGTTCCCTAAAATTGGGGAACTTTCTCACAGCTGTGCATGGGCGAGCCCTGGAAGCACAGAGGGCAACATAACAAGAAGGAAGAATAAATAAATAATTAAAACCAACAGATTACGATTTCAACAGTATAACCCCCAGCGGACAAGCAGCGCAAGCGCCTGCGTCCGACAGCAGTGGGGGTTGGGCAGGGAGGAGCGCGCCTGCGACAGCGATTTCTAAGAATTGGGCCACAGGAGGCGTAGGCTGCAGGGCTTTTCTCGAGAATCGGGCGTAACGGGGCCAGAATCGGGTCCGCGCGTGGATAGAGCGAATTATCCCGGACTAGCAAACGAGACTGGGGGATAACTAACGCTCGAAACGCTCGAACATAAGACACTGACAGGCCCGAGCACAGAACAAAGGACGGATCGGAAATAGTCGGCTGCAGACCATCCCCCCACCGGCGACAGGGAGCCAGAGCCTGAAGCGCTGGAAGAGGGAAGTCGCAGCTCAAGAGAGTCATTACCTACCAAATTGCAAGCGGGCCTCTTTGTTGAGACTTCTGGGGGTATCTGAGTGGTCATCATCTGCCTGAAAAAGAGCCCGGCGGAGATCCCAGAAAATTGAGCGACCCGCAAAGCCCAGAAGATGCAACAATAGTCCGCGCCAAACTCCCTAGCCACTCGGACTTGGAACCAAACCCGGCACCCGGAGGGGACTTCCTGAGCGCCAAGCCTGAGCGGCTTAAACCAGGAATTGCATGAAACATAGGCCAGGCCCCACACGGTTATCCTGCGGATTGGGAAGGGGCAAGCCCAGTGCAGAACTCATCACCACCCTCCCTGTGGCAAGACAGAAATCAGACACGGAAGAGACCAGCAAACAGAGGAAGTCAAACAGAGGGAACTGCCTTGGTAGCGACCCCACACAGTCCTCAACGACAGAGAAAGCGCCAGATACGCCGTTTCTACTTTTATGATCAAAAAAAAATTTTTTTTTTCGGGGGGTGATGTGGAAGTGTGATTTTTTTTTTAAGAATTTTTTTTCTTCTTTCTTTAAAAATTTTTTTCCTTTTAAATTTGTTTATCCGTTTCTTTTTCATCCTTTTTTCCCCTAAACTTTCTTAAATTTTAAGTCTTCTATATTTCTAGTTGTTATTTTTATAACCTAATATTACTTTTCAACAAGAAAAAAAAAAACCCTATCATTTAAGCAAACGCCATATATAGTCTTAATGGTGAAGGAAGTTGTCTTTTAATAATTCTGGAGTCTTTTATTATATTTTACTTTTTTTCTTTTTTCTCTATTTTTTTTAAATGTCACTCTCCTTCTTCTTCTTCTCTTCAATAATCTATCTTTGAAAATCCAATCTATACTCCAGTTTTTTAATCTTGGCATTTTGGTATTTGTTGCCGATTTTGTACTTTTAAAAACCTAATCCTCAGTACCCAGTTTTACATGAGTGCAAGACTACTGGCTTGACCACTCTCTCCACCTCTGGAATCTCTCTTGTCACCACCAGGTGGCTTTTGTCTCCTCCCCTACCCCTCCCCCTCTCTACCCAACTCTATGAACCTCTGAGCGTTCCAGAAGGAGGAGAACTCTAAGGGAACTGGTCACTGACCGGATCTGTATCCCTCCTTCCCATCTCCCTCTTTTATCCTCCTGTCCACCTGTATCTACTTCCTTCCTCTCCTCTTCCAAGTATAACTCTGTGACCACCTCTGAGCGGTCCAGACTTCGAACACACACAAGAAAGTGGTTACGGGCTAACTTCCTTTTCCCTCTTTTGATTCCACCTCATCCCATTCCACTCACCTCTAACTACTCCCTCCCTCTTCTCTCCTCCAAGTAACTCACCGATCCTCTAGGGACAACCCTCAAGGTGGAGAAACCTATCATCATTAACCTAGATGTTTTAACATTAGTGCTGAATAGATGGAGAAATCATGAGGCTATTCTAAAAATAAATCTGAAAACCAGAATCAGGAGGTGTAATTCCAAATTCTGAGATCATCAAAGAATTCCTGAATACAGGGTACATTATCCAATTAGAGCTCATCAAACGCCTTCATACCTATACTAAAATCGAGCACTGCCCAAGGGCCAACAAGCTCCAGAGCAAGACATACCACGCATATTCTCCAGCAACACAAGAACAAGCCCCTGAGCTTCAATACATAGGCAACTCAAAATACTCCAAAACCACTGACGTCTCATAACCCATTACTTCACACGTCACAACACTCCAGAGAGAGGAAATCCAGATCCACCCACCAGAATTCCAACACAAGCCTCCCTGATCAAGAAACTTTGACAAACCAGTGATATAACACCAAACACAGAGAGGAAACTCTATAATAAAGAGAACTCCACCCCAAACACAGTAATATAACCAGGATGAAGAGACAGAGGAATTCCCAGCAGGTAAAGGAACAGGAGACATGCCCACCAAACCAAACAAAAGAGGAAGAGATAGGGAATCTACCTGAGAAAGAATTCCGAATACTGATAGTGAAAATGATCCAAAATCTTGAAATCAAAATGGAATCACAGATAAATAGCCTGGGGTCAAGGATTGAGAAGATGCAAGAAAGGTTTAACAAGGACCTAGAAGAAATAAAAAAGAGTCAACATATAATGAATAATGCAATAAATGAGTTCAGAAACACTCTGGAGGCTAAAAATAGTAGAATATCGGAGGCAGAAGATAGGATTAGTGAAATAGAATATAGAATGGTAGAAATAAATGAATCAGCGAGGGAAAAAGAAAGACGAATTAAAAGAAATGAGGACAACCTCAGAGACCTCCAAGACAATATGAAACGCTCCAACATTCGAATTATAGGAGTCCCAGAAGAAGAAAACAAAAAGAAAGACCATGAGAAAATACTTGAGGAGATAATAGTTGAAAACTTCCTAAAATGGGGAAGGAAATAATCACCCAAGTCCAAGAAACCCAGAGAGTGCCAAACAGGATAAACCCAAGGCGAAACACCCCAAGACATATTTTAATCAAACTAACAAAGACCAAACACAAAGAACAATTACTAAAAGCAGCAAGGGAAAAACAACAAATAACACACAAGGGGATCCCCATAAGAATAACTGCAGATCTTTCAATAGAAACTCTTCAGGCCAGGAGGGAATGGCAAGACATACTTAAAGTGATGAAAGATAACAACATTCAGTCAAGACTACTGTACCCAGCAAGGATCTCATTCAAATATGAAGGAGAAATCAAAAGCTTTCCAGACAAGCAAAAGCTGAGAGAATTCAGCACCACCAAACCAGCTCTCCAACAAATACTAAAGGATAGACTTTAGAAAGGAAACACAAAGGACGTATAAACCCGAACCCAAAACAATAAAGTAAATGGCAACAGGAGCATACTTATCAATAATTACCTTAAATGTAAATGGGTTGAATGCCCCCAACCAAAAGGCAAAGACTGGCTGAATGGATACAAAAACAAGATCCCTATACATGCTGCTTACAAGAGACCCACCTCAAAACAACGGACACATACAGACTAAAAGTGAAGGGCTGGAAAAAGATATTCCATGCAAATAAAGACCAAAAGAAAGCAGGAGTAGCAATACTCATATCCGATAAAATAGACTTTAAAACAAAGGCTGTGAAAAGGGACAAAGAAGGCCACTACATAATGATTAAAGGATCGATCCAAGAAGAAGATATAACAATTATAAATATATATGCACCCAACATAGGAGCACCGCAATATGTAAGACAATTGCTAACAAGCATGAAAGGGAAATTAATAATAACACAATAATAGTGGGAGACTTTAATACCCCACTCACACCTATGGACAGATCAACTAAACAGAAAATTAACAAAGAAACGCAAACGTTAAACGATACAATAGACCAGTTAGACCTAATTGATATCTATAGGACATTTCACCCCCAAAACAATGAATTTCACCTTTTACTCAAGTGCACATGGAACCTTCTCCAGAATAGATCACATTCTGGGTCATAAATCTAACCTTGATAAATTCAAAAAAAATTGAAATTATTCCAAGCATCTTCTCTGACCATAATGCACTAAGGTTAGATCTCAATTATAGGAGAAAAACTATTAAAAATTCCAACATTTGGAGGCTGAACAACACCCTTCTGAATAATCAACAAATCACAGAAGAAATCAAAAAAGAAATCAAAATATGCATCGAAATGAATGAAAATGAAAACACAACTACACAGAACCTTTGGGACACTATAAAAGCAGTCCTAAGAGGAAAGTTCATAGCAATACAGGCATACCTCAAGAAACAAGAAAAAGTCAAATAAATAACCTAACTCTACACCTAAAGCAACTAGAAAAGGAAGAAATAGAGAACCCCAGAGTTAGTAGAAGGAAAGAAATCCTAAAAATTAGGGCAGAAATAAATGCAAAAGAGACAAAAGAGACCATAGCAAAAATCAACAAAGCAAAAAGCTGGTTCTTTGAAAGGATAAATAAAATTGACAAACCATTAGCCAGACTCATCAAGAAACAAAGAGAAAAAAATCAAATCAACAAAATTAGAAATGAAAATGGAGAGATCACGACAGACAACTCAGAAATACAAAGAATCATAAGAGACTACTATCAGCAATTATATGCCAATAAAATGGACAACTTGGAAGAAATGGACAAATTCTTAGAAAAGTACAACTTTCCAAAGCTGAACCAGGAAGAAATAGAAAATCTTAACAGACCCATCACAAGCAAGGAAATTGAAACTGTTATCAGAAATCTTCCAGCAAACAAAAGCCCAGGTCCAGACAGCTTCACAGCTGAATTCTACCAAAAATTCTGAGAAGAGCTAACACCTATCTTACTGAAACTATTCCAGAAAATTGCAGAGGAAGGTAAACTTCCAAACTCATTCTATGAGGCCACCATCACCCTAATACCAAAACCTGACAAAGACACCACAGAAAAAGAAAACTACAGGCCAATATCACTGATGAACATAGATGCAAAAATCCTCAACAAAATCCTAGCAATCAGAATCCAGCAACACATTAAAAGATCATACACCATGACCAAGTGGGCTTAATCCCAGGGATGCAAGGATTCTTCAATATCCGCAAGTCAATCAATGTAATTCATCACATCAACAAACTGAGAAATAAAAATCATATGATTATCTCAATAGATGCAGAAAAAGCCTTTGACAAAATTCAGCATCCATTTATGATAAAAACTCTTCAGAAAGTAGGAATAGAAGGAACATACCTCAACATAATAAAAGCTATATATGACAAACCCACAGCTCACATTATCCTCAATGGCGAAAAATTGAAACCATTTCCCCTAAAGTCAGGAACAAGACAAGGGTGTCCAGTTTCACCACTACTCTTCAACATCGTACTGGAAGTTTTGACCACAGCAATCAGAGCAGAAAAAGAAATACAAGGAATCTAAATTGGAAAAGAAGAAGTAAAACTCTCACTGTTTGCAGATGACATGATCCTCTACATAGAAAATCCTAAAGACTCGACCAGAAAACTACTAGAGCTAATCAGTGAATATAGTAAAGTTGCAGGATATAAAATCAACACTCAGAAATCCCTTGCATTCCTATACACTACTAATGAGAAAGTAGAAAAAGAAGTTAAGGAAACAATTCCATTCACCATTGCAACGAAAAGAATAAAATACTTAGGAATATTCCTACCTAAAGAAACTAAAGACCTATATATCGAAAACTATAAAACACTGATGAAAGAAATCAAAGAGGACACTAATAGATGGAGGAATATACCATGCTCATGGCTTGGAAGAATCAATATAGTGAAAATGAGTATACTACCCACAGCAATCTACAGATTCAATGCAATTCCCATCAAGCTACCAGCAGTATTTTTCTCAGAACTAGATCAAATAATCTCAAGATTTGTATGGAAATACAAAAAACCTCGAATAGCCAAAGCAATCTTGAGAAAGACAAATGGAACTGGAGGAATCAACTTGCCTGACTTCAGGCTCTACTACAAAGCCACAGTCATTAAGACAGTATGGTACTGGCACAAAGACAGAAATATAGATCAATGGAATAAAATAGAAAGCCCTGAGATTAACCCACATACCTATGGACACCTTATCTTCGACAAAGGAGGCAAGAATATACAATGGAGTAAAGATAGTCTCTTTAACAGGTGGTGCTGGGAAAACTGGTCAACCACGTGTAAAAGAATGAAACTAGACCCCTCTCTAACACCATACACAAAAATAAACTCAAAATGGATTAAAGATCTAAATGTAAGACCAGAAACTATAAAACTCCTAGAGGAGAACATAGGCAAAACACTCTCCGACATAAATCACAGCAGGATCCTCTATGATCCACCTCCCAGTATACTGGAAATAAAAGCAAAGATAAACAAATGGGATCTAATTAAAATTAAAAGCTTCTGCACAACAAAGGAAACTATAAGGAAGGTGAAAAGACAGCCTTCTGAATGGGAGAAAACTATAGCAAATGAAACAACTGACAAACAACTAATCTCAAAGATATATAAGCAACTTATGCAGCTCAACTCCAGAAAAATAAATGATCCAATCAAAAAATGGGCCAAAGAACTAAATAGGCATTTCTCCAAAGAAGACATACAGATGGCTAACAAACACATGAAAAGATGTTCAACATCACTCATTATCAGAGAAATGCAAATCAAGACCACAATGAGGTACCATTTCACACCAGTCAGAATGGCTGCAATCCAAAAGTCTACAAGCAATAAATGCTGGAGAGGGTGTGGAGAAAAGGGAACCCTCTTACACTGCTGGTGGGAATGCAAACTAGTACAGCCATTATGGAAAACAGTGTGGAGATTCCTTAAAAAATTGCAACTAGAACTGCCTTATGACCCAGCAATCCCACTGCTGGACATACACACTGAGGAAACCAGAATTGAAAGAGACACATGTACCCCAATGTTCATTGCAGCACTGTTTATAATAGCCAGGACATGGAAGCAACCTAGATGTCCATCAGCAGATGAATGGATAAGAAAGCTGTGGTTCATATACACTATGGAATACTACTCAGCCCTTAAAAAGAATAAATTTGACTCAGTTCTAATGAGATGGATGAAATTGGAACCGATTATACAGAGTGAAGTAAGCCAGAAAGAAAAACACCAATACAGTATACTGACACATATATATGGAATTTAGAAGACAGTAATGATGACCCTAAATGTGAGACAACAAGAGACACAGAGGTATAGAGTGGACTTTTGGACTCTGAGGGAGAGGGAAAGGGTGGGATGGTTTGGGAGAATGGCAATTAAACATGTATATTTTCCTGTAAGAAACGAAACGCTAATCTATGTTCAATGTAGGATGCAGGATGCATGGGGCTGATGCACAGGATGATTCAAGTAGAGGATGTGGGGTGGGAGGTGGGAGGGGGCTTCGGCACTGGCAGATTGTGTTCACCTATGGCTGATTCGTGTCAATGTATGGCAAAACAAATACAGTATTGTAATTAAAAAATAAATAAATTTAATTAAAAAAAATAAAATCAAAATCAAAATCAAAAAAAAATAGATTGCATGATTAAAAAGTAGTTTTTGCAATTTTTACTCATCATGGTTGCAAAAATCTTTAGGTTTGATTTTTAACCAGGATATTCACTACTAAAACCTAGTTAAGGATACATGCTCACTTGTCAAATTCTACCCTTTTAAATATCCATTCAGTTCTTGTAGAAAGTATCAGCTTTGTATCAGTTTCTTTATTAAAGGTATTATATCTTTATTAAAGTGATTTCTTTCATATCTGTCTCCAATATTTAGTAATACCTCTTTCGAGCATGAAGTTTTATAGCAAAAGTCGTCAGCAACAGGGAACAGGAAATTATCAACCTCGTGTCAGAGCTTATGGTGAATTTTTGAAAATCCACATCTTGAATCTATAAACCTGGAAGTTTTCTAGTTTTATTTCCTCCTCCAAATGAAACACACTTATTGTCTTGTTGTAGACATAAAACCTAAGAGACAAACTCATCTCTTATTCCAAGAGCGCTCCTGGACTCTGAGTTCCCTCTGAATCATACTCTGAGGTCATTCTTACAAGAGTGGCCCACAATCCTTGTCCATTCACCATCATCACACATCACACCACCTTGCAGAAATTTCATCTTGTGCAAATGAAGATCCCTGGACATTAGAAGCCACTAAAATATAAACTACATACCCTGCAACTTTTAAAAAACTGCAAGTAGATGGCATTACCTGTGGCCTGATGATGTCTCTTGCTGCTTCTTTCCCACGCTACGGTTTGCATGTGAGAAGGGCATAGACAGCAATGCTGGAATTGCAATGAAAATCAAGCTTTGAGAGCTGCTCCTTTATAGCAGGCATCCCAGGAACGCAGAGGACTACTCAGGAGGGTGCTGTGCTGCAGGAGTTAAATACAGGTGCTGCTCTGGAACCAGTCAGGTTCCTTCCCAACTTCTTCCACGCACTAGGCACGCTACCCTGAGCAAGCTATTTAATATCTTTGTGCATCAATCTTATCATCTGTAAACTGGAGATGATAGTGTCCCCACGTCAGAGAATTGCTATGAAAGCAAAATGAATGGCAGATATAAAATACTCAGAGTATTAACTACACATACTAAACAGTAGAAAATAGCTCATTCTATGATAGCTCAATAGATGCTGCTGCTGCTGCTAAGTTGCTTCAATCGTGTCCAGCTCTGTGCAGCCCCATAGTCGGAGCCCATTAGGGCTCCCCCATCCCTGGGATTCTCCAGGCAAGAACACTGGAGTGGGTTGCCATTTCCTTCTCCAGTGCACGAAAGTGAAAAGTGAAAGTGAAGTTGCTCAGTCATATCTGACTCTTAGTGACCCCTGGACTGAAGCCTACCAGGACCCTTCGTCCATGGTATTTTCCAGGCAAAAGAGTACTGGAGTGAGGTGCCATTGCCTTCTCCCAGCTCAATAGATGAGTTAACAATAAATCTTCATTCATACCATTCTTTACCTTCTCCTTATTTCTAACTCACAATGTTTTCAAAGATTTTGGTTTAGTTCTAATCCTTTAAATTACACCTCACTGCTCCTTCCTCTCCTTAGTTTGACACTGGAAAATAAAGCTGTAAACTGCTGGCCCATTTGGGGGCCAAAGAGAATTCGAGAGGAGCAAGTCAAGTGAGGGCTTGCTCATGAGTGGGAAGGCCATTCTCTCATTGGTTTCCTCTGCTCAAGAAAAAAAAGTGCACTTCTCACAATTTTCTGAACAATGAAGGGGGAAAAGGATTCATTCAATATTGAGGTGTTTTATTTTACCTATCAAGAATAAAGATTCTTGAAGCTGGCTTCTTGTCAATGCAGATAACCCATGCATGCATATGTGTGACCCTCAGCCCTCAGGTAGCTAGCAAATTGATCTACTTCTAGTTGACCCAAAGTCAATGAACAAAAGACTCTGGACTCTTTTTTTCTATCTAACACAACTCTATCTCACTTAGTTTTAATTGGGGGTCATGGAATGGGGCACAAATAGGAAGCAGAAGTTGGGACCCCTCAAAGCTTACTCCTTTTTCAATGAACTAAAGAGGCATTGAAAGGTAAATATGGCCATTAGTCTCATCAAATTAGAGTCTATGTTAAAACCACCATCAACATTATGAACGGCAATGAAGCTCCATCTAGGGTTAAAGAAGCAGTACGTCTCCATGAGGCAGTTTCATTTTGCTCTAGCATCTTTCTCCAAAAACAGCCTTAGGAATGGAACATAGGGTGATATACGTAGATATAAGGACACACAAATCACTTAGTCATTTTCCCATAGTGGACACTAACCTGAGCAGGTGAGATGGTCCAAGCAGGGCTGAAGTGAAGATGGCTCAGCTGTAGCCATTTGCCCTATGAAGTGTGTTGAAAAGACCTTTGTACAGTCTTCTGTATCAACACGTACCTCCTATAAATTAGGTCTTTGGGATTACCATATATACACACTGCTGTTACTGCTGCTGCTAAGTCCCTTCAGTCATGTCCGACTCTGTGCAACCCCATAGACAGCAGCCCACCAGGCTCCCCCCGTCCCTGGGATTCTCCAGGCAAGAACACTGGAGTGGGTTGCCATTTCCTTCTCCAATGCAGGAAAGTGAAAGTGAAGTTGCTCAGTTGTGTCCAACTCTTCACGACCTCATGGACTGCAGCCTACCAGGCTCCTCCGTCCATGGGATTTTCCAGGCAAGAGTACTGGAGCGGGTTTCCATTGCCTTCTCTGTATATATACACACTACTATATATAAAATAGATAAACAGTAATGACCTACTGTTTAACAGGGAAGTATACTCAAAATCTTTTAATAACTTAAAATGGAAAAGAACATGAAAAAGAATATATATACGTATGTGTGTATATGTATATATATGTATATGGAGAAGGAAATGGCAACCCACTCTGGTATTCTTGCCTAGAAAACCCCATGGACAGAGGAGACTGGTGGGCTACATATAGTCCATGGGGTCACAAAGAGGTGGACACAACTTAGCAACTAAACAGCAACAAATATATATATATATATATATATATACACACACACACACACACATATGTATATGTATAACTGAATCACTTCTGTACACTTGAAATTAATACAACATAGCAAAATAACTATACTTCAGTTAAAAAAAAAAAACACATATTTCCTATAGGTAACACCACATAGCATGCCTAAGCATGCTATGTCTAAGCATGCTATGTGGTGAGGCAGGGAGAGTTTTCATACAAACAGGCTGTTCCATTGTGAGCATCTCATTCTACTGGTCCCAGAAGCTGTGCCTTGGGCTTAAGGTGCTGCTAATTACTAGCTACTAGCCACTGCTCAAGCCCTAGAACATGAAAAGTATACAGGTTTGGAGTGGCGTTGAGGACGGTGGCAAGTGGAAAGCATATCTGATTGTCTTTTCAGTCATTCTAAGAGCTTTTCTGGGAAAAGAGAAGTCTACAGACATAAGCCTGCAATAATGGACTGATGTGGGAGAAAAGCATGTAATGGATTGCTAGGTGCATTGAGCAGGGTAGATTTCTGCATAATGCTCGCTGCCTTCAGGTCTCTGCTTCCCACTTACTTGGTCATTGTGCTCTGTCTTCTTATCACCATTTGACATAAGCATGCATTCTCTTAATTACCTGGATCTCCAGCCAGAACAGAAGCCCCATGAAACTATCCCCAGCACCTAAGACCATATCTAGAACATAGTAGGCACTCAGTAAATAATTGCTAAGTTAATGAGCAAGCCTGTTGTGGCCTTTAATAGTTTTAGCACTAGACTCCTGGAGACAGAGAAGGATATGACATCAACTTTGGAATATATTAATCTCACTTCACAGATGAGGAAACTGAGACTCAGACAGGTCTTGGTTTGCTTTAAATCTTGTCAACCCAGAAGATCAGATCAAGGCTCAGTGGACCATTGACCAACCTGTCCTCCGTGCACATAGACAGTTTTGCTATAAACATGTGACCCATGACAGAGCAGAAGGAACTGGAAGGGAATTTCCTGGGCACTCCTGAGACATGACCCAATTGGAAAAGTGAGCCCTGAGCCCTGAGAAACAGAATAGAAGAGCGTGAACAGGAGACAGCCTGTCCCAGCCAAACAGGCAGCACAATGGACATGGCAATGCAATAAATCAGATGACTTCCCAGATGCAGCAGCTGCTGTAGCCGTACAAAGTGTAGCCTGGTGAAGATCACAGTAAGTGAGTGTTATATCACAAAAAGGAGGAACAGGAAAGCAAAATAGATTCATGCATGCTAAGTCACTTCAGTCATGTCTGACTCTTTGCAACCCCATGGACTGCAACCTACCAGCCTCCTGTGTCAATGGATTCTCCAGACAAAAGGAGTGGGTTGCCATGCCCTCCTCCAGGAGGTCTTCCTGACCCAGGGGTTGAACCTGAGTCTTCTGCGGCTCCTGCACTACAGGCAGAATCTTTACCACTGAGCCACCAGGGAAGCCTTAAAATAGATGCATATACATTTTTCAAATTTTAGCTTATTCTTTGAATTTTCCACAACTAGAAGGTTGTTGTTGTTGTTCAGTCACTAAGTTGTGTCTGACTCTCTGTGACCCCATGGACTGCAGCACACCAGGCTCCTCTGTCCTCCACTGTCTCCGGAGTTTGCTCAAATTCATGTCCATTGAGTCAGTGATACTATCTAACTGTCTCATCATGTGCTTCACTTTCTCCTTTTGCCTTCAACTAGAAGGTAGGCAACGTGAAAACAGGGTCTTTTCTCTCTCATTTAATAAATAGTTATTACATATATGAAGAGATGAATGAATGAATTATAAGCATTTCTCATGTGATAATGTTCAACACAAAGGATGGTTCCTATTCTAGAAGCTCAATATTCCAGAGACTTAAAGTAAGTCCCAAATTACCACACAATGTGTTTCCTACTAGACTAGAACCATGAAAGGATCCCAGAGGAAGCTGGACTTTGGGGATTTAGGAGGTTTCAAGAAATGTTTTGGGTAGAATTAGATGATTAATTGGGTAGTGTAAAAGTAGAAATGAATCAGGAATAGAAGATGAGGAATTAAGAGAATAATCTATGCTAATGCCCAGAAGCAAGAGAGGTGGGAGAAACCCCAAGAAGCGCCGTATCATCTAGAAATAGCACAAGTTTTTAAATTAGACCCAAGTTCAAACTCTGACTCTGCTTTTTATCATCTGAATATTGGAAAAATTACTCAAGCCATCTGACCTTTGGTTGTAAACATCTATAATGTAGGGGAAATACTGTCAACATTTCAGATCCATGCAAGGATTCCATGAAAAGGTGCTTTCTGTAGAGGATCAGGCACATGGTCAATTCTAGGAGCTGCTGTCTGCCATTATGGTGTAGAGAAAAAGAGAAGTGGCACTAGTGATAAAGATTCTGCCTGCCAACGCAGGAGATGTCAGAAACACAGGTTGGATCCCTGGGTTGGGAAGATCCCCTGAAAAAGGAAATTGCAGCCCATTCCCATATTCTAGCCTAGAAAAATCCCATGGACAGAGTAGCCTGGTGGGCTAGAGTCCATGGGATTACAAAGAATCAGACACAACTGAGGACACATGCAAGATGTATGATCCATTACTCTGTAGGGAATGGGTCAAAGGTGACCAGAAATGGCAAGACAAGGCCAACTCATTGGTGGCTGCAGGCAACACACAAATTCTTACTTTGACTAGGAGATATAAGAGGGAGATGCAGGGTTTTAAGAAATAGAGTGATATGATCAGATCTATCCTTCACCTGGATCACTGTGAGAGTGATTACGAGCATGGATGAACTTGGGGTGATAAGAGGGCTGGCAGGGAGATCATGGAGTTGTCACTGCAATAATCCAGACAGTAAATAAATGTCTGGACTAAGGAAGAAGTAATGGAGATAGAAAGGATGGGATGGCAATAGGGAGTGTAAGAACAAGATTCCTAGAAATAATTATCCATGGCTTCTGTGGAAAGAATAAAGGCCCAGAGAGTGCTTGTGAGTGTGGTCTTCAGACCAGGGCCAAATCTGAATTGTTACCAGCTGTCAATGTAACAAGTACAGAATCAAGAGTAAGAGTTTAAGAAGTTTCACAGCAAGATATTTTTCTTTAATTTTATTAAAGTATCAATCTGCAACAGTCTTCATTCTTAGAAGATTTGCAAACCACTGGTCTACAGTGATGCTGTCCAATGGAAATATAATGAAGTCATGTATATAAGTGGAATTCATGTTAATATATTTTATTTGACAATACATGGAATCAACATGAAAATGTCCATGATGTTTTTGTATTCCTTTTTTCAAAACCTGATGTATATTTTATATCTGAATCTGGATTAGCTACGTTTTAAGCACTCAATAGCCTGAATGCCCAGTGACTACCTATTAAACAGCCCTCATGTAGAATGTCTGTCAGTTACTGGTTTAAGTGATTGAGTAGACGGTCATGCATTAACCACATCTTGGAGAAGGAGTAGTCTTAGGGGAAATGCTCCTAATTTTATGGCAGATAGATTTCTCCTAGGCATGTATAGCCTCTTGCCCCATGTCTTTAAGCCTCCCTGGAGAAATGGAAGAATTTTCTATGAGTAACTTTGGGGAAACAAACTGGGCATTCCAGCTCAGCAACTCCATTCTTTTCCTCTAGGAGCCAGATTGACCAGAGAAAGAACAGAGCTTTGCTTCTCCTCTCAGGGACCCCTTCCACATAAGGGGGCCTGCCGTGGCCTAGCACTGCCCTGATCCAGAGCACAGTGCTAGGCCCTAGTTCTGAGGTTATGCTGTAAGCTCCTTTGACACTCACAATAAGCCATGTCCTTCAAATTAGCCTTTATCATTAATAGTAAAGGTAATACTCAGCCTCCAGCTTTGCCTATAGCAGCAGAGGTTGGGGCCAGGGACAGATGTGGGTGGAGAGGTTCTCAGCAAAGGGATGCATCTCATGAGGGGATTTGGAAGGTGCAGCCAGTGACGGCTTGACCTTGAATTAGACAGTGACTGGCCTGAACACACACGTGTGGGCCATTCAGGGCCTCAGAAGATGCTAGCAGGTGACAGAGTCCTTGATAAGCAAGCACAGCTGAGGCAATGACTCAATGTTAGGGAAAACAGAGCCTTTCCTTACGCCGTTGTTACAGACTTCAGGGAGTTTACAACACTTGCTGCTTTTAAACTTCAAAAGACTTGAGTTCAGCATGTACTTCAGAGGACTATGAAGGCTTTAGGTTTAAATTATTAATGCCAGCCCTAGCAAGTATACCAGCTGCCCCATTCTGTATCCTTAAAAGGGAGTAATGGAGTAACTCATCTTGGATTTAGGAGGTTTGCTTCCAAACTCAAGAATGAGCCACTCCCAAGTGATCTCACGTTGGTACATGATTACTTGAGGACATATGAAGGAATTCATCTGTTACCCTCCAGCAACTGCATAGTTATATTGCCTTAAGACTGTATAACATCTGAAAGTAAGAGAATGCAGTTGCCTTGTCAATAGATACATTCCACACTCACATTGCTCAGTTCAGGACTGAGTAAGTAGGTCTACACAATTCTAGGGTTCTTGTCACACAAAATAGTGCCTTCCCAGTTAAAGTCTGTAAGCCATTATGGTAATATTCTGGCTTACAGCTAATTACTTCATATTTTACATTTTCAACAAAATAATAAGCTCCATTTGGGAGATATTTTTTAAATGTCAAGGAGATATTGAGGCATCTTGTAGGCATTTGACTAAGTTGTGTAAAGATATTAAATTGAATTTGGGTAGAGTCAAATGTGTAGAAGCAACCAGTACAGGTGTAGATGGTGTTTGAAACATAAGTGAACAAGAGGTCATGGAGGAAGCTTTTAAGATGAGAGAGGAAACCAAGAGCTAAACTCCAGAGAACAAAAGCATTTGAGCAATGGACAGAGAAAAGAAAGAAACCATGGAAGTGCCAGTAGAAAACAAGAGGGTATTATTTCTATTGAGAAAAATGGAAAGAATCTTTGAAGAGGGAGAAAATGGCCAACACTGTGACTCATATTTACAAATGTATTCATTCAACAAATATTTATTAAGTACCTGGTAAGCAAAGAGACTATTCTAAGTACTGAGAATTTAACAGTGAGTAAGACAGATAAGGCAATGGCAGCCCACTCCAGTACTCTTACCTGGAAAATCCCATGGACGGAGGAGCCTGGTAGGCTGCAGTCCATGGGGTCGCTAAGAGTCAGACACGACTGAGCGACTTCACTTTCACTTTTCACTTTAATGCATTGAAGTAGGAAATGGCAGCCCACTCCAGTACACTTGCCTGGAGAATCCCAGGGACAGCAGAGCCTGGTGGGCTACCGTCTATGGGGTTACACAAAGTTGGACACGACTGAAGCGACTTAGCAGCAGCAGCAGCAGCAGACAGATAAAATGCTTCCTCTTGTGAAGTTTGTGATCTAGGGAAAACTCACACAGATCAAGTAAGATAAGGAAGGAATGAGATCGTCCATTGGGTTTGGCTATCAGGTGGTCAATAGAGATTTCAGCAAAGGAAGTGCAATGGCAGAGACAAGTGAAAGAAGACAGATGCAGGTTCAGGTAAGTGTGGAAACTGGGACTGCAATAAAACAAGACTGTATGGAGTGGTTATTGAGAATATTTGAGTGGTGGGAGAGGAAAAATTCAGTCAAGAGAGAAGCTAAAGACCCAGGAGAAAAGATGAAAACTTGCAGAAAAAACTTATTAGCGTATGCTTGGGTAAACATAGTCTACAGTGGTACAAATTCTACTCTGAGTAATAGTAGTAAGAAGATTCAGTTCATCAGACACTCCAAGTGCCTTATTCTATCATAAGTACTCTGCTAGATACAAGAGGATAAGCCTTGATCTTAAGACTGTCTCAGTCCAATACATTAACTCTACAAGAATAATTAGCATGATCATTTCTTGTATTGAATGTGATACTGTTCCAAGCACTTACAGGGAATATTGCATTAACTGACCTAGCAAACCATGCAAGAAGGTTGATTATTGTTCCCCCTGTGACAGATGATGCCACAAAGGGACAGAAAAGTGAAGTACCTAGCCCAAGAGACAGGCTGGTAAATGATGGAGCCAGGAATCGAAACAAGACAGTTCAAGTTTGGGGCCCAAGATCTTATCAACAGAAGTTAATCTTAATCACTTTTGTTTACCCCCATGTGACATGTACACTGAAATGTCTCTTTTCAGGTTTTAGGTGGTTACTTGTCAACGTCTATGAGCCTCAGAGTCAAGCCTCTGTTGTATCAGCGGAAGGTTAGTTCAGATGTAAGTTCTCTCGAAATCGATGGTCTATAGATTCAATACAATTCCAGTCAAAATACCAAGAGATATTTTTGTAGGAATCAACTAGCTAATTCTAATATGTGTGTGGAAATGTAAAGTTTCGGGATAATAAAAAGTTATTCTTTAAAGAAAAAAAAAAAGGATGTTTGTCTTACTTTAGCAGAGCAGAGTGACAAACAAATCAACTGCTTGGAGAAGATTAACACATGGCCTGCTGTGGATTATTGTTTGGCCTGAAAGGCTGGTGCCTGGCAAGCTCCTCTCTGCTTTTGGAAACTTTGACAGTCGTGGGAGGTTTTAGTTATTCATTAGGAGAGAAAGACTCTCAAGACCTTCCAAACATTGTCTGTGACTCTACCTGACTCAACCCAGATGAAATCAGTTTAACAGAGAGAAAGGGGCTCTGATGCTGCTGCTGCTGCTGCTGCTGCTGCTGCTAACTTGCTTCAGTCGTGTCTGACTCTGTGCGACCCCAGAGACAGCAGCCCATCAGGCTCCGCCGTCCCTGGGATTCTCCAGGCAAGAACACTGGAGTGGGCTGCCGTTTCCTTCTCCAGAAAGGGGCTCTACACCACAGGAAACATATGGAAAAGGAAAAAAATGGACTGGAAGTTTTTAAGGGTGTTTTATTCTCCAGAAATCATCAAGTATAGGAAGAAAGTGTGAAAAAAAAGTCCTAGAGGACACAAAAATTACAAGTCAAGAAACACACCAAATGCCTAGATGGACAAGTTGAAAAGCAATAATGTATTCCATTAAGGCAATGCCAATAAATCACACTAGCACTTTTTGAAAATTGAAAATATACTGCTAATTTAAGCAAAAATGAAAGCATTTTAAAAGAAAATAATAGTTGGAGAGAAAGACACACTTGTCCTTCTAGGTAAGAAGTTATGCTATAATAAAGCTATAATAATTAATGTATTGTGATTCTGGGTCCTAGCTACACTTACAGATCAATGGAACAGAATACAGTCCTGAGAAAGATACAAGGATGCAGAAAAATTTAGCTGATTATTAGGCTGTTATTTCAAGTCAGCAGAGAAATGAAAATATTTCTAAAAATAGCATTGGGACAACTGGCTAACAGTTTGAATAAAATTTAATTTGGATTCTTAGTGTGTGTCTTATTCCAAAATAAATTCAGGATGGATTAAATACTGAAGAAGAGAGGCGAAAAGCAAAGGAGAAAAGGAAAGATATAAGCATGTGAATGCAGATTTCCAAAGAATAGCAAGAAGAGATAAGAATGCCTTCTTCAGTGATCAATGCAAAAAAAAAAAAATAGAGGAAAAGAACAGAATGGGAAAGACTAGAGATCTCTTCAAGAAAATTAGAGATATCAAGGGAACATTTCATGCAAAGATGGGCTCGATAAAGGACAGAAATTGTCCGGACCTAACAGAAGCAGAAGATGTTAAGAAGAGGTGGCAAGAATACACAGAAGAACTGTACAAAAAAGATCTTCAAGATCCAGATAATCATGATGATGTGATCACTCATCTAGAGCCAGACTTCTTGGAATGTGAAGTCAAGTGGGCCTTAGAAAGCATCACTACGAACAAAGCTAGTGGAGGTGATGGAATTTCAGTTGAGCTATTTCAAATCCTGAAAGATGATGCTGTGAAAGTGCTGCACTCAATATGCCAGCAAATTTGGAAAATTCAGCAGTGGACACAGGACTGGAAAAGGTCAGTTTTCATTCCAATCCCAAAGAAAGGCAATGCCAAAGAATGTTCAAAGTACCGCACAATTGCACTCATCTCACATGCTAGTAAAGTAATGCTCAAAATTCTCCAAGCCAGGCTTCAGCAATACGTGAACCGTGAACTTCCTGATTTTCAAGCTGGTTTTAGAAAAGGCAGAGGAACCAGAGATCAAATTGCCAGCATCTGCTGGATCATGGAAAAAGCAAGAGAGTTCCAGAAAAACATCTATTTCTGCTTTATTGACCATGCCAAAGCCTTTGACTGTGTGGATCACAATCAACTGTGGAAAATTCTTCAATAGATGGGCATACCAGACCACCTGACCTGCCTCTTGAGAAATCTGTATGCAGGTCAGGAAGCAACAGTTCGAACTGGACATGGAACAACAGACTGGTTCCAAATAGGGAAAGGAGTATGTCAAGGCTGTATATTGTCACCCTGCTTATTTAACTTATATGCAGAGTACATCATGAGAAACGCTGGTCTGGAAGAAACACAAGCTGGAATCAAGATTGCCAGGAGAAATATCAATAACCTCAGATATGTAGATGATACCACCCTTATGGCAGAAAGTGAAGAGGAGCTAAAGGGCCTCTTGATGAAGGTGAAAGAGGAGAGTGAAAAAGTTGGCTTAAAGCTCAACATTCAGGAAACGAAGATCATGGCACCTGGTCCCATCACTTCATGGGAAATAGATGGGGAAACAGCAGAAACAGTGTCAGACTTTATTTTGGGGGCTCCAAAATCACTGCAGATGGTGACTGCAGCCATGAAATTAAAAGATGCTTACTCCTTGGAAGGAAAGTTATGACCAACCTAGATAGCATGTTCAAAAGCAGAGACATTACTTTGCCAACAGAGGTCCATCTAGTGAAGGCTATGGTTTTTCCTGTGGTCATGTATGGATGTGAGAGTTGGACTGTG
This sequence comes from Nanger dama, assembly GCA_917880005.1. NCBI lineage: Eukaryota > Metazoa > Chordata > Mammalia > Artiodactyla > Bovidae > Nanger > Nanger dama. The sequence goes on along the minus strand of CAKJTW010000097.1, from coordinate 5,464,797 downwards.
AAGAAGGCTGAGCGCCAAAGAATTGATGCTTTTGAACTGTGGTGTTGGAGAAGACTCTTGAGAGTCCCTTGAACTGCAAGGAGATCCAACCAATCCATTCTGAAGGAGCTCAGTCCTGGGATTTCTTTGGAAGGAATGATGCTAACGCTGAAACTTCAGTACTTTGGCCACCTCATGCGAACAGTTGACTCATTGGAAAAGACTCTGATGCTGGGAGGGATTGGGGGCAGGAGGAGAAGGGGATGGCCGAGGATGAGATGGCTGGATGGCATCATGGACTCGATGGACATGAGTCTGAGTGAACTCCGAGAGATGGCGATGGACAGGGAGGCCTGGCGTGCTGCGATTCATGGGGTCGCAAAGAGTCAGACGTGACTGAGTGACTGAACTGAAGTGAACTGAAAGCAAACATGTAAGAACACCAGGTGAACATTCAAGTGGATTTTTGTATCATCCTTACATGAAGGGTCTTCTAATTATGTCATCAAAGTGAGAAACCATAAGGATACATTTGAACCCATAAGAATTCAAAACATGTATATGGTAAAACCCACTGTATATAGTAAAACCCATGTATATGGTAAGACCCAGGATTAAAAGAGAAACAAAAGTAACATATGGTATCCCAGGATGCTGAGAAAAATAAGATGTTCAGGCTTCTATGATTTAGTGTGGTTTCAAGACTCACGCAAGAAATATCCCTGAGGATCCTCTGGGTCAGGGGCTCTTCTCAGTGCCAAGGACACAGCTGAGAAGGGAGACTGGCTTCTCTCACTGAACTGGGTACCCAGTGATGTATGAGTGGGAGACAGAAAAAAAACAGCAACAACAAAAACTGGTTAATGTCCTGCAGAGATGAGTACTGTGATGGGGGAAAAAGCAGAGTGTTGCCTGGGGTGGGGGTGAGGAGGAAAGAGGGAGATTGTGTTGAGGAGGTGATAGCCTTCTGGGCTGAAGAGCACAAAGCAGCACAGCAGAGATCGGGCAACAGAAGGCAAATCCGTTCAAAACAGTCAAACGGAAATTCCAGTATCCAGGAGGCATCATAGAAAGAATTACAGGGTTCTTACACCAAATCAAACATCTGTTTACGCTTCTCAGCCCAGTTAGCTCCTTTTCCCACTTCTTTTAAAATGTATGCTTTGCCAGCCTAACCCAGTTGAAGGCCAATTTTATGCACATTTTCTATTTCAGAATCTGAGCTCTTTTTGAAATCACAATGCTTTATAAGCAAGTTTTTGCTGTTCTTGATTAGCCATCCAGTTGTATCCGACTCTTTTGCAAACTCATGGACTGTATGTAACCTGCCAGGATCCTCTGTCCATAGCATTTCTCAGGCAATGGAGTGGGTTGCCATTTCCTTCTCTGAGCCCACATTTCCTGCAATGGCAGGCAAATTCTTTACCCCTGTGCCAGGGAAGCCCTCATAAGCAGACTTTATTTTAATAGAAATTTAAATTTTCATGAACGTATGAAAATTAACCAGAAACTGAGATTTTTTAATTTTCTGGACTAACCAAGAAAAAGCATGTGTCTCACTCAGAAAGGGCTGACATGTGACTAGGGAGGAGATGGACAGAGAAATAGAAATCTGTGTCTGTGTACACGCATGGGTGTGGTGGGGTGCAGAGATGTGTAGAGATCCATAAAACATGACCTAGATGACAGGTACCTACATGTAGGAGCACAGAACATGTCTCTTCCAAAGTTTCCAGAACCCACAAATAAGCATTATTCCAGAGTGTGACCCCTACTCAACTATCCATGCATGGGAGCTCAGACATTTGTTTAGTTCAAAGTTAAAAAAAAATGAGATCATTTTGCTCAATCATGTTTTATTTATATGAAATGATGATATCATGGTAAAGCTATTTTATTGTTATAGAACTTTAGGTTATATAAAGAAAATTGAGTTTCGGGGGAAAAACATACTTTAATTTTAAAATCTTCAAATTTTATTAAGTGAAACACTGGTTTTGGAAGTCAATCTTTTTCATATTATATATAAACCTCCTTTTCAAAAGAGCCCTTCTGTTTTATGCTACCTCATTTGTCCAGCAAACATTTACTAAGTATCTACCTCATGCCAGCCAAGCCTGACCCAGTTCAGTTCAGTTCAGTTCAGTCGCTCAGTCATGTCTGACTCTTTGCGACCCCAAGAATCACAGCAAGCCAGGCCTCCCTGTCCATCACCAACTCCTGGAGTTCACTCAAACTCATGTCCATCGAGTCAGTGATACCATCCAGCCATCTCATCCTCTGTCATCCCCTTCTCCTCCCTGCCCCCAATCCCTACCAGCATCAGGGTCGTTTCCAGTGAGTCAACTCATCGCATGAGGTGGCCAAAGTATTGGAGTTTCAGCTTCAACAGCAGTCATTCCAATGAACACCCAGGACTGATATCCTTTAGGATGGACCTATTGGATCTCCTTGCAGTCCAAGGGACTCTCAAGAGTCTTCTCCAAAACCACACTTCAAAAGCATCAATTCTTCAGTGCTCAGGTGTCTTTATAGTCCAACTCTCACATCCATACATGACTACTGGAAAACCATAGCCTTGATTAGATGGATTTTTGTCGACAAAGTAATGTCTCTGCTTTTGAATACGCTATCTAGGTTGATCATAACTTTCCTCCCAAGGAGCAAGCATCTTTTAATTTCATGGCTGCAGTCACCATCTGCAGTGATTTTGGAGCCCCAAAAATAAAATCAGCCACTGTTTCCACTCTTTCCCCATCTATTTTCCATGAAGTGATGGGACCAGATGCCAAGATCTTAGTTTTCTGAATGTTGAGCTTTAAGCCAACTTTTTTGCTTTCCTCTTTCACTTTCATCAAGAGGCTCTTTAGTTCCTCTTCACTTTCTGCCATAAGGGTGGTGTCATCTGCATATCTGAGGTAATTGATATTTCTCCCAGCAATCTTGATTCCAGTTTGTGCTTCTTCCAGCCCAGTGTTTTTCCCTGACTCAGTTAATGGCACTGAATTCCTGATTCCTTGGGGTCCATCAACATTGAGGAACATACAAATGGCAAGTATTACTATTGCCATGATGGACATTCTCCAGCACATAGGCAGGGCACAGAGAATTAGTGAATCCTACCCTGTCTCTCATGGAATCTTTACCACTCTTTTCTTCTCAAAGAGCAGAATTAAAGGAATATTCAGTTAAATCTGACTGCCGTGACTTTGCTGATTCCAGCTTAAGAGAGTTAAAATGCAGGATTGGTGCTAATAACTAGACCACATGAAGGAGTATGAACTCATAGGGCCTGATGCCTAATCCAATAAAGTCTTAAGCTTCAAAGTAAAAGAATAAAATCTATTAAATAGCCCATCCTGCATGAAGCAAGTGAGAAAAAGGGGAAAGATTATGCTTTGTTATAAGATCACAAACACATACACACTCACAAACAGAATGGCAGACACATAGCTTCCTAAACAGACACACTCACACTGTCAGTCACACACTCAAAAATTCAACTGATTGGATGAGGCCCACCCACATTAGGAAGAGCAACCTGCTTTACTTAATATACAGATACAAAAGTTAACCTTACCCATAACATCCTCACAGACACACCCCAAATATTGTTTGACTAAATGTCTGAGCACCCCATGGCTCAGTCAGTTTGACAGATAAAATTAAGCATCACACTCATATTCTATACCAGGCACTGAGCACATTCCTTGGCATATAATTTGTACCAGGCTTATTCTTATGAAATGAAGACCTTTGAAAAAAATTCAAATCTTCTCAGCTCTCAGATTATAGCCATGCTCCAAAGGCAGGAAACAGAGAAGAAGATGAAGAAGAGCTAAGGACCTAAAGATAAACTACAAAAACTACAAACCAAGGAGAAACTGAGAATCAAGGGCTATTGGTTATGTTCCTTCAGAGAGAAGACACACACACACACATGCATGCACATACACATATACACAGACACATACACACATATACACACATATGTGTATACATAAATACAAACACACACATATGCAACCACCAAACCAAAGCAGAGAAAAAATTGTTGCTGATGTTGTTTAGTTGCTAAGTCATATCTGACTTTTGTGACCCCATGGACTGCAGCCTGCCAGGCTTCTCTGTCCATGGGATTTCCCAGGCAAGAATACTGGGGTGGGTTGCCATTTCCTTTTCCAGGAGATCTTCACGGCCCAAGAATCAAACCCATATACTCCTGCACCAGCAGGTGAATTCTTTACCACTGAGCCACCAGAGAAGCCCCAGAGAAAAAAATTCTTCTAGCTTAACCCTTTCATTTTTTTAACTTTTTGTTTTCTATTTGAATATAACCGATTAACAATGTTGTGATAGTTTCAGGAGGATGGCAAAGGGACTCATCCATACATATACATGTATCCTTGTTGTTTAGTCGCTAAGTCGAGTCCAACTCTTTGCAACCTCAGGGACTGCAGCACACCAGACTTCCCTGTCCTTCACTGTCTCCCAGAGTTTGCTCAAACTCATGTCCATTGAATCAGTGATGCCATCTAACCATCTCTTCCTCTGTTGTCCCTCTTCTTTTTTTGCCTTCAACCTTTCTCAGCATCAGGGTCTTTTCCAGTGAGGTGACTCTTCACATCAGGTGGCCAAAGTATTGGAGCTTCAGCTTCAGCAAGTCCTTCCAATGAATATCTAAGGTTGATTTCCCTTAAAACGCATGTATCCATTTTCCCCCAAACTCACCCCTCATCCAGGCTGCCACATAACACTGAGCAGTTGCTTGCACTGTACAGTGTGTGTGGGTGTGTGTTGGTCGCTTAGTTGTGTCCAACTCTTTGCAACCACATGGACTGCAGCCTGCAGGCTTCTCTGTCCATGGAATTCTCCAGGCAAGAATACTGGAGTGGGTTGCCATTCCTTTCTCCAGGAGATCTTCCCAACCTAGGGATCAAATTCAGGCCTCCTAAATTGCAGGCAGATTCTTTACCATCTGAGCTACCAGAGAAACACTGTACAGTAGATCCTTGTTAAATCCTTCATTTTAAAAACAAAGAAACTGCAGCCCAGAGAGACAGTGTTTTGTCCAAAGCCACAGAGCAAATGAGTGACTATTCTAGGACCCTCACTCAGGACTCCAGAATATTAGTGCAACACCAGCGTGATACGTTTTGGCCATTGTATTATCCTGCCTGCATTCCTGGGTGCCCCAAACATTCTAAAATTCCTGCTTACTCCTACCAAGCCCTTTGTGATGAGAAGCTGATGGCAGGACAGTGCAGCTCTTAATGTCCTTCCAAATAGCAGAGCCAGCACTCCAGGGAGAAATGGTTCTTTGTGGTCCTGAATGTACAGATTTTGAGAAGGAAGGCAAAATGAATGGGAGGCAGATCCATGAGATAATTGCTTTGAGATCATTATAATCAATATCAGTTGTCCCTGGTCAAGGCTGCCTTTGCCTTGTCAGGCTGCTGACATTTTGTGCTCTATCAACTGGCTTCTCGCTTCAAAGTGATAACATTATTGATTTTCATCCTGTCCCGTGAAGGCCACTCTCTCACCTCCGATGGATAGATGGTGCCCATGCTTGTGGTTTGCTCATCTTCAGATTCCTTAGTAGAAAAGGCTATAGGAGAAAGATTATCTTTGCAGTTTCACACCCTCAGATTCTGTCCACAGCCTGAAGAAATACACTTTCCCACAAACGATACTGCTTGATTTTCCTAAATGCCCTTTCTCATCCTTCTCCATATGTAAACTTTTTTTTTTTAACCCAAATGAAACTCCCTCTTCCTCTCTGTGCTCTGATAATGCTGGGCTTCAAATATGCACCAAAGGTGAGTTGCTTGCCCAGCTCTCTCCCCTGAGCAGACATTGAGAAGATTATGGGTTTGGGGGTCAGAGAGAGCTGTGTTCAAACAATGGCTTAAACATTTTCCAATGCTATGACCTTGGATAGGCTGTCTAACTCCTCTCCAGGTCTTCATCACCCCATCTTTGAGAAGGTAGATGGTAACACCTGTCTGATCACTTTGTTGAGCTCTTTAAATGAGAAGCACTGAGTTGGTGCCTATTAAGCCTATGTATCTCACCCTTTTCCTTCTCTCCTGCTCTTTCTTTTATTTATTTATTTGGCTAGATCTGGCCTTAGTTGTGGCACACAGGATGCAGGCATGTGGGACTGAACTTACATCCCTTGCACTGGACGGTGGATTTTCAACCACGGCACTGCCAGGGAAGTCCCTCTCCTGCTCTTTCCTGATAGACTGTGCCCTGCAGCCCTCACTCCACCACTGGACAGGGCCATGCCTCCCTCTTCTGTGAGTTTCCCTCGCACTACATATGGCACAGGGGGAGCCATGATGAAAGTTTATGGCACTGAGAACAGCGAGGAGGATAAACTTTTGTAGATGATGAAACTGCCTCATGGCGAGAATCCGTGATGCTGATGACAGAAACCAGTCCACCAGGCTCCACATTTGACACATGCTTTAATCTCTCTAAGTCTTGGTGCCTCATGTTCATTCCAAAACAATCTGAATACAACAACCATGCAGACTCGGTGTGGCAGTTGCTGCATAACTTCTTTAGCTAACAAGGTCCCGTCTCCCTTTAGTGCTAAACAGAGGTGTCCACCACTGCCTGCACCAGTCCCTCCTCCCCTTCCCCTGCTGTAGTCCTCAGCCTTGCAACAGCACAGCCCTTCCTAGTTACCAGGAACGATGCTCTGAAACAGGAAGGGCTGAAATAATCACAGTTCCCCTCCCAGCAAGTGACCGTGGACCTGGGACCCAGGGCTTCAGAGCTCCCCATTCTGCGCTTCTAGCTGCAGTTTAACTTCTTTACAAACAGCACTTCTTAAAGCAACATGCTCCAATTTTGGAGATTAACTCTTTCCTCAAAACTCTTGCTCTGCACCTCAGCCCAGCGGCCAGGCCTTGCTACCCAAGGGCAGGTCCAGATGCTGCCAGCCCATCAGTCTGAATTTCTCAGTGTCTCCCACCTGCATTCTCATTATTAGCTCTGCTCACCTGCTGGTCTTCCTGGTTCTGTGCCATCTGGCAGCACCAGCTGCCGGTCACTTTGACATAAACTCCTTGAAAAGGTGGTTTGTCTCATCAGACTCTTCACCTCTGCTGTCGGCCAGCCCTGCACCTGAGTTCCCACCCAGCTCCCAGCCCTCTCCACCTAGCTGTCTGCTGGCCAGTCCACTGCAATGATTTGTTTTCCCAAATACTATTTTCACCAAGCAGGACTCTATGGGGCCTTCCATAGCAGACCCTTCCCCGATAACCTCTGCTTTAGTTCCCCTCTGAAGTACCCAGACAATATGTGATGCACATTTCCTGAGTTGTTTTACAGGTGCTAAAACCCTCACCACATGGAAGCTGTTAATTCTTTGCTGACCATGAGCTCACAGGCCCCAGCCAAAAGACTGATGTTAACACCTGTGATACCACTCTGTTACCGCCCCATCAACCAATCCGAGAATTGTGCACAAACCAGTCATATACTCTGCAAACTTCCCCTCTCTTAACTGGCCCTTTAAAAAAAAAAATGCCTTTCTGGGGATTTCCTGGTGGTCCAGTGGTTAAGAATCTGCCTTCCAATGGAGAGGATGTGGGTTTGATCCCTGGTAGGGGAACTAAAATCCCACATGCCTCAGGGCAGCTAAGCTGGCGCGTGCTGCAACCGCTGAGCCCAGGCACTCTGGAGCCAGAGCTGTGCAACAAGAGAAGCCTCTGTACCACAGTGAAGACCTAGAGCAACCCCAAAACAAACAAACAAACAAAAAACACTTTGCTGAAACCCAGGAGGATTCGGGCTTTTTCAGCACTAACTACCCTGGATTCCTTGTGTGGTGCCCTGCAATAAATACTGCACCTCCCTTCATCACAGTAGAGTGGCTTTACTGTGAACGGGGACAGGATGACATTCTACAGGCACTTAGCTGCTTTTGTAGAAGAATAAAATTTGTCATCCCAAGACATCTCTTTGGCATAGGATTATTTCGAGATGAGAACAAGCAAGGCCCATAAGACTCAGGAAGAAAACTCAACCTTCCTCCTAACTGCCTAAAGAATGCAAATAGAGGACGTGTTCCAAGGAGGAGCCATCACCAGAGAAGACTATATTATGAACTAAGTGTGTCGCCAGGGAGGAGCCTGGAAAAGTCTGCTGAAATTCCTCTCTCTTTCCCATTGTCTCTGGAAATGTGTTCACCAAACATTTGCTTTTCCCTCTCCATGTGAGCTTCCTAGCTTCCTTCCTGCCCTCTGAAGTTCCGAACCATTGCCTTCAACATCCTCTTATTATCTTCAGCTAGAGATGATGGTATCTGAAAGTGAAGATTTGGCCCATTTTGGCGAGTCACTAGGTTTTCTTGGGTTTCTCCCATGTATACATGTTATTAAATTTATGCTTTATTTCCTCCTGTGAATCTAATATCAATTTAACTCTTAGATCAATGAGAAGAGACTAGAAGAGTAGGGGAAACTGTCTTGTTCCCCAACGCTTTGTGCTATTAGTTATCAAAGGCATCCACGTGTTCTGAACTCCTCCTCAGATGCATGTCAGTGACAGAGGCTCTGTTTTCCTGACTACATCCCTATGTTACCTAAAAGAGCTTCCCAGGTGGCTCGGATGGTAAAGAGCCCACCTGCAGAGTGGGAGGCTTGGGTTTAGGAAGATCCCCTGGAGAAGGGCATGGCAACCCACTCTAGTATTCTTGCCTCGAGAGTTCCATGGACAGAAGAGCCTGGCGGGCTACAGGTCACGGTGTCAGAAAGAGTCAGATACAGCTAAAGCAACTGAGCACACACGCAGATGTTACCTGACAGAGACTAAGAGAAAATAAATGATGGCTCCCAAATAGCAAAACTATTAGGAGGGATTTTGAAACCAGATCTGCCCAATGTCAAAATCCATACCCAACCAATGTGTGCACTGCACTCCATCAGTGTGGTCATCTTAGAAAGCATTTATTGGGATGAACATATAGTGTGGTCTTATTCCAGCATTAAGAATTGCAGACTTTGAGTATCTAAAGTAATAACACTGTTCTTGAGATTTTGTAGCACCTTATACCTTCCAGGGCACTCCTAGTCATTTGTCCTTTTAGGTGATGGCTCCATTGGTCATCAGTGTATCTACTCATCTCCCTCTGTCCTGAATTTCTTTATTATTTAACCATTAATTTGGTGTTAATTACTCTTTTCCACGTGTCAGTTCTTTGGCTTATGTTCTGTTTTGTGGTTTAACCTTTTTCTATTTTGGATCCCTTGCTTCTTGTATCATTTAGAACAGCACGTGATCCATAGTAGGTACACAATATTATTTGCCTTGTACATAGTAACCACTCAATAAATGTTCAGATATTCTACCTCACTAAATACTCTATTATTTTGCATACAGGAGAGTATTTGATGAATAAATTAATTTTTTTTTAATGATAAACCTGAGACTTACTCAGCCAGGAGAAATGTGTGAGCTTGGACAACATAGCTATTTGGTAACCTCGTAAGAACTTAAACAGAGCATCCTAACTCCTGACCCATTGCCTCTTTCCTTCCTTTATTCTACTCTTTCGTATGTTGTGAAGAGTGGAAGAGTGATTTGACTGGAAGTGACATCTTTAATGGGGCTTCCCAAGTGGCAAGCGTAATCTGCCTACAAGGCAAGAGACACAGCAGTTGTGGGCTTGATCTGAGTCAGGAATATCCTCTGGAGGAGGGTATGGCAACCCACTCCAATATTCTTGCCTGGAGAATACCATGGACAGAGGAGCCTGGTGGGCTCCAGGCCATGGGGTCGCAAAGAGCTAGACACAATTGAAGTGGCTGAGCATGCACACATACACATCTTTAATATGTCTTGAAATGAAATCACCAATTCCAGGAACAAAAACACAGGACAAGAATCCAAGAAGGCCATGCTCTGTGCTCCTGGATTTGCCTTCTAAGGTGACTAGCAGGACAATTTTTAGCATAAAAGTGGTTTGAGAGCGTGTCCCTGGAGACTGATAGGAACAAGCTTGAAGTGACTATTTTGCAGCCTGAGTTGGAGGGAGGGGAGAAGTTGACAGGAGCCAGAACAGGCAGAGGAAGCACTAAAAATGAGCGGGAAATGAGCTAAATTGCAGTGGCGACTTCCCTGGGGGCTCAGACGGTAAAGCATCTGCCTACAATGTGGGAGACCCAGGTTCAATCCCTGGATTGGGAAGATCTCCTGGAGAAGGAAATGGCAACCCACGCCAGTTGTCTTGACTGGAAAATCCCATGAACAGAGGAGGCTGGTAGGCTACAATCCATGGTGTCGCAAAGAGTTGACACAATTGAGCAACTTCATGTTTTTCTTCTTTCACTTTCAGGATAAGCAAGACCATATGGATATAGAATTGTTCTAGAAACTTAAGAGGCTTCCCTGATAGCTCAGTTGGCAAGGAATCTGCCTGCAATGTAGGAGACTCCAGTTCAATTAGGGAAGATCTGCTGGAGAAAGGATAGGCTACCCACTCCAGTATTTTGGGGTTTTAAGAGATGTGTGAGCTTCCTGACAAGGAGTTCATCCTCAGAAGGGAGCTCTGTGGTACAGGCATGCTGCTTCTACCTTAGCCATTTTTTAAAAGCCTAACAATCCATGAACACAGAGCAAAGGTTTTCCTATTTTAGACAGGTCAAGAGATATGACAAGAGTTTGGAAATGTAGCAGAGGAAAAGTAATCTCTACTCTTCTAAGTTCCTGACTGAGACTCCCTGTAATAAAAGATAGATTAACAAGAGAAAAATCAACAGAAATTTATTCACATGTAAGCCTCAATAACTCCCTGGGATGTTCCAGGTTACCACTTTAAATGGGCTTCCCTGGTGGTTCAGACGGTAAAGAATCTATCTGCAATGCAGGAGACACAGGTTCGATCCAAGGGGTTAGCAAGGTCCCCTGGAGAAGGGAATGGCAACCCACTCCAGTACTCTTGACTGGAGAATTTTATGGACAGAGGAGCCTGGAGGGCTACAGTTCAGGGGGCACAAATAGTCAGACATGACTGTGGGACTAATGCACGTACACACACACACACACACACACCACTTTAAATACATCTTCATCTAAACACACACAAAAAAGATGTTAGAGTGAGGATAGTGAGGATAGGCTAATTAGAAGAAGAAACCAGGAGAAGCACAGTTAAAAAAAAAAAAACCAATGTGGTTTGTTTTACAGATTTAACTCTGAACCTTCTCTGTTAACGTAAGTTTCTTATAATTTAGAGTCATCCTTCTCTTCCTTGTACAGTAGAGAAGGGAGAAGCCCTTACAAATGGAGATCTTCTTTACAGATGTCAATTTCTCTTATAAAACAGCAACTACTCTGTTTGTGGAGCAAGTCCTGGATCTGAAGTTTTTCAAAATAATTCTCTGCCAAAGAGACATATTTGGGGTGGCATATTCTGCTACCTTGGAGAAGGGAATGGCACCCTACTCCAACACTCTTGCCTGGAAAATCTATGGACAGAGGAGCCTAGTAGCCTGCAGCCCATGGGGTTGCTAAGAGTTGGGCACAACTGAGCGACTTCACTTTCACTTTTCACTTTCATGCATTGGAGAAGGAAATGGCAACCCACTCCAGTGTTCTTGCCTGGAGAATCCTAAGGACGGGGGAGCCTGTGGGCTGCCGTCTATGGGGTTGCATGGAGTTGGACACAACTGAAGGGACTTAGCAGCAGCAGCTGCAGCATTCTATTACCTTTCAAAAACATTTCTATTATTTAGCCTTAAGGAGTAATAGAACCATCTGGAAAGAGTTAGTGTTAATACTTCAAGATGTGTGTGTGTCTGTGTGTGTGCATATGTGTGTATGCGTGTGTATGTGTAGGTGGTGATAAAAGGAGCAAGTAATAGGCAAGGAAGGTGTGGAACCCAACTTGAGTAAATTTGTTTTCCCAGGATAATGCATCAGATAATTAAGTAAAAACATAATTTAAGTGACACCAATGGTGACTATTTTCAGTGGGATCAAACAATATAATCAAGAATTAAATAGCAGCACAGAGTGACTTTTTAAATCAGATTTTAAAAGAGTAAACATAATGGATGCAAAATTAAAGTAAATGAGGTCCATCTAGCTCTCTTTTCTGCACAAAACAGATAATTATGTACAAAGGTAGTGTGATAAGCAATTACAGAAACACTTCTGGACCATTTCTTGCCCTTTAGAATTCTTTCTTGGACTCCCACGACTCTGCACTTCTCTGATCCTAGGCATCTCTCCCTCTTTAGCTGTACTTCTGCTGAATCCTTTCTGATTTCCCTTTTCCCTTCAGGATTCACCTGTGATCCTCCCTGAGCTCAGGCTTCAGCCCTTCCTCCTACAACAGAGGTTAACGTGCATCTTCAAACAGCCTATCTTGTAGAGCCCAGAGCCTGGCATTACCACTGTCCAGCTGGAGGATCTGTCCGAGTTACTTACCCCCTCTAAATCTTACTAGTTTTATCTTTAAAAATGGGTAAAATAATGTCTACTTTATATTAATAATGATTACATAGAAAGACAGCTTCTAAAATCCCCTCCACCATGTGGGAACAAAATAAAACCTTCTATTATTTCCTCCAAAACTTTGCTGTGCTCAGTCATGTCTGATGTTTTGCCAACCCCAAGGACTGTAGCCCACCAGGCTCCTCTATCCATGGGATTTCCCAGGCAAGAATACCGGAGTTGGTTGCCATTTCATTCTCCAGAGGATCTTTCTGACCCAGAGAGTGAACCTGCTTCTCTTCCATCTCCTATATTGGCAGATAAACTTTTACCACTGTGCCACCCGGGAAAATATATCTAAAACTCTGTTAACGTCAAATATTTTTTTCTCTCCTCTATTTGTCACCACACTGAAGTACCCTATTTTAATTTTTACTGTAGCAAAATGAGCAGAAAATGAAACTCACCGTCTTAACCATTTTAAGTGTATAGTTAAATAGTGTTAAGTATACTAACATTGATGGGCAGCCCATCTCCAGAACTCTTTTCATCTTGCAAAGCTGAAACTCTACTTATTGAAAAATCTTCATTCCAAAGTCCCTTTAGCATCCAGAATCACCATTCTATTCTCTGTCTTTACGAATTTGACTACTCTATGTACCTCATAAGTCAAATGACACAGTATTTGTCTTTCTGTGACTAGCTTATTTCACTTAACATAATGTCCCACAGGGTTGTGAGGTTGGAGTATGTGTCAGAATTTCCTTCATTGTAAAGGCTGAATAATATTTCATTGTATTATGTACCACGTTTTTGTTTACCCATTCGTTCTTTGATGGGCATTTGGGTTGCTTACATCTCCTGGCTACTGAGAATAATGCTACTGTATATATACATGTACAAATATCTGTTTGAGACTCTGCTTTCAGTTTTGAAGGGGATATACAAGATCAAAGTAATTATAAAATAAAATGTTAGTGGCTCAGCTGTGTCCAACTCTTTGTAACTCCATGGGCTGTAGCCCACCAGGCTCCAGGATTGTTGGAGCCTATGGTAGTTCTGTTTTTTAAATTTTTGAAGACGTGCCATATTGTTTCCATAGCGGTTGCACCATTTTACATTCCCACCAACAGTGTACAGGGTTTCAATTTTCTACATCCTCACCAGCTCTTGTTATTTCTTTGTTTTTCAGTTCAGTCGCTCAGTCGTGTCCAACTCTTTGCGACCCCATGAATTGCAGCATGCCAGGCATCCCTGTTCATCACGATCACTCGGAGTTCACTCAGACTCACGTCCATCAAGTCCATGATGCCATCCAGCCATCTCATCCTCTGTCGTCCCCTTCTCCTCCTGCCCCCAATCCCTCCCAGCATCAGGGTCTTTTCCAATGAGTCAACTCTTCTCATGAGGTGGCCAAAGTAATGGAGTTTCAGCTTTAGCATCATTCCTTCCAAAGAAATCTCAGGGCTGAACTCCTTCAGAATGGAATGGTTGGATCTCCTTGCAGTCCAAGTGACTCTCAACAGTCTTCTCCCACACCACAATTCAAAAGCATCAATTCTTTGGCGCTCACCTTTCTTCACAGTCCAACTCTCACATCTATACATGACCACAGGAAAAACCATAGCCTTGAATAGACGGACCTTAGTCGGCAAAGTAATGTCTCTGCTTTTGAATATACTATCTAGGTTGGTCATAACTTTTCTTCCAAGGAGTAAGCGTCTTCTAATTTCATGGCTGCAGTCATCATCTGCACTGATTTTGGAGCCCAAAAAATAAAGTCTGACACTGTTTCCACTTTCCCCCATCTACTTCCCATGAAGTGATGGGACCAGATGCCATGATCTTCGTTTCCTGAATGTTGAGCTTTAAGCCAACTTTTTCACTCTCCTCTTTCATTTTCATCAAGAGGCTTTTTAGCTCCTTTTCACTTTCTGCCATAAGGGTGGTGTCATCTGTATATCTGAGGTTACTGACATTTCTCCTGGCAGTCTTGATTCCAGCTTATGTTTCTTCCAGTCCAGCGTTTCTCATGATGTACTCTGCATAGAAGTTAAATAAGCATGGTGACAATATACAGCCTTGACATACTCCTTTTCCTATTTGGAACCAGTCTGTTGTTCCATTTCCAGTTTGAACTGTTGCTTCCTGACCTGCATACAGATTTCTCAAGAGGCAGTTCAGGTGGTCTGGCATTCCCATCTGTTTCAGAATTTTCCATAGTTTATTGTGATCCACACAGTCAAAGGCTTTGGCATAGTCAATAAAGCAGAAATAGATGTTTTTCTGGAACTCTCTTGCTTTTTCCATGATCCAGCAGATGCTGGCAATTTGATCTCTGGTTCCTCTGCCTTTTCTAAAACCAGCTTGAACATCAGCAAGTTCATAGTTCATGTATTACTGAAGCCTGGCTTGGAGAATTTTGAGCATTACTTTACTAGCATGTGAGATGAGTGCAACTGTGCAATAGTTTGAGCATTCTTTGCATTGCCTTTCTTTGGGATTGGAATGAAAACTGACCTTTTCCAGTCCTGTGTCCACTGCTGAGTTTTCCAAATTGGCTGGCATATTGAGTGTAGCACTTTCACAGCATCATCTTTCAGGACTTGAAACAGCTCAACTGGAATTCCATCACCTCCACTAGCTTTGTTTGTAGTGATGCTTTCTAAGGCTCACTTGACTTCAGATTCCAAGATGTCTGGCTCTAGATTAGTGATCACATCATCATGATTATCCGGGTCGTGAAGATCTCTTTTGTACAGTTCCTCCGTGTATTCTTGCCGCCTCTTCTTAACATCTTCTGCTTCTGTTAGGTCCATACCATTTCTGTCCTATATTGAGCCCATCTTTGCATGAAATATTCCCTTGGTATCTCTAATTTTCTTGAAGAGATCTCTAGTCTTTCCCATTCTGTTCTTTTCCTCTATTTCTTTGCACTGATCGCTGAAGAAGGCTTTCTTATCTCTTCTTGCTATTCTCTGGAACTCTGCATTCAGATGCTTATATCTTTCCTTTTTCTCCTTTGCTTTTCACCTCTCTTCTTTTCACAGCTCTTTGTAAGGCCTCCCCAGACAGCCATTTGCTTTTTTGCATTTCTTTTCCATGGGGATGGTCTTGATCCCTTTCTCCCCTACAATGTCAAGAACCTCATTCCATAGTTTATCAGGCACTATATCTATCAGATCTAGGCCCTTAAATCTATTTCTCACTTCCACTGTATAATCATAAGGGATTTGATTTAGGTAATACCTGAATGGTCTAGCGGTTTCCCTACTTTCTTCAATTTAAGTCTGAATTTGGTAATAAGGAGTTCATGATCTGAGCCACAGTCAGCTCCCCGATCTTGTTTTTGTTGACTGTATAGATCTTCTCCATCTTTGGCTGCATAGAATATACTCAGTCTGATTTTGGTGTTGACCATCTGGTGATGTCCATGTGTAGAGTCTTCTCTTGTGTTGTTGGAAGAGGGTGTTTGCTATGAAGAGTAGCCCATCCTAATTGTTGTGAGGTGATATCTGATTGTGATTTTGATTTTCATTTCCCTAATGATTAGTGATGTTGAGTAGCATTTTTTCTGTGGCTGTCAGCCATTATCATCTTTTTTCACATTTTTATTTTTATTAAGTTTTATACCATCGTTTCCAATAAAATATATGAAAACATATCCACTTTTATTCCTCAAACTCTTTTCCAAACTTCCTGCTTTTAGAAAATTTCTCATTTATCCAGACTAGAAGCAGCATCTTTATTACTAACTATTGTAAATGACTCTTCAAGTCCTCACAGTCCTCTCCTTGCAATGACTGCTGCTCTCGTGTCTTTCCCTCTACTCTTCCATCACACACCTCAGCAGGAACCGGCCACCCTGAGAAACTATGGCAGCTTCCGGCACACCCCACCTTATTTTTCTGCATCAACTCTTATCCATCTTCAACACTGCTGCCAAATGCATTCACCTTCAGTCATCACATTTATTTTATAGTTGGGCCTTCCCTGGTGCCTCTGACCGTAAAGAATCTGCCAGCAATGCAGGAAACCTGGATTCGATCCCTGGGTCAGGAAGACCCCTGGAGAAGGGAATGGCAACCTGCTCCAGTATTCTTGCCTGGAGATTCCCCAGGGACAGAGGAGCCTGGTGGGCTACAGCCCATGGAGTTGCAAAGAGGTGGACACAGCTGAGCCACTAATCTTTATTTTATAATTACTTTGATCAAGAATTAGAAATTACTATCTACAGCCCACTCTGGAAGTTCTTGGGATTTGTTTTTTCCTCATTTGGAAGAAGTACTCTGCTGATAAAATTAAATAATGGTGTTCTTTTTCAAATCACAGAAAAGTTAAGTTGATAACTAAGGGTTCGTTGTTTTTTGTTGTTGTTGTTGCAATTTTAGACTTTTATCCTATTTGTATTTATTTAGTTTTCAACATTTGCCACTGTTTGACTTGTGGTAGTTCCTGGAGGATGACAGAATAATGAAAAAATAGTGCACTATTAATATTAATAGAAAAGCTCAGAAATCATGAATCATATTTATTTGTTCAGCTCAGGTTTTTCCATCATTGTCATTGTAAGTACATGTAGGCATCATGATTTTATTAACAAGTATACATCTATGGTTTCCTACTGGAAAAAATACGCATATTTTTCTAGTGTAGGCATAGTATAATCACTTTGGGGACTGATAAAATTCCTACACTTTATAAGAGAGCTAAATACATCTACATTAACAATTTCCATCACTTACATGTCTTTCAGACTCTCTGTTATTGAGCCTGGAAGTTCTTGGAATTTGTTTTTGAGTTCTTTTGGCTGGTCTAATAGTTAAATTGACATAAGACATATTAACAGGAGAAAAAAATAATTTGTATGTACAGAGATATCATAGAAATAGGACTTAAGGGGTAGCCAAAGCAGGAAGCTTTTATAATTTTTAGACAAAGACAATCAATCTTTGAGGAATTGACAAGACAAAGAAACCTAGGCTTGCGTGCTGAATTAGTGAAGATTCTGAACAGAGTTTGGGATTGTGGTAGTAAGTTGGTAAAGAAGTAAAATGTGTCAAGAGTTGTTCGTACATTCTTTTGGGGCCCTGAGTTTCCTATCTCTGGTGATAGAGATGTCTCCCCTCCTCCAAGTTCTAGGAAGGTAACTTTCACATAGATTTATTTCCTGTGTTCAAGGAGACTGAGGGGAAGGTCAGAGCATTCTTCTCGCACTGGCTGTTTCTCAAGTAACTTGAATGAGAAATAATCAATATATTATTGTGGCATATTTGGGGGTGGCTTTCCCTGAGTTCCAATATGGACATCTGACAAATTTAATAATCAGTGATCCAATAATTAATTCTGGACACTTCAACTAGTAAAGAGATTCTCTTTTAAAAGATGCCTAGGGTTTCCCTGGTTGTTCAGTGGTAAAGAATCTACCTGCCAATGCAGAAGACAAGAGTTTGATCCCTAGTCCAGGAAGATCCCACATGCAATGGGAACAACTAAGTCTGCGCACCACAACAATTGAGCCTGTGCTCTAGGGTCTAGGAGCTGCAACTATGGAGCCCATGTGCCACAGATACTGAAGCCTGCATGCCTTTGAGCCCATGCTCCACAACGAGAGAAGCCACTGCAATGAGAAGTCTGCACACTGCAACTGGGCAACTTGAGGATAGCCCCCACTCTCTGCAACTAGAGAAAAGCCCACACAGAAACTAGAGAAGACCCAGAAGAGCCAAAAATAAATAAAACCTTTAAACAAGAGAAGATACCTAAACTTGTTTACAATTAATCTCTGTTTGGAAAATTGGCCAAAAGGATAAGCAGCTGTTAGTTAGCTCATGTTCAGAGAAAATTTTCCAAAGAATTTTCCTTGAGGATCCCCCTTTGGGGTATAAGAAATCACAGAGTCAAGACAGTATGGTATTAGCATAAGACCAAACACACAGATCAATAGAACAGACCAGACAACCCAGAAATAAACCCATACATATAAGGCCAATTAATTTATGACAAAGAAGTAAAAATACACAATGGGGGAAAAGACAATCCATTTAATAAATGGTGTTGGGAAAACTGGACAGAAATGAAAACACTATCTTCTGCCATACACAAAAATTAACTCAAGGTGGATTAAATACTTGAACATAAGAACTGAAGCCATAAAACTCCTAATGAAACAGAGATGGTAAGCTCCTTGATGTCAGTCTTGGTGATGATTTTTGGATTTGACACCAAAAGCGGAGCCAAAAAAGTAAAAATAAGCAAGTGGGCCTATATCAAACTAGAACACATCTGTATAGCAAAAGAAATCACTAACAAAATTAAAAGACTTACTAAAGAGAAAAATATGTTTAAAAATATATTTGCTAAGGAATTAATATCCCCAAATGTATAAGAACTCGTTCAACTGAATAGCAAAAAGCCAAACACTTGTTATTTCTTGTCTTTTTAATAGTACTTATTCTGACAGATGTGAGGTGATATCTCATTGAGGTTTTGATTTGCATTTCTCTGATGCTTAGTGATACTGAGCATCTTTTAATGTACCTATTGACCATCTGTATGTTTTTGTTGGGAACATGTCTGTTCAGATTCTCTGCCCAATAGTAAATAGAAGTGTATGGGCTCATCTTCATTACTGCAGAGCAGAGAATGAAGGACCTATTCAGTGCTGAGCTAAGTTGATGATTATTGACAGTTGGCATCGTCAACTCCTTTGGTTCCAGTCCCTACATGCAGAGAGACTTCTATACTTATTTGAACTTCTGTACAGCAGCTGTGATGCTAGGAGGGATTGGGGGCAGGAGGAGAAGGGGACGACAGAGGATGAGATGGCTGGATGGCATCACCGACTCGATGGACATGAGTTTGAGTGAACTCCGGGAGTTGGTGATGGACAGGCTGGCCTGGTGTGCTGTGATTCATGGGGTCTCAAAGAGTCGGACACGACTGAGTGACTGAACTGAACTGAACTGAACTGAACAGCAAGAAAACAACCAGAGAGATAGATAAGCAACATGGCTGAATAAGACACACTGTCATGAATAAGATAATTGTCATCACTCCCCCCCACACACACACACATTGGCACCCATTCACAGATAAAAGTGCCTTTGTGGGAGCTGTGGGATCTAGCACCATACACTAAGGGACCTAGGAAAACCATAGTCCTGCCTATGAACACTGCAAGGGCTCGCAAACCAGCTCCAGACCTTCATGGCTGTAGTCTAGGGGCTATATTAGGCAATCACCCATAAATGAGAAAAGCTTTATGGAAGTCAAGGTCCTAGTAGAAACATACCAACACATCACTGAAGCAAAAATATAAGTTTGGATACAACAGAGAGGGTGAGAGGAACAGTTTGACTTTACCTACACCACCCTGTCCCCAAGGTGGCATAGCCTGGGACTCAGGAAGTCGTTCTCAGCCCATGATTTCTCCAGGAAGAGAAATGGAGAGCAGGTGAGTGAGCACTTAGCTTCCCATGCTGTGTGAGACACTGCCAATGGAACATGTTTCTCTCTCATTCCACCCAAATTAATAAACCATGAGGTGCCTGATGAGGTGATGGGGAAAGGCTGGGAGAGTGGCAGACAGATCTCTCAGAGGACATTAAAGGAGGCAGATCCTATTAACTGTATCACAAACCCCATCAAGACGCCCACCCTCAAGCCAGTGGGAATGCACTCCCCGTGTATCCTGCCAACTGACCCATGGGCACACTTGAGCTCTGATGCTCTGTGTGCCTCACCCTCAAACACCTTCACCTAGCTCCCTGTGTATGCTCCAGAAAACAGAAGTGACGGTAAACTTTGACAGACAGCTAATGAGCACACACCAAAAGTCAGCTAGAATCTGTGGGTCAGGAAGGGACCACAAAGATGAATAGCACCACCCTTTGTAAAGCAAGAGGGAGGCTGTCAGCAACTGACTTGGTACATTGCAGAATTGAGAGCCGACATGTAAGCTTAAGAATTCTGCCACAAGAGGGAGATGAAAGTGTGGAGCAGGTGTTTTCATAGAAAGTTTGCAAAAGCCTCAGAATCTTTAGCAGGGCTGATGGAAAGTATTTCTCTCCTAAAAGCAGTTAGTGAAGATTTGAGAAGGGGACTTCAAATGTAAAGACAGCCATGCAAAATTCCAAGGAATATAAAAATACCAAGAAAGCATGACACCGCCAAAGTATCACAATAATCTTTCAGGAATCAATACCAAAGACATGGAAATCTGTGATTTTCTTGATAAAGAATTCAAAATGGCTATTTTAAGAAAGTTAAATGACCTACAAGAAAACACAGAAAGACAATTCAATAAAATCAAGAAAATGATACATGAACAAAATGAAAAGTTTAACAAAGAGAAATCATATAAGGGAAGCAAATAAGAATTCTGGAGTGAAGAATACTAATGAATGAAATGAAAAAAACAGTATAGAACATCAACAGTAGCATGGATAAGGCAGAAGAAAGAATCAGTGAGTAAGAGGACATAAATTTTGAAATTATCCAGTTAGAGGACAACAAAACAAAAAGAATGAAAAGGGACAAAGAAAGTCCACATGACTTATGGGATACTATCAAAAGATTTCCAGAAGGCAGAAAGCTTATCTAAGAAATGACGGTGGAAAGCTTTCCAAATTTGAGACATATTTGGATTTCCAAATTCACAAAGCTTGTAGGACACCAAACAAACTCAGCTTAAAGAGATGTTCATTAAGCCACATAAAAATAAAACTATTGTAAATCAAGTCAAAGAGAGAATCTTAGAATTAGCTTGAGAAACAAAGCTGGTAACTTAAAAGGAACCTCAATAATTAACCTAAAAATAAACTGACTGAATTATCCAACTAAAGACACAGAGTGGCTGAAAAAAAATTTTTTTCAAAGACCCAATAATTAACTGCCTACAACAAACTCATTTTTTTAAGCTTTAAGGACACATAGAAGCTTAAAATGAGGGATAGAAAGTGATACTTCATGCAAGTGGAAATGAAAAGAGGGCTGAGATAACTATACTTACATAGGAAAAAACATACAGTAAACCAAAAACTGTAACAGTAAACAAAGAAGGTCATTATATAATGATGAAAGTGTCAAATAATCACGAGGTTGAAACAACCATAAATACATATGCATTCAACCTCAGAGCACCTGCTTATTAAGGAAACACTAGTAGATTTCAAGAGAGAAACAGACAACAGTATAATAATAGTATGGAACTTCATACTCCACTTTCAACAGTGGATGGATCATTCGAAAATCAATAATGAAACGTTTGACGTGAACTATATTTTAGACTAAATGGACCTAACAGACATATATGCACAACATTCCACGTATCAGCAGCAGAACACACATTCTTCTCAAATCCACAGGGGACATTTTCCAGGATAGATCATATGACAAGTCATAAAAAGTCTTAGAAAATTTATGAAAATTAAAGTCACAGTAAGTATCTTTTACAATTTCTATGCAATTAGAAATTTATAGAAGAAGGAAGCTAAAAAATTTGCAAATATGTGGAAATTAAATAATACACTTCTGAACAACCAATGGATCAAAGAAGAAATCAAATGAAAAATCAAAAAATATCTTGAAACTAATGAAAATGGAAAGACAATATACCAAAACTAATGGGAAACTACAAAAGGAGTTTCAAAGGGATGTTTATAGTGATAAATAAAGGCAACATCAAGACAAAAGAAACATCCAAATAAACAGCTTCACACATTTAAAGATTAATAAAATGAAGAGCTCATTTTTTGAATGAACAACTGACAAATCTTCAGCTAGACTAAGAATAAAAGAAATTACTTCAATAAATAAAATCAGAAATGAACGAAGAGATATTGCAACTGATAAACAAAGATATGAAGAATCATGAGACTACTTATAATAATTATAGGCAAAAAAAACTGGATAATCTAGAAGAAAAGGATTAATTTCTAGGAACATACAACATACCAAGATTGAATTATTAATATGAAGAAGTAGGAAAATCTGATCAGACAAATCTCAAGTAGACAGATTTAACTAACAATCAAAACCTACAAATAAACAAGTTCAGGACCAAGGGGTTTCACTGCTGAATTCTACCAAATGTTTAAAGAAGAATTAAAACCAGTATTTCTCAAGCTCTTAGACTAAAGAGATATCCTGGAAAATGTTCCCTGTGGACTTGAGAAGAATGTGTATTCTGCTGCTGATAAATGGAATGTTGTATACATATGTCTGTTAGGTCCATTTAGTCTAAGACATTGAAGAGGAGAGAACATTCCCAAATTTATTTTATGAGGCCAGCATTACCCTGATACCAAAGCCAGATAAGGACACTACAAGGAAAGAAAACTGCAGGTCAATATCATTGATAAATGTAGATGTAAAAATTATCAACAAATTGTTAGCAAATTGAAACTAATGGCACATTAAGAAGACCATACACCATGATCAAGAATTTATGCTGGAGTGTGTTAACATGCCCAGGTCATTAAATATGATAAAATTTTAGAATGGTTATCCTCAAAAGATAAGGGATATCAAGTGTTAGCAGGTTATAAGGAAAAGGGAACACTTGTGCCCTGTTGGAGGGAATGTAATTGGCACAGCCACTATAGAAAACAGTAAGGTGGTTCCCCTTATTTAAAATTTAAAAATAGAATTACTATATGGAACTGTCATATGATCTGGTAATCGCACTTCTGGTCACATATCCAAAGGAAATGAAATCAAGATATATTCAATAGAAGAGATAGTTGCACTCCCATGCTTAACACAGCATTATAAGTGGCTATCTACAGATAAATGAATAAAGAAAATGTGGAGCATATATATATATATATATATATATAAAATATGTATACATATAATATACTGTGCATGCAGGATTTCCTTCTTTCTCATAATAGAATACTACTCAGCCATAAGAAGGAAGGAAATTCTACCATTTGTGACAATATACTGCTGCTGCTGCTAAGTCGCTTCAGTCGTGTCCAACCCTGTGCGATCCCATAGACGGGGGCCCACTGTCTCTGGGATTCTCCAGGCAAGAACACTGGAGTGGGTTGCCATTTCCTTCTCCAGTGCATGAAAGTGAAAAGTGAAAGTGAAGTTGCTCAGTCATGCCCGACTCTTAGCGACTCCATGGACTGCAGCCCACCAGGCTCCTCCGTCCATGGGATTTTCCAGGCAAGAGTACTGGAGTGGGGGTGCCATTGCCTTCTCCATTATGACAATATAGATGGACCTTAAGGACATTATGCTAAGTGAAATAAGTCAGAGAAAAACAAATACTGTATCATCCCGCTTTTTACATGGAATCTAAAAGGGTCACACTCACTCTCACCTTCAGAGATGGCCCTTACACTGTCTGTGAAGTGTGTTTCTCTTTAAATACATTCACTTCTTACATTAACAAACAAATGACCCAAACTCTACTAAGAAACAGAGTAGAATGATGGTTCCAGGATACTGGGGTTAAGGGAGTAAATGGGGAGATGTTGGTCAAAGAATACAAACTTTAATATGAGTATGTCCAGGAATCTAATGTAGTTACAGTTAACAAGACTGTACTATGTACTTGAAATTTGCTAAGAGAGTAGATCTTCAGTGTTCTCACCACAAAAGAAATGACATTTATATGAAGTGATGTGTGTGTTAACTAACCTTCAATTCAGTTCAGTCGCTCAGTTGTATCCTACTCTTTGAGACCCCATGAACTGCAGCACGCTAGGCCTCCCTGTCCATCACCAGCTCCCAGAGTTCACTCAAACTCATGTCCATGAAGTCGGTGATGCCATCCAGCCATCTTATCCTTTTTCGTCCCCGTCTCCTCCTGCCCCCAATCCCTCCCAACATCAGAGTCTTTTCCAGTGAGTCAATTCTTCACATCAGGTGGCCAAAGTATTGGAGTTTCAGCTTAGCATCATTTCTTCCAAAAACACCCAGGACTAATCTCCTTTAGAATGGACTGGTTGGATCTCTTTGCAGTCCAAGGGACTCTCAAGAGTCTTCTCCAACACCACAGTTCAAAAGCATTAATTCTTCGGTGCTCAACTTTCTTCACAGTCCAACTCTCACATCCATACATGACTACCGGAAAACCATAGCCTTGACTAGATGGGCCTTTGTTGGCAAACTAATGTATCTGCTTTTGAATATGCTATCTAGGTTGGTCATAACTTTCCTTCCAAGGAGTAAGTGTCTTTTAATTTCATGGCTGCAATCGCCATCTGCAGTGATTTTGGAGCCCCCAAAAATAAAGTCTGACACTGTTTCCATAAAATAAACTACCTTACTATCACAATATATTACATTTATATATAACCTTACATTTATATACTATATATATATATTACATAATATATAACCTTACATTTCACAATATATAAATGTATCAAATCAATACATTGCACCTCTTAAACTTATACAATGCTATATGTTATATCTCAGTAAAGCTGAAAAAAACTATATATTTCATATAATAAGATGCAGCTATCATAAAGAGTAAAGAAATTCCCCAAAATGGAGATGCATAATCCCAGCTGTCAGTAAATCTGTCACTAGCTACATTAAATTTTTCTCAAAAGCTCTCAGAGTCTCTGTTACCTGAAGTTAAACTTCTAAAGTCAACTTCAAACTACTTATGTAAAAATGAGAAGAAAATGATTAGCTATTGTAAATAGACATACAACAAGAGAAATATATAAAGTTACCAAGTCCTCATTTCTATAATTGGTCACAGTGCCATCCATAATTGATTGATATCTATGATTTTCTTCTTCCACAATCCATTCCCTGTTTCCACTGCCTCCAACCAACCAGAACTTTAGCTGGTTAAGATGATTTGTCTAGGAGAGTAACCCAGATCTTCATTCTCAAAAGTGTGAGTTCTCAGTTGTCCTGCCCACCCCCCAACCATGTTTTTAACATCCTGCTGAGTTGCTTCAGTCTTGTCCGACTCTGTGTGACCCCAGAGACGGCAGCCCACCGGGCTCCCCCGTCCCTGGGATTCTCCGGGCAAGAACACTGGAGTGGGTTGCCATTTCCTTCTCCATTGCATGAAAGTGAAGTCATTCAGTCGTGTCCGACTCCTAGTGACCCCATGGACTGCAGCCCACCAGGCTCCTCCGTCCATGGGATTCTCCAGGCAACAGCCTACAGGAACCTTGAAAGCTTTGCATTAACCTTTACTTTGGGGAATAGAACTAAGTACCCAAGGGAATCCCCTGGGTTCTAGACCACACCTAAACCTTGCCTCAGTTGTGAGCAGTAACCCTGTTTCCCCTTTGAAATCAGTACCATTCACTCCATCTCATAGAACAACCTGTTGGTTCAGTGGTATAAAGAGATCCAAATGGCCAGGTGACAGCCTCATCTTAAATTTAACTCAGCAACTGTTTTATTCCCTGGGAGAAGCATTTCCTTTCTGAGCACTGAGGTCTTCAAACCCTCAGACAGCAATGCTGCCAGGAAAAGAAACAAAAAATATACAAATGAGTTCAAAAGTCTGCAAGTGGGTTCTTAGTACAAAAAGTACTAACCAAATAAGTAAGAAAGCAAATAATTAAGGAAATAAACAGGACTTCAAAATTGAAAACTCTTGCTCCATTTGAAAAATTATTAAAAGAATGAAGGGACAAGCGACCCACTGTGGGAAAATATTCAAATTTCCTTGATTATTAAGGGAATAATAACTAAGTATTATTACTTTTTTGTGTGAGAAAGTCACTTAGCCATGTCTAACTCTTTACGACCTTATGGACTATACAGTCCATAGAATTCTCCAGGCCAGAATACTGGAATGGGTAGCCATTCCCTTCTCCATGGGATTTTCCCAATCCAGGGATCGAACCCAGGTCTCTCACAGTGCAGGCAAATTCTTTACCAGCTGAGCCACCAGGGAAGCCCTATTATTACTTATGTATAACATGTTTGTGAGTGTCTGTTCTAGCCTTTTAGTTGGATTCTTTGCCCTTTTATTATTAAGCTGTAAGAGTTATTTATATATTCTGCGTTCACATCCTATATTAGATGCATGTATTGTAAATATATTTTCTCCAATTTGTAACTTGCCTATTTTCAAGTGTCTTGATGAGCACAAATTTTTATTTTGATAAAATACCATTTATGATTATTTTTCCTTGTTAGTGTCTTTGGTGCTCTCTGCAAATAATTTTTGAAAATATCAAATTTATAAAGATATTTTCCTATATTTTCTTCTACAGGCAATGTAGTTTTGGTTTTAATGTTCAGTGCTAAGGTCTATCAGAGACTTTTAAGTGAAAAGATTACATGAACATATTTGTATCTTAAAAGGAGCACTCAACAAGTTGCTTGCATTCTATTAGGGGCAATGATGGCAATGAGTAATCAGTTATGAGATCCCTGCAATAACTTAGATGAGAAATTTGTT
Source organism: Nanger dama (assembly GCA_917880005.1). NCBI lineage: Eukaryota > Metazoa > Chordata > Mammalia > Artiodactyla > Bovidae > Nanger > Nanger dama. Next base: position 5,437,958 of record CAKJTW010000097.1, on the reverse strand, counting down.
GGCTTTGACCAACACATTTATTAGTAGGAGATCTAGTGAGGTGTGGTTGAATTGGGGATGTACTTTAAAAGATAAATTTCCTGATGATAGATAGGATTGGGGATATAAGAAGAAAATAAGATGATAAAGATGATGACAATTTTCTGGCCTGTGCAACCGGAAAAATAAATTACTCTTTTAATGTGCTAAGAAAGATTGGTGAGTGAAGGTGGAAAGGAATCAGGAGTTAGATTCTGGATGTATCAGTTTACTGGTGTTTATTAGACATTCAACTGGACATAACAACCTGGAGTTTAGTGTTGAGATCCAGGCTAGAGGGTTTCTCAGAATGTGGATGGTGATCAAAGCCATCAGATTATTCTTTTCCATTTTTTCAAGTATAGTTGTTTTATAGCTGTGTATTAATGTATACACCAAAATGATTTGGTTATACATGTATATTTACATTCCTCTTAATATTCTTTTCTATTATGGGTTATCACAAGATATTGAATATAGTCTTCTGTGCTATACAGTAGGATCTTGTTGCTTATGCAGTCTGTATATAATAGTTCACATCTAAAGCCATCAGATTAGATGCCATTACCTAGGGAGTGAATATAAATAATGATGAGGGATGAGCTCTGAGTTCTAGGGCACTCAAATATTAAGAGGTTAGGAAAAGAGGAAAAGTCAGGAAAGGTGACCAGAGACCAAAAATAAGTAACACTAGGACAGAAATCAAGCTTCCCAGGTGGCACAGTGGTAAAGAATCCACCTGCCAGTGAGGAGACGTGTGTTCAGTCCCTGGGTCGGGCAGATCCCCTAGAGCAGGAAATGGCAACCCAGTCCAGTATTCTTACCTGAAAAATCTCATGGACAGAAGAGCCTGGTGGGCTATAGTTTATGGGGCTGCAAAGAGTCAGACACAACTGAATGACTGAGCGTAGGCCAGGACAGGATAAAAATCAAGAAGGTGTGGTATCTTAAAATTGAAATACAGGAAGCCTTTTCAAAAGGAGTGATCAGGGTGCAAATGATAAAATGTAAAGTAAGGTCATGACTGAGAAATGATCTTTGGATTTGGTTATATGGGGGTTATAGATGCCGTGACAAGACCCGTTTTGATGAAATAATAGTGCATAGCATCTAACATGGAGGGAGAAACCAGAAAATGGCTGGGAGACTATGGAAAGGGGAACATATCCAACAGATCAAAAAAATAATTGTTGGGAATAAGGGAACACAAGAGCTGATGGACAGAATATTGTCAGAGACTTTAAGGCTTCAGGGAGGAAAGCCATCCTGGACCATGACAACTGTTAGAGTGTGGCCGTGGGTTGACTCATCTGCTTAAGCGGAGCTGAAGGACTTTGGAGCTCAGGAATTAAACACTGTGAAGTTCCAGTTTAGGATGAGTTCTACATGTGGACATTGATGCTGCCTGGTGTTGAGAAAGAGCAAGGACTGAACCCAGAAACGCAAGGCAAGGTCTCATCATGGGCTACGGGCTAAGTAGGAGGGTCATCTGCACCATGAAGGGAACCAGCCCGTGCTATGTAACTGCAGCCAGAATATACACCAGCCACTCTTTCTACCCCGCTACCAGGATGGAACATATAAGGGCCAGAGCAGCTGCTCAGAACTGTAGGGATTTACCAAAAAAGAACAAAAGTGTTCTGTCACGTGGGCTGCATCACGCCACTCCTCAGTGAGCTGAGATAAGTGATTCATGGGTATGAATCACCCGTGACTTCTGTCGCCCTGGGCATCTGATGCTGCTATGGGTTCATATTGAGGTTGACCTCTTGCTTTTATGTCCCTGTGTGTGTAGGTTGTGTATGTGTGTGACTGCACATGTTCACACACATGCACACTCATTGCCACATCATTGTAAATTAAGGGGTTCAACACTTCTAAATTTAACATCTTTGGAAATTAAAAAAAAAAAACATGTCAAAGGAATCTGAAAGCTCAGATTTGACTGTCTTTCCTATCTTTATAGAAAAGAGCTATTAACAAAACCTGACTCTTGAGCCATTCTCTGGTCTTCTACTGAGTGAGACTCAAGGTAGTGTTTCAGGTGGCTACATGACTGACTCCTTACACTTTAAGATAAGAATAAAATAGACTATTTCATTCACTTTGAGTAGGGCATAAACTTCTTGGAACTCAACATTCTAAAACAAAGATCATGGCATTCGGTCCCATCACTTCATGAAAAATAGATGGGGAAACATTGGAAACAGTGACAAACTTTATTTTCTTGGGCTCCAAGATCACTGCAGATGGTAACTGCAGCCATGAAATTAAAAAATGGTTGCTCTTTGGAAGGAAAGCTATGACAAACCTAGATAGCATATTTAAAAGCAGAGACATTACTTTGCCAGCAAAGGTCTGTCTAGCCAAAGCTCTGGTTTTTCCAGTAGTCATGTATGGATGTGAGAATTGGACTATAAAGAAGGTTGAATGCCAAAGAATTGACGCTTTTGGACTGTGGTGTTGGGGAAGACTCTTGAGAGTCCCTTGGACTGCAAGGAGTTCAAACCGGTCAATCCTAAAGGAAAAGAATCCTGAATATTCATTAGAAGGACTGATGCTGAGGCTGAAACTCTAATACTTTGGCCACCTGATGCGAAGAGCTGACTCATTAGAAAAGACCTTGATGCTGGGAAAGATTGAAGGCAGGAGGAGAAGGGGATGACAGAGAACGAGATGGTTGGATGGCACCACTGACTCAATGGACATGAGTTTGAGCAAGCTCTGGGAGCTGGTGATGGAAGTCTGGTGTGCTGCAGTCCATAGGGCCACAAAGAGTTGGACACGACTGAGCAACTGAACAGCAACAACAAAGAATCCCATAGAAGCAGCTGGGATCATCTGAGACCACGGGAGATGTCACATCAAAGCCATAAATGACCAATGTCAGGGGCTTACATAAAAACCACTTATACACAAAAACTGGAGGAACTAGTCCAAATCCTCAATCCCATTCTAAGCACCCAGGACACTTTGGTTCCTACACCTGCCCCCATATCACCTGGAGGATTTTTACAGTCTGTATATAACACAACCCCAGAGAGCACAAATGCCAGCATCACTGTGACAGTGAATGGGTGTGGGAGTAGAGAAGCTCCCTGAGTAATGTACCTCTCATACAGACACACATACACACACACACATACATATACACACATGCACACACACACACACACACACATTCCAGCTTGGAAACCCAGGGCAGAGGGCCCAGAAGCCCTTCAAAAAGGAAAACATTTTTTTTCTAAGTTTGGCCCAGCCAATTCCAATTTAAAACTCTTCTAAGTTCCAAAACAATGGTATGAAGGAGTCGGGGTGGCCGGAGCTGCAGGCCGTGCCTTCTGATCTCAGATGGATAACAGAGCCCTGTGCCTTCCATGGACAGCCAATTCTGGGGGTGCTCAACCCCGAGGGGGTGGAGGTCCCCACACCTCTGAGATTCTACAGAAGCATCACTGGAAGGGGACAGGTCTGCCTGTCGTGTTGTATTTTCTTTCTATTTTAAAATCAAATAGTAGTTGCCCATGTATCCATGTTAGTACGTGTTTGTGTGGGATGCAGTAAAAGACGTGTCAGAGTCACTCAGAAAGCTTTGTCAAAATCAACAGCTAACCTTTCCCCTACCAGCCCCTAAGATACCAGGATTCTGATTCAATCATTCTGATGTGGCATCTGAACATAGTCCTTTGATTTAAAAAAGCCAGGTAACTCTGTCACCACTCCTTCCAGTTGAGAGTATCAGTGATAAAATATCCATGGGGCCCTATCTATCTATTCACAAGTCATTTGTTTAAAGTTAAATCAACTCAGAACTCTTCCAGACATGGCAGGAACATTCAGTCCACAAGAGGCATCCATGTCACCTGTTAATATTTTTCTACCAAAGCCTATGTAACACCTTCTTTAGTCTTGCTTGCTGTCCCTGTATTGTTGTAATCCTCTCTCCGTTTTATTCATTGCCTTTCTCCCTCTTCTCTTTCTTATTAGCTGCTGTGGCTGATTCAGGACTCATCAGCATAGCATTCAGGAAGTCCTCATTTGCCGCTGCCTTATTTTAATGTCCCGCCCCCCGCTCCCCGCCCACAAACATGCCTCTCTAGGACCTTTAGCTCTTTCGCTGTGATTCTTTGGCTGCCTATGTTTCCCGCAGCGGTGCAGGGAAGGGGCTTGGCTGAGGGTGTCCTCTCCTTGTTGGCCACACTCTGTCCTGCCTGGGCTGTTCCCTGCCCCTCCCTGCTGTCCTCATCAGCTCCTCACTGGGTGTCCCTGCTCCTCTAGGCACTACAACAGTGGTTCTCAAACTTTTTTTTTTTTTTTTTTTGGGTTCTCAGACTTAAACTTCATCAAAATTCCCTAAAGGAATTGTTAGAACAGACTCCTGGGCCCCCACCTCTGGATTTTCTGATTTCTAAGTCTGGGGTGGCGCCCAAGAATTGGCTTTCCTCACAATTTCCCAGACGATGCAAATGCCACTGGTCTGGGGACCACACTTTGGAAACCACTGGTGAAGAGGCAAGGACAGGTTTAGAGAGCAGCTCAGTTGGCTACACTTTCCATTAAAAGTGTAGCCACTGGCCACTGAGTGACCCAGAAATTATTTGCCTTCTGAGAGACTCAGTTTTCTCAGCTATAGAAGTAAGACAATAATAATTTCACAGAACTGTTTTAGGGATTAAATAAGATACTGTTTCCTGGCCTCTGTTAAAAGCAGAATTTTTATTTTTTATTTTAACATATATAGTCTTTCCTATATTATATTCCATTATGGTTTATCAGAGGATACTGAATCTAGCTCCCTGTGCTATACAGTAGGACCTTTATCCAGTCTCTATATAATAGTTTGACTCTGATAATCCCAAACTCCCAGTACTTCCCTTCCCTGCTACCAGCCCAGGCAACCACAAGTCTGTTCTCCATGACTGTGATTCTGTTTCTGTTTTGCAAATAACAAATTTGTGTTGTATTTGAGATTCAACATGTAAATGATATCGTATAGTATGTGTCTTTCTCTTTCTGACCTACTTCACTTAGTATAATCATATCTAGATCCATCCATGTTGCTGCAAATGGCACTATTTCATCCTTTTTATGGCTGAGTAGTATTCCATTGTATACATGTACCACATCTTTTTATCCCTTCTTCTGTCAATGGACATTTAGGTTGGGAAACAGAATCTGTTAAATGTGATTAGAAGAATGAGCACCCTTTGCCAGTCATTACTTGCCATGCAAGGAGCACTGGCCTCCAATGCCATGGTCAAACAACAGTCGTGGCCTTGGCTCATGTGCATAACCACTTAAATGTACCAAGTGCCAGGATTAGGTCACCTTCCCCTGACACTTAGGCTCTCTGGAATGTACTGTCTAGAGACTTCCCTGGTGGTCCAGTGGTTAAGACTCTGTGCTCCCCCTAAGGCAGGGGTCACAGATTCATTCCTTGATCAGGGAACCAAGATACTGCATGCCACACAGCACTACCAAAATAAATAACATAAAATAAATAGATGTTATCTGCTTGAAGGAAAAATTATGATGTACAAAGAAAAACATTTATGTGCTGTCTAAATAGAGAAGGAAAGAAAAACCACTTTCATCTTCCTGGTTCTCATTCCCCTCCCTCCCTTACTCATGCCATTCAATCTGAAATCCCATGGCTAATCCCAAGAGGTACATTTTGTCCTTAGAAGGAATGTACAGGGTTTGCATTCCTGAGCTCAGAAGAGAGTGTGGTCTAATGCGTAAGTAGCGGGAGTGGCAGGGAGGTGGGTTCTATTTAAAGCCTCCCCACTGACTCACTAAGGCATCCTAGGGAAATGGCTTCATTCCTCTGGGCCTTGGGTTTCCTCTCATTAAAGGGAGCGGAGCTATCTCCTTAGCAGGGCATGCCTGAGGACAGGGTAGTCAATGTGAGAAGCACTTGGAGGCGGGGGAGGCATGTGGTCATAACAAATACGGAATCTGGAGAGGGACATTCTTTCTCCACCTTCTCCTATGTATTACAAAATCCCTACCTCCAGCCAGTGAGGCTGGTCAAGACTCTATCCTGACCCATCTGAAGCCTTGACCTTTGGAAACAGTAAACATAATGAGAATTTTGCAAGCCCTCCTGCTGAAACAGCATTGCCCTTTCCTCCTCCTCTCTGAGGTTTGAGGGAGGCAGACTGGGGTACCAGGAGAGCCCCAGCCCAAGAGACTGACATAAGATATGTGGACATCCCTCTGTCTGTCTCCACCTTGGACCTGGGGCCAGAGCCTGCTTGACTCAAGAGTTTAAAACACTAATGATATCCAACACCCCTTCCAACTCTTTGACACTGCCATAACTCTGAACAATGAGGTCTTTCCCAACATGGTCAAGAATTCAAGGGATAGAACCGTAGCTCTGTTCCCACTAAGAGACACATCACCTGTGCTGAGTCCTTTCTGCCTTCCCCTGGAGAGATTCTCTGTTTTGTCTTTTAACTATTTTACCCAGTGGTTTTTGAGTCCCTGCTTTCCTCAGCCTGGTGACTAGCCTAGACCTGGGAATTGGAGTACACAAGTTCTGCCTTCAAAGCTCTTACCTCAAGCAAAAGAAAGAAGAGCTCTTCCTTCTACTCAATGGGAGTAGTTTTAGAAGAGTCCAGAAAAACTTAAAGTTTACTTTTATGTGCCTAATGGCTGCACAGGAGCACAGTGAACCCTTCTGAGGAGTTTGGAAAGACTTTTGGAGAACAGAAGGGAAGAAAAAAGGAGCTCTCATGAAGGCAGCAGAAAGGAAAAATGGCGACGGGGGGTTATTGATGACTTGCCAGGTACCGGGTGAGTTGCTTCACATATATCCCCCCCACCCTCTATCAATTCATGAAGTAGATTTTTTTTTTCACAAGTTAAAGTTAAGCACACTTGGGCATAATAAATTTCCTTATGATCCCAGAGCCAGGTCATGGGAGGGCCAGTGCTCCAGTCGATGTGGTCCGGACTCTAATGCAACGCCTTCCAAAGACAGGACATCTGATCTGATCTCAGTCACTAAGATTTTCCCTGGAAGAGAATGGGCAGTTTCCCCAGATCCATAGAGGAGGCTAAATCAACAAAATCCCAGAGGTAAGATTGGGAGAGCAGCCAGGATTTAAGAACTGATGCAGGTAGTGTCAGAAAATGACATAAGGGAACTGGGGAGGGGGCACGACCAAAGCCCCTGTCTGTCCCTCCAGGCCATGAGGTGCCATGGAAATGGGAACAACTCCATCCCATTTTTCCCTTTAAAGCTTCTGTTTTGATAGCACTGTGATGGGAAAAGAGGTTTCTTCAAGCATTGATGAAGCATTAATAATATTAGGGAGAGGGGGCAGTAAGTAGATGACGAGAAGCTCAGAAGAGAAATGATGAAAACTTGGACAAACCTCTTGCTCTGCTGTCTGTAACATTTCAGGGACTAGAGGAGCCCTGGGAAAGCCCACGTGTACTTAGAATTCTAAGCATTGTCAGGCTACCTACCTTGTTCCCTTGGCCAAGCTCCTAGAAACCACATAATAGGTATGAATTTATTAGATCAAGCCCTGAAGGTCTACAATTTCCTAGGAGGATGTTTCAGAAGCAGACCCCCTCCTTAAAGCTTCAAAGCCTCTTGGGGATTCCAATCTCCATTGGAAAGGACGTAGGGAAACTTGATTTAAATTTCTCAGGATTCTTCCAAATCTATACCCTCTGAAGAAAAGGAAGAGCTCTTTTCAGTATTGTCAGGAAAAAGACTGGCATTCTCAGACAAAAACTGTGTTCACGTGACATATGAAAGAGAGCCAGGTGGCTGGGAATCAGATCCTCTTTAGACTGTATGGCGTGAGACAAGCAGCGCAAGAGAGTTTGGGCCACAGCTGTCCTCAGAGAACACAGGGCTTGAGTCCAGGCCACCCAGTGGAGCCAGAGGAAATCTGGAGGGCTAACCGACGGGATGATAGCAGATAAGTGATGTCACTGAACCATCACAGCACAGATCAACACAGGGCCGTCCTGAGGCTCCAAGGAACCCAGATAGAGGCAAGAAGATGTGAAAAAAGTAGGGTACCTGTACGTCCACTCATAAGCAGCTGCACTGTCTCCAAAAGTGATGAGTAAATAGAAATGATGACATATCCTGTTCATTTTGAAAATCAAGTCGCTGGCTTCATCTTTACCTCTGTCCACCTAAGAGGGGGAAAAAAAGCACAACCTAGAAGTTGAGAATTGTTTTATTCAGCAGACTTTCTGAGGACTTAAGCTCAGGAGGCAGCCTCCCAGGCACCTCTGAGGGACTCCTCCCGAAGGGTGAGGAAAGAGCCAGTATATATAGGAGTTTTTGCAACAAAAACTCAAACATCAAAAGATTATAATTAATTAAAGAAACACAGATCTCTCAAATTAATGAATTTAGCGGGTTTCTATGGAAGAGATGATATAAGAGTTTGAGGTCATTGAAATCATTCTTTTGATGTGCACCTTAGCTATCTAGGGCCAGCATTCTGAGAGTTCCCATCCTGAATTTCATCAGCATGCTCTTCTGGGGGCAGCTGCAGTGGCTGACGGTTTGGTAGCGGCAACATCCTTTGTTTACTGATACAGCAGGTGACATTCTTCATCCACACCCTCATCAAATAATTAAAAGGAATCCTCCTACACTGTCGGTAGAAATGTAAATTGATATAGCAACTATGGAGACCAGTATGGATGTTCCTTTAAGAACTAAAACTAGAGCTACCATGTGATCCAGCAAACCCACTCCTGAGTGTGTATCTGGAGAAAACCATAATTTAAAACATGCATGCACCCCAATGTTCATTGAAACACTGTATACAATACCCAGGACATGATATCCATTGATACAGGAATGTGGTACTTATCTGCAGTAGAATATTATTCAGTCATAAAAAAAAAAAATAAAATAATACCACTGCAGCAATGTGGATGGACCTAGAGATTACCATACTGAGTGAAGTTAAGTCAGACAGAGAAAGACAAATATACAATAAAACTTATGTATGGAATCTGAAAAAATGATACAAATGAATTTATTTACAAAACAGAAACGGAGTCCCAGATATGGAAAACAAGCTTATAGTTATGAAGGGGGAAAGAGGAGGTACACTGGAAGACTGGGATTGACATAAACACATTGCTATATATAATATAGATAACTCATAACAACCTACTGTATAGTACAAGGAACTTCACTCAACACTCTGTAATGGCCTATGTGGGAAAAGGATCTTAAAAGAGGGGATGTATTTGTATATAACTGACTCACTTTGCCGTACAGCAGAAACTAACACATCACTGTAAATCAACTGTACTTCAATAAAAACTACTTTTTAAAAGAAAAAGAATTTATTTCTCTCATTCATCTCTCACCCAGCATCTTTTCCTCCCACTGTTTAGAAGGGCAACAGGGAGCTTGCACAGCCCACAGAGAGGTGAAGGCCCGAGCGAGTTCTGGTCCCGTCTCTGTCCCAGCTCCTCCTGGGCCAGGAGCTCCCTGCCCCAGCAACCTCTTCTTTGTCTCTCTATTACGGAGAGCGGGAAACCATGAAATGATGGGGTTGGAAGTGCAGGCTGCCCTTTCAGTCCCTTCCAATCCCAACAATTTCTCCTTTGTCTCAGACTCCCACTCCTCTCCCCCATGTATTTTCATCTTTATTTTGGTCTTTCTCTGTTTTTTCTTGCTTATAAAATCTAGCCCGTGTGAGTAATGTTCATATGGTTATGAATACAGTTGGTTCTTTGTCATCTGTGATAATGAGCTTGGGATCATGTGGATAACCCCAAACTGCAAACACTGTTCATATACATGACTGAGGCATATTCCAGTGTGACTAACAGTCTAATATTTGGTTTGGACTGCATTCGTGGAGTATACTTAGCTGGTTAGCAGGATGGGCCCAGAGAGATTAACTGGGCAGCCTTGGGAAGAACTAGGATTCGAGAATGGGTACAAATATTGCCAAGTCCCCTCCACCAGCAATGTCCTGTTTATACATTAGACTTTGGTAGATAGTGCAATTAGCACTGCAATGGCCCATGTGTAAAGCAGGCTTGGAAATAGGGTAGAAGCTACACTTAGACAAGGTCATCACTGGCCAGAGGTTTAAGAAACTGAGAACCTCAGAACCACATAAGTTTAGTATCTCAGTTTCGGAATGGCTCAGCCTGCAAGACTGAGGGTCAGCCCTCCTCTCTGGATTCTGCTTCCCCTTTGCTTCACCTTGGGGCTGATAATGTGCTAAGAAAAACCCTCTTGGATATTTACAAGTTGAAACAGCCCCATAGGAATACAAAGCCCTTGTGTTTTCCTGATTGTGCAGCCCTGCCATCTCTTCTAGAATGAAAAAGGAAGAAGCTGTTTCAAGGCTGTGACCACTGTCCTAGGACCCAGGTCCTTCTTTCTCCCTACCTTCTCCTCTAGGGATCTGGTCTCCAACAGTCTCCTCATCATCAGTTATCCCTGATCAATCAATCAGTAAAAGCAGTTCAAGTGAGCTGAAAGGTAGTTTTGATCTGGTTGAGTCGACATACTGTATAAAGTTTCCTCTACTCAGAAAAGGCTGAAAATTTTTACATAAGATCACAGAACACATAGTTCATCTGAACCATTTTTCTAGATTCCACATATATCCATTAATATCTGATATTTATTTATCCCTTTCTGATTTACTTCACTCTGTATGATGACAGTCTCTGAGGGTGGAATGAATTGGGAGATTGGGATTGACATATATACACTACTGGGCTTCCCTGTGGCAACACACTCCAGTATCCTTGCCTGGAGAATTCCATGGACAGAGGAGCCTGGCGAGCTACAGTCCATGGGGTCACAAAGAATCAGACACAACTGAGCAACTAACACATACACACATATGAAACTAACAAGAAACTACTATATTGCACCGGGAACTCTATCTACTCAGTGCTCTGTGATGACCTAAATGGGAAGGAAATCCAAAAAGAGGATACATGTATATATATAGCTGATTCACTTTGCTGTATAGCGGAAAATAACAACATTCTAAAGCAGCTATATGCCAATAATTTTTTTAAAAGTTCACAGGTAGCAAAGTTCTGCAAGTTATTTTATCTTGAAATAAATTTTGAATCCTCTTTTATTATTAATGTAGCATATTCAGTGCACATTTGGAAATTGAAGTAAATGTATACTGAAGAAAAGGTAAGAGAGCTACACGCTAATATGAGAGATAAGCACCCTTAACACTTTGCTTTAATTTTACTCTCTTTCCTAAGAGAATAAAGAGACATGATAGAGAAAGAGATTTAAAAAAACAAGTAGATGATAGATATTTTGTTCATAGTTTTAGTTTTATAATTCACCATTTCTTTGTAACAATCTTGTAAGCATTTTTATGTATTTAATTTTTCTAATGCTGGATCATGGAAAAAGCAAGAGAGTTCCAGAAAAACATCTATTTCTGCTTTATTGACTATGCCAAAGCCTTTGACTGTGTGGATCACAATAAACTGTGGAAAATTCTTCAATAGATGGGAATACTAGATTACCTGACCTGCCTCTTGAGAAACCTGTAGGCAGGTCAGGAAGCAACAGTCAGAACTAGACAGGGAACAACAGACTGGTTCCAAATAGGAAAAGGAGTACGTCAAGGCTGTATATTGTCACCCTGCTTATTTAACTTCTATGCAGAGTACATCATGAGAAACGCTGGGCTGGAAGAAACACAAGCTGGAATCAAGATTGCCAGGACAAATATCAATAACCTCAGATATGCAGATGACACCACCCTTATGGCAGAAAGTGAAGAAGAGCTAAAAAGCCTCTTGATGAAAGTGAAAGAGGAGAGTGAAAAAGTTGGCTTAAAGCTCAACATTCAGAAAACGAAAATCATGGCATCTGGTCTCATCACTTCATGGGAAATAGATGGGGAAATAGTGGAAACAGTGGCTGACTTTATTTTTCTGGGCTCCAAAATCACTGCAGATGGTGACTGCAGCCATGAAATTAAAAGACACTTACTCCCTCGAAGGAAAATTATGACCAACCTAGATAGCATATTCCAAAGCAGAGACATTACTTTGTCAACAATGGTCCGTCTAGTCAAGGCTATGGTTTTTCCAGTGGTCATGTATGGATGTGAGAGTTGGACTGTGAAGTAAGCTGAACACCAAAGAATTGATGGTTTTGAACTGTGGTGTTGAAGAAGACTGTTGAGAGTCCCTTGGACTGCAAGGAGATCCAACCAGTCCATGCTAAAGGAGATCAACTCTGGGATTTCTTTGGAAGGAATGATGCTAAAGCTGAAACTCCAGTACTTTGGCCACCTCATGGGAAGAGTTGACTCATTGGAAAAGACTCTGATGCTGGGAGGGATTGGATGCAGGAGGAGAAGGGGATGACAGAGGATGAGATGGCTGGATGGCATCACAACAGCAAACTGCTTCCCCTGCAGTGGAAGCACAGAGCAACCACTGCACCACCAGGGAAGTCCTGATGATCCAATATTTTAATTAGAATTTCCCTGATATTTTTCATATGTTTATAGAACTCTCAACTTATAATCTTTGCCCATTTTGCTGTTGGGTTATTCTTATTTATTCTATGAGCTATTTGTATCAACTTTATATGAGCTATACATTTATGTATGCATGCAAGCTCAGTCACTTCCTTGGTGTCCAACTCTTTGCAACCCCATGGACTGTAGCTCACCAGGGTCCTCCGTCCATGGGATTCTCTAGGCAAGAACGCTGGAGTGATTTGCCATGCCCTCCACCAGGGGATCTGCCCGACCCAGAAACTGAACTGGTGGCTCCAGCGTCTCCTGCATTGCAGGCAGATTTTTTTGCCTTTGAGCTACTGGGGAAGCCCTATGTTTATGATAAGTACATACATATGTGTATTAAGTTTTACTATCTATGCTGCAAATATTTTTCCTCATTTGATTTTTGTTTTTTAATTTTGTTCATGATTTTAATTTTAAAATTTAATTGTAATCAAATTTCTACTTTTACTTTATTATTTCCTCCACATTTTACAGTTTCTTCTCCACTGTAAAAAGACTGGAGAATATTTATCCTTGTTTTCTATTTTTAATTATTTGGTTTTTAGTAATTATTTTGTTTTTATATTTAACTTTATAATCCATCTTGTGTTTATTTTGCACATAGTATGGGGTGAAAATTTTACTGGAGATCATTCTCCAAACTATTCGCTGACTAATCCATCTGTTTGTGATGTTTCCATTATCACATGTTAAATTCTCATGCAGGCAGTAATGCTGATGCATCACTCAGACTCCCTATGGGAATAATGGATTGGTTCTTCAGTTTCAGAAAGACAGCCCTCAGTTGCCAGACCTCTTTTTGGGATTGCCTCAACAGAAAAAAAAATGAAACAAAACTGTCTTGCCCTGGGTCATATCTTCCAGAGGCAACCCTTGTCCAGCAATGGATTGCTTATCCCCCTAGTCCAGGACAACTCTAAGGGCTGTCCCAGCCCCACAGCTCCCTGTAATGCCAAAGCCCTTCTTGGGACTGATTCACACTTAAGCTCTTCCCTTTCCCCAATTTCACTTCCATCTTCTTCCATTCTGGCAGATCTGAATAGCACTCTCTAACCAGTAGCCTGCACCCGAATCTCCATTTCAGAATCAGCTCCAGGCATACATACATACAGCCTTTGACATACACAGAGTCCCACAGTCTGTAACCCATAATTCCAAAGTTTCAGGAAACAGAGGTTTTTGTTTATAATATTTATATCGACTGCGCTGGATCTTAGTTGCAACTCCCAGGATCTTTTAGTTGTGGCATGTGCGTTTCTTAGTTGGGGTATATGGGATCTAGCTCCCCGACCAGGGATGAAACCCAGCCCCCTGCGTTTGGGAGCACAGAGTTTTACCCACTGGGCCACCAGGGAAGTTCCCGCCCCCCACCCCACCAAATTTTTTAAACATGAGTTTGATGTTAACATTCATTTGGGAGCAAAGCATGAGCTGAATCAGTAAGAGACTATTTACCACTTTCATTGCAGAAGATTCTTGTCTAGATCGACTGGAAGAATTAAGTATTTTTAGGATATAACCAAATCACCTTACTAAAATTCAATTTTTGTTTTTATTTAAGTATAGTTGATATACAATAGTATATGTTTCAAGTGTGTTACAGTGATTCACAATTTTTGAAGGTTTAAACTCCAGATTTTAAATTCCAAAACACATCTAGCCCAAAGAGTCTCAGATGAGTCACCAAGGACCTATGCTTGAGTATGTTTTGAAACTTACCTTGAGGCATGAGTGAGTGAGTGAAGTCGCTCAGTGGTGTCCAACTCTTTGCGACCCCATGGACTGTAGCCTACCAGGCTCCTCCCTCCATGGGATTTTCCAGGCAAGAGTACTGGAGTGGGTTGCCATTTCCTTGTTGTTTTAATGGCAATATCATCATGAAGCATATTGAAACCTAATAGATCAAAGTCTCTCCTTCAGCACTCCTGGGCTTTGTTGGTGGCTCAGACAGTAAAGAATCTGTCTGCAATGGGGACCCACACTCAGACAGTAAAGAATTTGTCTGCAATGGGGACCCAGGTTTGATCCCTGGGTGGGGAAGACCCCTTGGAAAAGGGAATGGCTACCCACTCCAGTATTCTTACCTGGGAAATCCCATGGACAGAGGAGCCTGGCAGGTTACAGTCCATGGGGTCACAAACAGTCGGACACAACTTAGTAACTAACACTTCAGCACTACTCTTCCTTTACAATATAAATTTTGCTATTCCTATTGGTTTATTCTTGGCAATAAACTTCAGAATTCTCTTATTAAATTATAACCCAAATTGAGATTTTCACTGAAATAATATTGATAAAAATTAATCTGAGAAAAATTAATGTCTTTAAAGTATTTAACCATCCCATCTAAGAACATGACAAGCCTATTCTTTTGTTCATATTTACTTTTATATAATTAACTGAGCTTTGAAGTTTCTTTGGAAAAGCTCCACATATATTGCAATAACTTTGCTTTGGATTATTATTCTGAGAGAAGCTAAGAAACTCTTTCTCCCCATTAATTAAGCTTTACTTTTAACTGCTTCTCTGCTATAGACTGAATGTTTGTGCCCTCACCCCCCAATTCATATGTTGAAACTTGACCCCCAGTGTAATGGTATTTGGAGGTAAGGCCTTTGGGAAGTGTTTAGGTCTTGAAGGTGGAGCACTCTTGAATAAAATTAGTGTTCTTATAAAAGAAAGCCCAGAGAGCTCTCCGGCCCCCTTTTACCATGTGAAGTCACAGAGAGAAAAATAGCTATCTATAACCAGAAAATGGGACTCAGCAGGCATTGTATCTGCCAACACCTTGATCTTGAATTTCCCAGCCTTCAGAACTGGGAGAAATAAATGTTTATTAAGTCTCTCAGTCTATGATATTTTCTTATAGCAACCTCAACAGACTGAGACATCCCCTTTCCAAAATTACACTAAGTCTAACAGTTTTTCAATTGGATTTCCTTGAATTTCCCTTGTATTTACTTACGTCTTCTGCAAATAATGATAATTTTGTTCTCTCATAAAATATTCATGCATTTTCTCTTTCCATTTTCTACCACGTTGTGCTGGACAATACATTTGTAACAATAGAAATAATGATGGCAGCAGCAAGAATCTTGGCCAGCTTTCCGAATTTAATTGTAATTGTCCCCAATACTTCACTATGCTGGCTGCTAGTATTTTATTACACTTAATCTTCTACAGAGGTATTATGTTCTTAGTTTTCTAAGAGTTTCCTTTTTATCTGTAAAGAAATGTTTTGTAGCATATATATGTACATATATATATATATATATATATTACATCTGTTGAAATTACCATATTCTGTGTCTTGAAATACTGATGTGTTATAATATACTAGGGTTTCCCTTGTGGCTCAGACCGCAAAGAATCTGTTTTTGATGCAGGAGACCTAAGTCCGATCCCTGGGTTGGGAAGATCCCCTGGAGAAGGGAATACCCACTCGAGTATTCTTGCCTGAAGAATTCCATGAAGGAGCCTGGCAGCTGCAGTCTATGGGTAGCAAAGAATTGGACTTGACTGTGTGACTAACACTGCATTAATGGATTCCCTTATAGCAAATCATGCTCAAAGTTTAGGATAGACTATTTCATTGTAGTGGGTAGGTTGCACTGATTGTTTACAGAAATATAGATTTTCACACATGTTTGTAATTGGGATCAGTCTATAGTAAAAGATCTCACATGTGAGAAAGCAGAAGTATCACCTCAGGAAAAATTTTAAAAATGAAGATTACATAATCCAGAAGCTGTGGCAGAAGAGAAAGATAAATTTGAGTATCAAATAATTTTAATTCCCTAATAGAAAAAAAATGCTTCATGGCCAAAAGACAAATGGAAATTTGTTATAAAAAATAATGAATTGACAGATCAATTCCATATTTTACAAAGTGCTTAAGCAATCAATTACAAAAAGAGAAGAAATCCAATGGTAAAGTAAGCAACAGTTACAAGTAAGTATTTTACGAGAGGGAAAAAAAAATCTATAAATGAACAACATAATTTGAAATCATGCCCAACCTCTTTGATAATTCAGTTCAGTTCAGTCGCTCGGTCATGTCCGACTCTTTGCAACCCCATGAATCGCAGCACACCAGGCTTCCCTGTCCATCACCAACTCCCGGAGTTCACTCAGACTCACATCCATTGAGTCAGTGATGCCATCCAGCCATCTCATCCTCTGTTGTCCCCTTCTCCTCCTGCCCCCAATCCCTCCCAGCATCAGAGTCTTTTCCAGTGAGTAAACTCTTCGCATGAGGTGGCCAAAGTACTGGAGTTTCAGCTTCAGCATCAGTCCTTCCAAAGAAATCCCAAGGCTGATCTCCTTTAGAACAGACTGGTTGGATCTCCTTGCAGTCCAAGGGACTCTCAAGAGTCTTCTCCAACACCACAGTTCAAAACCATCAATTCTTCAGTGCTCAGCTTTCTTCACAGTCCAACTCTCACATCCATACATGACTACTGGAAAAACCATAGCCTTGACTAGATAGACTTCTGGTGACAAAGCAATGTCTCTGCTTTTGAATATACTATCTAGGTTGGCCATAACTTTCCTTCCAAGGAGTAAGCGTCTTTTAATTTCATGGCTGCAATCACCATCTGCAGTGATTTTGGAGCGCCCAAAAATAAAGTCTGACACTGTTTCCCCATCTATTTCCCATGAAGTGATGGGACCAGATGACATGATCTTTGATAATTAAAGAAATACAATTCAGATTTATGATTTAAGCCTATTAACACCCTGTCCTGGCAAAGATATGGCAAAATAAGCACTTAATATCCCTTATTGTTTCTAGAGAAGAACTTGGCAATAGTTATCAAATTAAAAGTCCATGCATATTAGATTCAGCAATTCTGCTGCTAAGGATTTACCATATGGCTCTATTCACAAAATATATGTAGAAAATGCAAAACTAAACCAAAGCAACCAATGTATTAGCCAACAGAAGACTAGCTAAACAAATTATATTCATTTTTAAGTTGAAAAATAGTTGATTTACAATGTTGTATTAGTTTCAGATGTATAACAAAGTGATATATGTATAGAAAATATTCCTTTTAAGATTTTTCTCTTTATAGGTTATTACAAAATATAAGTACAGTCCCCTGTGCTATACCATAGGCCTCAGTTGATTATCTATTTTATGTCTAGTACTGGGTATATGTGCTTTTGATAGAATAATACATTGCCATTAAAAATAGATTGATCTGTATGTGCTGATACAGAAAATTTTCAATAGAAATTATTAAATGAAAGAAAGCAAGTTGCAAAGAAGTGAACATAGTCTGGACACTCTTGTAGATATATTGAAAGATAGATAAAGATAGATACTGGTGTGTACATAATTTTCATTTTTCATACTAGAATGTTACCTCTGGGGACTGAATTTAAACAAGATGGTACAGAGGGATAGTGTCAAGGACACTTTTCGTTAAACTCTCTGTACTGTTTGAATGCCACTTCTATTAAAATATAATACAAGCAAAGATTTTGTAAGAGTTTCAAAATTCATTTTATGCTATATATTATACTTTTCCATATTAAATTGATAAGCAGGAATATTAAAAATATATATTTCTGGGCCCCATACTTAACGACTCTGATCTGTGAATAGTGGGGCCTCAGAACCTGAATTTTTACAAACATTTCCAATAATTTATGAAAGTAGCCAAGAAACACATTAAAAAAATCTCGGTTCTATACCTATGCTGCTTTGTTTTACCTCATTTGATATTACAGCAAGGTTAAGCTAGCACAATAAATTATTTGCATACTATGATTTTCTATTTCTGAAAGAAATCTATGATCCAGGATTTCTATAATTTTCTATGTAGTATCAAAATTATCAATATCTTGACAATTTGTGTAAAAAATACCAGTAAAATAAGTCTTTGTGGAAATAATTCTTTATACTGCATTTACTTTCTTCCAAACCTATTTTTCTATTTAGTCTTCCATCCTTTTTTAAAATCATATTGAGTCAATTACGTTTTCAATCTAGATAATCCAGATTTTCAAACTTATTGCCATAGAGTTGTACAAAGAAAACTCTAATAAATTTCTTCTCTATTTTATAGAGAAAGTCTATTTTGTAGCCCATTTCTTATTTCTCAGTTTTATTTTTGAGTACCCTCTCATTTTTGCTTTATTATTATTGATCTGTTTTATAAGTATTTTTAAATAGATTGACCCTCAAACTTTTAAACCAATACCAGTTATTATGCTTCTGTTCATCAGCTTTTTAGTATCTGCTTTTATTTTTATTATTCCTCCCTACTTTACTTAAATTTGTATTTTTGTTTTGAAATGCAAAAGTCACTGTCTTCCTTTTCTGCTTAATCATAAAAGCACACAAAATACTGAATTTGACCATAATTCTAGCCTCATATCATAATATCTTCTCAGTATTATTTCATGACCTATAGAAATAATTTAATTTTTTTAGTTCAGTAGTTAAGAAATTATCATGCAATTGAATATTTTTGTTTAATTATTTGATCAAAAGTCAAAGGTGTCAGAAAATGTAATTATTCTATATCTGTATTTTGAAATCCACTGAGGTTTTCATTATATTCTTCAATTGTATATTCTTTGTGAATGTTTTAAATGTGTATTCTATTTTTAATATGCATTTATTCATTCTTGTTAAGTAATCTTATTATTTAACTCTGTTAAACTACATTATCTGTCTTTGTCCTTAATATTTGGTTCTCTAATCTTTCAAAATATGAGAGGGGTATGGAAAATTTTCCTATAACAATTTTACTTCTATTTATGTCTTTGTCCTTTTATTTTAGATGTACTTTTATTTTTCAGCCCATTTTAACAGTCTTGAACTTATTAAAATATATGCTTGCCCTAACCTCAGATACTATGTTTTATTCATTTAGTCATTTAGCAAATATTTATTTAACATTTGCTGTGCATGAGTAAAAGTTCAGCAAGCCATTCGAGTTCTGGCCAGTGAGAGATAAGCAGAAGCCTGTTAGAGTGACTGACTTTCCCATTCTCCTTCCTCCTGCATGGATGCGGTCATCTTGTGAGCATGAGGCAAGGCCCAAGACTTGTAGATATATCTCCCAACATTATTTACTTACTGAAAGAACACACAAAAAACTATCTACCTCTGTAAGTCTTGATATTGGAAAGAATTTTTAAATAACAGTAATCGAAGCTACTATTAGTTGGCTATTTTGTACTTGCAATTGAATATATTCCTAATTAATATGTCTTCCCATATACTTCAAATTTTTCAAAAGTGTATTCAAAATTGTAATTTTTAGTTATAAATTAAGTACCCTGCAAGGATTTTCTATATAATAAAAGAAATTAAAATACTTTTAATTCTCATTTTCCAATCCTTGTAAGTATAATTTGTGAAATCAAAATTTTATTTTTATTGAATTTTTATATCATGTTACAGTTGTGCATAATTTTATAATTATAGTTATAACAATTATTTATAGTTAACATTTTGTGCTCTATTTTGAACTCTATAGTTCTTAATGATTAAATGTGTTCATTCTCAGGTAAAACTGATTCATCTTTTGGGCAGCTGTCATATGTCTTCAGGCACAGTTTCTAGAAGTTACAAAAGTGCTCTTTTTCTTTTAAGTCTTCCCATAATTAAAACGCCTATCTTTTTGCCTTTAAGCATGAACAACATGTTAGAAAGCAATCTCTTGTCTACTGCAGAATTCTTGGATTAAAATTTTTCATTAAAACTCTACATTTTTAAAACTGTCTTATGAATTTTTTAATAAGGTACTATGAAGAATAATCTAAGGGCACAATGAGTTTTTTCCCTTGTTGAACTACACTTTTTAATTCTCTAAAATAAAATGTTGCAATAATGGAATACTTTATGAATAATTCACCCTGAAAAATGTTAAGTTCCTTGGATCATGACTCACATTATTGTAATGATGATGCTGGTAGGTAGTGATGATGATGAGGTTGAGGTTGAAGATGAGGATGATGCTGATGATTTTAGCTCAGGAAAGTATTTTACTTTGTATATTCTTTTATTCCTCCCTTTGTTTTGGTCTTTTCTGAAAGTTGTGTACGTAAAATTAGTTTCTGTTCTCCATATCAACTTCCTCTCCCTCATATTTAATAAAATATTACTTCAGCATTCATAAAGAGATACAGTTCATCTTCTACATCATTGACTTGAATTTTTGCAGTATCAATTCCATTTACCTTCAAAGCATATTTTACTTCTGCTATTGCATTTTTAAGTTCCCAGAATTCTCTTCTCACTTCTGTCAGATCTTTTTCATGTCTGCTGGCAGTCCATAAGAACACTTTTATCTCATTTCTCAACCCTGTTTCACAAGCCCATGCTTTCTCATATTTATCGAGACTATAAAGAGAACACCTAGCTTATTTTTCTTCTTTTGTTCTACCTATGTTTTTTCTCGCACAGCATTTTTCTCATGTAGTATAGACTTTTGAACTATTAGACTGTTTCTCATTAATTTCATTTTCTCTTTCTGTTTGTTCATCCTTGAATATTAGAAGCTGAGGATTTATTCTGTCACTGAATATTTCTTTTTTAAAAAAAGTTTTGGCCACACTGGGAGGTATGCAGGATCTTAGTTCCCTATCAGAGATCAAACCCATGCCCTCTGCAGTAGAAGCACGGAGTCTTAAACACTGGATCACCAGGGAAGCCCCGCATCACTGAGTGTTTCTTAACAGGTTATTCTTTCCAGCGATTAGCAAATATCTGGCCAATAGCTTTAGTTTCTGAGTGTTAAACTTGACATCTGAATTATCATAGCTGGTTCAATGGGAAGTAGAATGAGTGAGTCAGGTATCTTCCCATCCTACCAAAAATCCTTCCTTTTACTAGAAAGGGAAAGCCCATGTTACATGTTTTATGAATGATAGACCATAATGTTTTTTTTCACTTGAATGTGATTAAAAAATAAGCTAGTAAAGTTTGATTACTAACACCGAATACTCTATAGAAAAGTGATACCGGAGAGTGGTTAAAAGTACAGATTTGGAGACAACTTGTGTTTCTGCCTCTTATAACTCCTTAAATTGTATCATCAGGAGATTCATATCTGCGGGTTTTCTCATATGTAAAATGGTGCTCAAGGACACCTATCTCACAGGCTACTGGGAAAATTAAATAGTGTATTTAGGATGAACATGAACGTGAAAATCGCTCAGTTGTATCTGACTCTTTGCGACCCTATGGACTAAAAAATCCATGGAATTCTCCAGGCCAGAATACTGGAGTGGGTAGCCTAGCCCTTCTCCAAGGGATCTTCTCAACCCAGGAATTGAACTGGGGTCTCCTGCATTGCAGGTGGATTCTTTACCAACTAAGCTATGAGGGAACAGAAATTAATACATGACATGCATTCAATATATAGTAATAACTATAGATATTTTGTTAGTTGCACAGTATTTTGTAAGACCTGATAGTTCTCTCTTTTTGTTTTTATTAAACCATCTGTATTAATTTATTTGGAGTACCTAATAATCGAATTCTTAAATAAATACAATGACACTTGAAAAATTAATTTATTATTTTATTCACATAAAAATTCACATAAAAATACATGATTACTGGGCCATAACTAGCCACTGATCAAGTTAGCGAGACTACATATCATTCCAAGAACTTTAGGAGGTATTCGATCGGAATATAATTCAATTTTCACTCAGTTTTCTGTACTGATGATAAATAGATCAAGAGTTTCATGATTAAGTCTTTTCACAGACTAAGAAAGACTAAAATATATCTATTATTTCATTTTTATCAGGTGAAAATACTTTCACTGATGATGTTTTTTGCCAACTTGAGTTCACAGAAAGTACATTTTCTGCTGTTGTTTAGTCGCTAAGTCATGTCCGACTTTTTGCAACCCCATGGAGTACAGCCAGCAGGCTTCTCTGTTCATGAGATTTGCCAGGTAAGAATACTGGAGTGGGTTGCCATTTCCTTCTCCAGGGAATCTTCCTGATCGAACCCATATCGCCTGCTTGGTAGGCAGATTCCTTACGATTGAGCCATCTGGGAAGCTCTCTCAGTTGTTTACAAATATCAAAATAGATTGGTCATACTGAGAGAAGTAAGTCAGACAGAGAAAGACAAATATATGTGATATTTCTTATATGTGGAATCTTATTTTTAAATGATAAAATTATTTACAAAACAGAAACAGACGTACAGACTTAGAGATTGAATTTATTGTTGCCAGAGGGGAAGTGTGGGAGGAGAGATAGTCAGGGAGTCTGGGACTGACATGTACACACTGCTATATTTAAAATGGATAAGCCACAAGGACCAACTGGGGACTCTGCTCCATATTACAAAACATGGAAAGGACTCTGCTCTACATTACGTAAATGGAAAAAGAATTTGAAAAAGAGTAGATAAGTGTATATGTATAAATGAATCACTTTTCTGTACACCTGAAACTAACATGACATTGCTAATCAACTATACCCCAATGTAAAACAAAAAGTTTAAAAAAATGGATTGAAAGGGAGGACATTGGAGAACTTGAGGGGCTAACAAGTTGAGAAAACACCACCTCTTTTTTCTGGCTAGCCAGCAAACATAACCTTGATCCAAGATACAACCAAAGTTGAACATGCTTCTTCACATAGAAAAATTAGGAGCAACTTTAATAACTGCTTGCTATATAATTGAATTGACTCCTTTTATGCAGCTCAACTCCAGAAAAATAAACGATCCAATCAAAACATGGGCCAAAGAACTAAACTGGCATTTCTCCAAAGAAGACATATGGATGGCTAACAAACACATGATAAGATGCTCAACATCACTCATTATCAGAGAAATGCAAATCAAGACCACAATGAGGTACCATTTCACACCAGTCAGAATGGCTGCGATCCAAAAGTCTACAAGCAATAAATGCTGGAGAGGATGTGGAGAACAGGGAATCCTCTTACACTGTTGGTGGGAATGCAAACTAGTACAGCCACTATGGAGAACAGTGTGGAGATCCCTTAAAAAATTGCAAATAGAACTGCCTTATGACCCAGAAATCCCACTGCTGGGTATACACACCGAGGAAACCAGAATGGAAAGAGACACATGTACCCCAATGTTCACTGCAGCACTGTTTATAATAGCCAGAACATGGAAACAACCTAGATGTCCATCAGCAGATGAATGGATAAGAAAGCTGTGGTACATATACACAATGGAGTATTACTCAGCCCTTAAAAAGAATACATTTGAATCAGTTCTAATAAGATGGATGCAACTGGAGCTGATTATACAGAGTGAAGTAAGCCAGAAAGAAAAACACCAATACAGTATACTGACACATATATATGGAATTTAGAAAGATAGTAATGAAGACCCTGTATGTGAGACAACAAAAGAGACACAGATGTATAGAACTGACTTTTGGCCTCTGAGGGAGAGAGAGAGGGTGGGATGATTTGGGAGAATGGCATTGAAACATATATACTATCATGTAAGAGACGAAGCACCAGTTTATGTTCGATACAGGATACAGGATGCTTGGGGCTAGTGCACAGGGATGATCCAGAGAGATGATATGGGGTGAGAGGTGGGAGGGGGTTTCAGGATTGGGAGCTCGTGTACACCTGTGGCTGATTCATGTCAATGCATGGCAAAACTAATACAGTATTGTAAAGTAGAATAAAGTAAAAATAAAATTAAAAAAAAATAAAACTTTATGGAAGTTTTCAAAGAGAAGTTCCACGTACGAGGGCTTTCCATAGTCACTGAGTTCTGACTCACTGCTAGACAGGCTTGGAGGGGATGGAATGCCTTAGACTATTCCCTTTGTTAATCAGCCTCTAGGGACAGCCAGAGGTCCCCATGCGAAAACCACAGGTGTCATCTCGAACTCAGGAGCCACCGGAAGCACAGTGGACTGAAGTTGTTTCACTCCTGCTCAAGGGAGCCACCTACTGTGTTCCTCTTGCACTGTCCATGTGCAGCCTAGGTAAAACAGGACTTTGGTGGGGGAGAAATTACATTTTTAATAATTCAAAATTATTTCAGTGGCCTTTTTCAATTATAGAATATAAAATCTAATCTGTAACTTTGAGAATCTATCCATGACTTGCATTTATAGATTATAAAATTGATCTGTGACTTTCTATCTAAATGCAATAGTGCTTAAAGAAAAGTATTCATTGACTAGATATGTAAAATGCTAGAGGGCACTAGTAATGAAAAATCTAGCCAAGATAAAACTATCTTTCCAATGATGAAGTAAGTCAGTGGCTGGGGAGAAGGAAGAGATGAAGGATATTTAAAATAGGCCACATTCTTCTAGTTCACATTCAGAATCAGCTCTACCTAAAGATCCCTGAGTGTAACATTTACTCTGATGTTTTTAGAAGATGGCACGGGACTGGAGGCTCTTTTCTAATCAACCAATCAAACTGTATGATTTTGCACAAATCCATTTATCTCTCTGAACCTCAGTCTAAGCATCTTAAATGCAAGGACAAGAGACTAGATCAGAGGCTCACAATTACATGTTTAAATAAATGTTGCCAGAACACAAGTAAATGGAAAAAGATGAAATCAGAGTGACTTCAGAGCGCTCCTAAGGAGCCTTAAGGCTCTGTGGGACTCAGTTTGCCAACAACTAGACCAAGTGATTTCTTGGACATTCTTGAAACTAACATTCTATTACTCTAAATGAAAACATGTTAAACAACGAAACCCAGAGCTCTATTGTCTCCACCTATATAATATGTCCATGAGGTTCAGCACTGTGAAAACTGGTCCAAGTTGTGTCATTCCAAATGTAAGGAAGAGAAACTAACAAAAAGGAAAAATTGGTTGGCTCTGACAGAACCAAACAGAAGGTGATTAGTATTTTGGGATTGTTGCCAGAGCTCTAGCCTTCCCTCGGAAGCACTGCACATGCAGGGCACCAAGCCCCTTCTAGTGAAAAGAGATGGAATGCACAGAAGGACTTGCTAATACAAATGTTCTTAAACTTGAACTCAGCAGGATCAACTTGTACGGTGAGACATTTCTGACACTGGAGAGAAAAAAAAAAGTGCTTAGTAGGAAACCTTTGTCCTCACAGCAGGCTTGGCCCTGTTTATTGCTTTGTGAATTAATGTAAATTGAATAGAGCAACACACTCAAACCACACTGGACTTGATAGTATAAATGAGGAAAAGATGGGGAGTGAGAGTGCAGCTTCATTCATATTCCATGAAGTCAACACATTATAAAAGTGCTGTAATTCACATGACAAGTGTCCAGAGCTCTCCTCACACTTTCTCCCCTAAACTCAGCCTCCTAACTTCTTCCCATTTTCATCACACATCCAGTCCTGGGTGATGCCAAAAATTGTATCATAGTTAATGGCTTATGATTATTAACGGAAATGGACTTTTACTGAAGTCTTATCTTCAACACTTCTGGTTCCATTCCTTTGCTTTCTTTAGTCTTGACATACAGCTCTTTGCATATTCATCCTTGACATGCCCAGTTTCCTTAAATATTTGGGGGTACTGTCAATCCTCAGTGGATATGCCTTTGATAAAACAGATATATTTCCTGTGTTAGTTGTCTACTCTTGCATAACAAATCATTCCAAAATTTAGTGGGTTAAATATATATATATATATACATACATACATATATATTATTCCACAGAGTATCTATGGGTCAAGAATTTAGGAGCTGGACGATTTTCACTTGACATCCCTCATGAGGCTGCAGTCAAGATGTTGGCCAAGGTTACAATCATTTGAAGGTTCATTTGGGGCTGGAGGATCCACTTACAAAATGGCTCACATAGTTGTTGGCAGGATGCCTATATTCCTCATTGCTCTTGATAGGTGGTCTTAGTTCCTCACCATATGAATCTTTCAATAGGGCTGCTTGAGTGTCTTTACAACATGGCAGCTGCTTTCCCCTAGAGTGAGTGACCAAAAGATAGACAGCAAGGAGACCACAGTGCTTCTTATAATCTAGTCCCAGGGGCACACTCCATTGCTTCTAGAATATTCTGTTCATTACAAATGAATCACTAAGGCTGAACCCATGGGGGTGAAGGGGAAAGATCAGGCTCCATCTGTTTAAGGCAGGATTATCAAGCTATGTGTAGACATATTTTGAAACCTCCAGTCTCCCTTCAGGCTAACCTAGAATATGAAAATGGAAACTTTGAAAACAAATTACTGCAAGAACGGCAACTCAAATGACCAAAGACTTTTATGCAGAATTTTGTTAGTCCACAGTGACACACTCCACATTAAGTATTGGTTTCAGTTCAGTTCAGTTCAGTCGCTCAGTCATGTCCGACTCTTTGCGACCCCATGAACCACAGCACGCCAGGCATCCCTGTCCATCACCAACTCCCAGAGTCCACCCAAACCCATGTCCATCGAGTAGGTGATGCCATCCGACCATCTCATCCTCTGTCATCCCCTTCTCCTCCTGCCCTCAGTCTTTCCCAGTATCAGGGTCTTTTCCAGTGAGTCAGCTCTTCTCATAAGCTGGCCAAAGTATTGGAGTTTCAGCCTCAACATCAGTCCTTCCAATGAACACCCAGGACTGATCTTTAGGAAGGACTGGCTGGATTTCCTCACAGTCCAAGGGACTCCCAAGAGTCTTCTCCAACACCACAGTTCAAAAGCATTGGTTTATAGATCATTGATTATTAATACTTGACAACAAGATTGAGTTTGGGAAACAGAAGATCTGTAACATAAACATTAAGAAGTTGAAATAATTGCAGGTTTCTCTGTAATGATGCTGTAAAAGAATAGGGAAATTATTTAATTCATAGAACACACCTGAAGTCTACAGGAATATGCCTTAGAACGTCTCTACAAGTACAATGCAGGGAAGTCAAAACGGAGACATTAATAATCACCTAAGATGCTAACTATAATGTTAAGCTGGTAATGAAGAAGAAGAAATTGAAGTGAGTGCTTAGTGAGTGCAGTCATTTCTTCTTTGAAATTGCTTTCATGATTTTCCCAAATTTTATAATAGCTGATGGAAGAAAAGAAGTAGCAAAAACTGTGCCATTATAATTGCATGTGTTGGGGTTGGAAGGAAGAGAACAAAGCTTAACATTAGCATTAAAAGCCAAATTAGTTTTTGCCAAAAGTAAGTAAATAAAAAGCAGTCAAATTATATTTTCTCTCATAGAGACAATCAGCTTGTTTGTGTTATCTTATTTGTTCATTTTCCAACTGGTTGTTTCAGCACCACACAAATATAGCATCTCCTCTCCCTTTCCAGGGCTTCCCAGGTGGGTGCTAATGATTAAGAACCTGCCTGTCAATGCAAGAGATATAAGAGGTGCGGGTTTGATCCCTGGGTCAGGAAGATATCCTGTAGGGGGTCATAGGAACTCACTCCAGCATTCTCACCTGGAGAATCCCTTGGATAGAGGATTCTGGCAGCACATGCACTCCCTTTCCCAGCAATAAATAAATAAATAAGATGATTTTCTTTGTAGAGCCAAAGACATTCATACTCATGAAACAAACTCTTTTTAAGTTTCACTGATAAAGAAAGATGCATCTACAAATTTCTTAAATAAGTACTGCTCCTTATTAGCAAGCAACTAGCTGTGGTGGATTAAATAATAGACAAGAAATGGTAAGGAGTTTCCATGCTTCCTGATATTTATCTCTTGATATGCTCAGTCACTAAGTTGTGCCTGAGTTTTCTGTGAGCCCATGGACAGAAGCCCAGCAAACTCCTCCATCCATGGGACTTCTCAGGCAAGAATACTGGAGTGGATTCCATTTCCCCCATATGTCTTGATGGGGACCATTCATTTACCCCCTCCTGAACTGTCCAGCTAAGAACCCTGTATTTCCTCAATGAATAATACTTCTTCCATCTGTACCTATTTGTCTCCTATTCAAATGTCTCCCAGACACCAATGTATCTTTTGCTTCAGACAGATTTTATTTTATTTAGCACCTACCATCCAAGAGAAAGTCTGCAGTGTCTCAAGTTGAATGATTGTATGATTGTAGAGAATTTTGTGAATGGAAGATGCTCTTTTAAAAACCAATTCTCTCCTGTTGTCTAAATAGCCTTGCTTTTCCGAGAGAGGCCCAAGAACTAGAGACTGTTAGTCATGTAGAAATCTCAGGCACCACTGGAGACCTACAGGATCAGAATCAAGGTTTGTTATAAATCAAGTCCTCGTTTGACTCCCATGTGTGTTGAAGTTGGGGAAGCTGTGGAATTTGAACCAAAAACATTTACATACTGGATAAACAACAAACTGTTCACAGGGGTTAAACCACTGGCTGTTTCCCCCTTATCAGGTTGTACAAAGAATCTCAGCCTAGACTCAGCTAGAGTGCAGAACAAAGATTGCTGGATGCCATAGAAATGTTCATGTCCTTGTGACTTACCTCCTTGCGTGGTGGGGACTTGGGCTATCTGACCAGGCCATCAAGACCAGACAGACCAGTGTTTCAGCTAAGAGCTCCTAGTAGAGGTTTACAAATAAAATCTTTCCAACAGAATAATCCTGGCTAGAGGGAAAGGCACAAAGCCATAGCATTTAACCAGGTTATGGAAAAGGGAGAACCAATTCAGACCTTTTAGTTCTGTTAGCTTTCCTGGGCTTACTCAGCTTCCTGTTTCTCTGTTGAATTGTACACAAAAAGGCTGGCAACTCATAAGTGTGTATACAAAGGGCCAGTGCTGCACTATTAAAGGTGAAAAGGCATAGATACTCTATCTATAAACCAAAATGCTCTATTTGGGACTGACACAGAGTTACTTTATAGGTTCACATTTGAAAGTAACACTCATAAAATAAATGATTGAAAGTGATCATAATTTAAAAGTTAATAAAAGGGTACCAGGCCCAGGCAGGGGACGATATTTTATGATCTGTGCCAGGACTGACAAACACAGAAAACTACACACTGTTCCCATTCCTTTGGCCAGTGCAGATTTTATTGTTATACATTACCACAGCCCTCTCTCCTCCCTCAACCAAGACATAATCTAGAATCCTTATCAGTAGTGTTTCTTTGAGCACCCCCAGTCCATCCGGAATGACACACAAGGTCTTTGCCACCTGGCCTTGATACAGAACATTTTTGCGCATCTGTGCTAAGTCGCTTCAGTTCTGTCTGACTTTTTGCAATCCTATGGACCGTGGTCCACCAGGCTTCTTTCTCCATGGGATTCTCCAGGCAAGAATACTGGAATAGGTTGCCATGGCCTCTTCCAGGGGATCTTCCCAACCCAGAGATTGAATCTCTGTTTCTTGCATTGCAGGTGGATTCTTTACTGCTAGACCAATGGGAAAATCGCCCAAAAAAAAAAAAAAAAAAAGTCATCTTCAGGTATACTTATTTTGAGAAAACCTATCGAATTTATTTCTTTCAATAATATTCCAAGACAACTTAAATGTGCCAAAGTTCGGAGAAAAACCTCTCCATTTTTTAAACGTTTCCTTCCAAGTGAAGGGAGCTCCACTCCTGTGAAACTTTTAATCAGTTTTAATTATTCCACCCAGTAATGGAAGACTAAATTATGTGATTGTCAAATTTACAAAGAATAAACTAGATGACATCCATAGCTCATTTCTTCCCATTTTACTTTTGGGAGGAGGAGTTCTCAGCATCTCTATTCCATGTGTTTTTCTCTGTGCAAATTTTTTTTCTTGGTAAAGCCTGTCCCACTCAAGTAGAACATCAATCAATGAGACTTCTTGGTCCTTACTTTAAATTTTCCTTCAGGAAAATGAACCAAAGAAATGAAGATGCATATTAGATTATATTTAATACTGGAAAAGGTCAGTTTTCATTCCAATCCCAAAGAAAGGCAATGCCAAAGAATGCTCAAACTACTGCACAATTGCACTCATCTCACATGCTAGTGAAGTAATGCTCAAAATTCTCCAAGCCAGCAATACGTGAACAGTGAACTTCCAGATGTTCAAGCTGGTTTTAGAAAAGGTAGAGGAACCAGAGATCAAATTGCCAACATCCAGTGGATGTTGTCAGGGAAAAAGCAAGAGAGTTCCAGAAAAACATCTATTTCTGCTTTATTGACTATGCCAAAGCCTTTGACTGTGTGGATCACAATCAACTGTGGAAAATTCTGAAAGAGATGGGAATACCAGACCATCTAACCTGCCTCTTGAGAAATCTGTATGCAGGTCAGGAAGCAGCAGTTAGAACTGGACATGGAACAACAGACTGGTTCCAAATAGGAAAAGGAGTACGTCAAGGCTGTATATTGTCACCCTGCTTATTTAACTTCTATGCAGAGTACATAATGAGAAACGCTGGACTGGAAGAAGCACAAGCTGGAATCCAGATTGCTGGAAGAAATATCAATAACTTCAGATATGCAGATGACACCACCCTTATGGCAGAAAGTGAAGAGGAACTAAAAAGATTCTTGATGAAAGTGAAAGAGGAGAGTGAAAAAGTTGGCTTAAAGCTCAACATTCAGAAAACGAAGATCATGGCATCTGGTCCCATCACTTCATGACAAATAGATGGGGAAACAGTGGAAATAGTGTCAGACTCTATTTGGGGGCTCCAATATCACTGCAGATGGTGACTTCAGCCATGAAATTAAAAGACACTTACTCCTTGGAAGGAAAGTTAGGACCAACCTAGATAGTATATTCAAAAGCAGAGACATTGCTTTGTCAACAAAGGTCCATCTAGTCAAGGTTATGGTTTTTCTTGTGGTCACGTATGGATGTGAGAGTTGGACTGTAAAGAAAGCTGAGCACCGAAGAATTGATGCTTTTGAACTGTGGTGTTGGAGAAGACTGTTGAGAGTCCCTTGGACTGCAAGGAGATCCAACCAGTCCATCCTAAAGGAGATCAGCTCTGGGATTTCTTTGGAAGGACTGATGCTAAAACTGAAACTCCAATGCTTTGGCCACCTGATGCAAAGAGTTGACTCATTGGGAAAGACTCTGATGCTGGGAGGGATTGGGGGCAGAAGGAGAAAGGGACGACAGAGGATAAGATGACTGGATGGCATCACTGGCTCAATGGACATGAGTTTGAGTGAACTCTGGGAGTTGGTGATGGACAGGGAGGGAGGGTGTGCTGCAATTCATGGGGTTGCAAAGAGTCAGACATGACTGAGCAACTGAACTGAACTGAACTGAATATAGGAATAAAAGAAATGTTACTGGGGAAATAAGAAAGAGCCCCTTTATGCGTTTCAGTGTCATGCACCTTCACACCAAAAGCGATATGAAAGTGGTTGTTTGGTTTTTTTTTAACCCCAAGAACGATGAGTGGGACTCAGCATAAACCTGAAAGAATCACAAATCTTAAAGGAAAAATCCATCCATCACTTAATTCAGAGCAGCAGTGTTTGGCAGAAAGAACAGAGATAACACACCTTGAAGGTCAGCTACTGCTTAAGGCTGAATCCAGCCTTCTTGGCTGGGGTCACTTGGCTGACATTTTCTACTGTGAGAATGTCGTAATAGGCACAGAAATTTTCCCAGCTTCAAGAAGTGAAAATGAAGTGAAATGAAGTCCCTCAGTCATGTCCGACCCTTCGCGACCCCTTGGACTATAGCCTACCAGGCTTCTCTGACCATGGGATTCTCCAGGCAAGAATCCCGGAGTGGGTTGCCATTTCTTTCTCCATACCTGGGGGTAAAAATGTGTGGATTGTTGTAATAATGGTTCCAAATACATCCTGTCTCCCCATGTCCATTATGAGCCTGTCACTCCTTCCATCAAGAGACAGAGTCATTTTCTTACCCTTTGCACCTGACCTCATGACTTGCTTTGACCAATAGAATGCTTCAGAAGTGAAACTGCATGACTTTGTCCAATAAGACTTAAGGGGACTTGCACCTTCCATTTTACCCTCTTGGATTTCTCATTACTACGTAAGGAAGTCCAAGATAAACTATTGCATGATGAGAATCATCAAGAAAAAGAATGAGCCTGACAACTAGCATCAAAGTTCCAGTCAGGTGAGTGAAGTTATCATAAATGCTTCAGACCCAGTTAAGTTGCTAGGTGATTACAGCCACATGAGTGACCACAGATAAGACCAGCAGAATAACAATCAAGCTGAGCTCAACAACCCCAAAAATCATGAGAAATAATAAATCTGTTATTACAAACTTTATTTTATTTAATTTTTAAATTTATTATTTTTTATGGACTTCCCCGATGGCACTATGGTCAAGAACATGCCTGCCAATGCAAGAGACACAAGAGATGCAGATTCTGTCCCTGGGTTGGGAAGATCCCTTGGAAGAGGGCACAACAACTCACTCCAGTATTTTTGCCTGGAGAATCCTGTGAACAGAGGAGCCTGGTGGGCTACAGTCCACAGGGTCACAAAGAGTCAGACACGACCGAAGTCACTGAGCATTATTTTTATATCATTTTTAAAGGCTACTTTCCATTTACAGTTATTTTTAAAATTGGCTATATTCCCCACGTTGTACAATATATTCTTGAGTCTTATATAAATCATTGTTCAAGTTTTTATATTTGGGGGTGTTTTGTAATACTACAAAGACTAACTGGTGAAAGGGGTGTGTTTCTCTGTGGAATGAAGGTTTTCTCCAGAATCTGTCTCACTACTAACCATGAAAGTCCTGTATCTTTGCCTTTAAACCTGTACAAGTACCAAAGACTTCCTCTTTTATCAGACATTGCGTTTTCCTTCCCTCTCTCCCTTAGGCTCCTTTACCAGGAACCTACTTAATTTTGCATCAAGAATTTTTAGGAGAAGCTACAGCTGACTAAGTTCATTTCCCATTTTTATTGTCCTCTTAATTAAAAACATATCCCCTCTCTTGGATTCATAGTTCCATCATCTAAAATATCTTCTTTTCCTCCCATATTCTCCAAAGTAATAGAACAGCAAAGTGGAGGAAGGTGGGGACACACATTTCTTGTAAGAGCAAATGCATTTTTTTTTTTTTCTGGACAAGTCCTTATCTTGTCAATGGCACAAGCCACTCTGGCTGTTCCTAACTATGCACAGGGGCTAAACACTGCTAATTAGAGACAGGCCAGCCTCAAAGGGATTTCACTTGGGTTCCAACTTGCAAATGGGGTTTGTGTGTTTGGATTTAGATTCAGAGTGAATCAAAGCTTTCCCTCTGCACATTGACGTGAAGTTCTTTTCCTTAAATCCAGCCAAAATGCAGTACTCTCTCTTATGTGTCAGAACACACACACAGCAAAGATGACAAACTCTTTTAAAGTCTAGATAAAGGGTCTGAGTTGATATCTTCCAGCTGAAGGAGAATTGGAGGCTCATATTTGCAATTTCTCTGCCTTCCTAGAGCCTATTAGCACCAAATCTGTGTACTTTTTTGAGGGAGTGAAAAACAACTGGGTGAAAAGTCAAAGAAGTATTCAAAGCAATGTGTTGTAATGGCTAACAGTCCATGCATATTTTCATAGATTCATAGGATCATTTTAGAAACCTTATACACTGATATCTGTTGACTATTTACTGTGTAAATTTGCTCTTAATTCTTAAAGCAATCATAAGATGTGAAGTGAAGTGAAAGTCATAAGAAGTGAAGTGAAGTGAAAATTGCTCAGTCATGTGCCACTCTTTGTGACACCCATGGACTATATAGTCCATGGAATTCTCCAGGCCAGAATACTGGAATGGGTAGCCTATCCCTTCTCCAGTGGATCTTCCAGACTCAGGAATCAAACCAGGGTCTCCTGCTTTGCAGGCAGATTCTTTAGTAGAACTATTATCTCTATTTTGCAGGTCAGATATATGAGAAGGAGGTTAAGTCATTCATGAAAAGTTCTACTATAAATACTTACATATTACCTGTGGCATTCTGAAAGAAACTGCAAAGAATTAGACCTACATTATATAAATCACAGTTAAGGCATAAACCCTAGAATCTTAGAACATTACTTTGCTGACAAAGGATCATATAGTCAAAGTTATGGTCATTCCAGTAGTCTTGTATAGATGTGAGTGTTGGACCGTAAAGAAGGCTGAGCATCGAAGAACTGATGCTTTCAAACTGTGGTGCTGGAGAAGACACTTGAGAATTCCTTGGGCTGCAAGGAGACCAAACCAGTGAATCCTAAAGGAAATCAACCCTGAATATTCATTGGAAGGACTAACGCTGAAGCTGAAGCTCCAACACTTTGGCCACCTGATATGAAGAGCCGACTCATTAGAAAAGACCCCGATGCTGGGAAAGATTGAAGGCAGGAAGAGAAGGGGACAACAGAGGACAAGATGGTTGGTTGGATCACTAACTCAATGGACATGAGTTTGGGCAAGCTCTGGGAGATGGTAAAGGGCAGGGAAACCTGGTGTGCCGCAGTCCATGGGGTCACAAAGAGTCAGACATGACCAAGCGACTGAACAACAAGAGATCATTTGGTCCAGTTCCTTTATTTTGCACGTAATGAGATGAAAGCTTAAGAGGAAAAAAGTGATTAGGTAAAGGTCACACCAGGGCCACTGGTAAACTGGTTTAGAACCAGCTGCAATTTACACATTAAAGCACATGGTACACAGTCATAAAGGAGTTTTGCTTGGAGAGTGTTGGCTTGATCCCCAACAAGTTTCACAGTCAGGATGGCACCCATTTTGCTGAATTTATCATCATCAGGTACATGGACATGAGCCTTACACTTTCTGAAATTTGCATTTATTTTTACCATATGCTAGGAGATGTATGTCTAAGAGGTCGAATCAAACTAATGAAACTCACAGATTGAAGTACCATAAACCAGAGTGAAGATTCTTTCACTCTGAAGAATATGATATCCTTCCTCTGCCAAACACACAGTATAGTAGTTAAAATATTGAAATCTTTTCCTGAAAAACAGTTATGCC
The DNA here is from genome assembly GCA_917880005.1 of Nanger dama. Taxonomy (NCBI): domain Eukaryota; kingdom Metazoa; phylum Chordata; class Mammalia; order Artiodactyla; family Bovidae; genus Nanger; species Nanger dama. The sequence continues at coordinate 5,402,573 of CAKJTW010000097.1, read as the reverse complement.
TTAAAAGAAGACAAGCATATCCACAGACCAAAAGCAGAAGAGGAAACCCAGAAATAATTAGAAGTAGAAGCCACCTACAGATCTCCAGAACCAGAGACAAGAAGAGGCAGCTCAGAGTTCACCACTTCCAGTGTAATACAGAGTTTCTCAACCTCAGCATCAGGGACATTTGGGGCTTAATAATTCTCAGTAGGAGTCATTCTGTACATTGCAGGATATTTAGCAGCACCCCTGCTCTCTACCCCTCTCTCTGTCCCCTACCAGTCACCATAACCAAAAATATCTCCAGACATCACCAAAATCACCCCCAGGTGAGAACCATGAAGGTCATCTTAAACATACATTACAAATCGTGGGGCTCTAGAGCAGACTCACTTTGTAAAACCAAGGGTTCAGGTAGCATATATTAACTTACAAACAGAAGCATCCAAACCACCATCTCTATCTAGATAAGGCCAGCTGCTGTCACACCATGCTTGGGGGATATCAGAACAAAGAGAGCCACCCTGCCAAAGTCCTGGCCAAGTCTTCAAGTGGCACAAAGGACTAGATCAGTGATTTCCTGGCATCCCCATGAGTTGCCCATGTCTCCAGTTTTTGTGAGGTCATTTCAATCTCTCATGAACCAACATCAATAGCCTTCTGTCAAACCCCCAATCCAATGTTCTCTGCATCATAGCATACTACGTGAAACCCACTCAGACTATTATTTTAACATATAAACTATGCTTTATTCATTATTATATTATTAGTTCATATGAGAATCTAGCACAAACTAGGATAAAATGGGTGTGAAATGAATAAATGAACAACAGGGTGAATGAACTAGTCTGAAGTGAGCACCTGTTATGTACTAGGTTCTGAGCAGGGTTTGTTACAACATGAACTTTGACATCAGACAGACCTGGGCTTTGATCCTCAATATGCTTCTCACTAACTGTGGGGCCTTGGGACTGTTACTTTACTTCTCTGGGCTTCATTTTCATTCATAGGAAACAGAGATAACAATGAAACTTTTAGCATATTGCCTTACATACAGTATGGTTTTAATTTTGTTTCTGTTTTCCAGTAGAACACTTAATGACCATTTCATTCAGACAACGCATAAAATGAAGGGCTTCCCTGGTAGGTCAGTGGTAAAGAATCTGCCTGCAGTGCCAGTGACATGAGTTCAATCTCTGGATCGGGAAGATCTTCTGAAGAAGGAAATGGCAGTTCACTTCAGTATTCGTGCCTTGGGAAATCCCATGTACACAGGAGCCTGAAGGGCTACAGTCCAAAGGTCTGCAAAGACTCAGACATGACATAGGGACTGAGCATGCAGGAGCACAACTTACCCTAACCCATAGTGTGATGGTATTTGGAGGTGGGGTCTCTGGGAGACAATAGGTTTAGATGATGTCATGAGGATGGGGCTCCCATGTTGGGATTAGTGCCCTCATAAGAAGAGGAAGAGGTGCCAGAGCACCCCTGCCCCTGTTGCCCTCACTATATGAGGACAAAATGAGAGAATAGCTGACTACAAGTCAGGAAGGCCCCTCACCAGAACCCTGCCAGGCTGGCTCCTTGATTTTGGATGTCTAGTCTCCAGAACTGTGAGAAATAAATTTCTGTGGTTGAAACTACCCAGTCTATGGCATGTTGTTACAACAGCCCAAGCAGACTAAGGGAGACCCAATAGAAATCACCATTTCATGGAAGTGTAGCCTCAGTTTTCTAATCATAAAGTTTCTTCAAAGAATCAGAGGGTAGATGGCAGAAGATAAAAGGGAGGCTGAGTACACAGACTTCTTTTGGGCCACCTATTAGGCTCCAACACACCTGGCACCCAGGAAACCCTGCCCATCTGGAGAACTGTACTCAGAGAGGGTTCAGAGAAACTGATTTGGAAGGTAGCATTTCAATTCCTTGTCTAGTCTCTGGAGAAAGTTAACCTTTTAAATGTAAAGAAAAGCAAACATAATAAAAGCTAACATATTAAAGGCTTATCTATCAGTGGAAACTACTTGTTTTTGTTTCCAGGAATAATTTTCCTACTGTGGAGTGTTTGCTCCCTACAGCACCAAAACTGGTTTTATCTGTAGGCATTCAAGAATCTCTTTGTTGCCAGAAATAAAGAGCTGCATAGGCCACCTTGGGTCATGGAATTGACCATACGGCACAAAGGGAATTAATGAAAGCAAGGAACAGACTGAAAAGGAGAATGGACCCCACCCCCTTGACCATAGTTTCTGTTCCTAGTATAGTCAGCTTGTTTGTTTGTTTTGTCTGATCTCTTGGTGGAGGAGAAGACAAGATCTTGTGCTTCAGAACTTGTCTACACTACACTATCCCCTACTAAGGTGTCAAGATTTAGCAAACAAAAATGAAGAATGCAATATTTGGGACTTACTTATGCTAAAAATACTTATCATTTATCTGAAATATGAATATATCCAGGTGTCCTATATTTTGGGTTTCCCAGGTGGTGCTAGTGGTAAAGAACCTGCCTGTCAATGCAGGAGACCTAAGAGATCTGGCTTTGATCTCTCAGTTGGGAAGATCCCCTGGAAGAGGGTATGGCAACCCATTCCAGTATTCTTGCCTGGAGAATCCCATTGACAGAGGAGCCTGGCAGGCTACAGTCCATTGGGTCGTGAAGAGTCAAACACACCTGAAGCAACTTGGCATGCACGCATGTCCTATATTTTATCTGGCAACAGTTCTCCCCACTCAAGCAGACTGAGTGAAGCAGCTTCACAAAGATGAGATGACCAGGTACCCTCAGTGATGGGCCCAGCCCAGTCTTTAATGGACATCTATCTGAAATACACATGTGATCACTGTTTTAACAGACAAAGACATGAAGCACAATTAACCATGTCTTGATCATACAGGGTCACCATTGTCAGTTTCAGTTCTGTGTTCAAAGCTTATTACTACATGCAGCTCCTAGCCCCTGCACTGGAATTTCCATTTCTTGGCTGCTTTTTCCAGCTTTAAGCTAACTCCCCATCACATCTTGCTGCTGGCCATATGCTTGCCTCTTCCTTTCAAATGTATAGAGTTATATTGGTAACAACCATCAGCTAGAACAAGAGTAAATAGAGACTCCAAGGAAGAGCATTAAGGAATTTCATGAGGCCCCACTTGAACATAGCATCTCACAGTTTCAAAACTTGTGAATTCTAATACTTGGATTTTTATGGCATTGGCTGTTCAGAGATATTGTTGTATTTAGAAAAGGGACAAAATGCATTTATTTATTGTCACTGAGTAGTGTTCCAGATTCTCTGCTGTATGTGACATGTAAACTACCAGTGTGCTTCAGACACAGGACATTGAAAAATGGCTAAATTCCTTTAAAAAAATTATTTTTGAAGTATAGTTGATTGACAATATTATGTTAGTTTCAGATATACAGAAAAGTGATTCTAATTTGCCTGCCAATGCAGAATACACAGGAGAAGTGTGTTTGATCCCTGGGTATGGAAAATCCCCTGGAAGAGGAAGTGGCAACCCACTCCACTATTCTTGCCTGAAAAATTTCATGGATAGAGGAGCCTGGAGGGCTACAGTCCAAAGGAGCTGGACGTGACTGAGCACACACGCACGTGTGTGTGTGTGTGTGTGTGTGTGTGTGTGTGTGTGTGTGTATTCCTCTTGAGATTTTTTTTTCCCTTGTAGGTTATTACAAAATAACGAGTAGAACGTGCTATGCTATACAGTAGGACCTTGTTCATTATCCATTTTATATATGATGGGATGGCTAAATTCCTAATAGGAAAGGTCTATTACTCTATTTTTAAAAATCTTATAACATTATATAATCCTTAATTTCCAAGGCTCTTCTAGAGTTGGAAAAGATGACCAGGGTTAAAGGTACCAATTAAAACCATAATTCAAAAAGAAAATTCTGCGCTTCCACCAGTGTACTTGGTGACACCTTAAAACTGCACCTTACCAAGCTTTCTGCAGCCCATTTCTCCTCCTGTAACCACTCCTGGTTTGATCAGTGACACCACCATCATGGAGTTGTCCAACCCAGTAACCTAGGGGTCCCACTTAACCTCTTCTTCTCCCTTAAAATGAATAATCATGAGTCTGGTCAATTTTGCCTACTGATTACACTATTAATATTTTCCTTCTTTCTATCCCTGATTGGGTCTTTTTACACCTGCTGAAACTATGCAAATAGCTTTCTATTTATCTCCCACTTTCAATCCTATGACCTCTGCCCCACAAATTGATTGCATGCACCATCTGATGAATATCCTATATGAAGTATAAATCCATCCATGTCACTGACCCCAGGATAGCCAGATTCTCCTAAACCTGTGAGCCTAGTTTCCCACTGGTCTTCTTCAACTGATCTTGAACTTTACACTCTGCAGAAGCAGTTTTTATTTCATCTCCCATGCAGCACTATTTCACACCTCAATAGCTTTGCTAATACTGTGTCCTCTGCGAGATACACTCTTAGCAACTCTATGCTTCGCCGGCTTCTGCGAATGTCTCGAAACTCTGCTCAGTCATTCTCAGCTCTGTCCCCTCTTGACCTAAACCTCAAACTGGATTAAGTCTTCTTTTTGTGTCTCCTAGCCATCTGGGATCTCTCCTTCTTACAACACTTACTGCATAACAGCCTCTTGAGGGTAAGGGTTGTATTGCTCATTCTATCTATGTCTTAAGTACTTAGGACAGTGCCTTTTATATGAGAGATGCTGAATGTCACTGGATCTGCCTGAGAAAACTGGGCATGCTCTTGAAAGTCTTTGAGTTCCTCTCCTCCATTCTCTATGTGGATCTTTGCTCAACTTCAGGCAGCCCTATTCTATAGAAGCTGCTGTCATGGCTGAAATAGATAATGGTGAATCATGGCAATTTAAGCTACAGGTGATGCTGTAGGGGTGCTTCAGCTCAGATAGATGAAGGCTCCATTCCTCCCTGATATCCCATCTTTTCCAAGACACCCTACCACACAGGCTTTACATTTCTGTTGCTCTTCAGTTCAGTTCAGTTCAGTCGCTCAGTCATGTCCGACTCTTTGCAACCCCATGAATGGCAGCACACCAGGCCTCCCTGTCCATCACCAACTCCTGGAGTTCCCTCAGACTTGCATCCATCAAGTCGGTGATGCCATCCAGCCATCTCATCCTCTGTCGTCCCCTTCTCCTCCTGCCCCCAATCCCTCCCAGCATCAGAGTCTTTTCCAGTGAGTCAACTCTTCACATGAGGTGGCCAAAGTACTGGAGTTTCTGTTGCTCCTAGTACTTACTTGTCATATAATCAAATTTATTTTGTTATACTTATCATCTCAGCTCCCTATAGTACAAACCTGGGAGTGCTCCCTGAGGAGTACTTGAAGAACCATGTAAATGGCATCCTCTAGTGCCTACAGAAAGCCCTGCTCACCACTGACCAACCTTGCCCCTCACGGAGTCCAGGAATCACTCCTTCATTTTCCAGGTTGGTCCTGTCCTGCCCATCAGGCACAGTATTAAGATGATAGAGTTTGTTTTTATCATCTTAACTTCTGGCAAAACTTATATACTGTGCATAAAGTTTAAACCTCTCTGTTCTGGGTCCTTCAATACCAGGATCCTTAAAAAGCCAATCCAAGTTTTTGTCTCAGAGCTCCACTAATTTACACGCAGATAAAAGATTCCTCTAGACTTCTCTCTTGGAGAAGGCAATGGCACCCCACTCCAGTACTCTTGCCTGGAAACTCCCATGGACGGAGGAGCCTGGTAGGCTGCAGTCCACGGGGTCACTAAGAGTCGGACACGACTGGGCAACTTCACTTTCACTTTTCACTTTCATGCGTTGGAGAAGAAAATGGCAACCCACTCCAGTGTTCTTGCTTGGAGAATCTCAGGGACGGAGGAACCTGGTAGGCTGCCATTCTGGGGGTCGCACAGAGTCGGACATGACTGAAGCGACTTAGCAGCAGCAGCGGCAGACTTCTCTCTTGGGCATCCCATGCTTTATAGGGAAAGTGTTGCACTCCAAACCTCTCATACTTTTCTTGGAAATGAAGCAGCTGCCCGTCTCAGAGGGGATCAGAATCTCTCCTGCACTGTGAGACTCTTAAAGCATTATTCCAGTTCTGCTACCATCAATATTCTTGATTGATGACAGCTATGTTATAGAAGGGCTTTAGCTATTGTACAAAAATCTGCACTTTCCTCACTCACTGATCATGTATGTATCTGAATCCCTTATAGTTCCTCGCAAAAGTGTAGCTGTTCAAACAAGTTCCCTGATTACCCCCAGAGAGCAGAGTTTTAAAATTCACTAATAACCCACAGAGAAGCCTGGCAGGCTACCATCAGTGAGGCTGCAAAGAATCAAACACGGCTGAGGGACTGAGCCCTCACACAAACCCTTAAATATATTCTTCATGGTCAAATGATTAGTATAGCAATCCTATATACAATTTGGGCTTTGGCTTCTCAACCTAGTCTCAAAGATACTATTCTTTGGTGATTGTTCCCTTCTTACCCATTTGTCCAGGCCTCTTTTCCCTTGAGATAATATACATATTTATAAGAAATCTTCTAATCCACAAGGACCTACTCTATAGCACAGGGAACTCTAATCAATATTCTGTGATAATATATATGAGAAAATAATTGGAAAAAGAATGAATATATGTATATACATAGCAGAATCACTTTGCTGTATACCTGAAACTAACACAACACTGTTAATCAACTATAATCCAATAAAAAATTTTAAAAAGATATCATCTGTCTCCTCCTTGAAAGCAAACCACAAGGAAGCCCACAGCAGGTAAGGATTTACAGTTGGATTAATTAGAAACTAAATTAAGAAGTTTAGACTTTTTAATTATTTATTAATGCATATCACACTACTTCAACGCTTAGTGGCTTAATACAGCAATCATTTTATTATATCTCACAATTTTGAGGGCCAGGAATTCACACAGGCTCAGTTGCATAAACCCTGTATTCCTTGTAGTGTAAAATACACAGTCTTATAGGAAATCAGACCGAATATTCATTGTGAGAGACTCAATTCCTAGGAAGGTTGGTAAGAAGTCCAGGGTCACTGAGGAGGAGAGAGGGATCCAGGGCCCTCGAGAAGGAGAAAGGGGTCTGAGGCTCTCAAGGATGAGAAAACGATAAACTCTTTTTTTTCTACATTGCTTTGTTTTAGTCAGTATAACAATGTATCTTGCTCATGCTTCTCCTTAACAAGAAGGTTTTCTGACTAATCTTGTTATCTTAAGACATATGTTGTGGGAGTGTGTGTGGTAAGACCGTTCTATTGTTAGCTCTAATCTTGTTAATTTAAGAGATGATGCTGTGAAAGTGCTGCACTCAATATGCCAACAAATTTGGAAAACTCAGCAGTGGCCACAGGACTGGAAAAGGTCAGTTTTCATTCCAATCCCAAAGAAAGGCAATGCCAAAGAATGCTCAAACTACCACACAATTGCACTCATCTCACATGCTAGTAAAGTAATGCTCAAAATTCTCCAAGCCACGCTTCAGCAATACATGAACTGTGAACTTCCTAATGTCCAAACTGGTTTTAGAAAAGGCAGAGGAACCAGAGATCAAATTGGCAACATCCGCTGGATCATGGAAAAAGCAAGAGAGTTCCAGAAAAACATCTATTTCTGCTTTAGTGACTATGCCAAAGCCTTTGACTGTGTGGATCACAATAAACTGTAGAAAATTCTGAAAGAGATGGGAACACCAGACCACCTAACCTGCCTCTTGAGAAATATGTATGCAGGTCAAGAAGCAACAGTTAGAACTGGACATGGAACAACTGGTTCCAAATAGGAAAAGGAGCACGTCAAGGCTATATATTGTCACCCTGCTTATTTAACTTATATGCAGAGTACATCATGAGAAACGCTGGACTAGAAGAAACACAAGCTGGAATCAAGATTGCCGGGAGAAATATCAGTAACCTCAGATATGCTGATGACACCACCCTTACGGCAGAAAGTGAAGAGGAACTAAAAGACCTCTTGATGAAAGTGAAAGGGGAGAGTGAAAAAGTTGGCCTAAAGCTCAACATTCATAAAATGAAAATCATGGCATCCGGTCCCATCACTTCATGGGAAATAGATGGGGCAACAGTGGAAACAGTGTCAGACTTTATTTTGGGGGCTCCAAAATCAGTGTAGATGTGATTTCAGCCATGAAATTAAAAGACGCTTACTCCTTGGAAGAAAAGTTATGAACAACCTAGATAGTATATTCAAAAGCAGAGACATTACTTTGCCAACTAAGGTCCATCTAGTCAAGGCTTTGGTTTTTCCTGTGGTCATGTATGGATGTGAGAGTTGGACTGTGAAGAAGGCTGAGCGCCAAAGAATTGATGCTTTTGAACTGTGGTGTTGGAGAAGACTCCTGAGAGTCACTTGGACTGCAAGGAAATCCAACCAGTCCATTCTGAAGGAGATCAGTCCTGGGATTTCTTGGAAGGAATGATGCTAAAGCTAAAACTCCAGTATTTTGGCTACCTCATGTGAAGAGTTGACTCATTGGAAAAGACTCTGATGCTGGGAGGGATTGGGGGCAGGAGGAGAAGGGGACGACAGAGGATGAGATGGCTGGATGGCATCACTGACTCGGTGGACGTGAGTCTGAGTGCACTTTGGGAGTTTGTGATGGACAGGGAGGCTTGGCATGCTGCGATTCATGGGGTCACAAAGAGTCGGACACAACTGAGCAACTGAACTGAACTGAACTGTGGGAGTGGGTCTGGTAAAAGTCTATAAGGCCTAGATAAGACTCTCCATTCCCCTTCTGATGTCTATGTCAGAAGTTTTCTCTGTCCTCTTTCACTTTAATAAAACTCAGATACACAAAATCTCTTGAGTGATCAAGACTGGTCCCTGGTCCCGAACCTAAATCTTCTTCTCCGGAGATCATGAATCCAACATCATTCATGGTAAGCTATCAGTTGGAAGGACTGATGGTGAAGCTAAAGCTCCACTACTTAGGCCACCTTATGCAAAGAGTCAACTCACTGGAAAAGACTTTGATGCTGGGAAAGATTAAGGGTGGGATGAGAAGGAGGTGACAGAGGATGAGATGGTTGGATGGCATCACCAATTCAATCGACATAAGTTTGAGAAAACCCTAGGAGATAGTGAAGGACAGGGAAACCTGGCATGCTGCAGTCCATGGAATTGCAAAGAGTTGGACATAGGGACTGAACAGTAACAACAAAGTACTCTTACTGCAGGGGGTTTTCTCCTTTGGTAGACGGGCTGGTCAGGAGGTTGAAAGCAGCATCAGTCATATGGCTGGCGCCATGGCAAGGATGTCTGCTAAGCTCAGCTGGGATGGCCAATTAGAGCATCTTCACATGGTCTTTCCAGGATGGCCAACTCAGAGAAATCAGATGCTTTCTATGGCTGGCTTCCGTCAGAGCAAGTGTTCCAAAAGACAGGAAGCAGAAGTTGATAGTTTCCAAGGGCAGTACAGGGTCACTTCCACCATTGTCGATTGATCCAGCAGCCCCAGAACTCCCCTGGTATTGATACAAGAAGGGAATGTAGACCTGACCTCTCAATGGAAAGAAGAGAAAAGAGTCTGCAGCCAATTTTTCATGTCACTCTCAGAGCGTCTCCTCAGATATTGTCAGAGAAAACAAGACATCATGTCATTCTTCACCTGAGCAAATATTTCGTGGATGTTCACTGCTGAGGGCAGGACGCCATGCTGGCTTCTGGGCTGAGACTGAAAACTAGTGGGTCACACATTAGGGCAGCTTCCAGACATAGTCAGTGCTTCTGGAGGGTTTATTCTTAAGTATTTGAATTAACTGTCAAGGTTTAAAAGTTGGAGGGTTTCACATAAAATGTGAGTTTGCAGCTTTACTGGAAAAAAAAGGTAATTCTGTCAGCAGGTTACTGGGATGGCCTGAGGAACCACACTCAGCTTGATGTGCCAGCATCTCCTCAGGCAGAGAGGGGACCTGCCATTCAGATATCCTTGTCCTTGCCCCTTCTCGTCCCTCAGTGATGATTTTTGTCCCTTTGGGGATTTCAGCCTGCCACTCACACTCTGTAGACAGAAATGTGAATAAAACCTTAAAATCGTGTCCATGTTTTTCACTGTCAACAAAGCCACAGCTTTTGGGATGATGGCTGAAAATCCAAAATGGTCATGTCAGTTTGCAGGCTTATTTATAATTCCTTACACCCTTCTCTGGGCTTTCCCTGTGGCTTAGCAATAAAGACTCTGCCTGCAATGCAGGAGGCACGGGTTCAATTTCTGGGTGGAGAAGATCCCCCAGAGGAGAGCAGGGCAACCCATTCTAGTATTCTTGCCTGGAGAATCCCATTCACAGAGGAGCCTGATAGGTTAAAGTCCATGGGGTCAAAAAGAGTCAGACACAACTGAGCAACTAACACAGAGCCCATGCACACAATGTAAGGTCTAAAGAATAATACAGTAAAACATGCACACACCCACCACACAACACTGAAACACAACATTGCGAATAGCCAGTTTTTCCCCTGTCTGTCTCTCCTTAACTCTTCAGAAATAACCAAGTCTAGGAGGCTTTGTAATTGTCCTTTCATTGTTTTTCCTATAACTCATCTCTGTGCATTTTGAAACAACATGATTGGTCTTGCAAATTTCAGAATTTACATAAATAGAAATATTCCATATGTATCTGTGACTTACTTTCTCTGTTTAGTGTTATAGTTGTAAGGCCACCTATTTTTGTTTTGTTGTTGTTGTTTTTATTTTATTTATTTATTTATTTTTAAATACATTTTATTTTTACTTCCTTCTACTTTACAATACTGTATTGGTTTTGCCATACATTGACATGAATCAGCCACAGGTGTACCCGATCTCCCAATGTCGAAGCCCCCTCCCACCTCCCACCCCATATCATCTCTCTGGATCATCCTGTGCACAAGCCCCAAGCCTCCTGTATCCTGTATTGAACATAGACTGGTGCTTCGTTTCTTACATGATAGTATACATGTTTCAATGCCATTCTCCCGAATCATCCCACCCTCTCCCTCTCCCTCAGAGGCCAAAAGTCAGTGCTATACATCTGTGTCTCTTTTGTTGTCTCACATACAGGGTCATCGTTACTATCTTTCTAAATTCCATATATATGTGTCAGTATACTGTATTGGTGTTTTTCTTTCTGGCTTACTTCACTCTGTGTAATCGGCTCCAGTTGCATCCATCTCATTAGAACTGATTCAAATGTATTCTTTTTAAGGGCTGAGTAATACTCCATTGTGTATATGCACCACAGCTTTCTTATCCATTCACCTGCTGATGGACATCTAGGTTGTTTCCATGTCCTGGCTATTATAAACAATGCTGCAATGAACATTGGGGTACATGTGTCTCTTTCAATTCTGGTTTCCTCGGTGTGTATGCCCAGCAGTGGGATTGCTGGGTCATAAGGCAGTTCTATTTGCAATTTTTAAGGAATCTCCACACTGTTCTCCATAGTGGCTATACTAGTTTGCATTCCCACCAACAGTGTAAGAGGATTCCCTGTTCTCCACATCCTCTCCAGCATTTATTGCTTGTAGACTTTGTGGTTTTTTTTTTTTAATTTTTTATTTATTTATTTATTTATTTATTTTTAAATTACATTACTGTATTTGTTTTGCCATACATTGACACGAATCAGCCATAGGTGAACACAATCTCCCAATGCCGAAGCCTGTTGTGAAATGGTACCTCATTGTGGTCTTGATTTGCATTTCTCTGATAATGAGTGATGTTGAGCATCTTTTCATGTGTTTGTTAGCCATCCATATGTCTTCTTTGGAGAAATGCCTATTTAGTTCTTTGGCCCATTTTTTGATTGGATCGTTTATTTTTCTGGAGTTGAGCTGCATAAGTTGCTTGTATATTTTTAGATTAGTTGTTTGTCAGTTGTTTCATTTGCTATTGTTTTCTCCCATTCAGAAGGCTGTCTTTTCACCTTACTTATAGTTTCCTTTGTTGTGCAGAAGCTTTTAATTTTAATTAGATCCCATTTGTTTATTTTTGCTTTCATTTCCAGTATACTGGGAGGTGGATCATAGAGGATCCTGCTGTGATTTATGTCGGAGAGTGTTTTGCCTATGTTCTCCTCTAGGAGTTTTATAGTTTCTGGTCTTACGTTTAGATCTTTAATCCATTTTGAGTTTATTTTTTTGTGTGATGTTAGAAAGTGATCTAGTTTCATTCTTTTACAAGTGGTTGACCAGTTTTCCCAGCACCACTTGTTAAAGAGACTATCTTTACTCCATTGTATATTCTTGCCTCCTTTGTCAAAGATAAGGTGTCCATAGGTGTGTGGATTTATCTCTGGGCTTTCTATTTTGTTCCATTGATCTATATTTCTGTCTTTGTGCCAGTACCATACTGTCTTAATGACTGTGGCTTTGTAGTAGAGCCTGAAGTCAGGCAGGTTGATTCCTCCAGTTCCATTCTTCTTTCTCAGGATTGCTTTCGCTATTCGAGGTTTTTTGTATTTCCATACAAATCTTGAAATTATTTGTCTAGTTCTGTGAAAATACTGCTGGTAGCTTGATAGGGATTGCATTGAATCTGTAGATTGCTTTGGGTAGTGTATTCATTTTCACTATATTGACTTTTCCAATCCATGAACATGGTATATTTCTCCATCTATTATTGTCCTCTTTGATTTCTTTCATCAGTGTTTTATAGTTTTCGATATATAGGTCTTTAGTTTCTTTAGGTAGGTATATTCCTAAGTATTTTATTCTTTTCGTTGCAATGGTGTCCACCCATTTTTGAAGCCTACAGATACCATTCATTCATTTGTTCTTTTGTTGTCTCAAGCAGTCTGTGGTATAATGTATTACAACTCACATAGTCAGCTCACATAGAAGGAAACAGATTTTTTTCTGTAATTTGGGGTTATAAGGAACAATATTATTATGAATAGTCTCCTACCTGTGCATGAATACTGTGGTTTCTTTAGAACACATGCCTAAAATAGAAATATTTGGATCTTTAGAGGATGCTCATCTTCAAATATTTCAAGTATTACTAAATTGCTTTGCAAAGCAGTTAACAGCCCAGCAGCAGTGACTGTAAGCACCTACTGCTGTAGTGTTGATCAACACTTAGTATTATTAGACATTTTAGTATGTACCTCTCTGGAGGTATAAAGGAATATTACATTGAAGTTTTAATTTGTATTTCTTTGATTACCGATAAGATTCAGCATTTTTTTCCTCTATGTTAACTCTAAATTCTGCTTCTTTGTGAAATTCTTATTCACATATTTTTTAGAATTTATTTTTACTTGGAGGATAATTGCTTTACAGTGTTATGTTACTTTCTGCTGTACAGCAAAGTGAATTAGCCATAAAGTGAAGTAAAGTGAAGTGAAGTGAACTCGTTCAGTTGTGTCCAACTCTTTGCAACCCCATGAACTGTAGCCTACCAGGCTCCTCAGTCCATGGAATTTTCCAGGCAAGAGTACTGGAGTGGGCTTCCATTTCTTTCTCCAGGGGATCTTCCCAACCCAGGGATTGAACCCTGGTCTTCCGCACTATAGGCAGACACTTTACCGTCTGAACCACCAGGGAATTAGCCATATGTATACATATATCCCCTCTCTCTTGAGCATCCCTCCCACCCCACTCCCTCACATGTTTTCTACTGGGATGTTTTTCTTCATCTTCTTGACTTGCAGAAATTCTTTATGTATAAAATACACCATGCATTTGCAGGTTTGTTTTTGTTTTTGCTTTATGAATAGTGTGTTTTACTGGAAATTTTTCACTTTATTTCACTGGAGTCATCACATTTTTTATTCATGTTTTGTAATTTTTATTTAGTTTAATGGTCTCCTTACCCTGAATCTATAAATATATAGGAGAAAATTTTCCTCGAAATATTTGAGACTTGGCTTCTCACATTCAAATTGTTAGTGTTCCTTGAAGTTATTTTATGTATGGTATAATGTAGGTATATAATTTTATTTTTTTCATATGTATAATAAATTTTCTCAGCACCATATTCCCTTTGTCCCACAGTATGTAAACTCAATCTGATGCTAACTTTTCATATGTGCAAAGATAGGTTTCCCATCTCTTGAGACGGTTCTAGAGGTCTATTCTTCCAGTGCTGTGCTGCGGATACACTGTCTTTATTAATATAGCTTCTAAAAACATCACATAAGTTCTTCATGAGTGTTTTGGCTGCTCTTAGTCATTTACTCTTGATTGTGAATGGTATTTTTAATTGCATTTTCAAAATGCTTATTGCAGGTATATAGAGTTCAATTTTTAAAATAGTGAGGTTAAGTCCAGCAATTCTGCTAAACTCCTTTATGAATTCTAGCAATTTTTCTTTAGATTATCTGAGGTGTGTTTTTTTTTGGGGGGTTGGGGTTTTTTTCCCATACAGGGCAAAATATTGTCTTCAACTAATGATGATTAGGTTCCTTAAGTATCCCTATCTTGTTTCTGATTTTATGGAGAATGCTTTAATCTTTAACCATTAAATATATTGGCTGAAATTTTCTTGACTACCTCTTATGAGGTTACAGAATTTTCTTAGTTTGCTAAGAATGTCTTTCCATGAATGTTATTGAAGTTTACTGAATGACTTTTTTTTCCTTCATCTAATAAGTTCATCATGTAGTTTTAGCATTAGAACAAATTTGCTTTCCTTGGATAATTCAATATGACTGTGATATTATGATATTGGTAGAATTATAGTTTTTATACATTGTTTCCTGAAATAATTTGCCAAAGATCTCTGCATCTGTATTTATGATGTAAGTTAAACAGTAATTTTTTTACTTTTTTGTACAGTCATTGTCTAGTTTGGGAATTATAAAATAAATCAGATAATTTTCAGATTTGCTATTATCTGGAAGATAATTTGAATAATTGAATAATGAATTTGAATAACATTGAAATTTGAATAATATTGATGTTCCTTTGAGTGTTACTAAAACTACTATGAAAAATCATTAAGGTTTGTATTTTATTGCAAGAAATATTTTTAATAGTAATGCATTAATAGTTTTTAAAGGGTATAGGACTACTCCAGAGTTTTGTGTCTTCCTGTGGTAATTTTAGAGATTTATATTTTATAAGAGTTTGTCTATCAGGAAGAGATCTGGACTGAAGATACATCTATCTCTGTATCTCCTACATCAAGAGCCATCACCAATTGAATAAACATGCTAAACTAAAATGGAATGAATCAGAGATACAAAACAATAAATCACCTGTTGTTTTCACAGATATGCTAACCCATGGGCTTCTTGAAGGCCATGCCAATGAATCTTGAAGAGGGCACGGTGAGGTCTAAGGCCTGCATTGGTCAATGGCTCCTTATATATCTTAACTCAGCTCTGAAATTTTTAACTGGAAATTGAGGCTAATAGTCCTGATAATTTGCCTGCTTCATGGTGTCAGGGTGAAGATGTAAGTTGACAATACACACATAAAATTATGGAAAATTACTAAATGCTTGTGTGAATGAATGTGTGAATCAAATTTCCTTTCATTCTATCTTAGGGTTTATGGCTCACAGTCAAAAGAGGCCACACACTCTATCAATGTCTCACAAATGTAACCACTGGCATGATGACCACCTTAGCTTTCCTCTATGGCTCTCTGCTATTTTTCCAGAATATAGTGTATTTCAAACAACCAGACAATGATGCAAGTTCAGACATGCTGCCCACTGGTGATTCACAATGCTGAAGGCATATTCCTTGTGGTCTTTTGTTTACCAAACAGCAGTGCTAGAGGAGAAAGAGCTTGGAATGTCTAGTTAGGAAACCTACCAGATATAACTCCAAATCTGTTAGTTTCTTGTCATGAGACTGTGACTAGACTCACATAACTCCTTGAGCCTCCTCCACTGTAAAGAAGGATGAAATCACCTCCCTCAAAATAGTGTTAGTGCTAAGTCACTTTAGTCATGTCTCTTTGCGACCCTATGGACCATAGCCTGCCAAGTTCCTCTGTTCAAGGGATTTCCAGGCAAGAATACTGGAGTGGGTTGCCATTTCCTCCTCCAGGGGATCTTCCTCATCCAGGGATCAAACCTGGGTTTTCTGCACTGTAGGCAGATACTTTTCCATGTGAGCTACCAGGGATGAAAGATTCTCATGTCTTTGCAGTGTAATACAAAGACTAAGGGAGATAATGTTTGTATACAGATGTTTAAAACTGTAATGCACAATATAAAATAAATGTTTTTTTCTGAGATAATCCAGTAAAATGGAGGAAAAGCAGGATGGTTTAATGGGAAAAGATTGAAACTTGTAAAGAGAAATGGAGGTTTGGTACTTAGGGTGGCCTCTTTTTAAATGTGTGATCTTGTTCAAGGTACCCTTTCTGATCGTCAGCTTTCCTACATAAAAATGGAAGGACTTTCCCCCTTTCCTGTTAATGAGAAATATATGCTTTATAAGTAAATTAGCATACATAAAGCTCTGGCAGACAGTAAGCACTTGACAAATGTCATTTTGCCCTCCCTCCCCCATCACTGGTGGTGGTGGTTTAGTCGCTAAGTCATGTCTGACTTTTGCAACCCCATGGACTGTAGCCTGCCAGACTCCTCTGTCCAAGGGATTCTCTAGGCAAGAATACTGGAGTCACTACACCACTATGAATTTGGTTAAAGTAAAACACACTTTTATTTATTTTTTAATTTGTTCTATATCATTGGTTTCAAACTGATTCCCTTTTGAAAAAAGCCTGATGAAAGGAAAAAAGATATATGCCATTGAAGTTCTATGTGAGAAATGTTTGAGGGAGAAAAGTCAATTTCTAGATTAATGCTTGAACTCTACATGTTATATCTTTGCTTTATCTCTGAGCCAAATGTTAGCAGCTTCAGTTCACTTCAGTTCAGTCACTCAGTCATGTCTGACTCTTTGCAGCACCATGAATCGCAGCACGCCAGGCCTTTTTGTCCATCACCAACTCCTGGAATTCACTCAAACTCATGTTCATCGAGTCAGTAATGCCATCCAGCCATCTCATCCTCTGTTGTCCCCGACTCCTCCTGCCCCCAATCCTCCCAGCATCAGAGTCTTTCCCAATGAGTCAACTCTTCGCATCAGGTGGTCAAAGTACTGGAGTTTCAGCTTTAGCATCAGTCCTTCCAAAGAACATCCAGGACTGATCTCCTCTAGAATAGACTGGCTAGATCTCCTTGAAGTCCAAGGGACTCTCAAGAGTCTTCTCCAATACGACATTTCATGGCCCTCAGTCTTCTTCACAGTCCAACTCTCACATCCATACATGACCACTGGAAAAACCATAGCCTTGACTAGATGGACCTTTGTTGGCAAAGTAATATCCCTGCTTTTCAATATGCTCTCTAGATTGGTCATAACTTTCCTTCCAAGGAGTAAGTGTCTTTTAATTTCATGGCTGCAGTCACCATCTGCAGTGATATTGGAGCCAAAAAAATAAAGTCTGACACTGTTTCCACTGTTTCCCATCTATTTCCTATGAAGTGAGGGGACCAGTTGACATGATCTTAGTTTTCCGAATGCTGATCTTTAAGCCAAATTTTTCACACTCCTCTGTCACTTTCATCAAGAGGCTTTTAGTTCCTCTTCACTTTCTGCCATAACGGTGGTGTCATCTGCATATCTGAAGTGATTGATATTTCTCCCGGCAATCTTGATTCCAGCTTGTGCTTCTTCCAGTCCAGCATTTCTCATGATGTACTCTGCATATAAGTTAAATAAGCAGGGTGACAATACACAGCCTTGAGGTACTCCTTTTCCTATTTGGAGCCAATCTGTTGTTCCATGTCCAGTTCTAACCGTTGCTTTCTGACCTGCATATAGGTTTCTCAAGAGGCAGGGCAGGTGGTCTGGTATTCCCATCTCTTTCAGAATTTTCCACAGTTTATTGTGATCCACACAGTCAAAGATGATGCTGTGAAAGTGCTGCACTCGATATGCCAGCAAATTTGGAAAATTCAGCAGTGGCCATAGGACTGGAAAATTGCAGTTTTCATTCCAATTCTAAAGAAAGACAATGCCAAAGAATGCTCAAACTACCACACAATTGCACTCATCTCACATACTACTAAAGTAATGCTCAAAATTCTCCAAGCCAGGCTTTAGCAATACATAAACCATGAACTTCCTGATGTTCAAGCTGATTTTAGAAAAGGCAGAGAAACCAGAGATCAAATTGCCAGCATCTGCTGGATCATGGAAAAAGCAAGAGAGTTCCAGAAAAACATCTATTTCTGCTTTCTTGACTATGCCAAAGCCTTTGACTATGTGGATCACAATAAACTGTGGAAAATTCTGACAGCCAGACCATCTGACCTGCCTCTTGAGAAATCTGTATGCAGGTCAGGAAGCAACAGTTAGAACAGGACATGGAAGAACAGACTTGTTCTAAATAGGAAAAGGAGTACATCAAGGCTGTATATTGTCACCCTGCTTATTTAACTTATACGCAGAGTACATCATGAGAAATGCTGGGCTGGAAGAAACACAAGCTAGAACCAAGATTGCTGGGAGAAATATCAATCACCTCAGATATGCAGATGACACCACCCTTATGGCAGAAAGTGAAGAGGAACTAAAGGGCCTCTTGATGAAATTGAAAGAAGAGAGTGAAAAAGTTGGCTTAAAGCTCAACATTCAGAAAACGAAGATCATGGCATCCGGTCCCATCACTTCATGGAAATAGATGGGAAACAGTGGAAATAGTGTCAGACTTTATTTTGGGAGACTCCAATATCACTGCAGATGGTGAGTGCAGCCATGAAATTAAAGGATGCTTACTCTTTGGAAGAAAAGTTATGACCACCCTAGATAGCATATTCAAAGCAGAGACATTACTTTGTAAACAAAGGTCCATCTAGTCAAGGCTATGGTTTTTCCAGTGGTCATGTATGGATGCGAGAGTTGGACTGTGAAGAAGACTGAGGGCCAAACAATTGATGCTTTTGAACTGTGGTGTTGGAGAAGACTCTTGAGAGTCCCTTGGACTGCAAGGGGATCCAACCAGTCCATTCTGAAGGAGATCAGCCCTGGGATTTCTTTGGAAGGAATGATGCTAAAGCTGAAACTCCAGTACTTTGGCCACCTCATGCCAAGAGTTAACTCATTGGAAAAGACTCTGATGCTGGGAGGGATTGGGGGCAGGAGGAGAAGGGGATGACAGGGGATGAGATGGCTGGATGGCATCACTGACTCTATGGATATGAGTCTGAGTGAACTCCGGGAGTTGGTGATGGACAGGGAGGCCTGGCGTGCTGCGATTTGTGGGGGTCTCAAGGAGTCAGACACCACTGAGCGACTGAACTTAACTGAACACAAAGGCTTTGGCATAGTCAATAAAGCAGAAATAGATGTTTTTCTGGAACTCTCTTGCTTTTTTGATGATCCAGCAGTTGCTGGCAATTTTATTTCTGCTTCCTCTGCCTTTTCTAAAACCAGCTTGAACATCTGGAAGTACACGGTTTATGTATTGCTGAAGCCTGGCTTGGAAAATTTTGAGCATTACTTTACTAGCATGTGAGATGAGTGCAATTGTGCAGTAGTTTAAGCATTCCTTGGCATTGCCTTTCTTTGGGATTGGAATGAAAACTGCCCTTTTCCATTCCTGTGGCCACTGCTGAATTTTCCAAATTTGTTGGCATATTGAGTGCAGCACTTTCATCCATCATCTTTCAGAATTTGAAATAGCTCAACTGGAATTCCATCACCTCCACGAGCTTTGTTCATAGTGGTGCTTTCTAAGGCCCACTTGACATCACATTCCAGAATATCTGGCTCTAGGTGAGTGATCACACCATTGTGATTATCTGGGTCATGAAGCTTTTTTTGTACAGTTCTTCTATGTATTCTTGCCACCTCTTCCTAATATATTCTGCTTCTGTTAGGACCATATCATTTCTGTCCTTTATTGAGCCCATCTTTGCATGAAATGTTCCCTTGGTATAAGTTTATCTCACCCCTGATTAGATGCACCAAGGATCTAACACCTGAATGGAGATATCCTATCACCGGGCCTATGCCCCAGGAGCAGTGTACAGGCAGCCATTATGGAAACTGCGTCCAAAACTAAAGCCAAAATGCCTTTCTATGTCAATTTTCAAGTTCACTTAACGTGACTGTTAGATATAGGCTAACTTTTGTAGTCACTATCTTGCTATTAGCTATCCACATTAAAGAAGGAAAATATGCAACCGCATGGATAGACCTTTAGGACATTTTGCTCAATGAAATAAATCAGACAGAGAAAGACAAACACTGTATGTAATCTCACCTGTATGTGGAATCAAGAATAAAAGAAAGAAAAAGAAAAGAAAACTAATACAAAAGAGATCAGATTCCCGCTTACCAGAGGCAGACAGCACAGGGAGAAGTAATTGGAGGCAGATGGTCAAAAGGTACAAACATCTAGTTATAAGATAAATAAGTACTAGGGGAGTGATATTAATATAAACAAAAACGACAATAGCTAGCACTGTTATATGATATGCAACAACATGGATGAAAGTGGAGGGAATTATGCTAAGTAAAATAAGCCAGAGATACACAAATACCACATGGTATTGAAACAGAGTGGGGCCCTGTGGGACTCCCTGACATGGAGGCTTCTTATGGGCAAGCTCCAACCTTTCTTGAGTCCCAAAAGGCAGATTCCAACAGTTGTGAATCAAGGGAGGACACCCAAGAAAGCAGCTCAGGCAAGATTAAACAGACCAGAGACACTCATCAAGATCAGGATACGGACCATCTGAGATTAAGGGAACGCAGGCCCTCAGTTCAATTCAGTTCAGTCACTCAGTCGTGTCCGACTCTTTGCAACTCCATGGACTGCAGCACGTGAGGCCTCCCCTGTCCATCACCAACTACCGGAGTTTACTCAAACTCATGCCCATTGAGTCAGTGATGCCATCCAACCATCTCATCCTCTGTCGTCCCCTTCTCCTCCCACCTTCAACCTTTCCCAGCATCAAGGTCTTTTCAAATGAGTCAGCTCTTTGCATCAGGTGGCCAAAGTACTGGAGTTTCAGCTTCAACATCAGTCCTTCCAATGAATATTCAGGACTGATTTCCTTTAGGATGGACTAGTTGGATCTTCTTGCAGTCCAAGGGACTCTCAAAAGTGCTCACACCTTAATGTTGTCAGAGACCCCACCCTTGAACCATTGTTATAAACCCTTCATCATTCCTCTGGTTTGGAACACGATCTTTCAAGGGAGAAGGCTGCTGCATCCCCCTTTGCCTGGC
Source organism: Nanger dama (assembly GCA_917880005.1). Classification (NCBI taxonomy): domain Eukaryota; kingdom Metazoa; phylum Chordata; class Mammalia; order Artiodactyla; family Bovidae; genus Nanger; species Nanger dama. The sequence continues at coordinate 5,381,351 of CAKJTW010000097.1, read as the reverse complement.
AAAGCAATAAAGCTCTCCTTTTCTACTTCACCCAAAATCTCTGAGAACTGATCCAGCACTGGTTCAGAGAAGCCAAGCTTTTGGCATTGGTATCACTTACTTGTGAAATCTTAAATTGAACCAAAAGGAAAAAAAAAAAAAAAAAGGCAAACTCTCATAGGAGCAAAGTAGAGTGGTGGTTGCCAGGGGTGGGGAAGTGGGAGAAATTAAGAGAGGTTGGTAAAGTTAAAAGATGACTAAGATCTGAGGCTATAATGCATAACATGAAAACTATAATTGATTATACTGATTTGGATACTTGAAATTTGCTTAGAGAGTAGAACTTGTGTTCTCGCCAAATAAATATGTGTGGTGAAGAATTTTTAAAAAGAAGAAGAAATCTACATCAAAACCTTGGTGCTGAGCTGTCCAAATCAGAAACTGGTCTTTAAGGAACTGAAGTGAGTAACTTGGAGATGAAGGTTGGCTGGAGCAATTTTAATCAGTTTCTGACATTTTAGTTAAATCGCCTATAAAGAAAATGTGGGGGTTCAAGTTTCTTAGCAATAATTTCCTGCGTTATATTATCAGCAATTCAAGGATGGGACCAAATCACCTCGTTCACTTATAATCCCAGGGATGTTGCTGACAGAGTTGAAGCTCAATAAACATTTCTCGAATGTTATTCTTCTCTCTGAACTCAATTTGCATTGTGTGTTCTTTGGCATCTGCCTCTCATCTAACCTCCCATTTACTTTTCTTTCAGTAAAAGATGACCAAGGCATCCTTCCAAGACCTGACTCAAACCCATTTCCAGTAGAAAGCCCTCTTAGATTTGGCATATCCTCTGTTCCCCTCCTTTCACCTATATTTTGCATTTCTTCAGCCCCTCAGTGTATAGACTGTTTATAGATTGCTTTACACATGTCCTTAAATTTTTTTTTTTTCTTTTTGGTAATATCTGTTTCTTTCCAGTTAAAGAGGGAGGAATGTTTGGAACTATGCTAGGTATTTTAACATTTGCATAACAAATATGTATTAAAATAGAATACAGAGAAGAAGAGAGGGTAAAGAAAGTAAGGAAAAGGTATAAAGACTCTGATGCTGGGAAAGACTGAAGGCAGGAGGAGAAGGGGATGACAGAGGATGAGATGGTGGGATGGCATTACCAACTCAATGGACATGAGTTTGAGTGAACCCTGGGAGTTGGTGATAGACAGGGAAGCCTGGTGTGCTGCACTCCATGGGGTTGCAAAGAGTTGGACACGACTGAGTGACTGAACTGACTGAACTGATTCCATGGCTGACACACTGCTCCTGTAGGTGTAGCATCATGACCAGATTAGATGAATTTAAAAGGATACAAGCAGAAATGGGAGAAATCCAGAGAAACTGTGAACCACAGAGAAAGAAGAGAGTGTTGTTTGTCTCTTCATTCAATCTAAGCCTTAAGGAACTATAGGGACTTCACTAAGGTATTTGCCTTCTATATATATTTTTATATATATTTGGCAAGCCATCATTTGTTTTTGTAAAGAAGATGCCAATACTTTATTACCCTCTGGTATTTATCTGGGAGGACAGACTGGGTCAACAAGTAAGGGAGTTTCAGTTAAAACTCATTTTGATAGTGATCACAAGCTTAGCTCTGAAGGCTGAAAGTCCAAGTTGAATTTGCCATTCTCAGTGAGGGCCCTCTTCTTGGCTTGCAATGGCTGCCTCTTTACTGTATCCTCACATGCTGGAGAAAGAGGTCCAGCCTCTTTCTTCTTACATTGGGGATTAAGGCTTCAGCATATGAATCTATAACACCAGAAATGCTTGGTCAGTTGGGAAGCTACATGGGGGTGTTCTGACAGTGGTGTCTGCCATGAGGGTTATCATTTGCATCAATTCATGATTTAGAGGATGATGGCTGGCTGGATGTAGGTTCTTCTTTCCTCACTAGGGTAAATTCTTCTTTTTAAAAAAAAAAAATAGATTTTAAAAATATTTCTTTCTTTGGCTGTGCCATGTCTTAGTTGTAGCATGCAGGATCTTCAGTCTTCAGTATGGCATGCAAACTTTTAGCCCTGACTAAAAAATAGAACCCAGGCCCCCTGCTTTGGGAGCTCAGAGTGTTAGCCACTGAGCCACCAGGAACGTTCCAAGGTGGATTTTTCTCAAAGCCGAGCACTTCATGGAAGAGATAATCTTCCTATTTGTTTGTTCTTCTTTTGAACAATTATTTGTTGAATACCTACTATCTGCCAGGAACTCTTCTCTGCACCAAGGATACAATCCAGGAGCGTGTGTTCCCTTCCCTTCAGGAGCTTATGTTCTAGTGGAAAAGATGAGTAATAAAGAGAAAACCAATAGGCAAGATCATTTAAGGAGGATGTATATTGTGAAGGGTAGTGTGACAGGTCATTATTCAACCCAACACATATGACTGTCTTTTCTCCGTTTACTAAAATCTCCAAATAGGATCTCCAACTTTGTCCTCAAATAAATTGTACTTTTGTCAAAAATCAAAGGAATATTTTATCTCTCTCTGTCACCCCCATCCTTTTCCTCCTAGCGCACATTTATTGAAGCATAGGTTAAAGTCCCTTACAATACATCATCTCATACAATCCTGAAAACAGCACCATGAGTTTCAGTTCAGTTCAGTTCAGTTCAGTTCCTCAGTCATGTCCAACTCTTTGCTACCCCATGAATCACAGCACGTCAGGCCTTTTTGTCCATCACCAACTCCTGGAGTTCACTTAAACTCACATCCATCGAGTCAGTGATGCCATCCAGCCATCTCATCCACTGTTGTCCCCTTCCCCTCCTGCCCCAAATCCCTCCCAGCATCACAGTATTTTCCAGTGAGTCAACTCTTCGCATGAGTTGGCCAAAGTACTGGAGTTTCACCTTCACCATTAGTGCTTCCAATGAACACCCAGGACTGATCTCCTTTAGGATGGACTGGTTGGATCTCCTTGCAGTCCAAGGGACTCTCAAGGGTCTTCTCCAATAGTTCAAAAGCATCATCTCTTTGGCGTTCAGCTTTCTTCACAATCCAACTCTCACATTCAGACATGACCACTGGAAAAACCATAGCCTTGACTAGATGGACGTTTGTTGGCAAAGTAATATCTCTGCTTTTCAATATGCTCTCTAGGTTGGTCATAACTTTCCTTCCAAGGAGTAAGTGTCTTTTAATTTCATGACTGCTATCACCATCTGCAGTGATATTGGAGCCCCAAAAATAAAGTATGACACTGTTTCCACTGTTTCCCATCTATTTCTCATGAAGTGATGGGACTGGATGCCATGATCTTCGCTTTCTGAATGTTGAGCTTTAAGCCAACTTTTTCACTCTCTTCTTTCACTTTCATCGAGAGTCTTTTTAGTTCCTCTTCACTTTCTGCCATAAGGGTGGTGTCACCTGCATATCTGAGATGATTGATATTTCTCCCGGCAATCTTGATTCCAGCCTGTGTTTCTTCCAGCCCAGCATTTCTCATAATGTACTCTGCATATAAGTTAAATAAGCAGGGTGACAATATACAGCCTTGACGTACTCCTTTTCCTATTTGGAACCAGTCTGTTGTTCCATGTCCAGTTCTAACTGTTGCTTCCTGACCTGCATACAGATTTCTCAAGAGGCAGGTCAGGTGGTGTGGTATTCCCATCTCTTTCAGAATTTTCCACAGTTTATTGTGATCCACACAGTCAAACGCATTGGCATAGCCAAGAAAGCAGAAATAGATGTTTTTCTGGAACTCTTGCTTTTTCCATGATCCAGCAGATGTTGCCAATTTGATCTCTGGTTCCTCTGCCTTTTCTAAAATCAGCTTGAACATCAGGAAGTTCATGGTTCACGTATTGCTGAAGCCTGGCTTGGAAAATTTTGAGCATTACTTTACTAGCATGTGAGATGAGTGCAATTGTGTGGTAATCTGAGCATTCTTGGGCATTGCCTTTTTTGGAATTGGAATGAAAACTTCCCTTTACAGCCCTGTGGCCACTGCTGAGTTTTCCAAATTTGCTGGCATATTGAATGCAGCAGTTTCACAGCATCATCTTTCAGGATTTGAAACAGCTCAGCTGGAATTCCATCACCTCCACTAGCTTTGTTCATAGTGATGCTTCCTAAGGCCCACTTGACTTAACATTCCAAGATGTCTGGCTCTAGGGGAGTGATCACACCATCGTGATTATCCAAGTCGTGAAGCTCTTTTTTGTACAGTTCTTCTGTGTATTCTTGCCACCTCTTCTTAATATCTTCTGCTTCTGTTATGTCCATACCATTTCTGTCCTTTATCAAGCCCATCTTTGCATGAAATGGTCCCTTGGTATCTCTAATTTTCTTGAAGAGATCTCTAGTCTTTCCCATTCTGTTGTTTTCCTCTATTTCTTTGCATTGATTGCTGAAGAAGGCTTTCTTATCTCTCCTTGCTATTCTTTGGAACTCTGCATTTAGATGCTTATATATTTCCTTTTCTCCTTTGCTTTTCTCTTCTGTTCATTTCACAGCTATTTGTAAGGCCTCCCCAGACAGCCATTTTGCTTTTTGCACTTCTTTTCCATGGGGATGGCCTTGATCCCTGTCTCCTGTACAATGTCATCAACCTCATTCCATAGTTCATCAGGCACTCTATCTATCAGATCTAGACCCTTAAATCTATTTCTTACTTCCACTGTATAATCATAAGGGATTTGATTTAGGTCATACCTGCATGGTCTAGTGGTTTTCCCACTTTCTTCAATTTAAGTCTGAATTTGGCAATAAGGGAGTTCATGATCTGAGCCACAGTCAGCTCCCAGTCTTGTTTTTGCTGACTGTATAGAGCTTCTCCATCTTTGGCTGCAAAGAATATAATCAATTTGATTTCAGTGTTGACCATCTGGTGATGTCCATGTGTAGAGTCTTCTCTTGTGTTGTTGGAAGAGGGTGTTTGCTATGACCAGTGTGTTCTCTTGGCAAAACTCTATTAGCCTTTGCCCTGCTTCACTCTGTACTCCAAGGCCAAATTTGCCTCTTACTCCAGGTGTTTCTTGACTTCCTATTTTTGCATTCCAGTCCTCTATAATGAAACAGCCTTCTTTTCTGGGTGTTAGTTCTAAACGGTCTTGTAGATCTTTATAGAACTGTTCAACTTCAACTTCTTCAGCATTCCTGGTTGGGGCGTAGGCTTGGATTACCATGATACTGAATGGTTTGCCTTGGAACTGACCAGAGATCATTCTATCATTTTTGAGATTGCATCCAAGTACTGCATTTCGGACTCTTTTGTTGACCATGATGGCTACTCCATCTCTTCTGAGGGATTCCTGCCCACAGTAGTAGATATAATGGTCATCTGAATTAAATTCACCCATTCCAGTCCATTTTAGTTCACTGATTCCTAGAATGTCGACGTTCACTCTTGCCATCTCCTGTTTGACTACTTCCAATTTGCCTTGATTCATGGACCTGACATTCCAGGTTTCTATGCAATATTCCTCTTTACAGCATCGGACCTTGCTTCTATCACCAGTCACATCCGCAACTGGGTATTGGTTTCACTTTGGCTGCAACCATGAGTTTAGTATCAGGAAAATAACCATTTCACAGATGAGAAATCCAAGGCAGAGAACAGTTTAGCAACTTGCATTTAGTCATACAGCAAGTAAGTAGTGAAGCCAGGATATGAATGTATAGCCTCTGAGTCCAGAGGTCCTGGCAAAGCTAATGTGTCGGCATTGTCCTGTGGCAGAACTAGTCCTTCCAACAAAAGGAGGTGCCAAACAGATGTTCTCTATCTCCCCAAAGAAGAGAAGGAAGGTTTGTATTACAGCTGAGGGATATGAACTAGACATAGTAAAGAATCAGTTCAGTCCCTCAGTCGTGTCCAACTCTTTGTGATCCCATGGAGTGCAGCACGCCAGGATTCCCTGTCCATTACCCGCTCCTGGAGCTTGCTCAGAACTCATGTCCATCGAGTCGGTGATGCATCCAACCATCTCATCCTCTATTATCCTTTTCTCCACCTGCCTTCAATCTTTAAAGCTAAAAACTTCCTAGAGAAGTTTAGCAAATTTTTTTATTCTACTAGAGATTAGAACAAAGGTCAGCAAATTACTGCCCATGGGTGAAATCCAGCTAGTTGATTTCATAAAGTTTCCCTGGAACATAGCCATGTTTCTTCATTTACATACTGTCTATGGCTGTTTTCACGTTACAGAATTGAGTAGTAGTGACAGAGACCATATGGCCGGCAAATCCTAAAAGATTCACTTTCTGGTCCTATATAGAAAATGTTTACTGATCTTTGACCTAGAATACCAAGATGGATTTTGCCTGGGTTAGCTTGAGTATGTTTCTCTCCAAATTCAGGGAAAACCTAACTGAAATTTTAAAGTCCTTCTCAGCTCTAGGAATAAAGAAGTGGTCCACCTTACTGGTGGAAATCTCCTCCCCACTTTGCCCAGCTTTCTCCAAGCTCTAATTTAGCTAAGTCTCTCTACATTATCAGAGAAGGCAATGGCACCCCACTCCAGTACTCTTGCCTGGATAATCCCATGGTCGGAGGAACCTGGAAGGCTGCAGTCCATGGGGTCTCTAAGAGTCGGCTGAGTGACTTCATTTTCACTTGCATGCATTGGAGAAGGAAATGGCAACCCACTCCAGTGTTCTTGCCTGGAGAATCCCAGGGATGGGGGAGCCTGGTGGGCTGCCATCTATGGGGTCGCAGAGTCGGACATGACTGAAGTGACTTAGCAGCATATATATATATATATATATACACATTTTTTTTGGAAAATACTATACATACACACACACACACATCCTAGGGGAATATGTACTAACTGCAAACATTTTTCATCCTTAAGAAATTCATGAGAGAACTTCCCTGACAGTCCAATGGTTAAGACTCTGAGCTTCCACTACAAAGGGCATGGGCTTGATCCCTGGTCAGGAAACTAAGATCCTGCATGTCACAAGGTGCAAGGAAAAAAAAAAAAAAAAAAAACTTAAGAAGTCATGAGTATTTTCTCAATTCAGTTCGATGTAAAATGGCACTTCCTTTTGCTTTTTATACCACCCCTAACAAACTGAACTGTGACAGCCGGCCTCTTACAAGGTGTGTGGATCTTGAACAAGTGACTTTGTCTCTCTGAGCCCTACTTTCTTTAGTGAAATGTGGCTATAGAATGGATGTTCTTTTCCTAGCCAAACAAGAGGCAGCATGCCTGTGGGCCTTAAGAGTCCTCCACCTGACCCCAGGCACCACCCTCTACCTGGTATCCAAACCATGTCTCAGCCTGGTATAATGAACAGATATGAACTGGAGTCAGCCAGCCAGACTTGGTCCAACCTTGAAAAGCACAGTTCTATTTGCAGTTCAAGCCACATACCCACCTCTGACAGAATGACAGGCCTTCCAGCTATTGCACACATCCTTCCCTCCTCCTAGAACACCCTTCCACAATCGGACCAGAATATTAATGTTCCTGGTCACTCTCCTGCCCTCAAGGAAGAAGTGTGTGTCCTCTGATACCCTGGGCACTTTTCACTGTTAACTATGCATGTGGACTCCCCCACAGACAATGACTTTCTCAAGATCAAGCGCTGTGCCTTGGGTCAAGCATGGTGGGGACGTCCACATGAAAAGAACTCCCTGCTTAAGACTATCTACAGCTTTTCATCTCATTCCAGCTCAAACCCAAAGCTCTTATCCTGGCTTCAAGGATATCCTGGCACAAACTGACCTTTGCCAACTTTTCCAGTCTCATTGTAGGCTATCTGACCCCTTTTCTTAGGTTCTCTAGGCCAATTCCCATCTCCTCATTTTCTTTATATACTTCTAGTTCCCTCTGCAGAAATTTTCTATACACAGCTCCCCTACAGCCCTTTACTGGGCCTTTTCTAGATCTTAGGTTCAGTTCATTCATTCATTTACTTAAAAATATTTCTTGAGCACTGTTCTAGGCATTGGACAAAAATCCCTGCCTAGCTGATGTCTCCATGATAGTTGGAGGCAACAAACAAATTTAGCAATAAATGCAAACTGTGTCTGATGGTAATATGTGCTGGGGAGAAGAATAAAGGAAGATGAAAGGCTAGGGCAGGTGTGATTCCATATGAGGAGGTCAGAAAGATCCCATAAAGGATAATGGATGAGCAAAACCTGGCGGGAGAGGGAAATAAAGTGCAAGCATATTTGTGGAAGGGGCAGTAAGTACAAAGGCCTTGAATCTAGGTGGTCCTGAGAGGGTTGAGGAAGAGCAAGAAGGTCAGTGAGAGGTAGAGAGGGGGGACGGTGCAGAGATAGCAGGGTTCCAGGTAGTACAGGGCCTTAAGGCCACTGGAATACTTTGACTTTTCTTCTGCATGAGATGAGCAAATTAAGCAAAATGACCAAACTTCTATTTGGAAAGGACCACTTGGGTCGGTATATTGAGATTACATGGTCAGGGGACAAGTTCAGACAAAGACTAGTTAGTTTTTTCCAATAATCCAGGTAAGAAATAAACTTAGCTGAGACCAGGATGATTGAGATTATAATGTGGTTAACAAATGATTGGGTTCTGAATAGGGTTGGAAGGTAAAATCTATAGGATTTATACGTGTATTGGAAATGGAAGATAAGAGAAAGAAAATAATTCAAAGATGATGCCAAGGCTTTGATCTGAACCTTGAGAAGGATGCATTTGCTGTTTACTAAGATGGGCAGGCTGAGGGAGGAAGTTTAGGGGATGAGGTTAGGAGATGAATTTGGTTTCAGATATATTCAGTTACAGATGTCTGTTAGCCATATGGAGAGATCAAGTGCACAGGTGAATTAGGAGTTCAGAGGAGACGACATGGGTGGCTACAGCGGCACTTCAATCTTTAGAAGACACAGATGTGAGAACAAAATGTTAGTTGCTCAGTCATGTCTGACTCTTTGTGACCCCGGTGACTATAGCCCACCAGGCTCCTCTGTCCTTGGAATTCTCCAGGCAAGGATACTGGTTGCCATTTCCTTTTCCAGGGGATCCTCCAGCCCTAGGAATTGAACCTGGGTCTCCTGAAACTGCTAAGGAAAAGGAAAAGAAGAAGTCTGTTATGCAGAGGGGGAAGCCAAAAGAGAGTATGGTGTTCTAGAGGCTAAATGAAGAGAGTGTTTCAAGAGGGAGGGACAGATCAACTGTCAAATGTTGGTGATAAACCAAGCAAGACAGGACTGAAAACTGACCATTGACCTTAGCCCATTGGAGGTCATTGGCAGCCATGTCAATTGTATTTCCTTGGAGCACCGACCTGAATGAACTTCTCCTTCCTCTTCCATCTTGCACAAACGATAAACCTTTCAGTCAAGTCACGCCCATTTCTCTAAATCCTAGAGGCCCATCTCTGCTGTCATTAACTAGCTCCTTGAGCTTGGGCAAAGCTGACGTTTTCTCCTCTGGATTTCAGTTTCTCATCTTTTAGCAAAGTGTGTGAGTTAATGGCCCTGCTGCCTCTATTAGCCCATTGTTCCATAACAGGCCTAGGCCAGGCTCCCTCGTTTCCAGACTATGGTGTCACTTCAGTCCTTGCCTCCCCACAAATGTCTCTAACTGGCCTGAATTCTATCACTAGATTTTAACGCCTTTTTTTTTTTTTTTTTTTTGTGAAGAAATGAGGAAGCTTCTCTTTTTGAATTTTTATTTTAAATTGGACTATACTTGATTAACAATATTGTGATAGTTTCAGGTGTTCAGGTTACATTTTCTCTTTTAAATTGTTACATAACATTAAGCAGAGTTCCCTGTGCTATACAGTAAGTCCTTACTGATTAGTCATTTTAAATACAGCAGTGTGTACATGTCCATCCCAAACCCCCTAAGTATCCCTTTCCCCACTCCTTACCCCACTCTGTAACCATGCATTCACTCTGTAAGTCTGTGAGTCTGTTTCGTTTTGTAAATAAGTTCATTTATATCATTTTTTAGATTCCACATATAAGCAATATCATGTAGTTGTTTTTCTCTGTTTGACTTACTTCACTCAGTATGACAATCTCTAAGTCCATCCATGTTGCTACAAAAGGCATTATTTCATTTTTTTCATGGCTAATATTCCATTATATATATATATATATACACATATATACATATATATACACACATATATGTGTGTATATTATATATACATTATATACATATACATTACATATACATATACATATGTGTACACATACATATACATATATACATATACATATGTGTACACATACATATACATATATATACATATACATATGTATACATATATATACATATATACATATATAATGTATATACATATACATTATATATGTGTGTATATATATATACATACCACATCTTCTTTAACCATTCTTTTGTTGATGGACATTTAGGTCACCTCCATGTTTTGGCTATTGTAAACAGTGCTGCAATGAACACTGGGCTACATGTATCATTTTGGACCATGTTTTTCTCTGGATATGTAATTTTACCACTTTTGAATTCAGTCTGAGCTCTACAAGATACACAAATGAGGAAGCAGCTACCATCAGCCACTTTTGCTGGAACACTTCCCTCATCCTTTCCTGATGACAGTTTTAGATGAGAACTTGAGAAAGCATGAGAAGAGTGTGTGTTCAGGAAGTGTATTGCTGCTGAAATAGGAAAGGGGTTCCAAAAGGAACTGAAGTGGGAAACAGATGAACTCCCTGAAAATCTATGTATGGCAGGTCACGCTTTATTGACCTGAACAGTAAAGTTTCAGTAAAGGTTAATTTATGTCTCTAAGCAACTCTAGCTCCTAAGTGAAAGCCCAGTGATGTTGACTAAATTGTTTCTCCAACCTGTATTTTGATATCAATGAGAACAGCAGAGCTGCACTTAACCTGAAAATTCTGTGCTCCCTTTAAAGGCAGAGTGTCTCTGACTAGGGAAGACTTCTCTGACTAGGTAGAGCAGGGAAGATAATCCATTTCCACCTTACATTTCCACCTTACATTTCCACCTTACAATAAGAGATCAAGCAAGATCTACATTTGCAAATACATGGTTGGTCGGTTATGTCAGCCCCAGGAAATGCTATCCAAGTATCTTAGCAGAACAACAACAATAATTCCTTAAGTTTATTCAGGTTCTGACAAAAAATTGCTTGCTTGCCTCTGGCCATACCCTATAAGTTTGGTCATATGCGCTGTATGTATCAAGAAGGTCACAGAATCCACTCTTAGCATTGCCTTTGGCTAAGACTATGTATATACAACTAGGGTTAATTTAGTCCCTGGGGTGTTGGACCTCCCTTTAATGAGCCTGCCAGCATCAACAATAAGGACTGGGCTATGGGCAAATTTTTCAGTAGTGTATTGGCTTATTCTGGGCCATGTCTATCTACATGTACAATATCTATAACAAGATATTTGTAAGCCAGTGGTTAGGATGGAGTCTATGACCTCATCCCAAATCTATATCTGGTGAAGGGTGAGTATAAATAAACAGATCAACAGGCAAGCAAATCACATTTCTGACCATTTCTTTTTCAGAGAGTGAAGTCAACCGGATCGTCAATAGAATCCAGCCTGTAACTTCAGCTTCCTTAGCACAGCCCCAAGGACAGGATAAACGATGTTTCTGGATAACCAGGGTGAGATAAGAAATTTGAGAATCACCATCTGCTGCTGTCAGATCTACCTTAAGTCAGAGAGCGGAAGCCTTGGCACAGGGCACATGTGGATGGGTTTTGGATGGGGTGAGCCTCTGCTGGTGTGTGTGTTCAAAGTCCTTGTGGGTGGTACACTTAATACAGTGCTTTTCTGTTCAGGAAAACTATATCCCTTCCAAAGCCCTGAATTATTAAAATCTTGAAGTTGCTCGAGCTCCTTATCACAATTTCTGGACGTTATTGGGTGCCATTTTCTGGGTCTGAAGTTACGGGCATGCTTGAACTCTTCCACTGCCAAGCCGGGACATCGTTTGTTATAACTGCAGCCAAAAGACCCAGGGAGCATGATTCTGAGACGAGTCAGCAGGCAGCAGGGCAGGGAGCCGGCCGAGCTGTGGGGTGGTCTCAACACTCAATATTCCAGTCTCTTGCCTGAGTGTAACCAGAGCCCCTCAGAGACAAACCAGCCTGAGGTGCTTCAGCAGCTGTAAAATCCCTCTAATAGCCTATATTCTAAGTTCCTCTTGCACAGACCACCACCATGTAAATGGAAACTGAGTTAGGTCCAAATAGGATGAACCAAACTTCTGTTCAAGCGAAAAAGTTGGCCCAGGACTGCACAGCTTTAAATGGACCATGAATAATGTTTTATTGCCTCAGCACTGGGGTGAACTCGGCCCCTACACTTAGCCTCACCTTTCACAGTGTTATTTTTAGAGATCTCATTACATCCCAGCTTAAACTAAAAATATGTTCCCCAGGAATAGCAGCACCTAGTTTGAATTGTGTGGAGTGACCCAAGGGCTCCTGGACTCTGATTACATATGATGTTTCATGCATGTGATATCTGCTTTAGGATCAAGGGGGGAATTGCTAAATTTCATTTTTCAAGAGCAGCAACGAGACTGGCTTTGGGGTTGTTGGACTCCATGGGCTTTTTCTAGGCTGGAGTTGTTTCCACCAACTTTAGTATCACCTCATTTGGTATGATTTATATAAATCACCGGTCCCAAGAAGCCCTGTTCATGAGAAGTTCATCTCCACCATTCTCATCCAACCCGACACATCCTTCCCTCCCCACGGTCCTGGAGCTTGGAAGGAAAGGTCATACGGTAGAAGAACCTTGGGATCTGACAAATTGGCAGCTGCATCTTAACTCTGTCCCTCTACCTCTGTGACTTCAGGCATGTTATTAATCTTCCTGAGTCTGATTCCTCACTGGAAAAAAACAGAACAGAAGTTGTATGGATACAATGACATAATTTCCGTATTTAAAGCAGAACCCTAATAAATTATCACTTGTAAAAATTTTAACTTGCTTATATAGGTTGCTAAGACACAACTGAGTGACTTCACTTTCACTTTTCACTTTTGTGCTTTGGAGAAGGAAAATGGCAACCCACTCCAGTGTTCTTGCCTGGAGAATCCCAGGGACAGAGGAGCCTGGTGGGCTGCCTTCTAGGGGGTCGCACAGAGTCGGATATGACTGACGTGACTTAGCAGCAGCAGTAGCAGCATACTAGTCAAAGCAGGAGGAACATTTATTGAGCTCTGACTAAGGTCTGATTCTGACAAAGATGCATAGGGGGCAAGATAGCCGAGAGCAAGGCAACGTGGAATGTCACATCGGACTTGAGGTACCAGTCTGGACTGTGAGGCCATTAGCCAGGGAGCAGTTAAAGCTGGGGGAAGAAAGCCTCCTGAATTCAAAATGTTCTTGGAAAGTTTCCTCTCTCTACTGGCCCACTTAAGGGTTAAGGTCATAGCCTGCCCCACATGGAACCCCCATTTTGACTGCCAGTGCAACCTTGCATAAGTTCCTTGAATTTTTATGCCTTTAGTTTCCAAAGCTGTAAGATGGAGATTGATAACACCTGTTTCATAACGTGCTTATGAGGATTAGATGAGGTACATAAGATGATGCACAGGCCTTTAGCACATTGTCAGAAAGGAATCGCTCAAGAGACACTGGCTGTTAAGGGCACTGTGAAAAGTACTTTCTCATAAGAGGTACCAGTTTGAACAAAGAGAAGAAAGTGGCAATTAAAGGAGGATCTTGTGTTCTAGTTTGACTGACTCATAATGTATGTTAAGAGAGAAAGGCAGGAACTCAAGTGTTCTCAGAGCTGATCTTTGCATTCACCTGTGATGTCTTCCAGATTATCGTCAGTATACATTCCATCTTTCTGCCCAGTTAATGCATCTTTGCATGGCAGGAAGTTCCACTGTAATCAATGAGAGAGCCTCATAGCTTTCTATTCTCGAGTGGAATCATTTGGAATCATTTTCCCTTCCTGTCTCTATATTCCTCTTTTTGCAGCAGTTCTTCAGGATCAATGGGCAATTCTTGACCTTATGACAAAACTCACAGTTTCAGGACATCAGTGTGATCACTCAGTCTGGTTAGCAAGAAAAGCATGTAAAATTCCTCTTTACAGAGATATGGAGCCTTTGCAGAGGACCCATCTCATTTGTGTAATCCCTCAAATCTCAATGACCAGCCTAGAAGAGGGCTTGTTCATCTTGGGCCTGACAGCTTTGTTCTACAGCATGAGGGGAGATATGGGGTGGAGGGATGCTAAGTGACAGGCTGACCACAGAAATCCTGAAAGGGGCCACACACTTTAAAAATTAGGTCACTGTGAATACTCTTTATATATGATCCACTGCTGTAAGGTACTCACTAATCGTAATCGTAGCATTATTGGGGATCTTGGCAGGGTATACACTGGTACCCAATACCAGGAGACTTTTATATTCCTTTTTTCTACAGAGTTCTTACCATATTTGCACACAGAAATGAGTCCCATATCATTGACTTTAGGAGGAAGAATAATTATTTTGTACACCAAGGTGAGCAATTCTTTTGCACACTGGTGTGAATGATGAACAGAAAGTTGGAAAATGAGAGGAAGAGGAGGCGTATTGGCCCCCCTCCCAGAGGGCAGTAGTGTCACCTTGCGTACCTCAGACCCCCTGACTGTTGCTTTCAGATCATAGTCTCCCTCTAACCCCCAGTATCTAGAAGCAGAGGACCTGAGCCCGAGCAAAGTCAGCAAAACCTCCTGGGAGTTGACTCTCGCTGGTGGGTCTCCTTAGACTCCAGGTTCTGCCCCAGGCCGCTAACCCTGAGGAGCAGTGAAGCTGGCCCCAGGACCAGATCACACACCGACTCCTTGGCAATTCCAAGGCTCTCATGTCCCAGCATCCTGGGAGAGACCCAGAGCATCTGAGAAGGGCAGAGAGGGCCCCGCATAGCAGCTGGAGAGCAGAGGTGCCACAGGGCCCCTCTCCACCCTGAGGAGGCCTGCCTCCCGGGACCAAGCCTGACTGGACAGCTGATCCTCTCTAATCCCCACTGGGAGGGCCAGCCTGGTCGACTTTCATATAGCTATGACTTGCGTGTTCTTTACATCGCCTGCTTTATTTTCAAACCTGTCAACAGGTTTCTGAAAAGGTTGCACATATGAGCAGAGGTCTGGGCGGCTCAGAGAAGCAGCCACAGGCGAGGTGGGGAGAGCGGCCACCCCAGACTTGGGAGACCCAGTCAGGAAACCATGGGCTTCCCATTTTCTTGGATTTTCTCTAATCAAAGCAAAAATGAGGCAAACCTTTGACACCGTGACCCCTTCTGGTCAGGCTAGAAACTGGCTATAAATTTGAGATGGACCACACACTTACTGAACTATATTTATCAAGTTTCTTAATAAAGCCAAAAGCTCAGGGGCCTCAGGGAGTAAACTTTTTTTCTTTTGACAGAGACAGAAGCCAGCAACAATCAGTTTACTGCTGTTGTCCTGTTGCCAAGTGGGTGATTCAGTTAAAATAGGCACTGCCTCACATCTGTTTACAGGAACCCGCGGCGTTGCTATTTGTACAGGGGCCCAACTTGTCTGACCTTGGTTGTTGCTAAACTCTTTTTCCCCAAGACTGTTCCAAGGATCTAAAAGAAGACGCACTGCCCTACCACCAGCGGTGCCATTTGCTGGCACGTCTTGTCCCTCCCAGAACCATCACGTTGCTGTGACAAGTGCTGGAAGAGCAGACTAAGGCCCCCTTTGAGGCTGGATGTCATGCTAACTCCTTTTTCTAAGCTGACTAGCTAATTAAACTAACAATGGAGTTCAAGATCATAAAAATCAGAATATTTTAATGGGAGGGGATCCTGGGAGAGTACATAGTGCAGCTCCCTCATTTTCAGCTGAAGAAACAGAGGACTAAAGAGATTGTTGGAGGGAGCTGGGACGTGAAGGCAGAATTATGGGGCTCCTGCTAGTTTTTCATGCTCCCCGGGAAGTGTGGCATTTTGAGGTATAGCCTGGGTCAGACCAGGCTATAACTTCACGCCTGACCATATGAATGTGTAGCCTGACAGTGTGGGAGAGGAAAATCTTGGTGTCACCCATGAGGAGAGCAGCATTTTGGATCCTCATATCTGCAGGGTTCCTCTCGAAGCTGGGAAGGAGCTTCCAGACTTTCTTTCGCCCATAAACCACATGGAGAATTCAAAGTCTCTGATGAGCCCCAGAGGAAAACTACAGAGAAAAAAAAAAAATACCAGGATAACCCAGGATGATGAGTAATGTAATAATGTATGGGAAAAGGACCCTTTCTGTAAACCCTAAAGTGAAGTTGCTCAGTCATGTCAGACTCTTTGCGACCCCGTGGACTGTAGCCTACCAGGCTCTTCTGTCCGTGGGATTCTCCAGGCAAGAGTACTGGAGTGGGTTGCCATTTCCTTCTCCAGGAGATCTTCCTGACCCAGGGATCAAACCCGGGTCTCCCGCATTGCAGGCAGATGCTTTACTATCTGAGCCACCAGGGAAGACTCTGTAAACCCTAAAGCAGTCTTCAAATATTTGAATGTCATAGGATGTTAAATTGGAAGTTTTCATTGAGATATAAAAATATAAGTATCAGATATAAAAATATCAACACGCCTACTCAATAACAATTTCATATTTCTATAACCCTCTCTGGAGAAGGCTGCATGTGAATACCACTCAAAATCTCAAAGGCTCTTAGAGAATTTGTCCCATGTCCCCCCAACAAATTAAGGGGATAAAGTCGATTAATACTTTATCCTCAGCCACCAACCCTTAAAATGTAAGGAATGGGGTGTAAAGGAGAGGTGAGAGCTCTAACTCTTGGAGTTTGCACGGCAAAATACCCTGAGTTTCCAAGGACAAAACATGGGCAATGTGACAGAGCTGGCGTGGGCGGTCTACAGAGAAGTCAGTAGACGATTATCTGATTTCCAAGGGCTACTGACAGTAGCTGGGATGGAGAGCATCAGCAGGGCGAGAGGGTCTGCAGGCAAAAGACCACCAGCGAGCAGAGAAGAGAAGGTATCAGCCTTCAACTTTTTCCAGGCTTGGAGAGCTCGGAGCCAGCTGCCTTTGGTTGGGCTGCCTTGGAGCAGGGCCTAATATAGGGATTCTTGTGGTTTACTGAGGGTGTGTTCTCAGGGGAAGGAGTTAGGGAATCAGGATAGAACAGGGTGGGGGGAGGACAAAACAAGAATGAGGTCTCTGTGAGTGGCTCACTTCTGACTGGCCCCACAGGTTCTGCCGTCCCGTGGAAAAGGGGACCAGGCTTTCAACAGCAGGCCAGTTGGTCGTTGGCTCCTGCTTGTAATGTGGGGGAAAGGGGACAGTTGGGGAGGTTGGGGCATGTCTGGGTCATCACCCAGCAGATGTGGCTTGTATCTAGTCAATTACAAATTTTCTCCAAAGGGGGAAACTGTGGGCCATTAGCAGCACCTGTGGATGGGGCTCTGGGAGGAGCATGAGAAAGATTCACTCTGCCAGCTTCTGGCCCACCAGCTAAGAGCTTGTTAGTTCTCCTTCTGTGTCCTCCCCGCTCACAGCTGGCAACCCCCACCCCAGGGGTCAGGAACAGGGGGTGAGAGATGAGTGAGGAAGAGGGAGAGGAGGTGATCTTCTCCACACACACCACTCAGACACTATGTACACTACACACACACATCACACCACACCACCCACACACCTTACACACACTACCCAGACATACACCACACACACACACACACCACACCACACCACACATGCACCATACACACACTACAAACACATACACCACACACACACACACACACAGAGACCACACCACACACACACACATCACACACACCATACTACACCACACCACAGACACACTATACCATAGACACACTGCACCACACACCCTGTACCACACACACTATACCCACATACACCACACCAGGCACACACACACTATACACAGCACATACACACTACATCACACACACTAAACCATGCACACTACACACACACTACATATACGACACAAACACTACACATACGACACACACACACACCACACCACACCACACATGCACCATACACACGCAACAAACACATACACCACACACACACACACACACACACAGACCACACCACACATATACACTATGCACCACACACCCCCCCACCACACACACACACACTTCCTTTCCAAAAGGCAAAAGACCCTGTAATAGGGCCTCCTTAGAGGTGGGGGAGAAATCGTAACCTTGAGTGAAATTGAAAGTTTTGATTGCTGCATAGAACTGAACAAAATTTCATAGAAATAAAACATCCATATAGAAAAGGCTCCTATCAGAAGCCTATAGCTCAATGAGTTTTCACAGAACACACCTGTGTAACAATCCCCAAAATTGAGACACAAAAGCACCGGCCACCCAGTGGCTCCCTTTCGGTCACTTCCCTCCAGTGTCCATCACAAGGGAAACACTACAGCATTCTTCCAACAACACAGATTCATTTAACCATGTTGATAAAACCTGGGATTTTGACCTAGCTGGAGCTTGAGGTTTATAACAAATGTCATCAATCTCCAACTGATCTCAAACATCCAGCTTCAATTCCCATTACCATAGGATGAAGGAGGGTAGGTTTTCATAATAAAAATAGATAAGAACCAGATTTTTGTCTCCTTGATTATTTTGGGGAGAGAGGAGAAGGAAAAACAGGATTTTTTTTCCTAGGTTTCTTCCCACCCCATTCCACCTACCCTCCTGGCTTCCCAAGGGAACACACAAAATAATCTGATTCCCCCACTCAGAGACCAGCCTGGGCCAGAAGGCATCCCCTCAGGACACGTGTGTGTGTCCTCGTGTGTACGTGAGGCATATAAGCCATTGCTGAACTATGCAGGACTTGAGCTCTTAGGTCCCTGGATGGGCCTCTGGAAAGCAAGCCCAGCTTTTGTTGTTCCTTCCCATATTTTTGTCCAGTCAGTTGTTTCCCTGAGAGAGCGAGGGATGTTAGGAAATCAAGTTGCTGCAAAAAGCCTTTGTTTGGGGGAATTTTCACCCAACGTGTTATTTTCTAATTGGTGCTATTTGCTGTGGTCCTCCTGCCTGACTATCTGCATTGAGACAAGATTATAATTATAAACAGAGGAGCAGCATTTCCATTGAAACTCATCATGTGGTTTCCCTGACTCATCCTAATGAACTATGCACCCCTCAAAGGGAAGGGATTTTTTTCCCCTGAAGAAAGTACTATGGTAATGACCTTAGTTGACATCAGAATGACCAGATGCACTTGTTATTCAATTTTTTAAATATTGTATTAAAAGGCAGAAGAGGTGATGCCAAAAGTGTTTGTCTATATGCTGTGGATATACCTCTGTACTTTACATGAGACCTTTAATTTTTAATAATAATAGTTTAATTTAATGTATTCATTTTAATTTTGGCTGTGCTGAGTCTTCACTGCTGCACACAGGCCTTCCCTAACCAAGGTGTGTGGAAGCTAATGTTTGCTTCAGTGTGTGGGCGTCTCATTGTGCTCACTTCTCCATGGACTCTAAGGTGCTTGGGCTTCAGTAGTTGTAGCACACAGGCTTAGCTGCTCCACAGCATGTGGAATCTTTCTGGACCAGGGATTGAACACATGTCCCCTGCATTGGCAGGCAGATTCCTATCCACTGTACCGCTGGAAAAGTCGAGACCTTTATTTTGTAAATTGTACTAGTATTGTATGGCCATGTGGCCTTACCAAAATGACGCAAATGTTTTCTTCAGAGGACACTACTTTTTATGCCAATGGAATATGACCACTGGACAAGTTAAGAAGAATAAAGAATGAATTAAATAAGAGGATCCTTGAAAATCTCGCTTTCATAATATGGGAAAGTGGCTGAAAAAGCTATGACTTGGGGAGGAAGCAGTTTACCCTGCACAGATCAAGTGAAAGTGAAGGATCCCCAAAGTTTGGGAAGGACCCCACAGACTTTGGGTTCTTATAGTATAACTCATGGGGGCCATTCATGACAAGGTGAGTTTCTACTTAAAGGCCCTGCTGGCTGCCTTCCACTCATTAAAGAATCCACTGCATCCTGTTGTGGGGAGAGAAGCACAGCTCCTACTTCTCATGCCCTGATGACATTCTGAGAAGTCAGAGACTCCTGGAAGGTCAGCCTGAGGAAGGACCTTGAGAGAGATGAACTTGGACACATTGAAGAGGGAAGCAGGGTGCTCTTCAGAGATGGCACAAAGACCATCATAAACCTGGATGAGCCAGGCTGATCAGTGGGGATCTTTCTAAAGATATTTGCTCCAGTGTCTGGTCCCAGACCTATTGAATCAGATACTGGGGATGTGTGAGCGGGGCAGAAGACAGCAGGCCCCTGTGATTCCGATGTGTACTCATATTTGGAAATCAGTGATTCTCATGAAAAGCCTTTATTTCAGAGTTTAGGATAATAAGATTCAGGAAAATGAGTTCCTTGCTGGGGATCATCAAATGGGTAGTGACAAGTGTGTCCACATGGTGTGTTCAGTGTTCTTCCCATGCTGTGTCCCAAACAATGGTTTGCCTTCTGGATGCTTCTCTTGCCTTGGTCTCTCACTTTCAAAAGGCTGCCAGCTCTGCCATGGAAACAGGAATTCTGCTTCTCTGAACCTCATTGTCCTCATCTATAAAAGAAGGATGTGTGTGTGTGTGTGTGTGTACACACGCACGTGCACACGCATGCACACCCAGTCACTCAGTCATGTCCAACTCGTTGCAACCCCATGGATTGTAGTCTGCCAGGCTTCTCTGTCCATGGGATTTTCCATGCAAGAATACTGGAGTGGGTTGTCAGTTCAACTTCAGATCTTCCCAACCCAAGGACTGGACCTGCATCTCTTGCATCTTCTCCATTGGAAGATGGATTCTTTACCATTGCACCACCTGGAATACTGCTGCTGCTAAGTCACATCAGCCATGTTTGACTCTGTGCGACCCCCATAGACGGCAGCCCACCAGGCTCCTCCATCCCTGGGATTCTCCAGGCAAGAACACTGGAGTGGGTTGCCATTTCCTTCTCCAATGCAGGAAAGTGAAAAGTGAAAGTGAAGTCGTTCAGTCGTGTCCAACTCTTAGCGACCCCATGGACTGCAGCCCCCCAGGTTCCTCCGTCCATGGGAGTTTCCAGGCAAGAGTACTGGAGTACTACTCAGCCGTAAAAAGAACAAAATAATGACATTTTGCAACAATGTGAATGGACCTAGAAGTTATACTAAGTGAATTCAGACAGAGAAAACTACCATACGATAGCACTAAAATGTAGAATCTAAAATACAACACAAAGTTAACTGTGAAACAGAGAGTCACAGACACAGAGAATAGAGTTGTAGTTGCCAAAGTGGGGGCAGATAGATGGATTAGGAGCTTGAGATTAGCAGATGCAAACTATTACGTATAAAATGGATAAACAACAAGGTCCTATTATATAGCACAGGGAACTATACTCAATATAAGAACTGCCAAATGAGGATATGATTAGGAAGAGCTTTGAAACTGTAAAAAGTAGAATACCTAGTAGGTAGGATTCATCATTATTTATACTGTGAAACTAACTTGTTCAAACTATATAGGAATCTAAGAAAAGAAGAGAGAAAAAAGTATTAGTGGGCAAGAGCCTTTAAAATATTCAACCTTCTCAAAGTGTGATGAAAGCACGGCTTTTGGTGATTATTAAAAATAAGCTTTGGATGAGACTGGGCCTTGGACCCACTGAATTTGCCATTTAGCTGATCATCATTTTCTTTTTCCTCTCTCACACCTACCTTCAGACTACTTTGGTTTGCTGTGGCATAGTTGAAATTTTTCATGATGGTTGAAGCTTGCTATAATGGTACCTCCACCCAAGACTTCCCACTCATGCTATGAACCCCTGAAATGAAGACCACTTTCTCAATTCTTGAGAAAACTACCAGCCCCTCACATACTGAATAGTATTCCATGAGAGACTGATAATAAGTGATCCTAGAAACATAGAACTGGAAGAAACCTCAGAGGTCCATTCATTCAACCACTGAACAGTATTTATTGAGCACCCACGATACGCCAGTCACTGTTCTACACCCTAAGGTTATAAGCAGTGAGCAAAAATAATCATCCCTGCCCTCTAATGCTCAGTTTCTATTAGGTAAGAGTAAATCTATAAATAAGCATCTTAGTCAGTTCATGCCCTGACCAACGAAATGCCACAGACCAGATGGCTTTAACAACAGACACTGAAATCTCACAGCTCTGGAGGCCGGAAGTCCAAGATCAAAGTGCCTCAGACATAGTTCCTTCTGAGAGCTCCTTCCTGGCTTGTTTTGTCCTCACATGGCCTCTCCTTGGTCAGAGGATGTGGGGAGGGGTGGGTGGAAGAAGAATGAGGGGCAAGGAAGAGAGGGAAGGGAAAGTGAGGGAGGGAGGGGGAAAGAGAGGGAAGAAGTAAGAGGAAAAGGGGAGGCTGTTAAAGACACCCACTTTGGTCTCTCTTCCTCTTCTTATAAGGGCACTAATCCCTACAGGAGGGCCCCACCCTCATGACCTCATCTAAACCTCTGTGTGTGTCCGTGTTTTAGTCACTCAGTGTGTCCGACTCTTGCAATCCCAGGGACTGTAACCCTCCAGGCTCCTCTGTCCACAGAATTCTCCAGACAAGAACACTGGAGTGCGTAGCCATTCCCTTCTCCAGGGGATCTTCCTGACCCAGCAATGGAAACTGGGTCTTCTGCATTGCAAGCAGATTCTTTACCATCTGAGCCACCAGGGGAGCCCCTATCTAAACCTGCTGCTGCTGCTGCTACCAAGTCACTTCAGTCGTGTCCGACTCTGTGCGACCCCATAGACGGCAGCCCACCAGGCTCCTCCATCCATGAGATTTCCCAGGCAAGAGTACTGGAGTGGGGTGCCATTGCCTTTGCGCATCTAAACCTAATTATCTTCAAACAGCCACCTCCAAATACATCACATTGGGGATTAGGGCTTCGACATATAAATTTGGGGGCAATAAGAATATTCAGCCCCAAACAGTAAGTAAACAAACAAGCCCATACTTAAGTGAGGCGTCAGGTAATGCTAAGTGCTGTGAAGTAAAGTGCAGCAGGTCAGGGGTCAGAGAGTGGGAAAAGGGCAAGCACACTCAGGGAACCTCTGAGGAGGGAACATTTGAGTGGAATCTGAGGAGTGACTCACATGTGGGGTGAGGAGAAAGGCCCACTGCAATTTCACAGGCCCAGGTGAAGGGCAGGAGTTGGAGTCAATTCTTCAAACCAGAGAATGTCCCTGGGGGATTCTGATGCAGGAGGTGTCCCAGGTCTGACTCATAGTTAACAATATTCCTTTAGCCCTTGGCCAAAAAAGTATGGTAGAGAAGCAGTGTGGAAGCAGAAAATCAGTTGGGAGACTAAGGGGTGACGGGTAAAGGTGGCTTGGATGTGGGCAGAGGCTGTGGGGATGACACACTCAGATACAGTCACTTGCAGTTTGAAGGAAGCACGGAGTTAATCTGCAGAGAGCCTCCAGTGACGCTCACCTGTGTTCCTGAAACCTGGGGCTCCTAGGAAGAGCTGGAGGCTGCGAAGGAGGCAGGCTGGGGAGTTAAGCATCTCCAGCACCCCCTGCTGGTTTCCACCGCAACTGCTGAGCTTTATCTGTTTAACACGCGTCAGTTCAGTTCAGTGCACTCGCTCAATGCCTCTGACTCTTCGCGACCTCCTGGACTGCAGCACGCCAGGCTTCCCTGTCCATCACCAACTCCTGGAGCTTACTCAGACTCTTGTCCATCAAGTCGGTGATGCCATCCAACCATCTCATCCTTTGTCATCCCCTTTTCCTCCCACCTTCAATCTTTCTCAAGCATCAGGGTCTTTTCAAATGAGTCAGTTCTTCGCATCAGGCGGCCAGAGTATTAGACTTCCAGCTTCAGCATCAGTCCTTCCAATGAATATTCAGGACTGATTTGATTTAGGATGGACTAGTTTGATCTCCTTGCAGTCCAAGGGACTCTCAAGAGTCTTCTCCAACACCACAGTTCAAAAGCATCAATTCTTTGGCAATGAGCTTTCTTTGTAGTTCAACTCTCACATCCATACATGACACATGGGGGGTGGTCAATTGAAACTACCCCCTTCTCCTGTATCACAACGTCATTTGCAGTAATAATCATGAATGAAAAGAACACTAATTATGACGAGAAAAGAAATACAGTGTCAATTTGCTTTCATTAAATTTCATATGCTTATATAACCATACCATTAAACACAAAAATAAATGAAAAATATGACAGAAAATAAATATTATGGTACAAAAAGGGGAGGAAAGAACAATTGTTTATTCAATAGCTTGATACTTACCTAACAGTTTTGAAATGTGATTCTCTGGTTATAGTGTTATAATAATATTTTATATAAATGACTCCCCATTAACTAATAAGCAATCTGTAATAAAACTGAAGTGTCTGCAAAGGGCGCAGTTTAGACAACTATGAAATCATAATGCTGATGAATGTTTTTTCCTGCTTTGTTCTTCAGTTTTAACTCAGTTTTGACTTTGGTTTTAACAGAAGAACTATCCAGAAAAAAAATTTACAACAGCGGTACATTAATTTCAGTAAAAAACTAACAGTTGTTTTAGAAAGGAATACATTTAAATCTTACAGATATTATTCCATTTTAGAAGACTATTTCATGTCTGAACTAAATCTGTATTTCTATAAACACAAAGAAATAAGCACATTTATACATATTACACTTTTATAGTTTATACTGTTTCATCATTTTAAATACTTAAGTAAGTACAAACTCCAAGTGATTACAAAAAAAAGAATCAAAGCAATTTTTATTCCTTTTTCCTTCTCTATGCTCACTCTGCTGTCATTGTTTAGTTTGAAATTTCTGTTTAAAAGCAGGAAAATGCAGACATCTCATGGGACTGGTGACACAAAATGCATCCAGAGCCCTCAAAGGATGTCAAACAATGACCAATTCACCCTCCAAACAGTCAGCTGAGTCTCCAGTTGTGAGCAGTGAGTATATAACCATGAGCATTTAGAATAAACTACCATGTAAATTACAGTGTTTATAACAGGGTAATTAATGAGCTATCCTATTTAAGTTTACATATTATGAAAACTCACCAGCAACTGCAAAGTTTCTTGGAACTTAGACCAACAAAACATTTTTTTGGTGAAGGAGTGTTTTATCACTGACTGGTAAAAAAAAAAATAATTTTAGTTGGTTTTATTAGAGTTTTATGTTTTCTACAGACGATGCATCATCTTATTGCCTGAATCTAAGGTGCAAGTCTCCCATTGTTTGTTTAGCCTTGAATATGCCACCTGTGCCAATAAGGTTGCATTTGTGTTTCCCCAGGCATGGAGGGTCAGGAAACATCCACGAATCCTGGTACTCTCATTGTCCAGGTGCGGAAGCTGAGGTCAGGTGGGCACGTGTGACTTCTGCAGGTAAGAGACACAGGTAAGGCGGAAGGAAATGAGAGGGAGGGTCTCCAGGCTTCTCTTGTCAGGCTGTAAGCTAAAGAGGCTCACAGGGACACGATTTGAAGTGCAGCACATCCTGCTCAAGTGAACAGGGCATCTCAGAAGGTCCCCTGGAGCCAGGCAATGATGGAAAGGGAGGATCTGGGCATGAAGGGGTGTCAGTGGACAAGCGGGCAACACAGCTCCCACCTGAAGGCAGGTGGGAACTGAGCTCTGGCCAGAAGTCGCCATGCAGGAATGCAGGCGAGCAATGCCAAGCCTCCTTTGCCTAGAGAGGCCAGAGAACGCCCTCAGCCCCTTGGGCACGAAATCTTTAAAAAAAAAAAAAATTGTTGTCTTATGATTAATTGGAGGATAATTACTCTACAATATTGTGATGGTTTCGGCCACATATCAGCATAACTCAGCCATAGCTATATATACACTGCCCCCTCCTAAGCCCCCGTCCCCATCCCACCTTTATTTTTCTTTTGGCCACATCACAAGGCACGTGAGATCTTAGTTCCCCAACAAGGAAGAACTTAGTTTGTTGTAGCCACACACTCCAGGAAACAAACTCACTCAAAAGGACAATGCAGATAGTGGAATGCAGTTTATTACACCGGCGGGCCCAAGGAAGAGTCTCCTCTTAGCCAAGGACCCCAACCGTCTTTTATGAAAACCTCTTATACCTTAAGTGTACTGCTCAAGCCCACATCCCTAAATTCCTTAAACCTAGCCTGGGAAATGTTAAAGGGAGATACAATCAGGTTACAGCCATGATTCATAATCAGAAGGGTCAGCCGGTTATACACTGTAGCCTACACCCATGGGTACCATAAAGATTACGAAGGTGATTGACTACATAGGGGATTATTACATTCTTTTGGCGACGGGAAAGCTTGGTATGGAATCTGGTGTTTATCAGTCCAGGAGGCCAGTTCAGCCGTAAGTATGTTATCCCCATGGCTGCCAGGCACGTAATCCAAAGCTCACTGAAGGTGCAAGATGGAATTTCCTTCTTTTTCAAGGTGGAGTCAGCTTGGCCTGTTCCTTTCCTCCCTCAAGTTCATCCCCTGCACTGGAAAGGAGGAGTCCTAACCACTGGACTGCCAGGGAGGTCCCTGAAATCTCTCACAATTTATATTTTGGCAACTAATCCAAATTACTTAAAAGAAAATAAAAAGGAAGGAAGGAAGGAAGAGAGGAAGGATGGGAGGGAGGAAGCACAGAAGGGAAACGAGGGACCAAGGAGAAGAGGAAGGGAAGAGAGAGAAAGCCAGACTCTGAAGCCTGCCACCTCTCCCTGAGGGCTGGCCAGCTACTGCCCGCTCTCGGCCTCTGTGCTGCTGCTTTGGCGAATAGAGCTTCATCCTCAGCACCCATGTTAGAGTTCCAGATTGGCGTTTTCTCTTAGAGGTAGTTATATTAGCCTTTACTTTCTGTGAAACCCCTTGGGTAGTGGAGAGGTAAGGCCTCTGTCCCCCACTGCTGCTAATATTTGGAGCCCCTGGATTTCCCTGGTGGCTCAGACAGTAAAGCATCTGCAAACTGAGAGACCCAGGTTCGATCCCTGGGTCAGGAAGACCCCTGGAGAAGGACATGGCAGCCCACTCCAGTACTCTTTCCTGGAAAATCCCGTGGACAGAGGAGCCTGGTGGGCTACAGTCCATGGGGTCGCAGAGTCGGACACGACTGAGCGACTTCACTTCACTTTAGGCCAGGGCTCCCAGCCCCCAGGCCACAGACTATGGCAGTCTGTTAGCAGCTGTGCTGCACAGCAGGACGTGAGCAGAGGGCAAGCAAGTGAAGCTTCATCTGCATTTTCAGCCGCTCCCCATTACCTCCTGACCTCAGGAAAGCAAGCTCAAGGCTCCCACTGACTCTGCATTATGATGAGCTATATAATTATTTCATTATATATCACAATGTAATAATAATAAAGTGTACAATAAATGTAACGTGCTTGAATCATCCCGAAACCATCCCCTCCACTCCTGGTCTGAGAAAAATGTTCTTCCAGGAAACCAGTCCCTGGTGCCAAAAAGGTTAGGGCTTTAGGTCAATGCTGGCCCTTTGGCTCCACGTGTAGAAACAAGACGGGCCCCCTTCCTGTCCAGGGAGAGGCTTGCCATCCTGGGGAGCACTGTGCTTTCTGCCCCTGCTCCTGCCCTCTACCCCTGCTGCAGATGGAGCTCACATCACAGCCTGGCCAGGGAGCTAAGAGGCCAGGTTCAAGGGGCCACTGTGGGCTGCCAAAAGAAATTTCCCTTCCTTAACTGGTCAGGAGCAGACAAGCGGCACACAGCTCCTGTAACATTTTCACCATGTGCGATTTTGAAAGAACCCTGTTCCACAGAGAAAACCTTTCAAAGACTTTTCTTTGTAAACAGACCTGATGATAAAGACATGCTAAGTCCTAGAGCCCAGAGGCTGTCACGGGTTTTACATAATACCAATTTTGTCTTATCTCCTGGGCACTGTGAACTTGAACATAAGCTAAAGCTAAGTGCTAAATTTATTAGACATATGTCAGCATCTGTCTGTCACAAACGGGAGAAACTCCCTACCAGCTGAGCCACTCTCTGGTAGAAAGATTGAAAATCATCTGGAAAGTTTTTTGAGAATATTAAAAAAAAAAAATAGCTTGGGTTACACAGGTTTTGGTTTCTCTGCTTTTACCCAGCAGAAGAAAAATGCAGAAGCGTAGCTATTGATCATCTAAAATTTGTTTTAAAAATAAACTCATACACACACACACACACACACACACTCCACACACGTCCAAAAAAAAAGACCAGGTGAATAAATATCCAAATGTTTTGCAATAGTTATCTTCAAGTAATGGAATAAAGCATAATTTATTTTTCTTTTCATACAATTCAATTTTGTATAACTCAGAAGTGCTGTGATGAATATTTATCATTTTGGTCACAAGAAAAAAATCAAGTTTGCCAAGATTGCTATAACAGAATACTACAAACTAGATGATTTAAAATAGCAGAAATATATTCTTTCACAGTCCTGGAAGCCATGTTTCAAACCAAGGTATTAATGAGATTGGTTCCTCCTGGAGCATCTGAGCCATTCTATGTCTCTCTCCCAGCTACTCCTGGTTGCTGGCAATCCGTGTTGTTTTTTGACGTACAGAGATATCACTCCAATCTCTGACTCTGTCGGCACAGGGCATTCTCCCTGTGTGCACATCTGTGTCTTCACATGCCTTTCCTATGAGTGAACCAATCTTTGGGTTTAGGGCCCACCTTCATCTACTCTAATCTAAATTCATCTGCAAAGATCTATTTGAACTCTGGGGTTCTGGGTGGACATCAACCCAGTATACATAGCAACAAAGTGGATTAATCCCCCTGAAGAGACTCAGGTTCCCATTGACCCTTGGGCATGGATGCAAGCTCAGTCATGTCCAGTTCTGTGCAACCCCATGGATGGACTGTAGCCCGTCAAGCTCCTCTGTCCATGGGATTCTCCAGGCAAGAATACTGGAGTGGATTGCCATTTCCTTCTCCAGGGGGATCTTTCCAACCCAAAGATCAAACCCACATCTCCTTCATCTCCTGCATCGGCAGGAGGATTCTTTATCCACTACTACCACCTGGGAAGTCATTCCCCACCATTGACCCTATTAGGATTTAATTCTTGAGACGTGGGGCTTTGGCTACGCAAATTGCACAGCCTCCCTCTCACTTAGTCTCTGGGCTGAGAAGTAGGGCCATAGCCAGAGCAAAGGTGTCACTCACAACACAGTCCAGCAGGACAAATCTGGCCCAGTCCCAACCCTGGGCCACTGAGCCCTGACTGAGCAGCTAGTGATGGTGAGAAACCTGGCAATCACATGTGCCCACATTGATGGGCACACTCAGATGATGCAGTATAGTGTCGTAAGTGTGTATAGGTGTCATTGGGCTTCCCAAGTGGCACAGTGGTAAAGAATCCTCCTGCAGTGCAGGAGATGTGGGTTCAATCTCTGGATTGGGAAAATCCCCTAGAGAAGGAAACATCAACACACTCCAGTATTCTTGCCTGGAAAATCCCGCGGACAAAGAAGTCTGGCAGGCTACAGTCCATGGGGTCACAAAAATGTCAGACCCAACTGAGCATTCATAGGCATGTAGATGTCATAAAGGATTAGTAAATTGCAAACCTGTTTTAAAGTATTACTATCAATATATATTTTCTTCATCAGTGGGTCTTAAAAGTAGAACTACTGTTATATATGAGTCTGAAATATCTAATGACAAAAATATTCTTTGTACTCCAAAAAGTTTAGAATCACCATCCTACACTTTTTTTCTATAGCAGGCAAAGAGAAGTTATTGCCATAGTGTATTATATATTATGTAGCGAGTACTGTGCACAATCCTGTAAAACCGTTATTTTTCTAGTCTTCAAAATAAAACCATGAAGCAATCATCTCATTTTTCAGATGAGGAACCTGAGGCTGAGAGAGGCTAGACAGTTACATAGAGGTTGAAACTACCTAACTAGGCAAGGGTAGAGGTGGGATTTGAACTTGAAGGTAAATGGTTCTGAGGCTATGAGTGGTGTAAATCTTTCAGGGGCTCTGTTGATATGAGTCATTAGTACTCTTTTTAGCTCTGGATGGAACATCAGAAACCTACATCCTAGAGCCATGTTGCCATGGTTCCGAACAGAGCAACTCTCCCTGAGAGATACATTAGGGGTAGTCTCCAGGAGGGACCCTCTAATAGCTTCAGTAAACACATTCCTTTTTAATGATCAGACACACAGAGAACACAGTCCACTGTACCTCTTTGTGCCCAGGCCTCAGTGAGGCATTCCTGCAGAGCTAAGGAACAGGAAAAGATCAGCTGCTGCTAAAGAACCAACACATTAATATTTTCTCATCAGAGACAAAAGGAATAGGATTTGCCTGGATTTCCCTCATCTCTACTCAGATCTGTCAGTTCAATTACAGTAACTATGGCTTGATGTCCTTATGATCTGTGATCCTTTCCGCCAGCTCCTGCCCCTGAACTTGACCCATTTTTCTCATTTACATCTTTTCTGTCTCAATTCTTATTTTAATTCATTATTTACTCTTGTGTTGGCTTTTTTTCTGGAAATCCACCCTTCCTCCAAAATTTTTTTCATTAGTGTGGCTCTTGCACAGGAAATGGAAGGGGATCCAGGGTGGAGTTAGCAGCCTGTTCCAGCTGCTCCTGCCAGCTCTGGCTCCTTTACCACGGTCTCTCCAATTGGCCAAATTTCACATGAACCTTCTGGCCACCTGGAACTTCATGCAGCAGACTCAGTCTGCTGACTCCTTGCCTTACACAGTGCTCCCATCTTGAAGATTCCTCTGACCCAAGTCCTGTCTTAGATCTCTGTCTTCGAGTGAGTTAATTAACTAGGCAAAAATATTTAATTGCCAAATGAGTTTATGAATATCCTCCTCAGCTAATCTCAATCTAAAAAATAACTAGTAGTTTCAACAAAGGTTCAAGATTTATCTAAAACTACATTTAATTTATATAAGGAAAAGTAGAGTCAGACTACCAATTTTGTCAACTTAACAATGCGAAGCTGAGGGCTGAAGCCCACTCAGTTGTATGCTTTCTCAAACCTAAAGCCAGACCCCAAAACACTTGTTAATATACACTTTGGATCCTTGATTCAGTCAAAATGAAGATATTGGGACTTCCCTGGTGGGCCAATGGTTAAGAACCCACCTTGCCGTCCAGGAAACACAGGTTCAATCCCTGGTCAGGGAACTAAGATCCCACATGTCTCAGAGCAACTAAACCCATGCACTGCAACTACTGAGCTCACACATCACAACTAGAGAGTCCTTGCACCACAACCAAATACCCTGCATGACTCAAGGAAGATCCCATGTGTCACAACTAAGACCCAACACACCCAAATAAAATTGTTTTTTTTTTTAATGTTCTAAAATGCAAGACCATATAAACCTGCAGAAGACCTTAAGACCCTGACTCCAGTCCCAATTCAATGACAAGTATATTGCCCACAGGTGTATTCCAATTTGACTACAACTATATTCCCTGTGTGCCACGTGCTCAGACATTTTATTTTAATTAATCTTCCAGCCCAGAACCATCTGGAGTGGAAACAAGCTAACAGCTTCTGCTCTGCTCCAGGCCTGTGACCTTCTGTCCCAGAACCAGAAGAAAGGGGAGTTGGTGACATCTAAGAAAACACCCAAGACAGTCCACCATGTTGGCTGATAGCCTGGCCTCCCTTGTTCGTCAAAACCTGGCCTGGCAAGGTTAGGGATGGCCTGGCATTGAAAGAAGCTCCTCAGAAGACCACTTGCTATGCATGGAGGTCAAGGAGAGTAACAAGGCTCCCTGGGCACCAGAGTAGATACATTGCACCAACCTGAACAGGTTTGCACTGTGCCTGGAACCATCAGATGAGATAAAGACACTGCAGCATGGGAATTAGGAAACAGAAAGTCTGTCTGTATCTAATGGGGCTCTAAACCAGCCCAGAGCAGCCATCCATGTGGTCCCTATTTTCATGGACATTATTCTCACCAACTGGTTCCGTCAGTGTTTACCCTTCCTAAGAAGGAATACTGTCACCGGCTCTCCCGCACCCAATAAGAACATGCAAGACAGTTACAAAGCCCCTGGTATTTATCCCCTAGGGTCACTGAGGTCCTTAGCTCACTGTATTAGACAGAAACACTTGCACACAAGTCTGAAGCTGCATACCACTGATTTGCATGGACATGGCAAAACTATGCAATATGTTATCTTGCTACTCTCTGACTCAAAATTCACTGCTTTACAAGACAAGATTTACAGTACTATTAGAAAGTTACAATGCTTCACTGTGTGTCATCATTTCTGTGAAAATATTAGGAAATGGAAGCAAACAGCCGTTGAAATAGATTTTGCAAGATGTATGAACACGGAAATACATTTAATTTTGTATCATTTGGTTGTCTGACTCAGGAGAAATAAAAAATTCATTAGATTATTTTCCTAAGAAAATGTATTTGTTCTTGATCCCAGAATTAACAGAAACTTTTGCAATAATTTAACCAGAGTTTCTAACCCCGGACTCTGGGGATGCTTGAAATTATATACATGTGTGTATGTGATTTGTTAAAGGGAGAGAAGCTGTGTATTTGACCAGAATCTGAAGGGGGTTTACCATTGATCTAGTGTTCCATGCCTTGAGTTTATGGATGAAAACACTGACACACAGAAAGTGAATTTACAATAGAATGTGGCAGAGTTTTGACTAAACTCTGGTATCTTACTTTCTATGCATCACTGTTTTTAGGAAGAGTTTGAGATCTCTGTGAAAGGTTAACCACACTTCTGTATCTGACACTGTCCAGTAAGAATCCAGATAAACCTGCCTCAGTCTGGGGGCATAGAAAGACCCAGAGAAAACAAGTCTGCTTAACAGAAATGGGCTGAACCATGCAACCAAATTATTCATTATGTAAGACTTTAAGTCTAATTTCTCAGTCTCTTAACACTTGGGAAATTCTTCAAAGAGGCTAGAAAATTGGCAGAGCATCATTTATCCTCGTGGGCATTTTTATTAAATTAAAAGTGGATGCATATTCACACACTGAAACCAGCTAAAGAAAGCTTCACCGTACTCTTTTGGCTGTCTGTGAAAAGTTTGCTTTCAATTTCCTGGATCCATGGTGAATTGTCCCGCCTCCCTTCAGCATCTGTTACAGCTTCTAAAGGCATCAGGCACAAAAAGCAAGGGCAATTACTACACCATCACCCAGAGCATAAAAAAACAGTAACAAATGATCCAGCATTCTTAAGTTGTTGATCTTGGCCCTTGTCTAGAACACATGGAGTCAAACTTGTTTTTCTTCCTTTATTAAATCATTGCACATAAACCATTTGTGAAATTAAGTCAGGAGCACGAGTCTTCATTCACACCTGCCAGCCTGCACCATTCCCAAGTTCTCCGGGTGGGAGGATCTCCGTGGATCCTCTTTCCAGTGCTCTCCTTTCAGCCAGGCTGACCTCTGAATGTGTGTATCACATCAGACTACTAAAAATCTATGATAATAATGATTTTTAAAAATTACTAACATTCATTGCACCAAGCTACATGTCAAGAAATGTACTGAGCACATTCATAAAAATTTCAGTGAACCCTAACAGTTTATGAGAGAGGTGACTTTTTATTCCCATTTTACATGGGATAAAATAGAAATTTAGAAATTCAGAGATCATAAGCTTGCAGTTGCAGAGCTGGAATCTGAGCCAAACTTCAGAGGGACTTCTCTTTCTCATCCTGCCTCTTTGCAACACAAATAACATGAACTCCTAGGCTAGTAGTTTTCCTCAGATATGGTCTTGGTTGGTAATGGTTTTCTAACTGAAAGAAAAGACAATGATACATTATCTGTTAGCAGAATATATAAGAATGTAGCCATGAACTTCCAGGAAACTTTAGTTGTTAAAAGTCCACATTTAAAGGTCACCAATTTGGACTTCCCTGGTGGTCCAATAGTTAAGAATCTACACTTCCAGTGCAAGGGTGCAGGTCCAATCCCTGGTCAAGGGAATAAAGACCCCACACACCCCACGGCAGAGCCACAAAAAATTTTTAATAAATATATGAAATTAAATAAAGGCCACAATTTACTGAGCATTTACTATGTGTCTAATAAAACCACTGTGCTAGGTATTTTTTTCATTCATGCACTATCTCCAATACTTTACTTCAAGATGAGTTCACATTTTAGATGAAAGGAAACAGAAGCATATACAGGTTAAGTGACTTGCCCAAAGCCATCTAACTAGTGATGCAGGTCAGGATTTGAACCCAAGCTAGTTCCCACATTTTTCATTCTATCTATCTATGACTCATATACACTTTCAAGGCCTGTTGTTTTGTGTACATGATGTGAGAAGTACTAACTGCCCACCAGCCTCCTTTAGTAGAACGCAAGGTGCGGGGTGTGCCCATAGGCACTTCATCCCCTTCATGGGCAGCATACCTGTGTGGAGCCAGAGAGGATGTGGAAAGACAGACAGTACCAACGTTTTTCTCTTTAAGGTAGTTGGTTATGGTACCAAACCTAGCTACCCAGCATGCTCTGGGGCAAACCCCAGTCTTAAAATGGTATGTGTAATTCAAATGAACCAACCTGTAGAAAACCCACTTTTTCAAGAACACAGTGTTGCCAATTATAAAGAACCATGGAACAGTGAAAAGAATATGGATTCTGAAGCCACATAGACTGTGTAAGTCACAACTACTGGTAAATGCTTAATAACCAGCTCTTTAGTGGCAGGGGGGAAGCTCCAGTTTAGAGCATTTGTCCATTTCCATGGTACAAACACTCACAGGATGGTTCATTTCAAGATATCAAAATGAAGTCCCTGAACACACAGCTGGTATGAGACAACAGTAATTGACCCTCAAGAGCTGGTTCAGCCAGCTCTAGCACACCACTGTCAGGAGACCTTATTCTCACCCCAGTTCATAGCTTCCCAGTGTAAGATTTGAGGCAAGCCGCCTAGCCTTTCTGAGGATTAATTTCCACTTCTATAAAGTAGGGGAGATAATGCTATTAATACTAGAAATGATGGTGTGACTCAAGGGCTATAATCAACAGGACAAGATTATCTGTCCCCATTTCTGAGGGCGGTTGCTCACACAAAGCATCTGACACATGGAAGCCAAGGAATACTTTATTGGAAGTGAAACCTATGCCTCTCAGCTCATTTAGGATGGATCTGATCAGATGAGTACTTGTCATGCAGTCAAGGTCTGTGTCCTGTCCTATCTTGTCCTCCTTGCCTAAGCCAAAAGCCACATCCCAGGATCTGCTCACCCTCTTCACTGTTGTTTAGTCACTCAGTTGTGTCTGATTCTGTGACTTCATGCACCATAGCCTATCAGGATCCTTTGTCCATAGGATTTTCCAGGCAAGAATACTAGAGTGGGTTGCCATTTCCTTCTCCAACCCACCGCTACCAATCCCATGAAGGAGAGAGACTAAAGAGAGGTGAATGACCCCCAGAGGCTTGCCCTGTGGTAAACAAGGCATAGGCCAGACCAATGGCATGAGTTCAAGAGAGAAGCAAGAACAAAGCAAGGTAAGCAGGCTTCCTCACTCATCCTCTTGCCCTTGCTGCCGTCCAGAAGGCGATGCAGAGCCTCACACTTAATAACATTAAACGCACAGTGACTCATTGTTCAGCACCCTGGCCTGATCAGCCCCTAACGCATGAGATCAGCACATGGGGGAGCGATGCCCCATTCTACCTGGGCACTTGTGCTGTGTGGCTGCTGCAAAGTTAAAGTGACATTAAGCAAAGAATCAGATTTTGACCCAGCTGTGCTGCCCAGATTTATCATCTGGCTTTCCTTTACCTGAAAAACTCTAGGTGAATTCTCACTGTTCAAAAAAAAAAAAAGGAAGGAAAAAGCTAAATCTACTTGTGATTACCTGCTACTCCTCCACTTCCAGCCCAATACTACATAATGAGGCTGATTTCTTACCTTGAAAAATATTCAAAAGGATGCATTTACTGTGTGCTCAGAAGATAGATGTAAAAATTCACTGAACATGGGCAGTAACAAGCCACTTCCCTCCAGATCTGAGTTTCAATGTTTTGGTTCTTACGTGGTTGTATAAAAGTCAGTTCCATTACTTTGTAGTAATAACTTTTATTTTTCAATATGAGTCACAATAGTTCAAAGTAAATGAACTGTATTACATCAGACATGTTAAATGACATTCATTCTCTGTAAGCCAATGAGGAGTAAGAGGTTTCCTACTTTGATTTTGCCTTTAACCTTATCCTCCAGCACCAGCAGTTCCTTAAGTCTTTGATTTCCCTGTTGTGGCTTCCACAATGCAAATGTACCCAAAGATCCATGTGTTGGAAAGGAGTTTTCTGGATTTGCATATGTTAAGCTCTAATTCACTGAGGACTAGAAAGTACCAAGTCCCAGTCCTGTTCAGTGGAGCTTTTGAGACGCAAATGCAGAATCTGACTGACCTTCTTCCATGTTTCTTAACTTTTCATGGCTTTCATTTCCACCAAGTGTGACAAGAGGGAAAAGACAATCTGTCTGCCTAAAATACATCTGTTAGGTAGCTAGAACAGAGAAAGGAGTCCAAAATGGCAGTGACTAAAAGACAGAAAATGAAAGGGAAAGGCTCAAAAAAAAGAGAACAAAGGGAAAAATCTGCGGACCTGAGTGAGAACCTCAGGTGAAGCAAACACGCCCTTTCCTGGCTAGCCCTAATTTGCATAGGGCAGACTCAGGGGATAGGAGATGAGACATATAAAAAGAGGGAGCCAAAACAGACTGAGACTTCTCCTGTGGGATTGGCCCTCCTTAATACCTCAGGAATGCACTTTCTTTACTGAATAAAACTCCGAGCTGTAACAGAGCTGTAACACTGTTCCACCATTTGAAATCTGTTTCAGCAAGACAGAACCGAGGAAATTACACACTCTCCTGGAATATCCAAAATATCTAAGCAAGAAACCTAAGGAGAATACATCTCCCTTTTGTTATTGTTGTTTAACTACTAAGTCATGTCTGATTCTTCAGTGACCCCAGGACTGTAGCCCAACAGGCTCCCCTGTCCATGGGACTTCCCAGGGAAGAATACTGGAGTGGGTTGCCATTTCCTTATCCAGGGAATCTTCCTGACCCAGGGATGTAACTCATGTCTTCTGCTTTGGAAGGTTGATTCTTTACCACTGAGCCATGTGGGAAGACTTATATCTCCCTTGGCGCATAGAACTAATGTCGCAACCAAAGGAAATCAGGCCGTGACCTGCCCAAGGAGAGGAGAGGAAGTGATCAGAGTCTAAGGGGAAGCCAGCCTTCTGAGATCTAGGATCTCTCCCAGGGATTCCTCTCCTGTCTGTGATAGTCCCACACTGAGGTACGTGGTCCCAGGGCTCAGAAAACTTTAGGAGTCTGAGGAATTCTAAGTGAATTGTCAACTGAAATGAACCAATTGAAATAAATTTGGAAAGCTACCTGCCTTTTCCAATGCACCATTGGACTCACTTAGGGGCCAAAAAGCTAGTCTCTCTTTTAATTAAAGCAGGGTATGAGGTGCCGGGACTTTCTAAATTGGCTGAGCAGGTGGTCCTGAACTGCAGACCTTGCCAAGAGGTAAATGCCGGCCCGAAACAAGACGGGCCAAGGTAAGCGGCTGCGTGGAGACCGGCCGGGGGCCTACTGGGAAGTGGATTTCACCGAGGTATGTCCTGCGCGGTACGGCAATAAATATCTGCTGGTTTTTGTAGACACTTTCTCAGGGTGGGTAGAAGCTTTCCCCACCAAAAATGAAAGTGCACTCACAGTAACTAAAAAGATCCTAGAAGAAATTTTTCCACGCTCGGAGTGCCAAAGATGTTAGGGTCAGATAATGGGCCGGCTTTCATTGCCCAAATAAGTCAGGAGTTAGCTAAGTTTCTGGGGACCGATTGGAAACTACATTGTGCATACAGACCCCAGAGTTCAGGACAGGTAGAAAGAATGAATAGAACTCTAAAAGAGACCCTAACTAAATTGTCCTTAGAGACTGGCGGTACTGACTGGACGGTGCTCCTTCCTCTGGCTCTGTTCCGGGTGAGAAATACGCCCTCCGCCTTGGTCTCACCCCTTTGAAATTTTGTATGGAGCACCCCCCCCATATTGACACTTAGAGAGGGATTTGACCCCGAAACTTTAACAATGGTGATTTATGTGCTAGGCTAAAGGGACTCCAGCTGGTTCAGAAAGAGGTGTGGACTCAGCTTGCTGCAGCCTACCAACCCGGTACCCCAGAAGAGGCCCATCCGTTCCAGGTGGGAGACTCCGTCTCACGTTCGTCGGCATTGACAGAACAACCTAGAGCCCAGGTGGAAAGGACCCTACATTGTTCTGCTTACAACCCCCACTGCCATCAAGGTTGACGGAATCTCATCCTGGATCCACGCCTCCCACGTTAAAGCTGCACCGGAACCGACGCCACAATGGAAGGCTCACTGCACCTCCCACCCTTTAAAGCTCAGGCTCTGTCGATTACCGGATTTCTGATCATCCTGGCTCTGCATCAATTTGGCATCCTGCAGGTATGCAGATGCTAGAGAAGCAGGATGGGGGTGAAGTCTACACAGCAGGCAGACAAACTACCCCAAAGTCAGGGGAGAAAGCAAAGTTTCTAGGCTGTCAGATCTCTGTGGTTCTGGGTCATGTTTCTAAACGTGCATTGCCCAATATGGTGGTCACTAGTCATTTGTGGCCATTTACATTTACATTTAAGTAAGTTAGAAGGAAATGAAAAATTCAGCCCCTCCATTGTGCTGACACCTTTGAAGTGCTCAGTAACCAACTTAATCTGGCAGCTACCATCTTGGAGAGTGCAAACACAGATATTCCCATCATCACAAAAGTTTTGTTGGACAGTGCTGGGCTAAAGCACAAAAATACACATGAAAGTCCAGGAACCCTCTGATCCTTTACAGAATGCTATTTCCAGACTGAAACTCCCTATTTAGGCTTTCAAACAATTAATCAAAGCAATTAAAGATAAACAGGATTTGTTCTTCCTCTGTGGATGACCTAGAAGTATTTCAAGATATACGGAGGAAAATCCCTTAATTTCTTTTGTACATGTGGTTTCCTTTTTATGGGGAAAAGTAAGGAAACCCACACATTATTTGACACACAAGCATGTAACACTGCAAAACTTAGACTAGCAAATCTTTTCTTTATAAGTAGTGGAAATTTACACATAAATTAGCTCAAGGAGGCAAATTTTAAAAATCTGATCTCAACGACCTGAAAAGGAAAATTTTTAAGAAAACCCCAGCAGTGTGTTAATTGTCTGCTACAGAGGATGAGATGGCTGGATGGCATCACTGACTCAATAGACATGAGTCTGAGTGAACTCCGGGAGTTGGTGATGGACAGGGAGGCCTGACGTGCTGCGATTCATGGGGTTGCAAAGAGTTGGACACGACTGAGTGACTGAACTGAACTGAACTGTCACAGATACCTCAAGGGCCTTGTTGTGCTACTTAGGCTAATTTGAGTTCAGAATGTACTCAAAAATATTGTTTTAGAACTGCTTCGTATATATGCACATGTAGGCTTATGTGTTTATGTGTGCACATCAAAAGTATATTCTGTCCCTGGATCAAACCAAACTGTCAGTGGTATCAAACCAAATTTTCAGTGGAAGTTAATTTTATTCATTCTAATCACATGATTTTTTTTTAAGAGTGAGAAGTCTCTGACCAGGGTTTCCCTTAGATTTGCCCTTAGAAGGTGGGCAGGGCAAGGCAGCCTTCCTTCTCCAGGGCTCTGCTTCCTATACGTCTGCTCTGGGCTTCTTTTTTCATTGTTTCATTTATTTTCTTTTAATTTTGACTGCACTGGTTCTTCCTTGTAGCACATGGGCTCATCATTGTGTTGCATCAACTTTCTCTAGTTGCATCAAGAGTTCAGCTGCCAGACAGGATGCAGGATCTTAATCTTTTCCAGTGAGTCAACTCTTCCCATCACGTGGTCAAAGTACTGGAGTTTCAGCTTTAGCATCAGTCCTTCCAATGAACACCCAGGACTGATCTCCTTTAGGATGGACTGGTTGGATCTCCTTGCAGTCCAAGGGACTCTCAAGAGTCTTCTCCAACACCACAGTTCAAAAGCATCAGTTCTTAGGCACTCAGCTTTCTTCAAAGTCCAACTCTCACATCCATACATGACCACTGGAAAAACCATAGCTTTCACTAGATGGACCTTTGTTGGCAAAGTAATGTCTCTGCTTTTTAATATGCTGTCTAGGTTGGTCATAACTTACCTTCCAAAAAGTAAGCTTCTTCTTAATTTCATGGCTGCAATCACCATCTGCAGTGATTTTGAAGCACAAAAAAATAAATTCTGACACTGTTTCCACTGTTTCCCCATCTATTTCCCATGAAGTGATGGGACCAGATGCCAAGATCTGGTTGAGTTTTAAGCCAACTTTTTCACTCTCCTCTTTCACTTTCATCAGCAGGCTTTTTAGTTCCTCCTCACTTTCTGCCATAAGGGTGGTGTCATCTGCATATCTGAGGTTATTGATATTTCTCTCAGCAATCTTGAGTCAAGCTTGTGCTTTCTCGAGCCCAGCGTTTTTCATGATGTACTCTGCATAGAAGTTAAATAAGCAAGGTGACAATATACAGCCTTGACGTACTCCTTTCCCTATTTGGAACCAGTCTGTTTTTCCATGCCCAGTTCTGACTGTGCTTCCTGACTTGCATATAGGTTTCTCAAGAGGCAGGTCAGGTGGTCTGGTGTTCCCATCTCTTTCAAAATTTTCCACAGTTTATTGTGATCCACACAGTCAAAGGCTTTGGCATAGTCAATAAAGCAGAAATAGATGTTTTTCTGGAACTCTATTGCTTTTTTGATAATCCAAGGATGTTGCCAATTTGATCTCTGGTTCCTCTGCCTTTTCTAAAACCAGCTTGAACATCTGGAAGTTCACAGTTCATGTATTGCTGAAGCCTGGCTTAGAGAATTTTGAGCATTACTTTACTAGCGTGTGAGATGAGTGCAATTGTGCGGTAGTTTGAGCATTCTTTGGCATTGCCTTTCTTTAGGATTGTAATGAAAACTGACCTTTTCCAGTCCTGTGGCCACTGCTGAGTTTTCCAAATTTGCTGACATATTAAGTGCAGCACTTTCACAGCATCATCTTTCAGGATTTGAAACAGCTCCACTGGAATTCCATCACCTCCACTAGCTTTGTTCGTAGTGATGCTTTCTACGGCCCACTTGACTTCACATTCCTGGATGTCTGGCTCTAGGCGGGTGATCACACCATTGTGATTATCTTGGTCGTGAAGATCTTTTTGTACAGTTCTATTTTTTCTTGCCACATCTTCTTAATATCTTCTGCTTCTGTTAGGTAGTTCCCAAAGCAGAGACTAAACCTGCATCCCCTGCATTACCAGGCAGATTCTTAACCACTAGACCACGAAGGTGGTCTCCCACTCTGAGCTTCTTAATGATCCCAGGGTGCTGGTGTCCGAAACTGTGTCTGTAAATACAGCTATTCTCATGAGCATGTGACTGAACTCTCAGTGAAAAGGGGAAACGCTAAAGGCCTACCACATCCAGCTTTGTAGTAATGGGTGGTAGTCTTGGAGCTCTTCACCAAATGTTTTCAGCTCTCTGTCTTCAACCACATGATTACACTTGGGTCTCTTATGATCTGGAGGGACCATGTGACTACTTTAAAACAATGACTTATGAAGAGAAATGTCACATGACCACTCAGAGCTGGAGCCGTTCAAAGGTCTCTTTACCCTGATATGGAGATTAGGTATATTTTAGTGACCTTTCTGTTAGGCTGACCCTTGAAAGGAGAACAAGGCAGAAAGAAATGTCCAGCTCAATATCAGCAAATACATGAAACAGAAATAAACCTTTGCTGATTCAAAAATGAACTTTGAGTTGTTACCAATGGATAATCCAGCCCAATCACACTGACATGTGAGATCACTAAGAGAAGGTGTGAAGGTGGAGAGGGAACCTATTTCTTATAGGAAGTTGTTGCAAAGAGTGATCCTACTCGGTCAACAGGAATGTGTCCATTGCTGAGCAAATATTACTAGGTTAGGATACAGAAGAAGTATTCTTCACTCTCCAGGAGCTGCTGATCCAGTGTAGTGATAGAAGTTTGAAATAAACTTGATTTTAATGGGATAAATCTTATTCTACCTACGTAAACAAACCCTCTAGCATCTCAGAAAATATCTTAATAACTCACCTTATAAAATTCAAGGAAGGCTGCCGTTACAAACTGGGTTTCCTGAGAAGGTCTGCATGAAGAACTTTACCAGGGAGCACTTTTGGGGTCAACACCTGTGTGGGAGTGGAAGACTGGGTTAACTCTACTAGAGAAGATTCAGAGAAGAAGATGAAGAAGCCACTTACTATAGACTCACAGCAACCACAGGAGGGGCAAAGGTCAAGAACATTGTTGCAGATGATGGAAAATTTGTGAAGGGTGAAGTCTGAAATGATCCCTTGGACCCCATCATAAGGATGACATTCCAGAGGACTTTCAAGAGGGTATGAAATGGGCTTAAGAAACACCTGAGCAGTGGGGAAGGATTCATATGTTTCCCAAACTTTCCCACATCACGGCACACATAAGAAATTTTGGTTTTGTATATATACTGGGGTACATATATATATTAGAGGACTTCACTGGCGGCTCAGACGGTAAAGCATCTGGCTACAATGTGGGAGATCCGAGTTCAATCCCTGGGTTGGGACGATCTCCTGGAGAAGGAAATGGCAACCCACTCCAGTATTCTTGCCTGGAAAATCCCATGGATAGAGGAACCTGGTAGGCTACAGTCCATGGGGTTGCAAAGAGTCAGACATGACTGAGCGACTTCACTTTCACTTTTCACTTTTTGGGGTACATAGACACAGGTCATTTGCAGCCAGATAAGATGAACCCAGGAGACCTCTGGCCACCTTAAGGGCTGAGGGCACCAGGATGTGGGGTTCCGAAATTCTGCTTGATGAAATACTAGGGTGTCAAGGCACACGAGGTAGGAAGTGTGCACATACATGCAGATGACTCATTTGAGATGACAGATGTGGATGAAAAACCAAAAGATAAGGGATTTAGGGACCCAAACCATGAGGGATCCTTTTCTTCCCCAAGATTAAGGAGACTGTGTACCTACTTGACAACAAAAGAAGCTGATAGGAGCAAACCATCAGAAAGCAAATAAATAGCTGAAAAATAAATCTTTCAAAGTTGAAGGAAAGGACAAGAGTCTTAGGTGGGTGGCCATCTTAAAGAGAAAGTCTGATAACTCTTTCTATAAAATTGGATAAAAATATGGGACAACCAATGATTTGGGGGAAAAGAGCTTTGTTATGGAACTGAAAGCAAATTGGGAAGTGATAAGTATTTCGTTTGAGAGGAGAGTATTGGGAGATTAAACTTGAGACACAGGTAGTTATCTGTTCATGATGCCTCTTGCATGCAGAACTGAACTATCTGGGATCTAAGAGCAGGAGGGGAAGACTCAGAAGTGTTCCAAGGAAGATTTGTGGTTTGAAGTGTCTTAGTCAGTCCAGGCTGCTGTAACAAAATACCATAAACAGATTGGCTTATAAACAACAGAATTGTGTTTCTTACAGTTCTGGAAGCTTAGAGTTCAAGACCAGGGTGCCAGAAGGAGCCCCCTGCCAAGTTGCAGACTGCTGACTTCTTATCATACCCTCACATGGCAGAAAGAAGGCTCAAGAGCTCTCTAAGCCCCTTTTATTAGGACACTAATCCATCCTGAGGACTCCACCCTCATGCCTTAATTACCTCTCTAAGGCCCCATCTCCAAATACTATCACACTGGGAATTGAGATTTCAATATATAAGTTTAGAGGGGGACACACATGTTCGGTCCACAGCAATTAGTTTGGCATGATGAGGAGATACAAGCCAAGGCAAAAGAGACAAGGAGAAAGCGGCTATGAGGCTGTAATTTTAAACCAAGTGAGAAATGAGAGCCTCATCACAAAGCTTTGGGTGATGGGAATTAAAGGGGTAAGAACAGATTCAGAAGTTATTTGCCAGTTAGAAAAGACAACAAGCAGAGAGAAAACTGAACTGCATCATAAACACCACAAACTGAGCATGTTGACCCAGATAACAAATACGCTAATTAACCTAACAATATGTTACAAGAAAAGACTATTATCAAGTTTAATTATATGCAACCATGAGAATTCTCATACTCAGGTGAGATTACAAATAAACAGGGCAAGACTCTGTCTCATCAAACAGTAACTATCTCTTACATTCAAACTATTCCTTCATTTTCATATCCTCATGGAGACCCTGGCTCTTTAAATTTGACTGTTAAAATTGGCCATTTCCTACACATTCTCTTTCATGACTAGAAGAAAGGATGTGCAATTTGGTTTGAGGTTTGTTTTTTTTTGTTTTTTTTTTTTAACCAAGGGATGTTTTTCAACCTGCAGTTATTAGTAATAAGGCTAAAATCCCTTTTTTTTAAGCAACTGGAAATAATCAATATGCATTTGCAACCTGTTTCTAAATGTTCTCAGAGCACTCTGTTTGGAAATGTCCTGCTGTGACCCTGCGACCTTAATAGAAGTAGTGGTTTTGGAAGGATGCCTAATATGAACTTATCAGAGAGCAAATGAGCAAATGAATAGGCAGTTGTTTGCAGCTCCTTTGAAACAGTCAGCTGTGATCCTTGAGGAATAAGTGAGCAGAAGTAGAGACCAAAAATTTCCAGGCTGCTCTGATCTTTACATTTTAAGTGGAAGCTGATTTGCAAGCTCAGCCCTGCATGCTGTGAGAGTGTGTTTGGCAAGGCTATTCCCTTTAACACTGCATTGATCTTTAGACTAAATTAGAGGCCACACATTTCTGTTTCTTTTTCTCCTTGGGGTGCATAAACTTCAATCATAATACCTCATCTCCTCTTCCCAGTTTTCAAGAGAATTAGTTGATTAAGTACCATGTCACTCAAAA
Organism: Nanger dama; assembly: GCA_917880005.1. NCBI lineage: Eukaryota > Metazoa > Chordata > Mammalia > Artiodactyla > Bovidae > Nanger > Nanger dama. Next base: position 5,336,418 of record CAKJTW010000097.1, on the reverse strand, counting down.
AAGGAGAGGTATTGAACTGCCCTTGCAAGATGGTAGACAAACTCAACATGAAAGTGTAAGAAGACAATCTAACAGAAACTGCAGTCACTCAATGGAATACCCAGCTCTGCTCAGAAAGACAGCTTCTTTCTTCCAGCGAGGTTCTAACTATATTCTGGGACCAGCCAGGCATTTGTCCAGTGTTCTGGGAGTTCACAGGGGTTACTTGAATGCTTGAAATTTACTCAACATTATTCCTGGCACAGAAAAAACCCTTAAATTTATTTTATGGGTCTTATGACTTTCCCTTTTATGAAAGCAGGACTAGCCATCAGTAGCCAAGGCCTGTCCCCAAAGAAACCTATCACCTAAAGCTCCTTAGCACCAGGAACCTGAGACAGACCAGGTTCCAATCATACACCACTGGATTAACACAAGCAAGATTTTAAACTTCTTCTGTCTCAAAGTCCATAGTAATTGTTAATACTCAACAACATCATCATTATCCAAAGGATTTCTGTTTTTATTCTTTTGTTTCTATAGCTCTGTGGGGAGGTTTTGTGCCCTTTTTTTTTTTTTTTTTTTAATGATTGCAGACCTTATCTCTTACAGTTTGAGCATGGAGCCTGAGAAGATGAGATATGATTTTTAAAAGCTCACATGGGGTGAATGTGATGCAAAGCCAAGTTCAAGAGCTTACGTTTAAGGAAGGTTATTTTTGTAACCGTCTTAAATTTTGCAAAGCATTTTCACACAGGTTGTCCATTTGATCATCCTTTGAGATGTATAGAGCACAAAATATACTAATCCCATTTTGCAGACAAGGGAATTAAAAACTCTTTGCCCAAATTCATAGAACCCCAGCTAGAACTCAGATCTGTAGCCCTGCCCAGCTTCTTTCCGGTGTATCAGGCGGGAAGGACAGAAATAGAGACATAGAGGGGCCCCACTTCCCTTGATAAATCCAGTTCTGCAGCCCTCAGTTTGTACAGTGTGACTGTTCCGGAAGCATCCCCTCACCATTCCCAGCCCCCACAACTTTCCATTGCCCTTCCTCCTAGAACACAAGAGGTCTCAACAAGAGAAATATTCCAGTCCCTTTTTTTCCAGCCTCCCAATTCAGTCTTGTCATTCTCCATTTCAAAGGATTCTTTGCAATAAGGCCATTCAAAATCTTTTTATTAGACTGTTCTAAAGCCTCTCTTTACATCTCTTTTCTTTCATATTTTCTTAAATGAGAAATTCACTGAGGACTGAATCCTGGGTCATCAAAGGTTAGGAACGAAAGGGAAGGGCTATGATCATGCCCAAATCCCAGCCCACAATACACTGATCATGTTATCCTTATAGTCAGAAAGACCCCTCCATTTAATTAAGGATTGGCTATGGTGTCCCTAAACACCCATAGGAACACAGTCCCGTGCTATTGTTGAAAAGCAAAAATAATTATTTGGATGCAGAAATGAATTCCTTACATCTATCTGAACCCCTGCTGATTTACAACCATAAGGTAATTTGCTTCAACTAACTTAATTCCTGTCCTATTCAATTCCCTTGTGCCTTTTAACTAATGTTTTAATTCTCTTTTGATCGCTCTGTGCCACCAAATCAAAGCAAAATTTATCTTTCATTTGCCAAAGCCAAGCAAATTTGGAAGGGGAAAAATTACTAATAAAGGACAAAGGATTTTAAAGGAAATGTATTGTTTCATTTCAGTGAGTTGGAACAGAGTACAAAGAAGCTTAATCATTATATTAAATCAAAGGAATGTAAATCACATTATTCATATTCATAAATTGCTGACGACATGTGGCCTTTGTAAAGCCTGGGATGAGAAAACCTCTTGGTGGACCGGGTTGGGGAAAGGAGGGACATGCTCTGGGAGTGAGGAACCCTGTAGTCAGGATTAGGGTTTTTCAGTATAGTGGTTTCTTTTTCTTACAAGGCAGCCATTTTATAACTAAATTTCAGACCATCTCTCATGGTATTGGCATTTCAGGGATCAAAGACCAAGAGAGGGTATGAGGCTTGAGCATCTGGTTGGTCTGGATGATTCTAATTATGATGACAACATTGTATCATCTCAGTGACTACGCTGGATAGACCCTCACGGCTACTCTTCATTCCTCAAAGATTCTTTCTATTGCCAGTTCATATGAGATGAACTGGCCATCCTTAAATTAATACCAGTAATGATAAATCATGTTTAATAAAACATTGTTGTTGCTGTTGTTCAGTCGCTAAGTCACATCCAAGTCTTTGCGACCCCACGGACAGCAACATGCCAGGCCTCCCTGTCCCTCACTATTAATAAAACATTATATATATATATATTTTTTTGAGGCTTTCACAGACAAACTGTCCAGTTCTAAATCCAGCCCTGGGTCCTCCCCCTCTGCTGTGTGACATGAGAACAGTTGCTTTGTACGTCACTTTTCTGCTCACTGTAAAATGGGACTAACGATGTACCTACCTCATTGTTTCTTTGTTTCTATACTTAAGTGACAAAATCTGTAAAGTTCTTAGTACAGTGCTCAAAAATATTGGATGCATACAGTGTATTTTTTCTTCTCTTTTTCTTTTAGCATCCTGGGACAAATAACTTTTTTTGAGTAGAGTTAATTTCCAATGTTCTGTTAGTTTCAGGTGTACAGTAAAGTGATTCAGTTATATACATATATATATATATATATATATATAGTCATTTTCAGATTCTTTTCCATTTTAGGTTATTGCAGAATATTGAGTAGAGTTCCCTGTGCTATACAGTGTTGTACAGTGGGTCCTTGTTATTTATATTATATATAATTATTATATTATATATAATAAAGTGTATATGTTAATCACAAACTCCGAATTTCCCTCTCCCCTTCCTCCCAAGTATACTGTGGATTCTTGCTATTCACAGAGGTTATGTTCTAGGAAGTTGCCACAGAAAATAGATTAACGAATAATTGAACCATTGCTTTTAGGTGGGTTCTTGCCTTTTGGTGACATTTTCATCAATACATGTTGTTATTGTTTAGTTGCTGAGTCATGTCCAAGTCTTTTGCAACCCCATGGACTGTAGACTGCCAGGAGTTTTCCAGGCAAGAATACCGGAATGGCTAGCCATTTCCTTCTCTAGGAGATCTTCCCAGATCAGGTATCGAACCCATGTCTCCAGCATTGGCGGGCAGGTTCTTTACAACTGAGCCACCTGGGACACTCAATCAATACACAGTCATATTTTATCAGAGTGTCCATTTAAAGATTCCATATTTAATATACACTGATGATTCACTGACATTGAACTCATGGCCACCAGTGCTGAAACTCATGCCAGAATGAAGCTTAAAAAGACATCTGCTTTCACCACAGGCATCACAGCCTTCTTGCACTTGGGCTCACTACAGGGCACTTCAGCTCCATTTGAGGGCCATTGCCACAGTGACATTACCAACAAGAAGCAAAACAATGAGGAAAATGTGGCACCAAGTAGATGGCAGACAGGGCACCTGCTTACAGTATCAGAGTTGAAACGAGACGGTAGAGTCACCTTGTTCCAGTGCAGTGAGAACATGTGCATCAGGGCTTCAAACCTCTCATTAATTGCTCTGCACAATCTGAGGATGATGAAGAAAGCACAGGGTGTACTGACTTAGGGGCTGCAAATACATTTTAGCAAGGAGACACATTGGCAAATATGGAATCAAGTGTAAGGAGGATTATACTGTGATTAATCACCCAGTGAAGTAAACAAAGTAGTTATCATCACTCCCAGTTGACAGGTGATACATAGGCTCAGTCAGTTAGTAGGGGATAAGGTGAGCGAGATCTAGCTGGAACCCCTGAATTGCATCACACAGGAGGCAGCTCGCCCATCACTATCTACTTAAGTGGTATCCCTCCTCAGAGTTGATGCACAGACCTCCATCTCAAAGTCACATTTCTGACTACTCATTTATCAGTATTTTTTCTGCAAACCACAGAATCTCAGTATGTTGAAAAAGTTCCACCAGTTGTTATTTGTGATGCATGTTCTCACCCTACTCCCTAAAATGACTATTTACAGGCACTCGAGATTTATAAAAGGATTCCCTGGTGGCTTAATTGGTAAAGAATCCACCTGCACTGCAGGAGATTGCCTGCAATACTGGAGACCTGCGTTCAATCCCTGGGTCGGGAAGATCCCCTGGAGAAGGAAATGGCAACCCACTCCAGTATTCTTGCCTGGCAAATCCCATGAACAGAGGAGCCTGGCTGGCTACAGTCCATGGGGCTGGAAAAGTCAGACATCACTTAGCAACAAAATCACCAGCAACAACCAAACTTTAAAAAAGGACAGGTCTCCAGCCTTAAAGAATTAGTAATCCCAGTTTCTACAAAGCAGATAATTCCACTGACATCTTAAAAATTAAATGGAAAAAAGTATACTTTTTATATCTCGGAAAGGAAACTAACATTTACCTAGTGCTTAATTTATTCAGCCCTTTGCTAAAGGAAAAGGTAAATAGTATTCTGAAATGAGTCCGCCAAGAACAAAGCACTGCACTAGATATTGTACATCCTTTATCTAATTTATCCCTCTTAATTATCTTATTAGTGAAATATTCTTTTTCTTCTACATGTAACAGACTGGCATACAGAGAGGTTAAGTGATTTGCTCCAAGTCATATAGCAATTAAGTGGCAGGGTTGGAATTGCAACAAGAAATACGAAGCTCTAACAATCACTATTCTTTCTGTGATGTAGTAATGCTGAAATTCCCTTGGATTATATCTGATCTAGCATCAGCCCTTCAGAGAAGCCCTTTATCATATTAGCATCAATCCTTTGAGTGATTTTGTACAAGTTCAAGTCCTCTCTACCTCATTTTGGATCTGACAACATAGAGTCTTAATTGCTGTTTCTCTACCTAGTGGCACCTAAAAAGAAATTACTTTTAATTATTTGGAAAGTATGAAAGCTCTGAAAAAGGCATGAGCTCTATAAATGCATAGCAATATAATGGTTGAGAACCCACTGGATTCTGGGTAGAAGTCACCATTGAAATAGAGAAAGAGATAGACCCCATATATCTTTTAGCAACCTCCTTGTAGTTAAGCAGTAACAATATTTTGACTGCTTTAGTCTAGTAACTGCTACTAATTCTAGATACTCATGGAGTTCAGGATAAATTTAAACAGTTAATTTCCAAGGTTTCCTATGTCTATATATGATACTCCCGCAATCCCAGGTATTTCATCTGTGAACCTTGACACCATCTTGGATCCCAGCCACTCGCATCTAACAGGTTGTTAAATCCTATCCATTCCTCTCTATCAAATAGTAAAGGTCTATCTTCTTTTCTTTCCCATCCCCATCGCTCTGTACTTCAGGCTTCCATCATCTCATGTCTGAAGCTTTCTAACTAGCATTGTTACTAACTGGCTCTGCTTCTCCCTGACCACGTTCAACATAAATCATGCCCTCTTCACAATATTGGTTGATTCATCTTCCCAAAGGACAATTTCAGTTATATCACTGCTCCCCATAAAAGGGATCAGCAGCTCCTTGTTGCCTTAGTCAAAACTTTTAAATTTCCAGTTTAAATTCCTGGTTCTTTTTCATTTTGGCTTCCCCGCCTGGCATTCCAAACTTCCCTCAATAGGAATTCAACCTGTACCCCCTTGCTTTGGAAGCACAGAGTCTTAACCACTGGATCACAAAATGACCTAACATTGATTTCTAATTTTTTCACCACCCTTCCTTCCACATTTTAGGGAAAATTTCTATTCCATTTCCCATAAGTCTCTATTTCCCCATGTTCTCCCACTATTATGCTCTTATTCACATTGTTTTCCCTTCCTAGGCTATGATTTTTGCCTTCCTGTTCAAACTATACTATTTTCAATAAATGAATAAACCCTTCTCCGATCACCCTCAAATTATCCTTCTCTCTCTCCCCCTCTCTGAACATACACAGCATTTTTACTGTGACTATCTATCTTTACTGTGGCTCTTGTCACAGTCATTTCTATGTTCTGGCTGACTGTGTGTATTTTTCTCTCCCCTACTAAATTATAAGCACCTAAAAGTTAGGATTTTTGTTTGATTAACTTAATAACTATGGAAGATTGTAGCATTTTTTCCAACTACTTATTCTCTACCCTGTACTATAAGAAGAATTTATAGCTCATCCACGACCACAAAACATGTAATGTCTCCTGGAAGAAGGAGCAATGTATTTTCCCATTCCATTGATGGTGAGCTTGGTCAAGCAATTCCTTTAGGAAATGGAATATAAGCAAATATGATATATGCCCCACCAAAGCAGAAGCTTTAACAGCATGGTGAATTTTTCCCAGTTCTTTTGATCATTTCTTCTACCAAAAGGATGCCAAAAAACCCTGCATCCTGGAATGAAGAGGTATATGGCAAGAATATCAATGGAAAAAAGACAATCTCTTTAACAAGTGGTGCTGGGAAAACTGGTCAACCACTTGTAAAAGAATGAAACCAGAACACTTTCTAACACCATACACAAAAATAAACTCAAAATGGACTAAAGATCTAAACGTAAAACCAGAAACTATAAAAACTCCTAGAAGAAAACTTAGGCAAAACACTCTCTGACATAACTCATAGCAGGATTCTCTATAACCCATTTCCAAGAATAATGGAAATAAAGGAAAAATAAACAAATGGGGCCTAATTAAACTTAAAAGCCTTTGCACAAAGAAGGAAACCATAAGCAAGGTGAAAAGACAGCCTTCAGACTGGGAGAAGATAATAGCAAATGAAGCAACTGACAAAGAGTTAATCTCAAAAATATACAAGAAATTCCTGCATCTCAGTTCCAGAAAAATAAATGACTCAATCAAAAAATGGGCCAAAGAACTAAACAGACATTTCTCCAAAGAAGACATACAGATGGCTAACAAACACATGAAAAGATGCTTAACATCACTCATTATCAGAGAAATGCAAATCAAAACCACAGTGAGGTACCAGTTCACGCCAGTCAGAATGGCTGCTATCCAAAAGTCTACAAGCAATAAATTCTGGAGAGGCTGTGGAGAAAAGAAAACCCTCTTACACTGTTGGTGGGAATGCAAACTAGTAGAACCACTATGGAGAACAGGGTGGAGATTCCTTACAAAACTGGAAATAGAACTACACATGGAAAACAGTGTATTTGAATCAGTTCTAATGAGGTGGATGAAACTGGAGCCTATTATACAGAGCAAAGTAAGTCAGAAAGAAAAACGCCAATACAGTATATTAATGCATATATATGGAATTTAGAAAGATGGTAACGATGACCCTATATGCAAGACAACAAAAGAGACACAGATGTATAGAACAGTCTTTTGGACTCTGTGGGAGAAGGCGAGGGTGGGATGATTTGAGAGAATAGCATTGAAACATGTACCTTATCATATGTGAAATGGATCACCAGTCCAGGTTCGATGCATGAGGCAGGGTGCTCAGGGCTGGTGCACTGGGATGACCCTGAGGGATGGGATGAGGAGGGAGGTGGGAAGATGGGTCAGGATGGGGAACACATGTACACCCATGGCTGATTCATGTGAATGTATGGCAAAACCCACCACAATATTGTAAAGTAATTAGCCTCCAATTAAAATTTTTAAAAAATTAAAAAAACTGCATACCGGGGGAGGGAGATGGGCAGGGGGTTCAAAAGGGAGGGGATATATGTATACATATGGCTGATTCATGTTGAAGTTTGACAGAAAACAACAAAATTCTGTAAAGTAATTATCCCTCAATAAAGAAATAAAAAATAATTTAAAAAGAAAACAAAGTTATATAGAGTGTAGACACAACAGATGGCCAGCTGCTGCCGACATGTAATATGAGTGAGAAATAAATGTTTATTGTCACAAACCACAGAGATTTGTACTAAAGCTTACGAATTAAATCCCAACGTAGAACCTAGCCCAAGGTCTATCACAGGAAGAATTTCAAGAATTCTATGTTTAATAAAAAAAGATTATGATTTGTTGATATTTCTTTATTAAAAGTTCCTGCAAACCACTACCATTGCAACAATTTGATAGCCTAGAAAAAAATAATGGAACTGTAAATGAGATTATATATATATACATATATATGTATATATGAAATACACTAAGTCATCATATCTATATTCTTATCTCCCATATTTCTAACAAGAAAAGATTCTAAAATATGTGCTTAAGACCAAAACAGAATCAGACTAGTATTTCCCGGAGTAGTTCTCTAATCGGATCCATGACTAAGCTCATAAACTGACTCAGAAATACTTGAGTAGAAAGGACCCAAGAACTCAGTTAGCACAAGGGCTGGCCTATACTGTTCCAAGGACATGGGACAAAGAACAGCATCAGACCTCATTAGAACTGATTCGCTTTCAACAAATATATACGCACATGTACATCAAATCATTTCTGCTTACATCTGTTTTGGTTGTTGGATTTCTAAAGAGGGTTAATTTGAAGAAAGGTTTCTTTGTCCAGAACATATCTGAGAAAGGGGAGACCAAGAGTGTTGAAACAAATTATCCAAATGTAGATAGCCAAGTGGGCTTCCCTGGTGGCTCAGACGGTAAAGAATCTGCCTGCACTTCAGGAGACCTGGGTTCAATCCTCGGTTGGAAAGGTCCTCTGATGAAGAGAATGGCTAGCTAATCCAGTATTCTTGCCTGGGAAATTCCATGGATAGAGGAGCCTAATGGTCTACAGTCCATGGGGCCCCAAAGAGTCGGGCATGACTAGCAACTAACACACACATATAGTGAAGTAGCGGAGAACCAGAGCTAGACCCAAGATCAACCCAATCTGGTATTTCTCTACTACTGACAGTCAGAGAGAAGGGGAAGACAAGGAAGGGGAAGGAGAGACTGAGAGACGCCCAGTGAGAGAAACAAAAGGTAGGCCACTACATATGCCCAGTGTCTCTGGTCCTGAAATTTGGGGGCTTGTATTGACTCTTTCCCATTTTATTTCATACCAGTCTTCATAAGGTCCTCCAAAGGAAAAGAAAAAAAGTTATAGAAAACTAGTAAGTGAGCAAAGAAAGTTCTGCAATGCACATAGACTTTTTATTTCAGAAGACTGACAAGTCAGTCATGAGCTTCCTGGGAAATGGAATGTGATTTTTGTTGTAATTCATGTGCTTTGGTGTGGACAAGCAATAGACAGTATATATAATAAGAAACATGAAGGAAATGAAGAAACTTTTGTTTTTTTATCATCCAAAAGAAGAGTGGAGGTGGGTTGAGAAGGATCTTTCCATCCCAGAGAGAGAGAAAATGAAAAGCAGATAAAAGATAATATTGAAAGCCCAAGGAGAAATACTTGATGCTATTTTTAGTCTCCATTTTGATAACATATTTTCAAAGATCAACTGTGATGTGGAATATTCATCATTTATGATGTGAAGGTGAAAAAATAAATTGGACTGAGGAAGGAAATAGTTCAAGATTGTTTCTTAAAATGGTGTGTTCAAATCAGCAAAGAGCGATGGCATGCATTTGGGAGTGGACGATTTGCTTCAAAACAGGCAGGGAAAAGCACTTTTTTTTTAAGAAAGAGGTCAATATGAATATACAACTGAAAAATAAAGTCAGTTACTGATATTAATGACCAAATACTACTTGGAAAAATGGCAGAAAAATAGGAAACATAATTAGCATGTTTTTGTCAAGAATAAATGATCAGACACATGTCATTTCCTTCTAGAAAGAATGGCAGGAATTCTATGTGGGAGTGGAGCCACAGATGGATTGTGCATGGACTTTGAAAACTTTTTTTTAATTGAAACTAGGATTCAGAAATAGAAAAGCACAGAAAACAATGGTAGTACTCAAGGAAGTCTTGTGAGGTAGACACCATTGTCTCTACCACCAAAGTCAGAATAGAAATTTTCAGCCTCTGGATAAGGCTTCCATGCACCTTATTCTAATCCCCACCTCCTCACTGTCCAAGGAAATAATTCTGACAAGTGTAGATATCATTTCTTTTTATTTCTTGATATGCCCATGTCTATTAGTTTCCTACAGCTGCCATAATTTCTTATGGTACCTTACGCAACAGAAGTGTGCTCGGTCACAGTTTTAGAGTCCAGAAGCTTAAAATCAAAATGTTTGCAGGGTTGGTTTCTTCCAGAAGCTCCAAGGGAGAATTCTCTTGCCTCTCTTGCCTCTCTCCTTGCCTCGGGTGGCTGCTGGCAATCATTGGAATTCCTTGGCCTGGAGCTGCCCTCCCATCTCTGCCTCTGCGTTCACATGACCTTTTCTTCTTTGTCTATGTGCCTTAAATCTCCCTCTCCTCTTATTAGAACACTAGTCATTGACTTAGGACCCAATCCAAGCCCAAGATGATCTTATGCTAACATTTTTAACTTAATTATACGTGTACAGATATTATATTCAAATCATGTCACACCCACAGATTCTAAGGGGTGAGAATTAAGATATATCCTTTTCAGTTCAGTTCAGTCACTTAGTCATGTCTGACTTTGCACGACCCCATGAACCACAGCACACCAGGCCTCCCTGTCCATCACCAACTCCCGGAGTTTACCCAAACTCATGTCTTTCGAGTCAGTGATGCCATCCAACCATCCTATCCTCTGTCGTACCCTTCTTTTCCTGCCCTATTTCTTTCTCAGCATCAGGGTCTTATCCAATGAGTCAGCTCTTCACATCAGGTGGCCAAAGTATTGGAGTTTCAGCTTCAGCATCAGTCCTTCCAATGAACACCCAGGACTGATCTCCTTTAGGATGGACTGGTTGGATCTCCTTGCATTCCAAGGGACTCTCAAGAGTCTTCCCCAACACCACAGTCAAAAGCATCAATTCTTTGGCACTCAGCTTTCTTTATAGTCCAACTCTCACATCCATACGTGACCACTGGAAAAACCATAGCCTTGACTAGATGGACTTTATTGACAGAGCACTGTCTCTGCTTTTGAATATGCTGTCTAGGTTGGTCATAACTTTCCTTCCAAAGAGTAAACGTCTTTTAATTTCATGGCTGCAATCTGCAGTGATTTTGGAGCCCCCAAAATAAAGTCTGCCACTGTTTCCCCATTTATTTCCTATGAAGTGATGGGACCGGATGCCATGATCTTATTTTTCTGAATGTTGAGCTTTAAGCCAACTTTTTCACTCTCTTCTTTCACTTTCATCAAGAGGCTCTTTAGTTCTTTTTCACTTTCAGCCACAAAGGTGGTGTCATCTGCATATCTGAGGTTATTGATATTTCTCCTGGCAATCTTGATTCCAGCTTGTGCTTATTCCAGACCAGCATTTCTCATGATGTACTCTGCATTGAAGTTAAATAAGCAGGGTGACAATATATAGCCTTGACGTATTCCTTTTCCTATTTGGAACCAGTCTGTTGTTCCATGTCCGGTTCTAACTGTTGTTTCCTGACCTGCGTATAGGTTTCTCAAGAGGCAAGTTAGGTGGTCTGGTATTCCCATCTCTTTCAGAATTTCCCAGTTTATTGTGATCCACACAGTCAAAGGCTTTGGCATAGTCAGTAAAGCAGAAATAGATGTTTTTCTAGAACTCTCTTTCTTTTTCAATAATCCAGCTGAAGCGATTTAGCAGCAGCTGTAGCAGCAGATGTTGGCAATTTTATCTCTAGTTCTTCTGCCTTTTCTAAAACCAGCTTGAACATCTGGAAGTTCATCATTCATGTATTTCTGAATCCTGACTTGGAGAATTTTGAGCATTACTTTACTAGGGTGTGAGATGAGTGCAATTGTGTGGTAGTTTGAACATTCTTTGGCATTGCCTTTCTTTGGATTGGAGTGAAAACTGACCTTTTCCCAGTCCTGTGGCCACTGCTGAGTTTTCCAAATTTGCTGACATATTGAGTGCAGCACTTAGACAGCATCATCTTTTAGCATTTGAAATAGCTCAACTGGAATTCCATTACCCCCACTAGCTTTGTTCATAGTGATACTTCCTAAGGCCCACTTGACTTCACATTCCAGGATTCTATCCTTTTAGGGACTACTAATGAATCATTGGCACCCCCACTCTAGTACTCTTGCCTGGAAAATCCCATGGGCGGAAGAGCCTGGTAGGCTGCAGTCCATGGGGTCGCAAAGAGTCAGACACGACTGAGCGACTTCATTTTCATTTTTCACTTTCATGCATTAGAGGAGGAAATGGTAACTCACTCCAGTGTTCTTGCCTGGAGAATCTCAGGGATAGGAGCCTGGTGGGCTGCCGTCTATGGGTCGCACGGAGTTGGACACGACTGAAGCGACTTAGCAGCAGCAGCAGCAATCAACCATTATACCTTGTGTATACTCTTAATTTCAATAGTTTGGTATTGCTATATATTACTTTTAATTTGTTGTCTTTAATCTCCCTCCATCCCATTATTTCCCTTACAATTTACACGTTAAGAGCCAAGGCCATATAATCTGTAGTTTCACACAGTCTAGATACAGTTAATTACACACCTTGAAAAAGATTCTCTTCTTGGCTAAACTTTACAAAAATAATTGTTTTTTTTTGTTTGTTTTTGTTTTGGCCATACTGTGTGGCATGTGGAACTTCCCTGACTAGGGATGGAACTTGCACCCTCTGCAATGAAAGTCTGGAATCTGAACCAATGAACCACCGGGGAAGTCCTTGACCAAATTCTAGATGGACTTCTCTGGAACTTCTACATCTCTGGGCTCTGTCTTTGGCTTGCCCCGTCCAGTCGGAGAAAGAATCCCCCTACCCTTGATATGCACTCAGCTTGGTCAACCTTCAGCAAGGATTATATTAAGTGATTTTAGCATGAATCCCTTCACTCTTGATGCCCCTTCTTAATTTTCCATCCACCACACCCTTCACCCCGTTCCTTGGCTATAAATCCCCAGTTGTTGTTTTCAGAATTCACTTTAGTTCTATACTGAAGTATTTTTTCCCTTATTGTGCTTAGTCCATCAGTCATGTCAGACTCTTTGCTACCCCATGGACTGTAGCCCTCCAGACTCCTCTGTCCATGGAATTTTCCAGGCCAGACTCTTGGAGTGGGTAGCCGTTCCCTTCTCCAAGCAAGCTTACCAACCCAGGGATCCAACCCAGGTCTCCGCATTGCGGTGAATTCTTTACTCTCCAAGCCACCACGGAAGCCCTCTTTTCACATATTGTAATAGTTTTTAATAAAATCTGATTTTACTGCTTATATGACATAATAGCAATAAAACAATCCAATCAAAAAATGAGCTGAAGATATAGACATTTCTCCAAAGAAGACATACAGATGGCCAACTGGCACATGAAAAAATGCTCAACATAGCAAATTCATAGAGAAATGCACGTTGAAACTATAGTAAGGTATCATCTCACATCATTAAGTTCAGTTCAGTTGCTCAGTCGTGTCCAACTCTTTGCAACCCCATGAACCACAGCACGCCAGGCCTCCCTGTCCATCACCAACTCCCGGAGTCCTCCCAAACCCATGTCCACAGAGTCAATGATGCCATCCAACCATTTCATCCTCTGTCATCCCCTTCTCCTCCTGCCCTCAATCTTTCCCAGCATCAGGGTCTTTTCCAATGAGTCAACTCTTTGCATCAGGTGGCCAAAGTATTGGAGTTTTGGCTTCAGCATCAGTCCATCCAATGAACACTCAGTACTGATCTCCCTTAGGATGGACTGGTTGGATCTCCTTGTAGTCCAAGTGACTCTCAAGAGTATTCTCCAACACCACAGTTCAAAAGCATCAATTCTTCAGCACTCAGCTTTCTTCACAGTCCAACTCTTACATCAATACATGACCTCTGGAAAAACCATAGCCTTGACTAGACAGACCGTTTTTGGCAAAGGAATATCTCTGCTTTTATAATATGCTGTCTAGGTTGGTCATAACTTTCCTTCCAAAAAGTAAGCATCTTTTAATTTCATGGCTACAGTCACCATCTGCAGTGATTTTGGAGCTCAGAAAAATAAAGTTCGCCACTGTTTCCACTGTTTCCCCATCTATCTGCCATGAAGTGATAGGACCGGATGCCATGATCTTTGTTTGCTGAATGTTGAGCTTTAAGCCAACTTTTCCACTCTCCTATTTCACTTTCATCAAAAGGCTCTTTAGTTCTTCTTTACTTTCTGCCATAAGGGTGGTGTCATTTGCATATCTGAGGTTACTGACATTTCTCCTGACAATCTTGAGTCCAGCTTGTGCTTCCTCCAGCCCAGCGTTTCTCATGATGTACTCTGCATAGAAGTTAAATAAGCAGGGTGACAATATACAGCCTTGACGTACTCCTTTTCCTATCTGGAACCAGTCTGTTGTTCCATGTCCAGTTCTAACTGTTGCTTCTTGACCTGCATACAGGTTTCTCAAGAGGCACGTCAGGTGGTCTGGTATTCCCATCTCTTTCAGAATTTTCCAGTTTATTGTGATCCACAGTCAGTGGATGTTGACTGTGATCCAGCAGATGTTGGCAATTTGATCTCTGGTTCCTTTGCCTTTTCTAAAACCAGCTCGAGCATCTGGAAGTACAAGGTTCACGTATTGCTGAAGCCTGGCTTGGAGAATTTTAAGCATTACTTTACTAGCATGTGAGCTGAGTGCAATTGTGTGGTAGTCTGAGCATTCTTTGGCATTGCCTTTGTTTAGGATTGGAGTGAAAACTGACCTTTTCCAGTCCTGTGGCCACTGCTGAGTTTTCCAAATTTTCTGGCATATCAAGTGCAGCAATTTACAGCATCATCTTTTAGGATTTGAAATAGCTCAACTGGAATTCTATCACCTCCACTAGCTTTGTTTGTAGTGATGCTTTCTAAGGCCCACTTGACTTCACATTCCAGGATGTCTGGTTCTAGATTAGTGATCACATCATCATGATTATCTGGGTCGTGAAGATCTTTTTGTACTGTTCTTCTGTGTATTCCTGACACCTCTTCTTAATATCTTCTGCTTCTGTTAGGTCCATACCATTTCTGTCCTTTATCGAGCCCATCTTTGCATGAAATGTTCCCTTGGTATCTCTATTTTCTTGAAGAGATCTCTAGTTTTCCCATTCTGTTCTTTTCCTCTATTTCTTTGCATTGATCACTGAGGAAGGCTTTCCTATCTCTCCTTACTATTCTTTGGAACTCTGCACTCAAATGGATATATCTTCCCTTTTCTCCTTTGCTTTTCGCTTCCCATCTTTTCACAGCTATTTGTAAGGCCTCCCCAGACAGCCATTTTGCTTTTTGCATTTCTTTTCCATGGGGATGGTCTTGATCCCTGTCTCCTGTACAATGTCATGAACCTCCATCCATAGTTCATCAGCCACTCTATCAGATCTAGTCCCTTAAATCTATTTCTCACTTCCACTGTATAGTCATAAGGGATTTGATTTAAGTCATACTTGATTGGTTTAGTGGTTTTCTCCACTTTCTTCAATTTCCGTCTGAATTTGGCAATAAGTAGTTCATGGTCCAAGCCACAGTCAGCTCCCGGTCTTGTTTTTGCTGACTGTATAGAGTTTCTCCATCTTTGGCTGCAAAGAATATAATCAATCTGATTTTGGTGTCAGCCACCTGGTGATGTCCATATGTAGAGTATTTCTTGTGTTGTTGGAAGTGGGTGTTGTCTATAACCAGTGCATTCTCTTTGCAGAACTCTTTTAGCCTTTGCCCTGCTTCATTCTGTACTCCAAGGCCAAAGCTGCCTGTTACTCCTGGTGTTTCTTGACTTTCTGCTTTTGCATTCCAGTCCCATATAATGGACATCATTTTGAAAGTTCACAAATAACAAATGCTGGGAAGAGTGTTGATAGGGAATACTCCTACACTGTTGGTGAGAATATAAATTGGTACGTCCATTATGGAGAATAGTATAGAGGTCCCTTTAAAAACTGAAAATAGAGTTACCAAATATTTCATCCACATATTGGGTATATATCTAGAGAAAAATATAATTTGAAAAAGATATATGCACCCCTATGTTCATAGCTGCACTATTTACAATAGCCAGGACATGGAAGCCACCTAAATGCCCATCACCAGAGGAATGAATAAAGAAGATGTGGTGTATATACACAATAGAATATTATTCAGCCATGTCATTGACAGCAACACAAATGGGCTTAGAGGTCTTATCTTATTAAGTGAAGTAGGTGAGAGAAAGAGAAACATCATATGATATCACTTACATGTGGAATCTGAAACATTGGTACAAATGAACTTATTTACAAGACAGAAACAGACAGATGTAGAAAACAAAGGGGAAGTGAGGGAGGGATAAATTAGAAGTTTGTGATTAACAGATACATATTCAGTTCAGTTCAGTTCAGTTCAGTCACTCAGTTGAGCCTGATTTTTTGTGACCCCATGAATCGCAGCACACCAGGCCTCCCTGTCCATCATCAACTCCTGGAGTTCACTCAGACTCGCATCCATGGAGTCAGTGATGCCATCCAGCCATCTCATCCTCTGTCGTCCCCTTCTCCTCCTGCCTCCAATCCCTCCCAGCATCAAAGTCTTTTCCAGTGAGTCAACTCTTCGCATGAGGTGGCCAAAGTACTGGAATTTCAGCTTTAGCATCATTCCTTCCAAAGAAATCCCAGGGCTGATCTCCTTCAGAATGGACTGGTTCGATTTCCTTGCAGTCCAAGGGACTCTCAATAGTCTTCTCCAACACCACAGTTCAAAAGCATCAATTCTTCGGCACCTAGCCTTCTTCACAGTCCAACTCTCACATCCATACCTGACTACTGGAAAAACCAAACATATTACTATATATAAAATATATAAACAACAAGGACCTATTGTATAGCATAGGGAACTATATTCACTATCTTGTAATAGCCTATAAAGGAAAAGAATCTGAAAAAGAAAAACACATATAACTGAGTCACTTTGCTGTACACCCACAACTAACACAACATTATAAATCAAGCATATTTCAGTTTTATAAAAACTGCTACAGCAAAAAAGATAAAAAATGTATTTCTAGAAACACTCAAATAAAATTGATGTGGAGACAAAATCAAAACCCAAGTTCTGAGGCCCGCACAGTGTTAGCACTTACACAAGACAAAATAGAAGGAAGGTAACTGGGCTTTAGGCAGCCCCTGAAAACAGAATTCGAAAGCAGATACCATAACAAGCCGATCTGAACAGCTGTCAAACTAGAAGTGATTTCTGTGGAATCCAATTCATTATGGAATCTCTACAGCAAAAGCAGACAGTTTTCTTAATACCGACCACAAGAAAAAGGGAAATGGAGAGGAAATATATCAAGTAAATGAGACAAAGAGATAAATCAACCTATGGCATAGCTGGAAACTTTTGGAACCCAATTCAAATAAACAAACTAAAATTTAAAAAGAAAAATACAGCCAATGAAATATGAACTATAAATGGATACATAATTGCATTAAATAATTACTATAGAGCTGTGGTGATATTACTGTGGTTTTGCTTTCTAAAGTAGCCCTCATTTTCTAGAGATACATATGAAATCTTTAGAGGTAAATTGCTATGATATTTGGAATTTACTTCAAAATAATCCCCTTTACAGGAGTACAGATAAAGGAAGAGTGTTTCTATGTAATGATCATTTTTGAAGGTGGGTATGTTGACTTTCTTATGGTATTCTCTATACTTTTCTATATGTTTGGAATTTTCCATAATGAAAAAAATTTTAATATTTAATTTTAAAATATTTTAAAACAATATGTATGATATTAGGTATTGGCAAAGTGCTACACCAATTGAGGGAGATGCAGGTCTTCGAGGTAACAGAAGATAAGCACCTAGAAAATCACATGGACCATTCAGAGTCCCTTGGTATGCTAACTAGTGTCTGGATCTTTTAGAGACCAAGTCTAAAGAGAAGGAAAACTGGATGAAGATTATATTCAAGGAGTCAATTAATTAAACAGTTGTAAGCACTGTTCAATGCTATATAGAGATCCAAAGAAAAATAGAAAAACACACACCAGTCACTCTCGGGATTTTTAAAGGAAAAAATATGCATTTATTAGTGACATACAAAGTAAAGCAGTTCAAACTGACCCTCTCCATGCTGAAGAACCCAATTCAAAAGAAGTATCAGAAAGCACCAGAAAAAGAAAAAAAAAGATAGAGTTTTGTGGACGAACATGAGATAGGAAAAGTTTTGTGGCATGATGACCTCTGTGCATCCCTCGTGACAGAGCTTGAGGAATAAAGCTAACCCTCAGGCAGTGAGCCGACTATCTCACTTGAGTCTTTCTTGTCCACTTTCTAAGTTGAAATCTTCAGTTTTCTGAGCCCTAGTTTCTTGCTCTCCCGCTGAGCTGGATCCAGGATTCAGTGTGGGGATTTATGTAAGCAAGGGTGCTTTGTCAACTGTAAAGCCAGCATTTTCCATCAAAGCAAAGGACTGCGGTACCTGGCACATAATGGTCAATTAATAAATCTGACTCCAGTGCTGGAGCTCTGGGCCATTAGAGTTTAAAGGCAAACATGAGACAACTCTGGCATCAGGATTTTCTCCTGTATTGAACTTCAAACGCTCCTTCCACACTAAAGACTCAGCAATTTTCACTAGCCAGTTCCAAGGCCAAGAAGAAATCAGCTTGTAAATCGGCCTTTAGACTTTTCTGGTTTCATTTCAACTTTTGTTTGAAGTATTGGTTCTAAAGAAGAAAAATTGCTTCCAGTAATTTTAATGTAAAAGCAAATTGAAACCTCAGGTTCATCATTTTCAAAGTCAACCACGGGCAAATTACCTTAGCTGTCTACACCTTGGTGTCTTCATCTGAATAACAGGCATGACAATACTTCCTTCTTTGGATGGTTGTAAGGATTAAATGAACTTAAATTTTGTATATAAACTTACACACATTTTGTATATGAATACAACTTCATATAAACAGGAATGATTAATACAGAATTTAAACCTTCATAATTATTTAAAGCGATTTAATAATCTAGATGTTTATGTCACTGTGGAATGCCCTGTCAGAGAGTCACTCGCTCCTGCTAAAGGTCTGACCCATTTCCTCAAGACAACAGACTTACATTTCCCATCTTCCCTCCACCCACCACCTACCAGTAAAACAAAAACACAGAACAATTTACAATTGAGATGAAATTTTAGAACATTAAATTTGTCTAAGTGATGAGAGAAATCTGTCACTTTCTCACACCCATATACTTCATAGAGATATCCAAACCTGAGAGCATTTTCATTGTTGTTTTTTTAATTTGGAATTATGAGAAAAGCTTCCCAGGTGGTACTATTGGTAAAGAATCCACCTGCTAATGCAAGAGACATAAAAGACATGGGTTTGATTCCTGGGTTGGGAAGATCCCCTGGAGGAGGGCATGGCAACCCACTCCAATAATTCTTGCCTGGAGAATCCCATGGACAGAGGAGCCTGGTAGGCTACAGTCCATAGGGTCAGACATGGCTGAAGCGACTTAGCACATGCTGTCCATCAGATGACCTTGCAAATGGTTGAATAAACAATTGCAATCATAATAATGATAAAGCTACTATTAGTAATGTTTTTATTGTTAATAATCGTGCTGGGTAATTTCACTGAGCTCTTTTCTCAAACGTGTTGTGGTCTGGATTGGACTAGTCAATGCTTTAGGCTGAGGATAGGAAATACACATTATATACACGAGAGAAAAGGAATACCATTAGTGCTTCTTTGGGGGCAATATCTTAGAATGCTGCATCTTCCCCATTCCTTCCCCCATCAGGTATGGTCTTAGGTGATCAACATAAAGAGGAAAATAGATTGGGATTAGAAACGCTGCCTCAAATTCTTTAGCCACTGAAAACTCATAACTGTAGTAGTAAATATCACAAATAGTTTGTAAATATTTACAGCATACTTTCATTTACATTAATTATTTGGCCATTTATAACACACCTCTTCCCAGTAGTCTTATTATCTCATTTGGCCACAGTTCTCAAGTCTGAGAACTGTGTTTCAGCTTTCTGCAGAAAAAAAAAAGGCTATTCATGAATAGCAACATATAGATCATTGCTTCCCCCTTTTCAGGCTTAGAATAGAGCAATAAACCACAAGATATTTCTCACACCCTTAAAGAAAGCAGCTTATTTCAGTATTGAACATCACTTCCCTTTTAATGTTTCACTGATTTTCCCTGTTCCATTTCTGATTAAAGCCAGAAAGTAAGCCATCTCATAGACTCCAGCTTCTCACAAGCTGAGACCCCCATTATGCCCAGGCATTTTCATCCACTCATCATGGAAAAATTAGGTGAGAGCCATAAAGCCAAGATTCTGCCACAGTGCACACAGCCTGGGATTCTCAAACTACAGGGCCAGAGCTGTGCTGCAAGAAGGTTGTTGGTTCCCTGGGCTCCTCGGAGAAGATAGTTAAATTCTGAGGATGCTGAGGGCAAGCTGGAGGCTGATCACTTCATTTCTGATCTCTGCAAAGCTCTAATGAGCCTGATCGTCTTCCCCAGAACACAGCCTATTCCAATCTGCAGCCTGGTGTCTCACACATCTTCTAGGAGGGAACCTATGAAGCAGAACGACTATAAAATAAACAGTATCTTAGAAATTTAATATGCTCGGTTCATTTATTCATCACACACCAGAGGAGGACAAAAGATAGCTACTTTCTCTTCTGATCATTATTTTCTTTGTTGTCATTTGCAAGCAAACCTACAATACTCAAAACAAAGATTATCTCCTAATAAATATTCTTTCTCTGAAATCAGCTTTTTAAAAAAAAATTATTTATTGGGGTATAGTTGTTTTATAATATTGTGCTAGCTTCTGTTATACAATGAAGTGAATCAGCTATATGTATACCTATATCCCCTTCCTTTTGGATATCCTCCCTACCATCAACCATCTAAGTCACTGGAGAGCACCAAGCTGAGCTCCCTGTGCTACAGAGCAGGTTCCCACTAGCTATCTACTTTACACGGGGTAGTGTATAAATGTCAATCTCCATCTCCCAATTCATCCCATTCCCTTGTCCCCATCTTCGTGTGCAGGCATCCATTCTCTACATCTGCATCTCTGTTCCTACCCTGCAAACAGGTTCATCTGTACCATTTTTCTAGATGCCATATACATGTGTTAATATATGATATTTGTTTTACTCTTTCTGACTTATCACTCTGTATGACAGACTAGGTCCATCCACATCTCGAACCAATGAGTCAACTGTGCAACCAAAATATCCACTGATGAATGGATAAAGAAGATGTAGTACTTATATTCAATGGAATATTATTCAGCTATAAAATGAAATCAGCTTTTGATGAGTGTTCCTAACCCTGCTCAGTTTAGTGGATGAAGTGGGTCAGGTGATCCAGTCTTGCCACTTGCTTAGATCAGGGTTAGATCTACATGACTCACACTTCATCTAGTTTCACATCACCCATTCCCATAGCTCTAGATACTCAGGAAGCATACTCATTGGAGAGGGTCATGGAAAATAATAGCAACTGTCTTGCCTCCACTATCCACAATGACTGGTGAGCCATTAGGTAAGATTTGTTTTCATAAGCCAGGCTCTTGGGACACTGAAACTGCATTGCTTCTATGCAGTCACAAACACTCTGAGTTGCACTAGACAGCAGCAAGTATGTCTGGATGGGTGGATCAGTGAGTATGAACCCCCGTGTTCTCCATATTCCCCATGCAATCCATCCTCACCCCCAGCACAGAGAAGACAATTCATAGCGCTTGCCCTGGTCACAGCTGGGATGCAGAAACAGATTTCACAATCCCGCCTTACAGACATAATGTAACTGCCAAAATATTTACCCCTTCTAAACAGACAAGGCTGTGGGTAAGGAGAGCTGTCTTCTTCTATGGAAGCGAGCACTTCATCATGACTCCTGCAGACCTCGATGAAGTCAGAGGAATGGAGGATGAGTTTTCACTGCAGGCCAGTTCCCGTCCAAAAGCAAATTCCTCCTTAAGAGAGCTAATGTCCCATTCATTACCCTTGTAACCTGAGAGAAAACCAACAGCCTATGATCTTACTAGGAATGGACCACTTCTTATACCAAATACCTTACCTCTCTGTAGCCATTTTCACTGAAACAATCATGATTCACTTGGTTGGACCTTTCATTTTCCCTTAATGAAATGAATCCTTTCTTAACTTAATCAGGATATTCCTGATCTTTATCTCTTAAGCCTACCATTCTGAGGGTGGTCAAAGAAGTTAGTCGAAATTAGAAGGGGCAGCAGAGGATAAGATGGGCATCACTGACTCTACAGACATGAATTTGAGCAAACTCTAGGAGACAGTGTAGGACAGAGAAGTTTGGCTTACTGCAGTTCATGAGACTGTAGAGTCAGACACAACTTAGTGACTGAACAACAACAGTAAAGAGAGTTGTGATACCGTCATTTTAAAACAGCATATCCCGGACTTCCCTGGCAGTCTAGTGGTTAAGACTTTGTGTTCCAGTGCAGGGGCTAAAGGTTCAGTCCCTGGCTGGGAAGCTAAGATCCCGCATGCCTTGAGGCCAAAAACACAAAACATAAAACAGAAACAATATTGTACAAATTCAATAAAGACTTTAAAAGCGGTCCAAAAAAACTTTTTAAAAAATTTTACTTTATTTTACTTTATAATACTGTATTGGTTTTGCCATACATCAACATGAATCCACCATGGGTGTACACCTGTTCCCAATCCTGAACCCCCCTCCCACCTCCCTCCCCATACCATCTCTCTGGGTCATCCCAGTGCACCAGCCCCAAGCATCCTGTATCCTGCATCAAACCTAGACTGGTGATTCTTATATATTACACATGTTTCAATGCCATTCTCCCGAATCATCCCACCCTCTCCCTCTCCCTCTCCCACAGAGCCCAAAAGACTGTTCTATACATCTATGTCTCTTTTGCTGTCTCACATACAGGGTTATGGTTACCATCTTTCTAAATTCCATATATATGTGTTAGTATACTGTATTGGTGTTTTCCTTTCCGGCTTACTTCACTCCGTATAATCGGCTCCAGTTTCTTCCACCTCATTAGAACTGATTCAAATGTATTCTTTTTCATGGCTGAGTAATACTCCATTGTGTATATATAAACAGCATATCCAAAAGGGAATATCTCCAAGCTCTGTTCAGAATTAAGAGTGTAGTAGAAGTTCTCTTTATCCTCTCTGCTTCACCAGAATAATAAGCCAGACTCATCTTCTGCTCTGTTCAATATACTGACTGAGGCCATGGCACCTAAACACATAAGGTTCAGGTGTCTATGTGTTAGTCATTCATTTGTGTCCAACTCTTTGTGACCCAGTGGACTGTAGCTGGCTAGATTCCTCTGTTCATGGAATTTTCCAGGCAAAAATACTGGAGTGGGTAACCATTCCCTTCTCCAGGGGATCTCCCCAATCCAGGGACTGAACCCATGTCTCCTGCATTGCAGGCTGAGTCCTTATCATCTGAGCCACCAGGGAAGCCCAAGACACATAAGCACGTGACCTTAAATTGTTCATGGATTTCTCCTCCTACAAGCTGGAAAGAGAGCATCCCAAAAACTAGCAGTACTTGCTCCCAAACCTGATTGTGCTAATTGTCTGTCTTACTATAATTACATAATTTAAGTACATTTAAGAAACTTGTACATTTAAAACAATTTTTACATTGTTTACATTTTTACACTGAGGGCTTCCCAAGTAGCTCAGATGGTAAAGAATCTGCCTGCAGTGCAAGAAATCTAGGTTTGATCCCTGGGTCTAAAACCAGAGTCATGTTTCTAGGAAAGTGACACTGAATGTTTTATAAAGAATCAATAAATCTGACTCTCTAAAGCAGTGCTGACCAATAGAAATATCATGCAAACCACATATGTAAGTTTACATTTTCTGACAGTCACATCTTAAAAGAATGAGTAAAACTAATTTTAATATGTTTTATTTAACCCAATATGTCCAGACCATTTTCATTCCAACCTATAATCATATAAAATTATTGTTGCTGTTGTTCAGTCGTTAAGCCATGTCCAACTCTGCGATCCCAGGGACTGCAGCATTCCAGGCTTTCCTGGCCTTCACTATGTCCTGGAGTTTGCTCAGACTCATGTCCACTGAGTCGATGATGCTATCCAACCATCTCATCCTCTGTCACCCCCTTCTCCTTCTGCCCTCAATCTTTCCCAGTATCAGGGTCTTTTCCAATGAGTCAGCTCTTTACATCAAGTGACCAAAGGACTGGAGCTTCTGCTTCAGCGTCAGTCTTTCCAATGAATATTCAGAGTTTATTTCCCTTAGATGGACTAGAGCAGTGACCAAAACCATCCCAAGGAAAAAATAAAATTATTAATAAGTTATTTTATGCTTTTTTTTTGGTACTAAGTCTTGGAACTCCAGTGTGTATCCCATGCTTCTAATTAACCACTGTTCAAGTGCTCAGTGGCTGCCTGTGTCAAGAATCTGGACTACTGGACCAGACTTGGAAAAATCTCAATTCAATGACTAGAGACAACTATTACAGACTGGGGAGGATTCTTCATAGTTACTGAACTCAGATTGTACAGCAAGTGTCTGTAAGCTCTCCCTCCATACTAAAAAACCCGACATTGGAAATTTCAAATCAGTGAAAACATATTCAAAGAAGCGTCTTTGGTGCCACATCAAAAAACTTGGCAAATGAGTTTGAGTAAAATGGTGAATGGTGTACAAATAGGATTTTTAAAATAATTGGTCATGCTAACCCACTTTTTAAAAATTGACTTTTATTAACAGTTGCTTGCAGTTTATTGATTTCTCTTGATCAAGTTGTAAACTTTTATTACAGATTTAAAATGAGGTTCTTAAAAATCTCAACTTGATATGAAACAATTTAAAAACCTTTCAAAGTGGATGGTGAAAGCCTCTTTTAATAAATAAAAATATAATAATAATAAATACTATGCTGTGTAAGTAATGAAGAAGATTCTAGTTATCTGTTCTAATGGGCAAAAAGTAAGCACTTGGGGTCTTCAACTCCAATCTTCTGTACCTTTCTTATTTCTGGAATTTCATATTCATTTCTTGTTAGATGGCTAGACAGAAAGATGGTAGAAATGAGAAACTGGCATTTTTTCAGCATTACCCTGCCGAGCCTCACACAGAGGAATTCTCGCCGCTTTTGTCTCCTTGCCATGCCGTGCTCTGGGCTTTCCCAGCATCTGCTCCGTAATTGAAAATGCAGGGGTACCACGCCTGAGGTGCCCTTGGGTCTCCTCTCCTTCACTGTCCTTACCTTCTTCCTTACGGTCCTCTCTGCCTGCCCCGGGTGAGCAGGGCTCCTAGGGAGCCTGATCTGTCTCACGGGCCCACCTTGCCCTCCAGCACCCTGGAGGTCAGCACCCTCCCTTCTCCCTGTCAGGAGGGCTGAAACCCTTCGGGAGCCTCTCCCATCCCTCACTCTTCTCCCCACTCTGCTCTCACGGTTGTAGTCTTTCTGGGGGTAATCATAAGAAGGACGCTGCCACGTGGGTGGCTCTGTGATGGTTCCAGTCTGCTACTTATTTACTGCCCAGACCAGAACCACGGTGGGAACGTTTGCTACCTCCACACTCTCTACTCCTTTACCATCAGATTCCAGACCTCTCCATTTCCTACACTGTGAGGTCCTCCCTGGGGATATTCTCTTCCAGGGCAGTTTGGTGTACAAAAATGTATCATCCTTCATGCCATTCCTGTTGATAAAACCATAACCATTTCTTCCTGTTGTTTAGTGGGGTCCATTCTTTGGGACCCCATGCACTGTAACCCACCAGGCTCTTCTATCCATGGGATTTCCCAGGCAGGAATACTGGAGTGGGTTGCCATTTCTTTCTCCAGGGGATTTTCCCCACCCAGGGATCCAATCCCTGGTCTCCTCAGTTGGCAGGTGGATTCTTTACCACTGAGCCACCAGGGAAGCCTGTAACACTGAGCCATTTTACTATTTCTAAAACATTTGTTGTGATAATCTCTTGGTTCCCACTGGCAGGTACCACCAGTATGAGGTCACCTGCTGCTGTAATTTCTTCCAAGGGTGTGATCGTAACCAGACCAGTGGTAACAATGGGGCTGCTCAAAGCCCTCTGGGGTCTACTCCTACCCTTTCCTGATTAACCAAGTAACTGGTTAGCAATCACATTGGATAAAAGGGCTTCTGTTATACTTGGAGTGCCTTCAAACTAATTCATTTCAATTGAATTCAACACTATAATTCAACACATATTTACTAAGCATCTCCTATTTGTGAAACTCTCGTTGTTACTGACCGCAAGGATTGCCAGGCTTAGGAGAAAGCATGAGACAAATAATAAAAATAATTACATAGAGCAAGAAACAAAAGATAGATCATGTTTGATTAAAGAAGTAGAAAAATGTTTCATGAAAAAAATGACATTTGAAATAAGCCTTGAAATGTGTCAGTTTCCATCACAAAGAAGGACAGATGTTCATATAGAGATTATAGTATTTTTCTGATTGGCAATTTTCCTCTCAATATTGTCAGTACCAGCAACTTCCACTGGGGGTTAGATATTATCTTTTCTCTCCCCCTAAGCTTCCCTGGTGGCTCAGAAGGTAAAGAATCTGCTTATAATGCAGGAGACCTGGGTTCAATCGCTGGGTTGGGAAGATTCCCTGGAGGAAGGCACAGCAACCCACTTCAGTATTCTTGCCTGGAGAATCCCCATGGATCCTGGAATCCTCAGAGGATCCTGGTGGGCTACTGTCAATGGGGTTGCAAAGAGTTGAACACAACTGAGCAACCTAGCACAGCACAGCACAACCTGAAACTGAGCTATGGGACAGAGATAAGCATGTGCTTTGGTAGAGTAAAAGTTATTGTCGTTTATCAACTCCTGCTTTCAAGGGCAGAAATGACAAATGGGATGCTGAGCCACTCTTTCTTGTCCAGATAAAATATGCTCTAGAAATTGACAAGATGCACACCCCTCATTGTCCTCTTTGCTACCCATCGATACATCAGCTCTCAGCAAGTGATAAAAGCCCACAACCGCCAGTGTCAAGACAGTGATTTCTCTTGTAGCCAGCAATAGTTGATGCTGTGTGCACATGTATGTGTACACACACACACCCCAGAATACACTTTAAAGCTTTATGTCCACGTGAATTAAATATGCTCCTGTTGGAAAAAGTATTTTCATCTTCCAGGACAAGAGATTTTTCATCCTCTGATTAGAAATAACTCAAGTAAAACTTTATCAAATTGCTTATAAGGAGGCACAACCACCCCAGCTCCACAATTACAAAAAAGTTTTGATTAGTACTATTCATGCAACTTTTCTCAACTCTTTATGCTTGCCATGAAAAGGTTAAGTTCCTTTTCTCCAAGAAGGAGAATGGGTAAGCCTTTCACAGTATATAGTACAGATACTAAGAAACAAGCATTATATTCTCTGCAAATCCAATTGTATATACCTTTCAAGGTTGTCCATTGTTTTGAGTTATGTTGTCCAACTCTCCTCCATTAGAGTGGATAATGGAGCATGAACTATATTTGGCAAGATCTATGATCTAGGAGTAGACCAAGCCCTGAGCAAAATTATGAAGCAGGAAAAAATATGTCTTTAATATCCTTGGATCTCTTTTTGAACCATTTCCTTACCTGGCTGCCAAATCTTCCCTCTCTGTGGCCTATTTCAGATCTTCTATCTTGAATAATATCTTACAGTCAAGATCTTTCTTGTCTTATTCTGTGCTATCAACAGTTATTAATATGCATATGTATCCTGTATTCTATTCCTTAAAGACTCTGTTCATGAATATTAAAACAAAGAGAGTTTCCTTGATGATAATTTAAGGTGTATGGCTAGCCAAAGAGATTGTTCCTATCCTTCAAATCACATCCTCTCATATCACACTCAAGATATTGTGCAACTAAGGAAAAATATATCAAAATGCCTGGTGAACCACAAGCAGCTCCATAAATGAAAGGATTATTACTATAGGTGTCTCAACAGGTAGAGGTTTGCTATGAAACCTTCTGTAAAAACTGAAATGATGTAGTGCAAAGAAGCAATTACCTTAGGACACATCTTGCAAGATAAAGCACAAGATTCTCACAGACATGGGTCAAAGCTCTGGCAGCTTGATCTTCAGATACTGAGTGAAGTTGCCAAGAAAGAACTTGGTGGCGCCACTCTCATGGCTCGGGTGGGCGTGCACGCATGCGCCATCATGTGGGCAGGAATAATGACGCAGGTTGCCATTTCCCACTCCAGGGGCTCTTCCCCACCCAGGGATCGAACCTGCATTTCCTGCATGTCTCATTGCAGGCAGACTTCATTGCTGAGCCACCTGGGAAGTCACATCTATAACTGTTCGGTGCAAAACAAAAATTGAATGCTGCTTTCGTTTTCTGCCTTTTTAACAAAAGTGAAA
This sequence comes from Nanger dama, assembly GCA_917880005.1. Classification (NCBI taxonomy): domain Eukaryota; kingdom Metazoa; phylum Chordata; class Mammalia; order Artiodactyla; family Bovidae; genus Nanger; species Nanger dama. The sequence goes on along the minus strand of CAKJTW010000097.1, from coordinate 5,308,119 downwards.
ACACTTTAGATTTCTTTCGGTTACCAAAAACAAGTACTAATGTAGGTCTTACCTAACAGCAAAGTAGTATAAAGCAAACTTTTCCAAAAAATAGGAGATACTTATATCATTATTATTTCTCTGTCTGCGTAAAGGGTCAGTACAGTACTAGAGCAGACTGGTAGTGGCTTGCAGAGGCAAGCTGTGTATATTTCTTGCCCCAGTTCCACAATCAGTGATATCAGGTTGGTAGTTTAAAATCAACTATTATTTACATGGTATGACAGTTACACCATGATAATTGGCAAATACTATTTACCAGAGCTTCCTCCTGCAACCCCCAGAGAACCAGTTTACTAGTGTACCCTTGCATGAGGTCAAATTTTTTGATCTTATGGCCCATTGAATTATGCTGTCTTCCTGATGAGTCCTCTTAATTATGCCTCCTCCTTTGCCAATATGACACCAAAGAATTTGATGACACAGATACATATCTCAGCTAACTGTAACAACTAGCCTCGCCATGTCTTTCCTGCTTACTAGTATATTCCAGCACCTACATTGCCTGAAATACAGCATACAAAATATCTTCACTGGTTAAATAAACACTTCCCACATCTATACATGTACTATTGGTATGAATACTCCTGCACACACTCACACATGCATACGCCTGAATATAAGTTAACATGAGAGATATTTATTTTAAAAATACTTTGTAATAAAGGGCAAATTTATTTTTTATGCCTCTTTTAACAAATTTTATCAGGGCATAGTTGATTTACAATGATGTATTAGTTTCTGCAGGACAGCAAAATGTATCAATTATACACATACATATATCCACTCTTTTTCAGATTATTTTCCCATAAAAGTCATTACAGAGTACTGAGAAGAATTCCCTATGCTATATAGGAGGTTCTTTTTAGTTACCTATTATATGTATACTAGCATGTACCTGTTGATCTCAAATTCTCAATTTACCTCTTCCCCACCGGCTTTCCCCACTGGTAACTGCAAGCTTGTTTTCTACATCCGTGGCTCTAGTTCTGCTTTGTAAATAAGTTCATCTGTACCTTTTTTTAGATTCCACTTATAAGTGGTATCATGTGACACTTGTCTCCCTCTGTTTGGCTTGCTTCACCCAATATGACAATCTCTAGGTCCATCCATGCTGCTGTAAGTGGGATCATTTTGTTCTTTTTATGGCTGAGTAATATTCCATCATAGGTATGTATCACAACTTCTTTATCCATCCCTCTGCTGATGGACATCTAGGTTGCTTCCATGTCCTGGCTATTGTAAACAGTGCCGCAATGAACATTGTGATTCATGTGTCATTTCAAATTATGTTTTCTCTGGATATATGCCCAGGAGTGAAATTACAGGGTCATATGGTATGTCTATTTTTAGTTTTTACAGAACCTCCTTACTGTTTGCTATACCAATTTACATTCCCTTGAACAGTGTAGGAGGATTCCCTTTCCTCCACATCCTCTCCAGCATGTCTTGTTTGTAGAGTTTTTTGATGATGGCCATTCTGACCCATGTGAGAGGATACTTCATTGTAGTCTTGAGCTGCATTTCTCAGGAACTAGTGAGGTTGAGCATCTTTTCGTGTGCTTTTGGGATCCAAAGGACAGTTTTATTTTCTATGTTAGAATATTTACTTGGTATATTGCCAAAGACTTAAAACTCCTGGAAAAGAAGTATTAATAACTGGCAGGCTAAGAATCTATTTCAACATGTAGAAAAGCCTGGTATGATTCTTTTAAGTTTTAATATGCCCTTAGGATAAAGACTAACTTTTGGAAGGCAAACTGTCAAAAACAAATCTTTTTAAGTCTTCAAGTTGTACCAATAAGCTTCATGGACAAAATTGCCTAATCGTATCTTATCCTGCTTCCTACTTGAAAATCCTTCCTCTTTCCTTATATCCATTCACTCTTCAGGCAGGCTCCAGTGAAAACACCAGTGACCTTCCTTCCAAATGTCCATCTCTAAGCCACTTTGCAGTCTTTCTCCTCTCTCTGCGGCATATGTCACTGCTCTATTCTGCTGTTGGTCTCGTTCTGACCACGCTGAGTCTCATCCAGACTGGCGGTGTGGAACGGCATCCCTCCTCTGGACTTCCTCCAGGCCACTGCCCACTCTGCAGCCCTTGGCTCTCACCCTCCTTGCTCTTTGACTCTTGACCCCCAGGTATGCTCCACATCTTGGCTGTCATTCCTCCATCTTGGGCGTGGAATTTTCATATGTTGACACATAGAAGACTCCTGTTAGATGTACGTGGCGTAAATGAACACGTTTCTTAGCCACACACACACACTCATGTGCACACTTACACACACAAGTCAACACACTCCTTGTCTCACCCAGCCCTTAGCACGCAGCCCTGTGGATGCCTGCCTCCCTGCCTTCCAGGACCACCCCAAGCTCTCTTTACTGCAATGCTCCTCTTTGCCTCCAGGGGGAGAACTGTGCCTCAGTCCCAGGATGACACTGAAAGAGCCCTTCATAAAAATCCTCCACTCTCCTGAGTTCTGTGAGCCTCCACTTGCCTGATTTATAGTCTTGGTTATAGGGCTCCCCTTTCTGCCTTTCTGTCAAAGGTAACATATATTAACACATATATGTGCAATCTGGGGTTGGGGGAGGTGCAGATACAGATGAACTTATTTTCAAACAATAGAGACAGAGATGCGGGAAAAAAAACATATGGATACCAAATGGAGGAAGAGGGATATGATGATTTGGGAGATTGAGTTGACATATATACACTATTATGTACAAAATACATAACTAATGAGAACCCACTATATAGCACAGGGAACTCTACTCAGTGCTCTATGGTGACCCGAGTGGGAAGGAAATCCAAGAAAGAGAATATATGTATACATGTGGCCGATTCACTTTGCCATACAGCAGAAACTAACATAGCATCGTAAAGCAACAATACTCCAAAAAAAAGTAAATAAAAACAAAGCAAAATTAAACACCAAAAAAAAATTTTTTTAATAAATGTACATCTTTGGCCTACTTTAGTCTTGCCTCCAGAGTTCCCTCTTAAAAATCCCATCTCTACATACTTATAATTCCCAAATTCAGATTGGGAGAGCTGAATTAAACCTCTGTTTGTAGATTCTACAGACACTGAAAACTTCACTCCCACACCAAACATTTTTTTCTGGGTCAAGCACATTTTACTTTCTGTTCGTGGCACTACTAGATACTAATTAATCCTGTGAGATATCCTCAGGCACCTGTGATTCCTCCCTCTCCCCAATTTCCATTTTTCACAAATCGTATTTATTTATTTATTTTGGGCTGCTCTGGGTCTTTGTTGTGCAGGCTTTCCCTAGTTACAGAAAGCAGGGACTACTCTCTAGTTGAGATGGGTGGGCTTCTCTTGCTGTAGAGGATGGACTCTAGGGCACTTGGCTTTGGTAGTTGCAGCACACGGGGTCAGTAATTTCAGCTCCCACGCTCTCAGCAGAGTCTAAGTAGTTGTGGCACAAGGGTTGAGCTGCTCTACAGCATGTGGGTGGGCTCATCCTAGATCAGGGACTGAACTCATGTCTCCAGCATTGGCAAGTGAACTGTTTACCACTGAGCCACCAGGGAAGCCCTCTAATTTCCATTTGTTCACTCAATCCTGCCTGGGGTCTCTGCATCACCAACACCAGCTGCCATAGCTCAGGCCTCAGATGTTTCTCATGCAAACCTTCACAATAAAATGCTGCTTCTTCAATCTACCTACCATACTTTGTTAGACTTATTATCCTAAAACCCCAATATGATGATGTTACACTTTGGTAGTTTCTACTGCCAAGTTCAAAACAGCAATATTTGCATAAGATGATTAACAGACTGCCTCCATCAGAATATTACAAGTCAGCCTTCTAATATAGATTTTTGAACCTCACTTCAAGCCAGCTGAATCAAAGTATGTCCCAGAAGTCGGTATATTCAGCCAGCTCCATGGATGAGCCTTCAACCCAGTAAAATTTGAGAGTCTCTGTCCTACAGGCTCCTCCATGGGCCAGGTAGACCTTTACCATCTGGCCTCTGACTTTTTAATCTTATTTTTACCAGTCCCTTCACCCCATGCCTTATACAGCCTGTTCCTTGTGTCTGGAATGCCCCTTGCCTTTTTGCTGCCCACCTTCACTAGAGCATAGCCCTAAATCCACTTCCTCTGTGATATTTTTCATGATGCCACTGATTATACCCAGCCCCCAGTTCCTCAGAACCTTATATGATACCTTCATGACAGTAATATCTGGCTGCATTATAGTCACTGGGCATTGATTTCCTTTATTAAGTCAGGCACTTCTAAGGACAAGAATCAGGTTTTTACAGACCTATTTATGCTCATTTTTGGAAAATAAGTGCTCAATAAAATGCTATTTGAATGAATGACTAAATAAACAGATTCCCCCATCTACCACCATGATACCAGGAGCACACACACAGCAACATTGAGAACACACTTCAGAATAAACATAATGGTATTGATAGCTCCCCGATGAATCTGCAGGTGTCATTCCATCAGACCAAGAGGACCCAAATTTCCTTCCTGGAATCCAGAGACCACCAGTTATTATTATGTCCAGATACATATATCCAATATATAATCCATAATATTATATATTGTGGTATAATTAATATACCACAAGTATATCCAGATCATTCTTCATAACCAAGAGCATAGGCAGAGTCAGCTAGTTTATGTTAACAGAGTCAACTGTAGAAAAGCCAAAAGCTACGACCTAACTCTCACATCAATGTGTAAATTATTCTCACACCAGTGTATAACTCTGTGTGTGTGTGTGTGTGTGTGTGTGTATGCTCAGTCATGTCCGACTCTTTGCAACCCCGTGGACTGTAAGCCTCCAGGCTCCTCTGCCCATGGAATTTTTCAGGCAGTAATACTGGCGCAGGTTGTGATTTCCTTTTTCAGGTGGTCCTCCCGACCCAGGGGTTGAGCCTGAGTCCTGTGCATCTCCTGAGCTGGCACGCAGGTTCTTTACCCGCTAAGCCAAATGTACAACTATATATATGTTTTTAAAAACTTGTGTGGCAAGAACACCAAACACACACACACACACACACAAAACAAGGCTCAGACGAGACTTGTCATCTGTCTTCAGTCTGACAGATGATAGCATTGTTTGAATAACCCTTGAGTTCATGAATTTGTCCTGTGGCCCAGAGATAGAAAGGAAGGGAATGAGGAGGAGGAGAAGGTCACAGGGTCCCTCCCTTTCCAAGAGTTTACAGTATCGGTTGAACCACCTAAATGGCACATGTGGCAAATATCCAAGGATAAAAACAAAGTAAAATGGTGGAAACTGCACATCAATCTTTTATGAAAACAAAGTCCACAGCTGCTAAGCAAACACAGGGGAGAGGAAGAGATCAGGTTTGTCTGCAGTCACAGGACCTTGGCACTGGAAAGGGCTGGGGAGACTGTCCAATGCAACACTTTCATTTGACAAGTGAAAACCAAGTACAGAGGGGACTTCTCCAAAGTCATTCCAATAATTTATTTAATCAAGAAAGCTCTCAGGTAACTGTGAGATAAGTCTGGAAAAAGAGAAGGTGAGTTTTGCACACAGATACTTTGGAGAAGGAAAAAGCATAGGAGGGCGGAGGAAAAGAAACAGGCTTTGAGGAGGGATAAGAGAAGAATGTGGCTTCCCAGGTGGCTCATTGGTTAAAAAAAAAAAAAAAAAAATCTGCCTGCCAATGCAGGATATGTGGGTTTGATTCCTGTGTCAAAGGAGACACTGAAGAAGGGAATGACAACCCACTCCAGTATTCTCGCCTGGAGAATCCCATGGACATTGGAGCCTGGCAGGCTACAATCCACAGTATTGCGATGAGTCAGACGCAACTGAGCACATACTCACGCAAGAAATAAATGAGCGAATTGTGGGAGACGAAAGCAACAAGTACTGGGACAAAGGAGAGAGGAATGATGGGAGGTGAGGGGGAGATGCTAAGTGGGAACTGGGGGATCAGCTTTTTGGCTGAAAAGTCTGGGTCAGAGGAAGGGGTGGGATTTGCTATGCATACAATAGAGGTGCAGTGCTGTGCAGGACTTCTTGCCCAAGGAGAATCCACCTCCACTCAGTTGTAAATCTCTGGAGCTGGAAGCACTCTGGAGAATAAGCAGTGAACTCATCCTTCAGAGGAACAAGCACAGGCCAAGAAGGAGGTGATGCAAATGTGTGACCTTTGGAGACACACTGATTCTGGTTTCAAAACTCAGTTCTGCCCCTGATCAGTTACACATCTTTGAGTCACTTAGTGAAGCTCTCTGAGCCTCTATTCCTTTCCTATCAGAATGGGAAAATACTCAACTCAGAGTTGTTCTAGGGATTAGGTTCTTCTGACCCAGTGCTGAGGCTGTGAAAAGGGCTCAGTGAATGCTTCTTCTACACTGTGCACTCAATGCTCCCTTTGCATGAAGAAGGGAAGTGACTTGCCCAAGGTCACACAGCTGACGGAAAGCAGTGCCACAGCACAAACCCTATTGTCAGACTTGAAGCCCTGAGCTCCAGTCATAAGAAGCCTGCTCCTCTTGGGGCCTCCCAGTCAGGCTTCCATCCATCATACTAGCATCTTCTGAAAGAGGGTCATTCTGGAATTGTCTCAAAAGACTAGGGGAACTCACAGCCAGAACTTCACCTACCTTTTTCCTGAAGTTCATCTCTAGTGGTCTTCTAGCCTTGATGAGGGAACAAACTCATCCCAAACAAACCGAAAATAATAAAGACAGCTGAGTCCTCCATGAAAGTATGCATGTCAGCTGGGACAGAAGATGAAACCATTTTGGTTTTTTTTCCCTGAATACAAAGCCAAGTTTGACTTCATGATTTCCTAGGGATTATAATAATTATGGTCCAGGTTACCAATACAGTTCACATCTGAATATGTCTAATATTTTTCACAACTTGAGTACTGGAAACAAAACTGATGAAAGCCAATCAGTCTTGGCCAGACAGAGATGCCAAGTAGACTGAGAGGCTCTGAAACAATAGGATAGTGTTGATGGTATCAGTATTCTAGAAAAAGCTGACTTTCATCAGATACCATTTGGGGAATGGGCTAGAGGAACATGCGCATGTAAATTTTAGACAGTGTGTGAACACTGAGACTTTAAAATACGAATTTTAATATGTAGAACTCGTGCTGGGATGGCACCATATTTTTTTCTTGTTTATTTTTCATAATGTACTACAATTTTGTTCAAATTGATTAAACATTTACCATGTTCCAGGGAAAGTGTTGGCACTAGCAAATCAGAGGTAAATAAGAGAGGGTCTCTATTTTCTATTGTGGAGATGTGGATGGACCTAGAGTGTGATCGTACAGAGTATGTCAGAAAGAGAAGTAATATCAGAAAAGTAAGTCAGAAAGAGAAAAACAAATATCAAATATTAGCGCATGTATATAGAGTCTAGAAAAATGGTACAAATGAATCTATTTTCAGGGCACGAATAGAGATGCAGACGTGGAGCACAGACATATGGACATAGCATATTGGTGGATGAATTGAGATATTAGGATTGACATGTATACACTACTATGTGCAAAACAGACAGCTAGTAGGAAGCTGCTGTATAGTGCAGGGAGCTCAGCTCAGTGCTTGGTGATGACCTAGAGGGGTGGGATGGAGGTAGGAAGGAGGTCCAAACATGGGGAGGAAAGTATACATATAATTGATTCACTTTATTGTGCAGCAGAAACTAACACAATATTTTAAAGCAATCATACTCCAATTTTAAGAAATTAAAAATAAAAATAATTTTTAAAAATTGTTTCAGTCCTGGGTCAAATCATGACAGTCCTCTGCTCTAATCTCTGCACTGTCTCCAGATCACCCATAAAGAAACCTAAGTTTTTGCAGCATCGTGCTCTGAGCTCCCCAGCTTCTGCCCATTGACTTTGTCACCTACCACCCTGTCTGACTCAGGTCCTTCCCAAACTCCTGTTGTCTTGCTGACACTGAATGCCTCAGGCATCCTCCTGCCTTTATTGAGTGAATGGGCTTCCAGGAGGGACCATTGGGAGATCAGGATTGACAGGTACACGTGTCAATTCAGTTGTGGAGAAAGAAAACTTGGAATTTGACCTAGCAAGCTGCCAATCAGAAGCTTCCTCTGAGTGTTATGAGGTGAATAGCCCAGGTAGTGTATCATGAGCTGGCTTCACCATCGGAGGTGAACCACCTGCTTTGGTGTCTCGATTCCCTGGAGGGAAAGCCTGGTCATGCTCAGGGCAGTGTGAGATGCCACTGAAGGGCACTGTCCCTTCTATGCCCCCACTATGCACTTTCATCCTGCATGATGCCAGTGGGTTTCAGCCTGTCTCTGATGTGCAGAAGCTGGTGATGGTGCAAGGGAACCCAGCCCTGCAACCAAGAAATGCTTTGATCAATTAAAAATCTAGAGTCATTAGGACAGAGCATAGTCACTCTATTACACCTATGGAAAGAAAGTGAAAATGTTAATCACTCAGTCTTATCCAACTCTGTGCGACCCCATGGACTGTAACCCATCAGGCTCCTCTGCCTATGGAATTCTCCAGGCAAGAATACTGGAGTGGGTAGCCATTCCCTTCTCCAGGGGATATTCCCGACCCAGGGATCGAACCCAGGTCTTCTGTACTGCAGGCAGATTCTTTTTGTTGTTGTTGTTGTTACAGCTCTATTTTATTTAGAAGATAGCAGGAAAATATATCTTCGAGGCGTGAGGGCACATCGATCTAAAGATTTGAGAAGAGCACCCCAGCTCGCGGGAGAGAGAGAGACAGCGAGCTGGCTCTGGCTCCTCTGTTTATATGTTTATCTCTCCCTGGGCCTGTCCTATGTAAATTGGGCCAGCCAGGAGTGTTGTTTGTTTTACCTGAGGTCCTCACTCCGGTCCTCGGAACTTCTCTTGCTTCATTTTCGCGGGCTTTTCCCTTCCTTGTCTGTAGCCACCGCCATTTTGGACTCCTTTTCCCTGTTCTACCTACCTAACATTCCCCCTTCAAGAGATGGGAGGCCCAGTTCTTTGGGAATAGGGGCATCGAGGTCTTTCTGTGCAGGCAGATTCTTTACCATCTGAGCCATCAGGAAAGCCGATTACACCTATAACTGATCTTAGTCTCAGCACTGTTATAACTGCCTCTAAGTCAATGTGGAAACTAACTTCCAAAACATGGAAACTAGCTTCAAGTTAAATGATGACACATTCAAGACCCTTCGACAATTGTATGATCTGAATCCTCGGATGGCAGACACAAGAATACTCGTCCAGTATCTATCACATGTTCCACTCAATCATGCTTCATCCAGTTGGCCTGGTCCCATGCCTATGAACCCTCTTGAAAATAAGGGAGAAGGGAGCTCTAGGACTCTGGAAAGACAGTTCCAGTCTCCCAAAAGCAGAGTGGATGAGTGGGGAACAGTTTCAGGATCCAGATAGAAGACAGGAGCACAGGCAATCCACTTAGAAACCACCATGATGTATGTCAGCCTCAAAAGGTTGTACCTCGCCTCACAGCAAAAACACAAGAAAATGCCAGTATGTGATGCCAAGCAGGGGGTTAGGTGAAGGAGAGGAATATCTTGGGGAGATGGTGTTTGTCCTGGAGAAACATTTTTAAGGGGTCACCCCTGCCTGAGCAATATACCCAAAGCTCTGCATAGAAATTGCATCACCCACACATCAGTATGGATTGACATCTTACCCACATCCCCTGCTTACTTGTCCATCCTCCTGTACTGTGAATGCAACATTCAGTCCCTAAGATTCTAGGTCTATTTGTTGTTCATACTGTCCAGATCTTGAGGGTAGATCGGTGATCAAGGATCATGGAATCCTTAGCATACCTGATGAATACCTAACTTGCCATCAGTGTACAGGTCCAGCCTTTCCTGGTGCCTCTCTTTCCCCAGCCAGATGTGCTTATGTGGGTCGTAGGGGATCGAGGGTGGATGGTTAAGAAGTGATCTCAGAAGTGTGAGGCAATTGTACTCCTTAATTCTTAACACATTATCATCCTCGATTTGGGTAAATCCTTTTTTTAATTTTTTATTGAATTATATTTCAACTACAATGTTGTGTTAATTATTACCATATAGCAAAATGATGCAGTTATACACATATATATTGATTTTTATAATCTTTTCCATTATGGCTTATCACAGGATATTGAATATTGTTCCCTGTGCTATATGCTAGGACCTTGTTTATTTATCCTATATATGATAGCTTGCATCTCAGTTCAGTTCAGTTCAGTTGCTCAGTCATGTCCGACTTTTTGCGACTCCATGAATCGCAGCATGCCAGGCCTCCTTGTTCATCACCATCTCCCCAGAGTTCACTCAGACTCACGTCCATCGAGTCTGTGACGCCGTTCAGCCATCCCTCGGTCATCCCTTTCTCCTCTTGCCCCCAGTCCCTCCCAGCATCAGAGTCTTTTCCAATGAGTCAACTCCCTGTATGAGGTGGCCAAAGTACTGGAGTTTCAGCTTTAGCATCATTCCTTCCAAAGAAATCCCAGGGTTGCTCTCCTTCAGAATGGACTGTTTGGATCTCCTTGCAGTCCAAGGGACTCACAAGAGTCTTCTCCAACACCACAGTTCAAAAGCATCAGTTCTTTGGCACTCAGCTTTCTTCACAGTCCAACTCTCACATCCATACATGACCACAGGAAAAACCACAGGTTTGACTAGACAGACCTCAGTCAGAAAAGTAATGTCTCTGCTTTTGAATATGCTCTCTAGGTTGGTCATAACTTTTCTTCCAAGGAGTAAGTGTCTGTTAATTCCATGGCTGCAGTCACCATCTGCAGTGATTTTGGAGCCCAAAAAAATAATGTCTGACACTGTTTCCACTGTTTCCCCATCTATTTCCCATGAAGTGATGGGACCAGATACCATGATCTTCGTTTTCTGAATGTTGAGCTTTAAGCCAACTTTTTTGCTCTCCTCTTTCACTTTCATCAAGAGGCTTTTTAGTTCCTCTTCACTTTCTGCCATAAGGGTGGTGTCATCTGCATAACTGAGCTTATTGATATTTGTCCTGGCAATCTTGATTCCAGCTTGTGTTTCTTCCAGTCCAGCATTTCTCATGATGTACTCTGCACATAAGTTAAATAATCAGGGTGACAATATACAGCCTTGATGCACTCCTTTTCCAATTTGGAGCCAGTCTGTTGTTCCATGTCCAGTTCTAACTGTTGCTTCCTGACCTGCATACAGATTTCTCAAGAGGCAGGTCAGGTGGTCTGGTATTCCCATCTCTCTCAGAATTTTCCACAGTTTATTGTGACCCACACAGTCAAAGGCTTTGGCATAGTCAATAAAGCAGAAATAGATGCTTTTCTGGAACTCTCTTGCTTTTTCTAGGATCCAGCAGACACGCTAATCCCTAACTCCCAATCCAACCCTCTCCCACTTCCTTCCCCCTTGGCAATCACCAGTCTATGCCTTATGACACTGATTCTATTTCTGTTTCCTAGATAGGTTCACTTGCATCGTATTTTAAATTCCACATAAAAGCAGTATCATATATTTCTTTCTCTTTCTGACTTACTTCACTTAGCATGATAATCTCTAGCTGCTTCTGTGTTGCTACTAATGGCCTTTATGTCATTCTTTTTCATAACTAAGTTGTGTTCCATGCTATATATGTACCACATTTTCTTTATCCTTGATTTACTCAGCTATTCCTTTTTATTTCCATTCTCCATTCCCAACCACCCAATAACGATTATAGCTACGTGTTTCAGTTCAGTCACTCAGTTGTGTCCAATCCTTTCCTACCCCATGGACTGCAGCACACCAGGCTTCCTTGTCCATCACTTACTCCCGAAGCTTGCTCAAACTCATGTCCATCAAGTCAGTGATGCCATCCAACCAGCTCACCCTCTGTGGTCCGCTTCTCCTCCTGCCTTTAATCTTTCCCAGCATCAGGGGCTTTTCCAATGACTCAGTTCTTCAAATCAGGTGGCCAAAGTATTGGAGTTTCAGCTTCAACATAGTACTTCCAGTGAATATTCAGAACTGATTTCCTTTAAGATTGACTGGTTGATCTCCTTGCAGTCCAAGGGACTCTCAAGAGTTTTCTCCATTGCCACAGTTGAAAAGCATCAGTTATCTGGCACTCAACTATCTTTCTGGTCCAACTCTCACGTCCATACATGACTACTGGAAAAACCATAGATTTGACTAGACAGACTTTTGTTGGCAAAGTAATGTCTCTGCTTTCTAATATGCTGTATAGGTTGGTTATAGCTTTTCTTCCAAGGAGAAATTGTCTTTTAATTTCATGGCTGCAGTCACCATCTACAGTGATTTTGGAGCCCAAGAAAATAAAGTCTCTCACTGTTTCCATTGTTTTCCAATCTATTTGCCATGAAGTGATGGGACGAGATGCCACGATCTTGGTCTTTTGAATATTGAGTTTTAAACCAGTTTTTTTCACTTTCTTCAAGAGGCTCTTTAGTTCCTCTTTGCTTCCTGCTATGAGCGTGGTGTCATCTGCATACCTGAGGTTATGATATTTCTCCTGGCAATCTTGATTTCAGCTTATGTTTCATCCAGCTCGGCATTTTGCATGATGTACTCTGCATATAAGTTAAATAAGCAGGTGACAATAAACAGCTTTGACGTACTCTTTTTCCAATTTGGAACTAGTCTGGTGTTCCATGTCCAGCTGTAACTGTTGCTTATTGACCTGCATATACATTTCTCAGAAAGCAGGTAAGGGATAGGCCTGGTATGCCCATCCTTTTAACAGTTTTCCACAGTTTGTTGTGATCCACACAGACTTCAGCATAGTCAGTAAAGCAGAAGTAGGTGTTTTTCTGGAACTCTCTTGCTTTTTCTATGAACCAACAGATATTGGCAATCTGACCTCTGGTTCCTCTGCTTTTTCTAAATCCAGGGTGAACACCTGGAAGTTCTCGGTTCATGACATATTATTGAAGCCTAGCTTAGAGAATTTTGAGCATTACTTTGTTAGCATGTGAGATGAGCACAAATGTGTGGTAATTTAAACATTCTTTGGCATTGCCTTTCTTTGGGACTGGAATGAAAACTGACTTTTTCCAGTTCTGTGGCCACTGCTGAGTTTTTCAAATTTGCTGGCATTTTAAGTGCAGCACTTTCACAGCATCATCTTTTAGGATTTGAGATAGCTCAACTAGAATTCCATCACCTCCGCTAGCTTTGTTTGTAGCGATTTTTCCTAAGGCCCACTTGACTTCGCATTCCAGTATATCTGGCTCTAGGTGACTAATCACACTATTGTGGTTATCTAGGTCACATAACCTAGATAATCACACCATTGTGATTATCTAGGTCATATGAGATCTTTTTGTACAGTTCTTCTGTGTATTCTTGCCACCTCTTCTTAGTATCTTCTGCCTCTGTTAGGTCCAAAACATTTCTGTCCTTTATTGAGCCCATCTTTGCATGAAATGTTCCCTTGGTATCTCTAATTTTCTTGAAGTGATCGCTAGTCTTTCCCATTCTATTGTTTCCTCTATTTCTTTTCACTGATCACTGAGGAAGGCTTTCTTTTTCTCCTTGCTATTCTTTGGAACTCTGCATTCAGATGAGTATATCTTTCCTTTTCTCCTTTGCCATTAGTGTCTCTTCTTTTCTCATCTATTTGAAACGACTCCTCAAACAACCATTTTGCCTTTTTGAACTTCTTTTTCTTATAGATGGTTTTGATTATCACCTCCTATACAATGTCACAAGCCTCTATCCATAATTCTTTGGGCACTCTGTCTATCAGATCTAATCCCTTGGATCTGTCACTTCCACTGTATAATCATAAGGGATTTCATTTAAGTCATGCTTGAATGGCCTAATGATTTTCCCTACTTCCTTCAATTTAAGTCTGAATTTTGCAATGAGTTCATGATATGAGCCACAGTCAGCTCCCGGTCTTGTTTTTGCTGACTGTATAGAACTTCTCCATCTTCAGTTGCAAAGAATATAGTCAGTCTGATTTCAGTATGAACCATCTGGTGATGGTGTAGAGTCATCTCTTGTGTTGTTGGAAGATGGTGTTTGCTATGACCAGTGTGTTCTCTTGGCAAAACTTTGTTAGCCTTTGCCCTGCTTCATTTTGTACTCCAAGACCAAACTTGCTTGTTACTCCAGGTATCTCTTGACTCCCTACTTTTGCATTCCAGTCCCCTATGATGAAAAGAACATCTTTTTTTTTTTTTTTTTTTTTTTTTGGTTTTAGTTCTAGAAGGTCTTGTCGGTCATCATAAAACTATTCAACTTCAGCTTCTTCAGCATTAGTGGTTGGGGCATAGACTTGGATTACTGTGATATTGAATGGTTTGCCTTGGAAATGAACAGAGATCTTCTGTTGTTTTGAGATTGTTCCCAAATACTGCATTTTGGACTCTTTTGTTGACTATGAGGGCTACTCCATTTCTTCTAAGGTATTCTTGCCCACAGTAGTAGATACAAAGGTCATCTGAATGAAATTCCCCCATTCCAGTCCCTTTTAGTTCACTGATTCCTAAAATGTCAGTGTTCACTCTTGCCATCTCCTATCTGACCACTTCCAGTTTACCTTCTTCATGTGTTTAATGTCTACCTTTTATTTGTGTCTTGGTAAAAACATATTGTTATTTTGTGCATCTATTTATAATTTACATAGATAGTATCTATGTAAAAAAAAAAACTCTATGGACTTCTATGTTTCATTCTTTTTTTTCACTCAGCACTATGCCTTTAAGACATGTGCATGTTGGTATGTGTACTCCGAACTGTGGCCAGGTAGGTGTCAAGGAACACTGGAGCCAGGCAAAGTTACAGTAGTGAAGTCAAATTCTATTCAGGAACTATTGTGATAGGGGAAGAGAGACCTCAGAATAAAAATGGACTCCGTGGACTTGCCGGTGATCCAGTGGTTAAGACCCCCACCATAGGGGAGTTTCCACCATAGGGGTCGCAGGTTTGATCCCTGGTAAGAGAAGTTCTGTATGCCACACAGTGAGGCCAAAAAAAAAAAGGAAATGGACTCTGTTCCAAATACAAGGTCAACATGGATTTATAGCCAAGGGGTAGGGGGAAGGGCTGGGATGATAATTCAAGAGGAAGAGACATAAGAGACAAGGGGATTCTGGTCAAACCAACTGGATAGGATTCTTGCTGAAGCTGGCAAGGTGATAAGATACTGTCCTTGTCGTTCAGTCGCTAAGTTGTGCCCATGGACTGCAGCACACCAGGCTCCTCTGTCCTCCACTGTCTCCCAGAGTTGGCTCACATTCATGTCCATTGAGTCAGTGATACCATCTACTCATCTCATGCCCCCCCACTTCCTTCTCTTTTGCCTTTAAGAAAGAAAAAAGAAAGTGAAGTCACTCAGTCGTGTCCAACTCTTTGCGACTCCATGAACTGTAGCCCACCAGGCTCCTTCATCCATGGGATTTCTCCAGGCAAGAGTACTGGAATAGGTTGCCATTATCCTTCTCCAAGGGATCTTCCCGACCCAGGGATCGAACCCGTATCCCCTACATTGCGGGCAGATGCTTTTACCATCTGAGCCACCAAGGAAACCTTTTTTCCTTCAGTTGCCTTCAATCTTATCTTCAGTAAGATACTGAGGGTGGGGGATTCTTGCTAAACTAAGCCAGCAAGATTCTTGTTAAAACTGACAAGGCTAAACGGGCCAAGGTCAGAGCCCAAGGTTGAGGCCTTGGAGGTTTAGAGGACCCTGACTGGGGTTAGGCTTGTCATCAGCGGCAATATGTATCCCTTGCCTCGTGCCCCTCGGTCTTCTCACCCTGCACCATGACCTCCGCTCCATACACACAATGTTGTGGAAAACATCATGGTACATATTTCTTTATGGATCTGGGTGATGATATTTTTAGGGACATATTCCTAGGAGTGATAATAGTTTCTATAAAACACAATAGAGATATGGAAGTATAGGTAGATACAGATTGCAAAGATAAATACATATACATTTAATCCATATACTTATTTAAGACTGTGCTGTGCCATACAGAACCTTTCCCTCCTTCTCAAAAACTTCTAGCATAGCACACTTACTACAGCACCTGGAATGGAAGAGGCCCTCTTCTAAGCACCACCCACAAACATATCTCATACTCAAATTGTAACCTGACTCCCGTGTTAAAATATCCATTTTTCTGCAAAGTATTCTTTGATCCCCACAGATGAAAACCCTCTCTCTGCTGCCTGAACTCTGCACCTTACATCTGTCATCTGATAACCTAGTCTTAGTCATATACCATTTAACTCCCCCTCTGCAGCTCCAAAGCCTTGAATTCAGGATTACTGTGTGAGTCATCTTGGCGACTTGTTGGTTGGAAACATGGGCTTTGAAGTCCGACAACTGAGGTTGATTCTCTCTGTCATTTACAAGCTATGTAGCTTTTAAGCCAGTTAACTAAAGCCTATTCACCTTAGTTTCCCCATGTGGATCCTGCTTATCATGGTTTATGGAAGAATTAAGTGAAAAGCAGCATGAGAAGCACCTGGTCCAGTGCCTACCACATAATCTAAGCTTATAGCAGTAACTGCTGTTGAAACTATCACCACCATCTGCACAGAACGTGGCACAGTTCCTTAAATAATGGACATTCAATCATAGCTAGTGGGTGTTCACAGTGCATGAGCTTCCCTAAGGCTAAGAGGTAAAGAATGCAGGAAACGCGGATTTGATCCCTGGGTCAGGAAGATCCCCTGGAGGAGGGTATGGCAACCCACTCCAATATTTTTGCCTGGGAAATCCCATGGACAGAGGAGACTGGCCGGCTACAGTCATGGGATCTCAAAAGAGTCAGACACAACTTAGCAAGTAAACAATGACAACAGTAACAGTATGGGGCCACAAGTAGTCAGACACAACGGAAGCAACTTAGCACGCACCCACGCACAGCGAATGAGCAAGCCACAGAAACGCTAACTGCCTTGCCCTGGCGGGAAAGTGTCGAGGCTGGTATTTGAACCCAAGCCATCTCTGCGGTCCGTCTTCTCTAAAACTAAGTTTTCTGGGACTTTTAGAAAAAATCATTATTTATAAGGCTTAAACTGAGAGACATGAGGAACTGGGAGAGTTCCTCCACCACCCCAGTTATGAAATTTTGTCACTTGCAACAACATGGATGAGCTTAGAAGGCATTATTCAAAGTGAAATAAGTCAGATAGACAAAGACATACCGTATGAGATCACTTATGTGCAGAATCTAAAAACATGATGAACTAGTGAATATAACAAAAAAATATAAATAAATCAAACAGACTCACAGATATAGAGAAGAAACTAGTGGCTACCAACTGGGAGTGGGAAGGGGAAAGGACCAAAGTAAGAATAAGGTAAGGGTAGGGGGTCAAGAAAAACAAATGTATGTATAAAATAAGCTACAAAGATATATTTTATAATACAGGGGATATACTCAAGATTTTGTAATAACTATAAATGAAGTATAATCTTTAAAAAGAGTGAACTAAGTCAAAGAGAAATACAGTATAGTAGCCAATACAGTATATTAGCACATATATATGGAATTCAGAAAGACAGTAATGATGATCCTATATGCAAGGCAGCAAGAGAGACACAGATGTAAAGGACAGACTTTTTGGACTATGTGAGAGAAGGTGAGAGCAGGATGATATAAGAGAATAGCACTGAAACATGTATATTACCATATGTGAAATAGATGATCATGCAAGTTTGATGCATGGAGCAGGGCACTCAAAGCCCGTGTTCTGGGACAGCACAGAGGGGTAGGGTGCGGTGGGGGAGGGAGGTGGAAGGAGGGTTCAGGATGGGGGGACACGTGTGCACCCAAGGCTGATTCAGTCGATGAATGGCAAAACCCACCACCATGTTGTAAAGTAATTATCCTCCAATTAAAATAAATAAGTTAATTTAAAACATTGTGAATCACTATACCGTACATCTGTAACTTACGCATACTGTACATCAACTATAAATAAATAATATTCTCCAAGCTTCAAACTTTAAAAAAGAGAGAGAAAGAAGGAGGAATTGCACAAGTGATAAGGGGTCAGTTCTCCATCTCCTAAGACCCACTCTTGGTTGGTGGTGTCAGAAAAGTTCTGTAAGATGATATATGTGTAAAGTACTTAGAACAGTGCCAGGACATAGCAAGTATATGCCATTCCATAATTAATACTACCCCATAGAAGGGGGAAAAGTGGAAGCAGTGACAGATTTTATTTTCTTGGGCTCCAAAATCACTGCCGATGGTGACTGCAGCCATGAAATTAAGACTCTTGCTCCTTGGGAAAAAAGCAGCCATCTTGTCCTCTGCTGCACCTTCTCCTCCTGCCCTTAATCTTCTCCAGCATCAGGGTATTTTGAGTTGGTTCTTTGCATCAGGTGGCCAAAGTATTGGAGCTTCAGCTTCAGCACCAGTCTTTCCAATGAATATTCAGGGTTGAATTCCTTTAGGACTGACTGGTTTTATCTCCTTGCAGTCCAAGGGACTTTCAAGGATCTTCTCCAGCACCACAGTTCAAAAGCATCAAGTCTTTGGCATTCAGCCTTCTTTATGGTCCATTTCTCACATCCATACATGACTACTGCAAAAATCAGAGCTTTGACTATACAGACTATAAAGGAAGTCAACCCTGAATATTCATTGGAAAGACTAGTGCTGAAGCTGAAGCTCCAATACTTTGGCCACCTGATGCAAAGAACCAACTCAAAATACCCTGATGCTGGAAAAGATTAAGGGCAGAAAAAGAAGGTGTAGCAGAGGATAAGATGACTAAATATTAAGAGCATCACCCACTCAACAAACATGAATTTGAGCAGACTCCAGGAGATAGTGGAGGATAGAGGAGCTTGGCGTGATGCAGGGCATGGGGTCACAAAGAGTCAGATACAGCTTAGCAACTGAACAACAGCAACAAGGTACAGAGAGTTTTGACTCCTTCACACACAAGGCGATGGCCTCCCCAGCCTGGAAGAAAACTTCAGTCTAAACAACCTCCCAACCTCTTTCAAATGAGGCTGTTCAGATTCAGCAAAACATAGTCTTTATGATCTAAAGAACTTTCAAAAGCTCATTAAAAAGTTCCAAAGTCTTCATGAACATCAAATGGTTTTTTTCAATCAATATCTTTATCCCCTAGAGTGAAATGTGGAATCATGAAGATTGAACACACCATTTCTTTCAAAAAGAAAAGAAAGAAATCTGTCTAACTGAATAGAAAAAGCTAAGGAGTCAAGAAACACATAGGAGTGATCAGCTTTCTCTTCCCTGGGAGGGTCCAACACACTGGTTAGTTCACCTCCGCAGGCCCTCAGCTAAGGCAGGGGTAACACCTGGGCAGGTCCAAGCAGATTATTCATCTGGAGTTGCCAACATATGGATCCCAGTGAAGAGAAAAGGGAAATATAAAATGCAGAGGAAGTTTGAAATGATATTGTGAATAAAAGTCTGCCTCCAGATTCAAAATTCCAGATGATCGGCTACACTGACCTTGCAGAGCTCAGCACAGGTCAAGAAGGGCGGTGTGGGTGAAGGCCCAGAATGGAGCCAAGGGCATGGGGCTGCCCTTGAGTGAAGAAAGCCTGAGAAGACGCAGCAGGAAACGTTTGCACCAACTCCAAGCTCTACTTGAATCTCCTCCTGGTAGCCAAGCCCCCGAAAACTGCCAACAGGTAGAAAGGAGATATGAAATAAGTGACAGTGCAAGGACACCTAGCGTCACATGGAATGCACACAAGGCTGGGGCCATGTTTGACTTGGGAGCATGGAGCTTCTGGGGCCCCGCTGTCCTGCAGGGCGAGGGCAGTGCTGACACGAGCTGGTGGGCAGCAGGGCCTATGGGAGCAGGGTCCAGGTGAGCAGGTTGGCTGTAAAGGGTGCAGTTAGAGCATCACAAAATGGGCAGTTGAAAGGACCTCTCTAGAAGACCAGGCTGGTGAACTTCAATCAGTAGCAAATAGATCAGAAACGGTTTATTCCTTGCACTTTTTGACTTGTGTTGTCGTAGGGGCTTCAGGAGGCCCACCAGGACCTACGGGCAATCGCCAAGGCCTGAAGGACATCTTAGTTTCTCCAATAAAGTCTGTCTCAGTCATGACTCAGGAGACCTCCTAGTATTGACAGAGACCCAGTAGCTAAGACCTCTTTTTGCATGGGATGGGTAGGCCAGGCCTGGAAAAGAGAACCCTGAGGAGCTCCATGAACCTGTGTTTCCATTTGGCCAAGACAAACACCTCTGAGGGGGAGTCCTTGTCAGTGCCCTTGGTCCCTTTCTGTGAGCTGTCACCACCAGCTGCAGATGAACTGTTCGCCAGTCTGGACAGATCCCTGGGCACCAGGGGGTAGGAAGAAAGCATCCTGGTTCTCTAGTCCTTTGCTCCTCATATGCTTGGTGTATTTTTATCTTGAAGGCTCCATTCACACAGAACCCTCCAGCCCAACCTCCCATGGGGGTGGCATTACCAGCCTATCCATCTTAATGAAATGACTGGAGTGGAAGCACAGAAAGGCTCAGATTGCCGTTGAGCACCGAGTAATCAATCCAATCGTTGGTGATAAATCCAACACAGGCATCTTAATGACTGAGAGCTGTTATTAAGTCAAACATGGCATTGCCGAGTCATGGCTATTTGAGTCTTGACTGTCTGCATCTGTGTGCACACTGGAAGAAGCTCCGGGCCCCACAGCTGACCTATAAGCAGAAAAAACCAAACCCAAACATTTAATACAGTCGAACTGCTCATTTTTGCAGCATTCTGCAGGTAAGTGTTCATCATAGCTTCTTGTTGCAGTCAGGAGTTTTGCCTAGATGCAGAAATTGTTCTCAGATGTAAACGATGAACTTGCCAGGAGCTGGATCAGGGGCGGGGCTCTGATTGTATCACCCTTTGGTAAAGGTTTCCATGCTGGGTGAGTCTCAGCTGGTGAGAAGACTGCATTTTGTGATTCACGCCAGAAGTCTGATTTTACTCCCACAGTATCGCCCTCCCCTTCAGCCTGTTTTGTTCATCAGAAGATTCAGTGGCACCCAGTGAATCTTAAACAGCAGACTGGGGAAGTAGGAGATGATCCAGCTGTAATGGCAGGTACCCCAGCATCAGAGCTGGTTCTGGGTCGAACGATGACTTCACTGTCATCCAGGGAAGAAAGGAAATCGCAGCTACCTCTGCCATCACAGGATCCCAAAGTCCCAAGTGCCCATGATCCTTCCATTCTGGTTATCATTCACTCCCCAAAGGCAGGACTATAGTTTGCTCCATTCCAGAGTTGATGAGAAGGATGAAGGTACCATCCCCACCGCTTCCCTTTCTTCTTCCTAAGCCTGGGCCCCCAAGCAGAGGATAAGAAGTCCAGGGAGGAGCTGGAACATGGGATTCACTGCACACTCACACTTTATTTGCAAGAAGTATGACAATATGAAGTGAATGAGAACAGTAGCAGATCTCAGGAAAGATGCCAGCCCTGGGGGAATGGCATCACCAGCCAGAACAATCAACATGACTGGGACTTCCCTAGCTGTCCAGTGGTTAAGACTCTGCATTTCCACTGCAGGGAGTGCAGGTTTGATCCCTAGTTCATATGCCATGTGTGCATGCAAAGTCACTTCGGTCATGTCCGACTCTGTGCAATCCTTTGGACTACAGCCTGCCCGGCTCCTCTGTCCATGGGATTCTCCAGGCAAGAATACTGGAGTGGGTTGCCATTTCCTCCAAGGGATCTTTCCAACCCGTGGATCAAGCCTACATCTCTTATGTCTCCTGCACTGGCAGGTGATTCTTTATCACTAATGCCACCTGGGAAACCCCATATGTTATGGGGCACTGCGTAAAAGTTTTTTAAAATGCTTGAATGTGGGGGGACCATACACATGCCCCAGGACAAATTCTAAAGCAGGTAATCTAGAGGGTCAGAGGTGTACCTACCTGGACAGAGCCATGCTGTGGTCCTATATTGTCTCTGACCCCTCAGTGACCCTGGGCAAGGCATGCAAACTCTGAATCTCAGTCTCCTCATCTGTAAAATGGGATCCACTCTTTCAGTCACTTATGGAATGTTCACCACCTCCTGGGTGTCAAGCCCTGATTATCCATATATAATCAGAAGAGACTTGATTTAACTTTTGTTAGGAGGTTGAGCAGACAACTCAAAGCAGAAAAGGGGGAAGGATAAGACTAAAGAACAGAGGCTACAGCTTAAAGAAGATCCAGATCAGTAAGCTGCTGTGAAGAGGCTAGGATACAAGGGCATCACCAGCTTTTTGATCTAGGCTCTGGTACCCCATAGTGACATAACTTTAGTTAAGTCACAATTTCTCTGGCCTTCCCTCTGCTCACCCAATAAAATGGAATGACCATATATATCTTAAATCATTACCATTATCATCTTTACTTATTAATAAGCTTTTTGCACAAGAGTTATATATTTAATGTTTAGTCCTCACAACAAACTCCACGAGGTAAGTAAGTCTCATTTTATACATCAGGAAAATGAGGCTCAGAACAATTAAGTAACCTTCCCAAGGACACACAGATGTATAAAAGAGGGAAAAAAACAATGTTCAAGTTTTGAAAAATCCTTGACAATTATCTAATCTCACTATCCTCAGTCTAACATCAATGAAACCCTTTCTTTTAATGAAATGTTACCTAAAAGTCCATATCATAATCATATGATAAATGTGGAGTAGCTTTGGTTGTGTTGAGGTGAAGAATTCAGCCCTGTCCAGGGAGATTCACCTGCATTTCCCAACAAAACTTAATGCTTAGGCTTTGATGGGCCAGTTTGTAAAGCACTTATCTAGTTTAATCCTTCATTTGCTTAGAAGAAACTAGGACCTTGGAAAGATAAATCTTCTGCAAGTCCTCTGCTGCTCACTGATGGTACAGGGAATGGTACCCAGGTTTCCTGTGTTCAACCTTCTGGTCCCCATAAACAAGACACTCCCAAATCATATAACCTGATGCATAAAGCATCATTCCCCCTCATCTCCCTCCTCAAAGACTAGGTTTTGATCCTGGGTATCTCCTGACTGTTCTCAGTCTTCACTCCTTCCTTCTTCCAGCCCAGCACCCTACAATGGCTCCAGACCATCTGCAATTACAGAGGCAGCTTTGGATCAGGGAGCAGGACAGAGAATTGCAGATGAGGTGAGTACAGTCACCATAGCAGGGATGGGCATCACAGCAAAGAGCTCAAGTCTTGGTTCTAATCAAAACCTAGATGAGATGCGGAACTCAAAAAGAATACAGAAGATAACAGTAATGGCTGGAAGAGAGCAGAGTTCAGAATCATTGCAACAGAGCAGTGATTTATCAAGAAACTTTCCTTAATGTTTTTTTAATTTATTTATTTATTTTTAATTGGAGGACAATTGCTTTATAATATTGTGCTGGTTTCTGCATATATCACCATGAATCAGCCACAGGTATACATATATCCCCTCCCTCTCGAACCTCCCATCTCTCACCCCATCCCACCCCTTCTAGGTGGTCACAGAGCACTGGAGTGGAGCTCCCTGCATCATACAGTAGCAAATTTCCCTGGCTCTCTAACTTCACATATGGTAATACATATGTTTCAGAGCTCCTCTCTCAATTCATCCCACCCTCTCCTTCCCTCCTGTGTCCACAAGTCAAGTAACATTTTAGAAACTGGATTCTTCTTTTGAAAGTAATCTTTCTGGAAACACCAATACATAGATGAGATCAATGTGAAGCTCTGGTTGACTGGGAGCCTGCTTACTCAACTTCCCTTATTTTCTTCACTTCCTCCATCATGGCACCCCCATTGTACCCCCAAGGAACCAAAGGGCTATGAAGCTCTTTGAAAACCCCTGTCACAGCAAAGGCAAGAAATGGATGAAACAGAATAAGATAGGCTATGCTGTGTAACAAACACCTTCCCTAAATTTCAGTTGCTTAGCCTAACAGAAGGCTTTTTCTCATCCATACCAAGTCTCCTATGGGTCTGGGTATCGTCTCAGGGCAGCTGTCCCCCACAGAGTGGCTCAGCCTCCAAGGTGCTCTTGTGGCACCTCTATCCCAACATGTGCTCCATGATGGCCATTTAGGAACTTGGGTCCCTGTTTCTCAGTGATTCAGCCCAGAAATGACACTTGTCACTCTCCCTTCTAGCTCATGCAGGAAGCTGAGAAATGTAGTCTTCCACGTGTCCAGGAAGGGGCAGAGACCCAGAAATAATACTGTTGTATGGATGAACTTTAGTAATTTTTACCACAACCAGTAAGTAGGGCTTATTAGACAAGTTCAATTCAGTTCAGTTCAGTTCAGTCGCTCAGTTGTGTCCGACTCTTTGTGACCACATGAATTGCAGCATTCCAGGCCTTCCTGTCCATCACGAACTCCCGGAGTTCACTCAGACTCATGTACATCGAGTCGGTGATGCCATCCAACCATTTCATCCTCTGTTGTCCCCTTCTCCTCCTGCCCCCAATCCCTCCCAGCATCAGAGTCTTTTCCAATGAGTCAACTCTTCCCATGAGGTGGCCAAAGTATTGGAGTTTCAGCTTTAGCATCAGTCCTTCCAAAGAACACCAGGACTGATCTCCTTTAGGATGGACTGGTTGGATCTTCTTGCAGTCCAAGGGACACTCAAGAGTCTTCTCCAACACCACAGTTCAAAAGCATCAGTTCTTCGGCGTTCAACTTTCTTCACAGTCCAACTCTCACATCCATACATGACTACTGGAAAAACCATAGCCTTGACTAGACAGACCTTTGTTGGCAAAGTAATGTCTCTGCTTTTGAATATGCTATCTAGGTTGGTCATAACTTTCCTTTCAAGGAGTAAGCGTCTTTTAATTTTATGGCTGCAATCACCATCTGCAGTGATTTTGGAGCCCAGAAAAATAAAGTCTGACACTGTTTCCACTGTTGCCCCTTCTATTTCCCATGAAGTGATGGGACCAGTTGCCATGATCTTAGTTTTCTGAATGTTGAGCTTGAAGCCAACTTTTTCACTCTCCTCCTTCACTTTCGTCAAGCAGCTCTTTAGTTCTTCTTTACTTTCTGCCATAAGGGTGGTGTCATCTGTATATCTGAGGTTATTGATGTTTCTCCTGGCAGTCTTGATTCCAGCTTGTGCTTCTTCCAGCCCAGAATGTCTCATGATGTACTCTGCAAAGAAGTTAAATAAGCAGGGTAACAATATACAGCCTTGACGTACTTTCCTATTTGGAACCAGTCTGTTGTTCCATGTCCAGTTCTAACACCTTAAACAAGTAAGCCTTGTATTACAGTTACTGAGTACATTACCAACTGTAAGATACCACCACGTGTATTTTTCAGGTTAAAAAAAAAATCTGAGACTGACTTGGGGTCACACAGTTAAGATTTAATTAACCCTGGACATTCCAATTCCAGATGCAGAGCCCTGGTCACAACAGAGCTCCAGAGAAAGGCAGGAAGGGGACCTGAAGTTGAAGCAAGCCAAACGGGTCAAATGATGTGCATGTAAAAGGAAATTTGAAAATTCACCCTCCACATTTCCTCACTCACTGTGAGGAGGAATGAGAGAGAAAATGTGGCCAGAGAACAGAGTTGATGAGTGTGAACTTGGTGGGAGGGAGATGAACTTGGTGGCCCCCACTCTGCACAGTCTACGACATTTAAAACATTTTGGCAATGAGTCATCCCACTTGAGATATCAGGTTGATGAATTTCAGTGCAAGGCTGGATGGATAAGGAAAGTTTATGGGAAACAAATGAATGTGTGCCATTTGTAACAAGGATTTACCTGCGAGGAGCACTGTGCTGTTGACGAAGCACTCTCAGGTTTTCATCTGCATTCAGAGGCTGGCTGGGCACAGTGCTGTGGGCATAGATGCTGGTGCCCTGAGTAATGTCAGTGGACGATGCAGTGCACATCCTCAACCAGTCTACCAGACAAGGATTCTGGTCCAGATAGACAAGGTAGGCTTGGGAACGCTCACTTAGCTGCAGGTGAGTGCAGCTCCTGTCCCAGGAGCCGTGGGGATCCAGTGAGTATGTCCATCGATCACTGACTCTTATTCTTACATCCTGAGGCTCATCCTTGACATCTCCAGTCAGCCTGTTTCAAACCTTTGCTCTCTGGGCTTCAGGCAACAGGAAGCTCTGATAATTTTACTATCCAAGGAGTCCAAGGTAGTGGTTGTATTACCTTGAAGAAGGCAGGTAGATGTAGCCATCACAGTGAAGGATGGTATTACCATGACAGTGAGACCACTCTCAGGACTTGGATACAGGCCCAGTCCCTCTCCTCCACTGACAGCATCACAGCCAAGTTCAGAGCAGGACTCCAGCCCCAGCACAGGACAGTTGGGCCAAGAGAAACCAGAGCCTATAAAGTGGGCTAAGAGGGAGGAGGAGGCAGGCCAGGTGGACCGTACAGGGGACCTGCAGTCTTGGCTCTGCCTGGCCTCATGCTGGCTGCGATTCTCCTTCCTGCCCTGGACAGGAAAGGCTGGGGACAGAGCCAGGGGGAGCCCACTCTGAGAGGGCAGCCATGTCTCGTACTGGAGTGAGCAGGGGTGGCCACCAATGCCAGGATGGAAGATGACTCAGAACATGCCTTTGATCCCTGCCCAGCAAGATCTCAGACTCCCCAGGTCCCAGTGAGAGATATTGCTGCTAGCCGGATCTGAAGCCCCTTCCTGTTGCTCCCTGTGCTGGTCCAAGGGCCTCGGCTCTTCATCTGAAACAGGTCTCCAACTGCTTCCTTCCTGCAGGACATCCTTCCCCTGCTGCTGATTAATTTCACTCATTTTCCTCCCCTTGGCAACTCAGTTGTTGCAAGAATTACTCTGAAGAAGTCCATCTGTCTTGGGATTGTGACAAATAATAGACTGGCTCTCCTGGCATTCTCATTACCTCCTGATCTCAAGGACCTTTCTTTTAATTCACACATGAAGTAGAAATCCCCACATCTTTCAGGGAGCTGAGGACAGAGATGGAAGGCCAGGTACGAAGGGACCAGGAGTCACTGGCCGGATCTGTATCCCTCCTTCCCATCTCCCTCTTTTATCCTCCTGTCCTCCTCTATCTACTTCCTCCCTCTCCTCTTCCATGTATAACTCTGTGACCACCTCTGAGTGGTCCAGACTTCGGAGCGCACACAAGAAAGTGGTTACGGGCTAGCTTGCTTTTTCCTCTTTTGATTCCACCTCATCCCATTCCACTCACCTCTAACTACTCCCTCCCTCTTCTCTCCTCCAAGTAACTCAGCGATCCTCTAGGGACAACCTTCAAAGTGGAGAAACCTATCATCTTTAACCTAGATGTTTTAACATTAGTGCTGAATAGATGGAGAAATCATGAGGCTATTGTAAAAATAAATCTGAAAACCAGAATCAGGAGGCATAAGTCCAAATTCTGAGATCATCAAAGAATTCCTGAATACAGGGAACATTATCCAATAAGAGCTCATCAAACGCCTTCATACCTACTATACTGAAATTGAGCATTGCCCAAGGGCAAACAAGCTCCAGAGCAAGACATACCACACAAATTCTCCAGCAACACAAGAACAAGCCCCTGAGCTTCAATACACAGGCAACTCAAAATACTCCAAAACCACTGACGTCTCATAACCCATTACTTCACACGTCACAACACTCCAGAGAGAGGAAATCCAGCTCCACCCACCAGAACTCCAACACAAGCCTCCCTGATCAAGAAACTGTGACAAGCCACTGATAAAACCCCAAACACAGAGAGGAAGCTCTATAAGAAAGAGAATTCCACAAATTCCCAGAATATAGAAAAGCCACCCCAAATGCAGCAATATAACCAAGATGAAGAGACAGAGGAATTCCCAGCAGGTAAAGGAACAGGAGACATGCCCACCAAACCAAACAAAAGAGGAAGAGATAGGGAATCTACCTGAGAAAGAATTCCGAATACTGATAGTGAAAATGATCCAAAATCTTGAAATCAAAATGGAATCACAGATAAATAGCCTGGGGTTAAGGATTGAGAAGATGCAAGAAAGGTTTAACAAGGACCTAGAAGAAATAAAAAAGAGTCAACATATAATGAATAATGCAATAAATGAGATCAGAAACACTCTGGAGGCTACAAATAGTAGAATATTGGAGGCAGAAGATAGGATTAGTGAAACAGAAGATAGAATGGTAGAAATAAATGAATTAGCGAGGGAAAAAGAAAGACGAATTAAAAGAAATGAGGACAACCTCAGAGACCTCCAAGACAATATGAAACGCTCCAACATTCAAATTATAAGAGTCCCAGAAGAAGAAGACAAAAAGAAAGACCATGAGAAAATACTTGAGGAGATAATAGTTGAAAACTTCCCTAAAATGGGGAAGGAAATAATCACCCAAGTCCAAGAAACCCAGAGAGTGCCAAACAGGATAAACCCAAGGTGAAACACCCCAAGATATATTTTAATCAAACTAACAAAGACCAAACACAAAGAACAATTACTAAAGGCAGCAAGGGAAAAACAACAAATAACACAGAAGGGGATCCCCATAAGAATAACTGCAGATCTTTCAATAGAAACTCTTCAGGCCAGGAGGGAATGGCAAGACATACTTAAAGTGATGAAAGATAATAACCTTCAGCCAAGACTACTGTACCCAGCAAGGATCTCATTCAAATATGAAGGAGAAATCAAAAGCTTTCCAGACAAGCAAAAGCTGAGAGAATTCAGCACCACCAAACCAGCTCTCCAACAAATACTAAAGGATAGACTTTAGACAGGAAACACAAAAAGGGTGTATAAACCCGAACCCAAAACAATAAAGTAAATGGCAACAGGAACATACTTATCAATAATTACCTTAAATGTAAATGGGTTGAATGCCCCAACCAAAAGGCAAAGACTGGCTGAATGGATACAAAAACAAGATCCCTATATACGCTGCCTACAAGAGACCCACCTCAAAACAACGGACACATACGGACTAAAAGTGAAGGGCTGGAAAAAGATATTCCATGCAAATAAAGACCAAAAGAAAGCAGGAGTAGCAATACTCATATCCGATAAAATAGACTTTAAAACAAAGGCTGTGAAAAGGGACAAAGAAGGCCACTACATAATGATTAAAGGATCAATCCAAGAAGAAGATATAACAATTATAAATATATATGCACCCAACATAGGAGCACCGCAATATGTAAGACAATTGCTAACAAGCATGAAAGGGGAAACTAATAATAACACAATAATAGTGGGAGACTTTAATACCCCACTCACACCTATGGACAGATCAACTAAACAGAAAATTAACAAAGAAACGCAAACGTTAAACGATACAATAGACCAGTTAGACCTAATTGATATCTATAGGACATTTCACCCCAAAACAATGAATTTCACCTTTACTCAAGTGCACACGGAACCTTTTCCAGGATAGATCACATTCTGGGTCATAAATCTAACCTTGATAAATTCAAAAAAATCGAAATTATTCCAAGCATCTTCTCTGACCATAATGCACTAAGGTTAGATCTCAATTATAGGAGAAAAACTATTAAAAATTCCAACATTTGGAGGTTGAACAACACCCTTCTGAATAATCAACAAATCACAAAAGAAATCAAAAAGAAATCAAAATATGCATCGAAACGAATGAAAATGAAAACACAACTACACAGAACCTTTGGGACACTATAAAAGCAGTCCTAAGAGGAAAGTTCATAGCAATACAGGCATACCTCAAGAAACAAGAAAAAAGTCAAATAAATAACCTAACTCTACACCTAAGCAACTAGAAAAGGAAGAAATAGAGAACCCCAGAGTTAGTAGAAGGAAAGAAATCCTAAAAATTAGGGCAGAAATAAATGCAAAAGAAACAAAAGAGACCATAGCAAAAATCAACAAAGCAAAAAGCTGGTCCTTTGAAAGGATAAATAAAATTGACAAACCATTAGCCAGACTCATCAAGAAACAAAGAGAAAAAAATCGAATCAACAAAATTAGAAATGAAAATGGAGAGATCACGACAGATAACTCAGAAATACAAAGAATCATAAGAGACTACTATCAGCAATTATATGCCAATAAAATGGACAACTTGGAAGAAATGGACAAATTCTTAGAAAAGTACAACTTTCCAAAACTGAACCAGGAAGAAATAGAAAATCTTAACAGACCCATCACAAGCACGGAAATTGAAACTGTAATCAGAAATCTTCCAGCAAACCAAAGCCCAGGTCCAGATGGCTTCACAGCTGAATTCTACCAAAAATTCCGAGAAGAGCTAACACCTATCTTACTGAAACTATTCCAGAAAATTGCAGAGGAAGGTAAACTTCCAAACTCATTCTATGAGACCACCATCACCCTAATACCAAAACCTGACAAAGACACCACAAAAAAGAAAACTACAGGACAATATCACTGATGAACATAGATGCAAAAATCCTCAACAAAATCCTAGCAATCAGAATCCAGCAACACATTAAAAAGATCATACACCATGACCAAGTGGGCTTTATCCCAGGGATGCAAGGATTCTTCAATATCCGCAAGTCAATCAATGTAATTCATCACATTAACAAACTGAGAAATAAAAATCATATGATTATCTCAATAGATGCAGAAAAAGCCTTTGACAAAATTCAGCATCCATTTATGATAAAAACTCTCCAGAAAGCAGGAATAGAAGGATCATACCTCAACATAATAAAAGCTATATATGACAAACCCACAGCTAACATTATCCTCAATGGCGAAAAATTGAAACCATTTCCCCTAAAGTCAGGAACAAGACAAGGGTGTCCACTTTCACCACTGCTCTTCAACATCGTACTGGAAGTTTTGGCCACAGCAATAAGAGTAGAAAAAGAAATACAAGGAATCCAAATTGGAAAAGAAGAAGTAAAACTCTCACTGTTTGCAGATGACATGATCCTCTACATAGAAAATCCTAAAGACTCGACCAGAAAACTACTAGAGCTAATCAATGAATATAGTAAAGTTGCAGGATATAAAATCAACACTCAGAAATCCCTTGCATTCCTATACACTAATAATGAGAAAGTAGAAAAAGAAGTTAAGGAAACAATTCCATTAACCATTGCAACGAAAAGAATAAAATACTTAGGAATATTCCTACCTAAAGAAACTAAAGGCCTATATATCGAAAACTATAAAACACTGATGAAAGAAATCAAAGAGGACACTAATAGATGGAGAAATATACCATGCTCATGGGTCGGAAGAGTCAATATAGTGAAAATGAGTATACTACCTAAAGCAATCTACAGATTCAATGCAATTCCCATCAAGCTACCAGCAGTATTTTTCACAGAACTAGATCAAATAATCTCAAGATTTGTATGGAAATACAAAAACCTCGAATAGCCAAAGCAATCTTGAGAAAGAAGAATGGAACTGGAGGAATCAACTTGCCTGACTTCAGGCTCTACTACAAAGCCAAAGTCATTAAGACAGTATGGTACTGGCACAAAGACAGGAATATAGATCAATGGAACAAAATAGAAAGCCCTGAGATAAATCCACACACCTATGGACACCTTATCTTCGACAAAGGAGGCAAGAATATACAATGGAGTAAAGACAGTCTCTTTAACAGGTGGTGCTGGGAAAACTGGGAAACCACTTGTAAAAGAATGAAACTAGACCTCTTTCTAACACCATACACAAAAATAAACTCAAAATGGATTAAAGATCTAAATGTAAGACCAGAAACTAGAAAACTGCTAGAGGAGAACATAGGCAAAACACTCTCCGACATAAATCACAGTAGGATCCTCTATGATCCACCTCCCAGTATACTGGAAATAAAAGCAAAAATAAACAAATGGGATCTAATTAAAATTAAAAGCTTCTGCACAACAAAAGAAACTATAAGCAAGGTGAAAAGACAGCCTTCTGAATGGGAGAAAACAATAGCAAATGAAACAACTGACAAACAACTAATCTCAAAGATATATAAGCAACTTATGCAGCTCAACTCCAGAAAAATAAAGGATCCAATAAAAAAATGGGCCAAAGAACTAAATAGGCATTTCTCCAAAGAAGACATACGGATGGCTAACAAGCACATGAAAAGATGTTCAACATCACTCATTATCAGAGAAATGCAAATCAAGACCACAATGAGGTACCATTTCACACCAGTCAGAATAGCTGTGATCCAAAAGTCTACAAGCAATAAATGCTGGAGAGGATGTGGAGAAAAGGGAGCCCTCTTACACTGCTGGTGGGAATGCAAACTAGTACAGCCATTATGGAAAACAGTGTGGAGATTCCTTTAAAAATTGCATATAGAACTGCCTTATGACCCAGCAATCCCACTGCTGGGCATACACACCGAGGAAACCAGAATTGAAAGAGACACATGTACCCCAGTGTTCACTGCAGCGCTGTTTATAATAGCCAGGACATGGAAGCAACCTAATGTCCATCAGCAGATGAATGGATAAGAAAGCTGTGGTACATATACACAATGGAGTACTACTCAGCCCTTAAAAAGAATAAATTTGACTCAGTTCTAATGAGATGGATGAAATTGGAACCGATTATACAGAGTGAAGTAAGCCAGAAAGAAAAACACCAATACAGTATACTGACACATATATATGGAATTTAGAAGATAGTAATGATGACCCTATGTGTGAGACAACAAAAGAGACACAGAGGTATAGAACGGACTTTTGGACTCTGAGGGAGAGGGAAAGGGTGGGATGGTTTGAGAGAATGGCATTGAAACATGTATACTTTCTTGTAAGAAACGAAGCGCCAATCTATGTTCAATGCAGGATGCAGGATGCATGGGGCTGGTGCACAGGATGATTCAGGTAGAGGATGTGGGGTGGGAGGTGGGAGGGGGCTTCGGCATTGGGAGATTGTGTTCACCTGTGGCTGATTCATGTCAATGTATGGCAAAACAAATACAGTATTGTAATTTTAAAAATAAAAATAAAACTTAAAAAAAAAAAAAAAAAAGAAGGGACCAGGACAGCTCCCTCTGGTTAAATCTAACCCCAGTACTCAGAACAAAAATTCTCTTCCCCCTTCAGGGAGCAAATCCTTAAGCAAGTGGGTCTCAACCCTGGATTCTCATTACAGTCATCTGGTATAGTTGTTTTTGTTTTTTTTTTTTTAACCTGTGTCCAGGGACTTCCTTGGTGTCCAGTGATTAAGAATCCACCTGCCAATGCAGGGGACACAAGTTCCATCCCTGGTCCAGGAAGATCCCATATGCTTCAGGGCAACTGAGCCCATGCATCACAACTACTGAGCCTGCGTTCTAAAGCCCAAGAAACACAACTACTGAAGCCTAGAGCCCATACTCCACAACAAGAGAAGTCCCTGCTGCTGAAAGTCAATATGCCAGCAAATATGGAAAACTCAGCAGTGGCCACATGACTCGAAAAGGTCAGTTTTCATTCCAATCCCGAAGAAAGACAATGCCAAAGAATGCTCAAACTACTGCACAATTGCACTCATCTCACATACTACTAAAGTAATGTTTAAAATTCTCCAAGCCAGGATTCAGCAATACATGAACCGTGAACTTCCAGATGTTCAAGCTGGATTTAGAAAAGCCAGAGGAACCAGAAATCAAACTGCCAACATCCACTGGATCACTGAAAAAGCAAGGGAGTTCCAAAAAATCTATTTCTGCTTTATTGACTATGCCAAAGCCTTTGACTGTGTGGATCACAATAAACCGTGGAAAATTCTGAAAGAGATGGGAATACCAGACCACCTTACCTGCCTCTTGAGAAA
The DNA here is from genome assembly GCA_917880005.1 of Nanger dama. Classification (NCBI taxonomy): domain Eukaryota; kingdom Metazoa; phylum Chordata; class Mammalia; order Artiodactyla; family Bovidae; genus Nanger; species Nanger dama. The sequence continues at coordinate 5,274,387 of CAKJTW010000097.1, read as the reverse complement.
CCTGTATGCAGATCAGGAAGCAACAGTTAGAACTGGACATGGAACAACAGACTGGGTCCAAATAGGAAAAGGAGTATGTCAAGGCTGTATATTGTCACCCTGCTTATTTAACTTACATGCAGAGTACATCATGAGAAATGCTGGGCTGAAAGAAGCACAAGCTGGAATCAAGATTGCCAGGAGAAATATCAATAACCTCAGATATGCAAATGACACCACCCTTATGGCAGAAAGTGAAGAGGAACTAAAGAGCCTCTTGGTGAAAGTGAAAGAGGAGAGTGAAAAAGTTGGCTTAAAGCTCAACATTCAGAAAACTAAGATCATGGCATCTGGTCCCATCACTTCATGGCAGATAGATGGGGAAACAGTGGAAACAGTATCAGACTTTATTTTTCTGGGCTCCAAAATCACTGCAGATGGTGATTGCAGCAATGAAATTAAAAGACACTTACTCCTTGGAAGGAAAGTTATGACCAACCTAGACAGCATATTCAAAAGTAGAGACATCACTTTGCCAACAAAGATCTGTCTAGTCAAGGCTATGGTTTTTCCAGTAGTCGTGTATGGATGTGAGAGTTGGACTGTGAAGAAAGCTGAACGCCAAAGAATTGATGCTTTTGAACTGTAGTGTTGGAGAAGACTCTTGAAATTGACTTGGACTGCAAGGAGTTCCGACCAGTCCATCCTAAGGGAAATCTGTCCTGGGTATTCATTGGAAGGACTGATATTGAAGCTGAAACTCCAATATTTTGGCAACCTGATGCAAAGAGCTGACTCATTTGAAAAGACTCTGATGCTGGTAAAGATTGAGGGCAGGAGATGGGGACAACAGAGGATAAGATGGTTGGATGGCATCACCAACTCAATGGACGTGGGTTTGGGAGGACTCCGGGAGTTGGTGATGGACAGGGAGGCCTGGCATGCTGTGGTTCATGGGGTCACAAAGAGTCAGACACAGCTGAGCAACTGAACTGAACTGCTCACCACAACTAGGAGAAGTCCAAGCACAGCAACGAAGACTCAGAGAAGCCAAATAAATACATAAAATAAAAAAAACAAAAACAGGGTCCAGACAACACACTTACATGTTCATACCAATTCAAATGTCTGGAGTTTAGGTCCATGTATTCATATTTTCAAAAGACTCTCCAGATGGTTGTAATGGATAGATAATTGCCCCCTGACAAAGTCTTGTATTCCACTAATCCCAGTCTCTGCATTATTTTCTTCCCATCCTCCCATTAATTATTGCACTTCACAATTATGCAGTGTAGTATTAACACATGTACATATTTCACTCCATGTTCCTCCATCATAGCTGTGAAAGGGACTGCATCTTACAGGTTTTGCTCTACCATCTTGCATGACACCTAGTATGAGATAGATATTCAATGTCTATTGAACAAACTTGTGAGATTACTGCATGTATGCTCAGTTGCTAAGTTGTGTCTGACTCTTTTGCTACCCTATGGACTGTAGCCCTCCATACTCCTCTGTCCATGGGATTTCCCAGGCAAGAATATTGGAGTGGGTTGCCATTTCCTTCTCCAGGGGATCATCCTGACCCAGGGATCAAACCTACGTCTCCTGTGATTCTGGCATTGGCAGGCGTATTCTTTACCACTGCCCCACCTGGGAAGGTGTAAGATTATTATATCATAACTATTATTATCACAATTTAATTATTTATACCATAATTTTATAGTAGAGGAAACTGGAGCCAAGAGAGCTGAAATGTCGGTGCCTAAGTTCATGCAGCCAGCAAGAGACAAGGTCAGGAGTTAAACTCAGGTCTTTTTAGTCTGGAATGATTTCCATAGTCTCCTCCTCCCTGCCTCCTCCCATCCATCTTTCCCCACTTCTGCCGATGGTCTCCTGTTAGTCTTAACACTGTCCTTCAGGATTATGAAGATCGTCAAGCTCTTGGCCACAGCTCTAAGAATCCAAGAACCCTGGCCACAGTCAAGGTTCATGTGCCCCAGTCGGAAAAGAAGAGCCCAGGTCTTGTCCAGGGGCTAAAATTAGATAGGAAACAAAAAAGAGTGAGTAAACTTGGGTCATGTACTTAACCAGTACTTGGTTGTGGATAATGAAGTTTGTGGCAGTGATGGGAAGAACAGGGCATTGAAACACTGCCCTTTCATTGACGGGTCAAGTGCTCTGCTCTGTGGTGGCAGAGTTCCCGACAGGCAGAACTCTGAACATTGAAAACTGATGGAAATTCTGTAGAAGAAGATTCTAAACCCATGGGTAATCTGAGGCCCTCAGTTTCTCCTTTGACAAATAAACACTTGCTCTCTGATACAGCCTGGCTCTGAAAGACAGTAACGTGTTCTGGGAGACAGTGTGGAGTAGGGCAGTGGTTCCCAATATATGGTCCTTGGACCAACAGCATCAATATCACCCAGGAACACATTAGAAATGCAAATGATCCTGCCACCCCAGACCTACTGATCAGTACCTCCACTCGGGGTGGAGACAAGCACTCTGTGGCTGACCAAGTCCTTCAGGTGATTGATATGAAAACTAAAGTTTAAGGACCATTATGTGGTAGGGTGGAGAAGGCAATGTCACCCCCACTCCAGTTTTCTTGCCTGGAGAATCCCATGGACAGAGGAGCCTGGTGGGCTGCTATCTATGGGGTCGCACAGAGTCGGACACGACTGAAGCAACTTAGCAGCAGCATTGAGGTGGGGAGAGCACAGATTCCATGGTGAGGCTCATCTGAACTGGAATCCTGAGTCCACCATTTACTTGGTGAGCAGTTTTGCAGTAGGAAGAAAGGAAATCACCATCTATTGAGCTCTGAACATGAGAAGTCCATGGAATCTCACTTTGTGCTGGCAAGACTCTTCAGATGCATCTTGCCACCCTAATGCTCACAACTGCCCAAGAGAGTGTAAGCTTTAATCCAGTCATGCCCTATATTCCTGTTGCCCTCAGTCACTCTGGGTAGGCCGAAGACCATAGATCGTTTCTCATTCCTGCCCTCTACCTGCATGTGACTCTATCACCAAACCTCACCCTCACCCTCCTTGACCCCCAGATCTTCCCATTGGGGCATGTGGAACTCATGGTTCTTCAGTAGCAAAATTGCCTACATATTCAACATCTGCTCAACAGACACCCAGCTCTCCCCACAGAGGACACTAATTCCCACAACCCTCTCAAGTAGCAGCTGTTTTTCTCTCCAACATCTCTTCCAAACTCTGCCCCTGGATTGGACTCTTGTTCCTCACCTATATGATCAGGCAATAGTTCCTCTCTCCTTCTTAATATTCTCAGCTGTTCTGAAGCTCATCAGACCTACTGCTTCTTCTCATTGCTGGAGTCATCTACAGAGGTGCTCCTCAACTTTAATGGGCATATGAATTGTCTGAAGATTCTGCTTCAGGGGATCTGAAATAAAGAGACTCTGCTTTTTTTTTTTTTTTTGGCCACACAGCATGCAGGATCTTAGTTCCCTGACCAGGGATCAACTTGCACCACTGAAGTGGAAGCACAGTCTTTACCACTGGATCACCAGGCAAGTCCCAGATTCTACACTTCTAACCAGCTTCCAGTGATGCAGATGTTGCTGGTCCAATAATGTTCTTGTAGCAAAAACCTACAGGTCTCTGAACCACTCTCCCTCATTTCTTAATCATTTGATTTTTATGCAACATCACTCCTGTCATCACTCTTTGTTATTTTAATGTACATGTAAACAGTCTTTCCAAAACCCTGACCTCTTAATTCTTTAGTTTGTTTCTCTTTTAATTATCTTGTCTTTCACCTCACCTCACTTATCACCTTTTTCAGTGGCACCATAAACTTTGTCTTTAGTAATAACTACAGCCTCTCAGTGATCTTAATTTCATGCAGCCTACACTCAATCTATCTGCTCTCTTTCACTAATTCCCTGCTTCCAACAGTGCTGTGACTCCACTGAGAGCTCTAATCCACCACATGTATAGCGTTTTTACCCCACAGCCACTGCCATCTCATACCCACTTCGTAAATTCACTCCCCTCCTTAACATGCTGTTATACTCACTCCCTGGTGGCTCAGAGGTTAAAGCGTCTGCCTCCAATGCAGAGACCAGGGTTCGATCCCTGGGTCAGGAAGACCCCCTGGAGAAGGAAATGGCAATCCACTCCAGTATTCTTGCCTGGAGAATCCCATGGACAGAGAAGCCTAGTAGGTTACAGTCCACGGGGTCACAAAGAGTCGGACACGACTGAGCGACTTCACCTTCACCTTCATACTCACTCTATAGAATTTATTAATTTCCTGGCAACTCCATCTCCTAGCAAAGCTTCTAACTTGAGAAATCCAACTCTCTATTTTGTGCCACTCCAAGCACATGATTAGAGGAAAATGCTTAGGCATACAGAGTAATCTTGCATTAATTCGTGACAACAAATCCCAGCTGGGCTTCTGTGTGGATCTGGTCCATTTATTTCCCTACTCTCCTAAATTTCTATTTCATATCTTCCACTCTCCTCTAACTTCTATTTCCTCCCTGCTCTTCAAGTCAGCTGATACCTTGCTTTTTATTTCACTGAGGCAACTAAAGCAGTCAAAATAGAATTTCTGGAAATTTCCTCTAAAATATCTACTCACCTACCCGAATCTGTATCCATATTCTGGGCCTTTCCTCTTTTCACCATGAGTTAATTTTCCATGAGTTCCTGGCAAAGGCCAGCTCCTCATTTGTACACTGGAAGCCAATCCTGCTTGCCTACCCAAGAACATTTCTCTAGCACTTCATCCCTCTTTATCTCCATTTAATACCCATTAACCATTTTTTTTTCCTGTCTGCTCAGTGATGCCCAATAGGACACAAACATACTCTCCATCTTTAAGATAAAACCCTCCTTTGCCACCCACAAGCCCTTCCAGTTAGCCACCCATTTTTCTGTTTCACCTTGGAGCAAAACTTTTGAAAGCATTGTCAATAGTCATCTCCCAGTCTGCTCCTCTCATTTCCATGTCCTGTTTGTTGGTTTCATCGAAAGTATATTGGACATAAGGAAGAGGGACTAATATGTACAAATACAGTTGAAAGAATAAATATGAAGGACACAGTACTTGACATCTCCATTTGGAAGTCTAACAAGAATCCTAGACCTGTCATGCCCCAAAGAGAATTCTTGATACTAGTCCCTCACTCTGCTCTATCCTTTCTCCCTCAGAAAAGAGCAATTCCAATCTTCAAGTTGCTCATGTTAAAAATCATAGTAGCATATATTCCTATGCTTCGTGTATGTGTGTGCTTACTAAATTGCTTTAGTCGTGCCTGACATTTTGTTACCCTGTGGACTATAGCCTGCCAGGCTCTTCTATCCATGGGATTCTCCAGGCAAGAATACTGGCGTGGGTTGCCATGCCTTCTTCCTCCAGGGGAATCTTCCCAACCCAGGGATCAAACCTGTGTTTCTTACATATCTTGCATTGGCAGGTGGGCTCTTTACCACAGGCGCCACATGGGAAGCCTCATTCATATATTTCACTTTTATTTAATACCCAATCCATTAGAAAAACTTATTTTTAAAAAACATTTACTTATTTGGCTGCACTGGGTCTTAGTTGCAGCCACGGGATCTTTAGTTGCGGCATGTGGGACCTAGACCCCTGACCAGGGATCAAACTTGGGCCCCCTGCCTTTGGGAGTGCAGAGTCTTAGCCACTGGACCACCAAACTTATTGGTTTTAACATCAAAATGCATCCAGAATCTAACCACTGATTACCACACACCTCTAGAGATTCTTGAAAAACACAAATCAAACCATGATCTAGCTGTTTGTAACCTCTCAAATCTCACCCCACCCCACCACCCTCCTTCTTCTCCTTTCATTTTACCACCGGCCTCCTAGTTGTCCTCATGCACATCAAGCATACTTCTGCTCACAGATGTTGCTTTTGCTTTTCTTTCTGCCCAAACACTCTTGCCCAAATGTCCATGTGGTCCAGTTTCTTATTTCCTGAAGGACTCTGTTCCATGACTTGTTCAAATAACTTTTCCCAGTCAGTTTTAGAATGGCACCCCAATTACTCTCTAGCCCATTACCTTGCTTTATGCTCTTTTATCACATTCAATAGCACCTGGTTATGAAAAAATACATCTATATATACAGATACATATAATACTTATATTTTTATTTATTTAATTTTATCTTCCCTAAATAAAATAAGAAACTTCTTATTTGTTGTTTCTCTGTCCCCAGAAATTAACACTGTACATAGCATATATGCCTTCAACATTTGATTGATGAATGACTGTGCTAGAAACCTTTTTCTTATTGTGCTCTTAACCACTAAGCTATACTGTCTGCCAGAAGTGTCTTGATTTCTCCAAATCTGTACAGTGTACTCAACCATATGTCTCTCTTAAGCTAAGCTATGTTAAATGCTTAGTACAAAATCTAACATGTATTGGGGCTTTAAATTTGTTAATTTTCTTTCATCTTTTCTAATGGTGAGAATGACCGTATGTCCTAATTTTCCTGGACGGTCCTAGTTTATACCTCTTGTCCCATTATCATTAATAATAGTGTCCTTTTACCATCCAAATGCCCTGTTTACAGTGACTTATGATATGGCTATCTACATTTGGGTGCAATTGCAACCTGAGATGCCTATTTAAGCTCATTTAGAGATAATGACCATGTACTAGGATGTAATGAGTATTTTCACCAGAGCTGGCTCTAGATGGAGTGACATATAATATGCATTCAGCCTGCTTACTTCACAGAACATTTGTGAATAAAAGATGTAGGCATTTTAAAGCTAAACATACGGGAAAGGATGTTATTAATACTTTACAAAATAGTATGATAGAATAGGGGCTTCCCAGGTGGCACTAGTGGTAAAGAATCCACTTGCCAAGGCAGAAGATAAAAGAGATGAGGGTTCGACCTCTGGGTCAGGAAGACCTCCCAGAGTAGGAAATGGCACCTCACTCCAGTATTCTTCCCCAAAAACTCCATGAACAGGGGAGCCTAGTGAGCTACATACAGACCATGGGGTCACAAAGAGTGGGGCATGACTGAGTGCGTACACACACACAATAGAAGCGTGGATTTTGAGCTAAAAGACAGAATTTGGAATCTTAGTTATGACACTTTCTAGACTGCTGTCTAGCAAGGTCTTGTGACCTTTCTTATCTGTAAACTGGGTCAATGTTATCTGAATGGCAAATAACATCAGCAGTCTTGCCTTGAGAACCCCATGAACAGTATGAAAAGGCAAAAATATATGACACTGAAGGATGAACTCTCCAGGTCAATAGGTGTCCAATATGCCACTGGAGACAAGCAGAGAAATAGCACCAGAAGGAAAGAAAAGGCTGAGCCGAAGTGGAAATAACCCCAGCTGTGGACATCTCTGGTGGTGAAAGTAAAGTCCAATGCTGTAAAGAATAATACTGCATAGGAACCTAGTATGTTAGGTCCATGAATCAAGGTCCGTGGTCAAACAGGAGATGGCAAGAGTGAATATCAACATTTTAGCAATTAGTGAGCTAAAATGGATGGGAATAGGCAAATTTAATTCAAATGGCCATTATATCTACTACTGTGGATAAGAATGCCCTGGAAGAAATGGAGTAGCCCTCATAGTCAATAAAAGAGTCTGAAATGCAGTACTTGGGTACAGTCTCAAAAATGACAGAATGATCTCTGTTTGTTTCCAAGGCAAATCATTCAATATCACAGTAATCCAAGTTTATGCCCCAACCACTAATGAAGAAGCTGAAGTTGAACAGTTCTATGAAGACCTACAAGATCTTCTAAGACTAACACCCAATAAAGATGTTCTTTTCATCATAGGGGACTGGAATGCTAAAGTAGGAAGTCAAGAGATACCTGGAGTAACAAGCAAGTTTGGCCTTGGAGAACAAAATGAAGCAGGGCAAAAGCTAATAAAGTTTTGCCAAGAGAATACATTGGTCATAGCAAATACCCTCTTTCAACAACACAAGAGACAATTCTACACATGGACATCACCAGATGGTCCATACCAAAATCAGATTGATTATATTCTTTGCAGCCAAAGATGGAGAAACTGTATACAGTTAGCTAAAACAAGACCGGGAGCTGAGTGTGGCTCAGATCATGAACTCCTTATTGAAAAATTCATACTTAAATTGAAGAAAATAGGGGAAACCACTAGACCATTCAGGTATGACCTAAATCAAATCCCTTATGATTATACAGTGGAAGACAAATAGATTCAAGGGATTAGATCTGATAGAGTGCCTGAAAAACTATGGACAAAGGTTCATAACATTGTATAAGAGGCAGTGATCAAGACCATCCCCAAAAAGAAGAAATGCAAAAATGCAAAATGGTTGTCTGAGGAGGGCTTACAAACAGCTGAGAAAAGAAGAGAAGTGAAAGGCAAAGGAGAAAAGGAAAGATACATCTATCTAAATACACAGTTCCAAATAATAGCAAGGAGAGATAAGAAAGCCTTCCTAAGCGAATAATGAAATAAAATAGAGGAAAACAATAGAGTGGAAAAGGCTAGAGATCTCTTGAAGACAATTAGAGATACCAACGGAATATTTCATACAAAGTTGAGCACAATAAAGGACAGAAATAGTATGCACCTAACAGAAGCAGAAAATATTAAAAACAGGTGGCAAGAATATACAGAAGAACTATACAAAAAGATCTTAATGACACAATAACCATTATGGTGTTATCACTCTCTTAGAACCAGACATCCAGGAGTGTGAAGTCAAGCAGCCTTTAGGAAGCATCACTATGAACAAAGATAGTGGAGGTTATGGAATGCCAACTGAGCTATGTCAAACCCTGAAAGATGATGCTGTGAAAGTGTTGCACTCAAAATGCCAGCAAATATGGAAAACTCAGCAGTGGCCACAGGACTGGAAAAGGCCGTCAAAGAAGGGCAATGCCAAAGAGTGTTCAAACTACCACACAGTTGCACTCATTTCACATTCTAGCAAGGTCATGTTCAAAATCCTCCAAGTTAGGCTTCAGTAGTACATGAATCAAGAATGTCCAAATGTACAAGCTGGATTTAGAAAGACAGAGGAACCAGATATCAAATTTCCACCATCCATTGGATCATAGAATAAGCAAGAGAATTCCAGAAAAACATCTACTTCTTCATTGGCTACACTAAAGCCTTTGACTTCATGGAGCCAAACAACTTCTGGAAAATTCTAAAAGAGATGGTAATACTAGACCCCCTTTCCTGCCTCCTGGGAAACCAGTACGCAGGTCACGATGCAACAGTTAGAACTGGACATGGAACAATGGACTGGTTCAAAATTGGGAAAGGAGTACATCAAGGCTGTATATTGTCACCCTGCTCATTTTCTTTATGTGCAGAGTACATAATGTGAAAGGACAGGCTGGATGAAACACAAGCTGGAATCAAGATGGCAGGGAGAAATATCAATAACTTCAGGTATGAAGATGATACCACCCTTATGGCAGAGAGCAAAGAGGAACTAAAGAGCCTCTTGATGAACATGAAAGAGGAGGGTGAAAAAGCTGACTTAACACTTAACATTTAAAAATGAAGATCATAGCACCTGGTCCTATCACTCCATGGCAATAGATAATGGAAATAGTGAGAGACTTTATTTCCTTGAGTTCCAAAATCACTGCAGATAGTGACTGTAGCCATGAAATTAAAAGACTCTTGTTCTTTGGAAGAAAGGCTATGACAAACCTAGACAGAGACATTATTTTGCCAACAAAAGTCCACCTAGTAAAACCTATGGTTTTTCCAGTAGTCATGTATGGATGTGAGAACTGGACCATAAAGAAAGTGAAAGTGAAAGAAAGTAAAGTCACTCAGTCATGTCCAGCTCTTTGCAACCCCATGAACTGTAGCCTACCAGGCTCCTCCATCCATGGGATTATCCAGGCAAGAATACTAGAGTGGGTTGCCATTTCCTTCTCCAGGGGATCTTCCCGATCTAGGGATCAAACTTGGGTCTCCCGCGTTGCAGGCAGATGCTTTAACCTCTGAGCCACCAGGGAAGCCTCCATAAAGAAAACTGAGTGCCAAAAATTAATGCTTTTGAACTGTGGTGTTGGAGAAGACTCCTGGGAGTCCCTTGGACTGCAAGGAAATCAGACTAGTCAATCCTAAAGGAAGTCAACCCTGAATGTTTTTGGAAGGACTGATGCTGAAGCTGAAGTTGAAGCTCCAATACTTTGGCTACCTGACGCAAAGAGTTGGTTCATTAGAAAAGACCCTGATTATGGGAAAGATTAAAAGCAGGAAGAGAAGGAGACAGCAGAGGATGAGATGGTTTGATGGCATCACCAACTTAATGGACATGAGTCTGAGCCAGATCCAGGAGATGGAGAAGAACAGGGAAGCCTGGCTGTGCAGCAGTCCATGGGGTAGCAAAGAGTCGCATATGACTTAATGACTGAACAGCAACAACCATCCACCCCCAAGTCATGGTACAAAGCAGTTCAGAAAACGTGAAAGCTTTGTGAACTCATTGCAGCTACCTGGTCTCCAAGGAAACTTTGACATCCACCAACAAAGTCTTCTCAGACCTCATCCACCCCCTGACTCTGAAGAAACTCAGGTGGTGGAGACAAAGAGAGGCCGTGGCTTTCACATTGCTACAGTGGGGGAAACCCTGAGAAAGCAGCATGGCGATAGCTTTTGCAAATCTCTGTTCTTCAAAGCTGTCAAGGCACCCCTCAGGATACAGGAAGAGCGACAGGAGAAATGTACAAACAATATAGGACCATAGGAATTCCCTGAAGAAGCATTAGTATTAGCAATATACAACACTGTCATGCATTATTCTTCATTTTTTCCATTTTAGCTATCTTATGGATGTGAAGTGGTATCTTTGTGAATGCAAACGCTTTGCTTTTTAAAATTCTGTGGAATCAATAGCTAAGGCCATTAAATTTTTCAAAGAAACAGAAAAAAATATGACACTGAATAAAGCAAAATTGTTTAAATAGGGTAGTAAAAACAAACTGTGAAAGACAATATTGATAAAATGAGCTCTACCAATATTAAAAAGCTTTTGCTCTTCAAAAAATAAAAACAATCCATAGAATTGGGAGAAAATTTTAACAAAATGCAGTTGAAAATAGCTTATACTGAGAATAAATAAAAAAACTTTTACAACTCTAATAAGAAAACAACTCAGTAAAAATGTATAAATGATTTGAGCAGACACTGTACAAAAGAATGTATATGAATTAGCCAATAATACATGAAAAGATGTTTAATATCACTAGGCATAAGAGAAATAAAAATTAAAAGCATTTTGGGCTATCATTTCACAACCTGCTAGAATAGCTAAAATTTAAAAACTACCAGTACCAGTGTTGACAAGAATATGGATCAATTGGAGTTTTCATATATTGCTGGTGAAAATGAAAAATGTTATGGTCGTTGTGGAAAACAAAATGGCAGTGTCTTAAAATATTAAACACACTTTAACTGTATAACCCAGGAATTCATCCAAGAGAAATAAAAACTTGTGTTCAAAATTGCATATGTTAATGTTCATAGCAGCATTATTTATAATACTCCCAAATCGGAGGCAATTTGGGGGTATTATAAATATTCATCACTGGAGAAATAATTTTTTTAGTTGTGGTATATCCACATCATAGACTATTATTTAGCAATAAGAAGGAACAAATTATGGGTACAAACAGCATAGAATCCACTGTAACGTATTATACTGAGTAAAATAAACCAAACACAAATACTGTGTAATCTGTTATTCCATTTATATGAATTTTAAGAGAAATTCTACAGTAACAGAAAGAATAGTGGTTTCTTGGGGCCAGATACAGGGAGAGGAATTAATTCCAAAGGGACCCTAACTGTGGTGGTGTCCACAAATTAGTATTATTTCAAAATTCAGCAAATGTACATTTAATGTGGGTAATTTTACCGAGTATAAATAATACATAATAACATAATGAACATATGACTCAAAAACATAGCATTAAAAAATGGAAATGGGTCAAATCGACCCCAGAGGGGAAACTTGATGTTGAAGAAACTGGTAGGGGGTAGGCTGGCCAGGACAACCTCTAACCAGGAGACAAACTCCCATCATAGGGAAATTGTTCTGAAAGTTAGTTTAAACATGAACAACAAGAAGAAAATGTTCCCATTATACCAAAGCAATTAATATTTTGAGTTCCGGTTTAGGGTAGTCCTGCTTTGTGTGTGTGTGTGTGTGTGTGTGTGTGTGTGTGTGTAGAGTGTGTGTTTTAATTCCAGCTACTCACCTTGTCTGAACGACCTAATTATAGTTCTATAGGTGAGGATGACTTTAATTCAGAATACTTAAGTGCTGTTGTGCTTTATAATCAAAAGTTATTGACGGAAATATTAGTTAAATAGCAACCAAGGGCACTACAAAAAGCAATAAATCACCCGGGACATTTCATGATACTTAGTTAACATTTGGTGGAAAAGATACTTTGAGATCCAAATCCTAGCCTCACCTTCACTGCCCATAGCAGGAAACAAAGAAAAAGAGACCTCTGCCACTCAAGATGAGCCTGCTGTCAACAGTTCCAAAGTACATGAAGAAAACTAACACTGAGAAAGATAAACAATAAACTTAGCAATTGAAAAATGGAACTGTGTCCAATTAAATAAAAATAATCTCCAAAAATCTTAGCTTTAAAATAAGTATATTTGGACAGAATGGTATGAATCAAGAATGATGGTATGAAAAAGAACATCTTAAATCCTGAAACTGAAAAGTATTCATTGGAATTAAAGCATGATAGATGGCATAAGCTCTAGGCTGGATATTATCAAAGAGAGAATTAGTGACTTGAAAGGTAAGTCTGAGGAATTCACCCAGCACATCACACATAGAGATAAAAGGATAAAAATGGAGTGGAACTTAATAAGCGTTGATACTAGAATGAGCACCTCCACAATACCCTTAAGATGAGTGTTAAATGAAAAGAAAATAGCAAAGGTGAGAAGTAATATTCAAAGAGATACAGGATAAAAATTCTTGAAGAAAGATATGGCTGTCTGACAAAGAGAACATGTGTGTGTGTGTGTGTGAGTTATATAATGGAATATTACTCAGACATAAAAGGCATGAAATTCTGCCATTTGTAGAAATATGGATGGACCTTAGAGAACACTCGGTGAAATGTTGAAAGGTAAATACTGCATAACACTTACATATGGAATCTAAAAAGTAATACAAATAAATGTACATAGCAAATCAAAAACAAATCCACCATTACAGAAAACAAATGAGTGATTTCCAATGGGGAGAGGGGATTGGGGAGTGCCAAGTTAGTGATAGGGGATTAAGATATACAAACTACTATGTACAAATAGGTAGGAAAAAAATATAGTGTATAGTGCAGGGAATTATAACCATCATCTTGGTATAACTTTTAATGGAGTGTTATCTATAAAAATACTGAATTACTATGCTGTATACCAACTATGCTTCAATAAGCAAAAGAATGAAAATTAAAGACACTGGCTTAATATTTACAAAAATATCATCTCTAATACAATGTATTCTGTACTGATCAAGTAATTAAAACAAAAATATATAAACTGAGTATGCAACAAATGTACTATAAAAATCGCTATGTGAGAGAGAAGATTTGGACAGAGAAGGAGGGTGTCATCAGCAAGCACCTTCAGTGTTGTATGTAATATTTTACTTTTCATAAAACTGAAAAATAAAGTAACCAAATGTTACCAAATTACACGGGTTTTGATGGTACTTTGATTTTTTATAGAAAAATATTTTAAAGGGAAATATTGTAGATATGGAATAGTTTAGGGAAAACAGGAAAATTCCCATACAAGCTCCTCCAGGGAAGGGCCCTTGCCTTCTTCACTTTTGCTCCCTCTGCATTTGGAAAAGTGTTTATCACTCTGAAGATGCTCAGTGAATGTTGAATAACTAAATAAAAGTCTACCTAAACTCCTAATGACTGAAAAAAAGACATTGGGTCTAGTGACAAGCCTGTGCTTGGGCCTATTTCCAAAGCAATAATTTACTTATCCTTCCAACAAGATTTCCCAATAAGTCAACAAGGTGCTGAGGTTACTCAGATGACAAAGATAATCCCCTAATCTCACTGAACCCAAACTTGGTACTCTCACGGGATTTCAATGGCTGAGAATCCTAATAGAATATACAAAGAGGGTGATGCTACAATTGCGAACCGAAGAGTTAGGCTCAATAACTTACAGGAAGAGTCTTTCAAGCCATTTTTCTTTTCTCTTTCAAAATAAGATTTCATTCTGATGCCCTTTCCCTTTGTAAAACTGGAAAATAATAATACAAGCAGGGAAAGTCAGGGAAAGGAGTTATCCAAACCAATAAACTGTTTGCCCTCTGAGAATATAAACATTTACCCAAAATACTGCAAGGAGCCTGCAGGCAAAGGAAAAAATAGACTTCATTTCTTGGACTAAAAGTGTCACTCTGGCCGTCCACTGTCTTTGCAAGATAAGCTCTACATTGGCAAGGGATGCAACATGCCAGGAAATTGAGGACGGGAGGGTATTTTCCCAAGCTGTATTAACACTTCTTCTCATGCTTTGCAGTGATTAGAACTTTTATCACTGGGTCACACTCCTTAAAAAAAAAAAAAAAGTGTATTAAGCTGTAGTTTTTAGGCAGAATAGACCCAAATTGTTCTCTTTCTCAGGATGCTGTGAGCTGATGCAGCTAAACCCTATCAGGGAATCCACACTCCAGTAAACCAAAGCCCTCCAACATTACAGTGGGAGCACCTTCTCATGATGGGCAAGGTTCTGGATGAGGATGGATTTATGGAAACATCCGTGTTAAAGAATGGAATGAAGGGGCCACATTTGCCCTCTTATAGCATTTCTCTGGATAGACGAGAAACAGGAATCACCAAGATAATGCCAACTGGAAAAGGTCATCAAGAAAGCTAGGAGAAGAGTATACAGCTATGGTAAGAACCAGGGCAAGAATCCCAGCAGGCAGGACACAGAGGCAGGTGTCTGGCAGAAAAATAAAAGGCCAGGCCAAAGCACTGTGAAATAAAAGGCAGTGATTTTGACGCAGCCACTTACTTAAACTAACCATTGACCAGACCAGTGCTTTACATCCATGATCTCACTTATTTGTCATAATCTCAGGAAGCAGCTCTTACGATTCTCATATTACAGATGAGGAAAGTGAATCAGAGAGATCAAGTAGCTGGTGAGGAGTAGAGACTTGGTATAAACTCAGTCCTCTAACCCTACAGCCCAAGCTCATAGTCCTTCTTTTCCCCGGGCACCCTCCTGGTGCCACCTCCCATCACCACTTAACAGGGAGCCTGTGAGCTCCCACCCACACAGGGAATGGTCCCGGGGCAATGAGCCTGAATTTGTAGGTTCTGCATGACCACACAGCAAGGTCTTTCAGGGCAGGAACAGCATTTTAGTGTTTCCTGTGTCCCAAGTTCCTGGCTGGCTGGAGGAAGAATCCAATTGCCCTTCCAAGTGCGTGCAAAGCACTCCTGCTGTTGGGTAGACAGGTAAGAAGGACCAGGCTGTGGGGCTGCCTGCTGGCCCAGGCCATGGTGGAGAGCTCTGACTGTCAGTTACTCACTCTACTGCCTGAGCCAGCTCTTATAAATCAAAGATCCTATTTAACACAGAAACAAATTAAGTGGGCTTTAACTATCCGTGAAGATCAACTAGGCATCCCAGAAGAGCATCAAGGTTCAGGATCCAGCTAGAAAGGGAGCTGCCGTCCATCTCTCGGATTCACAATTTCCTAAGCAAGAGATTTTAAAACTCGTTATCAGTGTTCACTCAACCCACAGGAAGAGCTCTTTTAAGTGCGGTCACTGTGCCAGCTTACAGGGGAAATGCAAAGGCAAGGACATGCCGCTGCCCTCCAGAGTTCATTCTATCTGGAATGAGAAGGGCATTGACAACCCAAGGGACTTTATCAATGCCACCTGAATTTGTGCAGCCTCTGACTTAGTCCACAGTAGGGAGACATGACTACAGTCTGGGGCAGACAAGAGAGTCTCCCTAGGGAGAGTGAGATTGGGTAAAGGCTTTCGACAACGAGCAGAATTCTGGTGACGAGTAACAAGGAAGACAGAGTCTAGATATGGGAAACCACGTGAGCCGATGCACACACAGAGAAGCTGCAAATTTGGAAAGTTGGGAGGAGGGTGGGAGACCAAACATGACTGCCTTGAATGTCAGTGTGAAGAATTAGGACAGAGTGATGTGTGCCAACCCAGACCAAACAAGAGCCAGACAAGTACAAATGCTGCCACCATCTGTATTTCTGTAAATATCTGTCCCTGCATTGATAATATGACAATATTTCCAGGGAAAGGTGGTGGTGATGGTGGTTTAGTCACTAAGTCTGACTCTTGCGGCCCCATGGACTGTAACCTGCCAGGCTCCCCTGTCCATGGGATTCTCCAGGCAAGAATCCAGGGAAAGGTAGGTGGTTTCAAAGAACTCTTAGAGTTCTTGATCCTCCAGGGGCTAAAAACTGCATGTCTTACAGTAAAAGGCAAGTTTCTTGCTTAATGGTTTTGAAAGAGCCATCAGTCACTGTGTAAAACAGCCAGAAAAAGGTATGTTTCTAGAAACTAGCTAGCATAAGCATCTCTTTGGACAAAATGGAACAAAAAAGAAAGGCTAAGAAAGGAGCAGAAAAAAGAATTCTATATCTATAAGAAGAAAAAATATGACAAATTCAAATTAAGTATGAAAAGACAAAGGACACAGACAAAGGACAAAACAAGTTTGATCACTATTGTATAAGATTGAAATAGGCCAGAGAGGAGGTGTCACAATTGTCGAGATTAACACGAGAGGGTAAAGGAAAATATTTTACCCAACCCCGTCTCCCTCTCTGCAAGGTCTTCTCCGCAGTTTGTGTCTTTTCCTCTTCTGTATCTTAAAAGGACATTAGTCACTGAATTTCCAAGCTGTCTAAATAATCCAGAATGATCTCATCTCAAGATCTTTAGGTGAATTACCTCTGCAATGACACAGTTTCCGAATAAAAGCATTTTCACAGGTTCTAGGATGCTAAGACACAGACATATCTTTTAAAAATCACCATTCAACCCACCACAGATCATTCAGTTCCTGTTGATTGAACATGGCTTTGTTTCCACCAATAGATGAGACAGATTAAAGGAAAATACAATACTCGACTGTATTTCCTGTAGCCAGGGCACCTCTTGAAGCCCTTAAATAATACGTTGAAGATGGTTACTCATCTGACTCTTAGAAATGTGCAGTTCTTAGTTGTGCTTATGACATCCAGCAGTATCTTGGGAACAGGCTGTTGAACCAAAAGCCTAGTTCAAAGGTTTACAATCAGGATTTCTGGTCTAGCCTCCTGCTCCACTCCACAATGTCTTCTCCAGAGCTCTGCTGACTCATTCACCTCTTCCACTTTGTCAACCTAGACCCCATAATAAACTATTAATGCAATTATCCAAAGGGCAGGAAGTGGGCATGTTTGTATTTCCTGTCAGGGTCTCTATTTCATGCCAATTTCACAAAAGGCATCGTTTAAGCTTTCATTATCTACAGTGGCTTCTAATACCGGTTTACAGAGAAGTGCTGGTGTGGCTTCATAATTACCCAAGAAACTTATTAATAATTCAAGTTGCAGATTGGTATTCAAATGTGGAGCAGAGCCCATGACTCTGTATTTTTAACAATCTCCCCTGTTGATTCTGAGGGGTACAGTGAAGTTGAAATGTTCTGGCTGTATACAGATATTTCTGTCATTGATCTGCCAGAGTTACATACATCCCATGAAACAAATAGGGGTAGGTCTCACGGGCTTCCAGACCCCAGGCAATCCAATCTCTTGTTGCCTCTTTCACCCTAATTCTACCTTCTCTCCCCTCTTACTGGCCATATTCCAGCCACATTGACCTTTTATCTCCAGAACTTCCCAGGCCCTTCTTCCTTGCTGTTCCCTCTGCCTGGAACAATCTTCTTGGCTATCTGCATGTCTTATTCCCTTACCTATTTTAGATCTCTGCTCCAGCATCACCTTATATGAGACTCCTTCTCTATCTTAAATGACAAATTGCAAACACACAAAAGCACACTCATCACCCCATGGTCCATTGCCTTGCTTTGTTCTTCAGAGCAATAAGTAATACCTATCAGCTTATATGTACATTTATTTTTTTGTCTGTCTCACAAGAAGGTAAGCTCCTTGAGAGCAGGAATATTGACTGTCTGTTAGCTTGTTTTTTTTTAACTGCTGTTTTCATGCTGTTCTGTTACTTCTGGTACTTTTAGAACAGTACCTAGAAGATGCTGCATGTTCAATTGATATGTGATGGATTAAAGAATAGAAGGAAGCATCTCTATCACAGAATTAATAAAAAGCCCACCTTCTTTAAATATCTTCGGAAATTTTGATAAAAAGATAAAATGTCCTAGATGGTTTCTAGTTAAGACAGAAGATAATCCTCTGTATATTTAACCTTGAAGGACAGGGTCCCCCAGTTCTGGCTGAGTCAAACACTTCATCAGCAGTGAAATTGAAGGGACTCAGCTCTGAGATTTTGGAATTTCTCAACACCTCCATAGAAGAGCCAGGAATGGAAATAAGAGGAGTGGGTGGGGCAAATGTGTTCATCTTTCCAAACTGTCCTTTCTGCCTTCCTGAATTATCCAGAACCTATGAGGAAGGAAGCAGCCTTCTTCAGTGTTGGGATCTGGGCACTGGTGTCAAGCCTGGAGTAAAGGCTGATCCAGCTTGCAAAACATGAAGCCAAGAAGGACACAAAGCAACATCTCAGGGTGATGGGCAGGTGGTAGGTGGGGGTGGTGCAGAGGCCAAAGAGACCAACAGGCCTACACAGCATTTCTCTCTCTTTTTTTTTTTTTTTTTCATTCAGCATCTTTTTTTTCTTTTTTTTCTTTTTTTATTAATTAAATTTATTTATTTTTTTAATTACAATACTGTATTTGTTTTGCCATACATTGACACGAATCAGCCATAGGTGAACACAATCTGCCAATGCCGAAGCCCCCTCCCACCTCCCACCCCACATCCTCCACTTGAATCATCCTGTGCATCAGCCCCATGCATCCTGCATCCTACATTGAACATAGATTGGCGCTTCGTTTCTTACAAGAAAGTATACATGTTTCAATGCCATTCTCCCAAACCATCCCACCCTCTCCCTCTCCCTCAGAGTCCAAAGTCCATTCTATACCTCTGTGTCTCTTTTGTTGTCTCACATATAGGGTCATCATTACTATCTTCTAAATTCCATATATATGTGTCAGTATACTGTATTGGTGTTTTTCTTTCTGGCTTACTTCACTCTGTATAATCGGTTCCAATTTCATCCAACTCATTAGAACTGAGTCAAGTTTATTCTTTTAAGGGCTGAGTAGTACTCCATTGTGTATATGTACCACAGCTTTCTTATCCATTCATCTGCTGATGGACATCTAGGTTGCTTCCATGTCCTGGCTATTATAAACAGTGCTGCAATGAACATTGGGGTACATGTGTCTCTTTCCATTCTGGTTTCCTCGGTGTGTATGCCCAGCAGTGGGATTGCTGGGTCATAAGGCAGTTCTATTTGCAATTTTTTAAGGAATCTCCACACTGTTTTCCATTGTGGCTGTACTAGTTTGCATTCCCACCAGCAGTGTAAGAGGGTTCCCTTTTCTCCACATCCTCTCCAGCATTTATTGCTTGTAGACTTTTGGATCACAGCCATTCTGACTGGTGTGAAATGGTACCTCATTGTGGTCTTGATTTGCATTTCTCTGATAATGAGTGATGTTGAACATCTTTTCATGTGCTTGTTAGCCATCCGTATGTCTTCTTTGGAGAAATGCCTATTTAGTTCTTTGGCCCATTTTTTTATTGGATCCTTTATTTTTCTGGAGTTGAGCTGCATAAGTTGCTTATATATCTTTGAGATTAGTTGTTTGTCAGTTGCTTCATTTGCTATTGTTTTCTCCCATTCAGAAGGCTGTCTTTTCACCTTGCTTATAGTTTCCTTTGTGGTGCAGAAGCTTTTAATTTTAATTAGATCCCATTTGTTTCTCTTTGCTTTTATTTCCAGTATACTGGGAGGTGGATCATAGAGGATCCTGCTGTGATTTATGTCAGAGAGTGTTTTGCCTATGTTCTCCTCTAGGAGTTTTATAGTTTCTGGTCTTACATTTAGATCTTTAATCCATTTTGAGTTTATTTTTGTGTATGGTGTTAGAAAGGGGTCTAGTTTCATTTTTACAAGTGGTTGACCAGTTTTCCCAGCACCACCTGTTAAAGAGACTGTCTTTACTCCATTGTATATTCTTGCCTCCTTTGTTGAAGATAAGGTGTCCATAGGTATGTGGGTTAATCCCAGGGCTTTCGATTTTGTTCCATTGGTCTATATTTCTGTCTTTGTGTCAGTACCATACTGTCTTAATGACTGTGGCTTTGTAGTAGAGCCTGAAGTCAGGCAAGTTGATTCCTCCAGTTCCATTTTTCTTTCTCAAGATTGCTTTGGCTATTCGAGGTTTTTTGTATTTCCATACAAACCTTGAGATTATTTGATCTAGATCTGAGAAAAATACTGCTGGTAGCTTGATGGGAATTGCATTGAATCTGTAGATTGCTTTGGGTAGTATACTCATTTTCACTATATTGATTCTTCCAACCCATGAGCATGGTATATTCCCTCCATCTATTAGTGTCCTCTTTGATTTCTTTCATCAGTGTTTCATAGTTTTCGATATATAGGTCTTTAGTTTCTTTAGGTAGGAATATTCCTAAGTATTTTATTCTTTTCGTTGCAATGGTGAATGGAATTGTTTCCTTAACTTCTTTTTCTACTTTCTCATTATTAGTGTATAGGAATGCAAGGGATTTCTGAGTGTTGATTTTATATCCTGCAACTTTACTATATTCATTGATTAGCTCTAGTAGTTTTCTGGTCGAGTCTTTAGGATTTTCTATGTAGAGGATCATGTCATCTGCAAACAGTGAGAGTTTTACTTCTTCTTTTCCAATTTGGATTCCTTGTATTTCTTTTTCTACTCTTATTGCTGTGGCCAAAACTTCCAGTACGATGTTGAAGAGCAGTGGTGAAAGTGGACACCCTTGTCTTGTTCCTGACTTTAGGGGAAATGGTTTCAATTTTTCGCCATTGAGGATAATGTTAGCTGTGGGTTTGTCATATATAGCTTTTATTATGTTGAGGTATGATCCTTCTATTCCTGCTTTCTGGAGAGTTTTTATCATAAATGGATGCTGAATTTTGTCAAAGGCTTTTTCTGCATCTATTGAGATAATCATATGATTTTTATTTCTCAGTTTGTTAATGTGATGAATTACATTGATTGACTTGCGGATATTGAAGAATCCTTGCATCCCTGGGATAAAGCCCACTTGGTCATGGTGTATGATCTTTTAATGTGTTGCTGGATTCTGATTGCTAGGATTTTGTTGCGGATTTTTGCATCTATGTTCATCAGTGATATTGTCCTGTAGTTTTCTTTTTTGTGGTGTCTTTGTCAGGTTTTGGTATTAGGGTGATGGTGGCCTCATAGAATGAGTTTGGAAGTTTACTTTCCTCTGCAATTTTCTGGAATAGCTTCAGTAAGATAGGTGTTAGCTCTTCTCGGAATTTTTGGTAGAATTCAGCTGTGAAGCCGTCTGGACCTGGGCTTTTGTTTGCTGGAAGATTTCTGATTACAGTTTCAATTTCCGTGCTTGTGATGGGTCTGTTAAGATTTTCTATTTCTTCCTGGTTCAGTTTTGGAAAGTTGTACTTTTCTAAGAATTTGTCCATTTCTTCCAAGCTGTCCATTTTATTGGCATATAATTGCTGATAGTAGTCTCTTATGATTCTTTGTATTTCTGAGTTGTCTGTCGTGATCTCTCCATTTTCATTTCTAATTTTGTTGATTTGATTTTTTTTCTCTTTGTTTCTTGATGAGTCTGGCTAATGGTTTGTCAATTTTATTTATCCTTTCAAAGAACCAGCTTTTTGCTTTGTTGATTTTTGCTATGGTCTCTTTTGTTTCTTTTGCATTTCTGCCCTAATTTTTAGGATTTCTTTCCTTCTACTAACTCTGGGGTTCTCTATTTCTTCCTTTTCTAGTTGCTTTAGGTGTAGAGTTAGGTTATTTATTTGACTTTTTTC
This sequence comes from Nanger dama, assembly GCA_917880005.1. Classification (NCBI taxonomy): domain Eukaryota; kingdom Metazoa; phylum Chordata; class Mammalia; order Artiodactyla; family Bovidae; genus Nanger; species Nanger dama. The sequence continues at coordinate 5,252,241 of CAKJTW010000097.1, read as the reverse complement.
TTGTTTCTGGAGGTATGCCTGTATTGCTATGAACTTTCCTCTTAGGACTGCTTTTATAGTGTCCCAAAGGTTCTGTGTTGTTGTGTTTTCATTTTCATTCATTTCGATGCATATTTTGATTTCTTTTTTTTTTCTTCTGTGATTTGTTGATTATTCAGTAGGGTGTTATTCAGCCTCCAAATGTTGGAATTTTTAATAGTTTTTCTCCTATAATTGAGATCTAACCTTAGTGCATTATGGTCAGAGAAGATGCTTGGAATAATTTCAATTTTTTTGAATTTATCAAGGTTAGATTTATGACCCAGAATGTGATCTGTTCTGGAGAAGGTTCCATGTGCACTTGAGTAAAAGGTGAAATTCATTGTTTTGGGGTGAAATGTCCTATAGATATCAATTAGGTCTAACTGGTCTATTGTATCGTTTAACGTTTGCGTTTCTTTGTTAATTTTCTGCTTAGTTGATCTGTCCATAGGTGTGAGTGGGGTATTAAAGTCTCCCACTATTATTGTGTTATTGTTAATTTCCCCTTTCATGCTTGTTAGCAATTGTCTTACATATTGCGGTGCTCCTATGTTGGGTGCATATATATTTATAATTGTTATATCTTCTTCTTGGATTGATCCTTTAATCATTATGTAGTGGCCTTCTTTGTCCCTTTTCACAGCCTTTGTTTTAAAGTCTATTTTATCGGATATGAGTATTGCTACTCCTGCTTTCTTTTGGTCTTTATTTGCATGGAATATCTTTTTCCAGCCCTTCACTTTTAGTCCGTATGTGTCCGTTGTTTTGAGGTGGGTCTCTTGTAGGCAGCATATATAGGGATCTTGTTTTTGTATCCATTCAGCCAGTCTTTGCCTTTTGGTTGGGGCATTCAACCCATTTACATTTAAGGTAATTATTGATAAGTATGTTCCTGTTGCCATTTACTTTATTGTTTTGGGTTCGGGTTTATATGTCCTTTTTGTGTTTCCTTTCTAAAGTCTATCCTTTAGTATTTGTTGGAGAGCTGGTTTGGTGGTGCTGAATTCTCTCCAGCTTTTGCTTGTCTGGAAAGCTTTTGATTTCTCCTTCATATTTGAATGAGATCCTTGCTGGGTACAGTAGTCTTGGCTGAAGGTTATTATCTTTCATCACTTTAAGTATGTCTTGCCATTCCCTCCTGGCCTGAAGAGTTTCTATTGAAAGATCTGCAGTTATTCTTATGGGGATCCCCCTTCTGTGTTATTTGTTGTTTTTCCCTTGCTGACTTTAGTAATTGTTCTTTGTGTTTGGTCTTTGTTAGTTTGATTAAAATATGTCTTGGGGTGTTTCACCTTGGGTTTATCCTGTTTGGCACTCTCTGGGTTTCTTGGACTTGGGTGATTATTTCCTTCCCCATTTTAGGGAAGTTTTCAACTATTATCTCCTCAAGTATTTTCTCATGGTCTTTCTTTTTGTCTTCTTCTTCTGGAACTCCTATAATTCAAATGTTGGAGCGTTTCATATTATCTTGGAGGTCTCTGAGGTTGTCCTCATTTCTTTTAATTCGTCTTTTTCCCTAGCTGATTCATTTATTTCTACCATTCTATCTTCTGTTTCACTAATCCTATCTTCTGCCTCCAATATTCTACTATTTGTAGCCTCCAGAGTGTTTCTGATCTCATTTATTGCATTATTCATTATATGTTGACTCTTTTTATTTCTTCTAGGTCCTTGTTAAACCTTTCTTGCATCTTCTCAATCCTTGACCCCAGGCTATTTATCTGTGATTCCATTTTGATTTCAAGATTTTGGATCATTTTCACTATCAGTATTTGGAATTCTTTCTCAGGTAGATTCCCTATCTCTTCCTCTTTTGTTTGGTTTGGTGGGCATGTCTCCTGTTCCTTTACCTGCTGGGAATTCCTCTGTCTCTTCATCCTGGTTATATTGCTGCGTTTGGGGTGGCTTTTCTATATTCTGGGAATTTGTGGAGTTCTCTTTATTATAGAGTTTCCTCTCTGTGTTTGGGGTTATATCTGTGGCTTGTCAAAGTTTCTTGATCAGGGAGGCTTGTGTTGGAGTTCTGGTGGGTGGAGCTGGATTTCCCTCTCTCTGGAGTGTTGTGGACGTGTGAAGTAATGGGTTATGAGACGTCAATGGTTTTGGAGTATTTTGAGTTGCCTATGTATTGAAGCTCAGGGGCTTGTTCTTGTGTTGCTGGAGAATTTGTGTGGTATGTCTTGCTCTGGAGCTTGTTGGCCCTTGGGCAGTGTTCAATTTTAGTATAGGTATGAAGGCGTTTGATGAGCTCTAACTGGATAATGTTCCCTGTATTCAGGAATTCTTTGATGATCTCAGGATTTGGAAATATGCCTCCTGATTCTGGTTTTCAGATTTATTTTTACAATAGCCTCATGATTTCTCCATCTATTCAGCACTAATATTAAAACATCTAGGTTAATGATGATAGGTTTCTCCACCTTGAAGGTCGTCCCTAGAGGATCGGTGAGTTACTTGGAGGAGAGAAGAGGGAGGGAGTAGTTAGAGGTGAGTGGAATGGGATGAGGTGGAATCAAAAGAGGGAAAAGGAAGTTAGCCCATAACCACTTTCTTGTGTGCGCTCCGAAGTCTGGACCGCTCAGAGGTGGTCACAGAGTTATACATGGAAGAGGAGAGGAAGGAAGTAGATAGAGGTGGACAGGAGGATAAAAGAGGGAGATGGGAAGGAGGGATACAGATCCGGTCAGTGACCAGTTCCCTTAGAGTTCTCCTCCTTCTGGGACGCACATAGGTTCATAGAGTTGAGTAGAGAGGGGGGGGGGGAGGGAGGAGACCAAAAGCCACCTGGTGGCGAAAAGAGAGATTCCAGAGGTGGAGAGAGTGGTCAAGCCAGTAGTCTTGCACTCATGTAAAACTGGGTACTGAGGATTAGGTTTTTAAAAGTACAAAATTGACAACAAATACCAAAATGCCAAGATTAAAAAACTGGAGTATAGATTGGATTTTCAAAGATAGATTATTGAAGAGAAGAAGAAGAAGGAGAGAAACATTTAAAAAAAATAGAGAAAAAAGGGAAAAAAAAAGTAAAATATAATAAAAGACTCCAGAATTATTAAAAGACAACTTCCTTCACCATTAAGACTATATACGGTGTTTGCTTAAACAATAGGGTTTTTTTTTTGAAAAGTAATATTAGGTTATAAAAATAATAACTAGAAATATAGAAGACTTAAAATTTAAGGAAGTTTAGGGAAAAAAAGGATGAAAAAGAAAAGGATAAACAAATTTAAAAAGGAAAAAAATTATTAAAGAAAGAAAGAAAAATAAATTCTTAAAAAAATCACGCTTCCACATCACCCCCCAAAAAAATTTTTTTCGATCATAAAAGTAGAAACGGCGTATCTGGCACTTTCTCTGTCGTTGAGGACTGTGTGGGGTCGCTACCAAGGCAGTTCCCTCTGTTTGACTTCCTCTGTTTGCTGGTCTCTTCCGTGTCTGATTTCTGTCTTGCCACAGGGAGGGTGGTGATGAGTTCTGCACTGGGCTTGCCCCTTCCCAATCCACAGGATAACCGTGTGGGGCCTGGCCTATGTTTCATGCAATTCCCCGGTTTAAGCCGCTCAGGATTGGCGCTCAGGAAGTCCCCTCCAGGTGCCGGGTTTGGTTCCAAGTCCGAGTGGCTAGGGAGTTTGGCGCGGACTATTGTTGCATCTTCTGGGCTTTGCGGGTCGCTCAATTTTCTGGGATCTCCGCCAGGGCTCTTTTTCAGGCAGATGATGACCACTCAGATACCCCCGGAAGTCTCAACAAAGAGGCCCGCTTGCAATTTGGTAGGTAATGTCTCTCTTGAGCTGCGACTGCCCTCTTCCAGCGCTTGAGGCTCTGGCTGCCTGTCGCTGGTGGGGGATGGTCTGCAGCCGGCTATTTCCGATCCGTCCTTTGTTCTGTGCGCGGGCCTGTCAGTGCCTTATGTTTGGGCGTTTCACGTGTTATTTATCCCCCTGTCTCGTTTGCTAGTCCGGGATAATTCGTTCTATCCACGCGTGGACCCGATTCTGGCCCCGTTACGCCCGATTCTCGAGAAAAGCCCTGCAGCCTACGTCTCCCGCGGCCCACTTCTTACAAAGCACTGTCGCGGTCGCGCTCCTCCCTGCCCAGCCCCCCACTGCTGTCGGACGCAGGCGTTTGCGCTGCTTATCCGCTGGGGGTTATACTGTTGAATTCGTAATCTGTTGGTTTTAATTATTTATTTATTCTTCCTTCTTGTTATGTTGCCCTCTGTACTTCCAGGGCTCGCCCCATGCACAGCTGTGAGAAAGTTCCCCAATTTTAGGGAACCTCTCTTTAAGAGTCTCTTCCTGGGACGGGATTCCCTTCCCGTGCCGGGGTTCCCTCCCTACCTCCTTTGTCTCTATCTTCGTTCTTTAAAATAAAATAAAATAAAATAATTCCTACCAGGTTTTGAAGCCAATGATCTGCTTTGCTGGATGCCTGATGTCTTCTGCCAGCAGTCAGAAGTTATTTTGTGGAATTTGCTCAGCGTTGAAATGTTCTTTTGATGAGGTAGAGAGGGAGAGAGTGTTCTCCCCATCCTATTCCTCCGCCATCTTTTTTCCCTCTCTCATTCAGCATCTTGAGAATTATTTTAAAACATCAATTCTCATCTGTTGGGAAGGCTTAAGCACGACCCTGATTAAACGGGGGTAGATAAAGTCGCTGCCTTCTTAGCCACCCTTCAGTTCCCAGGGATCTATAAGAGCCCTAAACACAGCATTTCTCAAAGAGAGTAGACAGAGAGGCAAGACCTGACTCCAGGCTATACAAATAAAGGGACGTAAAGAGAGAGCAAGCGAGTTCAACAGTGTAGAGATAGGTAAGATTCAAAGAGGTCCCCAAGGGGCTCTGGAAGGTAAAGGCAGGGACCTCTCACAGGTAGGAGGGAGATTGTTAAAGCCTGAGCCATGTTTGACAATATTGTCCATTGCCAAAACGGAGCTCTCCCACATTGGTAGCAAGTCAAGAGTCTTCTATGATAATCTCACTTAGAAAAATGCTTTTGGAAAGAAAAATGGGAATTAAAATAGAAGAAAAGTTTGAAAAGAAATTTGATGCTTAAGATTCTTAATATAGTTAGGTGCACTATTGAAATATTTCTTTGTTTCAGTGACATCAACCACATCCTCGTAGCAAAATGTATATACATATGCATACATACGTATGCATAAGGGCATCCCTACGGCTCATTGGTAAAGAAACCACCTGCAGTGCAGGAGCCTCAGGAGACTTGGGTTTGATCCCTGGGTTGGAAAGATTATCTGATGGAGGCCATGGCAACCCGCTCCAGCATTCTTGCCAAGAGAATCCCAAGGAGAGCGGAGCCTGGTGGGCTAGAGTCCACAGGGTCGCAGAGCCAGATAAGACTGAAACGACTGAGTGCACAAGCACATAGGCAAATGGTACATACTTTATTTCTAAAATCTAAACTTCCCCTGCACCCATTAAGCATATACTTCCTGACATTTTCAATCTAATTTTTTTCAAAGATAGTTGATCCTTCTTTCATTTATTTTTTTATTGCTTCTAAATGTCAGGCAACTGAATTTTGCGTCGAGATCACAAAGGAAGATGGGATTTTGAAAGATGGAAGCAACTGTAAAATGTTTTTAGACAAGTATTTAGCCACTGAAGTTTCATGTTCCACTCATCAAATGAAAAGAATCACTGGACCTCCCTTCAGAGAGGTGACCTGGTAATGTGTGGGGAAGAGACTAGACTAGGAGAAGAAGTAAACCATAAGTGGCTCTCACGACCAGATTTATGTTTTCTCCACTCCCTTTGTAGTATTGCCACAAAGAAGATAGAAAAATTCATTCCCTCGCAGTATAGCAGATGATACCACAAATGACCTAATGAAAACAACAAAAAACTACTTTAGGAACACATCATTCAGTTTACATTACTGATAAAAGAGAGAGAAAGCTTGAATCCAAGGAAATCAGTGAGCACCAAAGATATCTCTGTCCTATTGTTTTTGCCAAACTATGGAGACTTTGAGTTTCTACTTTGATGTTTATGGAATGTATTAGAAGTACAAGCCTAAAGCTTATTGTAGAGTGAATTCAATGGGAGAACCAAAAATACCATGATAGAAAAAGTTTAATCTCTAAGTGTAAAGTTAATAAACAATAAACTTGGCATACAAGTTTGCCAAGTGGGATTCCCTGGTGGCTTAGACAGTAAAGAGTCTGCCTGTAAGCAGGAGACCCAGGTTCAATCCCTGGGTCAGGAAGATCCCCCAGAGAAGGAAATGGCAATCCACTTCAGTATTCTTGCCTGGAAAATCCCATGGACGGAGCAGCGTGGTGGGCTATAGTCCATAGGGTTGCAAAGAGTCAGACATGACTCAGCGACTTCCCTTTACTTGGCATACAAAGAGAACCGGGACTTCCTAGCTGGCACAGTGGTAAAGAACCCACCTGCCAATGCAGGAGACAGGGGCTGGATCCCTGGGTGGGGAAGATCCCCTAGAGGAGGAAATGGTAACTTACTCCAGTATTCTTGCCTGGAAAATGCCATGGTCAAAGGAGCCCGGAGGGCTACAGTCCATGGGGCTGCAAAGAGTCGGACACAACCGAGCACACACATACACACACACAAAGAACAGCAAAGAAATACGCCAGTCTTGAAACCAGCATTCTCACCTGAAAATTTGTTAGAAAAAAAAAATTATTAATACCTCTATATCCAATTCATGCTCTATATGTAATTCAAATAACCTCTAGTAGAAATGTAGTCCAGTTATCCCAGGAGAGTGGGGATTCCAGGAATATATCTAAGGCAGATGCAATTTGCAGTTTTTCTCTGCGTGTACAACTTTTAATCCAAACCTCAGAAAATATCCACAGGCAAAACTCCAAGAGAAATACGCATTTTACAGTTAAAATACACAAGGAAATAAAGAAAGAGAAAAAATAATTTTTAAAATTGTCAAGAGAATCAGACAAGCAAACTTGGGGTTTTGAGAATAACTAGGGCTTGTCTGGTGATTCATACAGAAAAGAATCTGCCTGCAATTTGGGAGACCTGGGTTCGATCCCTAGTTTGGGAAGATCCTCTGGAGGAGGGCATGGCAACTTGCTCCAGTATTCTTGCCTGGAGAATCCCCATGGATAGGGGAGCCTGACAGGCTAAAGTCCATGGGGTCACAAAGATTTGGACATGACTAAGCGACTAAGCACAGCACAGCACACGCACAGAATGGGCTTCCCCAGCGCCTCAGCAGGTAAAGAATCCACCTGCAAGTCAGGAGACTCAGGTTTAATCCCTAGGTCAGGAAGATCACCTTGGAGGAAGGGATGGCAACCCACTCCAGTATTCTTGCCTGGAGAATCCCATGGACAGAGGAGCCTGAAAGGCCACAGTCCATAGGGCCACAAAGAGTCGGACATGACTGAAGTGACTTAGCACAAATGCACAAGGCAGAGAACACAAAATTTTTGATACATTTTTTTAATAAATGAAATGATACTTTTAAAGAGAATTGACCAAGATGGCAGAGTAAGAAGACCCTGCACTCCTCTCCTCCCACAGGGCACACCAAAATTACGACAGTTTATAAATAGTTTTAAATAGACAGTTTTAAATAGTTTTACTACAGTTTTAAATAGACAGTTGTTTATTTATAGATCAACTATCACAGAGAACAACCTGATATGACTAGCAGAAAACATTTTCCACAGCTATAAACATAAAGAAAGAACTGCAACAAGATGGGTAGGAATGGCAGAGATGCAAGGTAATCAAATCCCACACCCCGAGAAGTGACCCACAAGCAGGAGGATAATCACAATTACAGGGTTTCTCCCCAAAGAGTGAGGGGCCCAAGCTCTACAGAAGGTTGTCCCGCCTAAGGGTTCTGCACCAAGAAGCCCCCAGAAGGTCTGGCTTGAAGGTCAGTGGGGCTTGCTTACAGGAAAGCCAAAAGGATGTAGAAAATCCTGAGTCCAAAGGGCACAAGCAAAATCTGACACACTCTGAGACCCACTACAGAGGTGGTAACTTGAAAAAAACCTGGGTCAGACCTACCTGTTGATCTTAAAGGTGAGGTGAGGTGAAGTCGCTCAGTCGTGTCCGACTCTTTGCGACCCCGTGGACTGTAACCTACTAGGCTTCTCCGTCAATGGGATTCTCCAGGCAAGAATACTGGAGTGGATTGCCATTTCCAGAGCCTCCCATAAAGAATGGAGGCAACTGGGACTCCTCCTGAGGATATAGATGCTGGTATCAACAATTTTGGGGAACTCATACTACCACAAGGACACTGGTACCAACAAGTGATGTTTGGGGGTCCTCCTTCTTATTGGTGCTGGGCGTTCACCCACCTACCAGCTATTCAGCATCGGCCCTGGCACTTCTGAGGCCAAAAAGCAAGCCATGTCATGACCTGGCCTAACCGGTGGGCTGACAGCCTCGGAACAATGCAGAACCTGCCAGCCAGTCTGGTTGGGAGCCACCCCACCTACCCACAGAAGTGGACATTGCCACAACAAACAGGCCTGTGCAGCCAAAATAGGGATTACCCATAGAGCATATAGCTCTGGTGACCAAAGGGGAGCATTTTACTGAATCTGAAAGAACATCTCCTACTTCAGGCTCCGAGTCCAGGATGGGGAAATGTAACTTATCTCCTTGATCCATAAGAAATAAAATGAGAATCAGGCAACATGAGGTGAGAGAGGACTATGTTCCAATTGAAAGAAAAAGATAAAACCCCAGAAGAAGGACTAAGAAAAGTGGAAATAAACAATTCACTTGACAATGAGTTCAATATAAGGATCATAAAGGAGCTCAACAAACCTGGGAGAAAAGTGGATGAATACAGTGATAAGTTTAACAAAGAATTGGGAAATATAAAAAGAACCAAAGGGCTTCCCAGGTGGCACTACTGGCAAAGAAGCCACTTGCAATGCAGGAGACAAAAGAGACGTGGGTTTGATCCCTGGGTTGGGAAGATCCCCTGGAGGAGGGCATGGCAACCCACTCCAGTATTCTTGCCTGGAGAATCCCTATGGACAGAGAAGCCTAGTGGGCTATATAACATGGGATCACAAAGAGTCAGACTAAAGTGACTTAGCACACACTCAAAGAAGAACCAAGCAAATCTGAAGAATATAAAAACTGAAATAAAAATACACTAGAAGGTAATGCCAAAGAATGATCAAACTACAGCCCAATTGCACCCATCTCACATGCTAGCAAAGTAATGCTCAAAATCCAGCAAGCCAGGCTTCAACAGTACATGAACTGGTAACTTCCAGATGTTCAAGCTAGACTTTAAAAGGCAGAGGAACCAGAGATCAAATTGCCAACATCCACTGGATCACAGAAAAAGCAAGAGAGCTCCAGAAAAACATCTACTTCTGCTTTATTGACTACAGCAAAGCCTTTGACTGTGTGGATCACAACAAACTGGAAAATTCTTCAAGAGATGGGAATACCAGACCACCTTACCTGCCTCCTGAGAAATCTGTATGTGGGTCAAGAAACAACAGTTAGAACTGATGCGGAACAACAGATTGGTTCTAAATCAGGAAAGGAGTACATCAAGGCTGTATACTGTCACTTTGCTTATTTAACTTATGTGCAGAGTACATCATGAGAAATGCTTGACTGGATGAGGCACAAGCTGGAATCAAGATTTCTGGGAGAAATATAAATAACTTCAGATATGTAGATGACACCACCCTTATGACAGAAAGTGAAGAAGAACTGAAGAGCCTCTTGATGAAAGTGAAAGAGGAGAGTGAAAAGTTGGCTTAAAAACTCAACATTCAGAAAACTAAGATCATAGCATCTGGTCCCATCATTTCATGGCAAAGAGATGGGGGAAACAATGGAAACAGTGACAGACTTTATTTTGGGGGTCTCCAAAAATCACTGAAGATGGTGACTGCAGCCATAAAATTAAAAGACGCTTGTTCCTTGGAAGAAAAGCTATGACCAACTTAGACAGCATATTAAAAAGCAGAGATATTACTTTGGCAACAAAGGTCCATTTAGTCAAAGCTATGATTTTTCCAGTATTCATGTATGAAGGTGAGAGTTGGAGTATAAAGAAAGCTGAGAACTGATGAATTGATGCTTTTGAACTGTGGTGTTGGAGAAAACTCTTCAGAGTCCCTTGGACTGCAAGGAGATCCAACCAGTCCATCCTAAAGGAAATCAGTCCTGAATATTCATTGGAAGGACTGATGCTGAAGCTGAAACTCCAATACTTTGGCCACCTGATAAAAAGAACTGACTCATTTGAAAAGACTCTGATGCTGGGAAAGATTGAAGGTGGGAGAGAAGGGGATGACAGAGGATGAGATGGTTGGATGGCATCATTGACTCGATAGACATGAGTTTGAGTCAGCTCCAGGAGTTGGTGATGGACAGGGAAGTCTGGCGTGCTGAAGTCCATGGGGTCACAAAGAGTCAGACATGACTGAGTGACTGAACCAAACAGTAGATTAGATGATCCTGAGTAACAGTCATCAGTCTAGAAGACACAGTAGTGGAAATGATCCAAGCTAAATAGAAAAGAAGAAAAAAATTTTAATATGGATAGTATAAGAAATCTCTGGGACAACATCATTCATATCAATATTTACATTATTGGGGTCTCAGAAGGAGAAGAGAGAAAATGAAAAGAGGTAAAGTACAGTTGATTACAATATTGTGTTAGTTTCAGAGGTATAGCAAAGTGATTCAGTTTTATACATATATATTATTTAGATTATTTTCCATTATAAGTTATTGCTAATGCTCAGTCACTCAGTCATGTCCAACTCTTTGGGAATGTATGAAATGTAGCCTGCCAGGCTCCTCTGTCCATGAGATTTTTACAGGCAGAAATACTGGAATGAGTTGCCATTCTCTTCTCCAGGGGATTTCCCCGACCCAGGTATCGAACCTGGGTCTCTTGCCTCTCCTGCATTGGCAGGCAGATTCTTTACTACCAGCACCATCTTGGAAGCCCCATTATAGGTTATTACAACATGTCAAGTATTGTTCCCTTTGTTACACAGTAAATCCTTGTAACCTATTATATATATAGTAGTGTATATATTAATCCCATACTCCTAATCTATCCCCCACCCTTTCCCTTTTGGTAACCATAAATTTATTTTCTATGTCTGTAAGTCTGTTACCAGAAATTTTTATATAATCTTAGTATAAACAAAAAATGCTCTTGTAGTAGATAAACTTGACCTGTTTCCTCCTAATCTTCTATCTTTGAGAGGCTAAAAACTGCTCTCAGCCCAAAAATATTTTCCCATTCCAGCTACTGAATAGCTATGATATAACAAAATTAGCATTTCAAGCTATTACTGTCTTCAGTTAGATTTTTTAATGCATTGTGTAGATATAAAATGTTATTAACAATTATTTGGATTTTTACAAGTATATGTGAAAAAAAAGAACCAAATTCACCATCACCCAAGAGAACAATTAGATCCAGAGAAATCAATACAGTACAATTTTCTTCTATAGAGTTTATTTCATACACATTGTGTTAGAGAAGTTTTTAACCAAACTAAAATTTGCAAAATAGATGACAGTATGAGATACAAATTACCAAAAACCACTGGTGTAATGGAAAGACATTTCATGATAACTAAATTAAACTACTCAGTCATGAGGCTGATAAGACAGGGTGATGAAGCAGATGGTCAAAAGACAGTTCGATGAGATCTGAAATGAGAGGTGCTGCCTGGCAGTTCTGGCTAGAGAAGACGACAGAGGAGGGGGCTCACTTACCAGGTGCGAGACGTTTCAAAGGCAGTTCCAACACTTATGCATAATGCAGAATTTTCCAAACAGCCTGTTTCATGGAGTACACCCACTTACAAGGAGGTTCCTTCAGTATATAACTTAACATAATTTCATTTGTATATCTGGGTGAGACTTTTTGTTAAAAAAAAAGAAAAAAAGAATCACAAATCAATTCAGTCTACAGGAAGCCAGAAAAAAAGAGAAAAAGGGAAATAAAGATGAGACATATTAACAATTATATAAACCTAACTATACTAACAATCACATTAACTGTAATGGTCAAAACAATTGAATGGCAGATATTGTTGGAATAAATTTAAAAAATCAAGACTCCCCCAAAATTCACAAATGAAAAAAATAAACAAAACTTTGGCCAACCGTGGAATCTGTGTTTTATTTCAGAAAATATGATTATTTAAAAACTTTACTGATGACACATCTGAAAAGTTAAATCCTTGATCAATTTCAGTATTCCTGTAGAAAGGCAGCCATCACATCCTATGAATCAGTCAATATGAAAGATGCAACCTTCTCCCATGTTAAGCCCTATCCTCCACTGGATCATCCAAGGCAGCTAAGACCCAATCCCTTTTAAATATGCTTCTCCTGAAACAAATATTACCTTGAATATTTTAGCAGCATATTAGAATTTTTAAACTCTCACCAAAGGGAGAACCTTCCCTGAGTCTCAGATTTTTTTAAATCTGTCTAGACAATGGTTGAAAGGCCTGGGTTTTAGAATCAAACAAACCTAGGTGTGTCAGTCTCTAGTCATAAGTCAGTTCTTAGATAGTGTCCCTAAGCCTTAGTATGCTCAGTTGTTGTTCTTTTTAAAAAGGGGAGGGTAGTAATTTGACAATTCAAGAATGAGAACTGAAACAGCTCATCCACTTAAAATACCCAGCATGGTCCTAGAACACAAAATTCTTACTACATGTCATCAAGCTTGCCAGCGTGCAGCAGGGGGCCATCTGGTACCATACCTCTTCATCCAGCCCTCACTTCCTCAAGTGTAATGGAGGTTTCCTCCAACCTTTCCTCTGCAAACTGAATCCTAATACCTTCCCTCAAACGTTCTCAAACATTGTTTGATTCTTGAGTAAGTGTTTATTTGTTGCACATGTGTTTTAGAGATAAAAATAGCAGTCTCATCTTGTTATTCTTATCATCTAGGCAATCCTAAATTTGCACTTTCCCTGACATTTTATTTGAGTCATCCTCGATCCATAATTCCAACTGAGTCATAAATAAAACATCTCATATATGTTACACATCACATTACATGACTTTAGGTAATTTCCTGAAAAATCTGTGTATGAATTATTTACTTTCCAAATGGTAGTCACATTTCAAATATACCAAACGAGGTGGTATATAATGTACCCTAAGGTGAATTATTTTGTAAAGCAAAGCATTCATTTTCAGTATCATCAATCATTTCCTCATTTGTCTGTTTTATAAGATTGAACTTATTATTTATCATATTTGCTTAAAACATAACTCTTTGTAGATTTTACCAGTTATTTGTATATTATAACCAGATGGTAAAGAACATTCGCTTTTAAATCTTTTATTTAAGGTTTTGTCTCTCCCTCAAGCTGTGTTAAATGTTTGCACCTCCATCTTTGACCAGTAAGTTTACTGGAAAAACAACTGAGACCACCACCACTCCAGATACTTAAAGCTACAATACAATAGGAATCAACTGAACAGAAAATCTAAAAGGTTTAGGCTGTGTCTCTATTGATAAAGAGTGAATCCTAATTCACTCTTATTATTAACTCTTGTTATTATTCACTCTTGTTATTAAGAGTGAATCCTAATTCACTCTTCAAAACACATTTCTTGGGTGAGAGCCAGTATGATAATTGTGTTTAAGAGTATGATGATTATGCTATTTCCATCTACTTTGCATAAATTTGAATAATACATTCAAGTGGGCCTAACCCCACATATGTAACAATTAGTGCAATTAATTTGTACAAATGTGTTTCATCTCTGTATTCTGAGCATGACGCACACGAAATGTATAACAGGGTCTGAAATCCACCAGTTAACCTCCCAAATAATATTTTGCGAAGACATCTTGTGTGAGACGGTCATCTATTCCTGAACAAGTATCAAAACAATTAATCTGAGACCCAGGAAAAGACTGCTCTGACAGGGGGAAGGAGACTTTGAAAAGATGTGGAATTCAGCACTGGACTGGGGCTCCACGTGTCTTAGGTGAATCTAGGGATTGCTAGTTTCAGGAGTAACTGGATAGTTCAGGGGGCAGTGGAATTTGGTATTTCTACAGGCACAAGAATATGCAACCTCAGACCAGCCTAATAAAATATTCCAACATACATAAATGCTAACTCTGTGTCAAGCATTTTGCTAATCAGCTGGCTTACATTATTGCCTCTTTAATTCTCACAGTGCCTCTTCAGAGATAAGCACTAGGATGGCCATTGTTCAGAGGAGGAAACTGAGCCTTGGAAAGGTTGGTCTGCCAATCCCTCATGCCTTCCCCTCACCACTCTGCTCTTCCAAGGCAAGCTGTGCCTGTTCCAGCTGTGGTTTGTCCAGGGGCGGTGAGTCATCTGTTAATGGACTTGGATCATTCCTGAAGTGTACCCTCGTTTCTGTGTCTTCATCTGTTCTTTCCCTGAGAAGCAGACTCTGTGAGGGCAGGGAACTTGGGGGTCACACTTGTCGTTGTAGCCCATCCCAGCATGGTGTTGTTGTTGTTGTTTAGCTGCCAAGTTGTGTCTGACTCTTTTGCAACCCCGTCGCCTATAGACCACCAGACTCCCCGGACCATCGAATTTTCCAGGTGATAATATTGGAGTGGTTTGACATTGGCTCCTCCAGGGTATCTTCCTGTCCCAGGGATTAAACCAGCATCTCCTATGTATCCTGCACTGGCAGGCAGACTCTCTACCACTGAGCCACTTGGGGAATCCACGCATTCCAGCATCAGTCAGTCAGTCAGTTCAGTCGCTCAGTCGCGTCTGACTCTTTGCGACCCCATGAATTGCAGCATGCCAGGGCTCCCTGTCCATCACCAACTCCTGGAGTTCACTCAGACTCACGTCCATCAAGTCAGTGATGCCATTCCAGCATAGTGGGCTGCATATCATTAGACCTCCAGGTGTACTTCAGGAATAAATGACTCTGTATGTACCTCTGCAAAGCTCCATGCTGAATATGAGGGGATTAGCTAGCTCAGTGTTGGTTGGAGGGAAATTTCACCTCTTTCAAATGTTTGTGAAAGAAGTGCCAGCCTGGGGTGGATATAAATATTGTAGACATTAAGGGACAGTCCAACACAACTATCTCCCTAGAAGTCAGAGTTCCAGAAAGTGATGAGGGCTGAGGCTGGTCATCAGGATGCTATGACGTGTCAAGGTGGTGACTCAAGTA
The DNA here is from genome assembly GCA_917880005.1 of Nanger dama. Lineage (NCBI taxonomy): Eukaryota > Metazoa > Chordata > Mammalia > Artiodactyla > Bovidae > Nanger > Nanger dama. The sequence goes on along the minus strand of CAKJTW010000097.1, from coordinate 5,237,055 downwards.
AACTCTGAGAAAACTGGTATCTATCATGACGCTCCCTGCGTTTTCTTATGATGGGGCTTTCCCTGAGTATACATTCTTCGTTTTTGATCTAAGAATTTATGGTGTGAAATAACTGTGCTAAACACGAAGGATACAAGGATGTATGATTTCAAATAGTTTTCCTTTTTCTTCTTTCTGTCTCTCTTTTTAAAGCTAGAAATAAAAGTAAAAAAATAATAGTACTATAAATCAGTCATATGTATACTGGCGGGTTTATGTGGATGTATGGCAGAAACCAACACAATTGTAAGGCAAGTATCCTTCAGTTAAAAATAAAAACGTTCTTAAAAAATAATAGTAATAACAAGAAGACTTGTTAGGACTCTGACTCAGTAGCAACTAATCAAAGATCTCTGTAGCGAAAAACAAAGTTCTTCTGCCTCCCACATGGCTATTCATACAGCCCAAGCTTTTGTTCATCTGCCCAACAGCCCAAGCAGTTTCATCTGTCCAGAATGCCTTACTTAACATCTTTCTTTACCTGACAGCTCATCAACTAATCAACAGAGAGTCTGTTCCTCCAGACCCTCCCTTTCATTCTAGGTGCCCATCTCTATGCTCTTACAGCATCCATGGCCTTCTTTAGCCAGAGCCTGCATCACACAGCTTCGTCATCCGTTTGCTTGTCTGTCTCCTCTACTCATTGGTGAGATTCTAGAGAGCAGGGAAGCATCTTATTCATCTTTGTCTCCTCAGGTTCTCTGTCACCAAAGTACCTCCCTGTAATTACACTCAGTAATGTTGAACTTACCTGAGCAGGGACAGAATTGATGGAACAACTGTAAGCCTGAGAAAGCATGGGTACATTTGAGCAATCTGGAGGCTATCAAATAAGAACTGTCTGCTTCTTCTCTCCCACCCCAAACAAACCACTCCAAAATCAAGATCTCCAGACTAGGGATTTACCTACCTTTTAAATAGCCAAATCCCATCATATGTCTTCAATGAATCAGAGATATGTTTGAGAGCTTTGAAAAGATCAAAGGGATAGAAAATGGATTTTAGGGATGCAAAGGAATCTACAAAGCCAACAGAGATACTTTGATCCACCGCAGAGATGTCTGAAAGGAGACCTGGGAATATGCAGGCATTCAGGGAGTGCTGTGTTGGCATTAGAAGTCCCCAGGAGAAGAAGAAGCCATGAGCCATGAACTCTTTTAAAGTGGGAGGTTAGACAACTAAGACTTTGGGGATAGCACTGATCAATTCAGCAAGTAAAAACATAGGGTGCTTAGTTACATTTGAGTGTCAGATATACAATAGATAACTTTTAGTATAAGTCAGTTCCATTAGGCAGAATATCCTTTATTTTATCTGGCAACCCTACTTCAGGGAGAACTTTTAAGCCTGAAGCATTTGTCCAGAATAATTTAACACCAGCAGGGTGATCATCATTTCCAGGTTTCTTAGGGAAGAGGATATGAAGCACTACTCTCTGTATTCAAAGTAGAGATATGAACAGGAAGAAGTGGGGTCAAATCAAAGCCTGAAAGAGCTCATTTGAACATTAAATGTGTGTCACATCCTGGCACTTTTATTAAAAGTATCTCCAAAAATTTTGCAACATACAAATCATTGCATCACTTAATGACAAGTCAACGATGCTCAGAAAGTTAGGTAGTTTGCCAAAGACCCCACAGAAGTGACAGAGACATGACTCTTTGGTGGTTCTGTCTCACTTGAAAACCACACTTAGTAGACTGCTAACCTGCTATTCTCCTCTCTGCCTTCGTGTCTCTAGCAACTTTCTCAGTATTCTGCTATCTTCATTTTTACTGAGAACATAAGAGCATCATGTTGTCATTCAGGAGAAATTTGTTTCAAGGAAAAAAAAAAAAGAATCCTGGGTGCCTTTAATAGAGTCGGTCATATAGCGTCTGGTGTCGGGAGAGCACCATGGCACAGTATCCCTAAGCCCACATGTTTCTTACCCTGACTATAACTCTTCATGCAATTTCCTATTTGGAAGAAAGAAACCAGATGGGAATATTTTTTCACTTTCTTTTGAGTTTCGAAGTTGCTTAAGAAAAATAAACATATGCATCTATGAATAAGTGAACCCATTCCAAGGGATGTAGCTAGGCCCTTTCTATCTCTCTAAGAAGGTAGAAGCCCACAAGTTCTCCCCTAAACCCCTCTCTGCTGGCTCCAGGAGGAGAGGGAACCTGTATTTCTTCCTTGTATTTGAATTACTATAGCCCAGTAGAGGGACATGGCAGACCCTCCGTAAATATCTGCAGGAATGACTATCTCAGTGCCCAGGTGCCAGAAATTCCATTCATTCTTCTGAGTCTATTTGTGTTAAGGGCAAAATTTATCCACATGTTGACCTGATTGAGTGGTCAGCTCTTTCCTGGGAGGGAGAAATGTTATGTCCAATAAGGAGTTAATATCCTATATATATAAAGAACTCATGTATATTAATGGTGATTGATTTGGCATCCCTGATGGCTCAGCAGTAAAGAATCTGCCTGCAATGCAGCAGAAGTAAGAGACGCAAGTTCGCTCCCTGGATCAGGAAGATCCCTTGGAGGAAGAAATGGCAAGCCCACTCCAGTATTCTTGTCTGGAAAACCCCATGGTCGGAGGAGACGGCGTGCCTCACTCCACGGGGTCGCAAAGAGTCGGAACTGAAGCAACTCGGCACACACACAGAGTAACTCAGGGAAGATGTTTCACATACTATGATGCAAGGGATCTTCAGTATTTTCATAGTCACTACCCTATACATTGTAGACAATCAGCTCTTAAAAATCCATCCTCTTTTTCATGTGGAAAAAGCTAAATATTAAAAATTCACTCCTTTCAGTGACTCTTCTCCTTCTTCAAAATCTCTCCCATTCGGCCAGGAGAATGGGTGGGTGGCGGCTGGAGCTGCAGTGGGAGCCTGGCTGGTAAACAACATGGCGTCTGTGCCATGGCTCTGACCCACTCCCATAACGCTGCTCTCCTCTCGCCATCACCAACTCTGCATGATGAATCCCATTACCTCACAGGGCAAGAATTCAGCTTTGTAAAATAGACTTCACATTTGGTCTCCTGGCCCTGCATGGGATGGAGCCTCTTTCATCTCCAGAAGCCTGGGGGCAGGAGGCAGAAGGCACAGTTCAGGAAATGTACACCAGACCACAGCCTGAGCCAGAAGCTGCAAACCCCTGCTTCCCTGGAGTGCTGGGACCTTTGGCTCCATGGACAAGAGGGGAGGGTTCTGATTCTCGCCTTGGTCTTGCCCTCCATCCAGGACAGTGAGAGGACCTACGTGGAGAAAGAGGCTCAACGGAGTGCCTGGCCAGGCCCACTCTCCATCATGTGTCAGGCATTCTCCTCACATTATCCTCACATCCCTTTCAGCTGACCCACACCTCCCAGAAAACCTGGGTCATTATCTGCCTTGGCTAGACATCAGCTCCCCGGATCTTCCTCCCTGGTATGTCGAGGGAGGCATTCTTCTGCCTTTTACTCCATTTCCACTCCGAGGAGTGAAATGTCAACCACAAATACGTCATAAGGACACATTTCTTTATCAGTAGAAATTCTGCTGCTGAAAAACTGCAGTGTCCCACCACGACCACTTAGATATTGAACAGCCCTCTGGACTCGGCCAGTAGAGGCAGCTGGGGCCCATCTGCAGCATTCCCCCTTTGCACAAGTACTGGGTCACCTCCAGGTCACTATTTGCCCTGCGTGATGCTGAGCATTTTACACAGTCAATGCAGGAGAGGGAGGAGATGGGGGTACGATCCCTGGGTGAGGAAGATCCCCTGGAGAAGGAAATGGCAACTCATTCCAGTATTCTTGCCTGGAAAGTCCCACAGACAGAGGAGCCTGGAGAGCTGCAGTCCATGGAGTTGCAGAGTCAGACACAGCTGAGCAACTAACATTTTCACTGTCACAGTGCTGCTTTGGTAACCACAAATGAGGTTACAGATGAAAAATATCTAGCATGGTTCAGACATACCACAGATCTTCCGTAACTGTTACTTGACTCAAACTCTTTTCCTGGTGATCAAGTCTCCACATAGGACCCTACAGTGTATTGTGGAGACCCTGGAAGGCCCTCCAGTATCATTAGTTTGCACACTCTAGGCTGTAAGCAGGTTCAGAAATTTTCTGAGAATTTATGTTCCAACTTATCTGCTCTGTTCTTATTTATTTACATAATATTATATATTTAAGAAAAAAGCAGTTGGAGACATTTTTATTTTATTGTGAATCAGATAAGGAGCATCAAAAATAAGAAAGAACTGCTTTATTTGAGTCTTCATAACCTTTAGTCTCTTAGGGCTTCTCAGGTGACACTAGTGGCAAGAACCCACCTGCCAAGGCAGGAAAGGAGGAGGGCATGGCGACCCATTCCAGTATTCTTGCCTGGAGAATCTCATGGACAGAGAAGCCTGGGGACTACGGCCCATAGGTCACAGAGTCAGGCACAACTGAAGTGACTTAGCACACTTGCACGACGTTGGTCTCAGACATCAATAAGAACCTTTTTACATATTATGACGAGCACCTTCCAATCATGCAGAGAGACATCCCCAAAGGCAATAGTTTTCCATGATTACTCATTTGCCTAACATATGCATATAAACACACATATATATTTATATCTGTTTACAGCTTTATTACTCAAGTGTCTGTGATCCTCTTATTCAAGATAAAATTTATGTTTCAGCTGGTTTGAAAACCAAGACACTTGCCTTTAATGGGCTGCCTCTCCAAGTCAATGGGGGAGGAGAAGCTTGGGAAGCCCCACCCCTGCTGACTCTGCTCCTGGCTTCCCTAGAATAGTGATCTCTAGAATCTGCAATCTGCAGCTCATGCTGGACTTGAGCAGCAGTATATTAATCCCCGGGGACCTGCATCCTCCACCCTGAAGACTTACTTAGCATTTGCCTGTCTGCTTCAAACTTAGATTTAAAAATCTGTACGTTACAAGAACGGCCTGGACCACTAATCCAAGGGGGTTATCCAAGACCCCCAAATAAGTTTACCCATGTTGGATGAGTGACAATAAGGGACTCCTTGGAGTAGATCCTTAGGGACCAGTTCCTGGTCTCCTCCCTTCCACTCCAGAGCTCTCTTGGAAAAGGTTTTTTCATAACAAGGAATTTAAAATATGTACAGGGGACTTCCCTGGTGGCCTAGTGGTTAGGATTCTGAGTTTTCACTGAGCTAAGAAGTGTTAAGTGTGTTAGTCACCAAGTCATGTCCAACTCTTTGTGACCCTATGGACTGTCACCCACCATGTTCCTCTGTCCATGGAATTCTCCAGGCAAGAATAATGGAGTGGGTTGCCATGTCCTCCTCCAGGGGATCTTCCTGATCCAGGAATCAAACCCACATCTCCTGCATGGCAGGTGGATTCTTTTACCATCTGAGCTACCAGGGAAGCCCTTTCATAGCAGTGGACTGAGTTCAATCCCTAATCAGAGAAAATCCCACAGGGTGTATGGTGCAGTCAAAAAAATAATAAAATAAAAGTATAGGACTTGAATGATTTCAAAGAGTAAGAAGAGCATTCTAAACTGAGGTTTTAAAAATGAAATTTAATAATTCAATGTTTTCTAATTAATTTTCATGTTCATCTTAACTTCCCAACAAAGATACCAGGTCTTAGGATAGAGAACAAAATTTATCTCCTTAATGTCTTATTTGTGTCCCAAAGCTCCCATCTCAGAGGCAGATATTAGTGAGTTCCTAATGAACATCAATAATTATTCCTCTGAACACCACTGTGTGGGACATATACACACAGATAAGACTGGTTTGTTTTTTTTGTTTTTTGGTTTTTTTCTTTGCAGCCAAAGATGGAGAAGCTCTATACAGTCAGCAAAAACAAGAGCAGGAGCTGACTGTGGTTCAGATCATGAACTCCTTATCGCCAAATTCAGACTTAAATTGAAGAAAGTGGGGAAAACCACTAGACCATTCAGGTATAACTTAAATCAAATCCCTTATGATTATACAGTGGAAGTGAGAAATAGATTTAAGGGCCTAGATCTGATAGAGTGCCTAATGAACTATGGACAGAGGTTCATGACATTGTACAGGGGACAGGGATCAAGACCATCGCCACAGAAAAGAAATGCAAAAAAAAGCAAAATGGCTGTCTGAGGAGGCCTTACAAATAACTGTGAAAAGAAGAGAAGTGAAAAGCAAAGGAGAAAAGGAAAGATATAAGCATCTGAAAGCAGAGTTCCAAAGAATAGCAAGGAGAGATCAGAAAGCCTTCCTCAGCGATCATTGCAAAGAAATAGAGGAAAAGAACACAAAGGGAAAGACTAGAGATCTCTTCAAGAAAATTAGAGATACCAAGGGAACATTTCATGCAAAGATGGGCTCGATAAAGGACAGAAATGGTATGGACCTAACAGAAGCAGAAGATATTAAGAAGAGGTGGCAAGAATACACAGAACTGTACAAAAATGAGCTTCATGACCCAGGTAATCACAATGGTGTGATCACTCACCTAGAGCCAGACATCCTGGAATGTAAAGTCAAGTGGGCCTTAGAAAGCATCACTATGAACAAAGCTAGTGGAGGTTATGGAATTCCAGTGGAGCTATTTCAAATCCTGAAAGATAATGCTGTGAAAGTGCTGCACTCAATATGCCAGCAAATTTGGAAAACTCAGCAGTGGCCACAGGACTGGAAAAGGTCAGTTTTCATTCCAGTCCCAAAGAAAGGCAATGCCAAAGAATGCTCAAGCTACCACACAATTGCACTCATCTCACACGCTAGTAAAGTAATGCTCAAAATTCTCCAAGCCAGGCTTCAACAATATGTGAACTGTGAACTTCCAGGTGTTCAAGCTGGTTTTAGAAAAGGCAGAGGAACCAGAAATCAAATTGCCAACATCCGCTGGATCATGGAAAAAGCAATAGAGTTCCAGAAAAACATCTATTTCTGCTTTATTGACTATGGCAAAGCCTTTGACTGTGTGGATCACAATAAACTGTGGAAAATTCTGAAAGAGATGGGAATACCAGACCACCTAAACTGCCTCTTGAGAAACCTATATGCAGGTCAGGAAGCAACAGTTAGAACTGGACATGGAACAACAGACTGGTTCCAAATAGGAAAAGGAGTACGTCAAGGCTGTATATTGTCACTCTACTTATTGAACTTATATGCAGAGTACATCATGAGAAACACTGGGCTGGAAGAAGCACAAGCTGGAATCAAGACTGCTGGGAGAAACATAAATCACCTCAGATATGCAGATGACACCACCCTTATGGCAGAAAGTGAAGAGGAACTAAAGAGCCTCTTGATGAAAATGAAAGAGGAGAGTGAAAAAGTTGGCTTAAAGCTCAACATTCATAAAATGAAGATCATGGCATCCGGTCCCATCACTTCATGGGAAATAGATGTGGAAACAATGGAAACAGTGTCAGACTTTATTTTTCTGGGCTCCAAAATCACTGCAGATAGTGATTGCAGCCATGAAATTAAAAGATGCTTACTCTTTGGAAAGAAAGTTATGACCAACCTAGATAGCGTATTCAAAAGCAGAGACATTACTTTGCCAACAAAGGTCCATCTAGTCAAGGCTATCATTTTTTCCAGTAGTCATGTATGGATGTGAGAATTGGACTGTGAAGAAAGCTGAGTGCTGAAGAATTGATGCTTTTAAACTGTGGTGTTGGAGAAGACGCTTGAGTGTCACTTGGACTGCAAGGAGATCCGACCAGTCCATCCTAAAGGAAATCAGTCCTGGGTGCTCATTGGAAGGACTGATGCTAAAGCTGAAACTCCAGTAGTTTGGCCACCTAATGCGAAGAGTTGACTCATTGGAAAAGACTCTGATGCTGGGAGGGATTGAGGGCAGGAGGAGAAGGGGACAACAGAGGATGAGATGGCTGGATGACATCACCGACTCGATGGACATGAGTTTGGGTGAACTCCGGGAGTTGGTGATGTACAGGGAGGCCTGGGGTGCTGCAATTCACGGGTTCTCAAAGAGTCGGACACGACTGAGCGACTGAACTGAACTGAACTGATAAAGAGGGTTTACTTTTTATGTAAAATAAGTGATGTGAACATGCTGAAACATAGGAGGATCAAATTGTTCCCTAACCACTGCCTATTCTCAGATGGAAACCCAACCGAGAAAGGGGAATGACTCATCTTAAATCCACAATCAAAGAGAAAGCATTTCTTTCTTTTCTAAACTCCACTTGGGAATTAGAGTCCAGGATGGATGAACATAGTTAGACTCAGTCTGAAAAAAATTGGAGAACATTTGCCACCAAAATTAAGTCTGGTGAACTGTATCAGGAAGAATTTGCCATCTGGTTGTGTGTGGAACACCCTGTGCTGTTAGCATGGGGGACAGTTTTCACTGAAGTCAGGACTTGCCCAGTGTACCTTATGGCATCAGATTTCAGGCCTTGTCTGGGACACATTGCCCCGGGCACACAGTGCCCCTGTCTTTTACAAGGGTGATGTTTTTAAAGTGTTCATGAATGAATCACAATATCTGCCCCTCATTAACCACTTCCCTACCTGCCTGCCATGATTCTACGCATTTTAGGAGCATTTTCTAATGTAAGCTTGTCAGCAGTCTTCTGAAATAGACAGCATTAGGCCAGGTTTGTAGATTAGGAAGCTGGGGCCTCGAGAAGGTAAGCATAATTATTATTATTTTAACTGGAGGATGATTACTTCACAATGTTGTGTTGATTTCTACTGCACAACATGAATCAGCTACATGTATACATTTATCCCTTCCCTCTTGAGGCTCCCTCTGTCCCACCTCTCAAGCCCAATTCAGTCTCTGCAGCCCGTTTCACTGTACTGTGAGTTCACCCTGCTCTCTGCCCACTTGGACACAGCCAAGGTACTGGGAACCCAGGGAAGAAATGGCCTTGATTTTATCTCTTTGACTTTCCTGTCTTAATTTTTCACAAAAATGTTACAAGAAACAAGAGGTTAGAAAACTAAACCTGGACCTATATCCCCAAGCAGTGAGGAGTTAGGTTGACCAGGGATCTTTGATCTGTGTTCTCTGCAGGTAGAGGCTGGGCTCTTCATTCAGCGTAATGGTTCTCAAAATGCGCCCCTGGGGCCAGCAGCATCAGCGTCGTCTGGGAGCTCACTAGAAAGATCAATTCCTGGGCCCCACAACTGAAAGGGAAACCATGGGAGTAAGAGTCAGCAACCTGTGTTTTTAAAGCTCTTCAGGGATTCTGAGGTTCACCAAGTCACAGAACCTCTGAAATAACAAACAGATTCAGAAAGGGCTTAGCAGTGAAGCCAGTGAAATACAGGAGGTCAGGATTTTCAAAACTAGTCTTGTGAATTTCATATTTAGAATCACAATATCATAATATGAAATGGGAAGAAAGTTTGGAAGCTTTTTCATTTATCTCACACTTGGAAAAACTGAAGCCCAGAGAGGCAAAGTGTGTTATTCCTACTCACAGCAAACAAAGATGTTCCAGAGCCTTCCAGTGGAACCAGGCCCCCTGCTCCAAACTCTGAGTCATCTTCTGCAATTCAATTTCCCTTCCAGTTCCCAAATATACCTTCCACCACTGTAGCTTCTCCCAAGTCTCTGTTTAGAGATTGTCTAAGAGTCTATGAGTGGGGAAAAAAAATTTTCCTCACTCTAAACATAAAGTAGCACTTTCTCTTCTTATAGTTCTATTATGTATCAGTATTTATATACTCACAATTTTTGCAGCAATTAATTAAACATCTTATTCAAATTAGTATAATAATTTTTACTTCCTCTTTTATCTCATGGTTGGGTTAGAATCAAAGTTGTTACTTTTTCAAATTTTTCTTACACATTTGCATAATTTTTTCTGCAAAACTCAGAACTATGTTTCTTTATCTCTCTAGGAAGATAATTATCTCAGATTACTCTAATCATGATGTTCTCAGTGATGCTGTTTGACAGTCTTTTCTGAGCTGTGGGAAGCCATTTTTCTAAAATTTTTATCCCCATATCCAAACCTACATTTTCCCATTCTCACAGAGCAAATCAGATGGCCAGACAAAAAATTAAAGTGATTTACTTGTGAAAATAACTAGGTAATTGGCCTTCAAGGTGATGGGTCATCAGAATCAAATCATTGGAGTTTTTAGTTGGGTTATTTGCTGAGTAGTTACTATTGCACTTAATATTTTTATTTTTCCCTTTCCTGTGAAGTGTTTGAGAGACCAGCCTATTCAGAGATAATCTTGACTGTGTTTCATGCTAACAATATTCTGGAACACACAGAGGTGGGCACCCTCCCACCAAGGTAGGAGTTGTGATCATGGCTCTTCAGTAGAGTCACTCAAGCTTTATTTCACAAAGACCATAACTTTTTTTCTGACTTATTTTCAATTTTCTTATTTTTAAAAAAGCAATTAAGTGCTTACTATCTTTCTTTTCAGAAAGAATCATGGATAATCTCAGAGAATTAAAATGATGTTATGAATCCATGCTGTAAGAACTTGCAATCTAGAGCCAACTCAAGGGTATCAATATCCAATGGTACAGGGAGAAAAAAAATTGACATTTAAAACAAGAATGCACTGCCTTAGTTAGCATGTATGAGTAGTCTGGTACATAAATCAGGCACAAATCACTCTTTCTTCAGAAAAAATAACTCAACTGAGCACCTTTTGTGAGAAAGGTTAAGATTTCCTCCAGATCAGAAGTTGGAAGAAGAAATGAAGGAGGAGGAAAGAAAGTGTTTAGCCCTCTTTCTTTCCTTCTCTGCTTGAGGAAAGTTGGAGTTTCAGAGTCACTCATAAACAGCTGAAGATAATGAAAAGAGAAGGTGAGATAGAAGAAGGATTGAGGAGATGGTAGAGGGAAAAGAAGTCAAGTAGGAGCTGAGTTTCTGGCCAGCAAGGCACTCCCTCAGTCCTGTGTTACTAATCACCAGGCAGATGAGTCCAGAGCAGGGCACAGCAGGAGAGTAAAAGAGTACAGCTCAGAAAGCCTTTGTGAAAAGCAAGGGCGGTCACTCATATTCACAGACCCAGGGGTTTCCTGACATTCAATTCACATGAAGTCCTTAGGGCACACGAGAAAAGAAGCAATTACTGGAACTAGCAGTTGACATTATGATTAAAAATAATCTAATTGAAAACCCCTAAAATGACATTCCAGTATAAAGCTAATGATCCTAAAACTTGGTCTTGAGGACAACTCCTAGGGAACTTTTAAAAATACAAAATATTGAGTCCTATACAGACTTTTTTGGGCCATAGCTGTTTACAAGAATACATGGTTTAGGAGCCTCTCGGGATTCTGATACACATTTAGGGGTCTGTGCCTATGCAATTTGAAAAATATATCAAATTTCAACATTACTGAGGTACTTTGTCAAAGATAATGGCAAATTCTGACTCTTTCTCTCTGTTGGGTTGGCCATTCTTCTTCTACATCCAAGCTTCTCAAATGATTTCCATCTACTGATTAATTCAGAAGGAAAAAAACTATTTGGGGAGCAAACCCATGTCTACCCCACATTGTTGCTGAAAAAAAGAAAAACTCTATCACTATAACAGAAACAGAAATGTCTTCATTTCAATAATAGGCAAATCAAGGATCAGGGTGAATTATTAACAATCTACTTGGAAGTCAAGACTCCATCCCTGAACTAGTCCCCAATTCCTGCTGAGAGCATTGTCCTGGAAGACCAAGCAATTAATCAAATATATATCAATGTCTCTTACGAAATATACATGGAATGTCAGGGCAAATGCGCCATCCAAGCCCGGTCCCCTAAAAGGGCCCTCTTATCCCCGCTAGCCTGAGTCTGACTCATAACCCACGTGCTGGGTGGCTTAAGAATTAGAGTTTTAAGAATGAGTCAACAGGCTCCAGAGGCCCACATATTATTTTCATTGTGATATGGGGCACTCATCACTAGACTATCTTCCAAAAGAACTGAGCTGGTCAGTTGTTCATTTCAGTACCTATGATCTAAATTACAATCATTTTTAGAAAGCCTGTAAGTGGTCTATTAAAAAGTCAGCTTCCAAAGTCATAAGAGATTTAAGATTTCTGGTGTCAAACAGGTGCTCAGAAATCATTCTGTAGCAAGAACAAATGAACTGAAAAAAAATTTAATCAACCTAGCCTCTTTTAATTTAATGCACTGCAACAATATGAGACTGGGAAGAATGATATTTCCTTTTTTTCTTTCAAGAAGACAACAGATGCCAGAAAGAGAAGGTAAAAGGAAGAAACAACCTAATCAGATCACTAATTTATTGGTCAAATCAATTATTTATTATTGTCACTGAATATGGATTAAATAGCCATGGTTTGATTAGCACAATATGAGGAAGTACTCTTTTATTTCTTAGCCTTCTGTGTCTGGGCCTGAGGTCTTTAACCATTTATGACCCTTTTCTACCAGAAAAATGCACTTGAAGCACAGTTCTAATCACATCTCTCTTGCTCAAAGCTCCCCAGACTCTTCCCTTTTGGACCAAAATCATTGTCCCATGTGCAATTCCTCCATCAGTGCTCCTTGGAAGAAAAGCTATAACAAACCTAGACAGCAAATTAAAGAAGTAGAGACATCACTTTTCTGACAAAGATCTGTATAGTCAAAGCTATGGTTTTTCCAGGAGTCATATACGGATTTGAGAGTTGGACCACAAAGAACGCTGAGCACAAAGAATTGATGCTTTTCAGTCTCACAGCACCAAACTGTGGTGCTGGGGAGTGTGGTGTTTGAAGAGCCCCTTGGACTGCAAGGAGATCAAACCAGTCAATCCTAAAGGAAATCAGCCCTGAATATTAGCCCCAAAACTGTAGCCACCTAATTCAAAGAGCTGACTCATTGGGAAAGACCCTGATGCTGGGAAAGATTGAAAGCAGGAGGAGAAGGGGACAACAGAACATGAGATGGTTAAATAGCATCACAGACTCAATGGACATGAATTTGAGCAAACTCTAGGATAGAGAGTGAAGGACAGGAGAGCCTGGCGTGCTACAGTCCAGGGAGTTGCAGAGTTGGATATGACCTAGGGACTCAAAAACAACAACAAAGTGGGCACTGTCCTCTTAGCTACAAAGGGCATTAGAATTTGTGGGGGATCAGAATATGCAACCTTGGCATAAGAATTATTATGAACTGCAGGCATTTGAGATTCAATAGAAAGGAGCCTTCCTGGAGCTTCCCTTATCTAACAAAAGAGAGAAACATTTGAGAAATGAGTATACACTTAAGACCCCTCTCCCAAGGAAGTTTATGGTCATGAACAAGATAGAAAGCTGATGCCAAAATGGACCTGCACAAACTTTATTAGTTTCCCCCATATATTTATTTGCATTCTCTCAGAAGCCCAAAACCTTTTTCCTTTGTCCTATCATTTCTCTATAAATTTATTCTTCTCTGTTAATCTGCTATATAATACCAAGTATTAACCCCCATTTGGGTTACTCACCACTGTGTTTCTCCTGTGTGTATTCATGATACATGTGATAATAAACTATTTTTTTTCTTTTTCTTGTTAAAAAATCTAATCAGGATGTCCTATTAACTCTTTTAACACTTTTTTAATGACTTGGTCTTTCCTAGCTCATGAAAGAAAATTAAGTTCTTTTATTAAAGGGCCATGGAATTCTGTGATTAATAAAGGTTAGGAAAAAGAGACTGTCATATCCTCTTACCAGACCATCCACTTGTGCCACACAACAGAACAAGGATGACATGGCCATAGAGAGTTCAGCCCTCAATAGGCTCTTATTTCCTGCCAACTCTTCCACTGCCCTCGACTCCAACTCCTTCTCTTTCTAACTTTTGTAAGTTGAAGGCACAGTCTGAAGGAAGCCTAATTTTTTTTTAATTTAAATGTATTTATTTTAATTGGAGGCTAATTACTTTATAATATTGCATTGGTTTTGCCATACATCAACATGAATCCGCCACGGGTATACACATGTTCCCCATCCTGAACCCCACTCCCACCTCTCTCCCCGTATCATCCCTCTGGGTCATCCCAGTGCACCAGCCCCAAGCATCCTGTATCCAACCTAGACTGGTGATTCGTTTTTATATGATATTATACATGTTTCAATGCCATTCTTAATTCTCCCCACACGGTGAAGACATTTCAACCCTCAAGCTCTCATTTGTATGTATATTTTGCAGTCAAGCAATTTCCTTTGTGAGTAGAAGCTCTCTATTGTGCTTACTCTGCTATTCCAGGGAAGACAGGGTTGTCTGCAGTCCCACGGTATAGATAACAGTGGTTTCTGACTCATCTTTGGTATTTTCACTAGAGGGAGCTATAGTTGAGCTCCTCATGGCTTACCCAGGGAGCAAGCTCATCTCACCAAGGAGAACATAAACTAAGTGTCTGTTATGAAGGAAGGCTATTCTTCTTGTTATGAATCTAAGGCTATTCTTATGTTATGACTCCAAGTCCGCTTGCCTCCTTGTTTACTGTTTTACTTCTTGGACCTTGGATGCAAAGGCTTGACTCCTCCCACCCCCATCCCCTTCACTTGATGAAACAATGAACCCAATTTGAAACAGGAGCCTAACCTAAGTTACAAGAGTCATCTCACCAGCTATAAATGGCCCTATGAGTGAATTCCCTTCAAAATGGTCTCCAGCATGTCCAACTTCACCTTCAGTAAGAGGAAGAGAGGACAGATTTTTTATTCTTCTTACCACAAATGCAAGACTTGCACAACTCAGCACCATCCATTCTCCAGCCTCACCTTCCACCACTCCACCCCTGTCGATCAGGGTTCCTTGCTGTTTTCCCAAAGCAAGCCATGTTCCCTAATGCCCCTGTACCTACACATGCTATTATTTTAAGCTTGGAGAATCTTCTCCATATTTCCACACTAATCCCTGCCCCTCCCATTACTGTTCCATTACTCTCCAGTTTGGGGATATCTTGTACGCATTAGCTGAAATCTTGGAAGCTTTTTCATTCTCTGCCTTCCTCTTAGGGTTTGATGGCCATCCTCCATGTTTCACAATAACTGAATATAGCTCTATCATATCATTGCCACAGTGGGATGTTTCTCTTTTTCAGCCATGAAACAGAAAGCTCCTGGAGATAGAGATTAATGTGTGTGCTTTTTATACCTCCAGGGTTTATTAAAGTACCTGATTCAGAGCCAATGCTCGTCAGCCATTTTTGAATTATGGGCAGATGGTAGGTATATAGATGGTTAGATAGCCAGATGGATGGATGGATAAATAATAGGTAGATAGATACAGAATGAGATTTTCACCAGAAAGAATAGAATTTCTTCACATATATTTGATTGTGTCTTGTCTTCCATCCAAGTGGAGCAGGATGTGGCTTTAGGAAGCAGTGTCATTCACTCAGAGATACTGGCAGGTAACTTTCAGGTCTTTCTCTGGCATATTTGCAAATGTGACTATGGGGAAAATAAAACCCAAGATTTGGGGCAGATGAGTGTGTGTTTGTGTATGTATGTCCTGTGATGTTGGCACAGAAGTGGATAGAAGGACCTTGAGGAAGTGAACCTTAAAAACAGAGTGTAAGATGGATGAGAACTTTTGTTGGGAAGGAAAAAGCCTAACCAGCTAAGCAAGTTATTTTCCCAGATCAAAAAGCACAAGAGAATCATTTGTTTGGCACCTTGGTTATTGGGCCTCTCCCTCTAGCTGGCCAGTCCATGTTCTAGCATTTTCCATTTCAGAAGGTAACATCAATATTCTCCCTTCAGCAGACAACCCCTCAGCTGGATGTTCTGCAAAAAACAGAACTTTCTCTGACAAAAGGATCAAAACAAGAGGCAGAGCTTTGCAGTTCATTTGGACTCTGGGCCTCATTTTCTCTGGACTCACTATCTGACTTCTTTTGAAATTCTGTTCCAAGGGCTAATTAATGTCTATACTCACAAATAAATAAGACATTGAAAGTAAAGGTGAAAGTCACTCAGTTGTGTCCTACTCCTTGTGACCCATGGACTATACAATCCATGGAATTCTCCAGGCCAGAATACAGGAGTGGGTAGCCGTTTCCTTCTCCAGGAGATCTTCCCAACCCAAGGATTGAACCCAGGTCTCCCACATTACAGGGGGATTCTTTACCAGCTGAGCTGCCAGGGAAGCCCCAAAATACTAGAGTGGGTAGCCTATCACTTCTCCAGGGCATCTTACCAGCCCGGGAATCAAACTGGAATCTCCTGCAATGTTGGTGGATTCTTTACCAGCTGAGCTATCAGGGAAGCCTTAAATAAGACATTAGAAAAATTAGATTGGATCCATATGCTGGAATTGAGTAGAAATCTCCAATATAGTTGAATAGTGACTTCCATACATGTTTTTACCAACACACACACAAACTCAAACTGAAACAACTTCACAAAAGCAATATAGATAACTTCAAATGTCTGACTGCCATTTCAAGCTCTAATAACTTGAGAAAATGAATGCTCCAAACAGAATAGCATCGTTTGAATGTTTATTTAAATTTATTATATATTTATTATTCAGTTTTGTGAATTTTGAAAGATATATTTTTATTTCTTTCAATATTTGCCACCTTCAATCAGAGGTAATGAAACAAAAAGTTAAAGTTGAAAATGTATTTTTGAGAATACATCTAAAACTAAAGTAAACCTTTTATTCTGATGCTCTGAGCATACTTTCACTACTTCTTGCATTCTCTGATACTTTCTGCTCTATTCAATTATATTCTTTTCTATTTTTCTAATGGATGTTATTGCATTCTGTTTGTCTTTTCTAAATACTGATCTCACCCTCCTAAATTGGTTTCATGGCCTGCAAATTAAAACCACAACTCTAGAAGACCAGAAGAAGTATGCCTGGGTGAAGGAAAAATCCATCCTTCCTTGGTTCAAGAGCTCAGTCCTTCTGGGCTCTGGTGAGTTGCAGATCCATTCATTCATTCCCCAAATACCCTGGTGAATAAAAGTCACTAAAGCAAAGGTGGGATGAGGTATGTGGGGCTCCTTGCTAAAGAAAATAATTCCCGTCACTACCCAGCAGAGCTGACAGTGCCTTCCGGGCTGTGTGTGTCACTGCAGGAAGTCATCATCTTAACAAGGTCTGAAAGCAATGGATTCTTGGGATACGATGAGTCTGTGACATAATGGAACACTTTCTGCACTCAAGGAACATCTGAAAGTCTTTAACTTGTTAACAGTGAATCTTGTCCCCTGCCAGCTCTCTCTGCTCCCCGTTTCCCATCCTTGGTAACAGAATAACGGTAATGAAAAACACCCAAAGTGGAAATGACAAGCTTTTAAACACCAGTCACCGAGTTTAGAAGCCTAGAACAGAGGAGAAATAAAATCACATCCTTTGTGATGTATTCTCTGGCTAAAGATGCCTAGTTCTAATCACTACAGTTATACCAACCACCCCTAGCTTATGACACTATGAGGCTACTAATATACCACTCTTTCCAACTTTTATTTTCTTAGCTCTAGTCACATGCACTGTACCTCTCACTTAGTTTAAACTACATCTCAAGAGCTCTGTCTACTATCTCTTGTATGCATCACCATATTTTAAAGCATTTTCAGATGCAAGTTAATAAATAATCAATTAATAAATATTGACACATTAATAACAGTGTCTTGATGTTCCTGAGATCAGTTAATTCAGTGGCACAATGATATCCTCAAGGATCCAGCTCTTTCCATTTCTGTGTTCTGTCATTCTCAGCGCAGAGGCCTTCATCGTCAATCTTATCACATCATTGGTTCAAGATGGCTGCCAATGTCCACTGGTCCATACATCACATCCACACCCTGGAACCATCCTGAGTCAAAAGCCAGTGAGGGCATCTTCTCTTTACCCTTCCTGTTCTTAGATTCTGTTTGTCCGCAGATTTCTGCTCAGGACCCACTGGTCAGGATTAGGTCCATACTTATGCCCCAGTTGTAAGGAGAGCTGGCCAAAGTGGGTCTTTGACATTTTCAATTTCTACAGCAAGAGGCAATCTCTACCAGCAAGGAAGGCAAGCAGCCCTAGAGTTCTGTGTTCAGTCTTGCCCACTGTATTTTTGAACAGATCACTTTGTGATTGCTTTCAGGTAAGAGGGAACACACAGGTTTGGTTTCAACTCTATGTGAATCAGTTAACTTAGGTTTATCAAAAATTAACTTAGATTTATCAAAAGGTAATCTCCTCTGCCTATGTGGAGGGAGAAGCATCTTGACACAATGCCTGTTACTATTCACAGGGATGTTGGGTGTGCAGAAGGATCAGGACAAAGCCATTCCCCAAACTATCAACCAATTATAACAACAGCTCCCTGGTACTGAGTCAGGAGGGTGGCAATTGTTTTTCAACTAATAATGCAGATTCCCTCATTTTGTTACTATCTTTGCTTTGCATGTGAAGACACTAGCTGTAGAGAGATGTCTCTAGACACCACTACTGTATCTTGAATCCATCATACACAGAATAACATTTCAAAAAGAGCATTTTGATCATGTGATCCAATCAGCAAAGATGTACTGGAAACTTACTATGCAAATAGCTTAGTGATAGGAATGAGGGATGTAGCATGAGAAGTAAAAGGCATTTTAAATGGTAGATGTGTGTGCATGTGTGTATGTGTGTGCATATGCACACACATGCTAAACTTATACTTAATATTTGGCTCATATCTCTGAATTAAGACTCAGAATTTGACTTGGTGAAATTACCCATTAATGTCTATTACCCAGTGATGTCTACTGCTCTTTGCTGGTCTAAGTGTGTTAGTCTTGAATCTTAAGATAGGAAATATACAGGGACTGCCTTGGTGGCCCAGTGGCTAAGGCTCTGTGCCCTCAATGCAGGGGACGGGTTTGATCTCTGGTCAGGGAATTAAACCCCACATGCTGCAACTAAGACCTGGTACAGCCAAATAAATAAACATTTTTTAAAAGATAGCAAACATCTGTATTTCTATCTTTAAACTCTTTTCTACCAGCCTAGCTCCTGGCAAATGATAGGTAAAGAATATAATCACTGTGTTAAGTTCCTTAAGGACACAACAATACTATATTAGGTTTTAATTCTCATAGACTTTTTATTCTAGAATAAAAGTAAAAAGGAAAAGAAAGACAAGAGAAAGATTGTTTCTACCTTTGTGGAAGCAATCTTAAAAATGTATTCTCAATATTAAAAAAAGAGAAAAACAAAAAAGTTATTTCCAAAATAGTTTTAGGAAATTTCTCATTCATTCTCAATTTCTCATTCATTCAATAAGTATTTATTGAGTGCTTACTGTATGCTTAGCTCTGTACACCTTGAGTAAGTACACGCTTCCCTGCTGCTGCTGCTCCTGCTGCTGCTGCTGCTGCTGCTGCTGCTAAGTCGCTTCAGTCATGTTTGACTCTGTGCGACCCCAGAGGTAGCAGCCCACCAGGCTCCCCTGTCCCTGGGATTCTCCAGGCAAGAGTACTGGCGTGGGTTGCCATTTCCTTCTCCAATGCATGAAAGTGAAGTCGCTCAGTCGTGTCCAACCCTCAGCGACCCCATGGACTGCAGCCTACCAGGCTCCTCCGTCCATGGGATTTTCCAGGCAAGAGTACTGGAGTGGGGTGCCATTGCCTTCTCCGCATGCTTCCTTAGGGAACAGCATTTATTTCCATGTGTGAATTATGTCATGCTGAGCATCATATCAGCCCCCCTCATAGGTATAAGATATGCTCTGCACCTCCTTACTTTCTGATGCCTGAGAACATCATTTGGATTAGCTACAAAGAAAAGTGCCTAATCCTTTGGTGAAGATGAAGCATATTCTGGCTAGCTGGATGCAAGCAGTCCCAGTTCAACTGGTCATCAGCACTGAGCCAGCTAGTGTCCTCTTTTATCCTTACACAGGTTTGAGGGGCCCTCTTGGTGACCTTGCCCGAAAGAGAGGAGCCATTGTTTGATCAAGGGACTGGGAAAGAGGCCACCCACTGGGACCTCCCATACTCTCACAGTTCTTTCCAGCGTGACTTGCCATCTTATCTTCCTTTGCTCAATAGAGACTCCTGTATCAGTGTCATTTAATGAATTTAAGTAAAGCTAAAAAGTAACAGAACGCTTGAAAAGTAAGTTAGAATCAATTTGCAATATGTGTCTTTTCTCATGGTAGTACTTACTGAGAACTAACATCTAATGAGAAGAGCAGAGAAGTCAGATCAGGTACACATCTGAAACTGAGCTGGTTTCTGGACAGCCATCCCCATAGTCTGAAACTATCTTGCTTAGAATCCCAAAAAGGCAATATCTGTGTCAGGAAGAATGTTATTTCTGCTAACCCTATGGGGTTATTTCCTTTCTAAAGACACTCATCTTCCCCCATGTCAAGATAAGGTGCACAGAGGCAAGAAACATTATCTGAGTGTGAAAATTGAACTGCTTCATTTAAAAATGAAAATTGAATAAATCGTTTTATCACTACTATTGAATTAGTACAGGTGAGTTTTTTTCGCATAATAGAAGTACTCTTGAAAAGTTGGATGTTCATGGACTTCTAAACCAAACTGTATACCAAATGTTCTTTAATGGTCTTCCCTGGTGGCTCAGATGGTAAAGCGTCCGCCTGCAATGTGGGAGACCCAGGTTCAATCCCTGGGTTGGGAAGATCTCTTGGAGAAGGAAATGGCAACCCACTCCAGTATTCTTGCCTGGGAAATCCCGTGGACAGAGAAGCCTGGCGACAGTCCATAGGGTCACAAAGAGTTAGACACGACTGCACAACTGACATGCACACAGGCACATGGAGGTGAGTACAGTGAGCCTCTCACTTCATCAGAATTACTCTCGGGTCTTTAGAATGTGTCTGCAGGTCCCTGGAAGACAGACTCAAGATGAAGATTACCAGCAGGAAGTTTACTGGGGAGTTCTTTCTGGATCAGTAAGTCCTGGGGGTGGGTTAGGAAGCAAGACTGAGGAAAGTGAGAGAGAGAGGGAGATTGAACTTTCAGTTCAGTTCAGTTCAGTCGCTCAGTCGGGTCCAACTCTTTGCAACTCCATGGACTGCAGCACAGCAGGCCTCCCTGTCCATCACCAACTCCTGGAGCTTACCCAAACTCATGTCCACTGAGTCAGTGATGCCATCCAACCATCTCATCCTCTGTCGACCCCTTCTTTTCCCCACTTCAATCTTTCCCAGCATCAGGGTCTTTTCAAATGAGTCAGCTCTTCGCATCAGGTGGCCAAAGTATTGGAGTTTCAGCTTCAACAGCAGGCCCTCCGATGAACACCCAGGACTGATCTCTCCTTTAGGATGGACTGGTTGGATCTCCTTGCAGTCCAAGGGACTCTCAAGAGTCTTCTCCAACACCACAGTTCAAAAGCATCAGTTCTTCAGTGCTCAACTTTCTTTCTCATATCCATACATGACTACTGGAAAAACCATAGCTTTAACTAGACAGACCTTTGTTGGCAAAGTAATGTCTCTGCTTTTGAATATGCTGTCTAAGTTGGTCATAACTTTTCTTCCGAGGAGCAAGTGTCTTTTCATTTCATTGCTGCAGCCACCATCTGCAGTGATTTTTGGAGTCCCCCAAAATAAAGTCTGCCACTGTTTCCACTGTTTCTGAATCTATTTGCAATGAAGTGATGAGACCAGATGCCATGATCTTTGTTTTCTGAAAGTTGAGTTTTAAGTCAACTTTTTCACTTTAATGCGCTTTAAGCAAAGGTCTCAAACAATTTCACAGAAAGTTCCAAAACTAGGATTTTCTGGCAATACTTTTCACTGGGGAAGGGGATGAGGTTATTAAGCTCCTACACTGACAGTCATTGACTAGGCTGCCCAAGAGATGGGAAACCTCTCAAGAAGTGGCTATCTTTAGCCAAGAGCAGTCACCAGGATGGGGAACTCAGCTGTAGTCGTTAGCCATCATTTTCACCACTTCTGTGTTCATTGTCTTTATTCAAGTTTTTCTCTGCCACTTTTCTTTTTCCTGAAAAACTTCCTTTAACAGTTCTTTTACCGTGATACTTCTGGCAGTAAATTCTCTCAGCTTTAGTTTGTCTGAAAAAAAAATTTTTGCCTTCATTTTTAGGATATTTTCACTGACCCTAGAATTCAGGCTTTAGTTTTCGCTTGATTTTTGTGTTATCATTTGAAAAATATTCTTCCATTGTCTTTTGGCTTGAATTTCTGAAAAGAAGTCTGCTTTAATTCTTTGTGTTTCCTCTACACAAAATGTGCCTTTATCTCTGGCTTTCTTCAAGATTTTCTTCTTTATCTTTCTTCAAGATTTTCAGAAGGTTAACTGTGATATGACAGGTTTTTATTTGTGGTTTTATTCTGCTTAGGGTTCTCTGGGATTCTTGGACCTTTGGTTTGATGCATTTCATTATTGGGGGAAATTCTCATCCATTATTTCAGCACTCACATCCCTTCTTCTTCTAGGATTCTAAGTACCTACATCATAGAGTATTTGATATTGTTCCACAGCTTTTGGGGATCTGAAGGCCCCCTCCACATACACACACACAGACATACACCCTTAATTCTCTTTATACTTAACTTTAAATAATGTCTATTGATTTATCGTCAAAGTCAATGTTTGTTTCCTCAGCTCTATCAACTCTATGGATGATCCAGTCAAAGAAATTCTTTGTCTCTGATATAGTCGTTGTATACCTGGCATTTGCATTTAGTAATTTCTTCTAGTTTCTTCCTCTCTGCTGAAATCCCCTGATGTTTTCAAATGTACTGTCAACCTTTTTCATTAGTTTTTTGAAAGCATTTTAATTGCAATTATTTTACGATTATGTAGCCTCTGTTATAAACTGAATGTTTGCCCCCCTTCAATTCATAAGTTGAGGCCCTAACCACCAATGTGACTATTGGGATATAGGGCCTATAAGGATCTGATAAGAGTTAGTTGAGGTCATAGGATGGAGCCCTAATCTATTAGGGCTGAAAAGAAGCATAATTACCAGCACTTTCTCTCTCTCTCTCTCTCTCTCTCTCTCTCTCTCTCTCTCTCTCCCTCCCTGTCATGTGAGGGCACAGTGAGAAGGTGGCCATTTACAACCTGCCTATCCTGGGCAGCAGAAAATAGAAAAAGGAATTATGTACCTGGAGAGATGGGGGAGGACAATTATAGTAGGTTGTTTTCAGTTGCTCAGTCATGTCTGACTCTTTGCGACCCCACAGACTGCAGCACACCAGGCTTTCCTGTCTTTCACCATCTCCTGGAGCTTGCTCTAATTCATGTCCATGAAGGCAGTGATGCCATCCAACCAGCTCATCCTCTGTTGTCCCCTTCTCCTCCTGCCTTCAACCTTTCTCAGCATCAGGGTCTTTTCCAATGAGTCGGCTCTTTGAATCAGATGGCCAAAGTATTGGAGCTTTAGCTTTAGCATCAGTCCTTCCAATGAATATTCAGGATTGACTTCCTTTAGAATTGACTGTTTTGATCTCTTTGCAGTCCAAGGGACTCTCAAGCGTCTTCTCCAGCATGGGATTTCAAAAGTATCAATTCTTCGGCACTCAGCCTTTTTAGTGTCCAGCTCTCACATCCATATGTGGCTACTGGAAAAACCATGGCTTTGACTATACAGATGGTAGTAGGTAGATTCTTGCAAATACTGTGGTGCAAAATGCATCCAGGCCATAGCTCGAAGCTCCTCCAATCTGGCAGATTCTCATGTCATACAGAGCATTGACCACCTCATTTCAGGCTTGTCTCCAGAAGGAACAGAAGAGACACTGAAATGACCCATCTCCTTACTAATATCATTATATAGTATATATACATCATTTGTACTACTTATTTGCTGATTCAGCAGTAAAGTGAAATGAAAGCTCAGACTCGAGCTCAGTCTGAGTTATTATTCACGCCAGTCTTCAAATACACTCTAGCTCATACCTGAGATTGTCCAGATAGATAAACTTGTGCATACGCACATAGACACAGATTCCTCAGATCTCTTTATTTTCCCAAAACTTGTTGTATCAAGGCTCCAAAGACAAATGTGGAAGTCTCTCTCCCCTAGTCAAAGTCCTCTAGAGAGCTAAACTTTTCCTGTTGAAATAGAAACTAACTCTGAATGCAGTAAATGTTTGATGAATTGACATGTCAGCCCCCAACCAAAAGCTAAGTGGAGTAAAAAAAAAAAAAAATATATATATATATATATATATATCTGGTATATCTTGAATTTTTTTCATTACCACCATCTTCCTAACGAGCCAGCTGGCACCGTAAGAAAAGCAGAGATGTATACATTAAAAATGAGAAGAAGCACATTCATTAGTCAAATGAATGTGCTTGCCCCAAATGTTTCTGCTGCCACAAATCTTTGAAACAGAAACACAAATGAGGTTTTTATCCTCTGGCCAAACACATTTCTCACATTTCTGTGTGTTTGTGTGTGTGTGTGTGTGTGTGTGTGCATGTGCACATGTGTGTTACATAGCTGTGTATGTAGATAAATAGATGATAGATAAATTTGGGTATACAATCCTCCCAAAATAGAGATATTATTCTCCTGAAGATATTGTTCTCCAAAACTAATTTCCCTGCCCTTAGCTATATATAGCTTAAAACTCACTTAAGCATTCCTCTTTCAAATTCTCTACAGACCTTCCTGACAACTGTCATTCTCTATGATCTTATAACTACACCCTTTAACCAATCTTAAACTTCTGTGATCTTCTCAGTTCATGTCATCCACCCTCTCTTTAGGCTTCTGAGCCATGACAGTAGTCTCCATATTCTAAGACCAGAGATAAGACAATTGGTTTCAATCATGCTGTTCAATTGAGATCACAAAGAATTTGGTAGTATCAGCTATGAGTTCAGCACCAAACCAAACCCACCTATCACAAGGAACAGTGAGGGAAAGATCTCTACTTCTTCCACCTAGAGAAATCAGGACTGGCATCAGCCCTGCATCTAGGATTTATGAACTCTTCCATCAATGTTTGTCAAAGTGTGGTCTCCAGACCACCCACATTAAAATTACTTAGGGACTTGCTGCGGAGAAGGCAATGGCACCCCACTCCAGTACTCTTGCCTGGAAAATCCCAGAGATGGAGAACCCTCATGGGCTGCCGTCTCACGGGGTCGCACAGAGTCGGACACGACTGAAGCGACTGGCAGCAGCAACAGCAGCAGGGACTTGCTGAAGGCAGACTCTCCAGCCATGCCTCAGATTCAGCAACTTTGAATTTCTGGAGTATGAGGCCTGAGAATATAACTTTTATCAAGCTTTCTAGAGGAGTTTCTTTGTACATTATAGTTTGTGAATCACATCAATAGGGTTCAAGGGAGAGACATCATCCTCCATGTACCTCTATTCTTCCTCAGAAAGAGAGATGTTGAAATGACAGATACTGGTATCAGCTTCAATTTTGTTTCCTCTGCTTTTGCCACTAATGTCTCTCCAAACACAGGACACTACATATGAAAGCAGTTAGTGCTTACTGTTAGGACCTAAGTGGAGCCAGGACAGGCGCTAAGGGGCAGGCTAGGCCTGAGGTTTGGTCTCTAGGAAAGCTGAGGCACTGGGAACTCCCACAGGCGGTGTAGCTTGACCAGTCAGAAAAAAATCCCCATAGCCCCCGCCCGCGCCAGACCCGAGCCAATCGGGATAGGGATGTGAGGTTTAAAAGTCCCGAGCACGCGTACGGTTTAGCCAATCAGCTATGCTGTTACAAAAACAAAGAACCATCTGTATAAAAGTAGATGTGATTCAGAGCTCAGGGCCCTCTCGTCAAGACTCCATTGTGCTGCATGAGACGGGAACCCTAACTCGAGCTAGGAATAAAACCCCTTTATGCTTTTGCATTGCTGTGGACGTCTTATTCTCTCAGTTTTGGGGACTTGGACTTCGGGCATAACATTTGGAGGCTCATCTGGGATCCCTTTTAACTGAGAAGAATAACGCCCTCCCAGTAGAAGGGGTTTCCTCATTTAGAGGAAAGGTATCTGAACACCGGTGTTAAGTCTGGTTAAGTCCAGCGTAAGGCCGAGGCCCAGCAGACATGCTGGAAGGCAGCTGGCTCTGTTCTGTGGGGAAGAGAGCTTCTCTCTTGATCCCGAATCTGGTGGGACTCTTCTTCGCCGAGACTGACATCCTGACCACTCGGGGTACTCAGGGGCCAGCTTGCCTGCCAATGGACCAGACCCAGTGGCCGCAACTGGGACCCTTTTGTCCCTGGTCTTCTCCTGACACAGACAACTGGCCAGAGTGCCCCGACCGGTAAGGAACAAGAGACTTTATTGATCTCTCTCTCCCCTTCCCCTTTCTTTCCTCTCCTTAACCCTTCCTATCCTTCCCTATTTTTCTAGTCCCCCGGTCCTGGATGCAGGAATCTGGTGAAAGGGCCCTCAGCCTGAGCTGAGAATTGGAAACTGATCACCTCCTCTTGGCAGAGAACTCAAATTCTGGTTCTGATTTCTGGTAGGGCCGAGTTCCAGTCCTCCCTTCTCTGGAGGCCTAGGGAAGAGTCCTGTAACGCCTGGGTATCTGTAGGTAGCAGATGTTAGTACTTACGTTAGTACTTAGGTCTGAAGTTCTGTGGCTCTACAGGAGGTTTTCTGAGGGACTATGTTCTTGTATTAAAGGGCTTCCCTAGTGGAGCCGAGGTCTGTGTGTTTTAACTCTGTGTTCTGTGTTGTGACTTTTGATGGCCATTTTGCTTTGTCTGGCCACCATGTGGTTTAGACTTGCCACCATTTTGTTAGAACTTGATTTTCTTTCCCTGTGCCTTGAGACCAGGGCTCTCAGGAACACTTATCTAGACCATCTCTAACTCCTGACACTGAGGAAAAAGGACTTGAAGCTAGATCTTGCACTGTGTCTATCTAAATATGTCTTGGTATGTCTCTGTCTCTGGGTAATATTTTTGAGGTTAATTTATATGAGCTCTATTTATTTGGCTTAAAAAGGTAAGTGCTTACAAGTCAAGTAATTCTAAATTAAGCAATGAATTTCAGGTTCATGTGAACTGGGAAATATTCAGTGTTAAATACCTGATATTAATGTTTGTTTGTTGACCTATCTAATATAGGCATGTCTTAGAGTAATTAATGTTAAGCAGAATATTTTCATTGTACCTAGGTTTAATATAAGTTAAATATTACTATATCTGTTGCAAGTTTGTCAGCAAGGAAGTTACCTTGCTGAGTGAAGAAATTTCTTTAAAAAAATGTAAATGAGATATGAGCCTTTAGATAAACTCTATTAAGAATAATTACACTTTAGGAGTGTCTGTCTAAAATAGTCTATCCAGATTGGGGTAACTTGAACTTCTAAGGATTGTGCTAAACTAAGTGTTGGAACTCTATTGAATAGCTAAGTCATTTCCAAATAAGAGAAGATTTTGAAACATTTACTACTAAACACTAATTACCTCTTACAGAGAAACTAAAGAGATTTGGAATTAAAAAGAAATGATATTTGGTGCCATCCTAAAATGTTCTAAGAAAACAAAGGTTTTAGAAATTATCACTGATATTTATGCTCATCAATCTATAACATGCTAATATAAAAGTCAGTTCTTGGTTGCTTAAGGAAGGTAGGAAGTGTGTTTTCAGTAAAGAAGGTATGAGGAATGGAATTTCATTTTGTGAAGGGAAAATGAAGTAAGCCTGCCTTACAGGTGGGTTTTTAGGATGGAAGAATGCAGTAATGGGTACAGAAAGGGATAAGGTTTGTGAAAAGTGAACCATGAGGAAAGAGTTTTGTATATGGTTAGGACTAAGTTTAAAATAAAGTTAATTAAGTTTACCTTTTAAGTAAGGTACTGACTGGTGACTCAGACAGTAAAGCATCTGTCTACAATGCAGGAGATAAAGGTTCGATCCCTGGGTTGGGAAGATCCCCTGGAGAGGGAGATGGCAATCCACTCCAGTACTATTGCCTGGAAAATCCCATGAACAGAGGAGCCTGGTAGGCTACAGTCCATGGGGTTGCAAAGAGTTGGACATGACTGAGCGACTTCACTTTCTTTCTAAGCTGGTGCAAAAACTTGAATTTAGCTTTTTCTCTGTTAAGAGGACAACTTTTCTTCAGATATTGAACTGCCTTTGATAATAGATTTAAGTTTCTTTATCTCTTAAATTATCTGCTCTGAAATCCCTTGTTGTTACTTTGGCCTTTTTGATTATTTGTTGACAAAGCTTCCTAAATCATTCTATCTTATTCATATAAGATTTCTAGCTAACTTTGGGATGCTTCAGAGGGCCCCTGAAACATCCCAAGGAGAGATATTACACTAATTAGGTTCATTTTGTATGCAGAATTATATGAGGGGTATTGTCAAGTGAGTAATAAGTCTCGGGTTATATTGTATGGTAAATGTTACTAATATAGATATGTTAGATATCTTAGCCATTGCCTTCTCCCTAGAAACTGCATAGAGTTCCTAAAATTTTGATATGTTTGGGTAAAATGTTACCAGGCATAATTCTAGTTACTATGTCCATATTGTCATAGCACTAACCAAGTTTCACCTCTTCAAGTAGATTTATTAAAAAAAAAAAAAGACTTTTGGATAAATACCAGTTTCTGAATTGAGTAAGGATTCTAATAGAAAACCTGATGACTTCACAAAAGTTAACAAAAAGACTGAATGAACCAGCGAATATGCTTATAACTTTTATGGCTTCTATCTGAAAAATTATGTTTTCAGGGAGTAGGGAAAATCTTCCTCTCAAACTAATTATGACAATACTTTGGTAAAATTAAACGTTATAAACAAAACAATTATATTGTCTATCTGATTCCTCTAAAATTGGAAGTTCTTAGGTTTCCAGTAAGTTTATCAAATGAGTTAGGAAGGTTATCTCATGGGTACAAAAATCTCAAGAAAGCTTTGAGACCTTAAAAGGGAAAAAAATCACCTAGATTTGTTAGGCAAAATCTGTGATAAGCCTTTGATGTGAATTTCCCAGCCCTGTTTTATTTTAAAAGTTCAGTCTGAGACTCTATAAATGTTTCAGCAAAATAAAAAGCTTATAATCAATTATGGTTATAAAAATTCACCAGACCAAAATCAGTGAAAACAGAGCTATTTTGCAAACAAACTAGCCTTAATTTGGTTATATTTAATAAAAATAAGGGTAACTTTAAGGAAAAAAAGATGTTTCAAAATGTTAAATACCAGTTTGTCAATGGAGGTCTGCATCTAATAAGACTCTTTTCTTAGATAGTTCTCTGCTGTTACGTGATATTAATGTAAAATTTAATTGAATTCTTAAAGAACACCCTAAGTTTGTTTCTGAAGCTTATATCAGTAATCTATATTTGAATGAAGATCAGATGCCTCATGACCTGCAACCAGGACTGGAAAAAGACATAATTTAAGGGACTGTCTCCAATATGGATGAAAGGACTTTTTATCAGGAGAAACTACACTACAGCAAGATGAGAAGACAATGACATCAGAGGTAGACAGCTTTCCCAAGATGCTGGACCTGATTCGTATGATCATTTATGTTTTCTTACTTCCTAGACCTTTGCATATAAGTCAAATGCTTTTCTATCATAGGCCTGATCCTATGCTAGTTTTAAAAACCAATCCAATTGTTGAGTTTGTGGCCAGTTACTTGTGTCTAGTTCTGGGTTACCTTGGTAAATTTCTCTAGTACCAGACTCTAGCTGGTTGGTCCTGAGAAAATTACTTTAAAAATTATAGTCATATTCAGGTCACTGTGGTAGTACTAGATAGGATCCCCTCACTGGGCCAATTAATAATGCCTGCTCTGACTCTGGCTATAAATTTGAGCTTTTTCTATTACCCAAGCTCAATCACAACTAGAAAAGTTTCCGTAAAGGAGGGGAAAATCTCCCACAATTATGGGATGGATTTATATAGATAATACCAGGCTAAAGTAATTTAGGTTTAAAGTCTCCTCTGTGTTTAAAAAAAGAAAAATTAAATCATACTAAAGATAATCAGTCTAGTAATACTAGAAAACTGGGCTATGTGCCTTATAGATGGTGCCAATATATAATTTCCCTGGAAGATAAAGATTCTACAGGGCAGACTAAGTCAGATGACCTGAAGATATACTGGGCTACATCTAATGGAAGTTCTTAACATAAGTCTTACTTGTGACTTTACTAATACTGCTGGCTATGTTATTTGTATTTTACTTGTTTTACAAAATTGCTGTTTCTTACACTGTCAAATGTGTGTCTGAGGCCTCTAATAGAATAATATATAGTCCCATATGAGATCAATGATGGTAGCAGTGTAACTCTAGATATGGCAAGAAGCAACAAGAGGGAATATTTTCCTGGACCAAGAAGCCAGTAAGACAGGTGGTCCAGAGAATTTTGGATACTGTTTTATGGCCTAGTCCAGTAACAGCACATTGAGTGGCCTGTCAACAATCTTTGCCAAACCTGAGAATGGACATTCTCAGCACCTTGGGATAAAATGGTCATGAAATGCCCCCGCTCAAAATCATGGTCAAGTTTATGAGCAAAAGAGGCTCTGCCAACTGGAGACTGACCCTCGCCATCTACATCTACAAAGATTAAATCATGACCGCTGCAGCTGCTGACTTTCAACGCCCCTGAAAGGAGTTCAGGGTGAAAATCAGGAATAAGGCACTCTGTGCTCTGGGGGAAACTGGCAAAACAGGCCTTCAGATAGTTAGATCTTTTCAGGAAAAGATTTTTATGAATCCCAATTCTTACATCTTCTCATACCTAGAGAAACACTGACGTCATTAACGGTGAAATCTGCTTTGGCTATTAAGGAAAAGTTTACAATTAAAAGTCAAAATACAGTAGCTATGGTTCAGATATCCTGGGAAATAACTAGGTGATGCTATAGGTGTACTTTCAGATTAGACCTTGTATTGCTAAACACTTTTTTCTGAGTTGTGTCAGGCTTGGATGCCACCATTTTCAAAACAATGTCTGCTGGAAACCAGTAAATTCCAGTTATCACTCCTCCAACTACTTCTAATTGGGTCTGTTACACCAAAATGGTAGACCAAGGGATTAGGATTTTAATCATACAAGACTCAGATCTAGTACTTGGAACTCAGAAATACTTCCAGTTCAGTGTCTATTCACCAAATTGAGAGAGTCCTATGCCCCATTTTGACAGGAAGTTATCAAAGTCATAGTTGCCATGTTCCCTGAGTTAAAACTGAGCAGGATTCTGTGGGGCTCTGGAGTATGGATCCATTCTATGTTCTCCATTTCTTGTTTGTAGGATGTAGGCTTCATTCAGCCTCCTTGACCTTTCCTGAGTCCCAAAGGGCAGATTCAAACAATTGCTGGTCAGGGAAGGGAGGGAATATGGAAACAGAGGAGGAGCAATCAAATAATGGTACAGTCTTAAAGCAGGGTCCTGATTTCTACTCAAGAAATACGCTTAACAGTGTCTTTGAGTTCTTTTGCAGAACTGGGCTCCCCACCCAGGTGGAAGATGGTAACTTCAGACTGAATACAAGATTCCTGGAGCACAGCTCTGTTGCCTCACCACCAACCAATCAGAAGGAGTCACAAACCCTGCAACCCTCACCCCAAATGTTGCCTTCTGTTTCCAGTGACCAGAGATGACCATCCTGTTAGGTCTCCTCTTTGGCCCTTGTCTATTTCATCTCTGAGAGAGGCCAACTAAATTGCTTTTACTACAAGGGTAGAAGCTGGTTTCAGATGTGGAAAACCCCAACTTAGATCAGGGAGAGAGAGACTTCTGCTCTGCTAGGCAGGCCTACGCCCATGCACTGCAGGAAGAAGTTACAGAAGAAAGAGACCTCTGCCCCAGTTCCCAAGAAGTATCTTGAGTATGAAGTCTCTCAGTGGGCTTATGTGCTGCGTTAGGGGAAGAACGTTGTTTTTATGTAAATCACTCAGGGGTAGTAAAAAAATCTATGGCCAAAGTAAGGGAAGAGCTAGCTCAACAGAAAGAGAGCGAGAGGCCCAACAAGGATGGTTTGAGTCCTGGTTCCAAAAGTCCCCATGGTTAACAACGCTGATTCCACCCTGGTGGGCCCTCTAATAGTGCTACTATTAATACTTACTTTTAGCCCATATACCATAAATAAGCTTGTTGCCTTTGTAAAAGACCGCGTCAATACTGTCCAACTGATGGTACTGAGGCAACAGTATCAGGCCCCACCCCAAAATAAACAGAAAGATTCCTCTATGTAGCTGAAGACAGGGGGGATATGTTAGGACCTAAGTGGAGCCAGGACAGGCGCTAAGGGGCAGGCTAGGCCTGAGGTTTGGTCTCTAGGAAAGCTGAGGCACTGGGAACTCCCACAGGCAGTGCAGCTTGACCAGTCAGAAAAAAATTCCCATAGCCCCTGCCTGCGCCAGATCCGAGCCAATCGGGATAGGGATGTGAGGTTTAAAAGTCCCGCGTGCATGTACAGTTTAGCCAATCAGCTATGCTGTTACAAAAACAAAGAACCATCTGTATAAAGGTGGATGTGATTCAGAGCTCGGGGCTCTCGTCAAGACTCCATTGTGCTGGATAAGACGGGAACCCTAGCTCGAGCTAGGAATAAAACCCCTTTATGCTTTTGCATTGCTGTGGACGTCTTATTCTCTCAGTTTTGGGGACTCAGACTTTGGGCATAACACTTACAATGTAGATTCAAGCTGGTGCCTAATCTTGACAGATCATTCTTGCTATCTAAATGTGACTCAGCACTTTTTTGCCAAAGGTTTTTCACTTTCTTTTTTTTTGAGCATTTCATTAAGAAATTCTCAGAAGCAGACTGTTAAAGAAACCAAAATCTAAAGGAATTTCTTAAAATCACAGTTAACTAGAGATTGATCAGGGAGTTGACCCCAGAACCCCCTTTCTCCAAACTCATTACAATTATTTACTGGAATAATAAAGAACAGGCACTTCACTGCTGGGTTTTACGTGTCAGAAGCATTTATATTCTTAAATGCAAGAATTTTAACCTGATAGTGTCAAGTGAGAAAAAAAATATCATGACCAAAAATTAATTAATTAACTTGAATTATGTATCATTTAAGTCAAAAATGAAAGACTTAGAGATGTCACTACAAAGGAAGTCGTAAGGGAATTTATAAGTGCTAGTGTGTCTGTGAAAGGATTCTTAAGGACATTATGGAGTGACTTCCCCCACACTCCAAGTTTATCCTTAATGGAAACGTTGGTCTGATTTATGCTCATTTATATGTCCAACACACACATACACAAACACACACACGTGCACACATGCACACACACAAACATGCACCACCGCCACCACCATCATCCCCTAAATCTTATCCTGATTTGCTTAATCTGTAACCATAGGAAAAAGTCCCTGGGGTCACTTAGCAGGACTACTGTCCTTCTGTATCTTTTAAAACATTTGTGCTTAATAAAAGTACAATTTCCTTTTCTCCTCAAAGGAAAATCCTCATAAAAAATAAAAGGAATATTTAGTAATGCTTGCCCATGTGTGTCTACAACCAAGATTAACCAACATAATTGGGGGAGCCCTATAATTGGCCTGAGCCTTCAGGTACAAAAATATTTAAGGCAAAAATATTATAAATTTTAAAAAAAAGATTTCTAGTTTAATGAAAAACTTTTACCCACATAAAAACAACCTCCACGGGCTTTGTTGAAAACTGTTAAGATAAAATATATTCCACATCTTAGTCTTCACAAAAAAGACTTATTAAGTTCTCACCCATTAACTTTCTCCTCAAGGTATTTCTGATGTCTGCAATTATAGTCATTTTCTGCCAAACAGTTTTTAAGTGCTGTCACTGAGTTAAATTCAAGAAATGGTAAACCTGTGAACAAGCATTGGAATCCATAAATGAGGGACCTAATAAATACAGATAAGAAGGTAAATATATAGGATTCCCCTGTTGGCCCAGTGACTAAGACTCTATGCTCCTCCTGCAGGAGGCCTGAGTTCAATCCCTTGTCAGGGAACTAGATCCCACAGGCCACAACTTAAAGATTGCCACTGATGCAGACCAAGTGCAGCCAAATAAATAAATATTTATAAAAGAAGGTAAATATATGAATATCTAGTTATATTATTCAATACCTGAATGATATTGAGAAACCTATGTACAGGTCAGGAAGCAACAATTAGAACTGGACATGGAACAACAGACTGGTTCCAAATAGGAAAAGGAGTACGTCAAGGCTGTATATTGTCACTCTGCTTATTTAACTTCTATGCAGAGTACATCATGAGAAACGCTGGGCTGAAGGAAGCACAAGCCGGAATCAAGATT
Organism: Nanger dama; assembly: GCA_917880005.1. Lineage (NCBI taxonomy): Eukaryota > Metazoa > Chordata > Mammalia > Artiodactyla > Bovidae > Nanger > Nanger dama. The sequence continues at coordinate 5,202,889 of CAKJTW010000097.1, read as the reverse complement.
GCCAGGAGAAATATCAATCACCTCAGATATGCAGATGAAACTACCCTATGGCAGAAAGTGAGGAGGAACTAAAAACCTGTTGATGAAAGTGAAAGAGGAGAGTGAAAAAGTTGGCTTAAAGTTCAACATTCAGAAAACGAAGATCATGGCATCTGGTCCCATTACTTCATGGGAAATAGATGGGGAAACAGTGGGAACAGTGGCTGACTTTATTTTTGGTGGCTCCAAAATCACTGCAAATGGTGATTGCAGCCATGAAATTAAAAGACGCTTACTTCTTGGAAGGAAAGTTATGACCAACCTAGACAATATACTAAAAAGGAGAGACATAAAAGGTCCATCTAGTCAAGGCTATCGGAGAAGGCGATGGCACCCCATTCCAGTACTCTTGCCTGGAAAATCCCATGGACAGAGGAGCCTGGTAGGCTGTGATCCATGGGGTCACGAAGAGTCTGACACTACTGAGTGACTTCCCTTTCACTTTTCACTTTCATGCATTGGAGAAGGAAATGGCAACCCACTCCAGTGTTCTTGCCTGGAGAATCCCAGGGACAGGAGAGCTTAGTGGGCTGCCATCTATGGGGTCACACAGAGTCGGACACGACTGAAGTGACTTAGCAGCAGCAGCAGCAGCAGTCAAGGCTATGGTTTTCCAGTGGTCATGTATGGATGTGAGAGTTGGACTGTGAAGAAAGCTGAGCAGCAAAGAACTGATGCTTTTGAACTATGGTATTGGAGAAGACTCTTGAGAGTCCCTTGGACTGCAAGGAGATCCAACCAGTCCATTCTAAAGGAGATTAGCCCTGGGTGTTCTTTGGAAGGAATGATGCTAAAGCTGAAACTCCAGTACTTTGGCCACCTCATGTGAAGAGTTGTCTCATTGGAAAAGACTCTGACGCTGGGAGGGATTGGGGGCAGGAGAAGGGGATGACACATCCATTGAGTCAGTGATGCCATCTAGCCATCTCATCCTCTGTCATCCCCTTCTCCTCCTGCGCCCAATTGCTCCAAGCATCAGAGTCTTTTCCATTGAGTCTACTCTTCCCATGAGGTGGCCAAAGTACTGGAGTTTCAGCTTTAGCATCATTCCTTCCAAAGAAATCCCAGGGCTGATCTCCTTCAGAATGGACTGGTTGGATCTCCTTGCAGTCCAAGGGACTCTCAAGAGTCTTCTCCAACACCACAGTTCAAAAGCATCAATTCTTCAGCGCTCAGCCTTCTTCACAGTCCAACTCTCACATCCATACATAACCACATGAAAAACCATAGCCTTGACTAGATGGACCTTAGTCGGCAAAGTAATATCTATGCTTTGGAATATGCTATCTAGGTTCATCATAACTTTTCTTCCAAGGAGTAAGCGTCTTTTAATCTCATGGCTACAATCAACATTTGCAGTGATTTTGGAGCCCAGAAAAATAAAGTCTGACATTGTTTCCATTGTTTCTCCATCTATTTCCCATAAAGTGATGGAACCGGAAGCCATGATCTTTGTTTTCTGAATGTTAAGCTTTAAGCCAACTTTTTCACTCTCCTCTTTCACCTTCATCAAGAGGCTTTTTAGTTCCTCTTCACTTTCTGCCATAAGGGTGGTGTCATCTGCACATCTGAGGTGATTGATATTTCTCCCAGCAATCTTGATTCCAGCTTGTGCTTCTTCCAGTCCAGCGTTTCTCATGAGGTACTCTGCATATAAGTTAAATAAGCAGGGTGTCAATCAATATACACCAGTCTGTTGTTCCATGTCCAGTTTTAGCTGTTGCTTCCTGACCTGCATACAGACTTCTCAAGAGGTGGTCTGGTATTCCCATCTCTTTCAGAATTTTCCACAGTTTATTGTGATCCACACAGTCAAAGTCTTTGCCATAGTCAAGAAAGCAGAAATAGACGTTTTTCTGCAACTCCCTTGCTTTTTCCATGATCCAGAGGATGTTGGCAATTTGATTTCTGGTTCCTCTGCCTTTTCTAAAACCAGCTTGAACATCTGGAAGTTCACAGTTCACATATTGCTGAAGCCTGGCTTGGAGAATTTTGAGCATTACTTTACTAGCGTGTTAGATGAGTGCAGTTGTGCAGTAGTTCGATCATTCTTTGGCATTGTCTTTCTTTGGGATTGGAATGAAAACTGACCTTTTCCAGTCCTATGGCCACTGCTGAGTCTTCCAAATTTACTGGCATATTGAGTGCAGCACTTTCACAGCATCATCTTTCAGGATTTGAAATAACTCAAATGGAATATTACTCAGCCATAAAAATGAAATAATGCCATTGCAGCATCATGGATGGACCTAGAGAATGTCATACTAAGTGAAGTAAGACGACAGAGGAAGACAAGTACCCTATGATATCACTTCTTATGGAATCTAAAAAATAATACAAATGAATCAAACAGACTCTAAGACATAGAAAACAAACTTATGGTTATCCAAGGGGAAAAGAAGAGGGGAGGAATAAATTAGGAGTTTGGGATTAATAGATACAAGCTACTATATGTAAAACAGATAAGCAACAAGGATTTACTATACAACTCAGGAAACCATATTCAATATCTTATAATAATCTATAATAGGAATAATTAGAAATGCATATATATATATATGTATGTATGTATGTATGTATGTATATCTGGATCACTTTGCTGTATACCTGAAACTAACACAATATTGTAAATCAGCTATACTCAAGAAAATATATTTCAAAACACAGTGCTGTCCTGGGGCATACAGAAATCCATACTGTGACCAGGTATGACTGGATCTTTTTCTCACATATGTTTTTTTCAAGATGGGGCCTTTGCAGAGATTATTGTGCATATTCTCATTCCTAAGGTCGTCTCTGGCCCTTAAGCTGTGAGTTTCTCTATGCTTGCCATTAGCCACAGGTGATATGCATCCATGTCCTCCTGAAGGACACCTTCTGTCTCCATCAGAGTCTAGAAGGAAAATTGATTTTGTGGTAGACCAAATAACGCCTCCCAAAGATATCCAGATTCTGATCTGTGAACCTGTAGATGTTACAGGGCAAAGGGGGCTTTGCAAACATGATTAAGCATCTTGAAATGGGGAGATTATCCTGAATTATCTGGGAAACAGAATCACAAATGCCCTGATAAGGAGGAGATGGGGGAAATTTGACCATAAAAGAGGAGAAGGTGATATGATGATGGAAGCAGAGATTAGAGTGATGCAGCCAGAAGCCAAGGCATGCCAACAGCCGCTAGAAGCTGAAAGAGACGGGAACCTCCCCTGGAGCCTCCAGAAGGAATCAATTCTGTCCACACTTTGATTTTTCAGGCCCACAAAACCATTCAGGATTTTCAGCTTCTAGAACACTAAGAAAATAGATTTCTGTTGTTTCAAGCCACCAAGTTTGTGATAATTTGTTACAAGAGCCCTACGAAATTTACACAGAGGCCAAAGCATCCTGTCCCTTCTAGTGCACCCTGCTCCTTCCAGTTTTCTACCAGCCCCACACACTGGAACGTGTTCATCCACAAAGTACTTGGCTGAAGGGTACACCCACCTCTGTAGATCAGCATCATGCAACAGAGCATGGGCTTTGCCTTGGACCTCATAAGAGAAGGCAAGTCTACACACAGTCCTGCAAGCCTTCTCCAGGCAAGTAGTCTCATAAATGCTCCACTCCAGCTTTCCCTTCTTGGGAAAACTGCCCTCTTCTGCAGAGAGAGATTTTGCACCCTGGCTGCCTCTTGTAAGAATTTTCCTTTGAGACAAGCTGGTCTAATCCAGAGTTTACAGCCTGGAGGCCAGTAGCCTTTGTTAAACCTGAGTGCTGCTGGAACACAAGGTTGTGTTTTGGCCTTGTTTGGTCTGGTTTGTGTTTTTTGATTAGTTACCAATATTTAAAGATCCAAATCTCCAACTTCTTTGAACATTCAGAAGGCGTACATCAACGAGGCTGGATTTCCTTCAGCATCAGCTTGAATTCAGCCCAGCTGCCTCCTCTAGAGCAGGCTTGATATCTCCACTTCCCACTTCTCACGGCCTCCACCATTCCTGCCCATCTCTTCAATTCTGACTACTTCTCTCACTATGCGGGGCGACCTGGAGAGGGAGAACTCTAGGCACTACATTTTTATTCTGCCTAGGGTCAAGCTTTGTTCTTCTAAAGCCTGGAAACACTGTGCCAAACCTCACCAGCTCTTCTGGCTCTTTGTTGTAACCTACGAAGAATCACACGAGACTGGGAAATGACACACATGGGGAATCACACAAGCCTCCTATTACATTTTTGGGTTTCGGTCTCCCTTCTCTGTGTGTAATAGGGAAAGGAAGCAGGGGAAAGTGAAGAGGAATTTTTCTGGTCAATAATCCTGACACGAAAAATAATCCAAAAGACAGGAAGTGAGGGAAAGCACACAGTCAGCAGATTTCAAAACTAATGTTTCATCTCAGCTTTAGAAATATCTCTATTCTTTCTCTTGGAAGCCTGGTGTCAAAGGCTTCCTTCATTCTGGCTATTCAGTGGGGCTTCCAAGGACCTTAAGGCATTGAAACAAAGGCTGAATGAATTTGAGCAAGGCCTCCAACCACATCTTGTCATTCATGACTTCCTCTATTGGGTTATCTCTGACTCCAGCCTCCATGTTTCAGCAACACTCTGATCTCTATCCTTGAATGGAGTTGCTTGGATGGTCAGAGCCCAGGGGCCCTAAAGAAATAATTTACTGGTAAAAATTTAATTTCTCGATAGCTCTCTTTCTAAAGTTTTTCTACTTGGATATATTAAAATGTGATACCCTGTTTTTCTTTTTAATTTGAATTTCTGTGATGAATAGCAAATTTGAACTTTGTGATAAGCCTTACAAATGGCAACTCTGGTGAGATTCTTCTTCACTAAGACTGACATCCTGACCACTCGGGGTACTCAGGGGCCAGCTTGCCTGCCAGCTGACCAGACCCAGCGGCTGCAACTGGGACCCTTTGTCCCTGGTCTCATCCTGACATGGACAACTGGTCAGAGTGCCAGAACCAGCTAAGGAACAAGAGACTTTATTAACCTCTCTCCCCTTCCCTCTCTCTTTCCTCTCCTTAACCCTTCCTGTCCTTCCCCTTTTTTCTAGTCCCCCGGTCCTGGATGCAGGGATCTGGTCGAAGGGCCAATCTGGTCGAAGGGCCTCAGCCTGAGCTGAGGATTAGAAACTGATCACCTCCTCTTGGCAGAGAACTCGAATTCTGGTTCCGGTCTGGTTCTGATTTCTGGTAGGGCTGAGTTCCAGTCCTCCCTTCTCTGGAGGCCCAGGGTAAAGTCCCATAATGCCTGGGTATCTGCAGGTGGCAGGAGACATCTGTAGGGCCACCTCTTTCACCCCCCTCTCCCATCTCCTCCCTTTTCTTCTTTCAACCTGGCTTCCTTTCCTCCCTTTGAAATCTTTGATGTTAGTACTTGGATCTGAAGTTCTGTGTCCCTATAGGAGGTTTTCTGAGAGACTGTATTCTTGAATTTAAGGGAGTGTCTGATGCGGACTGCCAGGTTTATATGTGTGTGTTTTGATTCTGTGTTCTGTGTTGTGATTTTTGATGGCCATTTTGCTTTGTCTGGCCATCATTTAGTTTAGACCTGCACCATTTTGTTAGAACTTGATTTTCTTTCCCTGTGCCTTGAGACCAGGGCTCTCAGGAACACTTATCTAGACCATCTCTAACTCCTGAGACTGAGGGAAAAGGGGAAAAAGACTTTAAATTTTTTATTTATTTCAACTTTTTTTTATAAACTAGTAAATTTTATGCTGTAATATCTAATTCATGACTAAACTTAGAAAATGAAGCTAGATCTTCCACTGTGTCTGTCTAAATATGTCTTGGTATGTCTTTGTCTCGGTAATATTTTTGAGGTTAATTTGTAAATGAGCTCTATTTATTTGGCTTGAAAAAAGGTAAGCGCTTACAAGTCAAATAGTTCTGAATTAAACAATAAATTCTAGGTTCATGTGAACTGGGAAATATTCAGTATTAAATACCTGATATTAATGTTTTTTTGTTGACGTATCTAATATAGACATGTCTTAGAGTAATTAACATTAAGTAGAATATTTTCATTGTACCTAGGTTTAATATAAGTTAATATTATATCTGTCACAAGTTTGTCAACAAGGAAATTACCTCAAGTGAAGAAGCTTCTAAAAAATGTAAATGAGATATGAGCTTTAATATAAACTCTATTAAGGATAATTATTCTTTAGAAATATCTGTCTAAAATAGTCTCTCCAGATTGGTGTAACTTAAATTTCTAAGGGTTGTGCCAAGTGTGCTAAGTGTTGGAAGTCTACTGAATAGTTAGGTCATTTCCAGATAAAATAAGATTTTGAAACATCTACTACTAAACACTAATTTCCTTTTACAGAGAAACTTTAGAGATTTGGGACTATAAATGAATAATGTTTGGTGCCATCCTAAAATGTTCTAAGAAAGCAAGGGTTGTAGAAATTATCACTGGTATTTATGCTCACTAATCTATAAAATCCTAATATAAAAGATAGTTCTTGGTTGCTAAAGGAAAGTAGGAAGTGTGTTTTCAGTAAAAAAAAAAAAAAGAAAGAAAGAAAGAAAATAAAAAGGTATGAAAAATGCTAAAAAGAGTTATGCATGATCAGGATTTTCTAAAATTGGATTACAATTAGTTAGATAAGTGGATTTTGTTAGAAATGACACAGCCATAAGAAAACTGGTTAGAGTCAACTAGGTCCAAGATGGCGGAGCTGACTTTCACTAGACCTTGAGCTTTGGTATTTAGGCCTATTGTGAGTATCAACAAGGTAAATGACACACCCATCAACAATGACTAAATCTGACCAAATATTCTAAACCCTTTTAATTGATCTTTTTGATAAAACTTCCTAAATAGAATTCTTTTGAAGTTATTTTGACCTCTAGATAACTTTGGGATGCTTCAGAGGGCCCCTGAAACATCTCAAAGAGAGATATTAAATTGTGTTTATTTGGTTGGTTAAATTCATGAAGAAGATTTTCAAATGAGTGATAAATCCATTCATGTTATAATGTATGGTAAAATACTAATACAGATATCCTAGAAATTATAGAGTTCTTAATATTCTGATATGTCCTGGTATTCTAATGGAAAACCTGATGACTTCACAAAAGTTAACAAAAGGACTGAATGAACCAGCTGATACACTTATAACGTTTATGGTTTCTATCTGAAAATTGAATCTTAGGTTTTCAGGGAATAGGGAAAACCTTCCTCTCAAACTGATTATGACAATACTTTGGTAAAATAAAAGGTTATAAACAAAACAATTATATTTTCTCTCTAACTGGCTCCTCCAAAAATTGAGAATTCTTAGGTTTCCAGCAAGTTTATCAAACGAGTTAGGAAGGTTATCTCATGGGTACAAAAATCTCAAGAAATTTTTGAGACCTTAAAAGGGAAGAATTCACCTAGATTTGTTAGGCAAAATCTGTGATAAGCCTTTGGTGTGAATTCCACAGCCCTGTTTTATTTTAAAAGTTCAGTCTGACTCTATAAATGCTTCAGCAAAATAAAAAAATCTACAATCAATTATGGTTAGATAAATCATCAGACCAAAATTAGTGAGAACAGACCTATTTTGCAAACAAACTTGCCTTCATTTCAGTTCAGTCGCTCAGTAGTGTCTGACTCTGCGACCCCATGAATCGCAGCACACCAGACCTCCCTATCCATCACCAACTCCCGGAGTTCACTCAGACTCAATCCATCGAGTCAGTGATGCCATCCAGCCATCTCATCCTCTGTCGTCCCCATTCCTCCTGCCCCCAATCCCTCCCAGCATCCAAGTCTTTTCCAAAGAGTCAGCTCTTCACATCAGGTGGCCAAAGTACTGGAATTTCAGCTTTAGCATCAGTCCTTCCAAAGAAATCCCAGGGTTGATCTCCTTCAGAATGGACTGGTTGGATTTCCTTGCAGTCCAAGGGACTCTCAAGAGTCTTTTCAAACACCACAGTTCAAAAGCATCAATTCTTCGGTGCTGAGCCTTCTTCACATCCATACATGACCATTGGAAAAACCATAGCCTTGACTAGATGGACCTTTGTTGGCAAGTAATGTCTCTGCTTTGGAATATATTATCTAGATTGCTCATAACCTTTCTTCCAAGGAGTAAGCATCTTTTAATTTCATGGCTGCGGTCACCATCTACAGTGATTTTGGAGCCCAGAAAAATAAAGCCTGACACTGTTTCCAATGTTTCTCCATCTATTTCCCATGAAGTGATGGGACTGGATGCCATGATCTTCGTTTTCTGAATGTTGAGCTTGAAGCCAACATTTTCACTCTCCACTTTCACTTTCATCAAGAGGCTCTTTAGTTCCTCTTCACTTTCTGCCATAAGGGTGGTGTCATCTGCATATCTGAGGTGATTGATATTTCTCCTGGCAATCTTGATTCCAGCTTGTGTTTCTTCCAGTCCAGTGTTTCTCATGATGTACTCTGCATAGAAGTTAAATAAGCAGGGTGACAATATACAGCCTTGACGTACTCCTTTTCCTATTTGGAACCAGTCTGTTGTTCCATGTTCAGTTCTAACTGTTGCTTCCTGACCTGCATACAGATTTTTTAAGAGGCAGGTCAGGTGGTCCTGTATTTCCATCTCTTTCAGAATTTTCCACAGTTGATTGTGATTCACACAGTCAAAGGCTTTGGCATAGTCAATAAAGCAAAAACAGATATTTTTCTGGAACTCTTTTGCTTTTTCAATGACCCAGCGGATGTTGGCAATTTGATTTCTGGTTCCTCTGCCTTTTCTAAAACCAGCTTGAACATCAGGAAGTTCACGGTTCACGTATTGCGGAAGCCTGGCTTGGAGAATTTTGAGCATTACTTTACTAGCATGTTAGATAAGTGCAATTGTGTGGTAGTCTGAGCATTCTTTGGCATTGCTTTTCTTTGGAATTGGAATGAAAACTGACCTTTTCCAGTCCTGTGGCCACTGCTGAGTTTTCCAAATTTGCTGGCATATTGAGTGCAGCACTTTCACAGCATCATCTTTCAGGATTTGAAACAGCTCCACTGGAATTCCATCACCTCCACTAGCTTTGTTCATAGTGATGCTTTCTAAGGCCCACTTGACTTCACATTCCAGGATGTCTGGCTCTAGATGAGTGATCACACCATCATGATTATCTGGGTCATGAAAATCTTTTTGTACAGTTCTCCTGTGTATTCTTGCCACCTCTTCTTAATATCTTCTGCTTCTGTTAGATCCACACCTTTTCTGTCCTTTTATCGAGCCCATCTTTGCATGAAATGTTCCCTTGGTATCTCTAATTTTCTTGAAGAGATCTCTAGTCTTTCCCATTCTGTTGTTTTCCTCTATTTCTTTGCATTGATCGCTGAAGAAGGCTTTCTCATCTCTCCTTGCTATTCTTTGGAACTCTGCATTCAGATGCTTATATCTTTCCTTTTCTCCTTTGCTTTTCACTTCTCTTCTTTTCACAGCTATTTGTAAGGCTTCTTCAGACAGCCATTTTGCTTTTTTGCATTTCTTTTCCATGGGGATGGTCTTGATCCCTGTCTCCTGTACAATGTCACGAACCTCATTCCATAGTTCATCAGGCACTCTATCTATCAGATCTAGGCCCTTAAATCTATTTCTCACTCCCACTGTATAATCATAAGGGATTTGATTTAGGTCATACCTGAACGGTCTAGCGGTTTTCCCTACTTTCCTCAATTTAAGTCTGAATTTCCCAATAAGCAGTTCATGATCTGAGCCACAGTCAGCTCCTGGTCTTGTTTTTGTTGACTGTATAGAGCTTCTCCATCTTTGGCTACAAAGAATATAATCAATCTGATTTTGGTGTTGACCATCTGGTGAAATCCATGTGTAGAGTCTTCTCTTGTGTTGTTGGAAGAGGGTGTTTGCCATGACCAGTGCATTTTCTTGGCAAAACTCTATCAGTCTTTGCCCTGATTTTTTCCGCATTCCAAGGCCAAGTTTGCCTGTTACTCCAAGTGTTTCTTGACTTCCTACATTTGCATTCCAGTTCCCTATAATGAAAAGAACATCTTTTGGGGGTGTTAGTTCTAAAAGGTCTTGTAGGTCTTCATAGAACCATTCAACTTCAGCTTCTTCAGTGTTACTGGTTGGGGCATAGACTTGGATAACTGTGATATTGAATGGTTTGCCTTGGAGACAAACAGAGATCATTCTGTCATTTTTGAGATTGCTTCCAAGTACTGCATTTCGGAATCTTTTGTTGACCATGATGGCTACTCCATTTCTTCTGATGGATTCCTGCCCGCAGTAGTAGATATAATGGTCATCTGAGTTAAATTCACCCATTCCAGTCCATTTTAGTTTGCTGATTCCTAGAATGTTGACATTCACTCTTGCCATCTCTTGTTTGACCACTTCCAATTTGCCTTGATTCATGAACCTTATATTCCAGATTCTTATGTGATATTGCTCTTTACAGCATCGTACCTTGCTTTTACCACCAGTCACATCCACAGCTGGGTATTGTTTTTGCTTTGGCTCCATCCCTTCATACTTTCTGGAGTTATTACTCCACTGATCTCCAGTAGCATATTGGGCACCTACTGACCTGGGGAGTTCCTCTTTCAGTATCCTATTATTTTGCCTTTTCATACTGTTCATGGGGTTCTCAAGGCAAGAATACTGAAGTGGTTTGCCATTCCCTTCTCCAGTGGAGCACATTCTGTCAGACCTCTCCATCATGACCCACCCATTTTGGGTTGCCCCACGTACATGGCTTGGTTTCATTCAGTTAGACAAGGTTGTGGTCCTAGTGTGATTAGATTGGCTAGTTTTCTGTGAGTATGGTTTCGGTGTGTCTGCCCTCTGATGCCCTCTTGCAACTCCTACCAACTTCCTTGGGTTTCTCTTACTTTGGGCATGGGGTATCTCTTCACACCTGCTCCAGCAAAGCACAGCCGCTGTTCCTTACCTTGGATGAGGGGTATCTCCTTACCGCCGCCCTTCCTCTGACTTTCAACTGAGATAGCTCCTCTAGGCCCTCCTACACCCACGCAGCCAGGGCTCTTTGGATTGCTCCTCCTTGCCACCTCCCCTGGCCTCGGACACAGGGTGTCTCCTCCTGGCCGCCACTGACCTTGGACGAGGGTAGCTCCTCCCAGCCGCCACCCCTAACTATGGACTTGGGCAGCTCCTCTCGGCCGTTCCTGTGCTGTTGCAGCCTGGCACTCTCAGCTGCTGCCCCTGACCTCGGACGTGGGGTAACGCCACTTGGCCATGCTCAGTGCGCCAGGTTGCAGCCGCCCGTGCTTAATGCACCGGGTCACAGCCGTGTAGATGGTGCCAATATATAATTTCCCTGGAAGATAAAGATTCTACAGAGCAGAATAAGTCAGATTACCTGAGATATATCTGTGCTACACCTAATGGAAGCTCTTACCTTAAGTTTTACTTGTGACTTTACTAATACTGCTGGCTATCATCTCACATGCTAGTAAAGTAATGCTCAAAATTCTCCAAGCCAGGCTTCCGCAATATGTGAACTGTGAACATCCTGATGTTCAAGTTGGTTTCAGAAAAGGCAGAGGAACCAGAGATCAAATTGCCAACATCCACTGGATCATCGAAGAAGCAAGAGAGTTCCAGAAAAACATCTATTTCTGCTTTATTGACTATGCCAAAGCCTTTGACTGTGTGGATCACAATAAACTGTGGAAAATTCTGAAAGAGATGGAAATACAGGACCACCTGACCTGCCTCTTGAGAAATCTGTATGCAGGTCAGGAAGCAACAGTTAGAACTGGACATGGAACAACAGACTGGTTCCAAATAGGAAAAGGCGTACATCGAGGCTATATATTGTCACCCTGCCTATTTAACTTATATGCAGAGTACATCATGAGAAACACTGGACTGGAAGAAGCACAAGCTGGAATCAAGATTGCCAGGAGAAATATCAATAACCTCAGATATGCAGATGACACCACCCTTATGGCAGAAAGTGAAGAGGAGCTAAAAGCCTCTTGATGAAAGTGAAAGTGGAGAGTGAAAATGTTGGCTTAAAGTTCAACATTCAGAAAACGAAGATCATGGCATCTGGTCCCATCACTTCATGGGAAATAGATGGGGAAACAGTGGAAACAGTGTCAGGCTTTATTTGGGGGGCTCCAAAATCACTGTAGATGGTGACTGCAGCGATGAAATTAAAAGACACTTACTCCTTGGAAGAAAGGATATGAGCAACCTAGATGATATATTCCAAAGCAGAGACATTACTTGCCAACTAAGGTCCTTCCAGTCAAGGCTATGGTTTTTCCAGTGGTCATGTATGGATGTAAGAGTTGGACTGTGAAGAAGGCTGAGCGCTGAAGAATTGATGCTTTTGAACTGTGGTGTTGGAGAACACTCTGAGAGTCCCTTGGACTGCAAGGAGATCCAACCAGTCCATTCTGAAGGCAATCAGCCCTGGGATTTCTTTGGAAGGAATGATGCTAAAGCTGAAACTCCAGTACTTTGGCCACCTCATGAGAAGAGTTGACTCACTGGAAAAGACTTTGATGCTGGGAGGGATTTGGGGCAGGAGAAGAAGGGGACCCCAGAAGATGAGATGGCTGGATGGCATCACTGACTTGATGGATGTGAGTCTGAGTGAACTCTGGGGGTTGGTGATGGACAGGGAGGCCTGGTGTGCTGCGATTCATGTGGTCGCAAAGAGTCGGACACCACTGAGCGACTGATCTGATCTGATATTATTTGTATTTCACCTGTTTTACAAAATTGCTGTTTCTTACACTGTCAAATGTGTGTCTGAGGCCTCTAATAGAATAATATATAGTCCCATATGAGATCAATGATGGTAACAATGTAACTCTAGATATGGGAAGAACAAGAGAGAATATTTTCCTGGATCAAGAGGCTAGTAAGACAGGAGGTCCAGAGAATTTTGGATACTGTTTTATGGCCTAGTCCAGTAATAGCACATTGAGTGGCCTGTCAACAAAATCTTTGCCAAACCTGAGAATGGACATTCTCAGCACCATGGGATAAAATGGTCATGAAATGCCCCCCCTCAAAATCATGTTCAAGTTTATGAGCAAAGAAGGGCTCTGCCAATTGAAGACTGACACTTGCCATCTACATCTACAAAGATTAAATCATGGCCACTGCAACTGCTGACTATCAATGCCCCTGAAAGTATTTCAGGGTGAAAATCAGGAATGAGGCACTCTGTGCTCTGGGAAAAACAGGCCAAACAGGCCTTCAGATAGTTCTATCTTTTCAGGAGATTTTATGAGTCCCAATTCTTGCATCTTCTCATGCCTAGAGAAACACTGACGTCATTAATGGTGAAATCTGCTTTGGCTATTAAGGAAAAGTTTACAATTAAAAGTCAAAATAGAGTAGCTATGGTTCAGATACGCTGGGAAATAACTAGGTGATGCTATGGATGTACTTTCAGATTAGACCTTGTATCACTAAACACTTGAGTTTTCTGAGTCGTGTCAGGCTTGGATGCCACCATTCTCAAAACAATGTCTGCTGGAAGCTAGAAACTGCAACCTTACTTTTTATAAAACCAGGCAACTGGCTACCTGGCTACAAATCTCCGTGAAGTGCCAGGTCCAGACTGGGTTTCAGGCCTATTCTAAAAAGAAATGAGATTTATTTTGTCTACTAAATTCCAGTTATCACTCCTCCAACTACTTCTAATTGGGTCTGTTACACCAAAATGGCAGACCAAGGGATTGAGATTTTAATCATACACGACTCATATCTAGAACTCAGAACTCAGAAATACTTCCAATTCAGTGTCTGCACTCCAAGCTGAGGCAGTCCTATGCTCCATTTTGACAGGAAGTTATCGCAGTCATAGTTGCCTAGTTCCCTAAATTAAAACTGATTAGAACTCTGTGGGGCTCTGGAGTAGAGGTCTGTTCTGTGTTCTCCATTTCTTGTCTGTAGGATATAGGCTTCATTCAGCCTCCTTGACCTTCCATGAGTTCCAAAGGGTGGATTCAAACAATTGCTAATTGGGGAAGGGAGAGGATACAGAAACTGGAGAAACAAAGGTTGACACAGCCTCCAGACAGAGTCCTGGCTCCTACTCAAAGAAATATGCATAACAATGTCTTTGAGCCCCCCACCCAGGTGGAGGATGGTAACTTCAGACTGAACACAAGATTCCTGGAGCACAGCTCTGTTGCCTCACCACCAATCAATCAAAAAGGGTCACAAACTCTGCAACCCTCACCTCAAATGTCGCCTTCTGTTTCCAGGAACCAGAGATGACCATCCTGTTAGGTCTCCCGTTTGGCCCCTATTTCATCTCTGAGAAGGGCCAACAGTTTCAAACTAAATTGCTCTTATTATAAGGGTGAATGCTGGTTTCAGGCAAAAAAAAAAAAAAAAATGCCTGGACTTAGATCTGGTAGAGAGAGACTTCTGCTCTGCTAGGCAGGCCTATGCCCATGCACAGCAGGAAGAAGTTACAGAAGAAAGAGACCTCCGCCCCAATTCCCAAAAAGTCTTGAGTATGAAGTCTCTCAGAGGGGAATTGTTAGGGGAAGCACACTGATTGAAACCGCCCACCCTGGCCAGGCACCATAGTAACCATTTGCATGAGTTGTTTTATGACAGGAGATCCTGATAAGGAATACTGAACTAATAAGCTACCACCAACTGGAAGAGTTCGGGAAAGGTTGAAAGGAGACACCACGTGTCTGTCCACTTCCCAGAATCCCTCTCGCTAGCATCCATCTTGGCTGAGCAACCCGTGGGCCACCAGGAAAGACTTAGAATGATTGGCCAAAGACCACCGGGAAACTAATCCCATCACCATAAAACCTGAGACTGCCACATGGCAGAGCAGTTCTCCTGGGTTCCCTTACCCTACTGCTCTCCACCTGGGTGCCCTTTCCCAATAAAATCTCTTGCTTTGTCAGCACATGTGTCTCCTTGGACAATTCATTTCCAAGTGTTAGACAAGAGCCCAATTTCGGGCCCTGGAAGGGATCTGCCTTCCTACAACATTACTATTGTATAGGTTCTCCTAGAGTTGGGAAAGTTCTTTATAAATTAAAGCACAACATTTTGCTGTATTTAGCAGGACTGATTCCCTTTAAGTTTTATACACTGTTTAAGATTTGTTACATTATTTCATTTCTTATGTCAAGTCTAGCAAACTTTCCATTTGTGAATTTTCCACAGGGCTTATGCTCAAGTTAATTTTTTGTTGTTTTCCAAAAAAGATACACATTAATTTTTTATTTCTTCTAGACATTTATGATGACATTTGATTCATTATTCCCATAATTCATCTGAATTCAAAATGAAGAATGGTATTAAGTAAACATGGGGACGACAGAGGATGAGATGGTTGGATGGCATCACCAACTCAATGGACATGAGTTTGAGCAAACTCTGGGAGTTGGTGATGGACAGGGAGGCCTGGCGTGCTGCAGTCCACGGGGTCACAAAGAGTCAGACACAACTGAGCAACTGAACTGAACTGAATTTAATTTCTACCAAATGCTCATTTCCCAAATATCAACAGTTATTGAAAAGCTATTCTCTCTCCTGCAATTTGTTTCAATAACACAAATACTTATTTTCTACTATAGCAGAAAAATACTTATTTTCTACTGTAAACCAGGTACTGTACTGGGAGCTGATTATATAGGTTTGGACAAGGAAGACATGGTCATTAGTCTCTCACTGAGCTGACAAATATCAAAAAACAATTGTAATTATACTGGAAATAATATGAGCACACTATCAAGAGGAATCTAATTTATTCCGAGGTCAGTGAAGGCATCTTAACAGCAGTGATATATGAAATGCTTCTTTCCTTGTATTAAGTTTTTACCTATACATATAAATCATAAGTGTATGATTTAGAACTATTTGTTATTGTTTAGTCACTAAGTCATGTCCAACTGCTTTGTGACTCTATGAACTGTATCCCACCAGCCTCCTCTGTCCATGGGATTTCTCAGGCAAGAACACTGGAGTGGGTTGCCATTTCCTACTCCAGGGAATCTTCCTGATGCAGAGATCAAATCCGGGTCTCCTGCATTGGCAGGCAGATTCTTTACTACTGAGCCACCCAGGAAGTCTTTAGTTAGTTAGTTCAGTCACTCAGTCGTGTCCGACTCCTTGCGACCCCATGAATCACAGCACGCCAGGCCTCCCTGTCCATCACCAACTCCCAGAGTTCACTCAGACTCACGTCCATCGAGTTAGTGATGCCATCCAGCCATCTCATCCTCTGTTGTCCCCTTCTCCTCCTGCCCCCAATCCCTCCCAGCATCAAAGTCTTTTCCATTGAGTCAACTCTTCGCATGAGGTGGCCAAAGTACTGGAGTATCAGCTTTAGCATCATTCCTTCCAAAGAAGTCCTTAGAGCTATACTATTTTAAAAAAACAATTTATCAATTCTTACACTAGTTCTACACTGATATAATAGCTTACCTATATATATACATATATGTGTGTGTATGTATATATGTGTATACATATATATATATATATATATAAACGTCTGTCACAGAAGTCCCCTCCCAGGACTCTTAACTTTCAAAGTATTTTTCGGTTTTGTTGGGATTTATTTTTAACACTCTTGCCTAAAACTTTTAGATAAGTTTAAAATCACTTCACTGGGTTACAAAAGTAATTGCCACATTATTTAGATTAGAATTCTATTAAATATATTCATATATTTGAGAAAAAGTCTATACTTTTATAGCACTGGTCTGATAGTTCTCTTAATTTATACAAAATTTCATTTCATAATATCTCTTATAAAGTTTTATAATTATGTTCATATAGAGTTACATGATTATTGTTCAGATTTTAGCTGGGCATTTTTGTTTTGAGTTGCTATTCAAAATAGGAGAAATTATATCAAGCTAAAAGGATCCTGAAGAACTCTGTGGAAAATCAAGATATATTCGATACTGGCTTTAAAATGTATATAATATATATATATATATATATATATATATATATAATAATGTAGACAAGTGAAAGACACCCATGTTCCCTGGGAAGGAAATTCTGTAAACAGGCAAGAGTATAAGGATAAAAAATAGAAAGACATTTTTAAAAACCAAAGAGATAGGCGTGCATAGAATACATTTGTGGTAATAAAGTAAAAGCTATCTTAAATTCATCATATTTAGGCCTGAAAGAAAATTGGTTGAACTTTTCATTTTGTAGATGGGAAATATGATGATAAGTGACTTTCCAAGGTCATTCAATCAACTACTAGTGGAACCCAGAGAAAAATCTGAGTGTTCTTAATTGAGTCCATTTTGTTTTCATTTACTTTTTCATTTTTAAGCTCCAAGGCTTTAAAATTCAAAATCCTGCTCAGATAATTGTACATGTTCTCACTTACATAAAACATTTACTTAGATTTTTATATATAGCTAAGTGGTTCATCCCCCTACACTGAAGTTTGTGCTGTAGATTTTAAAAATCTTCCAGTTCTCCAAAAGAATCTGGCTTCTACTTTCATTTATAAAGGTAATAATTGATATAGTAAATGTCATTCTACACTTACAATCAGTAAATCAAAAAAGAAAAAGAAAATGGCAGTCCAGGACTGTGATCATTGATGGAAAGTAGCCAGTCCTGTAATTACCCTACCCCAACTACCTGCCCAGAGACAGTTTTCATCTGTGGTATAGGGAAGAAAATTCAAACAGAGTCTGGTAACACTGAGTGGTGTAGATAAGATAGGATTTCTGGAGAATCAAAGCAGTAGGAATTAGCAGCACAGAATAATAGGAAAAAGGAACTGCAGAGAGAGAGATTTGGGGATCTGCAGAGAGGTCTCTTTTAGTATTTAGCTGAGAAATCATCTATGCATATGTGGGGTCAATTCAGTCAGTTCAGTTAAGTTGCTCAGTCATGACTGACTCTTTGTGACCCCATGGACTGCAACATGCCAGGCCTCCCTGTCCGTCACCAATTCCCAGAGTTTAACCAAACTCATGTCCATTTAGTCGGTGAGGCCATCCAGCCATCTCATCCTCTGTTGTTCCCTTCCCCTCCCACCTTCAATATTTCCCAGCATCACAGTCTTTTCAAAGGACTCAGCTCTTTGCATCAGGTGGTCAAAGAATTGGAGTTTTAGCTTCAACATCAGTCCTTCCAATGAACACTCAGGACTGATCTCCTTTAGGATGGACTGGTTGGATCTCCTTGCAGTCCAAGGGACTCTCAGGAATCTTCTCCAACACCACAGTTCAAAAGCATCAATTCTTTGGGCCTTCGCTTTCTTTATAGTCCAACTCTCACATCCATACATGATCACTGGAAAAACCACAGCCTTGACTAGATGAACCTTTGTTGGAAAAGTAATCTTTCTGCTTTTGAATATGCTATCTACGTTGGTCATAACTTTCCTTCCAAGGAGTAAGCGTCTTTTAATTTCATGGCTGCAGTCACCATCTGCAGTGATTTTGGAGCCCAAAAAGTAAACTCTGCCACTGTTTCCACTGTTTCTCCATCTATTTGCCATGTCGTGATGGGACCAGATGCCATGATCTTAGTCTTCTGAATGTTGAGTTTTAAGCCAACTTTTTCACTGTCTTCTTTCACTTTCATCAAGAGGCTCTTTAGTTCTTCTTTGCTTTCTGCCTTAGAGGTGGTGTCATCTGCATATCTGAGGTTATTGATATTTCTCCCTGCAAACTTGATTCCAGATTGTCCTTCATCCAGCCCATTGTTTCTCCTGATGTACTCTGCATATAAGTTAAATAAGCAGGGTGACAATATACAGACTTGATGTACGCTTTTTCCTAATTGGAACCAGTCTGTTGTTCCATGTCCAGTTCTAACTGTTACTTCCTGACCTGCATACAGATTTCTCAAGAGACAGGTCAGGTGGTCTGGTATTCCTATCTCTTTCAGAATTTTCCACAGTTTATTGTGATTCACACAGTCAAAGGCTTTGGCATAGTCAGTAAAGCAGAAATAGATGATTTTCTGGAATGCTCTTGCTTTTTCAATGATCCAGTGGATGTTGACAATTTGATCTCTGGTTCCTCTGCCTTTTCTAAAACCAGCTTGAACATCTGGAAGTTCATGCATTGTTGAAACCTGACTTGGAGAATTTTGAGCATTACTTTGCTAGCGTGTGAGATGTGTACCATTGTGCGGTATTTTGAGAATTCTTTGGCATTGTCTTTCTTTGGGATTGGTTGAAAACTAACCTTTTCCAGGCCTGTGGCCACTGCTGAGTTTCCAAAATTTGCTGCCATATTGAGTGCAGCACTTTCACAGCATCATCTTTCAGGATTTGAAATAGCTCAACTGGAATTCCATCACCTCCACTAGCTTTGTTCGTAGTGATGCTTTTTAAGGCCCACTTGACATTCCAGGATGTCTGGCTCTAGATGAGTGATCACACCATCATGATTATCTGGGTCATGAAGATCTTTTTGTACAGTTCTTCTGTGTATTCTTACCACCTCTTCTTAATATCTTCCGCTTCTGTTAGGTCCATACCATTTCTGTCCTTTATTGAGCCCATCTTTGCATGAAATGTTCCCTTGGTATCTCTAATTTTCTTGAAGAGATCTCTAGTCTTGTCCATTCTGTTGTTTTCCTCTATTTCTTTGCATTGATCACTGAAGAAAGCTTTCTTATCTCTCCTTGCTATTCTTTGAACTCTGCACTCAAATATGTACATCTTTCCTTTTCTCCATTGCTTTTCACTTCTCTTGTTTTCACAGCTATTTGTAAGGCCTCCCCAGACAGCCATTTTGCTTTTTTGCATTTCCTTTTCTTGGGGATGGTCTTGATCCCTGTCTCCTGTACAGTGTCACAAACCTCCATCCATGTTCATCAGATACTCTATCAGATCTAGTCCCTTAAATCTATTTCTCACTTCCACTGTATAATTGTTAGGAATTTGATTTAGGTCATACATGAATGGTCTAGCGGTTTTCCCTACTTTCTTCAATTTCAGTCTGAATTTTGCAATAAGGAGCTCACGATCTGAGCCACAGTCAGCTCCTGGTCTTGTTTTTGCTGACTGTATAGAGCTTCTCCATCTTTGGCTGCAAAGAATATAATCAATCTGATTTCAGTGTTGACCAGCTGGTGATGTCCATGTACAGAGTCTTCTCTTGTGTTTTTGGAACAGGGTGTTTGCTATGAAGTGCATTCTCTTGGCAAAACTCTATTAGCCTTTGCCCTGCTTCATTTTGTACTCCAAGGCCAAATTTGCCTGTTTCTCTGGGTGTTTCTTGACTTCCTACTTTTGCATTTCAGCTCCCTATAATGAAAAGGACATCGTTTTGGGGTGTTAGTTCTAAAGGTCTTTCAGGTCTTAAAAGGTCTTATAGGTCTTCAAAGAACCTTTCAACTTCAGCTTCTTCAGCAATACTGGTCGTGGCATAGACTTGGATTATTGTGATACATAATGGTTTGCCTTGGAAAGTCCGAAAGTGTGTTCAGACTTTTTGTTGACTATGATGGCTATTCTATTTCTTCTAAGGGTCAGGAAAACTGCAGGAAAGTTGCTATCTGAGACAGGAAATATTCACATTCTAATCAACTAGACTAGAAAGGCTTTGGGATACATAAGATAATGGGTGAGTCTTCAGAAGAATCATGCCTTAATATCAGAGTTAATTAGCCCTAAAGTAAAAAATACTCTAATCCTATCCAAAAATTTAAAGGTAAGCCTCAAAAATACCAAAATGATCTACAAGAAACTTATTGTATGCCAAGAATAAGTCCACCACTCTATAAAAAACAGAACAAAATAAAGCACAAAGCAATGTAGACTTGCAATGTCATCTAACCAATAATTACTATACATGCAATATACAAGAGAAAAAGCAATAAATAGAAATAGACCTAGAAATAACAGAGATGATGAAATTAGTGGACAAGAACTTTATAACAGTTATTATAAATATGTACAAAATTTAAAGGAAAATATAAGCATGATGAAAATAGCGGGAAGATATAAAATAATGAAATGTCTAGAGACAGAAAAAAATGTTTTAAGGCATTTCATGCAAATGGAAACAGCAAAAATGTGGTAGCAATATTCATATCAGACAAAATAGAATGTAAAGCAAAGTCTATAGCAAAAGACAAAAGAAAGGCATTATATAGTTACAAAGGAATCAGTACAAGAAAAGAAAGCAATAAAGCAATCCTATAGAAAGTTGCTTCAAAAATAATAATGAAATAAAAGAAATACAAAGCAATAAAGTAATCTTACTTAAAGTTACATCAAAAATAAAATATCTAGGAATAAATTTAACTAAGGAAGTGAAAGACTATAAAACTCTGATAATTATAAAACTCTGATATTTATAAAAAATTTATGAAGTTAATTGGTAATATTAAAAAAGAACAATACCCCATGTCTTTGGATTAGAAGAATTAATGTTGCAGAAATGGCCATACTACCCAAATCAATCTACACATTTAATGTAATTTCTATAAAAATACTCCAATCATGTGTCACAGAAGTGGAACAAGTAATTCTAAAAATATACAAGGAACCACAAAAAACCAAATTGCCAAAGTAATCTTAAATGTAAGAAAGATCAAAGCATGAAGCATTACATTCTCTGTCTTCAGACTATGCTATAAACCAAGAGTGATCAAAACTCTGTGGCACTGGCACAAAACATACATAGTTCAATGGAACATAATATAGAGACTAGAAATAAACCCATGCACTTATAGTCGATTAATCCATGAGAAAGGAGGCAAGAATATGCAACGGAGAAAAGACAACCTCTTCAACAAGTGGTGCTGGGAAACTGGACAGCTATATGTAAAAGAGTAAAATTGGAACATTTTCTCACACCATACACAAAAAAATAAACTCCAAACAGATTAAAGACCTAAATGTAAGACCAAATACTATACAACTCCTAGAGAAAACATAGGCGGAACACTCTTTGGCTTAAGTTGCAGCGATATTTTACCTTTAAGGTAAAATAAAACAATAAAAACAATAAAGCAAAGATATAAAATGGAATTATTAAATTAAAAGCTTTTGCACAGCAATGGAAACTATCAACAAACTGAAAAAGACAGCCTATTGAATGGGAAAAAGTATTTGCAAGTGATATGACCTATAAGGGTCATATGCAAAATATATAAATTTTATATGCAAAATATATAAATACTTCATATGACTCAATATCAAAAGACAAACAACCTAGTTTAAAAAAACGGTCAGAAGACATGAAAAGACATTCTTTAAAGAAGATAGTTGGTCAACAAGTACATGAAAAATCCTCAACATTGTGAATCAACAGAGAAATGCAAATCAAGACCACAGCGGTGTATCACCTCATGCCTATCAGGATGGCTATCATCAAAGAGTATACAGGTATTAAATGTTGGTGAGGATGTGGAGAAAAGTGATCCTTTGTACACTCTCAGTGGAAATGTAAACCGGTGCAGCCACTATGGAAAGCAGTATGGCGGTTTCTCAAAAACTAAAAATAGAACTGCCACATGATCCAGCAATTCCACAGCTAGGTATGCATCCAAAGAAAATGAAAACTCTAATTCAAAAAGATGCAAGTACCCCAATGTTCATAGCAGCATTGTTTATAATAATCAAAATATGGATGCAGTCTGTCTGTCGACAAACGAATGGATAAAGATGTTTTATACACATACACACACACACACAGACACTATGGGATATTAGCTACAAAAATGAAATTCTGCATTTGCAACAGTGTGGATGGACCTAGACAGTATTACATTAGTGATATGTCAGGTTATGACAAATACTCTATGTTATCACTTGGATGCGGAATCAAAAATATAAAACAAACAAATGTGTGTAACAAAACAGACTCACAGATATAAACTACAAACTAGTGGTTACCAGTGGGGAGAAGGAAGCAGGAAGGGGCAAGATAGGGGTCTCCAATTAAGTACAAACTACTATGTATAAAACAGATAAATAACAAACATATTGTGCAGCACAGGTAAATGTAGCTATTATTTTGTGATAGTCAATAAAATATTGAATCACTATGTTATACACCTGAAACTAATATAATATTATAATTAAACTGTACTTCAATTTAAAAAAGAAACTAACTAAAATGAAGTACATGGAGAAAAAAGACCCAAATAAAATAATCACAACCACACTAATATATAACAATATCTATAGGACCAATGTTCGTGTAATTGGCATCTCAAAGAAAGAGGAGGAGAAAGATTCAAGAAAATTAATTGAAGGAATAGAGGCTGATATTTGTCAAATTTGATGAAAACTACAATTGCACACATCCAAGAAGTTCAGCAAACCCTAACCAATATAAACATTTTTTTTTTAAAAAGCACATCATAATCAAATTGCTGAATGCCAATATTAAAGAGAAAAATCTCAAAAGCAGCCAAAGGGAAAAAAGACAAGTACATCCAGAGGAACAAAATATACCAGCCATGTGCTGAGCTCAACGGATGGGCCTTTCTTCGTTGCACCTGGACTGACCTTGAGCATCACCCAGAGTGTGCTGACTATTATTGCATTTCACACATGATTAGATGAGGTCTTATGGATGCTTTTCATGCATTTTATTCTGGGTTGCATTTTTCCATTAGGATAATAGGATAAGGGTCTCTGAACATCCCAATTACCAAATCTTTAAAAGAATCTGCTGACACATGGAAAGTTTTAACCATCTACTATAAACTAGACCATATAGATACATAGGCTTTTATGAACCATTTTCTTTATTTAAATATTAATCTTGGAACAATATTTACATATGCCCTCCTGAAGTGTATGCGACTCTGTTGGGAAAGAAAGAGAAATCCTCTGTAAGTTAATAAGCATTGAAATATTAAGTGATTTCTCAGCCTCTCTTGTCCATTTGATAAATAAAGAAGCAGAATCAAGCACAGAAATAAAAGAGTAAAAAGGCCCACAATTCCTCCCATAATACTTGTTTCCCAGGACCGTCTCAGAGACAGGCTCTCCTGGAAGGTCACAGTCATTCCTTCTCATGCCTCCCATATGCTGCTAGTTCCTAAATACACACACCCAGTGCTGAGAATCTACCCATGTACGTCCAGTCACCAAATACCAAAGTGTCTCCTCTCCCTAAATTCCCTTTTTATTGGATGGCATCATCATCAACCCAGAATGCCAGGACCAGAAAACTGAGTATCAAACTTAATGCCTCCTTTTTCCTCAATCCTCATATCTAATAAACAAGCAATTTCCATCAATCAACCATCTACATGTCACCTAATCACTCCTCTTCTCCACATTCCCAACTTCTTGGGAAGTTAGGAGTTAGAAGTTTATCTAACTAAGTTAGAGGTTAGTCTCTCAACTTCTACCTTGTCCTTTCCACACTTCAACTAGAAAGATGCACTTTTTTTTCCTGCCCAGTGTAATCATCTCACTATGGAAATGTTTCTGTACACTTACCTAAGAAGTTAATTTAACCTTTCTCACTTTAATTGTATTTTTATGCAAAACTTTGTAGGACTTACTAGGAAAAACAGCCAGTCCCTAAACTTCCCCACCATCCTATTCCCTTGATGCCCAATGGCAATCACTTTTTATCCTTTTAGTATTTTGGTGTTTACAAAATACCAAGAGCATATTTATATTACTCTCAACAGCATACGAGTTCTTGATTTTTCAGATTTAGATATCATTTATTAAATTCCTATAGTAGAGAATAATGGTTTAGCTATCTTGCCAACCACTATCTCCCAAAGCCACACAAACACATACACATACACAAGCTTTCCCTCCTTCATCCTCTGGAATAATTATATTGAAATGTGGGATGGAATTCATAATCAGGTTAGTGTGACTAGGACCATGTAAATGTTATTCACAGGGAGCCATGCAGTATACAGCAATTAAATTTCCACTCTTATATAATATTTTTCTCTTGACTTCATAATTGGTTCCATTTTTAGAGCAATGTCAGGCTGAATAATGGCTCTCAAAGATATTAAGCTTCTATTAACAATCATTGGAACCAGTAAATGTAACACTTTATGGCAATAGAAAATTTGCAGATTTTAATTAAGGATATTGAGATATGAACATTATTTTAGATTAACCAAGTGGGTAGAAAGAGATTCTACTACCAAAAAAAAAAAAAAGATGTACCCTCAGCCAAGAGAGATTTAAAGAAGGAGATAGGGCCTGGGAGCCAGGAATGCAGTCCTTTAAACTAGAAAAGCCAAGGAAATGGATTGTTACTGAATGCTGCCAGTGATTG
Organism: Nanger dama; assembly: GCA_917880005.1. Lineage (NCBI taxonomy): Eukaryota > Metazoa > Chordata > Mammalia > Artiodactyla > Bovidae > Nanger > Nanger dama. The sequence continues at coordinate 5,177,674 of CAKJTW010000097.1, read as the reverse complement.
CTACTCACTCACTCCCCAATTCCCCACCAGCAGTGTAAGTCTGGTCTCAGATCATTCAAACACATCAGCTTGGGTATCAATTTCATCTTCTTAGAGACTTTGCTCCTGGAGCCCTCCCCCAGTCTGCTCGGGCCAGACTGCTGCTCTGCACACCTCCTGCAGAGCTGATGGCCTGAGGACTCCCTTCACCACCACCCAAATGGGTCTGGTCACACCGACTCCCTACTTCCTAGATCCCATTTCTCTCTCCCTCGCTTACTCCACTCATCCCCTGAGGAAATAAAACTGAAATCTTGCCTCTCTGAAATGCTGTATTCAAGAGTCACGCTTAATCAATTTGGATATGATGGAACTTAAAAGACATTCTTCTTCCCTTTCCTTCCAGCTCTCATTTTTACCCTTGAGAAGTTGCGAGCCATTCTGGTTCTTCATCTTATGTATGTGGCCTCTTTTCCTCTAAAGGGGAGGTCTTGGAATCTTTCTTTGGCCCCAGTGTTCTGAAAGTTCATATTTAAGGTGCACCATAATGGGTCTTCTTTGACACATTGCACTGGTCACTCAGGGGCTCTTTCAATCTGAAAACTCATATTCCTCAGTTTTAGGAAATTTTCTTGAATTAGTTCTTTGATGTTTTCCTTTAATTTTCTTGTTGTAAAACTGTTAGTCTTAAATTTGGACCTCCACGTCTGGCTCTCTAGTTTTCTTACCTTTATTTTTCTATTGCCCATCTTTTTACTCCTATGCTGCTGTCTAAAACATTCCCTCATTTTGTCTTCCAAATGCTTTATTGAGTATCTTATAGTTTCTATAATAACTTTCATTTCAAAGAACTCTTTTTAATCATCTCAGTGTCCTTTCCTCCAGTAGATTTGCCTGTCCTTGTTGTACAGATGAAGTATCAACTCTTACTTCTCTAAGAGTATGCTCTTTAAAAAAAAAAAAAAGTGTTCTACTTTTCTACACTTTTCTTTCTTCTGAAGGCTTTGGGGGTTTTTTTTTCTGTTTAATTTGGACTCTTGCTTTCAGGTCAAGGCTCACATCAAATATATCTGCTGATGGTTTGTCATACTGCATTTTAAAGGAAGATACACTAAAAACCTGATTAGGAGTTTGTACACAGGTATGTGGCTTATCACCTAGTAGTCTTCACCATGGGCTTCCCTGGTGGCTCAGGGGTAAAGAATCAATCCAAAGTCTCCAATACAGGAGACACAGGTTCAATCCCTGGGTCAGGAAGAGCCCCTGGAGAAGGAAGTGACAACCTTCTCCAGTATTCTTGCCTGGGAAATCCCATGGACAGAGGAGGTTGGCGGGCTACTATCCATGGGGTCGCAAATAGAGTCGGACATGACTTAGCAACAAACAATGACAACAACAAGGGCTCAGCATAGTGTGTTACAACAGGGGCCAAGCTGTTCCTTTGCAGATTCCTAAATAACGTTATTTGTACTGTTATTTGTGTTGTGCAGATATTTTCCAGAATTAAATTTTTCAATTTTCTGCCAGAAGGTTGGAGTGAGAGAAAAGTGAAAACCCAACTGTGACCATTTTGGAAGGCAAGGGATTTGGGAATTTGGAAGGCAAGGAATTTGAAAGGGATTTAGGGTATGGATATCATTGTTCAGAATGCCAAAGAATGGATGCCTTCAAACTGTGGTGCTGAGAAAGACTCCTGAAAGTCCCTTGGCCAGCAAAGAGATCAAACCAGTCAATCTTAAGGGAAATCAACACTGACTATTTACAGGAAGGACTGATGCTGAAGCTGAAGCTCCAGTGTTTTGATAGTCTGATGCACACAGACAACTCATTGGAAAAGTCCCTGATGCTGGGAAACATCAAGGGCAGAAGGAGAAGAGGGCATCAGAGGATGAGATAGCTGGATGGCACCACTGATGCAATGAACATGAACTTGGGCATACTCCGGGAGATAGTGAGGGACAGGGAGGCCTGGCGTGCTGCTGTCCACGGGGTTGCAAAGAGTTGGACATGACTGGGCAAATGCACAACAGTCATTGTTCAGAACATCAACCTTCAGTTAATTCCCCTATTTTCATCGGAACCCCCAAAGTTTACGTGCCTGGTGTTCCTAAGTACAGGACCCCACTGGCTTAACCTCTTCAGAGACTGAGTTAGCATCTTATGCAGGAAGGTCTAGTGATATTCCTAAAAGCATGCACATAATATGGCTTTCTCTTACATATTATATTTCTTCAACGAGTTCTATTGCTCCTTGGGGAAAATTCACCTCACTAAGCATAACCTCCTGATCTGGTTTCTGATCACCTTTTCATTCTTTTATCTCAGCACATTTTCTCCCTGCCCAGTTCACCAATATCATTCCATGCACTCCTGCACCAGGTACACTGGGTTTGTTTCAATTGTCTGCCTGGGCCCTACTCTTCTAAACCTATAGGCCTTCTCAGTTGTTCTACCCTCTTCCAGTGACCAGTATTTTCACCTTTCTTTTGCATGGCTAACTCTTACTTAGCCAATAGGTATCAGCCCATCTGTCACTTCCTATACAGAATTTTCTTTGACTTAGATAAACTGAATTAGATTACATTATGTGTTTCCTCCAGCATTCTGTTCTTTTGTCTTCATAGACTTTATCATACTATATTATATATTTGATCTTCCATTAGAGAAAAAAGTTCTTGGAGTGCAGGAACCTAGAATTGATCACAGTACCTGATGCATAGAATTGTTTTTAACAAATATTAATTAGATGAAATGATTAAGGAAAAGAAGGATGGAGGATGTGAGGGAGGAAGAAAAAGGAGGAAGCCCTCAGGATTCTTTACTTCCCACCTTCTGAAGCTGTTTCTTACAGTAAATCTGAAATTTTATAAGGTGTGTATTGTTACTTTTCTCTTATAAAACTAACGTATCTATGAAAACAGTAAACTGATGTAAGAGATAATGGTGTGGATGGCCACATCCATTTCATTTCAAAGCAAACTGGATGTTAACTCAGTCTAGCTCCCTATCTCAGAAATATATACCAAAAGACACCAGAAATGCTGGGCAAGAAAATACACTAGGGAAGCCAAGATCCAGTCCTCTTATTGCTTGAGGGGCAGAGGGGGAAGCCTGTGACTTCTGACTGTGAATGAATGGCACTATAAATAAAAGATGACATACAATTGGATTTTCACAATGAGCCAATTTGGAGAATATAAGGAGAAAGAATTTTCTGTATTGTTCTTAAATACACATTTGGACTTTCCTGTTAAACCTATTTAGCAGCGAGACTTTTAAGCATAAGCTCTTCCATCACCTTCTCTATAACTCCCTTCAGTGCTGAGTACTCACTCAGAGTTTCTCACTCACTGTCAGAGTTTCTCACTCTCTCTGCATCTCCACCTCTCCCTTTCTGAATGTTCAAGAAGAACATAAACCAAACTTTGGAATTTTAATTCATCTTTCAAGAGGCCCTTGTACCAGCTCTTTGCCCCCATACTCACCATCAAAATATACCCTTCTTCATTGGTTATATGTAATAACTCCTAGGTAAGTTACACAAGAACCTTCTAGGTGAAATTCCCAGTTTGATCAGATGGTCGCAGAGCCTTCTCAGAGATATATTGGAACATTGAGTCTGACCCTGTTGAAACACAGCAGCTGTACTGAGAAGAACCCAGCTGCAAAGTAGATGACCTAATAAGGCCTTTTTTCATCTGTAGAATCTCTGATTATAGGCATGTCATTTCTATTCCCATTCCAGAATAGCTTTGTTACTTTCTAAAGACTGAAAAAAAATCTCATTTAGTTCTTTATGAGCCCACAAGTACAGAATTTAGAGAAGTTCAGGTTTAATGACACACTTGACATACCATGTTTAGAGTCTCCATAGAAACAAACTTCATCACAGTGTCTGAACGCGTAACATTAACAACTAACAGTCATGAAGAAAAATCCCTATATGGACACTTGCAGTGCAGCTTTGAAATTCCCATGTGTTCTGAGGGGCTAGTGAGAACTTTACCTTTAAATGGTAGCTTTCACACCAATAAGCCAAAGAATTTACAAATGTTATCCCAGAAGAGAATTTCTCATGTTATTTTAAAACAAAGAGTTTATGTTCAAATGACTTGCCTAGTTACTCTCAGAAAAAAAGATGAAGGAGGGGAAGTAGGGTTGGGGGAGGTAATTGTAGATCTGGAATTCTCATGGAAGAGGGATAGTGTTTTATCCCACCAAAGAAGATTTGTCATCTTACATCAAGGGCCACTTTGACTTTGAGTCTGTCTCCTCTAGAGATTCAAGCAAAACTTCAGAAATCCCACTGTTTGATCATTTATACTAAGCTTATCTTTATGTCAGTGTTCCCCAATCCATCATGCTACTTTCCAGTTGTGCAGAAATGAGTTACCATATCAAGTTATCCTTAGACCTACTTGGAACGTTTACCTTTGGCTGGCCTCTGGGAACTTGGATTTCAGGAGGGTTTCCACCACCTTAACTTATGAGTGGCCCACTGTGTCTACACTGTTTATACAAATAATATGGGTTGTGATGAACACCTGCTGTCCTTCTGAAACTCTGGAATTTTGGTATTTGTTGGCAGATAGGCTGATATGATGATCCCCCAATAAAAACCCTGGGCGTTGAGTCTCTAAGTTTCTTTCCAATTGGCAGCATTTCACTTGAGCTGTCATAACTTGTTGCTGGGGAAATTGAGTCCTGAGTGACTCCACTTGAAAGCATGCACTTGGATTTCTCTGGACATCACTCACATACCTTTTCCTATTGCTGATTTTGCTGTCGATCTTTTGAAATAAACCACAGCCATGGGCTTCCCTGGTGGCTCAAATGGTAAAGAATCTCCCTGCAAAGCAAGAGACCCGCTTCAATCCCTGGGTTGGGAAGATCCTCTGGAGAAAGAATGGCTACCCACTCCAGTATTCTTGCCTGGAGAATTCCACGGACAGAGGAGCCTTGCAGGCTATATAGTCCATGGGGTCACAAAGAGTCAGACACTACGTAGCGACTAATACTTGCACTTTTCATGAAAACTATATGATGAATTCTGTGAACCCTCTAATGAATCCCTGAATCTGACATGGTCTGGATGACCCCCAACACGACATTGTAGTCACAAATTTTGCAATTAGAAGTCATTATTATCAATGGCATTGTTTTTAACATTGAAGTTGTCTCTTGCTGAAATTACTAAAGTGGGCCCCTCTAATCTTTTAATTTTATGGCTGCACTCGCTGTCCACAGTGATTTTGGAGTCCCCCAAAATAAAATCTGTTATTGTCATGAAATTAAAAGACATTTGCTCCTAATAAAGAAAGCTATGACAAACCTAGACAGCATATTAAAAGCAGAGACTTCACTTTTCTGACAAAAGTCCACATACTCAAAGCTGTGGTTTTTCTAGTAGTCATGTACAAATGTGAGAGTTGGACCATAAAGAAGGCTGAGCACCAAAGAATTGATGGTTTTGAATTGTGGCGCTGGAGAAGACTCTTGAGGGTCCCTTGGACAGCAAGGAGATCATACCAGTCAATCCTAAAGAAAATCAACCCTGAATATTCAGTGGGAAGACTGTTACTGAAGCTGAAGCACCAATAGATGTGAAGAGCCAACTTGTTAGAAAAACCCTGATGCTGGGAAAGATAGAAGGCAAAAGGAGAAGGGGAGGACAGAGGGAGAAACGGTTAGATAGCATGACTGACTCAAAGGACATGAATTTGAGCAAGCTCAAGGAGACTGTGCAGGAGAGAGGAGCCTACCATGCTGCAGTCCATGAGGTCACAAAGAATCAGACACAACTTAGCAACTGAACAACAACAATTCTAATGTGCATACTCATTTCTCTCCATTACTCCCAATAGAAATGCACCATAATTCTTTTTCTGATCTTGATATCATATATTATTTTCTTTTCTGAATCCTACTTCCAGTAGTCACTTGTAAAGCTAAAAGCTGAATGCATAACTGGCTGGCTTCACTCACCAGTGGTCCACCAGTACTTTAAACCCATTGTGTGTTACTTTTTTTCTGAGGTACTCTCTGTGTTCTCATGAACTTTGAAAACCTTGTCTTGTTCTTTGACTTTAATATAGGATAGTCTGAATTCTATTTGCTTCTTTCATTTTCATGCACAACACTCATTTGTAGTTACCCCTGCCTGGGCTCTCAAAGGCACTTGTTTTTCAAGACAAGATGCTCCTAGAAGATGCTATGTTTCTTTGGCAGGAAACTGACAAGGTAAATGTTTCTGCTTGTCACAATAATCTTATTTAATTGGATTTATTAGAAAGCAGAGAAAAAGATGGACTTCCCAGGTGGCACTAGTGGTAAAGAATGCACAGGCCAGTGCAAGATGTGAGTTCAATCTCTGGGTCAGGAAGATCCCCTAGAAAAGGAGGAAAAATATTTGGGGCAAGTTCCAGGGCAAGGCCACTCTCTTGATACTTGACAAAACCCAAACAACAGTTTAGGAAATGTGATCAGAAGATCTAAGACATACTCCACTGGGTAGAAGTCAGCCCCATCGTTAGTGTGGTGCATGATAGATGTATTAGAAACAAGAATCTGGCTTTCTCTGAAAGCACATGAAATCACAATGAAGTTTTCAGGAAACTTTGGAAACCAAAGGAGAAACTTAAGAACCAAGAACCTTTTAGACTGACATAAGTCAGTTCAGCCCTTTAAATCTTGCCAGTTAAACTTCAAGATTGCAGCCTCAATAGCAAAGAGAGTAAATAGCAAATGAGAGTCAAGCCTTAGGAAATTCTAACCCTTCTGCCTAAATCCCTTAGCTCCAAGTCGGCAGGTTGAGCCTATACCTTCAATAGCCTCTCATGTCCAAATGCTATTCCCAGTTCTGACACCATGAATGATTGCTATCCATTATCTGGTCACCAGGTTCAAAGTCCAGCCTGACCACTTATTAGCTGACTGATACCGACCAAGTTAATTATGTACATAATTTACTCTGGGCCTCAGTTTTCTCATCTGCAAAATGCACATGATAATAGCATCTTCCTCATAATGTTGTTGTTAGGATTAGATGAGTTCATATATAAGTAATACTTATATCACTGGCTGGTACCTTGTAAGCACAGGAATCTGATTATGTTTTATCATTAATATTACCATAGCCACTTGAGATCACAGTTTTCTTTTCACAAAAGTTAAATGCATATTTCCAAAGTTGGCAAAGGGCTATATGACCCAAACACCCTCTTCGATGGTCGAATCATTGGAAGAAAAAATATTTGACTTGAACGTTCAAGAAGTTAAAACAAAAGAATCCAGCCTAAGTTAGAGTGAGAGGGCAGCAACTGTAGCTGGTTTGTGATATGGCTCAATCCTTTACCAAGTGCTAAAAACAGCAGCATTTTTAAAGACTTGACATAACTCTTAAAGTCCAAAATGTTCTGTGAATTTTTTTCCTCAACTCAGGACAGCCAAGCATGAAAGTTCCTGGAAGCTTCTTTTAGTTTTATTTTGTCTACACTACCCCACCTCAGTGCCAGGGAATAAGTCAGCATCCAGTCACTGTGACAATCTTGATGCAACACATTAACTCAGTTGATTAACTAACTGATTGGTTGAGAACCCATCAAGCCCTGCAGATGTTTTCTTGAATCCCAGGACCCCAGTATTTGGTAGCATTTAGACACTTGCTGTTTAGTAGCCAAGTCATCTCTGACTCTTTGCAATCCCGTGCACTGTAGCCTGCCAGGCTCCTCTGTTCATGGGACTTTTTCAGGCAAGAATATGGGAGTGAATTGCCATTGCTTTTTCCAGAGGATTTTCCCAACCCAGGGGTTGGAACCTGTGTCGCCTGCTTGGTAGGCAGATTCTTTATCACTGCTCCACCCAGGAAGCCCATTTAGAAACAAGGTGTAAGAACCCAAACGACTCAGCCTCTAAGCATATGCCAAATGGAGTTAAGTTTCCAAGAAGTTGTAAGAAATGGTAAATGCGTTTACAAGATTTTGAGAGGATTTCTTCCATATGAAGGGCAAAATGTTTCAGCATTTGGTTAGTCATAAGGTTTATTTTAATGCATATTCAGGCACAGCTTACTATTTTAGCTACATGAATTATTTTAGGCTTAAAACATAAATCTCTGAAACCAAACACAGATAATATGAATTTTCTTTTTAGACTGACAAAAGGCCCACCCCTCATGATTTTGTTTCTTAAAGAAAGCCTTTCCTTGGTTTCACTTCAAACTTTTATAGTTTGTTGACTCAGTGTTAACTTCAACTCAAACTTGGATCAGAATTTGCAAAAATTATTTGCAGATGCGAATCACAATTCTACAGATTATAAAATTCCAGTGACCCACTGACCACCTTTCTCCAAAGGGATTTTCAGTGAAGATTTTCGTAGGCATAATGGGACAATGGGAGATGTGCTCTAAAGTGCATTTTGTCATCTCTTCATTTCCATTCATTTTGCCATAAATTTTATATTCCCTAGACCCTAACCAAGGAAAAAGCTTATAAGCCCAGAAACCTAAGAATCAGATGCTGTGCTGTCTTGTTGGGTATTTTTATGCTGGAGGGTGTATATGGGTTTAGACACAGTAATAGATATTATTCCATCCTGTGTATGTCAGGAAACAAATATGAAACTATAATAGGTATCACGAAGGAATAAGAACACCCTACCTTTAAGGTATTTATAGCTTAGTAAAAAATAACAGTAAACAGTACATTCAGTTCAGTTCAGTTCAGTCGCTCAGTTGTGTCCGACTCTTTGCGACCCCATGAATTGCAGCACGCCAGGCCTCTCTGTCCATCACCAACTCCCGGAGTTCACTCAGACTCACGTCCATCGACTTAGTGATGCCATCCAGCCATCTCATCCTCTGTCGTCCCCTTCTCCTCCTGCCCTCAATCCCTCCCAGCATCAGAGTCTTTTCCAATGAGTCAACTCTTGGCATGAAGTGGCCAAAGTACTGTGTGCATATGAATATACACAAGCACACTGGAAGATATCAAAGATAAAACTTCAGAACCAAAACTGGATGGATAGGGATTAAAATAAGGCAGCTCAATGTTTATGAAAGGAGGAGAAGATCAGAGAGAAAGAAAAGAAAGCAGCATTTATTAAGCAACTATGCAGTGCAGTAACTATAATTTCACACACATTATCTCCTATAAACCTCACCAACCCTACATGGTCAGCAACATTTTAGAGATGAGGAAAATTTTGAACTTAAATCAAAGTCAGTAGATTCCTGAATCCCAGCTTTTACTCAATATGACCCATTCACTCACCAGGCTATGCCATTAATTTTCTTTTGAATGTTGTCCTCTATATTTTGGAGATTTTCAAATACATGGTGTGGGCACACATGCACACATGATGTGTACTTTTTACTCATTATATTATAAAGCAGCTTGAAGGCAAGTGTATTCTCACTCCTTCATGGTGCCTGCTGCTGCTGCTGCTAAGTCACTTCAGTCATGTCCAACTCTGTGAGACTCCGTAGATGGCAGTCCACGAGGTTCCTCTGTCCCTGGATTCTCCAGGCAAGAAGACTGCAGTGGGTTGCCATTTCCTTCTCCAATGCATGAATGCATGCTAAGTCACTTCAGTCGTATCCGACTCTATGTGACCCTATGGAGAGCGGCCGCCCACCAGGCTCCTCTGTCCACAGGATTCTCTAGGTAAGAATATTGGAGTGGGTTGCCATTTCCTATTATAGCTCAATCTGCAGAGACAATCTGCAGATGACTAAGGAAAGTAAAATTTTGATCAGTCCACCAGTTGAAACTAACTTTTATCCCTAAAAAGTGGGATACTTCATCACTAAAGTGGTTAAAATTAACTGTCCACTTTAACCAGCATAGGGAATCCCTGACTAACTAAATAATAAATAAAATAATAGAAGCAGGGTGGAGAGAAGTGTCTCCACCTCAGCCCTGCTATGGTCACGTGACAGTCCATGAGCCACTGCGTCTGAATCTCTTGGATTCCACAAAATTCACAAAGTACAGTTTTAGAAACAACTAGATCAGAATGCTTCAGTCTAACCTCAGTTTTTCAGAGCAATACTCCCACTATTTGGTCTCAACATAAGAGAATGTTTTTTAAGAATTTAATAACACAAAACTGGGTTCTGATCTCCTAATGAGCAATATGTGGTCAAGTCAAGAGCTGTGCCAGAAGGTTATTCCCAAGGAGGTTCCCTAAGAATCTGGAGAACAGGCTGTGGGTGAAATTTTCAAGTCATTCAGTATCAGTAGAAGTATAAAAACTGAACAGATATTTTCCTTATCAAAATATTAATCTAGAACATTCTATTTCAAGTATAATGATGCAGAATTGAGGAAGTTAGTTCTGTGATCCATATAATTATTCTGATTTGAGGTTTACTACTGCTTAGAAATCAGAACAAGAGAAGAGAAGGAAATGAGAAATGAGGATGAGCTAGAATCTCAGTCAGCAGGAAGTCTGAAAGCCATCCACTTTACTCACATTCTAAGAAAAATGCTAAGAGCTCAGATTCACAGAAGTGGGAAGTATTTGCCTCCTTTGGCTCATGACTCTGATAAGTCTTGAATAACCTCTAAAAGTTTGTCCACTAAAGAATCAATATAGGTGAAAACAATTAGGATGCCTTTCTGTTCTCCAAATAATTAATATATTTGCTTTCATAGTAAGCCCACAGTCTTATCCTCCAGAAACTTAAATCCTGAGATCAGGCACTGAGCTCAACATCATAATACAAAATGTTATAGAACAAAAATAAAAACAACCAAACAGAAAAATAAATTGGTAAGGATATGTTATGTTAAGAATATAGCCTAATACACAGATGAGAACCAAGGACAGTTCATAAATAGGCTCAAAATCATTAGTATTCAGGGAAATAAAATTGAAAGAGAATGATAGCCTTCTAGGCCAAATAGACTGCCACAAACTTTAAAAGGTGAGTAGGAACAAATTTGCAGCAGAATGTAGGTGTTAATGCCAAGGCATCAAGAAGGATAAAATTACCTTCACTGAAGATGGAGAAGGATACTGGAGCAGATTTTTTGAGAGAAAATCTAGAGTCTTGTTTTTGACATGTTACTTTTGCAATGTCTATTAGATATCCAAATAGAAATTTTAGATAGGTGACTGGTTATACAAATCTGAAGTTTGGATGAGGAATTTAGGCAGGAAATATACATTTTACTATTATGAATATACAGATCACATCTAAATCCATGGACTTGATGAAATTAACAAGCAGTAAGAGATTGCCAAGTATAACAAATAACTAAATAAGGTAAAGGACTGAGCCCTGGTGTAACTCAATATGAATATGAGTGATGAAAAGACAACATAGAAAAGGAGACTGGGGAGCATTCAATGAATACAGAGGTGTGTGATGTTCCTGGAGACGAGGAGGTGTGACTGGCAATGCCAAACGTCACTGAAGTGCAAGCAATAGGAAAGCTGAGAGCTGGTCGATGGAAAGAGCAACATAGAGGTTGATATCAAAAATGTAATGAAGGGGAACTAGATAGACATGGAGTAGAGGTACTTGGTAGACATTTCACTGGATAATGATAGTAGTTGGTGCTTTTTGAATTTTTATCCCTATGACTGTTATCTGTTCAGATTATGAACAAATAAGCGAGCAAACAAATTTTCTTAGTGCATTAAAGCTACTATAACAAAACATCACAGAGTGAGTGGCAAAATTTTTTTCACTCATGGTTCTGGAGGCTGGAAAGTCAAGGTTAGGGTGCCAGCATGATTGAATGAGGACTTGCTTCCAGATCATGGGCTTCTCCTTATATCCTCACATGGCAGAAGGACCTAGGTGTCTCTTTGGAGCTTCTTTGATAAAGTGCTAATCCCATTTTTGAGGACTCCACTCTCATGACATAAGCATCTCCTAGAGGCCTCACCTCCTAATAACATCATCTTTGGGGATTAGGATTTCAATATATGAATTTTAGGGGGACACAAACATTCAGACAATAGCATGAATAGAACTTAATTTTTTTTTTAATCAAAGGATAGAGTTAAACAGTAGATTGTGTGTGTGATAGTTGCTTAGACGTGTCCAACTCTTTGCAACCCCATAGACCGCAGCGCCACCAGGCCCCTCAGTCCATGGGATTCTCCAGGAAAGAACACTGGAGTGGGCTGCCATTTTTTTCTCCAAAAGGAACCATAGAAAGAAAGAAAGTGAAGCTGCTCAGTCGTGTCCAACTCTTTGTGACCCCACGGGCTGTAGCCTACCAGGCTCCCCCATTCTTGGAATTTTCCAGGCAAGAGTACTAGACCAGGTTGCCATTTCCTTCTCCAAAACAGCAGATTAAGTATAACTAAAAGGAAGGATCAATGAAACATAATATATATATCAAAAATTGCCACATTACACACAAAAATGGGAAATATGAAAGAGAGGTTACTGATATGAACACTAAATAAAAGGTTTATCATGCATGTTTCAGTTTCCCAAAAAAGACAGAATAAAAGCAATAAGGGGAGGCATTATTTTAAAATATCATGTCTTCAAATGTATCATAGCTGAGAGATGATATGAATCTACAGATCCAGGAAGCCCAAGATATTCCAAACAGGAAAAAGAAAAACAGATTCATGCAAGACATATGGTAATAAAGGTAGAAAACAAATACAAAGAGGTTGATAAAGCAGCCAGAAAGAAAGGATGGATTACCTAACAAGGACAGACAATGAAAATGACAGTAGACTTCCCCAGATCAATAATAGAAGCCAGAAGACAGTTGAATAGTATCTTTAAGGTATTGAGATAAAATAATTGCCAGAGCAAACATTTTAACAGCAAAACCATGTTCAAGAACAAGAGTGAAATGAATTCACTTATGAATAAACAATGGCTGAGAGTTTACCATCAAAAATCTTGTCATAAAGGAACTTATGATGGAGTAATTTTGATAAAGGAAATAATTCCGGAAGGACAGTCAATATAAGAAAAAGAGATCAAAGAAATGAAAACGAGGTTCTGAAGTTTTCCTTAGCTGCGAGGTCATTAAACTTGTCTTCTGAGTATGTGATTCTCAGTTTGAAATCAAGGAATCGAGCAGATTCTTTTTAAAAATATTTGTTTATTTATTTTGGCTATGTCGAGTCTTAGCTGCGGCACATGTGACCTTCGATGCCTCATGCAGGATCTTTTGTTGCAGTGCAAGGACTCTCTAGTTGTGGGGTGCATGCTTAGTAGTTACAGCAAGCAGGCTCTAGAGTGCAGGGGCTCAGTAGCTGCGGTGCATGAACTTAGCTAGCCCCTGGCATGAGGGTTCTTAGTTCCCCAACCAGGGATCAAACCAGTGCCCCCTGCGTTGCAAGATGAATTCTCAACCACTAGAGCACTAGGGAAGTCTCTAAAGCAGGTTCTTGACCACAGAGTTCAACGTAGTTGACAGCTCAGCTCCTGAGTCCCAGTAGCAAAACAGGTGACTGTTAAAAAACGTTGGTTGATTAACCTATTTGGGGACAAGCTGTCAGTCATTTCAGACTTTTCCTGCTGCTACTTCTTGCTATCTTCCTATTAGAATAATTCATTTGGTTTATGCTGTCACCTGGCTCAAAACATTTTCCTATTCTCTAATCAATCCAGGGCTTTATTTGAGGAGTCACTGTTGTGGCCACTGAAACTGGGGCTGAATCCTGGCCCCACTGGTTTTGTTTTCCTTAAAAGTAAAGTTATAAGAACCATTTTCCTGTAGAATTTCCCAGATCCGTAGGCTTCTGCTACTGGAACAAAAACAACTCTATTTCTTCTCTTTGTTCAGTCACTCCCAGTGGATGTTCTGTCATCACTTTCATACCAAATTCTGGCTTGAATCTGAAGTGAAATGGTTCATTTTTACACATTTTGTTTGTTCAACTGGTTTAGTGTTTGGAAAGAGAGTCTATGGTCCAGTTTAAAGCCATTAACTTCACACAATAAATGAATAAAACAATAGCTTAGAAATACTTGAAGAGACAAACAGTGCACTGAAAATCCACCCAGTGGTGTAGCATGGACAGAGGCTAATAAGCACAGAGGTTCCCTGATGGCTTAAATGGTAAAGAATCTGCCTGCAATGCAGGAGACCTGAGTTCAACCCCTGAGTCAGAAAGATCCCCTGAGAAGGAAATGGCAATCCACTCCAGTATATTGCCTGTAGAATCCCGTGGACAGAGAAGTCTGGTGGGCTACAGTCATGAGGTTGCAAAGAGTCAGACACGACTGAGCGCTTAATACTTCCACTTACACACTTTCATGCTGCTGCTAAGTCGCTTCAGTCGTGTCCGACTCTGTGCGAACCCATAGACGGCAGCCCACCATGCTCTGCTGTCCCTGGGATTCTCCAGGCAAGAGCGCTGGAGTGGGTTGCCATTGCCTTCTCCAATGCATAAAAGTGAAAAGTGAAAGGGAAGTCGCTCAGTTGTGTCCGACTCTTAGTGACCCCATGGACCACAGCCTACCAGGTTCCTCCATCCATGGGATTTTCCAGGCTAGGGTACTGGAGGGGGTTGCCATTGCCTCCTCCACTTTCATAGAATAAGGAAATTCAATACACTCTCCAGAAGGATAGGGTGAAGTCGCTTAGTCGTGTCTGACTCTTTGCAACCCCGTGGACTGTAACCTACTAGGCTTCTCCATCCATGGGATTCTCCAGGCAAGAATACTGGAGTGGATTGTCATTTCCTTCTCCAGGGGATCTTCATGACCCAGGGACCGAACCCGGGTCTCCCACATTGGAGGCAGACACTTTAACCTCTGAGCCACCAGGGAAGCTAGCATGTCACTATACAGAAAAGAAATTCATTTAAAAGAAACAGCTGAGAGTCTTCCTTAATGGTCTAGTGGCTAAGACTCCATACTCCCAATGCAAGGGGTCCAGGTTCGATCCCCGAACAGGAAAATTGACCCCAAATGTGTAATTAAAGCTCCCACATGCTGCATTGAAGATCAGAGATCCTGCATGTTGCAACCAGGACCTGGTGCAGCAGAATAAATTTTTTTAATTTAAAAAAAAAAAGAAACAGTTGAGAATTGTGCAACATTGAAAGAAAAAAAAATGGATGTGTCATTGATGAAATATACCTTGTGCTGAGCTAGTATTTGACAGCTTTGACACAATGGAGCATCAATTTTCTTGTCTATCTCTCTACTCAGACGAGCCACTTAATAGTAAGAACTCTTATCATATTGCTTTCTGCATCACTAGCACCCATGCAGAGTTTTGCAGACCTTAATAAACATGTGATGCTCACAAAGGCTACAAAATAAAAAGTGTTTACTAAGAAAGTGGGGCTTCCCCAGTGGCTCACATGGTAAAGAATCTGCCTGCAATGCAGGAGACCTGGAGAAGGGAACGGCTTTCTGTAGCCATTCTGTAGCCAAACTGTAGGGACAGTTTCTGAGACCTGCCGTCCAGCTTCATTTACTCTTCCCCCCTTATCCTAACAGAATTCTCACTGTGTATAAAATAGAGCATTGACTTTAACCTGAGGCATATGAAACAAGAACAAAGCCATTCATGTCTTCCATTCCTTGGAGTAGAATATGCTGCCTCCAGACCCCCAAAAGGCCCCTAGGGTATTCTGCTTCCTTTTTGTAGTAGGAGATACGTAAGGTAATAATTGGGGGTCCTAGGTGGCGCAATGATAAAGAATCTGCCTGCCAATGCGGGAGCCACGGGAGATGATCCCTGGGCTAGGAAGATCCCCTGGAATAGGAAATGCAAGCCCACTCCAATATTCTTGCCTGGAGAATTCCCCAGACAGAGGAGCCTACAGTCCATGGGGTTGCAAAGAGTCAGACACAACTGAGCGACTAACACTACTACTAAGAAAGTACTTACTAAAAACAAAAAAGAAGGGAAAGGAAGTACTTAACACACATTTGCTGAATGACAGAGATGTGCACTGTGGAGTATGACCATTTTTCTTGCACATGTTTGCATGATACCAGCCCCTCCCATCCACAGGATGCTATAGCTGGAGTTGGGATGGGAAAGATAGCTCCATTCTTAAGGGAAGAAATTGTCAAAGGTCTACAACTAAGACAGTTTCTGAGACCTACCCTCCAGCTTCATTTACTCTTCCCATTTATCCTAACCAGAATTTTGGTTGTGTGTAAAATAGAGCATCAACTTTAACCTGAAGCATGTGAAAAAAGAACAAAGGTCAAAATAATGTGCAAGATCTACAGGAGATAACAAGTTATTATTTTTTAAGTAACCAAAAATAGCTACAAAGAATTATGAGCCATTGAACATCAGTGAAATGGAATCATAGCCTTAACCCCCTCTCCCCACCCCACCTCCAAAGAAAACAATCCTGAAAGTGAGAGAAGTCAAACAAAATAGATTTTCTGAAAATGTCTAATCCTTCTGCTATTCCACCAAATATCTAAGTTGTGATGCAAACTGATAACACTTGGCACTCACAGAGGTTTTCATTTTGGCACTCTCTATACTTTCATGCACTGGAGAAGGAAATGGCAACCCACTCCAGTGTTCTTGCCTGGAGAATCCCAGGAAAGGGGGAGGCTGGCGGGCTGCCCTCTATGGGGTCGCACAGAGTCAGACACAACTGAAGCAACTTAGCAGCAGCAGCACCATACAGAATCTAAGTAATTAATCCTGACAGCTCTACTCCATGGGATGCTGGTTAAGAGCCAGCAGAAGTGTGTGTCCATGTGATTATTGTATAACCTTTGCATGTATTCATTTCTTTCCTCTACAATTTCTCATCATCCACAACTTAAATTCTCATGGCAGATTTTAGGCAAAGTCCCATTTTCAGCTTGTCCTTCTATGTTCTTTTCAAGATCATGTCTCCCCTCCTACTTAGACGATTCCAGTTTCACTCAGGTCTTTCAAATGCATCCCAGGGTTCTAGCCTAAAAATGAAGAAACTGTCATGAGCCTAGGGCTCTGCCTGCATGAGGAGCACATCCCTTCATGTTTGGGGAAAGATGCTACAAGTTCTGCCTTCCAAGAATGTCCCCACAGAATGAAAGAGAAATAAAACAAAATCAAATACAAAAAAAAAAAAAGATTATTTTCACTATTCCAAAGGAGAGAGAGAAAAGAAACTCTTCGAAAGCAAAACTGACATACCTCTCCCATTCCTCTGGTCTACTGTTTTTTCTTCACAGAAAAAGCTAGATTCAAACAATAATTTTACCTTATTAGTCAAAAGCTAAACCATCTCTCCATGATTGGGCATATACGTCAAGTTTTATACCAGGACCCACTGACATGAAGAATAAATATACATTGACATCAAAAAGATATTCCAGTTTTCCTGTGTCTAATATGTTCTGGCTCTGATGGAAATTGAGCCTGGATTGTGGCCACCAGAGCTGACATCTAAACCTAGTCTATGAGACTTGTCCCCTGGCTCAGAGAATGGGCTGTGATTAGACTGCTAGATGTGAACCATGCTACTCAGTTCCTGACGCAATACGTAGGTATTCATCAGCACTGAAAGAAGAGCCCCTCCCCGCTACAAATCTTAAAACACCTTCACAAAACATCCAAGAAAGGATGGCCATATATAGCACCCTGGTGTGCAAAGATGCGGGAAAAAACACCAGCAGAAGTCCCATAAAACCAGCACTGATGATCAAATGGTCATAAGTATTCCTGAAAGTCATCTGAGTGATCTGAAGTCAAACAAATGTAAGCCTAATAAAATAAAACCATGAGAGCCAGGATTTTTAATTTAAGTGATAATGCAAGGAATAGAACAAGAAAGGGAAAAACTTACATAGTCCATTTTAATTAAATACTCCAGAAAATCTGATTTTACAACCTCATCCATCCTACAAATATGGTTTCTTATTAATAATTTAACCTTAACAGTTGCCACCTGTGGACTTTAAGGATCACTCTTTAATAATCCATTTACAACAGCTGTAAATTCCTCAAGTAAGATACTGACCACTCAATATGTAAATTAATGACTCTCTGAAGCCCCTTCTAACTTTTCAAACAGTGCTGTCTTAACATACCCTCATCTTAATAAGACTGGAACTCTCTGAAAATCTCAGGTAACTCTTCTCCAGGGACAGAGCCTGCTTAAGATTTCAGATTTTCTAAAGCCTGTGTGCTCCATCCAGGTTCATCCCCAGTGGTTCCTGACTTGAGTGGGTTCCCACTCCAGGTTTCCCAGTCCTCCTGTTGGCATGGTGGTGGGATGAGGTGGGGGGAGGGAGATAATCACTGGAAGAGGAGTCAGAGGAAAACCGATGAAGACCCAAGGAAAGCAAGGACTCCCATATAAATTCCTCCAAATGACCGTTCAGGTATGTCTCTAATGGCATCCACATCCATGCAAAATCCAGTCTAATGGGACAGAAGTGGTCAATATGCCAGCTACAGGGGAGAAAATGGGGAAGGATTTATGCTTCAGGTGGGAAAAAAGAATTCTGATATAAGTTAGGTGGAATGATATGATCCTAGTCAATAACACTGAGGCCCACAGTAATGCACAGTCCTACTATGAAACTTGAAAAATGGATAAAGAAGATGTGGAAAATATATACAATGGTATATTACTCAACCATTAAAAAGAATAAAGTAACGCCATTTGCAGCAACATTGATAGACCCAGAGAGAGTCATACTGAGTGAAGTAAGTCAGACAGAGACAGAGAAATACAAAAATTACAGAAATTACAAAAATTACAAATGAACTTATTTTCAAAACAGAATCAGACTCACAGACTTAGTGAACAAACTTAAGGTTACCAGAGGAGAAGAGTTGGGAGAGGGATGGATAGGAAGTTTGGAACCGACATGTACACACTACTATATTTAAAATGCATAGCCAAAAAGGACCTGCTGTATAGCACAGAGAACTCTGCTCAATGTCATATAATAACCTAAATGGGAAAAGAACTTGAAAAAGAATAGGTGCATGTCTATTTGGTATATCTGAATCACTTCACTGTACACCCAAAACTAACACAACATTGTTAATCACCTATTCAGTTCAGTTCAGTCGCTCAGTCTTGT
Source organism: Nanger dama (assembly GCA_917880005.1). Classification (NCBI taxonomy): domain Eukaryota; kingdom Metazoa; phylum Chordata; class Mammalia; order Artiodactyla; family Bovidae; genus Nanger; species Nanger dama. The sequence goes on along the minus strand of CAKJTW010000097.1, from coordinate 5,158,695 downwards.
CTGACTTTTTGTAACCCATGGACTGCAGCACACCAGGCTTCCCTGTCCATCACCAACTCCCAGAACTTGCTCAAACTCATGTCCATCAAGGCAGTGATAATATTTTTCAACCATCCCATCCTCTGTGGTCCCCTTCTCCTCCTGCCTTCAATCTTTCCCAATATTAGGGTCTTTACAGTGAATCAGTTCATATTAGGTGGCCAAAGTATTGGAGCTTCAGCTTAAGCATCAGTCCTTCCAGTGAATATTCAGGACTGATTTCCTTTAGGATTGACTGGTTGGATCTCCTTGCAATCCAGGGGACTCTCAAGAGTCTTCCTCAACACCACAGTTCAAAAGCATCAGTTCTTCAGTGCTCAGCTTTCTTTATAGTCCAACTCTTACTTCCATACATGACTACTGGAAAAACCATAGCTTTGACTAGACGGACCTTTGTCAGAAAAGTACTGTCTGCTTTTTAATGTTCTGTCTAGGTTGGTCATAGCTTTTCTTCAAAGTTGTAAGTGTCTTTAATTTCATGGCTGCAGTCACCATATACAGTGATTTTGGATCCCAAGGAAATAGTCTGTCACTGTTTCCATTGTTTCCCCATCTATTTGCCATGAGGTGGTGGGACCAGATGCCATGATCTGAGTTTTTTGAATGTTGAGTTTTAAGCCAGCCTTTTCACTCTCCACTTTCACTTTCATCAAGGGACTCCTCAGTTCCTTTTCACTTTCTGCCATAACAGTGGTGTCATCTGCATATCTGAAGTTATTGATATTTCTCCTGGCAGTCTTCATGCCAGCTTGTGCTTCATCCAGCCCAGTGTTCCTCAAAATGTACTCTTGCAAATAAGTTAAATAAGCAGGGTGACAATATACAGCCTTGACATAATCCTTTCCCAATTTGGAACCAGTCCTTTGTTCCACGTCTGGTTCTAACTGTTGCTTCTTGACTTGCATATAGATTTCTCATGTATGGCAAAACAAATACAGTATTGTAATTTAAAAAATAAATAAATTTAATTTAAAAAAATAAAATAAAATAAAAATGTATTAGATTTAAAAAAAAAGATTTCTCAGGAGGCAGATAAGGTGGTCTAGCATTCCCATCTCTTTAAGAATTTTCTACAGTTTGTTTTGATCCACACAGTCAAAGGTTTCAGCGTAGTCAATAAAGCAGATGTTTTTCTGAAACTCTCTTGCTTTTTCTATGATCCAACAGTTGTTGGAAATTTTATCTCTGCCTTTTATAAATCCAAATTTGACTATACTCCAAGATAAAACAAAAGATTTTTCTAAAAGTTAAAGAGAAAAACTTGAACTGTGGTGTTGGGGAAGACTCTTGAGAGTCCCTTGGACTGCAAGGAGATCAAACCAGTCAATCCTAAAGGAAATCAGTCCTGAATATTCACTGGAAGGACTGATGCCTAAGCTGAAGCTCCAATACTTTGGCCACCTAATATGAACTGATTCACTGAAAAGATCCTGATACTGAGAAAGATTGAAGGCAGGAGGAGAAGGGGACCACAGAGGATGGGATGGTTGAATATTATCACTGCCTTGTGGACATGAGTTTGAGCAAGTTCTGGGAGTTGGTGATGGTATGCCACATGCAGACCTGGTCTCTTAATCCATTTGTGTGGTACTTCTTGCTCTCACTTTCTGTATCCTCTTCATTCTGGCCTGTTCAGTTCAGTTCAGCTGCTCAGTCGTGTCCAACTCCGGCCTATACATGATCCCTATGGCAACCTTGGGAGCCGCTGTTAAAAGTATCAAAGGTTCTCAGCCTGGATCCCTGAATGACTAAGTGGACCAGAACCCCCATAGCCACTGATGCCTGCTAGACTCTGATATAAAGGAAAAAGGAAATTTTGTTGTATTCAGTTCAGTTCAGTCACTCAGTCATGTCCGACTCTTTGCGACCCCATGAATCGCAGCACGCCAGGCCTCCCTGTTTATCACCATCTCTCGGAGTTCACTCAGACTCACGTCCATCGAGTCGGTGATGCCATCCAGACACCTCATCCTCGGTCATCCCCTTCTCTTCCTGCCTCCAATCCCTCCCAGCATCCAAATCTTTTCCAATGAGTCAACTCTTCGCATGAGGTGGCCAAAGTACTGGAGCTTCAGCTTCAGCATCATTCCTTCCAAAGAAATCCCAGGGTTGATCTCCTTCAGAGTGGACTGGTTGGATCTCCTTGCAGTCCAAGGGACTCTCAAGAGTCTTCTCCAACACCACAGTTCAAAACCATCAATTCTTCGGCGCTCAGCCTTCTTCACAGTCCAACTCTCACATCCATACATGACCACAGGAAAAACCATAGCCTTGACTAGATGGACCTTAGTCAGCAAAGTAATGTCTCTGCTTTTGAATATACTATCTAGGTTGGTCATAACTTTTCTTCCAAGGAGTAAGTGTCGCTTAATTTCATGGTTGCAGTCACCATCCACAGTAATATTGGAGCCCAAAAAAATAAAGTCTGACACTGTTTCCCCATCTATTTCCCATGAAGTGATGGGACCAGATGCCATGATCTTCATTTTCTGAATGTTGAGCTTTAAGCCAACTTTTTCACTCTCCTCTTTCACTTTCATCAAGAGGCTCTTTAGCTCCTCTTCACTTTCTGCCATAAAGGTGGTGTCATCTGCATATCTGAGGTTATTGATATTTCTCCCGGCAATCTTGATTCCAGCTTGTGTTTCTTCCAGTCCAGTGTTTCTCATGATGTACTCTGCATAGAATTTAAATAAGCAGGGTGACAATATACAGCCTTGACGTACTCCTTTTCCTATTTGGAACCAGTCTGTTGTTCCATGTCCAGTTCTAACTGCTGCTTCTTGACTTGCATACAGATTTCTCAAGAAGCAGGTCAGGTGGTCTGGTACTCCCATCTCTTTCAGAATTTTCCACAGTTTATTGTGATCCACACAATCAAAGGCTTTGGCATAGATGTTTTTCTGGAACTCTCTTGCTTTTTCCATGATCCAGCAGATGTTGGCAATTTGATATCTGGTTCCTCTGCCTTTTCTAAAACCAGCTTGAACATCAGGGAGTTCACAGTTCACGTATTGCTGAAGCCTGGCTTGGAGAATTTTGAGCATTACTTTACTAGCGTGTGAGATGAGTGCAACTGTGCAGTAGTTTGAGAGTTAGTTGTTGTTGTTATAGTAATTACCCTGCCAAGAACATTCACATTTCAGGCTTTGAACCTGCTGTCTTTTTTTCTCTAAGACATTCATTGGCTCAATCCTTCACTTTATATAAGTTTATACTCAAATGTCACATCCTTAAAGATGCTGTTCCTAACCTTCCTATCTCTCTAGCCCTTTATGTGTGTGTGTCAGTCATGTCCAACTCTTTGTGACCCCATGGACTGTAGCCTGCCAAGCTCCTCTGTCCATGGGATTTTTCAGACAAGAGAATAATAGAGCGAGTAGGCATCCCCTTCTCCATGGGATTTTCCTGACCCAGGGATTGACCCCGGGTATCTCACATTGCAGGCAGATTTTTTACCATCTGAGACACCAAGGAAGCTCTTCTGGGCCTTGATCCTCCTTTGTTTTTCTTTATAACATTAATCACTGATTTGCTATTATGTTATACATTCATTTGTTTCCTGTTTTGCCTCCTCTATGAAGAATTAACTCTGTTTTGTTCAGTTGTATTCCCCCTCTGAAAGAGTGCCTCATACTCAATAGAGCCTCTGTAAATATTTACTGAATTAGTTAATTAACTACAGAAGAGAAGAAAAACAGGTTAAATTATTGTTCCCATTCAATCAGAGGAACTGAGTTACAAACAGAATGAGTGGTAGCCCAAAGTCCTAAGCATTGGCCAAAATCAGACTGTGAACTAACTGGTGAAGTTCCATTTAGTAAGAGGTCCAATCCCTGGAGATATGTAGAGAAAAAAAAAAACAGGTAGGTAAGCATTTTTCAGGAGAAATACCAATAATCTCAGATATGCAGATGACACCACCCTTATGGCAGAAAGTGAAGAGAAACTAAAAAGTCTGTTGATGAAAGTAAAAGAGGAGAGTGAAAACGTTGGCTTAAACCTCAACATTCAGAAAACGAAGATCATGGCATCCGGTCCCATCACTTCATGGGAAATAGATGGGGAGACAGTGGAAACAGTGTCAGACTTTATTTTGGGGGGCTCCAAAATCACTGCAGATGGTGATTGCAGCCATGAAATTAAAAGACGCTTACTCCTTGGAAGGAGAGTTATGACCAACCTAGAGAGCATATTCCAAAGCAGAGACATTACTTTGCCAACAATGGTCCATCTAGTCAAGGCCATGTATGGATGTGACAGTTGGACTGTGAACAAAGCTGAGAGCCAAAGAATTGATGCTTTTGAACTGTGGTGTTGGAGAAGACTCTTGAGAGTCCCTTGAACTGCAAGGAGAGCCAACCAGTTCATTCTAGAGGAGATCAGTCCTGGGTGTTCATTGGAAGGAATGATGCTAAAGGTGAAACTCCAGTACTTTGGCCACCTCATGCAAAGAGTTGACTCACTGGAAAAGACTCTAATGCTGGGAGGGATTGGGGACAGGAGGAGAAGGGGACGACAGAGGATGAGATGGCTGGATGGCATCACCGACTCAATGGATGTGAGTTTGAGTGAATTCCGGGAGTTGATGATGGACAGGGACGCCTGACATGCTGCAATTCATGGGGTCGCAAAGAGCTGGACATGACTGAGCTACTGAACTGAACTGAACCGAAGCATTTTTCAGTAATCTTCAAAATTCAGGCTGTGATAGTAGGTGAGCATAATTCTATCTTTTTCATTCATTCTAGCCAATTATACTTTCTTGATGTAAGAAAACTACTCTAAACAAGTTCACTGTTCCAGGGTCCCTCAGTTTCTACTCTAGCAACACCCAGCCCAATAATATTTCCAACTAAATGAAGACTCATTACACCTACACTGAATCTTCCTATCTCCTTCATCCCACTCTAAATACATCTGACCCTCATAACTCCCATAAACTATCTCCCAGAAACCAATTAGTAAATAATATTCTAACAAGTGGACCAAAATTCTAACCCATACAGAATTCCTACATGCTAGGCTTACAATTTAATTTCTCTTTTTCTATCCAATGAAAGTAGTTAATCATTGCTTTCATACACAGTATTAGTGAGGTTCTTCTAAGTGCCAGGGCTGAATTCAGTTTGGGAAAAATCCTGAAGTTGGTAAACACCTATTTTTGAGTCCTTGTTTAGCCTCTTCTTCACTGGATAAAATTATGAGAAACTGGAACTGTGTCTTAACTCCAGGAGATAGTGAAGGAGAGGGAAGCCTCATGTGCTGCAGTTTATGAGTTCCAAAGAACCGGACAGGACTTAGTGACTGAACAACTCTCTCCAATCTGCCTTCCAAGGCAGTATTGTATGTGTTCCCCAAAAGTTTTGTTGTATGAGATTGTCTTTTATAAATAGTTTTATGTTCATATAAATGGGGGAAATCCTGCATCTTATATAACATCATCATGGATTTGTTTTGCATAAACATACTTTAAAGGATTTCAGAAACACTAGGGTGTTAACTTTGTTTAAGCCAGAATTCTCAAAATTATTTGACTAACAAATTACTTTTTTCCCCCTCAGTGCCTATTAACTTGCCACTGAATTAGTGTTCCTTGAAAGGCTCTTAGTTCAGTTCAGTTCAGTCGCTCAGTCGTGTCCGACTCTTTGCGACCCCATGAATAGCAGCACACTAGGCCTCCCTCTCCATCACCAACTCCTGGAGTTCACTCAGACTTGCATCCATCGAGTCAGTGATGCCATCCAGCCATCTCATCCTCTATCGTCCCCTTCTCCTCCTGCCCTCAATCCCTCCCAGCATCAGAGTCTTTTCCAATGAGCCAACTCTTCGCATGAGGCCAAAGTACTGGAGTTTCAGCTTTAGCATTATTCTTTCCAAAGAAATCCCAGGGCTGATCTCCTTCAGAATGGACTGGTTGGATCTCCTTGCAGTTCAAGGCTCTAGGTCTTTGTAATCCCAGCTTCCTATATCCTCCCAACCCCTGTTGCTACCAAACAATGTTCTTAAAAATCAATTTACAATTCTAAATGATTTCCACCACTCATCAAATATCTGCATTTGTATCTCTGGGGCTGCTGCAGTTCTGACCTGGGCTGGTACTGGGGACCATCCTTGAAGGCACTGTCTCTTCCTGCCCTTCTCCTTGGCATTTGCTCAGCTTCCTTTAGTAAAGTCCAGCAGTCCTTCTCTCTAAAGAGCTATCTGAGTTCTTTGATTTTTCTCTCCATGTGTCAACCATTCTCCCAGGCACTCTGCTCCAAAATCTGCTCCAAAATCTAAGTGTTCCCTGCCATTTAAACAATTGCCTAATGAACTGTGATTAATCTGATGACAAGAAGAGTCAGGGTTGACAAGAGGCCAAGAAGGCTTTCACTGTGGCTCTCCAGTCAACTCATTATTTCTGTAAATGAAGGAAAGGGGTGATTTGGAGAATCCAATCAGTCTCACTGTGGAACCTCTAGCATGACATTTGGATAAAACAGTGGATCCCCTCTCCCAGCCTTGCAGCCATTCCAGTCTGAGGACCACCATGGGATCTAAATAACCTTCAGAGTCGCATCCACCTAGCCACTTGGGCCAACTTATGTCATAAGAGGAAACCTCAAAGGGAATAGACAACTTCTCCCAAGCATCAGGGCAAATGCAGGCTGACCAAATTTCACAGAAAGTTTCTGGATGTTCTAGGTATAGAAAACACCTCTGTAGAATTACAAAATAAAACTAGGAAAGGGCTGCTGCACTGAGTTTCCCCTTTGGAATAAGTGCCAGCCACCTGCTCTGTTTTCTCTGGGGTGGGGGGGTGCCAGCTTGGCAGCACAAACACTAGCCTCCAAGTTTTAGACCCTGGAAGTAGGTACAGCTATAAGGGCATGAAAGCCTCCTAGGAACAGGTCTAATTTTGCTGCTGGTTCTAATTTCAATCATTTTTGAGGGTCAATTTTCATTCTGAATCCCTTTAAGCACGTGTAACACAGCTGCCTGCAGGATGACTGAGTCACATTTTATTTTTATTTTTTAATTAATTTATTTAATTGGATGCTAATTACTTTACCATATTGTGGTGGTTTTTGCCATACATTCACATGAATCATCCATGGGTGTACATGTGTTTCCCCCATCCTGAACTGCCCTCCCACCTCCCTCCTCACCCCATCCCTCAGGGTCATCCCAGTGCACCAGCCCTGAGCACCCTGCACCCTGTCTCATGCATCAACCCTGGACTGGCGATCTTTTTCACATATGATAGTATACATGTTTCAATGCTAGTCTCTCAAATCATCCCCATCATCACCTTCTCCTACAGAGTACAAAAGTCTGTTCTTTACATCTGTGTTTCTTTTGTGGTCTCACATATAGGGTCACTGAGTCACATTTTATGACAGCTTGGGAAATGCTATGGTTTTTCACACTCTTTAGAGCACACGGTTGTTCAGATGGTAAAGAATCTGCCTACAATGCAGGAGACCCTGATGTCATCCCTGGGTTGGGAAGATCCCTTGGAGAAGGGAATGGCTAGCCACTCCACTATTCTTGCCTGCAGAATTCAATGGACAGAGGAGCCTGGCTGGCCCCAGTCCATGGGGTCACAAGGAGTCAGACATGACTAAGTGACTAACACTTTAGGCTGAAGTTAATAGCATAGGGTTGAAGCTACTTAGACATGGGGTATAGTCAAGTCACAGTGTTCAGTAGCTTCAGAAAGCTCCTATGTATAACAAAATGGTACCCAAGAAGGTCACTAGGAAAGAAGCAAGACACCAGTGAAAAAAGCAAAAATAGTAAAGAAGAAGGAGAAGGGTATTTTTCATGTATAATAAAAAACACAAACTTGTTCAGATTTATGGAAATGGTTAACAAAGGAGAAAAAGCATGAAAAAAATTATAGGGACTTCCTGGTGGTCCCAAGGTTATGAATCTTCCTTCCAATGCTAAGGACACATGTGTGATCCCCATTTCAGGAACTATGATCTCACATGCTGAGGGTCAACTAAGCCCAAGCCTGGGTGCCCCAGCAAAAAGACAAAGTAATTTTTAAAAATACAAAATTTGTTTATTTTTTTATTGCCCCCAGCCTTCTGAAACAAAGGGAGCAAAGGAGTAAGAGAGTTAAGAATCTTTTGAACATAGTCTATTTATATGAACTTGAATCTTATCATTTATATCTAGCGCGTGCTGCGATTCACAGGGTCGCAGAGTCAGACACAACCAAGCAACTGAACTGAACTGAACTGAACCTCTCTTTAAGAAAATCCAATATTTTAAGTGGCCAATAGTATTAGCTTTCTCATAATAAAAATGGATTAAAAAAATAATTTTCACTTCTACTTTTATCTAATGTTGAATTTAGAAATTTCCCACTAATCAGTCACACCCATAAACTTCCACTGAAATTGCTTTTGTTGAAAATGATTCTTGTGTACAGAAGAGTCTATCAGGCATTCTCCTGCCACCATCAAAGCTAAATACATCAATGAGTGACCCAAACTTCTCAAGGTAATTTTGTGTCCTTGATGGTGCCCATACTTCTTCAGATTACCCTTCTGTTCTTCTTTCCCTCTAGACTCTTTTGTTCAGGGCAAAGAAAGATAGAAAGGGAACAAACCCAGGAAGTAAGGAATTTCAAACGTACTTACAACTGCTGTCTCACTCAGTTTTAAATTAATTAAAGGGAGAGTGAATAGCTATTTTTAGAATATTACTGAGTCTTACTCAAATCTCAAAAACAGAGATCTTGTCTGTTAGTTTTTTAAATGTCATTGCATATGACCTTTGAAAGTGAAAAAGTCGCTCAGTCGTGTTCAACTCTTTGTGACCACATGGACCGTACAGTCCATGGAATCCCTCCAGTCCAAAATACTGGGGTGGGTAGCCTTTCCCTTCTCCAGGGATCTTCCCAACCCAGGGATCAAACCCAGGTCTCCCGCATTGCAGGTGGATTATTTACCAAATGAACTATGAGGGAAGCCCGCATATAACCTTTTGACCTATGTAAAACCATTACAGTGATACACTTGAGAAGTAGCAACTCAGGTTTTCCTTTTCTGTAAGATATGCTTTTTTTTCTTCCTTCCCAGAGCAAACACATCTACTAATATTGATATGTTGTCAAAACGTGATTCTTACACAAAATTAGCCTGCGAATAATCTTGCCCCTAACTAGATGTCTCTGAGTACAAACATGAGGATGATTCATCTTTTCATCTTTTCAAACAGAATGTAACTGGCCAAAAAACGTTCTATTGCTTTAATTTTGCCTTTGGGTTTGAGGGAAAAAGCAGCAGCTCAGCTATTCCTGAATGAACTATTTATTCTTCAACACTGAGTCTGACTGGACCAAGAGGGCACGTAAACAGTCTGCTTACTTTAAGGACAGCTGCTTGACTCTCTGATTACAGTCAGCAAATTTTCTAGCTGTGTCAGAGCTTGCTTGCATGGCTACCAGGGAAGCAAAGATATTCCTTAGGCAGGTGTGACTTCTAAAATCAGCCGGCAGCTCAGGAAAGTCACACGTTCAAGTCCTTAGGAGGCCAGTCTCATCAGGCAACCTGGATCAGCTTCTTCTCCCTGTTTGTGATGCAGCCACCCACCCGGAAAACAAAATTGTTCTTTATCACCATCAGCATCTTCATCATCACTGTCAGGACCATCCCCCCAAAGGAATTAATCAAACTCCCCCATGCACACGATACAGTACCTGGTGCAGCACAGACACGAGGAAAGCAATCTCTCCTCCCTTGCTCTCCCGCTGCTCCTGTAACTGAATCTCATTTACCACCCAGTACCGAAATTAATGGCGCAGGTGTGCACGGGCATGCGCTTCTTCTGTAGTCTCTCTACATGAGACATGCCACTTAGTCATTCCTTTCTGCTCGCCATAGTCCCCTGCCAGTGATGCATAATCCAAAGGAGGAGTCTAAACAAAATTCAAGTGGGACCTAATAAAAATTCATCATCCAACATGAAGCCTCAAAGTGATCATTTATCACAAAATACTTGGAGACATTTTGATAACTATACATTTACAAAAATTATATAAGCCAATCTCTATTATCTTGATTAATGAAAAATATGAAGCAGTTAATTCAAAGCAGAACTTAAGACACCATGAATATATGCCTTAGGAATGTTTTAGGAGTTTTATGCAGTGACTTGATGTGTGCTTAGTTCCCACTAAAATGAGCTTGCATTCCCCAAGCAAGGCCACAGAGAAGTGCAGCGCAGCACATTCTGGGTGACAAGGGGGACTCCATAAGAAATGAACTTACCATGCCTGAGGAACCATAATATGATAAACTGTGAGTGTGTTTGTGTATGTGTGGGTGGGTGCAGAAAGAGAAAGACACAGAGATGAGTAAAACAGAGCAGAGGCATGATAAGTTCTTTAGACCAAGTATACTCCCAGAAGGAGAAGCAATCACGCCCTTCCTCTGACTGCCAGAGAGACATCATTTTCATTTCTTATTCTTCCAGGTTCATGACCCCTGGATGGACTTCCTAGAAACCACAGAAATTTTAAGGCAGAAATTTCAGTACTTAGCATTCTCTTTCCTTCCGTTAACTCTAAGACAGAGCTATTCTCTCAGAACAAACTAAGTAGAGAATCCCACTGCATCCAACTAGATTAGGAAGTTGCTGACCTTTCAGTGTCTTGCACATGTAATCCAGGAAAAACATGCTCCTCTCTGACAAAGATTCACTAATGTTTTACTGGCTATCTTGCATTTGCCTCCCTGATGGCTCAGTGGTAAAGAACCCGCCTGCCAATGAAGGAGATATGGGTTGGATCCCTGGGTTGGGAAGATCCCCTGGAGAAGGAAATGGCATCCCACTCTGGTATTCTTACCTGGGAAATCCCAGTGAAAAGGGAGCCTGGCAGGCTACAGTCCATGAGGTCACAAAGAGTTGGACATGACTTAGTGACTAAAACAACAACAGCATCTTTCATTCGCCCTTACAACCACCCTCTCCCCATTCATTCTTCATCTTCTCTAACCGTCTTATGTCCTGGGAGGTGACTGGTACAAACAGCATCAATAGGCTTTCCGGATCCTGGTTGGGTCCAGCCAATGGAAATACTGGCATGAATGGAAGGAGGTAGGGTGAAACAGGGTCGGGTGCTCTGGGCTCCCCCAGAGTTCTGGCTGATGCCTGACATGGAGGCTTGATGCTCTGATCAGGTAGCCTGTACACCCAACTGTCTGTTTGGGTTCCAGTAACCAGTCTTCTCTTCATCTCCTCAGGCCTCTAGAAACACCCCTTCACCCTTCACAAGGGACTGTACGCTCCCTTGTGGCTTTTTATACCCTGCCATCTCCTCTGAAAATGGTTTATTTATTAAACACTCTTAAAATATCTGCCATCCCCTCACATTCTGCTGTTGAGTTTCTGACCCTACCAGTAAAGAAAATAAAACTCTGGGAAAAGGAGAACAGTGGTTGTAACCTGAAAACCAGGGCATGCTCTGAATCAAAGTGCAGGGTCATAACAGTAAGGAAATGTCTCCCTTAGGCTTGTCACTTCAGGATATTCCAAACTGATAAATAGGAGGGAAGACCGGTGTCTACCTCATTGAACATAAAACCCCAAGATTAAATGACTATCTCACTTCAAAGCAATATACGTGCAATAAATATTTGCATTTCAGAAGCATTTGTTAATACTTGGGAAATAACATTCCTTCCTAACAAGGAGAGATTTCTGTTTGGGTTTTTTTTCCCTTTCCTTTTATTTTTCCTTTTTTTTTTTTTTTCAGACTTCCCTGGTGGCTCAGACAGTAAAGCATCTCCCTACAATACAGAAGACCCAGGTTCAATCCCTGGGTCAGGAAGATCTCCTGGAGAAGGAAATGGCAACCCACTACAGTATTCTTGCCTGGAGAATCCCATGGATGGAGAAGCCTTGTAGGCTACAGTCCATGGGGTCACAAAGAGTTGGACACGACTGAGCGACTTCACTTTCTTTCACTTTTATTTTTTTAAGTCACCAAAAATAAATCACCCTTTGCTTCAATATTCTACAAAGATCACAACTCATCTGTACAAGTGTCCAAAAAGACACGTGCCACCAGTACTACTGGTCAGTCTGTCTTGCCCCAGAGATCTGAGATGACGTGGCTGATGTGGTCCAACTCTATTTGTATCTTTTCTAATTGAAATCCTGATTTCCATCCCCTTCTGAATGTGCCTGCTTTAACTCCATAAATAGACATCTCCAAACAGGAAATAAAAGGAGAAATATGTAAAATAAATGATTGTCAGATGTTTGGTCCAGTCTAAATTGACCATATGCTTAAAATGAAGTAGAAAATGATTAATTCTGAGGTCAGAAACCCAGGTTCAAAGTTCAACCCATGTACTTTAGTGTATCATTTCAACGCTCAAATGCTCATAATAGTCATCTGTAAAGACAGAGGATGAGATGATTGGACAGTATCACTGACTCAGTGTACATGAGCAAACTCCAGGAGATAATGAAGGACAGGGAAGCCTGGCATGCTGCAGTTCAAGGGGTCGCAAAGAATCAGACATGACTTAGTGACTAAACAACAAAGAGCTACTCTGCAAAGAATACTCAACGAGTTCTTGATCAATCACTGATGATAACAACAACAAATGTGGGTATAATAAAATGTTTTCATCTGCACAGTGTCATTGTGAAATGTAAATAAAGTACTTGACATACAAGACTATAAAAATCGAATATGTCAGGCAAATGTGTGTTTTAAAAATAATCTTTGAGAAAATAATGGAACCCAGGCAATTTTATCCAAAGATCATTCATCCAAATATTAATTAAGGGCTTGGAAGGGATTTTGAAGCTGTATACAACACAGAGTCTGCCTTTGGAGTTTGTAACATCATTGGGGAAATGAGCTGAATATGCCTTTAAGAATTACTAAAGAGTATTAGCAAGTATGTTCTGGAGTGCTAAGTTGTGCCATTAAAAAATAGTAAGTCCTTTAATGACTGTTGGGGGAGGTCACTGAGAAGTGACCACTGGTTATACCCGTGTACTGGACCCAGGCAACTGGCGTCTCCTCACTCCCTCTCCAGTTTTGGAACGTGCCTTCCTCTTGCCTTCTCTGCTCCCAGAAGCTGTACCAAGTAATGTGATAATGTCAACACTATTTGAACTGTGAAGGGGAGTGAACCTAGTTTAGGCTACTATATAAACTTTTAGGATTTTTGGCAGGTGGATGAGAAAATCATTTTTCAGCCACCCAAGATAAGCTTCATAAAGAGATTCCCTTGCTTGTGACCTTGCGGCCCAACAATCTGCAAGAGGCTACCTCTTTCTCCAGTTTCTCCCTGCCCTCCATGCATGGGGACCAGTTTCAGATTCACCTGGGAAGCTCCAAGTTTGCTTAAAAATAACTAGTGTTCAGAAAAGAAAAAGAGCCACGCAGATTCATTGGTATAATGAAAGAAGACCTTACAGAGAAACTGTCAGTGTGATGATCAGCTCAGTTCAGTCGCTCAGTCACGTCCAACTCTTTGTGACCCCATGGACTGCAGCACACCAGGACTCCCTGTCCATCACCATCTCCCAGAGCTTGCTCAGACTCATGTCCATAAAGTCAGGGATGCCATCCAATCATCTCATCCTCTGTCATCCCCTTCTCCTCCTGCCATATTTATTTAGAATTTATGTGCCAGGCACAATTTTAAGCTCTCTTTACATATTAATGTAATGAAGTCACAAAGCAACCATGTGAGATAGTTATTACAACTCTTTTTTCATTTGCAGAGAAGGAAACTAAGGTTCATGGATTTTCAAGTAACTTTCTCAGTGTATACAATCAGCAAGTAGAGGAGCTAAAATTCACACCAGGCAGTCTGAATCCAGAGCCCCTGCTTTGAACTTCTCTGTCCTCTGCAACCATGTGAGTCACCTGCTAATGCTCTACGCCTCCATCAAACAAACTGCCATCAGGCTGCTTCCTTCCTGGCTCCTTATTACCACTAAGTGAGAAGTGGAAGATATTCTACTCCAGGTCCTCTGCTAACTTGTCTTCTTGGGAAATTCACTATTTGCTGTCACAGCTTCCTTATGGATGTTTGAAATAATGTTACTTTCACAGATGAACCTTAACAACTTACAGGCTTATCAGAATTTTTTTAAATGTGGGAATAAAAGAGAAAACCCATAGAAAAATATAAAATACTTAAAAGATGACATTAATGATTATCATTTTTTATTTAAGAGTTTTCTATCCAAATCCATGGCCAGAAGGTACATGTCTAACTACAATCTGGGATGACGAGGGGCAGACTGGGAAGAAGGATTTGCTGACAACCTCTACTGGAGGAACTACTATGACCCCCACGTCCAAAAGCAGATGGGATGGTGTGTGTACAGGTTTGGATTACCTAGGTGGGCTGCATGCATGTGGAAGGAAAGAAATGGCTTTGGGAGTAAATCTTGTTTTCTGCTTGTGTTATATTACACAGGACTACTTAATATCTCATTTTCAAATTTTTCTGATTACACATTTCTCTGATGCAAGCAAGACACATGCATGCATGCTAAGTCACTTCAGTTGTGTCTGACTCTTTGCAATCCTATGGACATTATCTGCCAGGCTCCTCTGTCCAGGCGGATTCTCCAGGCAAGAATACTGGAGTTGGTTACCATGCCCTCCTCCAGGGAATCTGCCCAACCCAGGGGTTGAACCTGCATCTCTTAAGTCGGCTGTATTGGCAGGTGGGTTCTTCACCACTCACACCACTTGGGCAGCCCAAGCAAGACACAGGGTTCCTAAATAAAGGAAGAAATAAGAACACAGGCAAACACTATTGAGATATATTTCTTCTTTTTTTTTTTAATGTCCAATGAAAATGTCTCCTACTTTTGTTGTTCTTGTTTAGTCCTTAAGTTGCATCTGACTCTTTCTGATCCCATGGACTGTAGCCCACCAGGCTCTTCTGTCCATGGGATTTCCTAGGCAAGAATACTGGAGTGGGTTGCTGTATCCTACCCCAGGGGATCTTCCCAACGCAGGGATCAAACCCATGTCTCTTATATCTCCTGCATTGGCAGGTGGATTCTTCACCACTGAGCCACCAGGGAAGCCCAAGATGTATTTCCTTTTTCTTTGAAACTTATGCTTCTATCCTGGCAGTGCATAGAAGCCCAAAAGGGGCATTGAGAAAAATTTTTAAAAACACTTGCCCTCCTCCAGTCAATACTAACTTCACGATGAACACTTAGTAAACTCAGATGCATGAGTCCACAGTGAAGTGACAGAAATCTATCAGAAGACTCTATGGCTACCAAATTCACATGATGATAATGTCACTAACCAATAAGGAGCTAAGATTGCCCTTACACCAAGTGTAGGAGCCCTGAGATACATAATGTGGAAATAATAGAGCAGGAAGAATCTGTTCTGCATTGGATAACCAGCAAAAGCCAAAGGAATAGAGGTAGTATTTCCTGATGAATTGGAGGGAAATTTTCCTTGGCTAAAAAGAATGCAAGAGCAGAACCACAGATGTGACAGAAACACTGACAATTATTAATGCAGTCATTACTTCATTCATTCATAAATCACTCAGTGGTTGTTAAATAACTGACTGCATGTTAAGTGGCCAAACACTGGGCTAAGTGCTATGGATGAAAATGAAGGATGCATAGTCCCTAATAAGAGTAACTAACAATCTAATGTCAGAAACATATAAGCAGATAAATATAATGTGATGGGTTTAGAGAGAGGGGTGTAAGGCACTATGGAAGCATCTAAGAGGACATGGGGAAGCTGGACAAAGGCTTCCTGGAGAAATGACACCTAAGCTGAGTCTTCAAATGTTGGAGGGAGTTGGTCAGAGAAGGGCCCGGAGCCTTCCCACAAAAGCCCTGGTAAAGTAACAACTAAAAATGAGCTGGAGAAGCATCCACTCGTTCTCTGCAGGCAACTTCACACAGCTCCTCACTCTTGTGGTGGAAAATTCAGGGCAGGGAAGGTGGAGAACCTGGAGAGGCTGATGGGGACCAGAGCAGAGAAAGCTTTGAAAGATTTCTCAGGACAGAAGCTTATCCCACCCCCTCCACCCCCCATTGGCTAATAGTTCTCAAATGAAAGCATGCTTCAGAATTTCCTAGTGAGTATTTTTTAAAAAACACTAGTTTTGGGGCCCTATCCCCAGAGTTTCTGATTCAGTAGATCTGGGCTGTAGCCTGAGAATTTGCAATGTTTAACAAGTTCCCACATGATTCTGAAGCTGCTGGCTTTCAGATCAAACATAATGGGCAATCGAAGGAACACACAAGATTTCAAGCCGAGGGTGATAAGGTGAGGGGAGCTCCTTCAAGCCTTAGGCTTTGGACAGGATTCCCGTGCAGATCAGATGGAGGGGACAAGGTCTTGGGGGAAGGAGGCTGGTCAGGAGGCTGTGGCAGAGCCACAGGGGAGCAGGAGGTAGACAAACCAAACCATAACTCTATTAGAGGTTCCAATTGCCAGCATCCATTGGATCACTGAAAAAGCAAGAGAGTTCCAGAAAAACATCTATTTCTGCTTTCTTGACTATGCCAAAGCCTTTGACTGTGTGGATCACAATAAACTCTGGAAAATTCTGAAAGAGATAGGAATACCAGACGACCTGACCTGCCTCTTGAGAAACCTGTATACAGGTCAGAAAGCAACAGTTAGAACTGGACATGGAACAACAGACTGGTTCCAAATAGGAAAAGGAGTACGTCAAAGCTGTATATTGTCACTCTGCTTATTTAACTTATATGCAGAGTACATCATGAGAAACGCTGGACTGGATGAAGCACAAGCTGGAATCAAGACTGCCAGGAGAAATATCAATCACCTCAGACATGCAGATGACACCACCCTTATGGCAGAAAGTGAAGAAGAACTAACGAGCCTCTTGATGAAAGTGAAAGAGGAGAGTAAAAATTTGGCTTAAAACTCGACATTCAGAAAACGAAGATCATGGCATCTGGTCCCATCACTTCATGGAAAATACATGGGGAAACAGTGGAAACAGTGACAGACTTTATTTTTCTGGGTCCCAAAATCACTGCAGATGGTGACTGCAGCCATGAAATTAAAAGATGCTTGCTTCTTGGAAGAAAAGTTATGGCCAACTGAGACAGCATATTAAAAGAGAGACATTACTTTGCCAACAAAGGTCCGTCTAGCCAAGGCTATGGTTTTTCCAGTGGTCATGTATGGATGTAAGAGCTGGACTGTAACGAAAGCTGAGCACCAAAGAACTGATGCTTTTGAACTATGGTATTGGAGAAGACTCTTGAGAGTCCCTTGGACTGCAAGGAGATCCAACCAGTCCATCCTAAAGGAAATCAGTCCTGCATATTCTTTGGAAGAACTGATGCTGAAGCTGAAACTCCAATACTTTGGCCACCTCATGTGAAAAACTGACTCATTTGAAAAGACCGTGATGCTGGGAAAGATTGAAGGCGAGAGGAGAAGGGGATGACAAAGGATGAGATGGTTGGATGACATCACCAACTCAATGGACGTGAGTTTGAGTAAACTCCAAGCTGGTGATGGACAGGGAGGGCTGGTGTGCTGCAGTCCATAGGGGCACAAAGAGTCAGATAAGAATGAGCGACTGAACTGAACTCCATATTTATTCCTCATACAACATGGTAATAGGCAAATCTATCTATTATGTTTGCAATGACTGATCCATTTATTTAATTAAGGCATCAACAGTGAGAAACATTAAACAAAAACATATTTGAGAGAGAAGAGCTATACACATTTTCTATCCAAAAATGAGTCCTACTGATTAAACGCATTGAATGGAGAGTAGTTGCCTTACCTTGGAGTCCTTATCCCAGGCTGGTTTGTTTGATGAGACAGTAAGAGAAATCTACTTATTCTCTTCAGAAAGTAAATGAATTTCTTCCCTGAAAGAGGAACGAAAAGCCAGGGCTTTGGAGTTATGAAACAAGGAGTGTGTAGTAGATACAAGTGGAAATCGGGATGAGGCTGTGATGGAAGTAGGGGTGATGAGCTCAGATACACAGCTCCCCTACTCTGACCTGTACACCTGTCAAACAACCCCTGTGCATGCTGTGCTTAGACAGTCAGTCATGCCCGACTCTTTGTGACCCCGTGGACTGTAGCCCACCAGGCTCCTCTGTCCAAGGGGATTCTCTGGGCAAGAATACTGGAGTGGGTTGCCAAGCCCTCCTCCAGGGGATCTTCCCAACCCAGGGATTGAATCCAGCTCTCCATCACCATACATTTACTAGTTGCCTTCTCCAAACTGAGTTGATCAGAGTCCCTCTCCTGAAATCCAAAAATTGTGAGTGAGCTGCAGAGACTGGAAGATTCTGGAGGAAAGTTTTTAGAATAAACGTTCTACTACTGGAGTGGGGAGTGGGGCAGAATCTAGAGGCATTTTGAATCCACCTTTCCCCAAGTCATTCAGAACACCCTCAATTCTATAAGTGACTCCACTATTACTAGAGAAGGGTTTCATCAATTATCTGTGGAGAAGTACCCATTTGTTTTAAATTTCCAAGCCACCATTCAACGGTGCTTTTGTAATATATGATAAAAATGATTTACTCTAATTCCAGTCTAACCAAGAGAGAAACATCAGACAAGTCTCAGTTAAGGGATGGTATACAAAAGATCCAATTAGAGAGCCCAAAACTGTCAAGGTCATCAAAAACAGGAAATTCCCATAAATTATCATAGTCAAGAGAAGTCTAAAGACACAATAATTAAATGTAATGTGGTGTCCTAAATGGGGTCCTGGAACAGAAAAAGGACATCAAGTAAAACCTAAGGAAATCCAAATGACTATGGATTTTAGTTAATAATAATTTATCATTACTGGTTCACTGATTGTGACAAATGTATCATGCCAACATAAGATGTTGGAAAAATGGAAATTGGATGTAGGGTACATTTTATGTAAACCTAAAATTGTTCTAAAAAATAACTTTAACTTTTTTAAAAAAATGAAATACATACTGGAAAAATGAAACAGGAAAAAAGATGAACAAAATATAAGCTCAAACTTAATTATTACATTCAGTGGCCATAGTTTTATAACTGTAAGAACAAATAATATCTAGTAAAAAGAAAAGATAAGGGAAACTGTGTAACTTATCTATAGAAAGCATGTGTATAAGTGAATAAGTAATTTTTTCATTCTGCAATTGTAACTAAACAGATATGTGTGCAAGTGGGAGTCCCCATATGAAATGCTTTAATGCATGTTTTGAAGGTGCATCATATTTTCCAGTATTAAAGTTCTTAACATGGCAAACACGCATGCTTTGTGCTTGTTAACATATCTGCTTTATTAATAGTTTGGATTGATCATAATGGTCTCGCTGGTCAAAATGTATATCTAAATTATTTCTGTGCTTTGTTTTAATAACACTGACAATACAGAAATCTGTCTCACTGAGGTATGTTGAGAGAAGAGAGATGATTTTTAAAGTAATTTTAGCAAGCTTAGATGATTCACGTCTGATTTTTATCCAAAATGAAGACAGCAATCTTTTTTCAAAATTCAAGTTTAATCCTTCTTCAGTAACCA
This sequence comes from Nanger dama, assembly GCA_917880005.1. NCBI lineage: Eukaryota > Metazoa > Chordata > Mammalia > Artiodactyla > Bovidae > Nanger > Nanger dama. The sequence continues at coordinate 5,139,115 of CAKJTW010000097.1, read as the reverse complement.
CTTCCAAAAACTCACTCTACAAAGTTATAATTTAATCTAAATTTTCTCTCAATGAAAGGAATGAATGTCAGTCCATAGATTCCCAATGTAAAGATCTTCTTTTCGTGGAAAATACAATGCAAAAATGCTGCCAAAATCCAAAAGGTGTTTGGTAATTTGTAGTTTTGAAATTTCAAGATTGTAACCTTTTGATCATTGTTTTTAAATTGTGAAACATGTCATAACCATGTGTAGGAACTCTGTTCTTCTAAGCGTGTACCTTTTGTTCTCGTCCTTTGATCTTATCTGCCATTGAAAATCATGCTACACCTTTTCCTTGCCTAGAAGTATTAGCATCATTATAAGGATATCATTATCACCAAGGATAGCAGACCAATAAGCAAATCCAGCTGTCCAATTTACCCCTTTAATAAGATGAGATCCAACAGAATTCTTATCTTTCAGGAACATTAAGCTTTTGTTCTATAAATAGATTAAGCATTCTCAGCTTTTCTTCTCCACAATCACTGCGCCTCAATATGCTGTGAAAGTCATTTATAATTCATCTTCCATATTATATAATAGTAAAGAAAGAATTATCTAGAACTTAATGCATTACCCTTTATTTACAATTTTTCTGTCACTCAGCATATTGCTTATTTTGACTGATTTTTTTCATAGCAAGACTTTCTTAGTAAAGGAAACAGGACATTAATTTCCTTCTGGCTCAACCTCCTTGACCTGGGTTATCCAATGCAGAAAGTTTTCTTTTCACCACAACTATGACATCAGAGTATATTTCCACACAGAACTAACTCTGAAACATACCATTAATTTTATAATCCATCACAGTTTTACACATTTTGGAGCCAATTGTAACTTCTGACAATGAAGCTGAAAAACATGAATTCTTCAAACTGCCATCATCAAACTGGAAATATATGAAAAAAATTGCAAGTACAGCAATATATGTGCGTAAGTCAAGGTGCAATGAAGCATACATTTCTAGCTTATTCATTCTTTAAGTTGTTTTCTGTATCAATATCCAGCTTAAAAATATACCAAGGGACTTCCTGGGGGTCCAGTGACTAAGACTAGGGGCACAGGTTCAATCCCTGGTCTGGGAACTAGATCCCAGGTGTCAAGACTAAGACCCAGTGCAGCCAAATGAACAAAAGTAAAAATAAATTTCAAAATAAAAAATATAAATCAAACTACTATGTCATTGAAAAGTGACACTGAATAACCCATCTCCAAGAAAACATCTTTAAAACACTTTCACTAATAATATGTAGCTTTTAGTGCTGGCAACATGAACTTCCATTTTATACATGAAATAATAAGCATCTATTTCTCCCATCTTTTTAATTCTACACATTTTCTTTCAAAGATTTCCTTTGGTTTTGAATTTATTTCTTTATGTTTGGGGAAAAAGGCAACTTAAATCTTGATTGTTTTATTGTTTCATTACCTAGTACATCTCTGAAAATTGAAGCCAATAATATATCAAGAGATTAATACATCATGACCAATTGGAGCTTATCCCAGGAAATCAAGGCTGATTTAACACTCTAAAAGCACAGTGTAAACAAACTAAGAAAAAGTATATTATCTCAGTAGATATAGAAAAAGTACTTGACAAATTCCAACATTAATTCCATTAATTTCTGATAAATACTCTCAGCAAACTAAGAATAGAAACTTCCACAACTCGATAACAAGAATTTACAAATAACCTACAGCTAACATCATACTTAAAATAAAAGACAATAATAACAGAAGTCTTAATAACAAAGACAGGCTTTGCTTTGTAATCAGCTGAATTTTGTGTCCCTAATTCAAAGTGCCTCAGAATGTAACTATACTTGCAGACAGGGCCTTTACTGGAGTTCATATGAATGGGCCCTCATCCAATGCCTGGTACCTTTATATAGGAAAAGGAGATTAGGATACAGACACACAGGGAAAAGCACTGTAGGAGCACAGTGAAAAGGTAGCCAGCTACGAACCAAGGAGAAAAGTCTCAAAAGAAACCAAAGCCGCCAATACTTTGATCTTGGACTTCTAACCTCTAGAAATATGAGAAATAAGTTTCTGTTGTTCAAATATACTCATTCTGTAATATTTTATTATAATAGCCCTAGAAAATTACTATACTCTCTACAATCAGAAAAAAGATAAGTGTGTCTCTTCTCATCACTTCTCTTCACTAGTGTTCTGGATGTATAGCCAGCTCAAGAAAAAGAAATAAAAGCCTAGAATGGGAAGGAAAAGAAAAACTATATTTATTTGCAGATGATAAGATCATGTATGTAGAAAATTTTATGGAATCTCCAAAAAGGAGAACAGAATTATTGAGTAAGCTTAGCAAAACTGCCATGTACAAAATCAGCATACAAAGTTCTACTTCATTTCCATACACTAGCAACAAAACTGGAAACAAAAATGAAATTTCAAGTCATTACTATTTACAGTAACTTTAAAAATGTTAATACATGTGATAAAAAGAAATACAAGACCTGTACACTGAAAATGACAAAACATAGCTAAAGTAAAATAACAAAGACCTAGACGTGTAGGAGATTTAGGGATTAGGAAATATATCAATATTGTTAAGATGTCATTTCTCCCAAAATTAGACAAGAGAACCAATGCAACCCCAAAACCAAACAAAAACTAATCAAAATCCTTAGAGGCTTTTTCTATAGAAATTGATACCTTGATTCTGAAATTCATATGGAAATGCAAAGGACCTAGAATAGCCAAAACAACTTTGAAAATGGAGAACAAAGATAGAGAACCAGCATAACCTACTTTCAAAATATATTAGAAAGCTAAATAGGACTTAGCAGACAAGAAAGTGAAAGTGTTAGTTACTCAGTCATGTCTGACTCTTTGCTACCCCATGGACTATAGCATGCCAGGCTCCTCTGTCCATGGAATTCATCAGGAAAGAATACTGGAGTGGGTTGCCATTCCCTTCTTCAGGGGATCTTCCTGACCCAGGGATTGAACCTGGGTCTCCCACATTGTGGGCAGATTCTTTACCATCTGAGCGAGGGTGAAGAAAATCTAACCCTTGCCTGTTTTTACAATCCTCAAGATATGAATGGTTTTCATATTTTTTTACAGGATGTTTTTAAAAAATTGTACAGAGGACACATGTGCCTCTACAGAGCCTAAAATGTTTACTCTCTGAATCATTAGAGGAAAAGTTTGTTGCCCCTGCACTACTCGTGTTGCCAAATTCAGACTTAAATTGAAGAAAATAGGGAAAACCACTAGACCATTCAGAAAGGCAATGCCAAAGAATGCTCAAACTACCGCCCGATTGCACTCATCTCACACGCTAGTAAAGTAATGCTCAAAATTCTCCAAGCCAGGCTTCAGCAATTCGTGAACTTCCAGATGTTGAAGCTGGTTTTAGAAAGGGCAGAGGAACCAGAAATCAAATTGCCAACATCCACTGGATCATGGAAAAAGCAAGAGAGTTCCAGAAAAAATTCTACTTCTGCTTTCTTGACTATGCCAAAGTCTTTGACTGTGTGGATCACAACAAACTCTGGAAAATTCTGAAAGAGATGGGAATACCAGACCACCTGATCTGCCTCTTGAGAAACCTATATGCAGGTCAGGAAGCAACAGTTAGAACTGGACATGGAACAACAGACTGCTTCCAAATAGGAAAAGGAGTACGTCAAAGCTGTATATTGTCACCCTGCTTATTTAATTTATGCAGAGTACATCATGAGAAACGCTGGACTAGAAGAAGCACAAGCTGGAATCAGGATTTCCAGGAGAAATATCAATAACCTCAGATATGCAGATGATACCACCCTTATGGCAGAAAGCAAAGAACTAAAAATCTTCTTGATGAAGGTGAAAGAGGAGAGTGAAAAAGTTGGCTTAAAGCTCAACGTTCAGAAAACTAAGATCATGGCATCTGGTCCCATCACTTCATGGCAAATAGATGGGGAAACAGAAGAAACAGTGTCGGACTTTATTTTGGGGGCTCCAAAATCACTGCAGATGGTGACTACAGCCAGGAATTAAAAGACACTTGCCCCTTGGAAGGAAACTTAAGACCAACCTAGATAGCATATTCAAAAGCAGAGACATTACTTTGCCAGCAAAGGTCCGTCTAGTCAAGGCTGTGGTTTTTCCAGTGGTCATGTATGGATGTGAGAGTTGGACTGTGAAGAAACCTGAGTACCGAAGAATTGATGCTTTTGAACTGTGGTGTTGGAGAAGACTCTTGAGAGTCCCTAGGACTGCAAGGAGATCCAACCACTCCATTCTAAAGATCAGCCCTGGGTGTTGTTTGGAAGGAATGACTCCAGTCATTTGGCCAACTCATGCGAAGAGTTGACTCATTGGAAAAGACTCTGATATTGGGAGGGATTGGGGGCAGGAGGAGAAGGGTAAGACAGAGGATGAGATGGCTGGATGGTATCACCAACTCGATGGACGTGAGTCTGAGTGAACTCCAGGAGTTGGTGATAGACAGGGAGGCCTGGCTTGCTACGATTCATGGGGTCACAAAGAGTCGAACACGACTGAGCGACTGAACTATACTGAACTGATGTATGATGATAGATGTTAACTAGACTAACTGTGGTAATCATTTACAAACTTATACACTATCAAGTTATACTGTGGTTATATACACAAATATCAAATTATGCTATACGTATGAAACTGATAACTAATAAAGTTCAGTTCAGTTCAGGTGCTCAGTGGTGTCTGACTCTTTGCGACTCCATGAATCACAGCACACCAGGCCTCCCTGTCCATCACCATCTCCCGGAGTTCACTCAGACTCACGTTCATCAAGTCAGTGATGCCATCCAGCCATCTCATCCTCTGTCGTCCCCTTCTCCTCCTGCCCCCAATCCTTCCCAGCATCAGAGTCTTTTCCAATGAGTCAACTCTTCACATGAGGTGGCCAAAGGACTGGAGTTTCAGCTTTAGCATCATTCCTTCCAAAGAAATCCCAGGGCTGATCTCCTTCAGAATGGACTGGTTGGATCTCCTTGCAGTCCAAGGGACTCCAAGGAGTCTTCTCCAACACCACAGTTCAAAAGCATCAATTCTTCGGTGCTCAGCCTTCTTCACAGTCCAACTCTCACATCCATACATGACCACAGGAAAAACCATAGCCTTGACTAGACGGACCTTAGTCAGAAAGGAATGTCTCTGCTTTTGAATATACTATCTAGATTGGTCATAACTTTTCTTCCAAGGAGTAAGCGTCTTTTAATTTCATGGCTGCAGTCAACATCTGCAGTGATTTTGGAGCCCAAAAAATAAAGTGTGACACTGTTTCCACTGTTTCCCCATCTATTTCCCATGAAGTGATGAGACCGGATGCTATGATCTTTGTTTTCTGAATGCTGAGCTTTAAGCCAACTTTTTTGCTTTCCTCTTTCACTTTCATCAAGAGGATTTTTAGTTCTTCTTCACTTTCTGCTATAAGGATGGTATCATCTGCATATCTGAGGTTACTGATATTTCTCCCAGCAATCTTGTTTCCAGCTTGTGTTTTTTCTAGTCCAGCATTTCTCATGATGTACTCTGCATATGTTAAATAAACAGGGTGACAGTATACAGCCTTGACGTACTCCTTTTCCTATTTGGAACCAGTCTGTTGTTCCATGTTCAGTTCTAACTGCTACTTCCTGACCTGCATATAGATTTCTCAAGAGGCAGTTTAGGTGGTCTGGTATTCCCATCTCTTTCAGGATTTTCCACAGTTTATTGTGATCCACACAGTCAAAGGCTTTGGCATAGTCAATAAAGCAGAAGTAGATGTTTTTCTGGAACTCTCTTGCTTTTTCCATGATCCAGTGGATGTTGGCAATTTGATCTCTGGTTCCTCTGCCTTTTCTAAAACCAGCTTGAACATCAGGGAGTTCATGGTTCACGTATTGCGGAAGCCTGGCTTGGAGAATTTTGAGCATTACTTTACTAGCATGTTAGATGAGTGCAATTGTGCAGTAGTTTGAGCATTCTTTAGCATTGCCTTTCTTTGATATTGGAATGAAAATTGACCTTTTCCAGTCCTGTGGGCACTGCTGAGTTTTCCACATTTGCTGGCATATTGAGTGTAGCACTTTCACAGCATCATCTTTCAGGATTTGAAACAGCTCAGCTGGAATTCCCTCACCTCCACTAGCTTTGTTCGTAGTGATGTTTCTAAGGGCCACTTGACTTCACATTCCAAGATGTCTGGCTCTAGATGAGTGATCACATCATCATGATTATCTGGGTCATGAAGATCTTTTTATACAGTTCTTCCGTGTATTCTTGCCACCTCTTCTTAATATCTTCTGCTTCTGTTAAGTCCATACAATTTCTGCCCCTTATCAAGCCCATCTTTGCATGAAATGTTCCCTTGATATCTCTCATTTTCTTGAAGAGATCTCCAGCCTTTCCCATTCTGTTGTTTTCCTCTATTTCTTTGCATTGATTGCTGAAGAAGGCTTTCTTATCTCTTCTTGCTATTCTTTGGAACTTTGCATTCAGATGCTTAGATCTTTCCTTTTCTCCTTGGCTTTTCACTTCTCTTCTTTTCACAGCTATTTGTAAGGCCTCCCCAGACAGCCATTTTGCTTTTTTGCATTTCTTTTCCATGGCGATGGTCTTGATCCCTGTCTCCTGTACAGTGTCACGAACCTCATTCCATAGTTCATCAGGCACTCTATCTATCAGATCTAGGCCCTTAAATCTATTTCTCACTTCCACTGTATAATCATAAGGGATTTGATTTAGGTCATACCTGAATGGTCTAGCGGTTTTCCTACTTTTTTCAATTTGAGTCTGAATTTAGTAATAAGGAGTTCATGATCTGAGCCACAGTCAGCTCCTGGTCTTGTTTTCGTCGATTGTATAGAGCTTTTCCATCTTTGGCTGCATAGAATATAATCAATCTGATTTCCATGTTGACTATCTGGTGATGTCCATGTGTAGAGTCTTCTCTTGTGTTGTTGGAAGAAGGTGTTTACTATGACCAGTGCATTTTCTTGGCAAAACTCTATTAGTCTTTGCCTTGTTTCATTCCGTATTCCAAGGCCAAATTTGCCTGTTACTCCAGGTGCTTCTTGACTTCCTACTTTAGCATTCCAGTCCCCTATAATAAAAAGGACATCTTTTGGGGTGTTAGTTCTAAAAGGTCTTGTAGGTCTTCATAAAACCATTCAACTTCAGCTTCTTCAGCGTTACTCGTTGGGGCATAGACTTGGATAACTGTGATATTGTACTATATGTCAATTATACCTCAATGAAAAAATAGCTTGTAATGAATATTCCTAGCACATTTATTTATTTGTAATAATAAAAACTGGAAGCAAGCCTAGTATACAGATTAAAAAACCGGTATAACCATGCAATGGAATTCCACTCAGCAGTGTAGAAGAACTCATCACTGGACACTGAACATCACGGATCAATATCAGAATAATTATGATATGTGAAAGATACCACAATGAAAAATCAAAAGCATATACTGCTCGATTCCATTTACACAAAATTCTAGAGAATCTAAACCAATCTAAAGTGATAGGAAAATATCAGCAGTTGCCTGGGGGTGGGATGGGGGAAAGAGGAAGGAAACGCACACCAGAAAACTCCTGAGGGTGACAGCCGTGTTCATTATCTTGATGGTGGTGGTCTTTTCCCAAGGGTATTCATATGGCAAAAACTTACCAAATTATACATAAACTATAAATATCGACTTTTTATTTATGTCAATTACCCCTCAATAAATCTTTTATTTAGTAGGGCAGATTAAAATTTTAATTATGCTTTTAAAAGTAAACAGCTTTAAAAATTTAAAGCACACATACACAAACTACCATTTATATTCCTGAGTGTTGTACAATGTAAACTTTCACCGAAATACAAGCAGAAAGCAGAAAAAGTCCAAGTTGGAATATCATTAGTCAGCAAATTTAAATATTTTTGGAAAACTCTAGATACTATACATACTACATTTCACATCTACACCTACCCCATCTTGGATAATCTCTCTACCTTAGGGCACAAGAAACTCCATAGGTTCTAAAGGAAGGGAGTTTATTTAAGAGTGACCCAAGTTCTTTTTCCCAAATAATTGTTAGGATCTCATTGAAGACGCCCATGGAATACACTTTCAGAAATATTTTTGTAGGCTCTAAGTCCTAGTAGAAATCAAGTGAGGGTGAAAAAGGCTGAGCGGTAGATTCCAGCCCTAATGTTTTAATCATCTATGACACTCAAAATTTGAACCATTAAGCTGGACCCAAGCTATGATTAAAATATATGCTAGAAACACTTCCATGCCATTTCAATTACGTTTCAAATTTTGCAAAAGGAAAGGAGGAAATAAAAAGAAACAGTAAGATCCAAAGTCAATAGATCATCTGATTTTGCTCCTTAGAGGTTTCATCACATTCTGTCCTCATCATATTTCCCTATCATTGTAGCTTCAAGCTTATCCCTATGCTTTGCAGATTGTTAGTTCTTCCACAAGTTTTACATCTTTATGGTTCCATGTGTAAAAGGAAAACCATCACCTAGTTAAAAATGCAAGCATTAATTTCAAATATTTGAAATTTGCCTTCAAAAACCACTCTGTTGCATGTATCAATGATCATTTTATATTCTTCATACATTTTCAAATGCAGAATATATTTCTTTAAAAAAAATCGACCCTGCCTGATTGGGTCTCTCGGGACCCCATCCTTTTATTTATCCTTTCTCTTATCTCCTACCTCCTTGAAGGTACTCTTACATTCTTGAATTCCAAACTTCAGTCTGCAATAGCACTAAATAGAGTATCAGGAAAAAAATGGGCTATTCAGCCAGAGCAGAAAAGCCTTGCCTAACTTGCAAGATAACTCATGCTCCCTTGGACACCCCAGACAGGCTGCTCTTGATGGTGTGGGATTAACACACCAGATGGCTATTTTTCAACTTTCTGAGATAAGTCTTCCAAGCAGTTTTAGAAGGAAAAATATCTAGGAAGGAGACGGACTTCTCTTCCTCTCTTGGTGACACTGTGAATACAAATTCCCACCACAGTCCTGTAAACACAACTCGCTTGGCCATATATATACTTTCTACACACTTTTCATTCTTTCTTGATCTCCCGTCTTCTGGGCAGCCTCTAAGTACCTTCACAGCACTTTATCAATCAGAGAAGATAGAAAAAAGACAACAGCTGCTCCATATCTCAGACTCTGTGGACAGCCTCCCTGATCATTGTACTTGCTTTGGGCCTTCTGTATTACTGGAGGGGTTAAAATAGTGAGTCCCCGAAAGGGAATTCATGGACTTCCTGATATCCTGTGAGATTTCTTTCATTGTCTTGAAAATGAATTCTATAATTAAAGAAGTTGGGGTACTTCATAGAATCCTTTGGTTTTCATGAAAACCTCTCTCTTGGCCTTGTACTAATCCAAAACACCTTCACACTCATTATCACACTTAATTCTCACTGTAGCCTTGTAGCATAAGCTGTGCAGAAGTCACTGTGTTCATTTAATAGATGAGAAACAGAAGGGTTCTATTGACTTATGGAACTGGAAAATCCAACTTCTGACTAAGCCCAACTGAATCCAGGATTCCCAATTACATCCCTTGCATGTCCAACATCCATCCAGAGAAGGTAAGTATCTTGCCCAAGATCACATAAGTGAGATCGGAATGGGAGCAGCAGTCTCCAGTCGCCAAATCTTAATGCTTTCTCACAGTTTCCTCTGGTGAAAAGAGAAAGAGGCCCAAAGTTCTCTACTCAGGATTAATTTTCACCTGAACTACACTCCCATAGTCCAGTGAAAGTTCATGCCACAGTGCCTTATAGCTTTCTGCTGATATGTCTTCCTTGCTTATAAAGGCAGATACTATCTTATTCATCACTCAGTAGATGTCTTTTAAATTGAGTTAACACCAAATATAATTTATTATTGGTTTTCCTCAATACACAGTCTGTCTCACAAGACACACACACACACACACAGAAAAGACTTAGGTGGAACTTTGAAGAGAGTCTTAACTCTCACCTTTTGATGCTTTATAACCCAAGACAAGAGAGAGTGACATGGACAGGCACAGTGAACTCTGATAAGATAAACATAAAAAGAGGCAGTCAAGAACTGATAAGATGTTGAGTAAACTAGGACTTTTAATGCAGTCACTGAGGTAAGGAGCCCAGTACCAAAAAAATTCTATCAGCTCATAGACCTGGAAAATCTAAGAGGTATACAACTGAAGATATAGCTGCATTCAAGGCTTCCAGTTATATCATTTGGATGTCCAGTTTCCATCTCAAACCTAACATATCAAAACCTGAGCTCCTGTTCTCCCTCCAAAATCTTGCTCCTCACGTAAATTATGCATGTCAGTAAATTGCAGCTCCATCCCTCAATCATTCAGGCAAAACACTCTGGAGACATTCTTCATTCATCTCTTTCTCCGACCCCCTCACATCCAATCCTTCATCATACTGTGGCTCTACCTTGAAAGCACACCCCCAGTGCAACCTTCTGGCTACTTCTCCTAAACCAAATTGTCACCATCACTCATCTAAATAATTATAATAGCCCTTGCCTTCTTAGAGTCAACTTTCAATTTAACAGCCAGGGTGATGCTATAGAGCAAGTAAGTCAGATCCCTTTGTTCCTCTTCCCCAAACCCTACAGAAACTTCCTCTCTCACTCCACATAAAAGCCAGCATCCTCACAATGCCTATGAGGCCCTACAATATATTTTCTCCTCACCTTTGGGACCTCACCTCCCATTCGGCCTCACATTCACGTAGCTTCAACCACACTGGCCTCCTTTCTCTTCTGCAAATACACCTGGCATGCTCTCACCTTGAGGCATTTCACTTTCTCAGAAAGATATATCAGAAAGATACTCTCTCAACATTCAAAAAACTAAGATCATGGCATCTGATCCCATCACTTCATTGCAAATAGATGGGGAAACAATGGAAACAGTGGCAGACTCTATTTTCTTGGGCTCCAAAATCACAGTAGATGGTGACTGCAGCCATGAAATTAAAAGATGCTTGCTCCTTGGAAGAAAATCTATGACAAATCTAGACAGCATACTAAAAACAGAAACATTACTTTCCCAACAAAAGCCTGATAATCAAAGCTATGGTTATTACAGTAGTCATGTATGAATGTGAAAGTTGGACCATAAAGAAGGCTAAACACCAAAGAATTGATGCTTTTGAACTGTGGTATTGGAGAAGATGCTTGGACTGCAAGGAGATCAAAACAGTCAATCCTAAAGGAAATCAGTCCTGAATATTCATTGAAAGGACTGAAGCTGAAACTCCAATACTTTCGCCACCTGATGCAAAGAACCAACTTATTGGAAAAGACCCTGATGCTGGGAAAGATTGACAAGACTGAACGATCAAACAACTCTCAAAATTTCAAAAATCTCCACCACGGCCATCCAATATTCCCTATTGTCTTTCCTCATTATTAATCTCTACAGCATTTATATAAAGTGCTCTACAGCATACTAATGTGCTCTGCTTATTGTCCATCTACTCCAGTCAGTTAGTTCAGTCGCTCAGTCGTGTCTGACTGTTTATGACCCCAAGGACTGCAGCACACCAGGCTTCCCAGTCTACACACCAACTCCCAGAGCTTGCTCAGATTCATGTCCATTGAGTCGGTGATGCCATCCAACCATTTCATCCTCTGTCATCCCCTTCTCCTCCTGCCTTCAATCTTTCCCAGCATAGGGTCATTTTCAATGAGTCAGTTCTTCACATCAGGTGGCCAAAGTATACCCATCTGACTCCACTAGAATATAAATTCCTTTCTCCACTGGAGGACGCCAGTGTGTCCCATGCAGAAGTGATGGACAGTTACCTTGTTGCCCTTCATCTGCACAGAACTATCTCACCTGAGACCTAACTCTCACAAAGCTCTGTTCAGCTTTTTTCCAGAGTTCCCTTTTCCATTTGGGGTCAGACTTTGCCCTGGAGCCAGGCAGCACAACAAGACACCATTCTGCCTTCTGTTAGGAAAGCTGAAGACATCATCTTCCTATGGAGCAGCAGGTGCGCAGAGCTAAACTTCCTTCCTCTCCTCCAGTCAAAACCCAGAAATTGTCAGACCTACCATCTCAGCCACAGAGACCCAAGAGTTACCTGTGTGTCATCAGAGCCAGATTGAGGACAGAGGGGGAAAGGAAATAGCCCCATGACTTCATGTCAGCTTGGGTACAGTTGGAAATAGGGGGCTCCCTGGTGGTACAGTGGATGGAAATCCTCCTGCCAATGCAGGGGACATGGGTTCAATCCCTTGTCCAGGAAGATTCCGCATGCCTCAGAGCAGCTAAGCCCGTGGCAGCTACTGAGCCTGCACTCTAGAGCCTGAGAGCTGAAACTGCTGAGCCCACGTGCTGCAACTAGAGCCCATGCTCTGCACCAAAAGAAGCCGCCACGAAGAGAAGCCGAGCACCCCAGCAGAGGAGCTCCCACGTGCCGCAACTAAAGTCCCCACAAGGCAAGGAAGACCCAGTCCAGCCACAAATAAACCCATAAACAATCTTTTTAAAAGGTGGGACTGGGACCTTCCGGTTGTGAAAAAGATTGCTGATTGGCCAACAATATCCCTTTTGCCGCCTTTAATTACAAAGCTCCAGTGTTTTAGCTGGGCAGCCTATGTGGTCTGTGAATAAACTCTGGCCAACAGCATGTAAGAAATGAGGTGCTCCACCTACAGGTTGTGCTTCTAAAAGGAAACGTGCATGTTGCTTCCCGGACAGATTTTTCCCACCTCTGTTTAGAGGAACAAGAATTAATCATCCTTCACTGCCCTAGACCACTTCCCTCTGAGCTGTGAGAGGAGGGAGAGTCAGTTTTTATGTCGTCTGAACCACTGAACCTTGGGATTCCTTTGTTACAGCAGCCTGTATACTAACAAAGGTACACTTAGGGTGTCTTTTGGCCACAGATTCTTTCCAGATCAAAAGAAAATAACTGAGACTTATTGCAAAGAAATAGAGGTCAAATTAAGGTTTCTGAGTTCCAGATCCAATTCTCCTACCAAATGCTGGAATGTCTGACATTATAAATTCTTAGAGCTGCTATTTGTACTAATATGGAGTAATCTAAAGAAAAATTGCTAATATCCTATCTTTGCTAATTTTTTAATGTTTATATATATACAAAAGTTATAAGTATAGAATATTTCTGGGAAAATATCAACAAAATTGTTTGGAGTGGTTACCTCTGAAGATGGGAGGTAGGGAGTTGGAGTAAAAGGACTTATATTTGGTGCCTTTTGAATGTTACCATTTATAACTATGCAAAAGAATAATATTAAGCCTCAAAAAAGTGAACCAATCTAAAATAAATGGCTGGAATGGCTAAAATGTTAATAAAGAGTTAATAAATTAACTCTTCATCCCATATGAATTAAGCTCACCCTCTTTAGGTAGCCCACAGTGATGCGGTGAGAGGAAAATACAGCATTTTTTAAGGCCATTGTTGTCAATGGATGAGAAAGCAAAGTTGCTTTTGGACATATCTCTCTATAGCTTTCAAAAACATGCAAGAAAAATCAGCTTTCCCCAGTATATTTGTTTGCTTCCAATGGAGGCAAAAGTCAATCAGCAGCAGCCTAGCATCTTGAGATCCCTGCCCTCTCCTCCCCCACATGTCCACATCATCACTTTGTAAAGGTCACCCCACTGTGAAGGGGTTGCCAAGTCAGGGTAGAGACAGCTCAGCCAAGGCCCTCATTACACTGATCCGTGCTGTCTTCCATCCTTCATCAGCACTGAAGTCAATATTTCATCTGGGAGCTAAAATTAAGTCATCACCCCTCCTGAGAGCAACACCACTCCTGAAATAAAAATTTTACAACATTAGGTTGGAGGAGGATCACTTAGCATTTGAAAACACTTCCCCTGTGACCTTGAGCTTTTATCGCTTGGGAGCCAAAATAAAACCTCCGAGGCAAGATGTATGAATAAATAATTAACCATGAAAATAAAATCAGCACTGAAAAAGAAGTGGGTCCTTCCCATTTACAGGCAAAGTTTCTTTTGTGATGTCAATCTCTCTTCTGTGCTCAGTGCATTTTTAAGAAAAAAAAAATTCCAAGATGTGCCAGTCCGACCCAACCATAGGAGCTGTGAAAACATAAGGACAAATTCTGCCTCTTTAATGTGTCTTCCTGGATTTTCAGAACATGCTCGGGTCACCGAGACCCCAGGGGACAATGCCAACTCTCACTGTCTGTCCTTGGCCCCTTCTCCCCACTCTTCCCAACAAGAGCAGAGCATGGGGGTGCTCTGCCCAGGGTTTACCAGCTAGCTCATGTCCTTCCCAGGTGAGATTCTGGGCTGGGAAAGCAGTGATTCTAGTCCTTTAGAGAAGACACTGGGGCTCATAACCCCCACCTCAGCGGAGAGTTCTCTAAGAGCAACTCATCTGGTGGGACAAAATGATGATACTGGGGAGAGATCAACTCACTTTTCAGGCAACATAGACAAAACCAAACAAAGAGAGCCCCCTGGGACTTCCTTGGTGGTCCAATGGTTAAGATTTCACCTTCCATTGCAGGGGGAGGCGGGTTCAGTCCCTGGTTGGGGAGCTAAGATCCTACCATGCCTCCTGGGCAAAAAAAAAAAAAAAAAAAAAAAAACCACCACAAAACATAAAGCAGAAGCAATATTGTAACAAATTCAATGAAGACTTTTAAGATGATCCACATTAAAGAGAAGGAGAGCTCGCTCTCTCGCTCTCGCTCTCTCTCTCTCTCCCCTTTAAATGAAAACTCAGCATCCAGAGAAAACCAGCCTGCTGGCCTTGGCTCCTGGTCCTCCTGAGAGCTCTCAGAAGGACTGCAACTGCCTTTCGCTCACCTGAAGCACTCGCCCCTGCTGCTGCCACTCCCTTTCAGCCTGTTCTCACCTGTTCCCACGATTTCCTAGGCAGCCCTGGGGTTGCAACCAAATCTCCCCAGTGCAGGGAGAGGAACGCAAAGAGAAGAGGCCTTGCTGCCCCACAGGAGGGAATAGGAGTGTCAGACCTTCTGGAGAGCACAGAGCCAAGGGACCTCCGAGTACGTCCGGATCCACAATCCGTGAAGATGAGCAAAATGAAACTGAAAATCTCCGCTTTTTATTTTCACAGCTCTGTTTTTCTTTCAGCTGCTCTAATCTGCCTCCCTGCTGACTCATTTGAGTCATGTATCTCTGAAGAAAGATAATGCCTCAAACCATTCTGGAGCCCAACCACCTGCCAAGGGTCAGAGCGAGGCCCTTCTTGGCCTTAAAATTCTCCTTTTGGAAAGGGAGGGAAGAGGGGAGGAAGGGGGCAGGGAGATGGGCTGGGAGTCCTCAAGAGAGCAGCCTGGCTCTGGGAGGGTCCCTTTCCTCTATTCTACTCAAAACAGAAGCCTACAGGTAGACGAGGAACCCTGTTTCCAGCAACGAAGACAGCAGAGACACTGTTTCCATTAAATGGAGGTGAAAGCTCTTACAGCTCCCAAACTTGCTCTCAGAAGTGAGGTTCATTTTTAAGAATTCCTCCAGCAGTTGTAGGACCCTAAGGCTTGTTTTACCTTCAACATGTCAGGACTCCCACGCTTACTGATTTATGCTGGGGCCTTGGGTGGGTTTCCTTCTCCACGCAGTCTCTCACATTGAATTTCCTCCTCAAAGACTCTCTTGAGATAATATTAGCACTTTGTAAACCCAAAGCCTGAAACCAATAACAGTTTGTCTATTTGTCTAACAAACTACTCAATTCTGTTCCATAGTCCTGGCCAACTTAAACTGCTGGCTATTAATCTTACTCTTAAATCACTTTTTTATTCTTATTCTTGCCATAAATGTTTTTAAGCACCCTGATGGAGGACTAATTGACATACAATCAACTTCAAATGTTTAAATGTACAGCTTGGTAAGTTGTAGCAAATGTAAACATCCATAAAACCATCCCTCCAGTCAAGGTAAGAAATAGACCCATCACTTTCAAAAGTTTCCCAAGCCCTTCTAAAATCCAGGTGATAGCAAAATAACATTGGTTTTGCCGCAGATCTGACTGTAACCAGCTGTGTGCCCTTGGGCTGCTTTGAAAGCTTTCATTTCTTCACCTGTCAAATGAGCAGACTGGACTAGATGATCTCATCTAGCAAGGACCAAGCCTTCTTCTAATCCAGTCTTGAAACCAAACATCAAGGCCGAATGGTCACCCATGGGTTTCTTCATTGTTCTTTCTGCCCAAAGAATTCATCCTCCAGCTACTTGATATGATGTGTGGCATTGTAGTGTTTAAATTCTTGGAACAAAATTCCATCCACACCAGTTGCACTTCTAACAGGACGAGTGTGGTCGTCCAGGTCCCCAGCTTCAGAAGGAGCATGCATGCTCTTGGAGCTAAGTTTAATTCTGTCCCCTTGCCATCTTGAAATTCTTAATAATTTTGCCCTTGAATTTGGGCTTAGTAAATGAAACAGTTTTCCTGGTGGCTCAGCAGTAAAGAATCCGCCTGCCAATGCAGGAGACTCAAATTCAATCTCTGGGTCAGGAAGATTTCCTTGGAGAAGGAAATGGCAACCCACCCAGTTTTCTTGCCTATGGACAGATGACCCTGGCAGGCTACAGTCCATGGGGTCACAAAGAGTCAGACACAAGTTAGTGACTGAACAACAAACAAAGCAACAAGTCCATAGGACAGTAGAACAGGGGATTTGAGATTTGTCTCACATGCTTCCTACCAACCAACATTCCCCACCTTCTCTGCTCTCAGCGGCCTGCTGTCTCTGCCCTGGTACCCCAGTCCCTCGTTACTGACCCCATCCCTAAAGCACTGTGTACTCCACTGGACTGGAAACAAAGTAACACTGGCGGGAGACGCTACACTCTGCCTTCATCCTCTGCCCAAAGCAGCGCGGAGAGGATCAGAGAGCAGTGTTCACTCCGTAGCATCTCAAGGCTGAGTCATCCTGCACTTGACTGGCAGCACCACCGCACATTTGATGGGCAACTGGGGGACAGGGAGGGGCAAACTCAGTCCAGGCACTGAGCACAGCCAGGCACAGGTTAGGGCAGCTGGCATGAAGGAAGCGGAGACTGACTTCACCACCCCACTGGGCCTCACATTTTCATTTTGCACGGGGACCCACAGAGCATCTCCAACATCATATTTTGTGAATATGAATTGCCTGGTATAGTCTAGGAATCAACAGGACAGTCCCTCATCCATGTGATGTCAAGAGGTAAGGCAGGAACTGACATTTCAGAGTGTTAATGAATATTGGGACTTCTCAGATGGTACAATGGATAAAAAATTGCCTGCCAATTCTGGAGATGTGGGTTCAACCACTGGTTTGGGAAGATTCCACATCCTGCTGGCAGTCAAAGCCCATGCACCACAATTCCTGAGCCCGTGAGCTGCAGCTACTGAGCTCATGAGCTCTAGGACCTGAGAGCCAGCACTGATGAGACCCTGTGCCACAACTACTGAGCCCTGAGCTCCCTAGAGCCTGAGAGCCCCAGCTATGAAGCCCATGCACCCAGAGCCTGCGTTCCACAAGAGAAGCCACCGCAATGAGAAGCCCACTCATCCCAACAAAAAGGAGCCCCACTCACTGCAACTAGAGAAAGCCTGCACACCACAACAGACTCAGCACAGCCAAAAATATAAAAAAATAAAAGTTATAAATAAAAACAAAGTAATGGCTATTTAACCATCCTCTGCCCCCTGGTCATCATGTTACCCGGGCACAGGCAGAGACAGATAAAGAGTCTACAGCTGGCTCAAGGAGCCACACAGAATGGTGTTAGCCAAGCTGGAGCTAAGCTGTAGCAGTAGCCAGGTTGAATTATTCTTTCAGGTTGCAGGGGTAGAAGCATCTGAGTAGAAGGCAGGCCTTCCCTGGTCTGTTCATAGGTCAGGGGTCTGCCCAACCTCCTCCAGACACTTCTCCCACCACCTCACTATGGCCTGAAATGGGCTTGCCCAGAAAATAGCACCCATAATAGTTTGCTAGGGCTGCTATAGCAAAGGACCATGAACTGGGCTTGGAACAATAGAACTTTACTGCCTCACAGTTCTGGAAGCTGGAAGCCTGAGATCGAAGAGTCAGCAGGTTTTGGTTCCTTCTGCTGAGAAGAAAAATCCAAGCCTCTTCTCCAGGCCTCTTCTCTACCTTTGCTGATTTGCAAGGAACCTTTGGTAGTTCTTGGCTTGTAGAGGCATCACCCTGATCTCTACCTTCAAGTTCATACTACATTTACCCTCTGTATGTCTTTGTGTAAATTTCCTCTTTTATAAGGACAGACATCTTACTGAATTAGAACCCATCCCACTCCAGTATGACATCATCATCACTAATTACATGTGCAACAACTCTGTTTCCACATAAGGTCTCATTCTGAGGTACCAAGGGTTAGGATTCCAAGGTTATGAATTACAAGGGGAACACCATTCAGCCCATAATATCACACATGCTTCAATAGTTACTGCTGGGAGAGGAAGAACACTGGGCAGCTCAGAACTCTCACGAAGGGCAAGCAAAGTTTGATTAGAGAGGAGGGAACAATCTAAGGTCCTTCAGTTCTCAAATGTGGTTGAGGGTTAGGACGGAACGTTGGAGGGAGAGAGAAAGAGAATAAAAGGTCATCAATGAACACAGGCATAAAAGAACATATAAAACAATGACAGAGCCAAAGGACAGCTAGCTCCACAAAAGACCTGAGCACAGCCCTAAGGTGCCTGGAGCCAGCATGGGGCATCCCGCCAGCGGCAAAGGTCAGGAGGAAAGGGGCCTGACAAAACACAAAGGTGGGATCAGGCCTCAGGGGTCCCCCTGGACTTTCTCAGGCATCTACCCCCAAACCAGAGTCTGTCTGTCTTATTGTATTATGCCTGTCATCAACATTTTTCTATTAACAGGGGCTATCCCCAACCACCTTTCTCTGGAAAAAGTTAACTTAGAGCTCCGGTTAACAGTCTCCTGCACATAAAAGGAGTGTCTCAGCTCAAACCCCTCTGATGGCTCTCTAACTTGCCTGACAGATTTCCCCGGACTTTTACAACTACGCATGTGATTGTTTATAGCCCCCCAACTGTGAGAGGCACGGGAAGCCTAAAACATAGAGCCTTCAAAGAGTTAAGAGCTGTTAGAATAGTGTTGCTACAAGATTTCACTGTTGAGCCAAGTTCGCTGCCAAGTTCCCATATCTCTTATCCACTGTGCACCTGGGAGTACATTAGTTAACATAGTTGGAATGTAGGAAAAATAAGTGTAGCCTTAAAACTAACCACATCAGATCTTTGAGCTAATTGGTTCTTTCTTTGTTGTAACTCGCTGCACCTTTGCTTTCTGAAAATGTAACTCTGTTTGATACTTTCTGAGGCTAACATAGATTAGAAATATAAAGGAAAAAAACACTTCAAGGGAAAATAAGTTTTCTGGTTGAGCAGCCTTTATCTAAAGAGGGTCATAAAATGTCCACAGGCTTTCAAGGCCAGAAGATAATATGCACAACATCGTTTGTGGGAAAGATATGCAGAAAAAGCCTGGTCTCGATAAGGGTCAGGGTTGCTGACCCTGCTTGACTTTGTATTATCCATTGATCTCTATGTACAACTTAAAGTATAAAAGTTTTTCTGAAAAATAAAGGATGAACCAGTTTCTCAGAAATCTGGCTTCCCCCGTATCAATCCTCTCTCTTTCTCCCTCTCTCTCCCTCTCCTTTTCAGGCTAAATTCCCATCTGGAACACAAAGGCTCACCGTGTCTACTAATTTTGCCGGGCTTCTAAGACCCAAACGGGGAGGCGCTTTGCATCTCGGCTCTTTTGGGAGACCACGAGGGCGCCTGTGGCCTAACGTAGATGGTGCAAGTCTCTTGTCTTGAGACTTTATTGGCTTCTTGTGTAAACTAAAGAATCTCAGCCCCCTTTTCTCTACTACACTATTCTCTTCTAATCTCTTTTTGTATCTCTAAATAAATCTTTCCTAATCGCCAACTCTGTCCCGGCTTCAAATTACCCTAGATCCAACGGGGCTGGACCCCGACATTAAGGCTAAAGGAAAGCTACCTTTTAAAAAAGATTGCCTGTCTCCAGTCTGAAACTTCACTCTTGTTTTCCCAATTTGGAAACTTAAACCAAGACACCAAACATACACACACACACACACACACACACACACACACACACACACACATAACTACCATCAAATGACTCATCTTTAATAGTCTACCCTTTGTTGCAGCAAAAACCAGTTTCTCTCTCAAAGCTAGCTCTTCCAGCAATGGGTCCTTCATCTCCAACCGTACCCAAGCCTGAACCAGCACTTCTTAATCGTGTAAAGCAAAATCCTGCAGCTTTTGCAGGTCTGGATATCAGAAGCCTGTTAAAAAAAGAAGAAAAGAAGTTGAAATTGCTGCACCTTCCTGAAAATCAGCAATTAATTCAATGCTTTTTCAAATCGATTCATGTATTGTAATGTTCATGCAAGATGGCAGATGAGTATTCAAAATCCTATTTAAAGCCCCTGCCTTATCAACAGTCAACCCCAGCACCTGCAGTCTCTTCTGCAATCCTGCTTTCCTAACAACATGCTTATGATGTTAGCTAACTGCTTATATAGCAGAGGAAAGGTGTGTGTATGTTCCAATGAATAGGCACTTATTAACAGCCCTAAATGTTCAACAAATTAGCAGACTTTAAAAGTTCATTAACACTTCTGTTCTTAATCTATGGACCTGTTTATTTAATAAATGTAAGCTCATAATAAGGAGCTGTTAGCGTTTCACAATTGCTATTTGCGAGTATCTGGCAAAGTGATAAATTAGATGGAGTTTTACTTTTTTTTTTTTTTTTTTTGAAACCACGTGTGTTGAAAGCCTCTCTCCAAAAGGAAGAAACCAAGTCTTGCTCAAGGTGGAGTCACATGGTTTTGAATGGCCCAGAATTCCAAAATAACGACTGGAGTGAATAAATACTAAGTACTCCTTGCATCTCCCAAATAGTTTACCACATAGGTACCATCATTATCTACTGTATGGTCTTAAGTCCCAGGTAAGTGGTTGAGTCATTAAGAAACAACAGCTGCCAAGAAACAGATTCCAGAGGAAAGACTTATGTTGGGGGATGGGGAGAAGAGAACTTTTAAAAAGGAGAAATGCAATCCACTTTTCTTTAGAGTGCCAGGTATAGAAGAAGAGGAGGAGAGAGAAAGAGGTGGCAGAGGTCCACTCCTTCCCAGATCAGCATCTATGAGTTGTTCATCTTTTCATAGTTTCCAGTTTGTTCTCCATTTCTGAAACTGCAAATCCATAAACGCTTATGTTTTTATTCTGTGTCCCCTTCTACTTGACGAAGAGATTCTCAGCTCAGATAATTTATGGAACTAGAAACTTTTGTATAATAGATGTATAATAAAGGTGATATTCCCAAAGTGATGGTCAGCTCTCATTTGCTGAGCTTCTGGACACTGGTGGACTTCACAGAAATTAGCACTGTCTATATGCACATTCACACAAACTTCATGCCCAAGCTCCAAACAAAAGAGGATAGCTTGGTGGGGAAAAAAACAAGGTAAGGGGCTTGTATTTGTCAGCTAAGCCTTCCATAACAAAATGCCACAGAATGGGTGGCTTACACAAAGATACTTCTCACAGTCTGGAGAATGGAAGCCCATTATCAAAGTGCCAGCAAGGTCAGGTTTTAGCTAGGGCTCTCTGTTTGGCTCACAGACCACCACCTTCTCATTGTGTCCTCACATGGAAGAGAGGGAAAGCAATCTTTCTCTTTCTCTTTATAAAGCCACTAACTCCATTACTGGAGCTTCCCAGGGGGTGCTAGTGGTAAAGAACCCACCTGCCAATGCAGCAGATGTAAGAGATACAGTTCCATCCCTGAATCAGGAAGATCCCCTAGAGAAGGAAATGGCAACCTATTCCAATATCCTCTCCTGGAAAATTCCAAGAACAGAGAGCCTGATGGGCTACAGTCCATGGGGTCGCACAACTAAGCATTCACACAACCCCATCATTCAGGTCCCACCTTTATGACTTCACCTAACCCCAACCATACCCCAAAGACTCATCTCTAAAAACCATCACATTAAAAGTTCAACATATGAATATTAAGGGGACACATTCTGTCCCCAATCCCCCAAATTTATGCCCATCTCTCATGCAAAATGTATTCATTCTGTCTCAACAGTCCCAAAAGTCTGATATCATTGCAGCATCAACTCTAAAGTCTCACCTAAATGTCATCTAAATCAGATATGAGTGAGACTCCAGGTATAATTCACCCTGAGGTAAGCTCCTCTCCAGTTCTGAATGCGGAAAATAAGACAAGTTCAGTTCAGTTCAGTCGCTCAGTCACATCCGACTCTTTGCAACCCCATGAACCAAAGCACACATCACCAACTCCTGGAGTCCACCCAAACCCATGTCCATTGTGTCAGTGACACCATCCAATCATCTCATCCCCTGTCGTCCCTTTCTCCTCCTGCCCTCAATCTTTCCCAACATCAGGGTCCTTTCAAATGAGTCAGCTCTTCACACCAGGTGGCCAAAGTACTGGAGTTTCAGCTTCAACATCAGCCCTTCCAATGAACACCTAGGACTGATCTCCTTTAGGATGGACTGGTTGAATCTCCTTGCCATCCTAGGGACTCTCAAGAGTCTTCTCCAACACCACAGTTCAAAAGCATCAATTCTTCAGCCCTCAGGTTTCCTTATAGTCCAACTCTCACATCCATACATAACTACTGGAAAAACCATAGCCTTGACAAGCCAGACCTTTGCTGGCAAAGTAATGTCTCTGCTTTTTAAAGTGGTATCTAGGTTGGTCATAACTTTCCTTCCAAAGAGTAAGTGTCTTTTAATTTCATGGCTGCAATCACCATCTGCAGTGATTTTGGAGCCCCCAAAAATAGTCTGACACTGTTTCCACTGTTTCCCCATCTATTTCCCATTAAGTGATGGGACCAGATGCCATGATCTTCGTTTTCTGAATGTTGAGCTTTAAGCCAACTTTTTCACTCACCTCTTTCACTTTCATCAAGAGGCTTTTTAGTTCCTCTTCACTTTCTGCCATAAGGGTGATGTCATCTGCACATCTGAGGTGATTGATATTTCTCCCAGCAATCTTGATTCCAGCTTGTGCTTCTTCCAGTCCAGCATTTCTCATGAGGTACTCTGCATAGAAGTTAATAAGCAGGCTGACAATATACAGCCTTGACGTACTCCTTTTCCTATTTGGAACCAGTCTGTTGTTCCATGTCCAGTTCTAACTGTTGCTTCCTGACCTGCATACAGATTTCTCAAGAGGCAGGTAAGGTGGTCTGGTATTCCCATCTCTCTCAGAATTTTCCAGAGTTTGTTGTGATCCACAAGACAAGTTGTGTGCTTCCAAATACCTTAGTAGGACAGTCATAGGATGCACATCCTCATTCCAAAAGGAGAAACTGGAAAGAAGGGGTGATGGGTACAAAGCAAGTCCAAAACATAGCAAGGAAAATCCATGGATCTGTGGTTGGCAAGCTGGAGCCCTAGGAGAGCTGAGAGTGTGGTTTCAGGCTCAGTCTATGTCCAAAGACAGAAGAGTGACATCTCTAAGACAGGCAGAGAGAGAGAGTTCTGTCTCCTCCAGTATTCTGTCCTATTCATGCCTTCAGTGGGTTGCATGAGGCCCACCCACATTGAGGAGGGCAATATGCTTTACTCAGTCTACTAATCTCATCCTGAAACACCCCTACAGACATACCCAGAATAACAGTTAACCAAACATCTAGGCACCATATGATCAAGTTAAGTTGACACATAAAATTAACCATCACAGGGCACAGGGAAAATGAAGACAGCACTATGTTAGAATGGTTTCTGTCCCTCCTTTCCATTTCCTCCCAGCTTCTTCCCACTGACCAAGCGTTGTCTTAACTGAATGAAGTGGGGAGAGGTAGGAGGAACCAGGAAGAAAATGGACAGGAAGGAAGAAACAAAGAGAATTTCTCTTGTTTTTACAAAAAGAATGTCTAAATGAGTTTGGGGCCAAAACACTTTTGGATAAGAGTTAATTTGAAGTAATCTACCAGTTTATAGAGGGGCATTTTTAACAATCCTTCTGTATTGGCCTATATCTCTAGTATGATAATGCATCAAATGGGATTGTAATATCTTCGTCGGGATTTGAAAAGAATTAACAAGACCAAGAAGAGATTTAAAAAATAAAGAAAGAAAAAGAAAGGTGTTAGGGACTTCCCTGATGGTCCAGTGGCTAAGACTTCGCACTCCCAGTGGCGGGAGCCCAGTTCCACCCTTGATCAGGAAACGAAATCCCACATGCCACAACTAAGAGTTCACATGTTGCAACTAAAGAACCTGAATGCTGCAACAAAGATTGGAGATCCTACAATGCCACAGCTAAGACCTGGTGGAGCCAAATAAATCAATAAATATTGTTTTTAAAAAAGAGAGAGAGAGAGAGGTGTTTGTAAGCTCCAGCAATATCCTTGACTTTGTCTCATGCCCAAGAGCTCTTTGAGGTAGGCATTGTTATCCTCATCTTACAGATGTGGAAGGGCTTCCCAGGTGTCACTAGTGGTAAGGAACCTGCCTGTAAATGCAGGAGACTTAAGAGATGCAGATTTGAGCCCTGGATCAGGAAGATCCCCTGGAAGAGGAAATGGCAACCCACTGCAGTGTTCTTGCCTGGAGGAGCCCATGGACAGAGAAGCCTGGCAGGCTACAGTCTATAATGTCACAAAGAGTTGGACATGACTGAAGCAACTTTGCATGCATACACAGATGTGAAAATTGGAGGTAGAGACCCGTTCTGCCAAGATGGTGCAGCGAGGACTGACCAGGGTTAGCTGTCTTTCCTGGTCTGCCGCTTTTCACTACCTCACACTCAGCAGCTGACCTGCTGTTAATTAGCAAAGAAGGCCGCCCTCCTTTCTCCCCATGTGCGTATCTCTAGAGAACATTTTTCTCTCATTAGTATCAAAACGAACTGGAGTTTTTAGCACCCAAGCTCTGGAATCAATTAAGCATTTTAATCAGAGATGAGAGTTACAAGAAGCTGTCAGTAGACTCATTCCCAGGCAAATACCCTTGCCCATGGCTCATCACTTCTAATAAGACAATAATAACACTTTTAATCCTGTACTCCACAGTTAGTGAGTCATTCCTAATCATCCACATCTACGAGAGAAATCTCTTTATTAGGCCCTGAGCTAATGCTGTCCTAGAACCCCTTCCATGATGTCACCAATTCTCTTGGACAAGGTCTGTCAAGATGAGAGAAAGCAGAGAAATATATTCATCCTTGTGCAGAGAGCTTGCAGAAGACATCATATTTCATGCTGCTGTGATAAAGCCAGGGGCTACTAGTCATAATTAATAGAGTTGAATTAAAGAGAAGTTGAACTTTTTTTTTCACTTTACCTACCAGCAAAGACAAGAACAGAGCACATTCTTCAGTTTTCAGGGAAACACCTGCAGAAAGTTGGGTTATTCTATGTGGTCAGACTTAGCATGCCTTGTCCCTGTTACTGGGCCTTCCTAGGTGGTGCTAGTGGTAAAGAACCTACCTGCCAACGCAGGAGACATAAGAGACACAGGTTCCATCCCTGGGTCGAGAAGATCCCCTGGAGGAGGGCACAGCCACCCACTCGAGTATTCTTAGACTAAGAATCCCATGGACAGAGGAGTCCATGGGGCTGCACAGAGTTGAACACAACTGAAGCAACTTAGAATGCACACATGTCCCTGGTACTAGTCCATTCCCATTCTAGAAAAAAGTAGGCTTGTGGCTCTTATTTCATAACAACACACTTGATGATTTTTTTTTCACTGAAGCTTAACTGATTTTCAATGTTGTGTTAGTTTCAGATGTACAGAAAGGTGATTCAGTTACACACATACAAATATATTTTTTCAGACTCTTTTCCCTCGTACATTATGATGAAATATTGAGCATAGTTCCCTGTGCTATACAGCAGGTCCTTTGGTTATCTACTTTATGTATAGTGAGGTGAGGTGAGGTGAAATCTCTCAGTCGTGTCCGACTCTTTGCGACCCCGTGGACTGTAACCTACTAGGCTTCTCCATCCATGGGATTCTCCAGGCAAGAATACTGGAGTGGATTGCCATTTCCTTCTCCAGGGGATCTTCTCAACCCAGGTATCGAACCCGGGTCTCCCGCATTGGAGGCAGACGCTTTAACCTCTGGAGCCACAAGTGTATGTTAATCCCAAACTCCTAAATTATTTCTCTCTACCCCCTGCCCACCTTCTTCCTTTAGGAAAATCGATGGTATGTTAAGCAGCTCTCTATTTAATAGATTAATGCAAACTGTAACCATCCTAGCTTGATAAACATCTTCTCCTAGGACATCAAAGGACACACATGGACACCTGTGCACTTCATCAGTACATTAAATTGGTCAATTATGTTTTAATGAAAGGGACTTCTCTCCCTTGCTCCAGTGTTTGGTTAAGAAAGCCACCTGGGGAGAGAGGGGAGCATTCAGTTTTGAATATACAACTGAGCTCTCCATGCAAATGAGGCTACAGAATCAAAGACCCAAGAGAACCGTCTCAGTATCATGCCATCCAGCCTCTAATT
The DNA here is from genome assembly GCA_917880005.1 of Nanger dama. Classification (NCBI taxonomy): domain Eukaryota; kingdom Metazoa; phylum Chordata; class Mammalia; order Artiodactyla; family Bovidae; genus Nanger; species Nanger dama. The sequence goes on along the minus strand of CAKJTW010000097.1, from coordinate 5,112,519 downwards.
CTTCAGTAATGAAGCCCTTCCCCTCCAAAATAGTAATGAATGCTGCAAAACTGTTAATAGCAGCTTGGACTAGTTTAAATCTAGCTGTCACTTTCCAGATAGGCTTAATATTGGATGTTAAACCACAAGAATACAAATGCAGCCTGACCACAGAACACAGCAGGCAGAAGCTCACTGGAGCATCATGCAGAGATTGTGACAATTCCATGCTGTGTACACCTCCTGCTCTCCATGAATCCCGTGCCATCTGCTCCTTTGCTACTGCCACCATGGCAGGACGTCTCCTAGGCTACTGCCACTGAGCTGAAACTGTGCCCTCTCCCCCGCGATCTGCATCAGACAAGCATTTAGCACTCATTCCTAAATCAGAAGGGATCCATTTAATCCAAAGGGGCAGGCTGTGTCGCCCCACCTTGACAGGCTGGGCATGAGTCTGCACTGCTGCAAGACACAGACCTGGACTATTGTCCAGGAGAGTTTCTGGGCTGTTGTTTCAGAGCCTCACCACATCTAGAAATGTGTGCCCATCTAGTAAACAGTAGTGCCCCCAACACCAAATGCAGAAGCCACCAGTACGAAAAGAGATTCTAACACCCTTTGCCCTCCCTCTCCCACGAATGCTCCCTCCTATCCAGCTACACCCTGCGATGTATTCATTTAGTCCGTACACGTGCTCTGGCAGCTGCACTGAGTTCTGACATGTAATCCTGACCCTCATCGAGGAGCAGTGAGGCAGGAGAACTGTTCGAGTGAGTTCTTACACTCACAAAGGGATTCAAATTTAGACCTGTGAGAGTTACCTCCAAACGAAGTCCTGTATCACTCACAAAGATCCACTGAATGACTGAAGCAAGAAATTTACTACCCAGACTTAATCTCATATCCAGTCACCAGAATGCACCACCCCGGATGCACTATGCCTTGTAACCAAGCTATAATGAAGCTCTGCATAGAAAGAATTCACTTGTGTTTTGTGCTTTATAGCATTAATATGTTCATTGTAAATCTCTAAAAGTGGACTGCAAGAAGGTTCAGCCATTCTTTTATGTTCCAGAATTCTGGAAACCTTGAATAAATGGAAGGCAAGTGGACTTCTTTCAACTGCTCTAGGAGAGAGGGGAAGAGAGAGGGTAGAGAAGTGACCAACAGTCCACAGGCTCTGTTGTCCGGCCAGCCCCTCAGTTTCTCTCCAGGACTCTGCTGAGCTAAGGCCCCCACTTAAGAACTTTTCTCCCTTCCCTGAATAGTGGCCCTTTCCCTGTGCCGAATGTATTCTGGGAGCTTCTAACAATATGGCACATGAAGCTGATGAAAAACAAACAAAAAAAAAGCCTCTTTCAAAATCATGTTAAATGCTTAATAAAATATAAAACACATCTTTAAATTCATAATTAACTTTGAAAGAAAGACATCCCAGGAATAAAGCAAGGATCCAAGCCAGAGAGCCAATGGGGGCTGCACTTCAGGCTTTTAGTTCACATCCTTAAATGAACATCTTTGTATATCAAACTTTTCTTAGGTTTCAATCATCCCTTCCCCTGACTGGGATGGGTCCTTCTAGGGTGGATCCACAGAAGCAATGTTCTTTGTATGCACATCTCATACCCATGCAGCCTCCTCATATACTCTGGTTATTGGCATTCACTTCCTCTGTGTGCATGCTAAGTTGCTTCAGTCATGTCCAACTCTTCGCGACCCTATGGACAGTAGCCCACAAGGCTCCTCTGCCCATGGATTTCTCCAGGCAAGAATACTGGGGTCAGTTGCCATTCCTTCCTCCAGAGGATCTTCCCAACCCAGGGACTGAACTCGCATCTCAGGTCTCCTGCCTTGGCAAGCGGGTTCTTTACCACTAGTGCCATCCACTTCCTTTATTGCCATGAGATGTTAATATGGTGTTGGTGGTTTAGTTGCTAAGTCATGTCTGACCCTTGAGACCCCATGGACTGTAGCCCACCAGTCTCCTCTGTCTGTGGGATTTCCCAGGCGGGAATACTGGAGTGGGTTGCCTTTTTCTGCTCCAGGAAAGTCTTCCCAACCTAGGGATCAAACCTTCATCTCCTGCATTGGCAAGCAAATTCTTTACCACTGAGCCACCAGGGAAGTCCCAAATGTTAATAAATGGATTGCCAAACCAAGAACACAGTGTGCCACAGTTTTGTAGGTAGATATTAAGATACTGACATGGCCCTTCCCCGGCTACTGGATAAAAAGCAATGAGACTGCAGCTCTGGAATCCTCAGACCTGAAACTATCTCATTCTATGGATACCATATGGATCATCTCTGAGAGGGAAGAGACGATGGGAAGTCCACCTACCCATCTGTATCCTTAGTCTTGGTTGGAATCATTTGTTTGGTCCACTGGTACATCAAAGTAAGAGCCATCAATCAAGTCCTCAAACCCAGACCACCCTTTGTGAGCTTACTAGCTCACCAATCACCTCTACCTGCCACAATAATGTTGCTCCTCCTTACTCTATGTAGCAGGCAAATATGGTCATCCACTCAGTACTCATTTCACCTTCTTCGCTAGCACAGCCTCAGTTTTGGAACTGCAATGTGGTCAGCCCCAAAACCATGTCTAAGTTAAACATAACAGTCCCATTCCCCAGTTTCTGAGCCTCCCTATGTGTGCTGCCAGCTCCACTTTTAGCCATTCAGGTGTAAATGAACAAGGATTCAGTTCTGAAAAGGCATTGGCATTCTTTTTTTTTTAAATTATTAAATTTATTTATTTTTTTAATTACAATACTGTATTTGTTTTGCCATACATTGACACGAATCAGCCATAGGTGAACACAATCTCCCAATGCCGAAGCCCCCCTCCCACCTCCCACCCCACATCCTCTACTTGAATCATCCTGTGCATCAGCCCCATGCATCCTGCATCCTACATTGAACATAGATTGGCGCTTCGTTTACTTACAAGAAAATATACATGTTTCATTGCCATTCTCCCAAACCATCCCACCCTTTCCCTCTCCCCCAGAGTCCAAAAGTCCACTCTATACCTCTGTGTCTCTTTGTTGTCTCACATATAGGGTCATCATTACTGTCTTCTAAATTCCATATATATGTGTCAGTATACTGTATTGGTGTTTTTCTTTCTGGCTTACTTCACTCTGTATAATCGGTTCCAATTTCATCCATCTCATTAGAACTGAGTCAAATTTATTTTTTTAAGGGCTGAGTAGTACTCCATTGTGTATATGTACCACAGCTTTCTTACCCAATCATCTGCTGATGGACATCTAGGTTGCTTCCATGTCCTGGCTATTATAAACAGCGCTGCAATGAACATTGGGGTACATGTGTCTCTTTCACTTCTGGTTTCCTCGGTGTGTATGCCCAGCAGTGGGATTGCTGGGTCATAAGGCAGTTCTATTTGCAATTTTTAAGGAATCTCCACACTGTTCTCCATAGTGGCTGTACTAGTTTGCATTCCCACCAGCAGTGTAAGAGGGTTCCCTTTTCTCCACATCCTCTCCAGCATTTATTGCTTGTAGACTTTTGGATCGCAGCCATTCTGACTGGTGTGAAATGGTACCTCATTGTGGTCTTGATTTGCATTTCTCTGATAATGAGTGATGTTGAACATCTTTTCATGTGTTTGTTAGCCATCCGTGTGTCTTCTTTGGAGAAATGTCTATTTAGTTCTTTGGCCCATTTTTTTATTGGATCCTTTATTTTTCTGGAGTTGAGCTGCATAAGTTGCTTATATATCTTTGAGATTAGTTGTTTGTCAGTTGTTTCATTTGCTATTGTTTTCTCCCATTCAGAAGGCTGTCTTTTCACCTTGCTTATAGTTTCCTTTGTTGTGCAGAAGCTTTTAATTTTAATTAGATCCCATTTGTTTCTCTTTGCTTTTATTTCCAGTATACTGGGGGCATTGGCATTCTTCATGGAAGAAACAGACACAGCTTACAGTTGCTTTCCTCTTCCTCCCTGCCATGAATGTGATGTCACGCCTGGAAGTACAGCAGACAGTTTAACTAGAGGGAATCAAATCAAACAGGTGGCAAGAACAGAAAGACATCAGGTCTTTGAGAACATGACTAAGCTGCTGCTTCCACCCTGAAATGAAAAACTCTAAACTCATTATTTGAGATAGTTAAATGCCCTCATTACTTAAGCCAATGTTGTTGGGCATTCTGGTCAATACAGCTGAAAGCATTCCTAATTAATAAACTCCTTTTTCCTGCATTGCACTCAGATCCACCATAAATGATTCATGGTACTTCCCGGTAGGATGAGTGCCCCTAGAGCATTTATCTCAGTGGTGCAATTTCTTGCTTATAGTATCCATTTCCTTTCTACAGTGGAAGCCCTACAAAGCCTGACTTCTTTCCTATTATATTACTGACATCTAGAAAATTATCTGGCACATAGTAGGGGTTCAAAAATCATTGTTACTAAATAGTGTCAAGTTGGAAGGAATATGTCAATGCCTGAGCTTTGAAAGACAGTGGGGATATTAGCAATGGCCTTGTTTAGTAGTTGAAAAATGTGCTCTGTGCACATGAGGAAAGTCAACTTTGATAAGTCGGTGCTGGCAAGAATTAGTGAATGGGATAATGTAAATCCAGCTCCCCAGACATGAAAATGACCCCATTTTCTCCAACAGTATATACACCAAGGAACTCCAGAGACCTGTGGTAAAGAGGCCCAAACCAACACACTGATGCCCTTTCTGAGGTTTGGGGTGGGAAATTCTGAAAGAGATGGGAATACCAGACCACCTGACCTGCCTCTTGAGAAATCTGTATGCAGGTCAGGAAGCAACAGTTAGAACTGGACATGGAACAACAGACTGGATCCAAATAGGAAAAGGAGTACGTCAAAGCTGTATATTGTCACCCTGCTTATTTAACTTATATGCAGAGTACATCATGAGAAACGCTGGACTGGAAGAAACACAAACTGGAATCAAGATTGCCTGGAGAAATATCAATCACCTCAGATTTGCAGATGACACCACCCTTATGGCAGAAAGTGAAGAGGAACTAAAAAGCCTCTTGATGAAAGTGAAAGAGGAAAGTGAAAAAGCTGGCTTAAAGCTCAACATTCAGAAAACGAAGATCATGGCATCCGGTCCCATCACTTCATGGCAAATGGATGGGGAAACACTGGAAACCGTGTCAGACTTTATTTTGGGGGATTCCAAAATCACTGCAGATGGTGACTGCAGCCAGGAAATTAAAAGACGCTTACTCCTTGGAAGAAAAGTTGTGACCAACCTAGATAGTATATTCAAAAGCAGAGACATTACTTTGCTGACTAAGGTCCATCTAGTCAAGGCTATGGTTTTTCCTGTGGTCATGTATGGTTGTGAAAGTTGGACTGTGAAGAAGGCTGAGTGCCGAAGAATTGATGCTTTTGAACTGTGGTGTTGGAGAAGACTCTTGAGAGTCCCTTGGACTGCAAGGAGATCCAACCAGTCCATTCTGAAGGATTTCTTTGGAAGGAATGATGCTAAAGCTGAAGCTCCAGTACTTTGGCCACCTCATGCGAAGAGTTGACTCATTGGAAAAGACTCTGATGCTGGGAGGGATTGGGGGCAGGAGGAGAAGGGGACGACAGAGGATGAGATGGCTGGATGGCATCACAGACTCGATGGACGTGAGTCTGCGTGAACTCCGGGAGTTGGTGATGGACAGGGAGGCCTGGTGTGCTGTGATTCATGGGGTCGCAAAGAGTGGGACATGACTGAGCTACTGAACTGAACTGAAACTGTGTTGAAACACACTTGCTGTGTTGCCCTGGAGTATATCAGCCGTAAGGCAGCCCGCTGTTCTGAACTTCACTTTCCAATGATAACCCACCATGCTTCTCTTGCTCTCAGGGTGCTGTGGGGCCAGCTGCAGGTACCCTGACGATGTTGCAGACAGCCAGCAAGGAGCCAGGACTTGTGGGTGCTGACAGCCTGGGCTACTCTCAAACAGTGAGGAGGTGCCACCATTTGCATCCTCAGAGTACCGTGGGTTTCTCATCACTGAGATGGTGACTGAAAAGGACTTGGAGACATTCTGATGGTCTCCACCCCTCGCATATATTTTTTTTAAGACTTCACCTTGCACCCGGGCTTCAGAAGAAGTCATTCTCAGCTCATGAAACCTCATTGTAAACATGTGAATTTAACCTGTAGCACCAATGCCCAAATCAAGAAAGTCCACTTGCAGTTTTGATGTTCTTGTTTTGGTTGGTTTTGTTTGTTTTAGTTGGGGCATGCAGGATTTTAGTTGTGGCCCATGGAGTCTAGTTTCAGTTCAGGGATAAAACCTGGGGGCCCTGCACTGGGAAAACAGACTTCCAACCACTGGACCACTGGACAAGTCCTCCAAATGTAATTTTGAAGAAATAATTAGAAGTTGCTCTCCTTGCATGACTGTCTCACACACTGAGTTCCCTTAGCAACCTGCCACATACCTCTCACAGGTGAGTGAACAAACTTTCCATACAGCTTGACATAAATCATCTATTTCCTCTACATTTTTGGCCTTGAAACAAATGCCATCCACCCTCTATGTTGCATAAAGCTAGCCTTTTCTTCCCTTGGCATGGCTTTCTATTTGGGGCCTATCAATTCCCACTGATGTTATAGATATTACTTTAGTGAAAGCACCCTCAGAACTGTGCAGAATTCATACAGCACTGGGTCTCTCTTCACAGATGGACAATTTATGGCCTCAAAATGCATAGATCTTTCCAACCCAGTAACCCTTCTGATGGTACTAGAATGCAGATGCTACCATGATGTTCAATGCAAAGAATCAAAATATCCAAATAGGAAGTGATCTTAAACCCCTCATGATCTCTGTTCTTTCACTGACATTTGAATTTCCACTCTAACATCCTCAATAACTGAGTAGTTCTCCTGCTAGAAATCCTATAGCTCCAGGAAAGTTATGAAACTCCAAAGCCATTCTTTATATTTTGAAACAATTGTAGGTACTTGAAAATTCATCCGTATTTTAGCCAAAATCTGCCTTCCTATAATGCACACCCAGTAAGCTATATGCCACTCTAAAGGCAGAAAACCCATTCTCCCTCATCCCTTTTTGGTCCCAAACTGATCACAAATAGTTCCTCATTATGAACTTCTTTTCAAGTTATCATTTCAGTTAATATTTGCAATATGATCTTTGATGTAGAGATGTTATTACACATTTTATAAATGAGAAGATGCAGGATCAGACAAAATAAGTGGTTGCCCTAATGTCACCAGCTGGCAGGTGACAGACTCTGGACTCAAAGGCAAGCCTCCTGATTCCCAATCCACTGCTCCTTTTGCTGCCAGAGAGGACATGGTTTTGAATCCCCTCATGATCTCTGAGGCTCCTCTGTGGACACAAACCTGTAATAAGTCACTTAGTGCTGAATCCAGCACATCCAGGGTAGGGTGAGCGCTCAGAGTGTGGAATTCTATGTCTTTTTGTTCTGGCGTGCTGCTTCAGTTCATGCAGCCCAAGTTCAAAGTGGCTTCCCTGGCCACTTCATGTTCTCACTATTTCAATAAAGTTTTTGGTTTGTTTGTTTGTTTATCATTTATGAAATCAATGTATGTTTATGATAGAAAACAAATACAATCAATAAGGGGGATAAAGAAAACAAAGTTCCATCAACCACATAAAACCATTATTAACCATTTTTCTATGCACATATTCGGTAGTAAATAAGATCATACCATAATGTTTTATAATCTGCTTTCTAAACTCAGTTAACTATCTTTCTCACTACTTAAATATTTTTTCATGACCTCAACTAAGTAGTTGCATTTTATTTCCTTATACGAATATGCTAGATTTTAACAAGTGCCCCATTCTTAGAGATTCATTTCAACTTTCTTGCCACTGTTACAATACTAGAGTGAACATCCTTACAGCTGAATAGTTCCACACATCTATTGTATGCTTTCCATCGGGTTTAAATCTAAAAGTGGCATTGCTGAGCCAAAGAAACTCACATTTTAAGATTTTCTTCTTTGAATTGCCAAATATACATCCAAAAGAGGTATTCATATTTATATTGCAACCAAAGTATACTGTTCAGACACAAAATCATGTCCAACTCTTTGCAATCCCACGGACTGCAGTACGCCGGGCTTCTCTGTCCTTCACTATCTGCCGGAGTTTGCTCAAACTCATGTCCATTGAGTTGGTGATGCCATCCTACCATCTCATCCTCTGTCGCCCTCTTCTCTTCCTGCCTTCAAAGAATACTGGTTGAATCAATTTATATACAACCAAAAGTAAAAAAACTGCTATCAATTTATATTGCAACCAAAATTATAAATGAATCAATTTATATTACAACCAAAAGCATAAAAACTGATAATCACAAATCCTAGCATTGCTGTACACTACCTTTCATTTAATATTTGTCCATTCTATGGCCAAAAATAGTTTAATTTTATTTTAGTTTAAATTTTTCATTTATTTATTAGCCAAAGTTAATATTCTTTTCCAAGTTACCCATTCATATCTTTTGCCCATATTTTACTGGATACTTGTATTTTTATTAATTGATAAAGTCACTCACACCTCTTTGTTGAGTAATAGAGTTTATCTGCATATTAGCCAAAACCTCCAAAACTTTTTCTATGAATGATGCTATTTAGAAACAACTCTCCTATCTCATATGTATCTTACAGTTCTGGCAGTCATCTGTTTCATTTACATGTCTCCTTATTAAATTTCATTTTGTCAAATTTCCTACATGGTTGCAAACTGTTAAAAATAATTTTATCCCCATCCTATCATATTTCCCCTATTCTAAGACATCCATCGGTTTAACCCATTTTTCTACATATTTACCTGAGTGCAGGGTAAAAGGTCATAGGACAGGCATGACTCTTTGGGAGACCTGACACCTCCCTGCAAGGAAACATCATTCACCATTCCCTTGAATTATGTCAGAGTTCTCATTCACTTATTAATGTGTGTCTGCTCTCAAAGATACAAATAATGAGTCAAACGATACAATGGCCCCAGATCACAGGTAGCTAACATACTACTGAGATAAGCATGAAAAAAATATTCATACAAACAATCATACAAATGTAACAGCAAGTCCAGCCGTTCACAGGTGGGCCTGGTCCAGATGTTTCCTGTGAGTTGAACAAAGGTATTTTAGCTTAATGCTCATTATCTTGGAGGCAGAGTTCCCAGAGATGGTCCATTAGGTACACTTTAAACTGTAGGCAGCATCCGTTTAGCAATTGTGTGCACACACGCTATGTTGCTTCAGTTGTGTCCGACTCTTTGTGACCCCATGGACTATATAGCCTGCCAGGCTCCTCTGTCCATGGGATTCTCCAGGCAAGAATACTGGAGGGGGGTACCTTGCCCTCGTCCAGGGGTCTTTCCAACCCAGGTATCAAACCTGTGTCTCCTGAGACTCCTGCATTGCAGGCAGATTCTTTACCACTGAGCCACCAGGGAAGCTCCCTTTAGTTATTAAATTATAGCAAAAACAATAGAATACAAAAGTTAAAGTAAAAGAAATAGATCCAATAAGGAGTCAGATTTGTTCTTCCATATTACACTGACCTGGGGCTTCCCTGGGAGCTCAGGAAGATCTGAGTCAGGAAGATCCCCCAAAGAAGGAAATGGCAAATCACTCCTGTATTCTTGTCTGAGAAACCCCATAGACAGAGGAACCTGGAGGGCTAGGATCCATGGGATCACAGAAGTTGGACACAACTTAGAACTTAACCACTACAACAAAGTACAAGAAAGATTCAATGTGGAGTCAGATTTGTTCTTCCCTATTACACTCACACAGATGCAGGCAGCATGGATCTCTTCTCTCCTGAAAATATTTATTCCTTATTGGTCTAAAGTTCACTCAGATTTATTTGCAACTTATCCCCTGGAGAAGGGATAGGCTATCCACTCCATTATTCTTGGGCTTCCCTTGTGGCTCAGTCGGTAACAATCTACCTGCAACGCAGGAGACCTGGGTTCCATCCCTAGGTTGGGAAGATCCCCTGGAGAAGGGAAAGGTTGCCCACTCCAATATTCCAGCCTGGAGAATTCCATGGACTATACATGGGGTCGCATAGAGTTGGACACAACTGAGTGACTTTCACTTTCACTTTCTTTTCAACTTTCTGATGGGTTTTTTAAATGACTCAGTTCAGTTCAGTCACTCATTAGTGTCCGACTCTTTGTGACCCCAGGAATCGCAGCATGCCAGGCCTCCCTGTCCATCACCAACTCCCGGAGTTCACTCAGACACACGTCCATCGAGTCAGTGATGTCTTCCAGCCATCTCATCCTCTGTCGTCCCCTTCTCCTCCTGCCCCCAATCCCTCCCAGCATCAGAGTCCTTTCCAATGAGTCAACTCTTCACATGAGGTGGCCAAAGTACTGGAGTTTCAGCTTTAGCATCATTTCTTCCAAAGAACACTCAGGGCTGATCTCCTTCAGAATGGACTGGTTGGATCTCCTTGCAGTCCAAGGGACTCTCAAGAGTCTTCTCCAACACTGCAGTTCGAAACCATCAATTCTTCAGCACTCTGCCTTCATGTAACTAATCTAGCTTGTTCATGTTGTTAGAATGAGAGCCCACATTCTCTAATAACTGTCTAAATCAAAACTGCAAGCTCATACAGATCTTTTTTAATATACCATGCCTATATTTTAGGCATGTAGATGGTCTCCTGGGAGTCCCTTGGACTGCAAGGAGAACAAACTAGTTGATCCTAAAGGAAATCAGTCCTGAATATTCATTGGAAGGACTGATGCTGAAGCTGAAGCTCCAATACTTTGGCCACCTGATGTGAAAAGCTGACTCATTGGGAAAGACACAGATGCTGGGAAAGATTGAGGACAGGAGAAGAAGGGAGCAACAGAGGACGAGATGGTTGGATGGCATCACTGACTCAATGGACATGAGTCTGAGCAATCTCCAGGAAATAGTGAAGGACAGGGAAGTCTGACATGCTGCAGTCCATGGAGTTTGCAGAGTCGGACGTGCCCTAGTGACTGAACAGCAACATTTTAATAAAAGCTATTACATAATGAATTATAGCTATGTTTTTGTTCTTCTCTTTTTTGTGATATTATAATAAAAGTGATCTGAACTAGAGAATCTTGTCTTTAAGAGAAGCCTTCTTTTAAGTTCCCCTTCAATATGAGCGGCAGTGATCTGTCAGTTAATTATGAGTTTCTCCAGTTTTATACATTTCAGACCATAATTCCCATCTTTAGAGTCCTTGTTCCTGACTGTGCTTCTCACCAACGGCTCTGTCCCCCTGTTTCTCTGGCTCCAACTCTCTTCCAGGCCAAGACAAATATAGGACAAGCTTCTGTCTGTCCAAATATTTGACTTTTTAAAGCTGAAAATAAACATATAAGTAAATATATGTCCTAATTCCTACAGTGCTATGCTTTCTGTCCCAAATCAGATCTCATTTCTTAGCACAGAGGAAACTTCTGGGGAAACAAATCTCTAGTCCCATTAGGATATAACTAAATGGAACTGCATTTTCAGTGCTAAAATTGTATTGTAATTAGACAAAATTACCAATGGCTCTTTTCATACTGAAAGGAAAATGTAAGCGACCCTTTAATTAGGAATTGAGCATCTTTGTCCATTTTGCATCCAAGAAGTCCTGTCAACAAACTTGAAATGCACACTGTTTTGCAGATGGCACCACGCTGCAGCTCATTCCTCACGCTCATCACTAAATGCAGCAAAACATTCTTTTGTCTCTACATCAGACACTAACCAAGGATCCAAGGCCTGGGAGAATATAAATATTTTCATATAAAAAAGAATTATAACCTGATTTTCTGCTCCTTCACCCAGATGTTTGCATTGTTGGTATTTTTTATCAACTCCACTGCAGACTGATCTTCAAAGTGATAAATGCTACTGAGATGCTTTATTTTCTTTTTCCCATAATGTTTTTTCTTAAAAAAAAAAATCCAGAGCTGGCAAAATATTAAGTCATATATCTTTATAACTAGCTAAATCCAAGGTGCTTGTATGATATTCTACCATTTCCCTCCCAAGGAGGTAAAGTCAGGTCATGTGGGTCCATGGCCAAGGAGGGCAAGGTTCAACTTGGGTTTCAGTAGTCAGGCTAAGTCCAAGAAAGAAAGAGGTGAAAAAAAGCTAGTGAGGCAGTATAATCATGTCTGAATAAAATGCTAAAGGTTAATCCCTGGTGACTCAGGCAGTAAAGAATCTGCCTGCAATACGGGAGAGCTGGGTTCGATCCCTGGGTTGGGAAGATCCCCTGGAGGAGGGCATGGCAACCCACTCCAGAATTCTTGCCTGAAGAATCCCCATGGACAGAGGAGCCTGGCAGGCTACAGTCCATAGGGTCACAAAGAGTTGGACACAACTGAACAACTAAGAACACAGCACAGTCCTGGTGAAGCCAAGTCCATTTTCAAGACCAAGGGTAAGTTTGACAAGTCAGGAGCCAGGGAAACAGAAGGCTGGAGCAGTTGATTTGGAGCAAGCCAGGGACAAGGCCATCTGGCCCAGGACATCTATAATGAGAAGAGCATGTTCTTATCAGACACTGGACACAGGACACTGGGTTATATAGGGGCTGATTGGAAGATGTGGAGTTCACTAAGGATACCTCACATTTCCAAATTGGAACCTGAAAGGTCCTCATATTTCTTCTAGACTGAAAATCCTAGATGTTTCTTTGGCCCATTCCAAAAGATGCAATGGAACTGAAGGAAATCTCTACCCTTCTCTTTCAAATGGCAAGGGCTTATGTAAAAGAACCTATCTGTTCTCAGGGTTTGTGGCTCACCTCTACCTTCCACTGCCATTGGGCACCTTAATTCTAATAACAGCTTTTTAATTCTAGTTTCAATGTACCCAGTGTATCCCAGGGGCTTCCCTGGTGGCTCAGAGGTTAAAGCGTCTGCCTCCAATGCGGGAGACCTGGGTTCAATCCCTGGGTCGGAAAGATCCCCTGGAGGAGGAAATGGCAATCCACTCCAGTATTCTTGCCTGGAGAATCCCATGGACGGAGAAGCCTAGTAGGTTACAGTCCACAGGGTCGCAAAGAGTCGGACACGACTGAGGGACTTCACCTTCACCTTCAGTATATCCCATAACTGGACCTTTATATCTAAGTTCCTAGAGCTGGAGCTCTAACTTATCTTTAGAAGTTTTATTCCTTGGAGACAGTTCCCAATCTTAAATCACAGGGCAAGTTTAAGGCTCAAGTACATGTAGCTTGAGCTCCTGGGCACTGTCCTCACCTGCTTGAGTTCAGAGAAATAACTAATCCAGAGTCCGCACTAAGTTCTTTAATGACTTTCCTTGGATCCTTGGTCTATCATGGCCACAGCCTTCAGGCGCCAGTGGCTGAAGCCATTGTGCTCAGCCAGCAGTCCAGCCCTCAAGCTGCCCTGCCATTTGCACTGAGTGACTCAGTTATCAGGCCAGTCTGTGATTCACTCTTTCCTTAAGAGGGAAGCACCTGGAACAACGGCTGTTGGGATACGTTTATTGGAACTTAAGAGACTGTAGTTTTGAGTGGGGCAGCCAAAGAAATAGAGGGCTCTGCAATAAGTGTAGGCTGTGTGACAAGGAGGCCTGCTGGCACTTGACCCAAATGGACAGCACAACGATGGAGTACACAGTGGGTAAATCTGTCATGTGGAGTTTTCAACAAGCCACAGTAGGAGTCATAACGCAGAAATTTAAAGTTATGGAGCATGTAGTCTGTAGCAGAGACCTATATACCATTTGGAAAAAACTTGTGGTATACTATGGCAGTGATGGAGAGTCTGGCCATAAGACATCAAGTGAACATGTCACTGGAGCTGTCCCTCATGAGCTGGTGCTGTCAGATACACAATAATGTAAAAGTAGGTGGGCACAGAAGTGTCCATGAATGGATGGCCCAAATTCCCATGCCACTCATCTCTGTTACAATGACACTTCTTTCTCATTATACACTGCTGTGTCATGGAGGGAACTTCCCAGGTGGCTCAGTGGTAAAGAATTTGCCTGCCAATACAGGAGATGCAGGAGATGTATGTTTGATCCCTGGATTTGGAAGATGCCCTGGAGGAGGAAATGGCAACCCATTCCAGTATTCTTGCCTGGAAAATTCCATGAGTAGAGGAGCCTGGTGGGCTGCAGTTTGTAGAGTTGCAGAGAATCAGACACAGCTGAGCATTTGACTACATATGAACTCACACACACCATGGATTGGAGAGGAGTAGGGTGAGTTTTATGCAACTTAACAGAGGAGGAAAAAAAATAGATGAGGAAAAGAATATAGGCCTGGTTTATGAATAGATCAGCTCAATATTTATATAAGTCAAAAATAGACTGCTGCCCCACTACAGCCTCATGAGTGACCCAGCTTCAAGTGATGTATTTGGTCATGTACTTTGTATGAATATGCATAGACTCCTGAGTTATGGCAAATACCTTGGCTAGTTGGTCAGGCACTTGGAAAATGTGGACTTGAAAGATCAAGAACAAGGAGATTTAAAGAAAAAGCATGTAGAAAAACTTCAAGAATAGATACAAAATATATGAATGTGTAAGATACACATTAATGCCCATAAGAAAGGATCCAATGTAAAAGAACTCTTAATAAATTAAAATTCAAATAAGTAACCCTGAAGAGCAAATTAGCTTTATTCAAAGATTTCTGAATCAGACAGTATCCTATCTGGCAAGAAGAAATGTATTCCAAGGAACTGTACAATTTAAGGCATAAAAGTACCACCTCAGCTATCACTCCATAGTTTCTGAAAACTCTGTTTATCCCATTTTATTTTGTTCTGCATCTTTGTGGTATTAACAGATTACAATTTCAGATTCAACTTTTCATTTTTTTTTTTTCTTTTTTTTTTTTTTTTTTACTTTACAACATTGTGTTGGTTTTGCCACACATCAATGTGAATACACCATGGGTGTACACGTGTTCCCAAACCGGAACTGCCTTCCCACCTCCCCCACACACACACCATCCATCTGGGTCATCCCAGTGCACCAGTCCCAAGCATCTTGCACCCTGCATCAAACCTAGACTGGCGATTCGTTTCATATATGATATTATACACTTTTCAATGCCATTCTACCAAATCATCCCACCCTCGCCCTCTCCCACAGAGTCCAAAAGACTGTTCTATACATCTGTGTCTCTTTTGCTGTCTCGCATACAGGGTTATCATTACCATCTTTCTAAATTCCATATATATGCATTAGTATACAGTATTGGTGTTTTTCTTTCTGGCTTACCTCACTCTGTATAATAGGCTCCAGTTTCATCCACCTCATTAGAACTGATTCAAATGTATTCTTTTTAATGGCTGAGTAATACTCCATTGTATATACGTACACAGCTCATTGTGTATATGTACCTCATCTGCTGATGGACATCTAAGTTGCTTCCAGTCCTGGCTATTATAAACAGTGTTGCAATGAACATTGGGGTACACGTGTCTCTTTCAGTTCTGGTTTCCTCGGTGTGTATGCCCAGCAGTGGGATTGCTGGGTCATAAGACAGTTCTATTTCCACTTTTTAAAGGAATCTCCACACTGTTCTCCATAGTGGCTGTACTAGTGTTTGCATTCCCACCAACAGTGTAAGAGAGTTCCCTTTTCTCCACACTCTCTCCAGCATTTATTGCTTGTAGACTTTTGGATCGCAGCCATTCTGACTGGCGTGAAATGGTACTGCACTGTGGTCTTGATTTGCATTTCTCTGATAATGAGTGATGTTGAGCATCTTTTCAAGTGTTTGTTAGCCATCTGTATGTCTTCTTTGGAGAAATGTCTATTTAGTTCTTTGGCCCATTTTTTTGATTGGGTCGTTTATTTTTCTGGAAGTGAGCTGCAGGAGTTGCTTGCATATTTTGGAGATTAGTTGTTTGTCAGTTGCTTCATTCGCTATTATTTTCTCCCATTCCGAAGGCTGTCTTTTCACCTTGCTTATAGTTTGCTTCGTTGTGCAGAAACTTTTAAGTTTAATTAGGTCTCATTTGTTTATTTTTGCTTTTATTTCCAATATTCTGGGAGGTGGGTCATAGAGGATCCTGCCATGATGTATGTCAGAGAGTGTTTTGCCTATGTTCTCCTCTAGGAATTTTATAGTTTCTGGTTTTACGTTTAGCTCTTTAATCCGTTTTGAGTTTATTTTTGTGTATGGTGTTAGAAAGTGATCTAGTTTCATTCTTTTACAAATGGTTGACCAGTTTTCCCAGCACCACTTGTTAAAGAGATTGTCTTTAATCCACTGTATATTCTTGCCTCCTTTGTCAAAGATAAGGTACTCATAGGTGTGTGGATTTATCTCTGGGCTTTCTATTTTGTTCCATTGATCTATATTTCTGTCTTTGTGCCAGTACCATACTGTCTTGATGACTATGGCTTTGTAGTAGAAGTCAGGCAGGTTGATTCCTCCAGTTCCATTCTTCTTTCTCAAGATTGCTTTGGCTATTTGAGGGTTTTTTTGGTTTTTTTGTTTTGTTTTGTTTTGTTTTGTTTTGTATTTCCATACAAATTGTGAAATTATTTGTTCTAGCTCTGTGAAAAATACCATTGGTGGCTTGATAGGCATTGCATTCAATCTATAAATTGCTTTGGGTAGTATACTCATTTTCACTATACTGATTTTTCCAATCCATAAACATGGTATATTTCTCCATCTACTAGTGTCCTCTTTGATTTCTTTCACCGGTGTTTTATAGTTTTCTATATATAGGTCTTTAGTTTCTTTAGGTAGATATATTCCTAAGCATTTTATTCCTTTTGTTGCAATGGTGAATGGAATTGTTTCCTTAATTTCTCTTTCTATTTTCTCATTATTAGTGTGTAAGAATGTAAGGGAGAGACAGCTTCAGCCAATAATCAGTTCCCTAAGTGTTATCCACCATCTGGAACACACAGAAATTCACAGAGTTGGGTAGAGAAGAGAGGGGGTGGGGAGGAGACACAGGCAACCTGGTGGAGAAAAAGAGAGTCCAAAGTGGGAGAGAGCAGTCAAGCCAGTAATCTCACTCCCAAGTAAAAATGGGTACTGAAGATCGGGTTCTTAAAAGTACAAAATTGATAACAAAAACCAAAAAGCAAAGACTAAAAATCTAGAGTAGAGTTTGGAATTTCAAAAATACAATAGTAAAGAAAAGAAGGAAAAAGAGAGAGAGAGAGAGAGAAAGCCAATGTCACAAAAAAATTTTTTTAATATATATGGAGTTTGCTTTTAAAAGATAGGGTCTTTTTTTTGCAAAGTAATAGTAGGTTGTAAAAGTGAAAATTAAAGGAGTAATAGAGGACTTAAAAATTAAAAATATTTTTTAAAAAAATGATCATTAGAAATAGTAAAAATGTATCTAGGACTTTCTCTGGTGTTGTTTTGGGTATTGTGAGGTCAGTTCATTTTCAGATAGTTCCTTGGTCCAGCTTATATTTCAAGATCTATAGGCCCCTTCCTATGTAGTCAGTACTAATGACTGGGTTTTAATCTATTGCACCTGTCACTTCCAAGGCGGTTCCCTCTGTTTCAGCTTCTTCTGTTTGCTGGTCTCTTCAGTGTCTGATTTCCACCCTGACACAAGAGGGGTGGTGGTGGACACTCTTTTAGGCTCACTTGTTTAGTCGCACTGTGGGGAGGGAGGGACGCTGCAAACAAATAAAACTGGCGTGTGCTCATAGTGCCTCAGGCACACTGGGCCTGCCCCCGCTCACAGCGCGTGTACCCTCCCCTGCCCACACTGCTCAGGCTCTAGGTTGCTCCACCCGGAACCGTCTGAGGCCAGCCCTGGGCTGCATGCACCTCCCAGGTCTAAGCTGCTCAGGTTCAGGCACTCGGGTAGTCCTCAGAGGCGTAGACCCAGTTGGGCCTGCATTTTGTGCCCTTCCCAGGTCCGAGCAGCTCAGGTGATGAGGTGTTTGGTGAGCGCGGTTGCTGCGACTTATCGCCTCCCCATCCCTACCGCTCGGTTTTCTGGGTGTAAACTGGTGCACCTTCTTGGGCAGATGTTGATAGTCCAGAACCCCAAGAAGTCTTAGTTAGCAAAGGAGCCTGCTTGCCGTTTGGTAGTTAATGTCTCTGGGGCTGGGATTGCCCTCTTCCGGCCCTTCCGGCTCTGGCTGCCTGTCACTGGAGGGGGATGGTCTGCAGCCGGCTAATTCTGTTCTGTCCTTTGTTCTGTGCATGGTTTGGGCGGTGTCTTATGTTTGAGCTTTTCGCATGGTAGCTATCCTACAGTCTGGTTTGTTAGCCCAAGTTAGTTCGCTCAGATTGTGCTCAGGGCATTCAGGCCAGATCCTTACTCTAAGCAATGCAGCCCACGCCTCCCTGCCCAGCCCCCCGCTTGCTAGTGGCGGGTGCAGGCGTCTGCACTGCTTCTCTGCTGAGGGAGTTACCGTTGGGCTTGTAATCCGTGGGGTTTAATTATTTATTTATTTTTCCTCCCTGTTATGTTGCCCTCTGTGCTTCCAAGGCTCGCCACAGACTCGGCCGTGAGAGTGTTTCCTGGTGTTTGGAAACTTCTTTCTTTTTAAGACTCCCTTTCCAGGATGGAGCTCCGTCCCTACTTCTTTTGTTTCTTTTTTGTCTTTTATATTTTTCTTACCTCCTTTCAAAGACAATGGGCTGCTTTTCTGGGTGCCTGATGTCCTCTGCCAGCATTCAGACGTTATTCTGTGGAATTTACTCCACGTTTAAATGTTTTTTGATGAATTTGTTGGGGAGAAAGTTGTCTCCCCATCCTATTCCTCCATCATCTTAGGACCGCCCCCATAACCTGAAATCTTAAAGTTTTGCTAACTAAGTTCAATGATAGAAGTTCACTAAATATCTGGAACATTGGTAAACAGGATAAAACACTAAAACTTTAATTGCTGAACATGGCTTCTCTACTTTAGATTTCTTATTGCTGTAACATTTAAGATTTTTGGATTTGTTAGTAAACATATCTTGTGCTACGCTAAAACATCTACTATGAAAAAGCATGTTGTTAGAAATTATAAAAGTATTTACAAATCTGCCAAGCCATATAATGCTAATATAAACTTCACATGTTATAAAAATACTTCAATATTTCCCTGAGAATTGAGTTTTTAAGGGTCAAGTTTTCCAGTATATGTTATTAGGGCTACTGGAAGTAATGGGGAAAACAACTCTGTACGCAAGGAAAATGGTGTGTGTGTTTTCAGTAAAAGAGAATATGAGGAACAGAAATGGATTTTGTTGAGAGAGAGGTAAGTAATTTTGTCCTAAAGTGAAGCTGGTTATTTCAGAATGAGAAAAAGGAAAAACACAGGACAAAATATAAATGTAAAAAGAAAGTTGTAGAAGGTCATAGGGAAAAAAATCTCTAGAAAGGAATTTTATTAGTGGTCAGAACTGGCTAAGATTAAAATGAATTTAATTAAGTGATGAGTTTTAATATTAAAAGTATGCTGGTACTGTTAAACTTTGGTTTTTTACTATTAAAAGGAGAAAGATTTATTGGACTTTTGGTTTGATGTTGATAACAGATGGTAAAAGTGTCTTTCCATTTTAGGTAAGCTACCTAAGAAGCAAAGATTTCATATTATACAAAAATAATTTCCTGTGCCTTATCAGGTTTTTTTGACTGCTTAAGAAAGCAGTCAAAGATATTACTTTGCCAATAAAGGTCTATCTAGTCAAGACTATGGTTTTTCCAGTAGTCATGTATGGATGTGAGAGTTGCTCTATAAAGAAAGCTGAGCGCTGAAGAATTGATGCTTTTGAACTGTGATGTTGGAGAAGATTCTTGAGGGTCCCTTGGACTGCAAGGTAATCCAAACAGTCCATTCTAAAGGAAATAAGTCCTGAATATTCATTGGAAGGACTGATTCTGAAGCTGAAACTCCAATACTTTGGCCATCTGATGCAAAGAGCTGACTCATTTGAAAAGACTGTGATGCTGGGAAAGACTGAGGGCAGGAAGAAGGGGACAACAGAGGATGAAATGGTTGAATGGCATCACTGACTCAATAGACGTGAGTTTGAGTAAACTCTGGGAGTTGGGAATGGACAGGGAGGACTGGTGTGCTGCAGTCCATGGGGTCGCAAAGAGTTGGACACGACTGAGAGACTGAACTAAACTGAACTGAAGAAAGCAGTCTTCTCTACTGAAAGAGCTAGGGTCAGTTTTGGTTTTTGTTTGTTTTGCAACTATGTAACTTTGTGTGCCTGAGCCATCTTTAATTGTTACTTTGGTTAAATAGGTGACTAAATATTGTTTCACAGTAATCTATGATCTTATTTGACCAAGTGTACTTTTTAAAAACCTTTTGATACTTTTGGCAAACTTCTCCAATTCAATGAAGTCTTTTGACCTTGAACTAACTTGGATTTTTAGAGTCCCTGAAACATCTGAGGAAGGTTTATTTGTTATGTTAAATTACATGATGGGATGGAGAGGGAGGTGGGAGGGGGTTCTGGATGGGGAACACATGTGCGCCTGAGGCTGATTCTTGTTGATGTTTGGCAAAAACCACTACAGTATTATAAAGTAATTAGCCTCCAATTAAAATAAATTAATTAACTTAAAAAATAAATTACATGGGAAGCACTGTCAGATAAGAAGTAACATTAGTAAGTAAAGTCACTCAGTCGTGTCCGACTCTTTGTGACCTCATGGACTACTGTAGCCTATCAGGCTCCTCTGTCCATGGGATTTTCCAGGCAATAGTACTGGAGTGGATTGCCATTTCCTTCTCCAGGGATCTTCCCGACCCAGGGATCGAACACAGGTCTCCTGCATTGTAGACAGATACTTAACTGTCTGAGCCACCAGGGAACTGCATATGCATATTTTATAAGCATTTCCAGAAATTGTGTGCAATTTCAGAGAGTCTGATATATCCCAGTGTAATGCAGGGTACATCATGAGAAACGCTAGGCTGGAAGAAGCACAAGCTGGAATCAAGATTGCTGGGAGAAACAGCAATAACTTCAGATATGCAGATGATACCACCCTTATGGCAGAAGTGAAGAAGAACTAAAGAGCCTCTTGAAAGTGAAAGAGGAGAATGAAAAAGTTGGCTTAAAGATCAACATTCAGAAAACTAAGATCATGGCGTCTGGTCCCATCACTACATGGGAAATAGATGGGGAAACAGTGGAAGCAGTGGCTGACTTTATTTTGGGGGACTCCAAAATCACTGCAGATGGTGACTGCAGCAATGAAATTAAAAGACACTTACTCCTTGGAAGGAAAGTTATGACCAACCTAGGCAACAGATTAAAAATCAAAGACATTACTTTGCCAACAAAGTCTGTCTAGTCAAGGCCATGGTTTTTCCAGTAGTCATGTATGGATGTGAGAGTTGAGCTATAAAGAAAGGTGAGCACCAAAGAACTGATGCTTTGAACTGCGATGTTGGAGAAGACTCTTGAGAGTCCCTTGGACTGCAAGGAGATCCAGCCAGTCCATCCTAAAGATCAGTCCTGTGTGTTCATTGGAAGGACTGATGTTGAAGCTGAAACTCCAATATTTTGGCCACCTGATGCAAAGAGCTGACTCATTTGAAAAGACCCTGATGCTGGGAAAGATTGAGGGCAGGAGGAGAAGGTGATGACAGACGATGAGATGGTTGGATAGCATCAATGGCTCAATGGACATGAGTTTGGGTAAACTCTGGGAGTTGGTGATGGACAGGGAAGCCTGGCGTGCTGTGGTTCATCGGTTTGCAAAGAGTCGGATACAACTGAGCAACTGAACTGAATGCTGTCATCATAATTCTAGTTGTTATCATAAAATGTTGTACATCACAAAAATAACTACATTTATCAAATGAGCTCCAACAGTGGGCATTTAAAAATCTCTGTCATTTACAGAGAGCTTTTGCAAAAGCGTTCCTGTAAGAGTACTTCATTTTCAAAAAAAAAGGACTTTTGATAATTATAGGATTCTGATATCTTTAAATACATAAAACTGATCTGGGTAAGCATTTCCAGGATGAAGGGGGAAAAGACAGTTAAACAAAATAAGAATTAATAGCATAGGACTGAATGAAGAGAAGAGAATAATTGTAATTTTTTATGACTTCATTTTTAAAACATTGCTACTTTACCAAACTTGAGAAGTGTTTCTCTTAAGCTACCCAAGACCCACAGCAATATAGTAAATTATACCTTTGTAGTCAAAGATGAAAATATTTAGTTTTCTCCTACCTAATCCTTCCAGTAGTTATTTATGTAACTTCAATAAGAATCTGTTATTCTTATAATAGAACACAATTGGAAACACTGGCTACATTGTGTTTCCAAGGCTTTGACTGAGATAGTATCACAGGTAAAATCTAGTGGTGAGTCTTTGGCTGGGCGTCTTGGCCTGAAAGACTTTTCAGAATTTATTCTGAGATTAAAAATTTCCATAAAGCAGTCTTTGATAGACCTTATCTATTCAATCACTATTCTTGCTTGCTAAACTAATGTAAATAATCAGGCCAATTTTAATGCAAAAAGAGAAAATGGTCTCACTGTGAACTTTGATAAAAACAGGGGTAACTGTAGTGAGAAAAAAATTGTTTGCACACTTGTAAATATTAGATTCTAATCCTATTAATTGTCTTTGAGGTTTTGTTATATGCAAACTGGACTGGATCCTGAATTCTTCCAGTTTCCTCAAATGACTGACTACAACTCTCCAAGCTGACATTTTCAATTTTCTCGAATCCTTCTGATTTAGAACCACAAAGAGAAAGACTGCTCTTGAATTTCCTTGAAATGGACTATGCCAGCTCCTCCTCATTACCCAATGGCAGCCAAATTTCAGGGGTTTGAACCTTGAGTATACATCTGACAGCCAAAAAGGCTCTGCCTGACATCTGGTCCTGTCCCAATGCTCTAAACCTTCAAGTCAAACTAACCAGGAAGAAAGGCAGTTGACATCAATGTTGACTGCTTCTGCCCAAGACATTGAATGAAGACTTCATAATTTAAACATGAAGCAATCTCTGGAATTTGAAAATGCTTTGTAATTTCAGCCTGGGGGTGGGGGACGGTGGCGGAACGCCTAATTCCTGGCTTGAACAGGCAAATGAAACAATACCTGAGATTAGTCCATTAACTGTGTCACCTTAGTGGAAGTGGTTTATACCCCTACAGGATTTATCTTTGTAGTGATTAATTTTCTCCTTGAGCTTATTTATTAATGCCTCAAAGGCTGGCACATGACTGGACAATGCCTTTTAGGTTATCTAACTGTGCTCCTAACTGTCTGTAAATAAACCGAGACTTCATTTGTTAGATTCCCTGGATTTACATTGTTGAGTTAGAAGGGAGCTAAGAGGAGGTATTTTTTATCAGGATTCACTTTTTTCTTTGGCAAGGCTCTACTTCCCTTGTTAGGGCTAAGTACAAATGAGGTTAAGATCGGGAACCTGTCTTAACTCTTGAACATGTTGCAAAATCTGCTGCAAAAGCAATAGCTACCCAACAAAATCCTTAGACTCTCTGACCAAATTTATTATTGGTAATAGAATAGTCTTTGATTATCTTTTAGCTAAACGAGGAGGTGTCTATGCTGTGGTCAAAATCACTGCTGCACTTGTATTGAAGAACTTAGGTTAAAATTTAAGTCCGGAGGCAGGCCATGCCTCATGGAAAATAGCTTTCCCCTTACCTGATGACTCAGAGCCCCCTGACTGATTCTTATCTGATGACTTGTGACTTAGTTTCCTTTGTGTAAGAAACCCCCTCCCAAGAATGCATTTCCTCTTTGACCAAACGCCGCAGGGTGGTCAGCCAACTGTTTCAACTTAATTACCTGCAAACCTTTCCCACCAATCAAATGTCACCACCCCACCTGTGGCCCTTCCTATCGCATTGTTCCCTATACCTTGACCACATTCCCACCTGCCTGTGATTTTTCTGTATAAAAATCCCTCTCGGTTGGTGTTCGGGGTTCACTCCTCCCGAGGAGACTGAACCCGGCGCGCCGGCCTAATAAATCCTCTTGCTTATTGCATTGAATTCGAGCCATTGTGGTCTTTGGAGCGACAGGTCCTGAGAAAAGGCCGCGAGGTCTTACAGTATTAACACTTACAGAAAAAGTAAAACTCAGTTACATAAGATCACTGAACAAGACACTTGGCTTAAAAGGTCTCTCTTTGACTTTTTTTATTTTGGTTGGTTTGAGTCTTGTGGACCATGGCTCCAAAGTTCTTTCTAAACATTGAGGATTATCCTGCTTACAATAATCATAATAATCTCCCAATATTATTTTATTCACTCAAAATCTTTAAGTCCATGTTTGCAGCTGTTAACCACCAGGCAAATGATCTCCCTAAGACTGGAATGTTGAAAAAGACATGACAGGAATGACAAAGTTAGAAAACTTGAATCTAGAGGCCATCCTAAGATGGCAGAGGAATAGGACAGGGAGACAACTTTCTCCCCAACAAATTCATCAAAAGAACATTTAAACGCTGAGTAAATGCCACAAAACAACTTCTGAATGCTGGCAGAGGACATCAGGCATCCAGAAAAGTCACTTATTGTCTTTGAAAAGAGGTAGGAAAAAATATAAAAGACAAAAAAAGAGACAAAAGAGGTAGGGATGGAGCTCCGTCCAGGGAAGGGAGTCTTAAAAGAAAGAAGTTTCCAAACACCAGGAAACACTGTCACTGCTGAGTCTGTAGTGAGCCTTGGAAGCGCAGAGGGCAACATAACAGGGAGGAAAAATAAATAATTAAAACCTACATATTACGAGTCCAGCAGTAACTCCCTCAGCAAAGAAGCAGTGCAGACGTCTGCATCACTACCTGGGGGGAGGTGGAGGGGGCGGTTTGGACAGGGAGACAAGGGCTGCATTGCTTAGAGTAAGGATCAGGCCTGAATGCCCTGAGTGCAATCAGAGTGAACTAACTTGGGCTAGCAAACCAAA
Organism: Nanger dama; assembly: GCA_917880005.1. NCBI lineage: Eukaryota > Metazoa > Chordata > Mammalia > Artiodactyla > Bovidae > Nanger > Nanger dama. The sequence continues at coordinate 5,087,648 of CAKJTW010000097.1, read as the reverse complement.
CTGTAAGATAGCTACCACGTGAAAATCTCTAACATAAGACACCGCCAAGACCACATACAGAACAAAGGACAGAACAGAATTAGCCGGCTGCAGACCATCCCCCTCCAGTGACAGGCAGCCAGAGCCGGAAGGGCCGGAAGAGGGCAATCGCAGCCCCAGAGAGGCATTAACTACCAAACGGCAAGCAGGCTCCTTTGCTAACTAAGACTTCTTGAGATTCTGGACAGTCATGATCCGCCTCAGAAGGTGCGTCAGTTGTACACCCAGAAAACCGAGCAGCAAGTATGGGAGAGGCGATAAGTCACAACGACCACACTCACCAAACACCTGAGCTACTGGGAACTGAGAAGGGCACAAAATGCAGGCCCAACCAAGTCTGCACCTCTGAGGACTACCTGAATGCCTGAACCTGAGCAGCTTAGACCTGGGAGGTGCATGCAGCCCAGGGCCGGCCTCGGACGGTTCCCAGTGGAGCAACCTAGAGCCTGAGCTGTGTGCGCTGCGAGCAGGCAGGCCCAGTGTGGCTGAGACACTGCGAGCACACGCCAGCGTTATTTAAATAAGTTAAATAAGCAGGGTGACAAAATACAGCCTTAACGTACTCCTTTCCCTATTTGGATCCAGTCTGTTGTTCCATGCCCAGTTTTAACTGCTGTTTCCTGACCTGCATACAGATTTCTCAAGAGGCGGGTCAGGTGGTCTGGTATTCCCATCTCTCTCAGGATTTTCCACAGTTTATTGTGATCCACACAGTCAAAGGCTTTGGCATAGTCAATAAAGCAGAAGTAGATGTTTTTCTGGAACTCTCTTGCTTTTTCCACGATCCAGGGATGTTGGCAATTTGATCTCTTATTCCTCTGCCTTTTCTAAAACCAGCTTGAACATCAGGAAGTTCATGGTTCACATATTGCTGAAGCATGGCTTGGAGAACTTTGAGCATTACTTTACTAACATGTGAAATGAGTGCAATTGTGCAGTAGTTTGAGCATTCTTTGGCATTGCCTTTATTTGGGATTGGAATGAAAACTGACCTTGTCCAGTCCTGTGGCCACTGCTGAGTTTTCAAAATTTGCTGGCATATTGAGTGCAGCACTTTCACAGCATCATCTTTCAGGATTTGAAATAGCTCAGCTGGAATTCCATCACCTTCACTAGCTTTGTTCATAGTGATGCTTTGCAAAGCCCACTTGACTTCACATTCCAGGATCTGGCTCTAGATTAATGATCACACCATCATGATTATCTGGGTCATGAAGATCTTTTTGTACAGTTCTTCTGTGTATCCTTGCCACCTCTTCTTAATATCTTTTGCTTCTGTTAGGTCTATACCATTTCTGTCCTTTATCGAGCCCATCTTTGCATGAAATGTTCCCTTGGTATCTCTAATTTTCTTGAAGAGATCTCTAATCTTTCCCATTCTGTTGTTTTTCTCTATTTCTTTGCATTGATCACTGAAGAAGACTTTCTTATCTCTTCTTGCTATTCTTTGGAGCTCTGCATTCAGATGCTTGTATCTTTCCTTTTCTCCTTTGCTTTTCACCTCTCTTCTTTTCACAGCTCTTTGTAACGCCTCCCCAGACAGCCATTTTGCTTTTTTGCATTTTTTTTCCATGGCGATGGTCTTGATCCCTGTCTCCTGTACAGTGTCACGAACCTCATTCCATAGTTCATCAGGCACTCTGTCTATCAGATCTAGGCTAGGCCCTTAAATCTATTTCTCACTTCCACTGTATAATCATAAGGGATTTGATTTAGGTCATATCTGAATGGTCTAGCAGTTTTCCCTACTTTCTTCAGTTTGAGTCTGAATTTGGTAATAAGGAGTTCATGATCTGAACCACAGTCCACTCCTGGTCTTGTTTTCCATCTTTGGCTGCAAAGCTTTTCCAAAGCTTCTCCATCTTTGGCTGCAAAGAATATAATCAGTCTGATATCAGTGTTGACCATCTGGTGATGTTCATGTGTAGAGTCTTCTCTTGTGTTGTTGGAAGAGGGTGTTTGCTATGACCAGTGCATTTTCTTGGCAAAACTCTACTAGTCTTTGCCCTGCTTCCTTCCGCATTCCAAGGCCAAATTTGCCTGTTGCTCCCAGTGTTTCTTGACTTCCTACTTTTACTTATCAATAATTATCTTAAACATAAATGGGTGAATGCCCCAACCAAAAGACAAAGACTGGCTGAATGGATACAAAAACAAGACCTCTATATATGTTGTCTACAAGACACCCACCTCAAAACAGGGGACACATACAGACTGAAAGTGAAGGGCTGGAAAAAGATATTCCATGCAAATAGAGACCAAAAGAAAGCAGGAGTAGCAATACTCATATCAGATAAAATAGACTTTCAAACCAAGTCTGTGAAAAGAGACAAAGAAGGACACTACATAATGATCAAAGGATCAATCCAAGAAGAAGATATAGCAATTATAAATATATATGCACCCAACATAGGAGCACCGCAATATGTAAGACAAATGCTAACAAGTATGAAAGGGGAAATTAACAAAAACACAGTAATAGTGGGAGACTTTAATACCCCACTCACATCTATGGACAGATCAACTAAACAGAAAATTAACAAATAAACACAAACTTTAAATGATACAATAGACCAGTTAGACCTAATTGATATCTATAGGACATTTCACCCCAAAACAATGAATTTCACCTTTTCTCAAGTGCTCACGGAACCTTCTCCAGGATAGATCACATCCTGGGCCATAAATCTAGCCTTGGTAAATTCAAAAAAAAAAAAAAATTGAAATCATTCCAAGCATCTTTTCTGACCATAATACAGTAAGATTAGATCTCAATTACAGGAGAAAAACTATTTAAAATTCCAATATATGGAGGCTGAACAACTCGGTTCCTGAATAACCAACAAATCACAGAAGAAATCAAAATATGCATAGAAACGAATGAAAATGAAAACACAACAACCCAAAACCTGTGGGACACTGTAAAAGCAATGCTAAGGGGAACATTCATAGCAATACAGGCATATCTCAAGAAACAAGGAAAAAGTCAAATAAATAACCTGACTCTATACCCAAAGCAACTAGAAAAGGAAGAAATGAAGAACCCCAGGGTTAGTAGAAGGAAAGAAATCTTAAAAATTAAGACAGAAATAAATGCAAAAGAAACAAAAGAGACCATAGAAAAAATCAGCAAAGCCAAAAGCTGGTTCTTTGAAAGAATAAATAAAATTGACAAACCATTAGCCAAATTCATCAAGAAACAAAGGGAGAAAACTCAAATCAACAAAATTAGAAATGAAAATGGAGAGATCACGACAGACAACACAGAAATACAAGGGATCATAGGAGACTATTATCAGCAATTATATGCCAATAAAATATTGGACAACGTGGAAGAAATGGACAAATTCTTAGAAAAGTACAACTTTCCAAAACTGAACCAGGAAGAAATAGAAAATCTTAACAGATCCCTCACAAGCACAGAAATTGAAACTATAATCAGAAATCTTCCAGCAAACAAAAGCCCAGGTCCAGACGGCTTCAGCTGAAGTCTACCAAAAATTTAGAGAAGAGCTAACACCTATCCTACTCAAACTCTTCCAGAAAATTGCAGAGGAAGGGAAATTTCCAAACTCATTCTATGAGGCCACCATCACCCTAATACCAAAACCTGACAAAGATGCCACACACAAAAAAAGAAAACTACAGGCCAATATCAATGATGAACATAGGTGCAAAAATCCTTAACAAAACTCTAGTAATCAGAATCCAACAACACATTAAAAAGATCATACACCATGACCAAGTGTGCTTTATCCCAGGGATGCAAGGATTCTTCAATATCAGCAAATCAATCAATGTAATACACCACATTAACAAATTGAAAAATAAATGTCATATGATTATCTCAATAGATGCAGAGAAAGCCTTTGACAAAATTCAACATCCATTTATGATTAAAAAAAAAAAAAACTCTCCAGAAAGCAGGAATAGAAGGAATATACCTCAACATAATAAAAGCTATATATATCAAACCCACAGCAAACATTATCCTCATCGGTGAAAAATTGAAAGCATTTCCACTAAAGTCAGGAATAACACAAGGGTGCCCACTTTCACCATTACTATTCAACATAGTTCTGGAAGTTTTGGTCCGAGCAGAAAAAGAAATAAATGGAATCCAAATTGGAAAAGAAGAAGTAAAACTCTCACTGTTTGCAGATGACATAATCCTCTACATAGAAAACCCTAAAGACTCCACCAGAAAATTACTAGAGCTAATCAATGAATATAGTAAATTTTCAGGATATAAAACAACACTCAGAAATCCCTTGCATTCTTACACACTAATAATGAGAAAATAGAAAGAGAAATTAAGGAAACAATTCCATTCACCATTGCAACGAAAAGAATAAAATACTTAGAAATATATCTATCTAAAGAAACTAAAGACCTATATATAGAAAACTAAAAACACAGGTGAAAGAAATCAAAGAGGACCCTAATAGATGGAGAAATATACCATGTTCATGTTCATGGATTGGAAGAATCAATATAGTGAAAATTAGTATACTACCCAAAGCAATTTATAGATTCAGTGCAATGCCTATCAAGCCACCAACGGTATTTTTCACAGAGTTAGAACAAATAATTTCACAATTTGTATGGAAATACAAAAAAAAAAAAAAAAAACTCAAATAGCCAAAGCAATCTTGAGAAAGAAGAATGGAACTGGAGGAATCAACCTGCCTGACTTCAGGCTCTACTACAAAGCCACAGTCATCAAGACAGTATGGTACTGGCACAAAGACAAAAATATAGATCAATGGAACAAAATAGAAAGCCCAGAGATAAATCCACACACCTATGAGTACCTTATCTTTGACAAAGGAGGCAAGAATATACAGTGGATTAAAGACAATCTCTTTAACAAGTGGTGCTGGGAAAACTGGTCAACCACTTGTAAAAGAATGAAACTAGATCACTTTCTAACACCATACACAAAAATAAACTCAAAACGGATTAAAGAGCTAAACATAAAACCAGAAACTATAAAACTCCTAGAGGAGAACATAGGCAAAACACTCTCTGACATACATCACGGCAGGATCCTCTATGACCCACCTCCCAGAATATTGGAAATAAAAGCAAAAATAAACAAATGGGACCTAATTAAATTTAAAAGCTTCTGCACAACGAAGCAAACTATAAGCAAGATGAAAAGACAGCCTTCGGAATGGGAGAAAATAATAGCGAATGAAGCAACTGACAAACAACTAATCTCCAAAATATGCAAGCAACTCCTGCAGCTCACTTCCAGAAAAATAAACGACCCAATCAAAAAAATGGGCCAAAGAACTAAATAGACATTTCTCCAAAGAAGACATACAGATGGCTAACAAACACTTGAAAAGATGCTCAGCATCACTCATTATCAGAGAAATGCAAATCAAGACCACAGTGCAGTACCATTTCACGCCAGTCAGAATGGCTGTGATCCAAAAGTCTACAAGCAATAAATGCTGGAGAAGGTGTGGAGAAAAGGGAACCCTCTTACACTGCTGGTGGGAATGCAAACTAGTACAGCCACTATGGAGAACAGTGTGGAGATTCCTTTAAAAACTGGAAACAGAACTGCCTTATGACCCAGCAATCCCACTGCTGGGCATACACACCGAGGAAACCAGAACTGAAAGAGACACGTGTACCCCAATGTTCATTGCAGCACTGTTTATAATAGTCAGGACATGGAAGCAACCTAAATGTCCATCAGCAGACGAATGGATCAGAAAGCTGTGGTACATATACACAATGGAGTATTACTCAGCCATTAAAAAGAATACATTTGAATCAGTTCTAATGAGGTGGATGAAACTGGAGCCTATTATACAGAGTGAGGTAAGCCAGAAAGAAAAACACCAATACTGTATACTAATGCATATATATGGAATTTAGAAAGATGGTAATGATAACCCTGTATGCGAGACAGCAAAAGAGATACAGATGTATAGAACAGTCTTTTGGACTCTGAGGGAAAGGGCGAGGGTGGGATGATTTGGTAGAATGGCATTGAAACATGTATAATATCATATATGAAATGAATCACCAGTCCAGGTTTGATGCATGGTACTGGATGCTTGGGGCTGGGGCACTGAGGCGACCCAGAGGGATGATACGGGGAGGGAGGAGGGAGGGGCATTCAGGATGGGGAACACGTGTATACCTGTGGTGGATTCATGTTGATGTATGGCAAAACAATACAATATTGTAAAGTAATTAACCTCCAATTAAAATTTTAAGTTATATTTTTAAAAAATAATAAAAAATAAAAAAATAAGATTTCAGATTATCAAAAAAACTGAGGAAATCATTGGAAAAGTTCACCTAAAAATTTTTAATCCAATGTACATCTATTTGATTTACTTTTTCTTAATAATTATGTTTAGACTACCCACAACAACTTCATGAGACATTAGACAAAGTCAGTCATTGTCCCAACTATTTTTCTTGCTGACAAATTTTGTGATAACATGAATTCGTTTGACCTTTAATAAGCCTAAGTAGAATAACAGTGTTATATTCAATGCTGACAGTTCTAAAATCATGCTTGTTTTAATTAAACTAACAAACTAGCTCTATTTCTGACTATTAAATCACACGAACTTGGAATTCATTTTAACTAGTTTTTATTATATTTTTGAGAATGTAGTTTATATAAGCACTTAATTTTCTTTAAGCCTATTAATTATAGAGCTCTTTTATAAGTGAATCTTGGAAGTAACATTGAGCAATACAGAAAATGCCACACATATGCAAAGCACATATATATTCACACATAAACATGCTGTCAACTACAGATTGACACTTTGCATCTGCCTCTGTGAGGATTAAATCACGTGCTGCTGCAACTGCTAACACAGTACATCCCAAAAGGAGCTCAGGGTGGACAGCAGAAACGAGGCACTCTGTGCTCTGGAAAAAATTGGCAGAAGAGGTCTTTCAACTGTTGGATATTTTCAGGAGCTGATTTTATTAACCCAGTTGTTGTATCTTCTCAAATCTAGAAAAGCACTAAAATCCTTCATGGTAATGACTGCTCCCTCAGGACTAGCAGCAACCTTCACAAGACTAGCAGAAACCTTCTGCAAAAAATATATGCTTGATTGCATGTACTCCTCCTCTCCAAAATTGCATATATACTGATCCTCCCCCTGCCTCTTTGAAGCAGCTTCTCAGAGTATCTGAGGTGCTGTCTCCCAAGCTATAGTTCTCATTTTGTCCCAAATAAAACTTGATTCACAGCTCTCATGTTGTGCATTATTTTTAAGTCGATAATGCAAACAGAGACCTTACAGCTTCCAATTTTGTTTAATTGCTGCCATGAATCAAATATAATAAAACTCACTAGCTATAAAAGTTGCATCTAAGTTACTTTACTGATGGAACAAGTTAAGTTTATCTGCTCAGATGGCTAAAGGTTTCACATGATTTTTCACTTGCCTAAGTTTCAAATGACCTTTCTCTTATTTTTTTCCTTCAAATAAGAATTACCTCCCTGAAGTTTGTACTCTAAAGAGAGGGCCTAGATAACAGTTAACATTTATTTGGGGGAAGAATGCAAATTCCTCCAAGAAGAGCTTTGATTTCCTAAGGCCAGTGTTTTACAAACACTTGAGATATATAGGGAGCTTAGGGGATTGGTAATTGGTTGATTTTGAATTGTTTCTAGAGACACAAAGTAGTCCTGTAAAGACTATATTTGTAAAATAAGGGCATCTTTTTAATTACTCAAAGAATTGGGTTGCCGCCCAAATATAAAGGACTCCCACACCTATCCACCTATGTTGGAATGTTTTTCTTTACCCCTAGGTACGTTTACCTTAGGAGCTGCTGCTGCTAAGTCGCTTCAGTCGTGTCCGACTCTGTGCGACGCCATAGAAGGAAGCCCACCAGGCTCCTCTATCCCTGGGATTCTCCAGGCAAGGACACTGGAGTGGGTTGCCGTTACCTTCTCCAATGCATGAAAGTAAAAGTGAAAGTGAAGTCGCTCAGTTGTGTCCGACTCTTTGTGACCCCATGGACTGCAGCCTACCAGGCTCCTCCGTCCATGGGATTTTCCCAGGCAAGAGTACTGGAGTGGGGTGCCATCTCTCAGACTCTGAATATTAGCTTCCAGTTTGGCCAGATTTCTTTCTTTCTTTGAAACTGATTTTTAATGGCTGCATTGAGTCTTACTTGCAGCATGTGATGGCTCATGAGATTCTCTAGCTGCAGCGCATAGGCTTTTCTCTAGCTGTCATGCACGGGTTTAGTTGCCCCATAGCATGTGATATCTTAGCTCCCTGACCAAGGATCAAGCTCAAGTCCCCTGCACTGAAAGATGGATTATTAACCACTGGACTACCAAGGAAGTCCTGATTTGGCCAAATTTCTGATTATAGAGTTATTAAATGTTTTCAAATAATTGTAAGGTTTCATCCATGACAAATATTAATAAATATTTCTGGCGGTATTGAACAACCCCTGGGATTTAGGAGGCATTCCCAAAGAAAATACACAAGATATTATCCCCCCCCCCCAGGATCTTGGAGCCACTCCCAAATAGCCCAAGGAAAGAAAAGACTTAGATAGTGACAAATAAGAAGATAACAGTTGTACCTGGAAAGAAATGATCTATGGGTCTGGATTTGGGTGGAAGAAAAACAACATTAAATCTTTTTATTATTATTAATTTATTTTTTTAATTGAACGATAATTGCTTTACAGAATTTTGCTGTTTTTGTCAAACCTCAGCATGATTCAGCCATAGGTATACATATATCCCCTCCCTTTTGAACGTCCCTCCCATCTCCCTCCCCATCCCACCCCTCTAGGTTGATACAGAGCCCCTGTTTGAGTTTCCTGAGCCACACAGCAAATTCCCTTTCAGTTAAAACTAGGGAAAGGAGTACATCAAGGATGTATATTGTCACCTTGCTTATTTAACTTATATGCAGAGTACATCATCCAAAATGCCAAGCTGGATGAAGCACAAACTGGAATCAAGATTGCTGGGAGAAATATCAATTGCCTCAGATATGCAGATGACACCACCATTATGGCAGAAAGCAAAGAACTAAAGAACCTCTTGATGAAAGTGAAAGAGGAGAGTGAAAAAGTTGGCTTAAAACTCAACATTCAGAAAACTAAGGTCATGGCATCTGGTCCTATCACTTCATGGCAAATAGATGGGGAACAGTGAAAACAGTAACAGACTTTATTTTGGGGGCTCCAAAATCACCACAGATGGTAACTGCAGCCATGAAATTAAAAGACACTTGCTCATTGGAAGAAAAGTTATGACCAACCTAGAGAGCATATTAAAAGCAGAAACATTACTTTGCCAATGAAGGTTCATCTAGTCAAGGCTATGGTTTTCCAGTAGTCATATATGGATGTGAGAGTTGGACTATAAAGAAAGCTGAGTGCTGAAGAATTGAACTGTGCTTTTGAACTGTGGTGTTGGAGAAGACTCTTGAGAGTCCCTTGGACTGCAAGGAGTTCCAACCAGTCCATCCTAAAGGAAATCAATCCTGAATATTCACTGGAAGGACTGATGCTGAGGCTGAAGCTCCAATACTTTGACCACCTGATGTGAAGAGCTGACTCATTTGAAAAGACCCTGATGTTGGGAAAGATTGAAGGTGGGAGGAGAAGGGGACAACAGAAGATGAGACGGTTGGATGGCATCACCGGCTCAATGGACGTGAGTTTGAGTAAACTCCAGGAGTTGGTGATGGACAGGGCTGCCTAGTGTGCTGCAGTCCATGGGGTCGAAAAGAGTAGGACATGACTGAGCGACTGAACTGACTGAATGTAAGCTTCCATGTTACTCTTCCCATACATGAAATCTTAATTTTCTCTCTCACTCAGACACTACAGACTGAGTGTACTTCTTTTGCAACCCCATGGACTGCAGTTGGCCAGGCTCCTCTAACCATGGGGATTCTCCAGTGGGGTGGGTTGCCATTTTCTTCCCCAGGGATCTTCCCAACCCTGCGGTCAAAGCCAGGTGTCCTGCGTTGAGGCAGATTCTTACTGTCTGAGTTACCAGAGAAGACCTGTACTACACTGACTACTCAAATATTAATAAAAGAGGGCAGAGAGAAGCAATAGAAGTTACATCAATCTTTATTTTTTAATCTTGTTTTTAGGTACCTCTTATGTGTTTAATTTTTCAATAGCCCTTTACAATGAATCTTTTAACGAAGTTACTTTGGAATTTTGAAGTCTTTTGGAGGCTTCTGCATTACCAGTTAAAATAGGTATTCCATTTTGTTTGATATGGGAACACCAGCTTTCAAATGCACTTCTTAAATAACTGTACCTAGTTGGAACACTCCTCATAATGGCCATTGTAATTCTAAGGATGTAATTTCCCCTTAGGGCTGGAAGCATTTTGGTAGAACCAAATGGAGTGGAACCCAGATCGCTTCCTGGATTTATTTTGGGACCCTCATCCTGAGGCTTACTAAAGTAAATTTCAGAACACAAAATTGTAGGTTATCTTTATTAAGATTTTGATTTTTTTTCTTATAATTAAATTTATTTATTTTTTAAATTACAATACTGTATTTGTTTTGCCATACATTGACACGAATCAGCCATAGGTGAACTTCCAGGACCATAGATCTTAAGAAAGTATGCTGGTAGGTGACATGTGAAGTGAAGTGAAAGTCTTTCAATTGTGTCTGACTCTTTGCAACCCCATGGACTATATGGTCCATGGAATTCTCTAGGCCAAAATACTGGAGTGGGTATCTGTTCCCTTCTCCAAGGGATCTTCCCAACCCAAGGATCAAACCCAGGTCTCCTGCATTGCAGGTAGATTCTTTACCAGCTGAGCCACCAGGGGATCCTCCAGGCAAGAATACTGGAGTGGGTTGCCATGCCCTCCTCCAGGGGATCTCCCAACCCAGGGATTGAACTCAGGTCTCCAGCACTGCAGGCAGATTCTTTACCATCTGAGCCACCAGGGAAGCCCCAGTAGGTGACGTACTGACATACTTAACTCTAAAATCTAAGTAACTTAATTCTTTTAGCCAAGCCTTTGGTCCTCTGGAGCAAATTAGTACCTAAAATGGATGAGCCACTGGGTTAGGGGCTTGTGGGATATTTTACAGTGTATCTCACTGCACAGAAAATTTAAGGTTGGCAGGTGACCTAGTGTCAATCTAGTTCATTCCATGACCAATTTATACTAACACCAGAGTCATTGGATTATATAGTGAATGCTCTTAAGTTCTTAAATGCTAGACCCATGTCCATAAATTTTGAGACTCCCAAGATTCTCATTAATGAAATTTTATTCACACAAGACCTCACACTGGACCCAGTTAAGCTTAAATCAGAACCAATCCAATCTCAGACCCAGTTTGATTTTTTAAATTGGACCCAATCTGTTCCCAGACCCGGTTCAGTTTTTAAGTCAGACCTAGTCCTATTCCACTGGTAAATACCAGTAGTTCCCAGTGTAAAATGTGAAGAGTAGGAGAAAGAACTGAACCAGCAGGCCCTAAATAATGAGAATTGCTTACTGATTCCAAACAAACAGGTAACTGCAGTTCCCAAGCTGGAATCTAGGGATCTAGGGTCAAAGCCAAGGCTGGGGTTTCCAAACAAATAGGGAACTTTGGAAAGCCAATTAGATCAGGAGCTCAATGCAAAGAGACCAGAGCTCAAGAAATGAAAGGAATTGCCCACATCCCTCTGAAACAGTGAGAAAAGCAGAGAATGCAAAGAGGTCATAGGATACCACACATGTTTCTAATTTTCCCCAAATGCTTTCAGAAGTTCGCTTCAGATCCCAGCATTGCCGCTAAAACTGCTTTTAGAAATTCAACTGAGTAAATCTGAAGTTCTGCTTTATTCAGTGATTTATGACTCAGGCAATATTCCATCTAGTAAGGAGAAAAGTGCTCCAAGCAGTTGTATAACATGGAAGGTTTTTATAGACAGAAAGGCGACAGGACACAAAAGGGTCAGTTAAGCAGAGGGAACTATACTCAGTGCTCTGTGATGATCTAAATGGGAAAGAAGTCCAAAAAGGGGGGGAGGGGGATAAGTTGCTGTTGTTGTTCAGTTGCTCAGCTGTGTCTGACTCTGCGACCCCATGGATTGCAGCACACCAGGCTTCCCTGTCCTTCACTATCTCCCAGAGCTTGCTCAAACTTTTGTCCACTGAGTCAGTGATGCCATCCAACCATCTCATCCTCTGTTTGTTGTCCCCTTCTTCTCCTGCCCCAATCTTTCCCATCATCAGGGTCTTTTCCCAGTGAATTGGCTCTTATCAGGTGGCCAAAGCATTGGAGCTTCAGCATCTGTTCTTTCAATGAATATTCAGGGTTGATTTACTTTAAGATTGACTGGTTTGATCACTTTGCTGTTCAAGAGACTCTCAAGAGTCTTCTCCAGCACCACAGTTTGAAGGCATCAATTCTTTGGTCCTCAGCTTTCTTTATGGTCCAACTCTCATATCTATACATTACTACTGGAAAAACCATAGCTTTGAATATACAGACCTTTGTCAGAAAAGTGATGTCTCTGCTTTTTAAAATGCTATCTAAGTTTGTCATAGCTTTTCTTTCAAGGGGCAGGCATCTTTTAATTTCATGGCTGCCGTCACTGTCCAGTGATTTTGGAACCCAAGAAAATAAAGTCTGTCACTGTTTCCTTTTTTCCCATCTATTTGTCATGAAGTGATGGAACCAGACGCCATAACCTTAGTTTTTTGAATGTTGAGTTTCAAGACAGCTTTTTCACTCTCCTCTTTCACCTTCATCAAGAGGCTCTCTAGTTCCTCTTCCATTTCTGCCATTAGGGTGGTATCATCTATGTATCTGAGGTCATTGATATTTCTCCCGGCAATCTTGATTCTAGCTTGTACCTCTAGCCCAGTATTTTCACAGGGTGTTCTCTGCATATATTAAATAAGAGCTGTGTCTGACTCATTGCAACCCTATAGACTGTAGCCTGCCAGTCTCCTCTGTCCATGGGATTCTCCAAGCAAGAATATTGGAGTGAGTTGTGTATGCCCTTCTCCAGGGTATCTTCCAGACCCATGGGTCAAACCCACATCTCTTCTACATCTCCTGGGTTGGCAGGCAGGTTCTTTACCAGTAGTATCACCCGGGATCTCACTCACATGTACACATATAGCTGATTCACTTTGCTGTACATAGACACTGACACAACATTGGAAAGCACTATATTCCAATAAATTTTTAAAAGATAATAAAAAGCAATTTAAAAAGAGTGAATTATTCCAAGCAAGGAAATAATCTTCCTTAGGAGAAGGAAGGGTAGGACAGATTATCTCTCTAGTGGTAGTCAGGAAATTCCAGACTGATTGGTTTAAAATTCCGCTCCTGGGTTAATATTGTAGGTTTTTTAGGTTTAAAACCATGTCCCACAACTTACTCTCTGTGTAACCTCAAGCAGATTATTTAACTTCTCTTAAACATAAATTTCCAAATCTATAAAAATCTAGATAATACTACATACCACTCAGGGGCATTTTGAGGTTTAAATGAAAAAAAAAATTGAAAGAGATACACAAAGTGACTCATCCAGTAAGTATTATCCAGCCTCTGTCCTCAGACATCACAATGTTTTCATAGTTGGAACTTGAATGTAGCAGCTATGGTAGTGAGATGGAATTCCTCTTACCAAGACTAACCTAGGTGTTACCACTGCTGAGTATCTCACCTATCAATCACAGGTTTTGATGCTAAGTATCTCACCTATCAATCACAGGTTTTGATGCTAAGGTCTCGATGTGCCGACTCTCAAGGAGTCCAGCCAGCCAATTTTTGGCAAGTCAACTACATCGAACTCCTTCTAAACTGGAAAAGATGAGCTATCATTCTCAATAGGGTTGACCCAAGGCGCAGGTATGCGTTTGCCTTTCCCGCCCACAGCACCTCAGTCAGTACCACTCTCCAAGGGCTCACAGACTATCTGATTTACCAACATATGATACCAGATAACAACACCTCAGCCCAAGAGACTGATGGCAGAAACTTCTCACTTATTACTTTTAATTCACTGAGGTATAAGAAAGTTATTCTGGCTTATTTGACTTGAACTTTATGCTAACTAGAACAGCATGCCTTATGGTCTGTTTATTTTGCATTGTATGCTTTAACCATTGGAAAAAAACAATGTATTCACCAGATTGTTTAGAATGTTCATGTTAGGTTGACTCCCAACCCCACTTTCTGATGCTGACTGCCAGTACTTCTTGGAAAATGAGGTTCCCTTCCCAGACACCAAGGTCATGCTGACTCACTGCATATGTGCTAGTCTGTCTTCTAAACTCTTAAAAAACTGTGCCTCTGTCATGCTTGATGTTTGGTTTTTGTTCTGACAGAGCATAAAACAGTGGTTCACGTGTCCAAAATGAAGCAAGGGATGTACCAAAAAGAACAAGGAAAATAAAGAGACATGGAAAGGCATATAAAACACTGAGAAATCTGTAAAGAATGTTCTGTTTACACCCTCTAGCTCCAAAGAGAGGATCTAGGCAAAAGCCTGTCCATTATCCAAGCTCCATACCCCACGGCCGGTCCAAACACTTTCCTTCTATTCACAGTTGTAAACCACCAGTTGTGATCTTAAGAAATCTGCAAAGGCTGAGAAAAGAAACTATACTGTGTGTCTCCACTTCAGTGAAGGGTTAGCAAGATCTGGGCAATCTGAACTCAGCTGGACCTTTAGCTCTTAAAAAGACCTTCCAATGAATAAAATCCCAGCAGCTGCTAGAGGCATTTCCATTCTGTGTGTCTTTGACACAGGCATCAAAGTGACTCCAAGATGAAGTGAAATAGCTGCTATACAAGGTCAACCACTTCCTTTCTATCTTTGACTTAAAGAGACCCTGTTTGCTATTACTTATGTCAACCTCATATTCTTACTGGCACGCTCTTGACAGCATCAAGATTTTAGACATCCCAAGACAAAGCAGGTAAACCTAAAGCAATCAGAGACAACATATTTCAGTTGAGTGCTCTTTGGAATTACCCTGTTACCTGAAAGACCCTCCTAATTTGTGTGACAACTGGTGAGCCCCCTTACCCATCACCTAAGAAACATACAGCTCTTCTCCTTTGCTCTCTCTCTCATCCCCTGCTCCCCTCTCTCCAGTATCATTGATGGATTTGCACTGACTTATACACATTCTCTCCCTCACCATCCTCTTTGTCACCAAAAGTACATTTGTTTATGATTATTGCTTACACGGGCTTCCCAGATGGTGCTAGTGGAAAGAACCCACCGGCCAAAGCTGGAGACATGAGGGATGCAGATTTGATCCACGGGTTGGGAAGATTCCCTGGAGTAGGAAATGGCAACCCGCTCCAGTATTCTTGCCTGGAAAAGTCCATGGACAAGAGACAAAATTCCATGGAGGAGCCTGGCAGGCTACGATCCGTGGGGCCACAAAGAGTTGCACATGACTGAGCTACTGAGCACACACATACATGCACACACATTTAGACATTTAGGTAACAATAAAATAATAGAATATCTTCCCACTCAGCATGTTTACTTACCACTTGTATACTATTCCAAAACAGAACCAATTTGATTTATTTTACAGATATTTTTGTTAAATAAGAGGAGACTTCATATTAGACTCATCAGTTACAGTCCTCAAAGTTGATGTCAGAGTAAAAAACTTAAAAGAGACCATTTCTGCTATGAGAAATCTAAATAAAATATCCAAATGAAATTTGTTCTGAAAAGTACTATTTTGAGTGGGAATTATTAGAAATAAAACACTTTAGAAAATAACCAAAATCATGGATGCAACTGTGACTTTGGAAGCAAAGTGAAGCTGATGACCACATGCATCACATGGGCTGGGCTGACCCCTTAGCAGCCTCAGATCTGCTCCCCAGGGACCAAAGCCACTGGCTGACTCAGGCCCCAACTCGGGGTTCTCGTGGCACCCCTCTACTTCCTGTTCTAAAGTCAGGACATTCTTATCCAGAGGAGGACAGGGTGTGATAGCAAAGTTGTGTGGTCTCTGGACAAACAACGCAGATATACTGGCCCTTCCTTATCTTCCTTCTGAGCTAGACATTGCCTGGAGTGTGTGTTTGTGTGTGTATGAGTCCTGGCTGAACTTTACTTTCCCCCTTTAATGTTTGCTGCTGGCCCCACTTCCAGCCACGGAGATGGAACTAGCTTTCCTCTTCTCTAAGAAGAAACCAAATACAAGAATGGGCACACAATTCTTTGATTTGATTTTTGCTGAATTTGCAAGTGATGATCACCCATATGGTATCCAGTTGAAATAGTAAAGTCACCAGTGATGAGGGGCAAGAATGGCCCAGATGGAAAACTCCTCTGATTTTTAGCTTGATAAATATAGCGCGAACAGATCAGTTTCTCAGGAGACATCTGAAAGTTGCAAGTCTGAAATATCCAGATAAACACCTCCAATAGCAAGCAATGCCCCCAGAATATCAAAACTCACTTCCTTAGCTAAGCAGCTTTTCTAGGCCAGAATTCAGGGAGTAAAGGAGCAGGAGCTACCAGTCTAGCCCATGGCTTCCTGGTGGAGAAGAAAAACTGAAATATTACTGTGGGCACAGAGAGGCTTGGATATCAAAAATAAATGAAGATATGGATGATTCCTGTGACTTTTTTTACATGAAGGAGAATCACTCTATTTAATTTAATTGAGATTAAACAGGAACTGTAATGCAACTGTTTTTTGTTTCATATTTCTAATAGGCAAACAGCCTTTTCCCTCTTGGTTTTAAAAAGGATGCACTGTGGAGTATTTAAACAATGCAAAGTTTAAAAGAAATGAAAATCACCTGGAGATCTGCCCCCAGAGATGACCCATTCTGTCTTGGTGGGAACATCTTTTCAGACATCTTGTCATAAAATTTTACCCATGTATACCCACCCCCCACACACATAGATGCGTGCATGCACACACACAAACACACACACATGTGTAGACATACATGCACACATACATACATGCATGCACACATATACACACTTTAAATAAATGGGCACATATTCACAAGCTATCTTACAGTCTATCAGCACCTTGTGTATGTGTGTGTAAAATTGAGCACCTTAAATCATAAATATGGACATGCGGTGTCTGCATTTTATTTCTTTATCAATATGGACTACAATTTAGCCAATCCCTGAATACTGGTAAAACTAGTTTTGTTTTTATATATTTCAAACAGTCTTCTAAAAAATGCCATCTTTATACACTTATTCAAATATCTTCTTGGGAAATATCTTGGGAAAATGGGAAAATTCCTATGAAATTGGGACATTTCTTTGGAATTGGGAAAATTCCTATGGAATTGCTGGGTTAAAGGTAGCCCAATTTTTAAAAATCTTGGTACATAGTGCCAAACTGGAGATGAACTGGGACATCAGAAATCACTGACCTTGAACTTTCCTTCCCAATCTGAGGAAGCTCTACACAAAACCTCTCCTTAGGTTCTGTCCATAAACAGGCAACAAAGGCATGACCAAGTTTCTAGCTGTTTCCCTGCTAGGTTAGAGACCAGGTCTCACTGGAGTGAAGGCATAAAATTCTCATAAAACTCTCTTGAGCCCCTTCTGCTCCACAGTGAAGATGGACCCTAGCTGGGAGCTCTTCACGTCTCCTGCACCCAGACAACAGTTCCTTCCAAACTGCACACCCAGGAGGAGACTCATCACAATTGTCACCATTGATTACTATGGGTGTCCTGTGCTCCAAGTCAGCAGATCTGTGTAAAGACTGAAGGCAAGAATTCATAGTAAAAGATCAGGAGTCTTCCTCTTGCTTTGGGGCAGATCAGTGGGTCTCAGCTGGTGAAGGGACGGGGTGATTTTGCTCACCCTCCAGGGAAGATTTAGCAATGTCTAGAGATATTTAGGCAACACACTCCAGTGTTCTTGCCTGGAGAATCCCAGGGATGGCAGAGCCCAGTGGGCTGCCATCTGTGGGGGTCGCACAGAGTCAGACACGACTGAAGTGATGCAGCAGCAGCAGCAGAGATATTTTGGGCTTCCCTGGCGGCTCAAACAGTAAAGAATCTGCCTGCAGTGCAGGAGACCCAGGTTCAATCCCTGGGTCAGGAAGATCCCTGGAGAAGGGCATGGCTACTCACTCTGGAATTTTGCCTGGAGAATTCCTTGGATGGAGGAGACTGGTGGGCTGTACAGTCCATGGGGTCGCAAAGAGTCAGACACAGCTGAGCAACTAACACTTTCATTTTCCGAGACATCATCTTAGGTTGCCACAGCTGTGGATGTGTGCTACTGGCGTCTAGTGGATACAGACCAGGGATGCTGTTAAGCATACAGGCCAGCCTCCTACAACAAAGAATTATCTGACCTGAAATCTCAGTAGTGCTGAGGCTGAGAAACCCTGTGTAGATAATGCATTCTTCTCTACTTTGTGGTTTTAGCTCATTCACTACCCTAAATTTCAGGGGGACGAACTGGAAATTTTCAGATATCTTTACCCCTCATACATATTTTTTTAATAAAAATATTGCCTCCTCATCTAATCTTTTAATGCCTTCTCCACTTTCTGGCTTTCCTTGTAAGGAATCCATGACCCACAAAGCTCTAGAGCCCTAGAGTTCAAACCTGCTCTACCCGGAGTTGGGCCACCTGTGAAATCCAAACAGCATTGACATAGACAAGCCTGACTCGATGTTTTCCTTCAATCCTTTTGTTTTAAATTAACAGGTATGTGTTAGACCTGTTACTCCTTTTCTGCCCATGGAGTGGTTTTCATCTCATCCATTTCATTTTAATATGCTGTCACTTCAGCAAAAAAATCACTTGAAGTGGGGTGGGAAGCATTTTCCTTGTGAGGGGAGCAGCTCTTCTCAAAATGAGAGAATTCTACATGCTGTCCCATTCTCTCCACCACTCTTTTAGATTTACAAGAGCAAGATGCAGGGCATTCTAAAGCCCTGAGCAGGGTCACTGGACACATCTCATCGGTTAGATGACTACCTGAGAAGAACCCATCTTTATCCAGACTTGGATCCCTGTCAAGTCTTCCTTGGGGCCCGTTACTCAGTAAGCCCTGAGTTAGTGTTACTGACCAAAAACAGAGTCCCTCAGAAGCAATGAGCCATGAGTGAAAATTCTGAGGTCAACAGAAATGGTTCCTATGATAACAGAGCCTCTGTAATGATTCTCTGGTGCCCCAGGGTGGTGTTCAGGAACCATTAAAAGGATCTACCATTCATAGACAGGAACTTAACTGCAATGGAATGTTGAATCCACAGCCCACACATGAGCACACACATATATACACCCTCAACCTCCCCACTGTGGAAAAGCAGCCTTGTTTGATTTATTTTCCTGTCACCAAAATTTTTCATCCATAGCAGACAAAAGAAATAGCCAAGTTCTACCCAGGCACAGGACAAGAAATGCCTTTTTTCTCTTTGTGCATCAAGTTAAAAACTATTGCTGGTGGAGCAAAGCTGAGGACTGCAGAACAAAGGCAACAAAATCTAGCTCACGTTGGTGCTCTGGCAAGATACTGAGACTCACTGGAACTGAAGGCTTTGTGCACCTTTGAAGGAGAAACGCCACTTCAGAAATGCAGTAGCCACAATATCTCTTTTAATACAGAGTTGCGTGGGGCCTTTAAGACAAAAGAGGTGTGCACTTGTCTCCCTATAAGACCTGGCCCAGTGTTTTGACACAAGTTCTCAGTAAATTATTATTGGGCAGATCTCTCACATCAGAAAGCCCCATCATCTTGCTGTCATCTAGATTCTGGCTATTTAAAATGCAGTCTTCCGACCAGCAGCAGCATCCAGGAAGCTTGTTACCAATGTAGAATCAGGCTACTCCCCAAAGCCACCTATAGAATCTGAATTTTCACAAGATCCCAGGTGATGCATATGCTCACTAAGAGTTTCATAATCATTGCTATGAACAAACTCTCCCAACAAAACATAGAAACTCTGCCCCAAGATGACAGAGAGTGTATCCAGTCAGTCAATCAACCAAATACTGCCTGACAGTCTGCTCTGGGCATGATGCCAATGAGGTGGCCAAAGCAAAATCTGAACACTAGAATACTAACGCAACAGAATGAGAGTTTGGCAGTAGTTCCCTGGAAGACATGGGACACACCACAAAGGGACCAATGAGAGAGGAAATTTGGGCCACGATGAGATTTGTCTCTAAAGGAGCGCTGGGAGTCAGAAATATATTAGTACAGCAATGATTATGCCTTCAGCCTCTGCAGACCTTCCCAAAGTGCTTCTCTTGATAAAGGAGCAGGCAGATCTGAAGGAAGATGTTAAATTAGAGATAAGATGAAATAAGCTAGCAGTGCATGAGAGTGGAGCAAAAACAGGAGAAAACAGGAGACAAAGGCCTGTCCCTAGCCATGACTTTAGTAACCAGTTTCAGGGCTGCCAGAGGCAATCTTCATCAGCAGTCATGAGCGCGTGAATGAGTGACTTCTGCCACCCTTGTGATTCTGCTCCAGCTGCAGTTCTAATGCCTCTTGGAATTTAGTCTTAAAGTCAAAGAAAAGAAACATCCTGCATGAAACAAAAATTTGTTCCCTGGCCTCTAAGTTCAGCAATGGCTGATAGACAGGAGACAGGAGGACAGGCTGAGTGAGACAGCAAGTTACTTCCTTCATCCCGCACCACTCCCACTCCTTGCTCTGGGTCTGGCAGGAGGGTGAATCGGTCCCTGGGGGATATTTGGCCAAGTGCAGAGACATTTTGGGTTTCATAACTAGTTGCCTGGTTACTACCGGCACATCCTTGGTAGAAGCCGGGTGTGCTGCACAAGGAGTTCAGCCCAGTGCTCTGTGATGACCTAGAGGGGTGGGAGAGGGTGAGGGAAGGCTCGAGAGGAAGGGGATATATGTTCATATAGCTGATTCACTTCATTGTACAGCAGAAACTAACACAACTTGTAAAGCAATTACAGTCCAATTTTTTTAATTTTTTAAAAGATCCTACAATGGACAAGACAGCCTCCACAACACAGGATTCTCTGACCCAAAATGTTGACACTGCCAAGGATGAGCCCCTCGGCTCTATAGCAACAGCCCTGTGGGGCGCTTCCTGCAAGACTGTCTTCAGGTGACACATCCCTGTTGTTGTTCCTTCCATGGGCCTCAACTTTGGGGGTTTCTTTAATCGACTGGACCCCTGAAGTCAACACCAACGTTACACCCTCCTCAGATATTCTCAGCCACATGAACCTTTTGATTGCTTCCCAGACCCTTTGTTGAACTAAGCTACTTCATGATACTGTTTACAGAAATAGGTTTGTTTAGCTGACTCACAGGCCAAATGCTGAGATGCCAAGGTTTACAGCAGAGAAAGAGTTTATTCACAGGGCATCCAAGTGCGGAGATGAGAGAAAGAAAAGAAAGAAAGAAAGTGAAGTCACTCAGTCATGTCTGACTCTTTGGGACCCCATGAACTGTAGCCTACCAGGCTCCTTCGTCCGTGGGATTTTCCAGGCAAGAGTAATGGAATGGGTTGTCATTTCCTTCTTCAGGGGATCTTCCCAACCCAGGAATTGAACCCAGGTCTCCTTCATTGCAGGCAGATGCTTTTATTATCTGAGCCACCAGGGAAACCAAGGGAAGAGATGAGAGAAAAGACTTCAAATCCACTTCCCCAAAGGTAAAGGGTTGGGATATTTAGAGGATAAAGAAGCTAGTGAACTAAGGCATGGGAGATGATTGGAGTTAGGGATATAGTAAGGTCATCGGTGTACGGTCAGGGCATATCTGAGTTATCTTCTTCTTCATGGACACATGTTCAAAAACAGAAGTGCTTGGCAAGATCTGAGGGTGGAGTTTGGGGCCCGATATGACATCAAAAGTCACTCATCAGCCACCCATGCAGGCTGTTTTAGAGTTGGTGTTCCCACCCAGTGTTAGCCAGCTCAAACTGTGACTCTAAGTTAACTTAAGCCTCAGTAACTATAGTGGGGCCCCTACATCAGAGGCACTGTCTATCAGAGGTGATTAAAAGCCTTGTAATATATTACCTGGGCTATGTGAAGCTTGGAGGGTATGCAATTACAGAGAGAAAATAATAACTAAAGCAAGCTTAATCAGTAAAGGCAGTTTACAAATGGAAAGGTTTTAACAAGCTGTTCCTTTATTGTTGTTCTGTAAAGCAGTCTCAAGAATCTCTGCTGGTCACCAGCCTATGTTCACCCTGTGGGGGACAGTTTGAATACATCTGCTTCAGCATGCATGTTCTTTGGCCAAGCAGCCTGTAGGGCCTTAAACTGCCACTAGCCCCCTCATGCAAGCTCATGCCCTAGACAGCAGCCACAGAGTCACAAGCAAATATAAGTTCTGATGATTTCCCAACAGCCTGTGAAGTCAAAATGCCGTGTGCCATATCAGTAAGCAAGGACGTTGCGGCCATCAAGCCATCATATTACAGCTGACCCTCTGCCCCAAGGGAACTCAGGATAGAGGCAGGATGTGCCCCCGCCTCATCTATTAATAGCAGTCAGCCACGGCAGCCACCTCCCGATGGTGCTCCCAGAGGAGACTCAGGATGAGAAAACTCAGGATCCCAACCACTCCATAGCTGACATGCATATCAAAGGGAAGATTTCAATGAGCCCCCAGAATTTGTATATCCTCCCATATGTAGGAAAGTGCTCATTTTATTCACTTGAGATTTCTGGTCTTCTTTAATTAGTAGTAATCTTTTGATGTTCCAACTGCCTGGTCTCTGTTGCAAAGATTCCTATATCTCCTGGCTTCCAACCCAGCCCCCCTTGCCTCTCTGGAGCAGTCTCAGAATCTCTCAGCATCTCTGAGATGCAGTGTCTGGGGCTTAAATTCTCAGTTTGTCCACTGAATAAAGCATAACTCTAAACTTTCAAGTTGTACATTTTTTCCATCAACAAGCCTTGTGACCAACAGTCTTTCCTCCTCCAAGGCCTCCCCATTGTGGGACCCTTAGATAAGACACTCACCCTCCCACACAAAACCTGCAACACCCCAGCTCTTTTGGTTTGATTTGACCAATTCAGCCTTAAACTGGAAACCCCAAAGCACTCTATCCACAGACCCTAATAAAGGCATGTGGCCCAGGGCCTGCCTGTCTCTCTAACTGCACCCTGCCTTGCCCTCCCTATGGCTCCTTAAGGCTTGATTGAAGTTCATCCTCTAAGACCTGTAACAAACTTCTCTGTTTCAATTCTTTTATAATCTTTGTTGAACAGTGACTCACAGTTAACACTCTAAATACTGATTTTTTTTTACTTTATTTTTTTAACTTTTTATTTTATATCGGAGTATAGTTGATTAACAATGCTGTGTTAGTTTCAGGTGTGTGTCAAAGTGATTCAGCTATACATATACATGCTTCTGAAGTGAAGTGAAAGGTGCTTAGTCGTGTCCAACTCAGCAATCTCAAGGACTGCAGTCTACCAGGCTCTTCTGTCCCTGGGGATTCTCTAAGCAAGAATCCTAGAGTGTGTAGCCATTCCCTTCTCCACTGGATCTTCCTGGGTCTCCTACACTGTAGGCAGATTCTTTGCCATCTGAGCCACCAGGGAAACCCTGATGCATCTATTCTCTTTCAAATTTGTTTTCCGTTTAGGTTGCTACATAAGCAGAGTTCCCTGTTCTATATAGTAGGTCCTTGTTGGTTATCCATTTTAAATATAGCTGTGTGTACATGTCCATCCCAAACTTCCTAACTATCCCTTCCCCTCACTCTTCCCCTCTGGCAATCACAAGTTCATTCTGTCAGTCTGTAAGTCTGCTTCTGTTAACAAATGCTAATTTAACCAAGTCATCTTATCCCAGCTGGTACAAAGAAAGCTCAGGAATGAGAAAAATAATACCAAGATTTGTCCTGGGGCAGTAATTCTTAAGCGATGATCCAGTCAAAGTTGAAGAAGAGAGTGAATAAAGTGGAAGCAGGTGCGGCAGCCTTGGAGAATCCAGCCCCAGCATGGGAGAGGGCAGGGCAGGCTGAGTGGGCTAGAAGTGCCCTTCCCACCCTCAGTAAAGCAGATTCACCTTGAACTAATAATGAACTACTGAGATCAAGGTGATGGCCTCGTCCACTTGCATAAGCACTTTCCAAGGATGCCAGAGGGGCCCTAACAGTGCCCTTGCATAGTTGTATATGTTTGTTAAGTTTCCAACACTGAGATGTTTTAACTGCAATTGGTTAAGAATACTGCCTCTTTCCACACCAACCTGCTTACCAATGCAGGAGTCACAGGTGATACGGGTTTGATTCCTGCGTCAGAAAGATCCCCTGGAGGAGGAAATGGCAACCCACACCAGTATTCTTGCCTGGCAAACACCATGGACAGAGGAGTCTGGAGGGCTAGAGGCCATGGGGTCACAAAGAGTAGGACACAGCTAAGCAACTGAGTACTCATGCACTCTTTCCACACCAACTTTCCCTCCATCACAACCCACTCCAATATTCTTACCTGGAGAATTCCCATGTAGAGAGGAACCTGGTCGGCTACAGTCCACAGGGTCGCAGAATCAGACACGACTGAGTGACTAAGCACAGCACAGCAAGGTGGCATTAGAGGAGACAGCTAAACCAAAGCTGAATTGGTAATACATGTAACTTGGGTTTAGTGGGATGTATTTATGCTATTCACCATCATTTTGAGCTATGCTAAAGTTATTGCTAGCCATCCATGTGTAAAAATGGCTTTCAGGAGTAATTCTATCATCCACTGGAAGAATTCACTGAACATTGTGACACAGAGGGGTGGGTCCAGAAGTCATATATTGTGGTAGGAACCTGTCCAACAATGGTGCAGACACAGGGGAGGAGAAACAAGTCTTGAAAGGCTCACAGACAGAAGCTAGTCTGGAAAATTCTTCCAATCGTCAAATGCATGAAGTGTTAAAGATGTTCATTCTCTTCATCCTCTGATCAAAATAAAAGTTCTCTCTTTCAAGAATATATTCAATACTTTGGAGTGCAAAATTATAATGTACCATAGATTTTTTTCCCTCTTTTTGGAGAAGGAGAACATCAGGTTTGATTTCTGATTATACTAGTCCCCTGAGCCCCTTTGTGAGAATGCAAATTACACAAATGTGTGTGCAGTAGCCATGAAGATAAGGGTTACAAATATGAATCCAGAGCCTACTGAAACTGAGCAGAACTCTGCTCCCCCAAAACCCACCTATGTCTTTTGACTCTTGTTTGTAGAAGGTCAAGTCTCCCAGGTCTCCCTGAATCGCAAAAGAACAAGCTCAAGCAGTTAGTGATTAGGACAATAGAGTTACAGAAGCTTTCAGTGTCTATGACACATTTCTGAGTTGTTTTATAGATATTGTAACTGTTTCTAGAAGGAAAAAAGCTGACTGCATGATGACCAGACCGTAGCCATGACAAAAATTGCTCCATCTTGAATAGTACTAAATCTGTGGCTAGCACAATTGCAAGAATTTGGCTTTAAGAAAATGGGATTAACATTGCTGCTCATAATAATCTGTATCTTGGGGGCATCAAAGTAATTACAGCTTACTTCTGCCCAGGCAACTAAAATTGTTGGTAAAGAGATGCTACAGACCCACAGGTTGACATCTTCTATTCTAAGACTGTGGTGCCCTATGTCAGCATGAAAAAGTTGCAGAAGACAAACTTTCCCCTATAATCCCATAGAAATGGAATGATGTCTGGCAGTGAGGATTTCTAAACAGCTCTTTGCAGGAAAGTGCTCTCTGTAGGAAGCCCCTGTGTCTTGTCATGCTAGCAAAACTATATTATAATTTACCTTCAGCCCAAGCTCACCTTTCAAATCTTTTGCTCAAAGTCTTGTCTAATATATTGATTTTTTTTCCTAGATCAAAGAAGTATTAATAGAAATGAAGAATAAGAAATTAACAGATGACCAGAACTTTTCCCCAGCTTCTCTTTCAGTAATCTCATGTGCAAACTGTGTGAATAAGATAACATCTAAAGAAAAATCAGAGACTTCCTTTTTGCTACAGGGGTTAAGACTCTGTGCTTCCACTGGTAGGGGTGCAGGTTCGATCCCTGATCAGGTAAATAAGATCCCACATTCCTTGCGGTACAGCCAATGTTTGCAAAAAAGAAGATGAAGGAAAAAGAAATTTACAAGGAGCTGACAAATCTGCATGCAATGGGAAATGACAACAAATATGACCTCCTCCATCTCAATGATTGACTGAAAGTACTTCCCCTTTTCTCGTTAAAAACTTCCATGGCCAAGCAGAATCTTCAGAGTTGGTTCTGGGACACGAGACCGCCTTATCCCCAGATTGCCTGCCTCCTGAATAAAGCAACCTTCCTCTTTCCACCAGTACTTGTCTCTCTTTCCTAGCAGCAAGCAGCCAAATCTGAGCTCAGTAATACTAGCAGTGCATGGAATATCAAAGATGCACACCACATTTAATGAGTGGATAAATGAATGGATGGATGACTGAATGATGGCCTAGCATGGTTAGAGAGTCTTCCTGAGAGAGGTAAGAAGTCAACGAAATGTAAGACAACTATGGAAAAGAGCTGAGTGAGTGAGGTGGAGTAAGGAAGCCAGCTCTCTGAAGAGGACTAGCCCTCCACAGGAACAATGGGAGCTTTTGCTGGGTAGGGAGGGTATGGTCAGACACTGGAAGTCTTTGGGAGCCAGAGACGTTTGACTTTGAAGTTGTAAATAACACGAAGCCATTATTGGTTTCAGAGCAGGGTAGTGGTATGATGACAGGTGTTTTCCAGAAATTATTCTGACAGTGGAACCCAAAATAGATGTGACTGAGATCAGTAAGATAGGAGGAAGCACTGTCGTAATCCACGTACACAAAATAGGCCTGAATTCGGGTTCTGGGAATGGGAAGAAAAGGTAAATCTTTAAAGGAAGACTCATGGACTTCCCTGGTGGTCCAGAGGTTAGGACTTCGCCTTCTAGTGCAAGGGTTCGGGCTCATACCTGGTCGGGGAGCTAGGATCCAAAAGAACAAATAATGAAACCAAAGCAATGTTACAATGAATTCAATAAAGGCTTTAAAAATGATCCACATCAATAAAGTCTACTTTTTTAAAAAAAAAAGAGAAGACTCATAGCACAAACAATCTCAAATTAATATTAAAATCTCTACAGTGTTATAAACTATTTCTTGAAATTAGCCATGGACATACAGATAACTATTAATAATGTCATGGCTTTAAGTTCTCAGATGAGCAGCTTGACACCGTAGACTCTATGATTGTGCAATATGGCCAAGAAAAAGCTCTCAAGACATCTTGGTAAAGAAAATCTCCATGAAGCTAGCTTTGTCTGCATTCATAGTCAGCTGCTGCTACTGTTGCTCCCTGCAGCTACTCCACAGCATGTGACATCCTGAATGAGTCTCCACCGGAAATCCAGTGGGTGTTGATACCCATTTTAGGGGCTGCTGTCTGGCAGCGGAAATGCGTATTCTCCCTCCCTGGGGGTAGTGGGTGGGTTCCAGAACACTCATTCACATGAGTCCACCTGGACCTCTCCAAAGGAACTTCAAGATAATTAATTAAATCAGTGCCTTTCAGTCCTCTTGATTACACAGTGAGCCATCCCTAGTGGTTTTCCTCCTTTGGAGAATCATCCCACTCAGTGGGGAACTGTACAGTTTTCCTGTTTCTCCAGGTCTTCAGGCAGGAGAAAGCAAGTCCAAACAGAGAGCAAAGGACCATTCATAACTTTTGACAATATGGGCAGGAAATTGCTGTGCCTAAATGAATTTGCATTATCTATCCCTCATCCTTACTCTGCTATTTCATGCTGCAGGATCTACTTGTTACCCAGAAAGTTAGAAGTTTGGCAATGTCCCCTGTGAGCAGTATTCAGGGTCAATTTGTGCTTTGACTCACCACGGTTCTCTTCCTTTTTATTTCTGCTGTATCATGTGGCATATGGGATCTTAGCTCCCCAGCTGGGGGTTGAACCCATGCCCCCTGACTTGGGAGCTCAGAGTCTTAACCACTGGACCACCAAGGAAATCCCAGGATCTTCTTCTTGAAGGCCCATGAGATTTGTCAGGCCAAGACTTAAACTGGGGAGGTGAGTCACAGGTCTCCTCTTAAGGGCTGAATTTTTATCTATTTCACTGGCCCAGGTTGGCTGAACCCTGTTCTCCAGAATACTATGCTTCCTCTTCCTTCAGAAGAAGCCCTGACCTTAGCACTTAACCCACAAGCCCATTTGAATCAAATTAAACTTTAAGATACTAATAAATCACTACAGAATGGTGGCCAAAAACCAGGCAAGAAAATGTTTAAAGAATGCAAAATCCAATGAGAACGGAAAATTTGACAACCTAGGTGAGAAAGTACAAAATTCAGTGAACTACTCTAATCATCCAGACAAATGACTAGAGACCACCCAATTGGGGGTGAGAAGAGTTCAAGAGTTTCTCCTATCCAACACAGGCAATAAAGCATTGAAAGAGAGGATAAAAATTGGATAAAGATGAAACTTGAGAGCACGTGGGTACTTTCGTGCTTAGCAGACAATCTGCAATCAAAAGGAAGGAGTCTGCAGATTTTTCTGTGACTGAGTTGGATTTTATAAAAAATAAGTATTCCATTCACATCTCTGGAGAATTATGTCCATTTCATGGTCCTAGACACCTCTTCTGCCCTCGCCCACTTGATAGATAAGATTAATCTTCTCCCTTTATCAGATATATGACTTTAAAACCATAGGAAGACATAAAAATAGACAAAGATGGTGAAGTATATAAACTTTGTTTCAATACCGTTTGTCAAATTTAGGAATGTTTTGTATAAGCATAAAGATAGTCATATTTTTTCTTATTGAAATAATGTCATTTCAAATTTAATTTACTTGTGATAGATAACTTTAGTTTTCTCCCCATTTCCGGCACAGAACTCCTAAAATCCTTGGAATTTCCCAAGTGAAGAAAGTTATAAAGGTGTCTTTTGTTATGTTAATGAGGTAATTCTTGGAAAGCCCCAGATAACCTAAGTATGGGGACCAATTGCTAGGAGAACCAACCTTGTAATTAAAGTGTTGAAACTTTCAGCCCTTCCAGACCTCTAGGGAGGGAAGAGGGGATGGAAATTAAATTCAGTAACCAATGGCCTACAAAATGAAGCCTCCATAAAAAACCCTGAACTACAGGATTCAGAGAGCTTCTGAGTTGGGGAATAAATGGAGATGCTGAGAAACTGGTGGTCTTGGGGAGGACATGGTGCTCCCTGCCCTTCTCCATACCTCTCCATACACATGTCTTCCATCTGGTTATTCCTGAGTTATAACCTTTTATGATAAATCAGTACATCATCTAGTAGCTAAATGTTTTTCTGGGTTGTATAAGCCATGGGCTTCCCCGATGGCTCGGGGTAATGAATCCACTTGCCAATACAGGAGCGGCAGGAGACGCAAGTTCAATCCCTGGGTCAGGAAGATCCCCTGAGAAGGAAATGGCAAGCCACTCCAGTATTCTTGCCTAAAGAATCCCATGGACAGAGGAGCCTGATGGACTACAGTCCATTGGGTAACAAAGTGTAGGACTTGACTGAGCACACAGGCACGTAAGCCATCCTAGCAAATTCATTGAACCCAAGGGAGGGGTGGTGGAAACCTGAAACTTACAGCTGGCAGATCAGAAGTACAGGTGATAACCTGGACTTGTGATTGGTATCTAAAGCTGGGAGAAGGCAGTCTTGTGGGGCTGAGCCCTTAACACGTGAGGTTTGATGCTGTCTCCAGATAGTTTCAGAACTGAATTAAATTGTATGACATTCACTCAGTATCTACTGAGAATCAGAGACTTGCTTGGTGGTACTGGAAAAACATACACACACCAAACTTGTGCTTTTCATGCTAAAGGTGTAAGGAAGTATCTCTGTAAACAATCTGAATGTTTAACAAAACTCAGTTTATGACACTTATAAACATGAATTATTTAACTTACAAAAGCTGTCCTGAAGTTAAAGAGAACTTGTTTTCTAGATGTGTGAATTTGCTCTTTCAAGCACTGGACATGTTTAAGAGAATCAGATAAATTGCATTTTAATGTAAATGAAGATATTTAAAAGATGTAAGTAAATTAGCTTTGTAAATGGGGTTAATTGTTTAGAGAAAATCAGACTGTTAAACATTAATTTATTAAATATTACTAATGTACATTAAAAGGTAATTATTCTTATTCTTACATAAGTAGTTTATAAATTTATAGGTAGAATAACAAGTGTTGTAAGTTGAACTTAAATCCTTAAGAAAAATAGGTTTCTTTTTATTTTATGACTTTAAATAAACTGTGTTAACTTTAAAACCACTTAACTGTAGTCTTTTCTACACACACCCACACACACACACACACACACACACACACACACACACACACATTCCCTGGGGAATGTTAAAAACAACTTTGAAAACTTTGGAAAACACATGTCAGTGCTTTCATGGAGTCCTCCAACTCTCATCTCATCAAGAAGTGTCCCACATCTGGCCTAGCTTCTTCCCCTGCTAGGCGATCAGACTTTCAGGTTGGGTAAGACTAATTCCTTTTGAAAAGCAAGTATGTCCAACATTGAACACTTATTGTTCTGTATCTGGATCTTTATGGGCAAGGGAAAGAAACAGATTTTCCAAGTTAAGGACTAGACTGGTTTCTGTGGGACTGAAACATTTAGCACACCATTTTAAACAAATAAGATAAAAATTTCAAGAATGCAAAATCATTTTTAACCCACGCCTACTTTCTAAACAGTTTAAATATTTATGAGAAGCAAAATCTATGTGTAGGGCATCTAATGGAGTTGGAGACTTGAATATCTTTCTTGTTTTCTCCATAAACTGGGAAAGTGTTGCTTTTCTGTTAGAAATGCTCTGCCTATCAGTCTGTATGAAAAAATGCCTTTCAGTTATTAAAACAAAGCAGTTTGTGAAGAGCTAGATTTCTGTCTTTGAGGTGACTGACATCATGATTAAATGTAATAGTGTTCTGAGTTTTCACACCCTCTAGAATTTAAGTTTAGAATTTAAGAAATGTTAACTGTTGTTTTCATGTGTGTCTTTTGCTAATTATTTGTAGACAATATTTGCTGTTTCTCCTAGGTCTGATGTATAGTAATAGTAAAATTTAAAAAAGAGAGTGTGTTCCTTTAAGGGCAATGTTGGTGCCCTCTGTCCCACTTGACCATAAACCCCAGAAGGTGAGATGCCATATCTGTTTTGCTTATCATTGTATATCCCATAATTATCTCTTCAGCATGAGACCTCACATTAAGAAGTGACTTAAATATTAAATGAAATGGATGAGTGTTGGTGGGTGTGCAGGCTGCCTGCTCCTTCCCCCAGACTGTGTCTAGACAGAAGCTTTTGTGTCTGGCCCTCCTTGCTTCACTCTCCAGAATCTGAACTCCTTCAACTTTAGACTACTCACTTGATGTGACCCTCCTTGGATCTAGATACATCCTAGCTCCTGTCTCACCTGGCTTGAGATCTCCTGTCTGACAATGAGGTTCTCCCACAAACGTACGGACACCAAGGGTTGAAACACCAAAGAAGGAAGGGAGCAGTGGGGTGAACTGGGAGATTGGAATTGACATATATATATTCTATTGATAGTATGTATAAAAGAGATGACTAACAAGAACCTACTCTATAGCTCAGGAAATTCTACTCAATGCACTGTGGTGACCTAAATGGGAAGGAAATCTAATAAAAAGAGGTGATGTCAGACACAACTGAAGCCACTTAGCACATATGTATACATTTGGTCTTCCCTGGTGATTCAGCTGGTAAAGAATCCACCTGCAATGTGGGAGACCTGGGTTCAATCCCTGGGTCGGGAAGATTCCCCGGAGGAGGGCATGGCACCCCACTCCAGTATTCTTGCCTGGAGAATCCCACGGACAGAGGAGCCTGGGGGCTATGGTCTGTACGATCGCAAAGAGTCAGGCACAACTGAAGTGACAGCACACCCACACATATCTATATGTATAACTGATTCACTTTGCAGTACAATAGAAACTAACACAACATTATATAGCAATTATACTCCAATAAAAATTAATTTTAAAAAGAAAAATAATTTTTCACAATGAAAATATGTAAGAAATTATAATATTGGGCTACACTGACTTAAATATATTATTGAAAAACAATTTTTTAATTAAGTTCTCCCACTGTTGGTCCCATTTCCATGACTTGCTCTCCAGCTGTTCTTCCTATCCCCATGGTATATCAATAATGGAACTGATATTTCCTATCTAATGTTCTCCCTTTTGCTTTCTATCTCTTTCTACTTCCCATTGCTCAACATTTTAGGGTCAAGGAAAAAAGGAGGAGAAATATCAGGAGAGAGTGAAGTCAAAGATGATTGAATCTCATGTCTCTCTTTTATTCAGTGAAAACAAAGGAACTATAGATACCCTTTATCCTTAAAGAAAAGAAATTTCTTTCTGTATACCCCTGGCTCCCTCCATGATACCACTTTATTTTGTGAGAATTATGGGAAATAGATGCGGAAACAGTGGAAACAGTGTCAGACTTTATTTGGGGGGCTCCAAAATCACTGCAGATGGTGATTGCAGCCAGGAAATTAAAAGACACTTACTCCTTGGAAGAAAAGTTATGACCAACCTAGATAGCATATTCAAAAGCAGAGACATTACTTTGCTGACTAAGGTCCGTCTAGTCAAGGCTATGGTTTTTCCAGTGGTCATGTATGGATGTGAGAGTTGGACTGTGAAGAAGGCTGAGCGCTGAAGAATTGATGTGTTTGAACTGTGGTGTTGGAGAAGACTCTTGAGAGTCCCTTGGACTGCAAGGAGATCCAACCATTCCATTCTGAAGGAGATCAGCCCTGGGATTTCTTTGGAAGGAATGATGCTAAAGCTGAAATTCCAGTACTTTGGCCACCTCATGCGAAGAGTTGACTCATTGGAAAAGACTCTGATGGTGGGAGGGATTGGGGGCAGGAGGAGAAGGGGATGAGAGAGGATGAGATGGCTGGATGGCACCACTGACTTGATGGACATGAGTCTGAGTGAAATCTGGAAGTTGGTAATGGACAGGGAGGCCTGGAATGCTGTGATTCATGGGGTCGCAAAGAGTTGGACACGACTGAGCTACTGAACTGAACTGAAGAAAATAAATGCAAATTTCAGCATTGTATTTACCAAAAAATGCCACATATCTAACAGTGCTTCAAATTGTCAGCCTCATTCAGTGGAACATATAACTATAAATTTTAAATTTCTCTCTAAAATCTACTACATACAAAAGGATAAATGCTGGTTTGGATATTTTCTAGGGTTACTATGGAATTTTAAATGATAATCTGAATTAAAAGTCAAATTTAGAAATTTTAATAGTTTTGGGGTTTCATTTCTAGTAAAATGACTAGAAAACATTCATGAAACACAAATAGGGCAAATACTTTATGGTGGTTGAAACAGAATGATAGCTTCCCTGATGAGATGGCATCATTATTTGATTCATTTTGTTACCAAAAGGATCAATCTCTTCAAGACCCGTTTGGGGCTTTGATGTAAACTCTCGCTCAGTCATGTCCAACTCTTTGCAACCCCATAGAGCCCACCTGGCTCCTCTGTCTCTGGGGTTTTCCAGGCAAGAATACTGGAGTGGGATATCATTTCCTTCTCTAGGGGATCTTCCCAGACCAGGGATCAAACCTGTGTCTCCTGCTTTGGCAAAAGAATTCTTCAACACTGTGCCACTTAGAAATCTCATACATGTCTAAAACCCCAGAAGGTGGCCCAGCAATCCACGTCTTCAGACTTTTTCAGATTTTCAAGAAAACACTTGGGTTACCTCAAACAAGAAGGTGTTTTGCTAAAGGTAAGAAATGGCATGTTAAAAAAAAAAAAAAAAACAGACTTCATGGAAAATTATTCAGGGCACAAGAGTACTGCTTGTCTCTCAACAATAACTCCAACATCTATCTCACCTCTCCTATGGGCTTCTTTCCCTTTCATTCTTTTCTTTCTGTTAACTCCCCCATTCTCTGCTCTCCATTGTGTTCCCTCAATTTTCCTCCCTTATGTTCATTCACCACCCTCTCTGTGCTCTCTTACCATATGCTGCCACTCTGTGGATTATCTGTTTCTCACATAAAAATAGCCATAAAAGACCCATTCAGGGTCTCTTCGTCATTGTCTAATACAAAGCAAGCTCAGTGGAAGAACTCTCCCGACTGTAACCAGGTGCCCCTTGAGTTGGGAACCAATCCACCAAGTCCAGGAAGCAGGACACTTGGTACAAATCATTTGCTGTGACTTTTCTCCAAGGAGGGTAATGAGCATGACTGCCATTCCAAACATCTGAGCCAGTATATTTGTGTCTTATAGACATACGGTTCCAATTTATTTTTATGGCAACAAAATTAAACCTCAAGAAGGATGACATATTATTAAATTACAAGCATCTTTCCACATGTAACCTGGTACTAGAGACTTACGGAATATATAATAAGCTAGCTTCTCCATCTCATTGAAGACACTGATAGATGTCAAGCAGGACAGAGCATGAAGACAGTGTCCTCTTGACCCCACATTAGTGACCAGCCTGGTCACAAGTCAACATTCTTGCAGTACAGCACAGGGTTTCAGCCAGTAATGACTTCAGTTAGCTTTATCATTCTATTTCTTCAACTTAGACATGAAAAGAACTTTGTCAAAAGCCTAGCGGGCATTAGGCTATCTTGTGGGTTTGGAAAGTCAGGCTCTTCTGTTTTTTCAGTAAT
Organism: Nanger dama; assembly: GCA_917880005.1. NCBI lineage: Eukaryota > Metazoa > Chordata > Mammalia > Artiodactyla > Bovidae > Nanger > Nanger dama. The sequence continues at coordinate 5,052,895 of CAKJTW010000097.1, read as the reverse complement.
CTGTAAAGCATGTCATTATTGACTAAATTTTAGGCTCTGAAAGTGCATTTTATTACAATTATTGTTATTACTCAGGCTGAGCAATTTCTTGCTGGGATCAGTTCAGAGTGAAACTAATGTTCAAGATACTGTTTCCCCTCTCCATTCACAGGCTATTCAGCAGAAAATTGAATTAGAGCAAGCATCAGTGCCTGGTCTATCAGTTTAGTGATCCCATTCCAAAATGAAGCGAGGTTAGCATGACATGTACTCAATGAATCACTGCCAGCTTTTATAGTCATCACTGGTTCCTCAAGGAATTCAAACCATCTGTCCAATATATAACTACAACATTTGCAAGGGTATTAGACTTAGCAGTTTGGTACTTCCAACCTCCAACTTGTCCCATTCTTGAGAAGAGCCTTTTATTAATTGAGTTATAGTCCATCTCTAAACTTTAGTTTCCATGAAGGAAAGTCAATATCATACAAAGGAAAGTCAATGTACACAAAGTCTCTACTACCAATACCAAAACAAACGAGCAAACCAAAAAGCTCACAAAAATAGGAGTGGGAGAAATACCCCAGAAAGGCCCAAATGTAGGACATTTTCGCTAATTGATATTTCATGTTTCCCCATATGCATAATACAAATGGCTCCAGCCTAAGAAGCAACCCACTGACAGGAGTTGAAGGTTAACATCCTTCAGGGTCCTTGCCTATGACCCTCATGCTGGACTGCAGTTCCCTGGAGATTTCAACTTCCTGTTCTCTTCTTGAGAACTTTCTGCAAAGAGTTCCACACCACACAAACTGGTAGGCCTCTTGGTTTCTGATTAATCATGTGATCAATGAGTATTCACTGAGCATAAGCTGTAGGCCAAGAGTTGACTTAAATACTAGAGATGGAAGAAAAGTTATGACTAACCTAGACAGCATATTAAAAAGCAGAGAATTACTTTGCCAACAAAAGTCCATCCAGTCAAAGTTATGGTTTTACTGGTAATCACGTATGGATGTGAAAGTTGAACTGTGAAGAAATCTGAGTGCCGAAGAATTGATGCTTTTGAACTGTGGTGTTGGAGAAGACTCTTGAGAGTCCCTTGGACTCCAAGGAGATCCAACCAGTCCATCCTAAAGGAAATCAGTCCTGAATATTCATTGGAAGGACTGATGCTGAAGCTGAAGTGCCAATACTTTGGCCACCTGATGTAAAGGACTGAATCATTTGAATAGACTCTGATGCTGGGAAAGTTGAAGTTAGGAGGAGAAGGGGACGACAAAGGATGAGATGGTTGGATGGCATCACCAACTTGATGGACATGAGTTTGGAGCAAACTCCAAGAATTGATGATGGACGGGGAAGCCTGGCGTGCTGCAGTCCATGGAGTCACAAAAAGTCAGGGACGACTGAGCGATTGAACTGAACTGAACTGAACTAGGGATAAAGCCATGAATGAGATAGACAAAGGCCTTGCCCTCTTGGAATTTACCATCTAGAGCTTTTGTTCTGTGGAGCTTATATCATGCCGTATCGATTCACACTGCTATGCCTCTGCTCATACTATTCCATACTATTGCGTGAAATCCTATTCCTTATCATCTCCATTTAACTAATTTATAACATCTTCAAAGCCTAGTTCAATTCATACTTTCTCCATGATTATTTCCAGATTGCCCAGATGGAGTACTTCTTTAACTTCCAGCCAAACACACCCTTCTACCTAGTATTTAGTCCCTAATGCCTTACTTATTATTCATACATATTCATGCATATCTTATCTCTTTAACTATACTGAAGCCCTTTGAAAGCATGAAATGTATCTTGTGGTTTGTGTTTTGTTTTTGTTTTTTGAAGCCTGAAAAGACAGTCCTAAGTGAAGAGAGTACATCATAAATGATGGTATTTAATGAGAATAAGAGTAAATAGAATAGTATTTTTCCTTTAATCTGGAACAAAGAGCAAGGAAGTCAGGGATATCTTGGGAAGCAGTATTTTGAGATTTTTATAAAAGAAAACTATCAACAGTCTGTTTTATTGATTTGGTCTAAAATGCAGTTTAATGGCTTATTGTGAGATATTGTTACAATCACTGTCTTTAAAATGTCCTCTTTTCAGCACTCAAACAAAACTGCTCACTGATGCTTGTTTAAGCTTAATTTTCAGGTGAACAGTCTATGAATAAAGGAGAAAAAAACCTTTGGCTTTCATTACATTTACACTGAATTGCTCAAGGAACCATTCAGCAGGTATAACATAGCAGACTGTGTAGTAATAACAATAGCTGTATTAAAACTTTTGGCACAGGATAAAACCCAAGAATTAACACAAGACACACTTTGTAGACAAGAGAAAAACAAAAGGCCAAGCTTTTTCCAAACTCAGGACTGCTATGTGATCAAGCAAGATTTGCCTAGTGGGCAAAGTCCTACTGTGTAAGCATCATTGCTGTTTCAGCTGAGATTTTTCAGAGAGTCTAGAACACCTGAGAATTTCAGAAAAGCACAAAAACAGCAATAAACATTTGTATTTGAATACTGCCCTAAAATTTAAACAATGTTTTCCATACACATTATCTCACTTAATTCTTTCAAAAACCCAGAGAGGTTATTTTCAGTTCAGTTCAGTCACAGTCGTGTCCGACTCTTTGCGATGCCATGGGCTGCAGCACGCCAGGCTTCCCTGTCCATCACCAACTCCCAGAGCTTGCTCAAACTCATGTCCACTGAGTCAGTGATGCCATCCAACCATCTCATCCTCTGTCATCCCCTTCTCCTCCTGCCTTCAATCTTCCCCAATATCAGGGTCTTTTCCAATGAGACAGTTCTCCACATCAGGTGGCCAAAGTATTGGAGCTTCAGCTTAAGTATCAGTCCTTCCAATGAATATTCAGGACTGATTTCCTTTAGGATAGACTGGTTGGATCTCCTTGCAGTCCAAGGGGCTCTCAAGAGTCTTCAGCACCACAGTTCAAAAGCATCAGTTCTTCGGTGTTCAGCTTTCTTTATAGTCCAGCTTTCACATCCATACATGACTACTGGAAAAAACATAGTTTTGACTAGACAGGCCTTTGTCAGCAAGGTAATGTCTCTGCTATTTTTTTATTTTACACACTTTTAAAAATCATTTTACACTGTTTTAAAAGTTTTTATACCCTTTTAAAAATTTTAAGGGTGTTAAGTTATTTTACACCCTTTTAAAAATTTAGGATAGGGAAACTGAAGATTGGGTATTAAAACCATTATAAAGATTAGTTATATCAGATAACATTCCCATCAGTGAAAGCTTCTACCTCCAGAGGAGATCTCCTACAAACTTGGAAGTTCTCCATATGAAAATGATGAGATGCATGGGGCTGATGCACAGGATGATTCAAGTAGAGGATGTGGGGTGGGAGGTGGGAGGGGGCTTCGGCATTGGGCGATTGTGTTCACCTATGACTGATTCGTGTCAATGTATGGCAAAACAAATACAGTATTGTAATTAAAAAATAAATAAATAAATAAATTTAAAAAAAAAAAAAATAAAAATAAAAAAAAAAAAGAAAATGATGAGAAGCTGTAAAATCAGATTTGCCCTATGAAAGAAATATTTGTGCGCAGTGCACAAGCATAATCAATCCAACAGTCTATCCCAGTGGGATGTTTGCCTCATCCTCCCATATACACCCACAAAGCATCTTCTATGTTCTTGCCTCTAGTCTTTTTCTCTCTGTTTAAAGTAAAATAAAAGCAGTTCTTCTTCTGGCAAAGTGGTTTAACTTGCTTGAACCAACTCTCTCATTGACAACAACTAGAAGACTCAGACAAAATACTTTGAAATATCTGTTTGAACACACCTAACAGCTACAAAACCACTGAGGACTTGTGAATTCAATATCCTGGAGAGAAGGAAGCTCAGAGAAATGAATCTAACCTTTGGTGTTTTAGTCCTTGTGAAGGCATGTGTCGATTCAAAAGCAGCAACTGAAAATATGAAAACTTTCATAAGAGTTTTCATAATTTTCTCAAGAATAGGATTGGGAAAATTGAAGTTTTGAGCCATAAAGAAGGTGGGTACCCAGAAAATATTTCAGGTTTTAGAATGTGAGAAAGAAAGACTGAACAAAAGAATGAAGCATAAATAGATACAAGAACTGAAGCCCAGCCTCATGACTTAGCAATTAAACAATAAAATAAATTATTTTTCTAATACCCATTCCAGTATTTCTGCCTAGGAAATCCCAGGAAGAGGGGAGCTTGGCAGGCTACAGTCAAGGGGGTTGCAATGAGTCAGACATGACTTAGTGACTAAACAACAACCAGTTTATAATAGTGAAAATATAGAAAGCCACATCCTTAAAATGGAAAACTATCCATAAAGGAACCCAGCTAAGTTCCTGCCCTGACTATGCCCCTTCTCCCCACGGGGTCTGACATGAAGCTGGTCTTGCAGTGTTCAGCACTGTGCCTTACACACGTTGCGTTGATTTTTATATCTTAAAACTCTCAGCTAAAATACAGTGGTAGGGCACATCAGAGCCTTTCTTAAGTTCTCTTCAACTCTCCCTAGCAGAGAAATTCATCCAAGGCAATTTGATGACCTACATTTTATGGCATATAACTTTAAATCAGTGCAATATTGGGATACATACATACAACTCATTAGCTGATAGAACTTGTTGAAAAGAAAGCATCACGTCATCTGAACCATAAAGTAGACTACTAAGCCCAATTGTCCCTGATGTCTCCATCAGTTCCTGGCATAAGCCAAGATACTTCAGGCACAAATTCATTTTCCTGACCCACCAAGTAATGGTTGTGCATTGCTATTGCAAAATCTAGCTTTAGGAGGAATCTTAAACTTTTATGCATTTTAAAACTTTTAGCTAAAGCCTGGGGTTTAGAAAATGAGGTATGTAACCACAAAAAAGTTCACTCCTTATTGGCTGGAAACCTACTGAAAAACTCCTTTTTTTTTTTTTTTTTTTTAGATTTCCATGGAAAAGGCAGAATTAATCTGTTGCAACCATATACGTTTTTGTTTCTTCATGAGTCATTTCATTTAATCATTCCACAAATAATTCTCGATTGTGAATATCATTGAAGACACTGTGCCAGGTAGTGATACAAAGAAAACAAAAGAAATTTCTCCTGTGCTTAATGAGCTCAGAGCCTGGAACAGAGAGCAGATAAGTCAATGGCTTCTCAAGCCAGTGGGGTTCAGGCTATAATGGAAATCAGCAGAGTAAAAGGGACTCCCAGGAGAAGAACTGGCTCAGTCTTCTATTGCAGTGTATCATATCACCACAAATCTGTGGTTCACAATCACATACGTTATTATTTCAGTTTCCATGGGTCAGGAATTTGTCACAACTTACATAATTCGGCTCAGAGGCCTGCAAGGCTCCTAAGTATCAGCCAGGCTGCCTTCCTTTCTGGACCTCGGCTCTTCTTCCAAGCTCCTGCGAATGTCAGCAGAATTCAGTTCCTTGTAGTTGTAGAACTGAGTTCCCCTTTCCTTCTGGCTGCCAGCCAGGGGCCACTCTCAGCCCCGTGAGTTTCCCTAGATCCCTGCCACATGGCCCTGACACAGATTATCTCATAAAGTGATCTTCTTCCAACAGAGCGGGAGAATCTTTCTAAATCCTAGACCCTCTTTTAAGGGCTCACCTAATTAAGTCAAGCTCAGTACTCTTGCCTGGAAAATCCCATGGACAGAGGAGCCTGGTAGGCTGCAGTCCATGGGGTCGCTAAGAGTCGGACACAGCTGAGCGACTTCACTTTGACTTTTCACTTTCCTGCATTGGAGAAGGAAATGGCAACCCACTCCAGTGTTCTTGCCTGGAGAATCCCAGGGATGGGGGATCCTGGCGGGCTGCCGTCTACGGGGTCGCACAGAGTCGGACTCAACTGAAGCAACTTAGCAGCAGTAGCAGCAGCAGCAGCACCTAGGATAATCTCCCTTTTGATTAACCCAGAGTCAACTGATCAAGCATCTTAATTATGTCGGCAAAATCATTTCACCTGTGCCAAGTAAGAAAACCTTATCATGGAAGTGATAGCCCATCATATCTACAGGCTCCACACCATCAAAGAGAGGAAATTCTAGGAGACAGAAGTCTACACAGAGGGTGGGAAACATCGGGGACTTCCTTAAAATTCTGCCTCTGATAGGCACCTACCTCAAATGGTAGCTACCTGAAGGAGACAGAGTCGGAGCAAGCAAGTGTTGAATGGGAGTACGAAAGTTGCAGAGGGAGAAAGACCTATCTAAAAGTTACTACAGGGCAAAGCCACCAAACGAGAAACACGGTGAACGTGAGCAAAATGGTCAATTTTAATATGTTTCTGTGTTGTGACTAATGATGAGATATGATTCCACAGAAAAAGAGATGTCGAGAAATGAGCTCATCTTTGGATATACTGAGTTGTCTTTGGAGCTTCCAGAAGAAATGACCAAAGGACTACAGAGATATGAGTCTATAGCTCAGAGGGAGAGATTAGAACAAAAAGAAGAGGTCTGGGGCTCTCAGTACAGACTTGGTAATCAAGCCCTTAGTAATAGATGGGATTCATCAGTACCGGTAGGTAGAGAAAAAGCTCACAGACAGGAACCTCAAAACACGATGCAAAGATACACAAAGAACAAGACTGTGAGGAAAGGAGGGAGCTGCTAACGATGTAGAAGGGAAGTATGTTATCTCAAAACAAAGAAGCAAGAGGGTCTCAAGGAGGTGGGACCCAGTGTCAACTGCTGCCCAGATGCTAAGATAAAGACCGAAAAGTCATCGATTTATTAACCATGAGACCCTTGGTTATATTGGGGATAGCTGTTTAAATTGGGAGTAAGGAGAAAATAAGATTGCAGTGACTGAAGAGGGACTGAGCCACAGGATATGGTATCAGCATAGACCATTCTTTCAAGGAGCCTCATACAAAGGGAAGGAGGGAAATGGGGCAAGAAAGGATGGAATTTGGCTAAGATGACAGCTGAGCAAAGTTTCAGAAGCTGCTGTAATGCTATCTTAGGTGTCAGACCACACTAACATGTTACAACTGGAACAGACTATAGATATCATCTAGCACATACTATTAATACTGGATGTCAGCTAAAATCCTTTCCTCTAGAAAATACTCTTGGATCCCTGAGGCCAGATCTGGATCTTTCTTTGACATACTCTTACTGTAAATACCAGCCCTACCTTTCCTCCAGAGCATTTATCACAGTGGTAATTGTACATACAGTTGAATGGCTTTGTGACTGTACAGGTTTCCTCTGCTAGTTATGAGCTCCATGAAGGTATAGACCATGTTTGGTTTGCTCACCAAGTTGTCCCTAGACCCATTCAATAAATCTGTAATGAGTACGTAACTTGAATCCCTTTATTTAACAGGTGAAGAAAGTGAAGCCCAGAGGGGTTAAGTTACCTCTCCTGGTTACACTGCTATTAAAAACAAGTTGAAATGAACCTGGGTGTGTGTTTTCTGCTCTTTTTTAAAAGAATGGCCACTTCCTACTCACAGTGCTGTTAAATTTCTTCTGAATCAGCATTAACCACACATTAAACACACTCCTCCAGCATCAGGAGCTCAGGGACACTACTTTCTAACTTCACACATTCATGTGATATTACAGCATGCTCTAATTCCACAACCCCCTCCTTTTAAATTACCATTTATAGTGTACTCATTCTGTGCTAAGCACAAAGGCGCTAAGGACGTTATGTCCACTTTCTCAGATATCGATTTTCATAACAGCTCTTTAAGTTTGTTGATATTATACAGGATACAAAGTTAATATAGTTCTGACAATAACTGGATAGTTAGTATCAGATTTGAATTAAACTGTTGGATACCCAGTTGGTGTCAGAGAATTCAGTGATTGGTGTGAGGGAAAAAACACACTTGAAAAAAATTAAAGATCTTCTATGAAAGAAATAAGGTGAATAGCCTTGAAGTAGAAAGCCAACAGTGTCTGCTATATCATCAATTGGTTCGTCCTCCAGGTTTCCACTGCCTAAAAACCCAGGAAATACAAACGGCCAGTACATTTTCAAACACTGAAATACTGAAGGAAGGGGAGGTTATAATATCTTCATCATTAGAGGGACTAAAACTCTCTTATGGATTTTATTTATTCAGAGGCTGAATTTTGACCAAAGAAAACCTAAACTAGGGCTTCCCAGGTAGCTCATTGGTCAAGAACCCACCTGCCAATGCAGAAGACTCAGGTTTGATCCCTAGGTAGGAAAGATCCCATGGAGGAGGGCATAGCAACCCACTCCAGTATTCTTGCCTGGAGAATCCCATGGACAGAGGAGCCTGGCAGGCTACAGTCTATTGGGTCGCAGAGTCAGACATGACAGAAGTGTCTTAGCACGCATGTAACGCATACCAAAAACTACCAGCAAATACCACTTGAGTGATTTCCTATTAGAGTTATACTGTGTTTTCACCAGCAACAAAGATTTTGTCATGTCCCCGTGAAAACTTATTCACTGAAACTATACGGTGCCTTTATGAATTCGTACAGGGCTTTAATTTTCTGTTCCAGCAATTAGACAAATTTAAGTGAATTATCCTTTTTTTTAGCCTAATCATATTTAGTAGGAAAATTCAGGAAATCCCATGCTCATAAAGAGAAAATCCCATCTCTTACTGTGTCATTCAGGCCCAGAATATTGCCGTGCCCAAGATTTACTTAAACAAGTCTCCTTCATAAATTCCTTGTCCCCAAGGTCATTGGTATGCTGCCTTGAAGCACGTGACTCTGCCCTCTTTAGTGCACTCAATGGCTCACACTCACCCAGCACTCATTCTGCCAGATACTCTGAATGCTTTACATGAACCTACCTCATTTAATCCTCACACCAGCCTCCAGATAGATGCTATTTTTTGTCCCAATTTGCAAATGAAAAACCTGAAAGCTAAAGAGAAATTTGTCCAAGGTCACACAATGATATAAAGAAAGTTTTTTTTTAATCAGGATTCAAAATCAGAGGCATGGGACCCCACAGAGTATATTGCATCATATGGCATGCTGTGTGAATGCTAATTTCTTCCTGTTTCATAGTGCTGACTTGAGTGGTCGATTTATCATCCATCACAGAAGATGAGCAAGCTTGGCTGAGATTTTTAAGTCTGTAGTTAGACCTGAGAGACATGATTCAGCTTGTGAAGCCTCTGAATCTGTGTGATGTTGAATGTGACAGCATGGTGGAATTTTACTGTACTTTAGAATTATGGAAATTATATACATAATATATTCATAAAACCTCAAGGAAAAGAGGAAATTTAGTGGTGATCTGCCAAAGTAGCAAATAAATGCACAATAATCCTCATTAATGATCATTCAGTTCTGTTCAGTTCAGTCGCTCAGTGGAGTCTGATTCTTTGCGACCTCATGAATCACAGCACGCCAGGCCTCTCTGTCCATCACCATCTCCCAGAGTTCACTCAGACCCACGTCCATCGAGTCAGTGATGCCTTCCAGCCATCTCATCCTCTGTCGTCCCCTTCTCCTCCTGCCCCCAATCCCTCCCAGCATCAGAGTCTTTTCCAATGAGTCAACTCTTTGCATCAGGTGGCCAAAGTACTGGAGTTTCACCTTTAACATCATTCCTTCCAAAGAAATCCCAGAGCTGATCTCTTTCAGAATGGACTGGTTGGATCTCCTTGCAGTCCAAGGGACTCTCAAGAGTCTTCTCAACACCACAGTTCAAACACATCAATTCTTCGGTGCTCAGCTTTCTTCACAGTCCAACTCTCACATCCATACATGACCACAGGAAAAACCATAGCCTTGACTAGATGGACCTTAGTTAGCAAAGTAATGTCTCTGCTTTTGAATATGGTATCAAGGTTGGTCATAACTTTTCTTTCAAGGAGTAAGCGTCTTCTAATTTCATGGCTGCAGTCACCATCTGCAGTGATTTTGGAGCCCCAAAAATAAAGACTGACACTGTTTCTCCATCTATTTCCCATGAAGTGATGGGACCGGATGCCATGATCTTCATTTTCTGAATGTTGAGTTTTAAGCCAACTTTTTCACTCTCCACTTTCACTTTCCTCAAGAGGCTTTTTAGTTCCTCTTCACTTTCTGCCATAAGGGTGATGTCACCTGCATATCTGAGGTTACTGATATTTCTCCCAGCAATCTTGATTCCGGCTTGTGTTTCTTCCAGTCCAGCGTTTCTCATGATGTACTCTGCATAGAAGTTAAATAAGCAGGGTGACAATATACAGCCTTGACGTACTCCTTTTCCTATTTGGAACCAGTCTGTTGTTCCATCTCCAGTTCTAACTGTTGCTTCGTGACCTGCATACAGATTTCTCAAGAGGGAGGTCAGGTGGTCTGGTATTCCCATCTCTTGAAGAATTTTCCACAGTTTATTGTGATCCACACAGTCAAAGGCTTTGGCATAGTCAATAAAGCAGAAATAGATGTTTTTCTGGAACTCTCTTGCTTTTTCCATGATCCAGTGGATGTTGGCAATTTGATCTCTGGTTCCTCTGCCTTTTCTAAAACCAGCTTGAACATCAGGAAGTTCACGGTTCACGTATTGCTGAAGCCTGGCTTGGAGAATTTTGAGCATTACTTTACTAGCATGTGAGATGAGTGCAATTGTGCGGTAGTTTGAGCATTCTTTGGCATTGCCTTTCTTTGGAATTGGAATGAAACCTGACCTTTTCCAGTCCTGTGGCCACTGCTGAGTTTTCCACATTTGCTGGCATATTGAGTGCAGCACTTTCACAGCATCATCTTTCAGGATTTGAAACAGCTCAACTGGAATGACATCATCTCCACTAGCTTTGTTTGTAATGATGCTTTCTAAGGCCACTTGACTTCACATTCCAGGATATCTGGCTCTAGATGAGTGATCACACCATCGTGATTATCTGGGTTGTGAAGATCTTTTTTGCACAGTTCTTCTGTGTATTCTTGCCACCTCTTCTTAATATCTTCTGCTTCTGTTAGGTCCAGACCATTTCTGTCCTTTATCGAGCCCATCTTTGCATGATATGTTCCCTTGGTATCTCTAATTTTCTTGAAGAGATCTCTAGTCTTTCCCATTCTGTTGTTTTCCTCTGTTTCTTTGCATTGATCACTGAAGAAGGCTTTCTTATCTCTTCTTGCTATTCTTTGGAACTCTGCTTTCAGATGCCTATATCTTTCCTTTTCTCCTTTGCTTTTCACCTCTCTTCTTTCACAGCTATTTGTAAGGCCTCCCCAGAGAGCCATTTTGCTATGAGCACCTCCAATAAAGATTGATCTACTGTTAGACAGCACTAGTTATAACCCACTTCACTCCACCCACTTCCCACCACTGGTTTGGTTTGGAGTTAGTTAACCAGAACTGAACTGGGAAATCCAAGAACAAGTTCTTCCTTCCAGCTGTTCAGGTTTAAGTATTTCATCTCCATTCCAAACAACTGCAGACAGAATCATGTCTTTAATTTATACCTGCATTGACTTCACTCATCTCAAGTAATTAGAAGCAACAACTGCTCCACAGACTCTTACAGTGTCTCTGCACAGGGGAAAGGACCACCCCCATCTCCCTGGTCCCTCCTATAATTGTAGTTAACAGGCAATCATTTCACCTTCAGTTGAACCCCTCATTCCTCACATGAACTATTCCAAAGTATTTTTAGTAGTCTTAAGTTTCCAAATGCTTTTTGCTTCCCTCATGCCCTGAAAAAGGAAGATGGTTCCTCGGCTTCTCCCTTTCTCCCCCTCAAAATGCCTCTATGACTTCATTCTTCCTTCCTTCCCTCTACAGAAGGAAGTGCCTTTCTCCATCCTAACCCAATCGTTGACTTATGTCCTTAGTCCCATTTCCTCCAACTTTCCCCAGAACCTGGTTTCATCAACTATCTTCTTCCTGGGATCTTCAGTCTTTTTCCCCCACCCCATTTTCCCTTTGCCTAACATATACAGCCACCATTCTAAAACAAGGAGATCATGGGGATCAAACCAGTCAATCCTAAAGGAAATCAATCCTGAACATTCATTGGAGGGATTGATGCTGAAGCTGAAATGCCTATACTTTGGCCACCTGAGGTGAAGAGCTGACTCACTGGGAAAGATCCTAATGCTGGGAAAGATTGAAAGCAGGAGGAGAAGGGGATGACTGATGAGATGAGAGAATGAGATGGTTGGATGGCATCACTGATATGAGTTTGAGCAAGTTCTGGGAGATGATGAAGGATAGGGAAGACTGGCATGCTGCAGTCCTTGGGGTCACAAAGAATTGGACATGACTGAGTGACTGAACAACAATGCTAAAACAAACCAAGAGAGAACCTTTTCTTTATCCTGTAATCCCCTTGAGAACTTCTACTCTAGCTAGCCCCCTTCACTCTTGAACCTAAAAGGTAAGCCCATCCCAAGTTTCCTCATTCTTCTTCTTCCCTGTGTCCCTCAGTGAATGCATCAACTCAGAACTCTAAATCTCAGCTGTACAGGTAATTAACAACTCCATGAATCTTGTCCAAACTATTCTTCCAAGGTCTATCTCTGTATTTCTCTCCCACTAGTACTTCTCCACATGGATACACCATCAACACAATAAACTCCTACAACGCTAAAGCCAAATTCATGGCACAACTACCAAACCTTCCACAGTTATCCAGGATCAGAACCTTGGAGGAATGGAACTTGAAACATTAAAGGTAACAAAGCCTTTTGTTTCTGAGATAAGAAGTGCGAAGTCCAGAAAGGTTGAATCTATGTGTCTCTTACTTCTGCTAAGGGAGTTCCCGTCAACTAAATAATGGTTCCCCTCCATCCTTTTTCTCTGGGCATTGGCTCAGGCCACCATCATGATTTTCTTTATCTGTAGCAATAGCTTCATATTTTGTCTTCCACCTACAATGTTTGCCCCTCATCCCTTCTTACCCTGAGACAATGCTAATTTCAATCAACACTTTTGACCTGTGTGTGTGTGTGTGTGTGTGTGTGTGTGTGTTTGTACAGACATACCTCAGAGATATTGCAGATTCAATACCAGATAACTGCAATAATGTGACTATCAAAATAAAGTGAATCACACAAATGTATTGATTTCCCAGTTCATGTAAAAGTTATGTGTACACCATAGCTCAGTTGGTAAAGAATCTGCCTGCAATGCAGGAAACTCCAGTTTGATTCCTGGGTTGGGAAGAACCACTGGAAAAGGGATAGGCTACCCACTCCAGTAATCGTGGGCTTTCCTTGTGGCTCAGCTGGTAAAGAATCACCCTGCAATGTGGAAGACCTGGGTTGGATCCCTGGGTTAGGAATATCCCCTGGAGAAGAAAAGGCTACCCACTTCAGTATTCTGGCCTGGAGAATTCCATGGGGTCACAAAGAGTCCATGCGGTCCCAAAGAGTTGGACACAACTGAGTGACTTTCACTTTCACTATACTGTAGTCTATTAAGTATGGGATAGCATTATGTCTTAAAAAAGAAAAGTACTTGTCTTAAGAATATTTCATTGCTAAAAACAACAACAACAACAACAACAAAGCTATCATCTGAGGCCTCAGTGAGTCATACATAATCATTTTGCTGGTCTTGCCTTGATGTTGACGGCTGTTGATTCATCAGCATGGTGATTGCTGAAGGGTGAGGTGGCTATGGCAATTTTCTTAAAATAAGGCAACAATAAAGTCTGCTTTATCAATTGACTTTTTTTTTTCCACAAATGATTGCTCTGCAGAATGCAATGCTGTTTGAGAGCATTTTATCCAGAGTAGAACTTCTTTCCAAATTGGAGTCAGTCCTCTCAAATCCTGCCACGGCCTTATCAAGTAAGTTAATGTAACATTCTAAATTCCTTGATGTTATTTCAACAATCTTCACAGAATCTTCACCGGTAGATTCCATCTCAAGAAACCACTTTCTTCGCTTATCCATAAGAAGCAGTACTTTTAAAAATCATCTGTTTAAGTTTTATCATGAGACTGCAGCAGTGCATTCACATCTTCAGGCTCTACTCATTCTCTTGCTATTTCCACCAAATCGGCAGTTACTGCCTTCATAAAGCTTTGAACCCCTCAAAATCACCATGAAGGTTAGAATCAGCTTCTCCCAAGATCTATTTATGCATTTCCTAGTAATGCTGATGTTTTTATCTCTTCCCATGACTTACAAATGTTTTTAATGGCATCTAGAACACTGAAACTTTTCCAGGAGGGTTTTCAATTTACTTTGTCTATATCAATCAGAGGAATCACTATCTGTAGTCCTACAAAATGTGTTACTTAATATTTATTTTTATTTATTTATTTGGCTGCATCAGGTCTTAAATCCAGCACACAGGATCTTCAGTCTTCATTGTGGGTTCTTGCGGGATCTTTAGTCGCAGGCTTGAGAACTCTTAATTTCAGCATGTGGAATCTAGTTCTCCAGCCAAGGGTCAAACCTAGCCCCTGCATTGGAGCATGGAGTCTTAGCCACTAGACCACCCCCAGGAAATCCCCAAAATGTCTTTCTTAAATACTGATACTTGAAAATCAAAATTACTTCTTGATCAATCACTCATAGAATGGATATTGTGTTAACAGGCATAAAAATACCATTAATTTCATACATCTCCATCAGAGTTCTTGGCTGACTAGATGCATTGACAATGAGTAATGATATTTTGAAAGGAATATTTTTTCCTGATCAATATGTTTCAATGGGCTTCCCTGATGGTTCAGCACACAAAGGATCTGCCTGCAAAGCAGGAGACACGGGAAATGCCAGTTCATTCCCTGGGTCAGAAAGATCCCTTGGAGGAGGGCATGGCAACCCATTCCAGCATTCTGGCCTGGAGAATCCCATGGACAGAGGAGCCTGGCCGGCTACAGTATGTGGGGTCTCAAAGAGTCAAACGCGACTGAACAACTGAATACAGGTCTCAATAGTGGGCTTAAAATATGCTGTAAACCATGTTATAAACAAATGTGCGGTCACCCAGGTTTTGTTGTTCCATTTATAGAGCACAGAAAGTATAGATTTAGCATAATTTTAAGGGCCCTACTGCTACTGCTATTGCTGGTAAGTCACTTCAGTCATGTCTGACTCTTTGCAGCCCTATGGGCCGTAGCCCACCAGGCTTCTCTGTCCGTGGGATTTTCCCACCAAGAAAACTGGAGAGGGTTGCTGTGCCTTCCTCAAGGGGATCTTCCCGACCTCAGGATCCAATCTGTGTCTCTTATGTCTCCTGCAGGCGGGTTCTTTACCACGAGCTCCACCTGGGAAGCCCTAGGATTATTCAATTTGGTAAATGAGCATCAGCTTCAACTTAAAGTCACCAGCTGCATTAGCCCCTAATAAGAAGGTCAGCCTGTCCCTTGAAGCTCTGAAATCAGGCACTGACTTTTCGGCTCTAGCTATCAAAGTCCTAGATGGCGTCTTCTTCCTTGCAAAGGCTGTTTGTCTACACTGAAATTCTGTTGTTTAGTGTAGCTACCTTCATTTATTATCTCAGCTAGATCCTCTCGATAACCTCCTACAGCTGCTAAATCAGCACTTGCTGCTTCACCTTGACCTTTTATGTTATGAAGATGTTTTCTTTCTTTAAACCTCATGAACCAAACTCTGACAGCTTTAAACTTTCTTCTGCAGCTTCCTTACCTCTTAGCCTTTAAAGAGAGTTAGAGCCAGACCATTACAACTTTCTACACGTCAGCAATAAGGCTGTTTCACTTTTTATCATTCATGTGTTCCATGGTGTAGCACTTTTAATTTCCTTCAAGAACATTCCCTTTGCATTCACATTTTGGCTAACTATTTGGCTCAAGAGGCCTAATTTTTGGCCTATCTCAAAGATGGGCTCGATAAAGGACAGAAATGGTCTGGACCTAACAGAAGCAGAAGATATTAAGAAGAGGTGGCAAGAATACACGGAAAAACTGTACAAAAAGATCTTCAAGACTCAGATAATTATGATGATGTGATCACTCATCTAGAGCCAGACATCTTGGAATGTGAAGTCAAGTGGCCTTAGAAAGCATCACTATGAACAAAGCTAGTGGAGATGATGGCATTCCAGTTGAGCTGTTTCAAATCCTGAAAGATGATGCTGTGAAAGTGCTGCACTCAATATGCCAGCAAATGTGGAAAACTCAGTAGTGGCCACAGGACTGGAAAAGGTCAGGTTTCATTCCAATTCCAAAGAAAGGCAATGCCAAAGAATGCTCAAACTACCGCACAATTGCACTCATCTCACATGCTAGTAAAGTAATGCTCAAAATTCTCCAAGCCAGGCTTCAGCAATACGTGAACCGTGAACTTCCTGATGTTCAAGCTGGTTTTAGAAAAGGCAGAGGAACCAGAGATCAAATTACCAACATCCACTGGATCATGGAAAAAGCAAGAGAGTTCCAGAAAAACATCTATTTCTGCTTTATTGACTATGCCAAAGCCTTTGACTGTGTGGATCACAATAAACTGTGGAAAATCCTGAAAGAGACTGGAATACCAGACCACCTGACCTGCCTCTTGAGAAATCTGTATGCAGGTCACGAAGCAACAGTTCAAACTGGACATGGAATAACAGACTGGTTCCAAATAGGAAAAGGAGTACGTCAAGGCTGTATATTGTCACCCTGCTTATTTAACTTCTATGCAGAGTATATCATGAGAAACGCTGGACTGGAAGAAACACAAGCTGGAATCAAGATTGCTGGGAGAAATATCAATAACCTCAGATATGCAGGTGACATCACCCTTATGGCAGAAAGTGAAGAGGAGCTAAAGGGCCTCTTGATGAAGGTGCAAGAGGAGAGTGAAAAAGTTGGCTTAAAGCTCAACATTCAGAAAACGAAGATCATGGCATCCAGTCCCATCACTTCATGGGAAATAGATGGGGAAACAGTGGAAACAGTGTCAGACTTTATTTTTGGGACTCCAAAATCACTGCAGATGGTGACTGCAGCCATGAAATTAAAAGACGCTTACTCCTTGAAAGAAAAGTTATGACCAACCTAGATACCATATTCAAAAGCAGAGACATTACTTTGCCAACTAAGATCCGTCTAGTCAAGGCTATGGTTTTTCCTGTGGTAATGTATGGATGTGAGAGTTGGACTGTGAAGAAGGCTGAATGCCGAAGAATTGATGCTTTTGTACTGTGGTGTTGGAAAAGACTCTTGAGCGTCCCTTGGACTGCAATGAGATCCAACCAGTCCATTCTGAAGGAGATCAGCCCTGGGATTTCTTTGGAAGGAATGATGTTAAAGCTGAAACTTCAATACTTTGGCCACCTGATGCAAAGAGTTGACTCATTGGAAAAGACTCTGATGCTGGGAGGGATTGGGGGCAGGAGGAGAAGGGGACGACTGAGGATGAGATGGCTGGATGGCATCACAGACTCAATGGACGTGAGTCTGAGTGAACTCCAAGAGATACTGATGAACAGGGAGGCCTGGCGTGCTGCGATTATTGGGGTCACAAATAGTTGGACACGACTGATTGGCTGAACTGAACTGAACTCATTTTTTAACATGCTTTCATTGCTAAGTCTAATCATTTCTAGCTTTTGATTTAAAGTGAGAGATATGGGATTCTTCCTTTCACTTGAGCAGTTAGAGGCCATTGTAGGGTTATTAACTGGCCTGATTTCAATATCGTTGTGTTTCAAAGACCACGGAGACAAAATGAGAGGAAGAAAGATGGGGGAGTGGCCGGTTCATATAGCAGTCAGAACAAACACAACATTTGTCCAAAACAATTACAACAGTAGTATCAAAGGTCATTGATTAATAGGTCATCAAAACAAAAACAATAAAAATAAAAAAAATTGAAATGTTGCAAGAATTACCAAAATGTAACACATGGACACAAAGTGAGCCAATGCTAATGGGAAAAATGGTGCCGACAGACTCGCTCAATGCAGCCTTGCCACAAACCTTCAATCTGTAAAAAGCACAATATCTGTGAAGTGCAATGAAGAGAAGTAAAAGGGATCTGTCTGTATACACTTGGGACTGTGCCTAGGCCCCTGAGCTCAGATATGAAGACAGCTTTTGCCTTCAAGGGTGGTGCTTAAGAAAGACACTTATATCAGACTATAAATGAAAGGGAGGATTGAGGAAGGTATATTGACAGCTGAGTACTGATAGGAAGGAGCCAGAGGATGAAAGTGAATGAATGCAGAAAACTCATGGAAGAACTTCCCTAGTGGTCCAGTGGTTAAGAAGTCTGCACTTCCAATGCAGGGGCTCCAGGTTCATTTCCTGGTCAAGAAATTAAGATTCCACATCCACATGGCATGGCCAAATTTTCTTAAAAATGAAAAGTAACAAAAAGAAAGTTTGTGTAGCAGGATCAAAAACTAGAGGGTTTTGCTATAGCTCAACAAAGATCCAAGATGGTGGCAGGGGGCACACAGAAGACCCAACAGAGATCTGTAAGACTGGATGGGCACACAAGATCCAGATCACAAAGCAGTGGGATAGAGTTTGGAGGAATTTTAAGCAGCATGTATGAAAATATCAAATTAGCAATTTAGAAAGACCATTTAGTCAAAAGTGTCCCAACAGGCTAAGAGGCAAGGTTGAAAACAGGAAGACTGTTAGCTGATGGTTTCAAATAAGAGAGTGAAGATATAGAGGAGAAAAGAGAAGAAAGCCCCAGTGTTGAGGTTTTTCTGGGTCACTGAGCAGAAAAAATGTAGTAAAGAAATCAAGAATGTTGAGAACACAGTGATTTAAAGGGTCAGTAAACCAGAGCGTTCAGAGCAAGTCAAGCCCAGCACCTGTGTTTTTATACCAAAAGTGAAGAATGGTTTTTGCATTTTTTTAAAGTGGAAAAAATTAAGAAGAAGAATATTTCATGACATAAAATTATATGAAAATCTTTTGTCAGGATCCCTAATAACATTTTACTGGCACATAGCCATGCCTACTGTTGACATAAACTCTGTGGCTGTTTTCCTGCTATACAGACAGAGTTGAGTAGTTGAGACAAAACATGTATGGCCCACAAAGCCTAAAATATTTACTAACTGGCCTTTTACAGAAAAAGTTTGCCAGTCCCTGGTTCAAGTAATGAATTATGTGGCCTTCAGTGCTTGATAAAGTGGGGAAAGAGGAGAGAAGACATGAAACGGAGCTCCCTGGGGCCTGAGAATAAGAAAGATGAGAGTAAGAAAAGGTAAATGGGCTGAAAAGCCAAGAAGTGAGATCACAGAGACAGATACAGGAGGGAAAAATGTGTAACAATTCTAAGTGATGGACTGGCTTACTTATACAAGAGGCCTGGGAAATCTGTTTTTCTCCCCATTACTACAGCCGTGAATCGGAGGCTGGATAGTCATGAGTGGCTTTCTTACCACCAAACCTCACTTGCTGCCTGTAGCTCAAATTAACTAACCAAACCACAACACTATCACATGCATGTCTACCATCAAGTTAATTCTATTGTTGTGAATGACATCATTAACCAGAATAGCTTTGAATCATTGAAAAGGTTTGAATTAAATGTAAAATCTTTCCATTCATCACTTCCTGTGCTGTCTCCCACAAAGAAATTGAGGTATAAAATCCTCATTAACATAACAGAATGATTCTCCAGGAAAATGAAAGTGAAAAAGATCTATCACTCCTGAATTTGCTAGAAGGTTTCCTGTAGCTACTCATGTTTCCTTTATGTTCATAACCTGGTTCCAGTGCATAGAAGTGGATCTTCTTTGCAATCTCTTGCATTGGGAGCCTGGGATTGATAAAACTATAGATAGTTTCCACCCCTTTCATCTGATCCCTGTCACAGCTAATGCATGCGGTAGATAAACTCTCTTCAGGGACTGATTACAGCCTGTGCAACAGGGAGAAAAATACCCCATCTCAGTGCTTTCTGGATTAGAGCAGAATACCAATGTGCATTTCCCAGGACTGAAGTGATCATAACCACAAAGGCAATTTGGCAGCTAAATGAGATAGATATTGCTCATCATCCAGCTTTGCATAAAGATCACCATGGTACCAGGCATTCAGATCAAGGGCAAATCACTTCTCATTCCATGGGCAGAGACAGGGAGATAATGCCTCACCACTAGAAGAGTCATCAGTCGAACCCACAGTCAGGGATTTAGAGGCATCAGCAGTAAACTGAGCTACTGGTCTCAACTACAAAGAATCTGAAGTTTTACCATCAAGGTTAAAAAGACTCATATTCACACTTTTCCACCAAAATCAGGAATGGAGACAGGTACAGGAGGGGAAAACGTATACGTTTTGTATAAGTAAGCCAGTCCGTCACTTAGAATTGTTATACGTTTTCCTCCTGTATCTGTCTCTGTCTCTGTATCAGCAAAGGAGCAGCAAGTTCTTCTACTTAGGAGTCCAAATAAGAAACTTCATAGATTAGAACCAAGTCATTATTTTAAAGGCTGTATTTCCCAGACACAAATGTATAAAATTATCCTCCATTTTGCAAAATGCAGAAGAAACAAGGGCACTTCAGAAAACAGGAGCGATTTCACCTCCTTGAGTGCAAAGAAGTCACAAGCAAAATGGATCTCTTTACTCCATCATGTCCTAGACCTGGCTGCACCTCTGACCATGACCTGCCCATTTTTCTACTCATTAAGTGCCTTATTCATCACGCAGCAGCCCTGCTCAAGTCAAAGGCAGAGCGTTCTTTCAGTTCCAGGAGCAGCGAATTGCTCCATTAGTTTTCAGACTTTGATGGTGGGTCAGAGGTTCCCTGAGCCTGTCTGGAATTGAAGAGACCTCAAGGATCCTTCCATCAGAGATTCTGACGGAATCACCAAGGGAGGAAAAATACCTTGACATAATGAAACTTGTGGATAATCTCAACTAAAGGGAACCACAGCCTCGTGAAAACATTTAACCTGTATGATGTATTTCCTTTTACCATCAAGTTACTTCTATTCTCGCACCAACCTTGGGACCTCGAGTTGTTTGGTTTTAAATATCTTTTCCCCTATCACAGATGACTACAAATGCCAAAAGAAATCATTTGTAAGTTTTCCAGTTGCCACGGCCTATGTTTGAAAATAATCTGCAGACATACAGAACAGACTTGTGGACACAGCGGGGGAAGGAGAAGGTGGGATGAATTGAGATGCATTGAAACATATGCATTACCATATGTAAAACAGACAGCCAGTGGCAATTTGCTGTGCTATGCAAATTTGCTGCAAACCTGGTGCTCTGTAACAACCTAGACCTGTGGGATGGGGTGGGAGGTGAGAGGGAAGTTCAAGAGGGAGGGGACATATGTTTACCTAGGCTGATTCATGTAGATGTATGGCAGAAACCAACACAATCTTGGAAAGCAATTATCTTCCAATTAAAAATAAATTTAAAAAGAAAAAGAACCTAAGTGGGAAAGTGGAAGCAATTTACAAATGGCAATTAGGATAGCCTCATATTTGCTATTATTTTAATACATCTTTCGAAGAAAGCCTCAATATTTTAAAATCTTAGTTGAAAGAGGACCTGTAGGCATGTGTAGAAAAGTTGACAAGATTCCCATCTCATCTTTTTGAACTTGTCATTCTTGAACCCCACTTATTATCTCAAGTTTACATGCCAACATTTCCCCTTTAAATTTGTAGACTTGCCACATATGTGGCCATTCCTCCACACCGCATCCCAAAAAAGAATATTTGCTTGTTAAGAAGGAATCTGGCCCAGTCCAGATGCCCCTCCCCTAGCCTCATGCAGCCTCTTACAGACTTACCAGTAGTGAGGGTGAGGCTACGTCTGTCTGGCCCTACCCCTTGTCCACTGCCTAGCACAATAATGAACATACACTAGACATTCATGAGTGGTTACTGAATGAGTGTAAGAATGAACAAACTTTCCTAGGAGGGGGGAGTTTGTTCATCAGCGGAGTCTGAAAATCCAAAAGATCATACAGTCATTGTATTTCTTTTTCAGTCGCACTTTCAAAAGGACACCCATGGGTACAATGTTGTGAGACACAATTATGTGTGAGAAAGCCCTGTGGCCCACTCACATCCAGAACTGGCTTTTTTACTCTTTCGGGTCAGATCAGAGTCCAATAATAAAGTATTCTGAAAATATCATGATTTTGTCCTTTCCTGGTTTAAAGAAAAAAAAGTCTTCATCATGGATGACAGGGGAAGGATCCAGCTGAACTGTATGATTCATTTTTGGCTTCAAAATAGCTTTGGTCTAGTGGGATGAAACCAATGGGCTTAAAGCCCACCAGTAAAGGGCAAAAGCACCATTTGTCTTTGAGGAGACATGGTCTTTCACTGGCCATGAACTAATGAGAAATGCTGTTGCTCATTTATTCTGAGGTCCTCTTCTTATTTTTCAAATAGGGTATCACAGTCAACATGTTTGACTAACCAAAAGGAGATGCATTTTCAAAAACTTGGTACTTGGTACTTCTGCTATTTTCTTGCAAGAGAATTTATCACAAGTTATTCTTCTGCAAGGACTTCAAAAGGGTTCATTAACCAGCTTTAAAGTGAAGCTCTAAACTGAGGCATGCCTTTGTAAGTGTGTCTGTCTCTGTGTGTAGAAAGTGTGCTTTCCTCTCATTCATTGGCAGTTCAGCCACCCTGAAGGGCAAAGAGGCAGTGAAGAGCCCTAAGCTGCCCAGTTGCCTGAGTTGAATCTAAGTTTTTCTGTTTGTTGTATTTACTTGCTCTCTCTATATCTGTTTGCACCTTTGAGAAAATGGAGATGATAACAGTACCTCCCTCAGTGTCGTGAGGCAGGAGTGAGATACATTACTTGAAAAGATGCTTAAATAGTGACTGACATAGCGAACGACTAAGTGAATCATTGTTATTCTCCCTCATGCTAATAAACTACTAATGCCATTAGCAAAGGATGAACTGTACATACCCTATCATATGAATGAACTGTACATACCCTATCATATATCAGTCCTGCTTGTAGGAGTTTTTTCTACCTACCTATAGATTCACTTGTGTGTTCAAGATATATGGTGCACAGGGATTGTGGCTTACGTATGACAGCAAAAGACGAGACAAGGACTAAATTTCAAGGACTCAATAACAGAGTCGGTAAAACCAATTTGGGAACTTCCATGCTATGAAATATGGTGGAGCCTCCAAAAGACATCGCTTCATTACAAGAACCAATATGGAACTCTTTCTGAGCTGTATTGTAACTTTTTAAAGCAGGATGTAAAAACAAATATCACATGCTAGCTACTATTTCTATAAGAAAAGAAAGATATATTTGCTTATATGTCCAAACACAGTCTTTGGAAAGGGATATAAAAATCTGACAAAGGTGACTGCCTCTGGAAATAGGAACTCAAGGACTAGAAGAAAACAAGAGAAGGGAGACCTGTTTTATTACCTCTGTTCATTATTACATCTATTACCTACTGAAAACATAAAATATGACATAAATGATAAAATTTTAGAAGAAAATTTAAAATAAAATAATGTTACACAGCAAGCTTGAAACTGTGTTGTAAAAGTACAAAACTAAATGTTATTAGATTAAAACCATAGAGATGAGATGACCAAGGAAAGTTTTAAGCTCAAGAGTGTGTGCTGCATGGACCCCGGATAGATGGTTTAGGCTGAAGGATTTAAGATGTGGTCCCCACGAAAGGGGCGGATTCTGCATCCACTGAGGCTAGAAAGGACCAGTGATGTCACACTTCACATCTATCCTCTGCCCACAAAAACTGAAGTGAGATCTCTGATCTTATCTACAAGCACCTAAGGGCCAGACCTCAGTCAAAGCTACTAAGACTTGAAATTACTGATCACAAATTACATCATTTTATGACTTCCAAAATATAGCTTAGAACATTAGAATCTGAATATTGAAAGCCTTAAAAGTCCTCTTGTTCAGTCACTCAGTCATGTCCAACTCTGCGACCCCATGGACTATATAGCACGCCAGGCTTTCCTGTCCTTCACCATCTCCCAGAGCTTGCTCAAATTCACATCCCTTGAGTCAGTGATGACATCCAACCATCTCGTCCTCTGTCATCCCCTTCTCCTCCTGCCTTCAATCTTTTCCAGCATAAGAGTCTTTTCTAATGAGTTGGCTCTTTGCATCAGGTGGCCAAAGTATAGGAATTTCAGCATCAGTCCTTCTAATGAATATTGAGGATTGATTTCCTTTAGGATGGACTGGTTGGATCTCCTTGCAGTCCAAGAGTCTCTCAAGAGTCTTCTGAAACACCACAATTCAAAAGCATCAATTCTTTGACACTCAATCTTCTTTATAGTCTAACCATCACATCCAAACATGACTACTGAAAATATCATAGCTTTGACTAGACCAACATTTGTCAGCAAAGTAGTATCTCTCCTTTTTATACACTGTCTAGGTTGGTCATAACTTTTCTTTCAAGGAGCAAGCATCTTTTAATTTCATGGCTGCAATCACCATCTGCAGTGATTTTGGAGCCCAATAAAATAAAGTCTCTCACTGTTTCCATAGTTTCTCTGTCTATTTGCCATGAAGTGATGGGATCATAGGCTACGATCTTTGTTTTTTGAATGTTGAGTTTTAAGCCAGCTTTTTCACTCTCCTCTTTCACCTTCATCAAGAGATTCTTTAGCTCCTCTTCACTTTTTGCCATAAAAGAGATGTTATCTGCATATCTGAGGTAATTGATATTTCTCCCAGCAATCTTGATTCCAGCTTGTGCTTCATCCAGCCCAGCATTTCTCATGATGTAGTCTGCATATAAGTTAAATAAGCAGGGTGACAATATACAGCCTTGACTTACTCCCTTCCCAGTTTTGTACCAGTCTCTTGTTTCATGTCCAGTTCTAATTGTTGCTTCTTGATCTGCATACAGGTTTTGCAGGAGACAGGTAAGGTGGTCTAGTATTCCCATCTATTGAAGAATTTTCCACAGTTTGTTGTGATCCACACAGTCAACGGCTTTACAGTATAGTCAATGAAAGTCCTCTAGATTTACATTGGTTCTAGATAGCATAAGTTCTAGATAACATTAATTCTAGATAACAAAAGTCCTCTAGATTAACATTAATTCATCTAGAGTTTGCTCAGACTCTGCAGTATGTCTGATGTGGTTGCCACATCACTTCACTTCAGGATCCAGAACTCACTAACTCTCAAAGTGCCCCATTCTCTTTTCATATTCTCTAATTTTGTCTTCCAATGAAGTGAAATTTGTCACACCATTGTATCTGTTTTGCTTTTTTTTTTTTTCAAAACAAACAACTTTTTGTTGAAGTGTAGTTGATTTACAATATTGTTAGTTTCCATTGTATCTAACCATTAGTCCTAGTTTTAATCCTTGGAACTGAACAAAACAAGTCTAAAATCTCTCCTAAATTCATTTACCCCTTTATTCAGCAAATATCTGTTGTGGACCTACTATGCCCCAGGTACTACTCCTGAGCACTATTTCCTGACACTAGGTGTCAGGAAAATAAAAATGAGTAAGAAACAAAAATGTCCAGTCTAATGGAGTGGGCAGTTATCTAAACTGATCAATGAAAATAGTAAGTACAAAGATACAGATATAAGCTATCACAGAAGTCCAATGAGGTACACAAATTCTCCATCCTGGGTGGGGTTTGGGGAAGGACTGTTAGAGTAGATGACATCCAAGCTAAGATGGGCAGGATGAGTGGAGCTGGGAAAGTGGAGTGAAGAGGGAGAGAGTCCTGGACAGAAGGAGCATTGGGTATTTGGGCCCCAAGTGAAATAGTCCTGCATGTGTGACTGTGGCATGGAGGGGGCTGTGGAGAAATAAAGGATTTACCTTGAGAAAACAATAAAAAAATTTATAGTTTGGATATAAATTCATTTTTATTATTTTTAGATTGAAAAAATGTACAAGTGAATCATCATTTTACGGGACACCTGAAACTAACACAATATTGTAAATCAACTTACTTTCATTTCTTTTTAAAGAAATGTTAATGTTTACTGTACCCATCTCTTCTGTATGGAAGAAATATTGTCAGGCTTAACTTTTCCACATTTTCCAATTTTTCTTGAATGACCACAGAATGCTTTTATAACCAGAAAAGGCCAGGTCATGATGTATCTGAAAAATAACACATCCCTCTAGGCCTTCTGCAACCCTCTCCTCATCATCACAGAAAGTCAGGAAAGCAGAGGGTCCAATGGGGGCAGTTCTGGGGTAAATGTTTCAGTATCTCCATTCTAGAGTTGTATTGCCAAGTCCTTCCCACTCCGTTATGACATTGTCACAATAGCCCAGGGAGCATTTCTCATTTTATTAGTCTGGCCATTCTTGAAATACCAACATGTGATCATCCTTCACTTGAATTTTTCAAGACTTCTTTTCATTGCTTGTTTTTATCATTATTTTATTATTTCCACCTTTCATCAGAATGGACTTGCATTTTCAAAAGATGCACAAGGTGCCTGGTCTCCCTAATGGCCAAGAAATGCCATGCTGGATGAGGAGCTCTGGGTTCTGGACAGACTCCTCCAGCAAAGATGCAAGCCCATTGGGGACCAGAACTACAGATGGAAGGAGTGATTGGTGCAGTGAATGCTAGGACTATGCATAAAATAGATAACTAATGAGAACCGACTGTATAGCACAGGAAACTCTAAGTGCTTTGTGGTGACCTAAAAAGAGATGAAATCCAAAAAAGGAGAAATATATGTATATGTATATGTATAGCTGATCCACTTTGCTGTACAGCAGAAACTAACACAATATCACGAAGCAACTATACTCCAATAAAAATTAATTTTTTAAAAAAAGCTTTGCATACAGAAACCCAAACTCTGATGTATATCTCCTCTCTACATGCACATGTGCGTACACACACACACATACACACGCACACCTTACTTGCCCCTTCTTTGCTAATTTTCTCAAATACAGGAAGCAGACAGATAGCTGCCTGTGCAAACGTGAGGTAGAATGGTGTCCCTTAAAATTCACCAGTGTCTTGTTTTTTTCTGGTGCTTATATCCTTAAGCAGTGTCAGAAAGCTTCTAAACTGGTTGGTCTTACATCCTACTTTCTTTTATAAAAATTATAAAAATGACTTTCATAGGCTCATCTTTTACCTGCCTCAATTTTCAAGTTACTGGGAACTTAAACTGAAAAGTCTCAGTTCCCAATAGCTACTAGCAAAGCAAGAATGATATGGTGTTTTCTGATGTCACAGTCCTGACTTATCCAGTAAGAACCACAGCCAAGCTGGGATGTTGCTTATTGCTCAGGCCATGTTGAGCTTCTTCCAGCTTCTTCCCTCCCAGAGCACCTCTTGTCTATTTCAAACTTCACCCACACACAAAAAGTTTCTTTGCTCCAAGAGTTAGATATTTAGTCTAAGCTTTAAAAGAAACACCACAGGTCAAGACTCAGACCTTTGGTAACTTTTCAGTAGCACTGCTGACCCCTCTCTCCTCGAAACTCTATTCTCTCTTGGTTTCCATGATAGCAAGTCACCCTGCTTCTCCTTCCATCCACCTTCTGTCCCTCTTCCTCCTTTTTAGTCTTCTTTAGTGGGTCTTCCTCCTTTGGATGCCCTTTCCACTGTTGTACCCCAGGGCTCTTCCCTTCCAAATCTCATACATACAACCAGGGAAGCCCCAGTGGAATATTACTTGGTCATAAAAAATGAGCAAAATTGGGTCATTCATAGAAATGTGAGTGGACCTAGAGTCTCATACAGAGTGAAGTCAGAAGAAAAAAAATAAGTATCATATATTAAAGCATGTATGCAGAGCCTAGAAAAATGTTACAGATGAACCTAGTTCCACAGCAGACATAGAGAATGGACGTGTGGACACAGTGGGGGAAGAGGAGGGTAGGATTGAGAGCGTAGGATTGACATATATACACTACCTTGTTTAAAATAGGTGGCTAGCGGGAAGCTGCTGTATAGCACAGGGAGCTCAGCTCAGTGCTCTGTGATGATCTAGACAGGTGGCTTGGAGGGTGGGAAGGAGGCTCAAGAAGGAGGGACCATTTGTTGAAACAGCAGAAACTAACACACATTGTAAAGCAACTATACCCCAATTTTTAAAAATTACTGAGGAGTTGACAACCGTATACCTAGCTGTCAGGGAAGCTGGAAAATATGGTTTCATATTTCAAGCTGCTATGAGCCCAACTTGATACAAGGGTTCCTTTAACAAGGAAAATAGAATCACTGTTTACTAGACAAGGAGAAGCCTGCTGCAGGGGATGTTAGGGGAGAGGAAGATACTTGGAAAGCAAGTTTTCTCATGCCACGATTTTGTCTTTGTCTTGATCATGGGACTGTACCATTAGATGCCTCCTCCAAGAAGCTTGCCTGGCCTCCCTCTCCACCCACCACAAGCAAACTTCACTTGCTCCGCACTTTGTTTTACCCTCAGTCACTTCCTTTCCCACACTTGGTGCATGCCTCTCTCCCACTAGATGTCAGCTACTTGAAGGAAGCAGGGGCTCTCTCCTCCTCATCTGTCTCCCTCTTTCTGGTAGTTCAGAAACCTGCTCATCACTGGCTTGAACACTAGCTGTTTCAATTGGATTAAAATTAATCAAACTGAGTCACAAGGAGGCCAAGTAGAACATAAGACATTTCTGGTGCAAGAAGAATGGCCTGGGCCAGCCCAAGGAAGCATCTTCTAGAAAGAGCACCGCCCAACCATCAGGGAGCATTTGCTCTCTTTGCCATCAGTGGGTTTGCTCAGGACAATTTCAAGTCATTTCTTTTCAAATATCCCATAGAGGTATTTCACATCTATCCCACAGGGATGCCAAGCTGCTTTCCTGATACAGAGACACACCAGATGCCACTCCACCAAGCTGTTTCTATACACAGTACTCACCACTATGGCTCGCCCTTAAAGGAAGCTGAACTTTTTAAATGAAGAATTTCAGTAGAAGTATAAATACCATGGAGCCTGCCTAAGGCAGTGGCTTATTCCACGGGTTATTACAATGGTTTATTCCACTAGTGAGACTGGAGAAACTCAGACATCTCGGGGACAGCTCTCTGGATCATTTAGTTCTTCAGACTATCTTATTCTTACTATATGGCTGCAGTAACAAGCAGCCTCCTGGATATCTGAGCTGCTAAATCAGGAAATTTTAGGTTAAAGTCAGGAAGTACTCATGTGATCTCCAGAATTATAAGATCATTTTGCCATTCTGTGTATAACAAAGAAACATGCTTCTCTCTATCCTCTGCCAAATGAAGGTGAGCAGAATTAGTCCTCAGAGGGCATCTCAAGCATCAGCAATTTTACCATTTTTCCTACTCTGAGCCAACAGACTTGGTGAAGAATCTAAAATGAGACAACAGAGGATTGGGATACTCACTGAAAGCCAAGATAGGTGAGGGAAAGGCAAGGCCTGGGATCATCAGGACTTGGAACTATATGGAACACAACCTAAGTTAGAGTCTCCTCATTAACTGACTTGATGTTACCAGGAAAAGCAGCACAAAATTTAAAATGCCCAGAAGAACTGCTGATGTCATTAGTATACTCAGAGGCTCTTGATGTTGATTGTCTTTGCCAAATTAAGAAGTAAAACCTTTCCTACAGTAATATTTTCCTATGACTTTCTGACTGTTCACTAATAGCAGACACTGCTATGTACGGGTCATATATACACGAGGTCACTATGGAACTCGCGGAACAGAAATAACATCTCTATTTTTAGAAGAAGGATCTGGGCTCAGAGAGTTTACATCTACATACCATTAAGTGATCAAGTCTTATTTCACTTTTAACAATGGCTTATGTATTGTTTTAATTTCTGAAAGTATTAAAGCTTTGTTTACTATAGAGTGAGATTTCTCAACCTCAGCACCATAGACATTCTGAGTCAGATAATTCTTTGTGATATTGGGTCTGTATTCTGCCTTGTAGGAAGATAAGCATCTACCCACTAGATGCCAACAACACGACCACTCCAGTGTAACAACCAAAACTATTTCCAGATGGAGCCAAATATTCTTTAGGAGGCAAAATTGCCTCCAGTTGAGAACAATTACTATAGTTGTTCTTCAGTCGCTAAGTCATATCCAATTCTTTGCAACCCCACGGACTGCAGCACACCAGGCTTCTCTATCCTTCACCATCTCCCATAGATTGTTCAAACTCATGTCCATTGAATTGGAGATGCCATCCAACCATCTCATCCTCCGTCACACCCTTCTCCTCTTGCCCTCAATCTTTCCCAGCATCAGGGTCTTTTCCAATGAGTCTGCTCTTTGCATAAGGTGGTCAAAGTATTGGAGCTTCAGCTTCAACTTCAGTCTTTCCAATGAATATTCAGGTTTGATTTCCTTTAGGATTGACTAGTTTGATCTCCTTGTTGTCCAAGGGACTCTCAAGAGTCTTCAGCACCACAGTTTAAAAGCATCAATTCTTTGGCACTCAGCCTTCAAATGTGGTCCAACTCTTACATCCATACATGACTACTGGAAAAATTATAGCTACTTTTCAAGGGACTTCCCTGGTGGTCCAGCAGCTGGGACTCCATGTGCCCAATGCAGGGGGCCCAGGATCAATCCCTAGTCAGAAAACTAGATCCCACAGGCCACAATTAAAAGATTCTGCACACCACAACTAAGATCCAGCTCAGACAAATAAATATTAAAAATAAATGCTCTTCAGAGACCAGCTTCACTGAGGACGGACTCAAGAAAATGTGACTTGTGAAAGCTTGGTGTGAAACGTCAAGATGCATTTCCCAATAGGGGACTTTGTTATGCTCTGAGTTGTGTTTATAGACAAAACTATAGGATCTTCATCTCTACAATCTCACTGAGGTGTTGTCTGAGGAGAGGGGAAGGTGGGAAGAACCTTTCCATACCTCTCTAGGCTGCAAGAGCTTATGAGCAATCAATAAGAAGATGGGAGCAGTCCACATGCTTAAGTAGCCTGAATAATATTGGGTTGGTCAAGAAGTTTGTTCAGGTTATGGAAAAAAATGGAACGAATTTCTTGGCCAATCCAATATTTCTATAGTTTAAGGAGTTCCAAAATAAAAGAACAAAAGGATAAAGAGGGAAAATGAGAAGCAAGAGAGATTTGTGAGAACTTCCACCAACCCTGTGATGTAGCCCACTGGGAAGGAGTTAGCAGGGCAAGATAGGTAAATGACATGGCAGACTGGCCTGGTGGACAGGGGTGTTCTGGACAACATTCCATGCCACAAGTACTGGAGATCACAGGCCAGGGTGGGCCTCTTCTGCCCATCCTAGAGCTCGGGTCAAACATCCAGAGTCCCTTGTTTGTATGGATTTGGCACCATTGAAATGACAAAGGGCCAAGTCACTTTCTTCTCTTCATCCATACGTTTCAAAGGAAACTCAGGCCATCTGTTTCTGCCTTGTCAACTCAACAGCCACAATTCAGCTTTACAGAGGTGCAATTCCCATTCAGATAATGGCATGAACATTCCAATGTGCCAATTTAAGATTTTTCAGTCCTCTTTTTTTTTTCTTTAAACAAGGAAGTCTGATTTCTCTAGGAGGAAGCAATCCAAGTCATCAAAGATAACAACGAAATAGATTCCCAAGCCTGGCCAAGAACTCCTTTAGTCTTCTGAACTTCTCACGGGAAGGAAATTGGGTGAAATGGTGTTAATGTGCAAGGTCAGTGCCTCTGCCCCAAGCTCCCATCTCTCCCACTGAGAATGTAGGTGGAGCCCAGCAGATTCCACATTTGTTTTACTGATCATTGCATCTCTCTGGAAGCAGAAGTAGCCACAGTGTGGACTGTAATTCTCTTCTTAGTTCTGATCAAAAGGAAAAAACAGGGCAAAATGTGTAAGTGGCAAGTAACTTGAGAAAAATAGAGCATTATCACCTGAAGAGTTCAAAATAAGAAAAGACAATAAAGCCAGGCAAATCTGTATTTATTTATCCCCATGAGGCCACAAGGCAGCAAACAGTCAATCTTGTTCATTGCTTTTTCTCCAATTCCTCACATAATACCTGACATACTATAGGCATTTGATAAATATTTAGTTATTGATGGGCCTAGAAGTTTCCTAGATTCTAGAAAGAAAATTTGAGAAAAATAAACAGACATTTTTATTAATGAATATATCTTTTTCAAGTTGTTTTCCCAAAATGGGGAAGAGTCAGAAATGAAATTCTAACCATACAACCTCTAATATTAAAAAATTAAGAAGAAGAAAATATATAACATCAGTTAAGATGCATTTGGCAATAAGTGATGTAATGCCCAGCTAACAATGACTTATAACTAAGGATATTTATTATTTATCACAAGAGGTCTGCAGGTGGGCAATGCCAGGACTGGCTCATAAGCTTCAAACACAGATCCCAGTTGATATATCTGTGATTCTCTGAGCTTCCCTCAAGGTCATAAGATGGTTGTCATAGCACCAAGCATCACATCTTCACATATTTAAAGGCAGAAGTAGCTGACTGGCTGTGTAAATGTGAAGTCCCTTTGCCATTTTTCCTCCTTATATAAAGGACAAAATATCTTGGATTTGACATCAAAAGCAAAGGCAACAAAATCAAAAATAAACAAGTGGGATGAACTATATTAAACCAAAAAGCTTCTGCACAGCAGAGGAAACAGTCAACACAATGAAAAGACAACCTATGAAATGGGAGAAAATACTTGTAAATAATATATCTAACAAAGGGTTAATATCCAAAATATATAAAGTGAAAGTGAAGGTCGCCAAGTCATGTCCAACCTTTGCGACCCCATGGACTATATAGTCCATGGAATTCTTTAGACCAGAATATTGGAGTGGGTATCCTTTCCCTCCTCCAGGGGATTTTCCCAACCCAGGGATCAAACCAGGGTCTCCTCCATTGCAGGCAGATTCTTTACCAGCTGAGCTACCAGGGAAGCCTCTAAAATATATAAAGAACTCATACAATTCAATAACTAAAACACAAACAACCTGATTTTAAAATGGGCAGTTGACCTGAACAGATGTTTTTCCAAAGAAGACACACAGATGGCCAACAGATATATGAACATGTGCTTCACATGACTAGTTACCAGGGAAACACATACCAAAACCACAATGAGGTATCACTTCACATCTGATAGTTATCATCAAAAGGACAAGAAATACTAAGTGCTGGCAGAGGTGCAAGGAATATAAGGAACGCTTGTGCACTTGAGAATGTAAATTGGTGCAACCATTATGAAAAACAGTTGGAGGTTTCTCAAAATATTAAAAATAGAACTACTGTGTGAGCCACCAATCCCACTTCAGGGTATATATTCCAAAGGAATTAAAATTAGGATCTCACAGAGATATTTTTACTCCCATGTTCATGCAACATTATTCACAACAACTACAATATGGAAACGACCTAAGTGTCCATCCACAGATGAAAGAAGATAGATAGATGGATAGGCAATGAATGTTATCTAGTCATGAGAAAGAAGGAAATTCTGATGCTCGCAGCAACTTGGATGAACTTGAGGGCATTATGCTAAGTGAAATAAGTCAGAGAGAGAAAGACAATTACAGTATGACATCACTTGTATGTGAAATCTGCAGATGTGGAACTTGTAGAAACAGAGTAGCAAGGAGAGTGGTTACTAGGTGCTGGGTGGTGGAGGAAGTGGGGAGATATTGGTCAAAAAGACTAACTCCCAGTTATTGATTAACAAACTCTGGGAACCTAATGTATAGCATGGTGATTATAGCTCTTTCCTGTACATTAGATACTGTACTATATACTTGAATATTGTAAGAGTTAGATTTTAAATGTTCTCACCACAAAAGATATGTTATTAACCATGTCAGCTAATGTTATGGTGGCAACCATTTTGCAATATATAAATATATCAAATCAATACAAATACATCTTAAGCTTATACAATGTTATGTGTCAATTATATCTCAATAAAGCTAGATGGGGAGGAGGAGAAAATAATCAGTGGTGTCAAATGCTCCTGTCAAGTAAAATAAGATCTGATAACTGACCATTGAAATTAGCAACATGGGGTAGGGGAATGTTGGCAAAAGCCAGTATTTGAAATGTAAGAAGAGGAATTAAAGATGGTGAATTTAGACTCTGAACCTAATTTTGAATTCTTTAGAGCACTTTCTTGCAGTAGGGAGCAAAAATTAGGGAAGTGGTTGATGGAAGAAATGAGATCCACAAGAGGTTGTTGCTTTTTTTTTTTTTAACGGGAGAAACAATAACATATTTGCATCCAGCAGAGGAGGGAAGAGAAGAAGAGAAGAATTGCTGAAGCAATGACCCTGAGTAGTAAGAGGGCATAGGATTGAGTCCTCTTCAGATATAGCATCATCCAAGGCAACCAGGCAGTAGGAAGGCAGAGATACGAACGCAGATGCAAATAAGGCGAGTAGACTGTGGAGGTTAAAAATCTGGCAACATTCTCTTCTACCTGCTTCAATTTCTCAGTAAAGCAGGAATCAAGGTCAGCAGGGGAGAGTGAGGATGGAGGAGGATTTGTGAGAGGTTTGAAATGGTGAAATGGCCTTCTAGGAAAGTGGGAGAGTAAATGGACCAGGGAGATAAACTACAAAAATGATGCTAGTTAGCATGAAAGTCTCGTTTGAAGCTCATAGTCATGAATATAAAGTCAAACCAGGCATCAAGGTTGTGATTTTCTCCAGCAACATTCACCTCTACAGATGTAGTCACAGAACAGATGTAGAGAGAAAGAGAGAGATCTCTAACCAGGGTTGTGGTTTTACTAGAACCATAAAGTGGGCGTGGGGCAAGGGAACAGAAGGTACACATGAAGGAGTGATTATTTGCAATGAGCATAGTTTAAGCTGGGTAAGAAATAGGGAGAGGGCATCAAAAGATGAAGGGGAGTGAAAAGACAGTAAGATCAATTTGTTTGAGGTCCTCTTGGAACTGGAGAATTGCTGAAGGTTATGGTTCCCAGGGAAAAGTTTAAAAGCTAAGATGGCGTTAATAAAAATTGAGATGCATAAGGGTGTGGCCCACAGCAAACAGGTGTTTAAGAAGCAGCATCCGAAAGTATTGAAGGGCTGTGTTACAGAAATAGGCTTTTTCTGTATAATGTTAAATCCAATATTAAGAAATTATAAGAAGAAAAATTTCAGGACAAGAGCAGCATCCTGTAAAAGAAGAAATGCATTCATCTGCTCCCATGTCCTGGCTGTTGTAAATAAAGCTTCAGTGAACACTGGGATGCATGCATCTTTTTGAACTGTGGTTTTCTCAGAGTATATGCCCAGATGCAGACGTAGAGAATGGACCTGTGGACTCAGTGGAGGAGGGAGAGGATGGGATGAATTGAGAAAGTAGTGTTGACATATATACACTACCATGTGTAAAACGGATAACGAGTGAGAAGCTGCTGTGTAACACAGGACGCCCAGCCTGGTGCTCTGTGATGACCTAGAGTGGTGGGACGGGGGCAGGGAGAGTGGGGGTGGGGATGGAAGGCTCAAGAGGTAAGGAATATATATATAGTGTTATGATTCATGTTGTTGTACTATTGAAACCAGTACAACACTGTAAAGCAATTATCCTCCAGTTAAAAAGTAAACTTCTAAAAAGAGAAATGGAACAGATACCAACAATAATAGTGAGATTTCAAGAACAGTTCAAGCAGAGACTGGATAACCACCAAGCCTCTTATGAGAAGGATAAGAGGGAAGATTTCTGCAGTAAATCAATCCTATTCGAAAACCACGCAGGGTTCATCTTGCTCAAAACTCCTTTCTTTTTCCTAAAAAATATTTTGCCTTATTGTAAGTCACAGAAGTGGAGCTTTACAATAATGTGGCCGTATTTGCTGATGGGAGCTGCCTGCCTGCAAGGTCCCTTCTATCTTTGTGTTGGTAGAGCCCTAGAAGTTCTGCCAGCACCCACCTAAGCAATTTCTGCAAGTAATACATCCCCAGGAGTGTACCAAATAGTGGCGGGTAAGGATAGAAGAGCAAATCCAGACATATTCGATAGGTCTCCATTGCTTTCTTGCTCTCTCCTCCACACTGCTTCCACACACCAGTTCATGGTTTGGCCTCACCTACCACCTTCAAGGCCTGTGCCCCTCTTGCCTTGCCCTCACCTTAAATCAAATCAAAACCAACCTCTCCCCGCGACCTCCCCAGGGTGTTCCCACCTCTTTGCCAGCCTAGACCTGCCTCTCCCACCCCCGCACCACCAAACTATCATGAAGACACGTTTGACACGTTATTGGAGGAAAGCAATTTCTCATCTTATATTTCTAAGGAAATTCTAAGAAGCAATTGCAAGCCCTGTCTCTAATGGCACTTCTGAAAAAGAACAAGAGCTGCAGTCTGAATGATTGAAGCCTGACATTCAACGGCCCATGCTTTACAAAAAAAGCAGGTTAACTGTGCCTCTAAATCAGGATCAAAACCCATTGTTGATGCTATCACTGTGTTTTACCTTTTTTAATTAGAGTATAATTGCTTTACAATATTGTGTTCGTCTCTGCTGTACAACAGTGTGAATCAGCTGTAAGTATACATATGTAAGTATACATATAAGAGAAGGCCCCCTCTCTTTTGGACCTTCCTCTCACGCCACCCCCATCCTACCCCTCTAGGTCATCACAGAGCACTGAGCTGAGCTCCCACTAGCTAGCTATCCCATTAGCTAGCCTCTTGATGAAAGTGAAAGAAGAGAGCGAAAAAGTTGGCTTAAAGCTCAACATTCAGAAAATGAAGATCGTGGCATCCAGTCCCATCACTTCATGGGAAACAGATGGGGAAACAGTGGAAACAATGTCAGACTTTATTTTGGGGGGCTCCAAAATAACTGCAGATGGTGACTGCAGCCATGAAATTAGAAGACAATTACTTCTTGGAAGAAAAGTTATGACCAACCAAGATAGTATATTCAAAAGCAGAGACATTACTTTGCCGACTAAGGTCCGTCTAGTCAAGGCTATGGTTTTTCCTGTGGTCATGTTTGGATGTGAGAGATGGACTGTGAAGAAGGCTGAGCAGCAAAGAATTGATGCTTTTGAGCTGTGGTGTTGGAGAAGACTCTTGAGAGTCCCTTGGACTGCAAGGAGATCCAACCAGTCCATTCTGAAGGAGATCAGCCCTGGGATTTCTTTGGAAGAAATGATGCTAAAGCTGAAACTCCAGTACTTTGGCCAACTCATGAGAAGAGTTGACTCATTGGAAAAGACTCTGATGCTGGGAGGGATTAGGGGCAGGAGGAGAAGGGGACGACAGAGGATGAGATGGCTGATGGCATCACGGACACAGAAGTGTGTCTGAGTGAACTCCGAGAGACGGTGATGAACAAGGAGGCCTGGCGTGCTGTGATTCATGGGGTCGCTAAGAGTCGGACACGACTAAGCGACTGAACTGAACCTAACTGATCTATTTTACACTTGGTCATGTATGTATGTCAGTGCTAGTCTCCTACTTTGTCCCAACTTCTCCTCCCTGCCCCCACATCCAATAGTCTAGTCTCTAAGTCTGCATCTCTATTCCTGCCCTGCAAATAGGTTCATCAGTGTGTGGTCAGTGACAGTTTCTCCTCCATTTCCTGTCCCCATGCAACATGCACAAGTAGCTCATGAAGCTTACTGGTAAGAGCATTTAGAGTCACTTATATGGGTCCAGTCACATCAGGGTGGGAGAAACGAATCCCCACCAGGGACTTGGATCTAATTCATACTCTCCAAGGCAATTCACATAAAGCGATGTTTAGAGCTACAACCCAGAATAAGATGAGTATCTCCTTTCCCATTTAGCTAGTACTGCTCTAATGATCTCTTTAGCCCCTAGAATCCTGGAGGAGAGGTAAGAGACAACTCAATCCTTCCACACTTAGCATTTGCTGTCAAGTACTGATCTCTTTCAACACACAGAAGTTTTGCTTCCAAACAAGATTTTACAATCTTTGAAGGCAGGGACATCTCATGACTCTTTATAAGCCCTCTAGCACCCACCACAGTATCATGCGGGTAATTGATATTCAATAGACTACCTGTTAGTACTATCCACAAGCAAATAACCCCATGAATCACTAGCCTTACCCTTGTACTGCCAGCTCCCCAAACCAAGCCTTGCTATCAAATAAGAGCATTGCAGTGGTTGAGTGAAAAATGAGACTTGGAGAGGACACATTTGAATTCCCAACATGTTTCATTTGTTTTTCCCAGTAGCTCAGACAAAGAAATTTCTCATCCCCTGTATGTGGATCACAACACTTCAGAAACAATATAGATTTTTTATCTCTGGTCCATTTAATTGAACATAAAAAGCAAGGTCACCGCAGCATTTGGTCCCTGTGCCTTGGGAAGCACCACATCAACTAAGAATATTTAGCTCTCCTGTCACCTACAGCTTAGAAACAAAACAAGTGGCATTCAGAGGTCTTTAATCTTCTCATTAGAGTTGGAGTTTGTGACAGTACTGCAATAAGCAGGAGAAAAATAAGTTTCCATGACTCTTTCAAATAAAACTTAAGATTGCAAGAACACACTGCAAATACCATTTTATTC
Organism: Nanger dama; assembly: GCA_917880005.1. Classification (NCBI taxonomy): domain Eukaryota; kingdom Metazoa; phylum Chordata; class Mammalia; order Artiodactyla; family Bovidae; genus Nanger; species Nanger dama. The sequence goes on along the minus strand of CAKJTW010000097.1, from coordinate 5,014,543 downwards.
CTCTCATTACATCTGAAACTTTTTTTTCCAATGATAGAGGAAAGAAAAAAAATACATTCTGGTCATATTTAACTTAACCTCTTCTACTTTGTGATAAGCCCACTTTTGTCCTTAACCACTGGGCTTCCCAGGTGACACTAGTGGTAAAGAACCCACCTGCCAGTGCAGGAGACATGAGGTCCGTGGGTTCGATCTCTGGGTTGGGAAGATCCTCTGGAGGAGGGCATAGCAATCCACTCCAGTATCCTTGCCTGGAGAATCCTCATGGACAGAGGAGCCCGGCAGGTTATGGTCCATAGGATGGCACAGAGCTGGACATGACTGGAGAGACAGCGCGCACGTATTATCATTATACAGAGGAAGAAACTCATGTGGAAGGAAGAACCAAAACTGCCTTAAACTCTGAAACAAATGGACTGAGATCAAATGCACCATGCAGGCCCGCCTAATGCACTTTTTAACTGAGCCTCAGTTGTAAGTAGTTTTTCCAGAGAAGCCCAGATATCTAACAAATACTGATAGCACCCATGGAAATATGAACAGCCCTAGAGACCACATTGTCAAGTAGCCAGTAAGATACTCTGACTCACCTTCCTCCTTAAGATCAGAGAACACACACGTCCCCTGTCGAATAAGATGGTTAACAACAAATTTATTGAATACCCGGGCTCTGATTCATTTTTTCTCCATAAGGTGCTGTCCAGGAAGTACTGGTGAATGAAAACTGGCCTCTTGCATTGTATGTTCTTAAACATACCAGGGTCACCAGTCATTAAATCACCCTGCTTCATCAGCCACTTGCTTTTCAGGGCAACCTGAAACCCCACCCCCTCTGCTCTTGCTGACCATCCAAGTCAGCCCTATCTTCCCAGAGTCCATTTCCTCTGCCATCAACTCAGACATGATCCAAGCCCTTCTGACTTCACAGATCTTTATCCCTATTTCAGAATCCAGTGTATCAGGGTTAAAACTTCCTATACCCATAATATTCTTGAATATCTGTCATATGCAGCCTAATTAGTTGATATGTATCAAGCACAGCTAAGCACTTTTCTGCATCACCTCTAATTTAATCCTCACATCCTCCCAGTGAGGGAGGCCCTATCACTGCCTCAGTTTTACTGATGATGAGATAGAAACCAAGAGTGTTCTGGTTGTTGCACAAGAAACCACACAACAAAACATAGTGGCTTAGGGACTTCCCTGGTGGTCCAGTGGTTAACAATCCACCTTCCAGTGCAAGGGATACAGGTTCAATCCCTAGCTGGGGAACTAAGATCCCACCTGCCAAAGGGCAACCTGGCTCATGAAGGGAAGGGCTGAGGTCCTGAGGCAGCCAGTGCCCTCAGCTTTGAGCTTTGAGAAGTCTTGCATAGGCTCACTACTTCTGCCTCCAGGTTGGTGGCTTAATGGAAGTGCTGCAACAAACAACCCACCGCAAAGAAGATTCAGTGCAGCCAAAACAAAAAAAGAAAAAAATAGTAACTGAAAATAGCAACTGGTCTTTATTTCTTACAGTCATGTACGTTGACGGCAGCTTGGCTGGACAGTTCTCTCTGGGGTCTCTCATGAAGTTGCAGTCAGATGTCAGCTGCGGCCACAATCCATTGAGTTGGCTTGCCCGGCCCAGGCTTGATTCGACATGGCTTCTGCGCTCACAAGTCTCTTCCACGTGGCCTCTATCTCCAGCTGGTATTCAGATTTCTTCCATGGCAACTCAGGGCCCTAGAAGCCCAAGGTAGAAGCTGCTCATCCTCTTGAAGGCTAGTGCTGATTCAAGAGAAGAAACAGATCCCTTCTTTCGACAGAAGAGTATGAGAGAGTTTCCAGCCATCTTTAATCTACCACAGAGAGGTCAAGAAAGTTACTCAAGGTCACACAGCAAATAGGTGTCCAAGCTGTGGTTCAATCCAGTTCAGTCTGACATCAAAGCTCATGCTCTTATTAATCAGCCACTCTATTCTCTTCCCAGTGAAAGGCACTTCCAGCAAGCTACCAACATGGAAGCAGAAGTAGTGAGCCTACACAAGACTCCTCAAAGCTCAAAACTGAGGACACAGACTCCCTCAGGACCTCAGCCCTTCCTTCGTCCCAGTGCATCTACTGGCTCCTGTCTATGGGTACAGGGACCAAAGACCCTACCCCTGGGGACCCTGACACAGAGAATCTTGTTCTTGAAAAGTATATCCAGAGGTAACCCAGATTCCTAGAGGAGAGTGAAAAAGTTGGCTTAAAGCTCAACATTCAGAAAACGAAGATTATGGCATCTGGTCCCATCATTTCATGGCAAATAGATGGAGAAACAGTGGAAACAGTGTCAGACTTTATTTTTCTGGGCTGCAAAATCACGGCAGATGGTGATTGCAGCCATGAAATTAAAAGACGCTTACTCCTTGGAAGAAAAGTTATGACCAACTAGCATATTCAAAAGCAGAGACATTACTTTGCTGACTAAGGTCCATCTAGTCAAGGCGATGGTTTTTCCTGTGGTCATGTATGGGTGTGAGAGTTGGACTGTGAAGAAGGCTGAGCGCAGAAGAATTGATGCTTTTGAACTGTGGTGTTGGAGAAGACTCTTGAGAGTCCCTTGGACTGCAAGGAGATCCAACCAGTCCATTCTAAAGGAGATCAGCCCTGGGTGTTCTTTGGAAGGACAGATGTTGAAGCTGAAACTCCAGTACTTTGGCCACCTCATGAGAAGAGTTGACTCATTGGAAAAGACTCTAATGCTGGGAGGGATTGGGGGCAGGAGGAAAAGGGGACGATAGAGGATGAGATGGCTGGATGGCATCACTGACTTGATGGACATGAGTCTGAGTGAACTCCGGGAGTTGGTGATGGATAGGGAGGCCTGGTGTGCTGCGATGCATGGGGTCGCAAAGAGTCGGACATGACTGAGCAACTGAACTGAACTGAACTGAACACCTGACTATGCCAGGGGTGAGACAGATGGAAACTCAGAGGACAGCCACAGAATTTTGTTGTGATACCAAATTGCAGGCCAGGCCAAGCACAGACATCATTTGAGGGACTTGCCAGAACAACACTGAGGGTAGGTGCAAATGGAGTTAGAATCTGGGCTCCACGATGGGGCTCACCAGGGAACTTACTGTTACCCAGAGATGAGTAAGTAGTAATGATCAAACCGGCAGTGGCCCTAAGGATTTTGTTAGTAGAGAATTAGAGGAATGGGAAGTGAGGTTGCAGCGAAGGGCTTCCCAGGTGGGACTAGTGGTAAAGAACCCGCCTGCCAGTGCAGGAGATGTAAGAAATAAGGGTTCGATCCCTGGGTCAGGAAGATCCCCTGGAGGAGGAGATGCAACCCACTCTAGTATTCTTGCCTGGAGAATCCTATGGACAGAGGAGCCTGGCAGGCTACAGTCCATAGGGTCACAAAGAGCAGGTCAGGACTGAAGCAATTTAGCATGCACATTGCAGGGAAAGAAGAAATGGTGGATGTGGGGATGCAAAGGGCAAAGGGGTAGAGGTGTTGAAGGAAGGCATTGTGCCTTTGTCCTCGAAGGGATGGTCAAGGTCTCCGAAAAGAATCAAGAAGAGGGAAGATTCCACATAAGCCCCTCCTCTTCTAGCTCCAGGGCCATTGACCCTGGTTGTTCTCCCCTAAAATGATTCTTGTCATCCTGCCCACAACTGAAACACACATTTCCAGGCACTTTCCCTCCCCTCTAGCCTGCCCCGTCATTCTTTCTTATCTCTCTAAAGCCAGCAGCTTGGTGTCACTGCTTTTCATTAATCATTCATCAGCCAGCCCCAGTCTGCAGGGATGCCATTTCCTTCAGTAAGAACCCTCTGTCCATCCACAGTCATTACTGGAAACACAAATTGCCACACACATTTTCATTTGCTCAAGGCAGTTGTTTTTATGAGCGGTGGTGAAAACAAAATTCCATTACGTCAAAGTTAATTCCTTCGCAGCACATCAATAGACGCTCCTTGGAGGCAATGCATTAGCCCAGCTGCAGTCAGTAGCTTAGCGGGCTGACGGAATTAGAGTTCTGGTGATGCATTCACTATTAGAATCACAGTAATGACCAGTCCTTCCATTTACCTGGGGCTGCCTCAGCTGGATGAATCCCCAAATGCGTCACTATCTACCTCAGCATCAGTCATCCATCAGCTAAAGTAGAGTACCCATTTGGTAACCCTGGCCAGCATATGCATGCCTCCATTGCAGGCCAGAGAAACATAGCCTGGGGGACAGACAATTTGCACAGAGCTAATCAGCTCTGACTTGCTTTCCTCTTGCCTATAAATCTGGTCTCCTAGGGATTTAATTTGGTCAGTGATTGCACAGCTGCTTCCCACAGACAGAGGCAGCTGGCAGGGTCCCACGAGGGAGCCATTATGGCCACAAAGCCCTGAGGACAGAAAGACAGATGTCAGTTCACATCAGCTAGTGCCTCCCCAGGAACCTCTGGGCTGCTTCTATAGCAAGGTGGGCCATTCTAAAATTCACCAGGGCTGCTAGGAGATTGGCATCAGGGATTTCCTGATGAAGCACACGCAGCCTTAAGGAATGTGATGCTCAGGACTGCTCTGGAGTCCAGAAGCTCAGGGTGGGTTTGGAGATGCTATGGGGAGGATGGAGTAAGGAGGTGTTAGGGAGCTGCTGTCCCCAAGACAGACGACATGACATGCTGTGGTAATACTGGGGACTCCAAGAAAGTATCCTTCATCTCCCCAGAATGATAAGTCCCCTTACGGGCAACAATATAACTGGGCACAAGGTCAGTGGATCCATAATTAGAACCAAAGTCAGAATGCAGTTGTCCCTAAGAAAGGCAACTCATCATTGGGGTAAAAGTTTGATATGGGAGCCTCTTCAGACAGATGGGAAAAGAGAGAGGAAGGTGTCCCTGGGAATCTGATGAGAAGTGAAGAGGGTGACCACACTGGGGAAATAAGGAACTTTGGAAAGAGGAACCACAGACACCTCATTACTCCACAAACAAGGGAAAGCTGCCCCTATTAATTTGAGAACTGGACGAGTTTCACAGATGGAGGATTCCTTTAAAGGTTGAGAGAGTTCAGAAATTAAAGATTGGAGAGAGCTCATAGTATGCCTCCCTCCCCCATCATTCTACCCCAGGAATTCATCTTGACAATATAATCTGGACCCAGCAATGGCCATGCCTGCTTCTCTTATCATGGCTTAAGGAGACTCCAATGTCACTAAGTTTATTGTATTTGCTGCTCGAGTAAAGAGTACTGATGATATTTTTCAAAGAAGGATGACTTAGATGGGTCAAAAAAACAACTGTGAGGAAAAGAAATATTGCCTACTTGCTCCAAATGACCTTGATTATCTGTCTACACTGGTTGAGATGACTAGATCATTTCACCTGGATGTTTCGCTTTTCTTCATAAACTTGACTGAGGTATCCATTTCGTAAACAGCTATGGCTTCTAAACCTAGTGAGACAAAGAAGAGTGGAATGTGGATCTGATGACTGCAAGGTTACCGCATGCTCTTAAGGAACTAGGATCTGGAAGTTTAGTTGCCAGTATCAGAGGGATAGCTTGGAGAATACTGAGAGAGTTTGAAACACCCCACCCAGGTTGTCTGTGGTCGTTCCTTGCAATAATAAAGAGTAACTGAAAGTGAATAATTGAAGGTGATCTGAATTCTAACACCCAGCAACAAAGAGAATGCTTCCCAGAGGGTGTGGAATTTTAGAATCCACTTGGGTTATTTACAGTGTTAGGGTGGGAGGTAGATTTTTTCATGCATGAATCACACTTCTCACTCTTTCCCCCTAGAATTCTCAACAGAAAGAGAATACTCAGAAGGAACCAACAGCTCATTTGAGAACAAAACACACTTCTGATTATAGCTGTGACAGCGCCTAGGAGTCCCAGCATGCAGGATTTCTTGGATAAGACTGAATTGGAGCACATGGCCCAGAATGGAAGATCCAAGTGGAACCAGCTACCTCCTCCAGGGCACAGCTTGGCTCCTACCTGTTAAATCATATGCTCCAGGAGTGAGAAATACAGTAATTTCATAAGAGGCCTGGGGTCTACTTGAAAAGGACTGGCCAATCTGTCTCAACAGATCCAATCCATACCCAACTAAAAAGGGGGTGAAGAGAGTGTTCAGGTGCATGTCAGTACCTTCCCTGTAGAAGGAGAAGGCTGGGTTTGCTGCCCTTGAGCAAGAGATGTTGAAAAAAGATGAGATAAAACAAAAATCATACAAGCAACAGTCTGCAAGAATATCTTCATATCCAATGGTTGCTTTACTGAGAAGTTCCATCCTGAGAAGAGGTAGGGAGCCCAGACACCTACATAAAGGCCAATAAGGTGTTATATTCCTTCTCAATTCCACTGAAGACCACCAGTTCAAGGGGAGGTATTTATTCTTGAATATATGGATTTACTGCGATTCTTTGCTCTCACAGGGCCTAAGAAAATTTTCAAGAAATGTTACAATTATGCAGAGAAGGGCTATAACTAGATCATTTAGCATTGGGCACTAATCATCAGAGGGCTTCCCCAGGTGGTGAAATGGTAAAGATTCCTCCTGCCATTGCTGAAGATGTGGGTTCCATCCTGGGTCAGGAAGATCCTCTGGAGGAGGAAATGGCAACCCACTCCAGTTTCTTGCCTGGGAAATCCCATGGACAGAGGAGCCTGGTGGGCTACAGGCCATGAGGTCCCAAAAGTGTTGGGTGTAACTGAGCACGCAAGCACTAATCATCAGAACTTACATAGACTCTCCCACTACGGATAGTGGCAAGAAGACATTTAACGCACCCATAGCCCATACTCAGCTGGAGGGCCATGCACCATGGTCCGGTGCTTTGCGCCATTGACTCAGGAGAACACGATGCCCAGAGAGATGCTGGCTGTTCAGAATAGGTTCAAGGGCTTGACCGGTTGACCAACAGCTTGAGAATCGGGGTGTCCTTGGCCCACAGGCTGTGCCTTCTGTGTTCCAACCGTGAGAGAAACAAAGATCAGTTGAGTAACACAAGGCTCATAACACCAGTCTTTCTACTGGTGCCTTAGTTGGGATCATGAAAGCTGCCTCCTCACACGCTAATGGCAAGATGAGAAAGTGCCATGAGGTCTTTAGGTAATTGTTTGAGGAAAACAGCTAAAGCATAAATGGGTAACAAAACTAAGGAGTAAAGGAAAGAGAGAGAATAAAGCCCCTCTGACCTAAAGGCTGCATCCTCTTTCTTCAAGCTTTCAAAGGTGTCTCCAGGCCAATTTCAAGAGCAACAGGAGGTGGAACAGGCAAGTTTTCACACTTGCTTCAATTTCAGCCATTCAATTTAAGTATTATATGTTGGGATTTTATGCCAGATTTCATTTGGCCAAGGGGAAAGTCTTCTACCTTGAGAAAAAAAAAAAAACACTCCACTATTCCAGAAAGTATAAAAAAGAGGAATTCCCAATATAACATGAAACAAAACTCTTGGCCTCCAACATAGCCAATTATATAAATTGACTCAAGCATAACTGGAATTAAAATTGCTAGCTTCTGTCTGATTTACCCTCTCGCTTCTTTCCCATGGTTCAACAATTCCAAGATCCTGCAACATGAAAGAAAGCACCCTGATGAAGTGAAAGACATGAAGTAGAGATTCAGTTCCTTTGTTTACTAGTGCACTCGTCACCTCTGAGCCTCTAATTTCTTGGCTGTAAAAGGTCATTATGATTCACACCCTCCCTAACTCACAAGGTCATGGAGATAATTTATGTGAAAGAAGGTTTACATGTGAAAATATAATGCAAATCTCTGTTATTTCTAAACATGTTGTAGCACCTATACATTTTCCTCTATATATTTCAGTCAATGTTCAAATCAACCAAAACTTCTGTACCTGCAGATAGGCATGCATGGGTGAATGATCTAGACTCTTCAAGTTTGGGAAATAAATTCTAGGAAAGTCACAGGATAAAGAAGTTGGGAATCCTTGTGTGAATGATATGGCCCCATATCAATTATTCAGTGCCTCCCACTAGCCATACTGGTGGGCTAAAGATGATGTCAGTCAAAATGAGAAAAGAGAACCACCCCTCCACCAGTTACCCTCTGAGGGGACCTGGGCAGGGTAATCTATGCATCACTGACCACAAGGCACAGCAGCCAGTCACATCTTTGCTTCCTCTGTGGTCCTGCCCCAGGTCCATGCCCCAGGGTCACTGAGGACCCCAAAAGTGGCTCTTCCCATTCTGGCTCACAATCCCACACTTTGAAAGATCAGAGGACAGAAGAGATGATGTAAATGGAAGGCAGGACAATCTGATTACTATGATGAGACTATCGGCCACGAGGTGCCCAAAGGAAAACAGATAGATGAGCTCAATTAGGATTGGGAAGGAGGGAAAGACACCACATTTTCACAAGGAGAAAAAAAAATCCATACATAGTTCCTACATATGCAAACAGCAATATTGCAGTGATCTTCTGGATTAGCAGGAAGACTGAAAATACCATGGCTGCAGCAATGCCCACCCCACAACCCCAGCCTCTCAACACTTTCTTAACACCAGAAACCCCAGCACCAGCTTATAAACCCCTCATTCACAAGTGACCCTTGTTGCTCCACAGCAGCTGCAGATTTAACTATGAATATGCCTCCAGATGCTGCAAACGAACATGGTTTTAAAACATAAATTAAACCCAGGCACAAACCCAAGGCATTACCTCAAAATGGAGAAGTATATGTGGCACTTTTAAATGCTGAGCCTCGGGCAACTGCGTATCTTATAAATCATTGTCCTCGGCTTAATGAACGACAATGAGAACTAAACATGTTCACCCAAAGAACCAATCTCAAGATTGTAAAATTGGAACCAAATTGCTTGTAGAGCAAGCAGGATAAAGTCAAAAACAAAACAAAACAAAAGCCCACAATCAGACTGCACAAGAAACTGTTATCTCTTCCATTTAAAAAAAAAAAAAAAAACAGGACCGACAAGGAAAATGATCATATGAAATCATGAAAATTTTAAAGTGAGTCTGAATTGACTCATAATTATGAAACTTTTCAACTCATAATTATACTTGACCACTAAACATTGCCTTGACATGTTCAAAGCCCTCTCAGATGCATTGTCAAATGTGCTGCTCACAGAATCCTTAAAAACAGGCAACACAGAGCCCCATTCCCATTTGGCTGATGGGCATACCAAAGTCTGAAAAGATTATGTAACTTCCCCAGAGTCACACAGCTAGTAAGTGACAAAACTGGTCCTTTAACCTGCTTCTCTAGGCTTTCATCTCAATACTTCTTGATATGTAAAACCTGCTATTATGAGAGCTGAGTAAAAGCAAATATCTTTCAGCATTAGGTTGTCAAGCTTCTTGAAATGACATTTCAGGAGAAAATTGGCCCAAGTGAATGAATGGCATGTCATGATACCAGAAGGCATCCCCTTAGTATCTCACTGTTGTAAATCTACCTAGATTCCCATTCTCATCTATATTTCCAGTAAACACACTGAGGCATCGAGATGCAGGAAGATGGACTCAGAAGGAGCTAAGGTAATGCCAAGGCATTCCCACTACTAGTTTCCGTGCCAATGAACAGCATCGCTGAGGGCTGACTAGATGCAGGGACCTTGGGTAGATAGAGAAGAGGGGGCACAAAATGAGAAGACACAGTCTTGCCCTGGGCAAACCAGCTCAAGCAGTTTGTTAATACAGTGTATGTTAACAGGGTCAAGGTCATCCTCACTTTTCTAAGGAATCTGGGAGTGCCATTCCTGGAAGGCCTACTTCTTATTGACCATTGCTCTATTTCTCATGAGTCATAGCTCATTTTAGAACCATTATGCTAACCTCAAAGTATCCTCAGGAGATGAAAAGAATTCATTTTTAAAGTCTCTTTACCACTTTTGAGAGGTACTGGCTTCCATGTACATGTGAGCTACCTACCATTTAAGGCAGGTGTTCTCTGTTTTGCATTTTGTGTCTTTGCTTGGAAGCACAATATCACTTAAAATATTCATGCTTGAAGAGCGAGGTAGGTCCCACTAAGCTCAAGCCAGAAACATTTACTTTATTATCCAACTTACTTACTATCTCAGCATATGAGGAAACCGAAGCAAATGCCAGGCTCATTAATGAAATGGATTTGACACCAAGAGATGAATAGGCTATCTAGGCTCTGAGATGACAAACTTTGTGGCAATAACACTTTTCAAGATAAAAAATCAGCAGACTGCACCAATGGCTTGTTTCACTTGCTTTGAGGAAGACTGGTCTTCCCACCACACTGTTTTTCTGGTTACAATTTGGAGGAATGTTTTCTTTTCCAATTCTCAAGAAATAACCACTGTTGCTATGGAGTAAAACACAGCCCTGAGCCTTGTAAGGAAAAACAGAGACTAATAAAATAGAATGTGACATTGCAGAGGAAACTTCAGACCACCTAGCCAAGTCCTAAAAGCTAGAGATTTTCAGCTCAGGCTGGTAAGAGACCCAGGGTCTGGTTCTATGAAAATAGTATCATGATCCATCAGCTTAGCTCCAGCCAGGACCACTCACTCCTGACATGGATCAAGGCTAATTTAGTTGCCAGATGGACTAACTGTGTTAAACCTTTTAAGAGATAGGCTTTTACTCTCTGAGACAGCTTCCTCTCCCACATTCCGGATACAGGTCTAAGTGCTCCCAACCCACTGTAGAATGTTCATGGCCCTTGAAAGGAAAGGAAGGAGTCAGGAATGCTTGTTACTTGTTAAGGGAAGGGAAGCATAACATTCTCTCAAGGCAAGGTTTCTCAGATGTGGCGATACTGATGTTTTGGACCGGATAATTCTTTGTTGCAAGTCTGTATTGGTTTGTTAGAGCTGCTGTAACAAACTACCACAAACTGCGTGGCTTAAAACAACAGAGATTTATTACAACAGAGATTTATTCTCTCCTAGTTCTGGAGGCCAAAAATCCAAAATCAAGGCGTCAGCAGGGTTCGATCTTTCTAAGAACCAACCAAGCTGGGAGGGAGAATCTATTCCATGGCTCTGTCATAGAGTTGCTGTTGGCAACTGGCGATCCTTGGCATTCCTTGGCTCATCAAGAATGGAGAAATGTATCACTCCAATCTTCCTACAGGTCTCCCAGTCTCCCTGTACAGGCGTCTCTGTATCTTCATGTGGCCATCTTCTTATAAGGGTAAGGTAATCCAGTCAGGAAGCAACAGTTAGAACTGAACATGGAACAACAGACTGGTTCCAAATAGGAAAAGGAGTATGTCAAGGCTGTATATTGTCACCCTGCTTATTTAACTTATATGCAGAGTACATCATGAGAAATGCTGGGCTGGAAGAAGCACAAGCTGGAATCAAGATTTCCGGGAGAAATATTAGTCACCTCAGATATGCAGATGAAACCACCCTTATGGCAGAAAGTGAAGAGGAGCTAAAAAGGCTCTTGATGAAAGTGAAAGAGGAGAGTGAAAAAGTTGGCTTAAAGCTCAACATTCGGAAAACGAAGATCATGGCATCTGGTCCCATCACTTCATGTGAAATAAATGGGGAAACAGTGGAAACAGTGTCAGACTTTATTTTGGGGGGCTCCAAAATCACTGCAGATGGTGACTGCAGCCATGAAATTAGAAGACGCTTACTCCTTGGAAAAAAGTTATGACCAACCTAGACAGTATATTCAAAAGCAGAGACATTACTTTGCTGACTAAGGTCTGTCTAGTCAAGGCTATGGTTTTTCCTGTGGTCATGTATGGATGTGAGAGTTGGACTGTGAAGAAGGCTGAGTGCCGAAGAATTGATGCTTTTGAACTGTGGTGTTGGAAAAGACTCTTGAGAGTCCCTTGGACTGCAAGGAGATCCAACCAGTCCATTCTGAAGGAAATCAGCCCTGGGATTTCTTTGGAAGGAATGATGATGCTAAAGCTGAAGCTCCAGTACTTTGGCCACCTCATGCAAAGAGTTGACTCTTTGGAAAATACTCTGATGCTGGGAAGGATTGGGGGCAGGAGGAGAAGGGAACAACAGAGGATGAGATGGCTGAATGGCATCACAGACTCAATGGACATGAGTCTGAGTGAACTCCAGGAGTTGGTGATGAACAGGGAGGCCTGGCATGCTGTGATTCATGGGGTCGCAAGAAGTCGGACAAGACTGAGCAGCTGAACTGAACTGAACTGAATCCAGTCACACTGGATTAGAAGATCCACCTAACCGAGCGTGACATTGTCTTAATGAATTATATATGATATATATAGTTTGTTATATATGATATATATAAGTAGGAGAAGGCAATGGCACTCCACTCCAGTACTCTTGCTTGGAAAATCCCATGGATGGAGGAACCTGGTGGGCTGCAGTCCATGGGGTCGCTGAGAGTTTGACACGACTCAGTGACTTCACTTTCACTTTTCACTTTCATGCTTTGGAGAAGGAAATAGCGACCCACTCCAGTGTTCTTGCCTGGAGAATCCCGGGGAAGATGGATCCTGATGGGCTGCCGTCTATGGGGTCGCACAGAGTCGGACACGACTGAAGTGACTTAGCAGCAGCAGCATATATTTAAGTAATAAATATGTGATATTATATATATAATATTAGTATATTAGTTATATAATGATACATATGTGGCAATCCCATTTCCAAATAAAGTCACATTCTGAGGTATTGAGGGTCACCACTTTAACATAACTTTTCGGAGGGACACAATTCAACCCAGAACAGAGGAGTGTCCTGGGCACTCTAGGATGTTCAGCAGCATCTCTGACTTCTACCCACTAGATGCCAGTAGCATCCTCCCAGTCTTAAAGCTCTGGCTTAGAAACACTGCCTTCGGGCATTGGGTCAGAAATACACAGATTTTAATTCTGATTTTTCTTTAATTACTTTTTGCTGTGGCCTTCAACAACTCAGTTAAACTCTCTGGTCTTTGTTTTTCCTCACCTGTCTCATGGAGTTGCAGTGTCCTTGAGGATTAAATGAGATAGCATATGGAAAGCATCTGTTGCATTATTGTTGCTGGGTTGCTAAGTTGTATCTGACTCTGTGACCCCATGGACTGCAGTACGCCAGGCTCCCCATCCTTCAGTATCTCCCAGAGTTTGCTCAAATTCATGTCCATTGTGGTGGTGATGCTATCTAACCATCTCATCCTCTGCTACCCCTTTCTCCTTTTACCTTTAGTCTTTCCAGCGTAATGAGACCCAATAAATGACAGCTATTAGCTTTTGTAAATTAGAGAAGTTGCCTTTGAAGAATTCTCCACAGGTCTCAGTCTTGATTTTTTTTTAATTGTGGTTTACCTTGATGACTCAGTTGGTAAAGAATCCACCTGCAATGCAAGAGATTCTGGTTCGATTCCTGAGTTGGGAAGATCCCCTGGAGAAGGGATAGGCTACCTGCTCCAGTATTTTTGGTAGCTAAGCTGGTAAAGAATCATCTGCAATGCTGGAGACCTGGGCTCCATGGCTGGGTTGGGAACTCTACTGGAGAAGGGAAAGGCTACCCACTCCAGTATTATGGCCTGGATTTCATGGACTGTATAGTCCATGGGGTCTCAAAGAGTCGGATACCACTGAGCGACCTGCACCACCACCAAAAGTCACATAATATAAAACATACTACTTTATTTTAACCATAGTTAACTGTACAGTTCAGTGTCACTAAGTATATTCACACTGTTGTGCAACTCTCTCCATCATTTTTCACCTTCTTAAACTGAAACTCTGTCCGCACTAAACACTAAGTCCCATTCCCCTTCCACAACCCCCATTCCTAGGCCCTGGAATCTACCAATGTATTTTGTGACTCCATGGATTTGACTATTCTAGGTACCTCATATAAGCAGAATGAAATCATATTTGTCTGCATCCACTGTATATTAAAATGCATTTGTAAGGTTTGTAATGTTTAGTTACATGTGTCCTATAAACAGATTGCACTGTCCCCCTGACCCCATCCACGGGTCTCAGTCTTTACTGACCTAATATTGAACTCTGCCCCTTGTTCCTAAGATCTGCAGAAGACAAAGGAGATTTCCAGGTCTGCTTTGCATCCTCTTCTAAGGGGTAGAAAGTCCCTTACAGTTCAGCAATGCCCGCTTTGTAGGTACATCTGTGAGTGCAATGCTGAAGCTGCAGATAGCCATAGATCACAGCCAGGCAAGGGGAAGCTATGCGTATGACCAGAATATTAATGTGGCTGCATTGCACCATGGCCAGTATCAGCCCAAGTGAATGCTTCAGAAAATCTGCTGGAGGATCAGGAAGATGAAGAAATCTAACTCTTAGAGGCTGGGTATGGCCTAACTTTAGAGACCTTCCCTCCCAGGCCATGGCAAGATAATCTGAGATCCCATGTTAGGTGTTTATATAAGATTGCAATGAGTTGTGATTAGTAAGTTACTAGCCTAGTTTCCTCCCCAGCGTTGGGGGAGCATAAGAACTGTATCTTCTTCAGTTGTCTATCTCCTGTGCTCACAAACAGTGCCTGTCATATGGTAGAAGTTCAATAAAGGCATGCATTCATTAAATGTGCCACCACCGTGTCTCCGAGCTCTCTCACCTTCAAGATGGCTTTTTTTTTTTCTTAAAGCTCTAACACAAATAATTCAAGCTCACATCCCATGGATTTGGGGGAATGCCTTAGTTTTTCAGATTTCCTCCTGTCAAGGAATTTCTGGACATTCCCAAGGAAGAATAACATGCTCCACGAATCTGGTGGACATCTAACTCTTCTATCAATCATCCTCCAGGTGTACTTCTTGCCATCTTTTGTTGTTGCTCACTCCATATAGTTTCAACTCATGTGTGAGCACCCATTTGAGTTACCCAGTGCACTGCTAAGAGCAGGTTTATAGTGTTTAACAGATCTGTTGCCAACCATTCTAAGAGACCAAGTGACCACACATCTCCCAGACAGGTGGATACTCCCCAAGCCCCCTGGCCATATTTGACTTCTTATCCCCGCCTATTTCCCTACATTTGGTATCTCCATTTGGTGGGATAAAGGTGAGGTAGGAGCTCAACCCTGGTAAGAATCTCCATGCCTTTCTCTGCCCAAATACCAGGCCCCATCCCAGTTTCAAAACAAAGAATGACAGCAAAGTCCTCCCTCCCATCTCATTTCCTACCCCAGAATGAGTGATGATGGAAGCGTCATCTTATCCAGGAACATGGTGCAATTTGGCCCCCATTAGTCCCCAAATAATAAGTATATTTATCAATAATTTCTAAGATGTGAGTTTCCATTCTGCTTAGTCGCTAAGTCATGTCCAACTCTTTGAAACCCCATGTACTGTAGCCCACAAGGCTCCTCTATCAACGGGATTTCCCAGGCAAGAATACTGGAGTGGGTTGCCATTTCTTTCTCCAGAAATGTCAGGAAGATCCTGATCCAGCGATAGAACCCACGTCTCCTGTGTTGGCAGGCAGATTTTTTTACAACCGAGCCATCTGAAAATCCCAAAATGTGGGTTTATTCAATCTTAAATAAGACCATTGACAGACTTCACTACTATAGCCCAGGTAACACTGGGCTAAGCCCAGGCCTGGCCTTTTCACAGTCCTTCCTCTGGAGTAAGGAAAAGGAAAGGTCAAACACATCATCCTCCTGGCCCAGTCCAATCCTCTGTGAACAAATCTGGGACACTCTTATCTCCCAAGAAGAAATAAAAATGTTTCAACATAGGGCAGCACAAATCCAGGATTAAGTGGGAAACTGTAACTGCTAAAGACACATTCAAGTCACTTTACTGAACAGAAGACTGAATATCTCAGTCTAAAGAATTTCTTTTTCAGTTACTTTGTCACTTCAGGTGTCTTTCAATACATTAGGGCAGGTTTGTGCTTTATGTTTGCCTGATTAAAAGTACTTTCTAGTGGTACATACCTATAATGAAATACTGCTCAGCCATAAAAAGAATGAAATAATGCCATTTGCAGCAACATGGATGGCCCCAGGGATTATCATAATAAGTGAAAGAGCTCAGACAGAGAAAGATAAATACCATATGTATCAGTTCAGTTCAGTTCAGTTCAGTTCAGTCGCTCAGTCGTGTCCGACTCTTCGCGGCCCCATGAATTGCAGCACGCCAAGCCTCCCTGTCCATCACCATCTCCCAGAGTTCACTCAGACTCACATTCATCGAGTCAGTGATGCCATCCAGCCATCTCATCCTCTGTCGTCCCCTTCTCCTCCTGCCCCCAGTCCTTCCCAGCATCAGAGTCTTTTCCAGTGAGTTAACTCTTCGCATGAGGTGGCCAAAGTACTGGAGTTTCAGCTTTAGCATCATTCCTTCCAAAGAGATCCCAGGGCTGATCTCCTTTAGAATGTAGGGAAAGAGCAAATTCGCCAAGATGGCATGGCCACTGCACATGCATGTCACGAGGGACTCACCTGGTCACGGGCTACTGTGTGCGGTACACCTGTATGAGCTTCATATAAGCCCTGGCTGCTGTTTCACTGGGGCTACAGGGCTACATTGGAGCAGCATCGTGGTTGTCTTACGTGAAGTTGTTATGGCTACATTATGGTTATGTTGTGGGTGGGTCTATGGCTGCTGCATCAGCCAGGAGAGAGACTGTGTCCTGGCCACTGTGTCAGCCAGGAGAGAGACTGTGTCCTGGCCACTGTGCCAGCCAGGAGAGAATAAACATGTCTGCAGTTCCTATGGCTCCTCGCATCTTCTTCCAGCTTCTTAGCTCACACCTTGCCTACCCTGGGTTCAGCAAACAGCACAGTG
Source organism: Nanger dama (assembly GCA_917880005.1). Taxonomy (NCBI): domain Eukaryota; kingdom Metazoa; phylum Chordata; class Mammalia; order Artiodactyla; family Bovidae; genus Nanger; species Nanger dama. Next base: position 4,997,838 of record CAKJTW010000097.1, on the reverse strand, counting down.
TGAACAGCAAGACAACTGGCATCATGAACATGATCAGCATGATATTGCTTACATGCGGAATCTAAAATATGATACAAATGAACTTATCTACCAAGTAGAAAGACTTACAGATGCAGAGGGCAGACTTGTGGTTGCCAAGGAGGAGAGATGGGGGAAGGGACGGATTGGGAGTGTGGGATTAGCAGATGCAAACTGTTACATATAAGATGGATAAACAAGGCCCTACTCTATAGAACAGGGGACTGTGTTCAATATCCTGTGATAAACCATAATGGGAAAGAATAATATGTATAACTGAATCACTTTACTATACAGTAGAAATTAACACAACATTGAAAACCACTGTACTTCAATAATGTCTTTAAAAGGACTCATCTAAACTATGGAAGTGTATTAGACATTTTTATTTGACTGCTGATCAGGATCCAAAGCTCCTTCCCTGTTCAAGGGAATCCCTTGTGCAGGCAGGTCCACAAATGCTAAACTTGAACAATCTCATCCTTTCCACACCTTGGCAACCAAATCAGGAACATGCAAGAGTCCAGGGCTGCCACTGTTTATTTTCACACTGCTCAACTCCAGGATGTATCATGTACATTGTAGTCTTTCCTCATTTGTACGTTTTTATAACAAAACTCTGGCAGAGGAATTTACGAGAAGGTTTTAGTTAGGCTGGTGGTGATCCTGATTCAGTCCCAGTCAATACTTTAAATCATGAACGAGTAACACAAAGACCAAAGGTCAGGTTAGCTCTATAGTAGCTGTCAAAGTTTTATAGCCCTGGAACCCATCTGCAATGGCTATAGAATCCAGTGATGACTGCGTCCATTGACAGCCATATGCAGTGGCAATAGCATATACGCCAGCGGCAGTGCCACACTCTGACCTCCATGCTCCTTCTGCTGTGTCTCCATTGGTTACTAACTATTTTCCCACACCTGGTTTCCCCACTGCTTCTGTGAGTTAGTCAGGATTCTTCCAGCTCCATGCCTGCTCTGTACAGCTAGACATACATAGAAGAAAACTCATGATCAAGCAAGCTGCCCAGCAATCATGCAATATTTCCACAGGAAATTGGTTTTCCTGCTTTTCAAGACACTATTTTATACCACTTTGTCTCTCCTCAATAACTCTATTATCTCCTCTAATAGCTCCTCTCCCCATCTCCATTTTTAGTTGAAAACTTCATGCTCCATTTCACTGCAAAAAAAAAAAAAAACAGGATAAAATGACATTGTACCCACTTGCTCTCCTCTCTCTCCTGTTGAAATTAACGAGTCATCCTGCCTGGTCCTATCTTAACCAACCCATCACTTTATGCTGGAGTTCATCCTTACTTACCCCCTCCAGGGGTTTTCCTGGTGGCTCAGATGGTAGAGAATCTACCTGCAATTCGATCGCTGGGTGGGGAAGATCCTCTGGAGAAGAGCAACGCAACCCACTCCAGTATTCTTGCCTGGAGAATTTCATAGACAGAGGAGCCTGGCAGACTGCAGTCCATGGGGTCACAGAGTCAGACACAATTGAGCAACTGACACCACCTCCTCAAAGGACTCCACTCTTGAAGTCATAACCTCTCTCTCCAAGAGCCTCATCTTGTCTGCAGAGTATTCCTCCATCTTATCAGCATCATCATAATCTAAAGAAGGAGACAAATGCCCTCATCAATGGAAAAACTAAAAGATAACCTCTTTCAGCTCCCCAACCCATACCCTACTCAGAATCCTTACAGGGCACTGTACCCCCAGGAAACAAGCTTATAGATATGGTTTATTTTAAACTCCTACCATCATGGAAGGGCATCAATTTGTTCTCACCAGAATAGACTCTGATTTTTTAATGTGAATCTCATGGTTTTTCCTCTGGCTACAGCCCCCTTCTTCAGTTACTTAGAGAATTTCCAAAAGTCGTCTCATTAATGTGGTAAAAGAAACCTTTATCATTCTCACCATTTAAGAAATACTATGGGTTTTAGGAGCTCTGTGCCAAGAAAAAGAAACAAAACCAAATATGTATTTCTTTTTATAAATCACAGTATCACAAGCACTATGTCCATCCTAGCCAAATACACAAGCCAACAGATCAAGGAGGAGAAGAGGTTCAACAAAATTGGCTGGGTGCAATGGTGGTAGCTCTGTCCAGTAGCAGTCAAGTCCAGCATCAGCAGCAAGGCCCTGAAATGATGGTCCCACATCCTGGGCTGATGGGCTTCTGCCCATTCTACAAGCTGAGTTCTTTCCTGTGAGCTTTCACTGTCAGTTCTGTGAGCCTATTTCCTTCCATTATTCTTCAAATAACTCATTTTCAGCCTAAGCTATTCAGCCTTGGTTGCTTTTTCTTAAAACCAAGGACCCAGACTCTCACAGTGGCTTTATATAAACATAATTCAGAAACTTCTTGCAATATCCAAAATGTTAGTTTTCCAGCTTTAAAAAATTTAACATCCAATCTCCAATAGGTACCTCATTACACATAAATGAATGTGAAAATGAATGAATCCCAGATTTCAGCCCTCCAGAATAAGTGACCATGTGTTTAGAATTCCTAGTTATATATAAAGGTCCTTATTTACCTACTCTGCTTGACCTGTTAATCTTCAGTTCAGTTCAGTTCAGTCGCTCAGTCATGTCCGACACTCTGCATCCCCATGAATCACAGCACGCCAGGCCTCCCTGTCCATCACCAACTCCCAGAGTTCACTCAGACTCATGTCCATTGAGTCCGTGATGCCATCCAGCCATCTCATCCTCTGTCATCCCCTTCTCCTCCTGCCCCAAATCCCTCCCACCATCAGAGTCTTTTCCAATGAGGCAACTCTTCTAATGAGGTGCCAAAGTACTGGAGTTTCAGCTTTAGCATCATTCTTTCCAAAGAAATCCCATGGCTGATCTCCTTGAATGGACTGGTTGGATCTCCTTGCAGTCCAAGGGACTCTCAAGAGTCTTCTCCAACACCACAGCTCAAAAGCATCAATTCTTCAGCGCTCAGCCTTCTTCACAGTCCAATTCTCACATCCATACATGACCACAGGAAAAACCATAGCCTTGACTAGACAGACCTTCGTCGGCAAAGTAATGTCTCTGCTTTTGAATATACTATCTAAGTTGGTCATAACTTTTCTTCCAAGGAGTAAGCGTCTTTTAGTTTCATGGCTGCAATCACCATCTGGAGTGATTTTGGAGCCCCAAAAAATAAAGTCTGACACTGTTTCCACTGTTTCCCCATCTCTTTGCCATGAAGTGTTGGGACCTGATGCCATGATCTTCATTTTCTGAATGTTGAGCTTTAAGCCAACTTTTTCACTCTCCTCTTTCACTTTCATCAAGAGGCTTTTTAGTTCCTCTTCACTTACCAGACCTAAAACTGAGTTAAGAGACCAACAAATAGAACATAGTGGAGGATTTGGAGATAGTGGGACTTTTAGTCTTGGATGGTGGGAAGCAGATGAATGACAGCACTATTCTGGCTCTCAAACCATATATGATTACAAAAAATTCTTAGATGAAAATTGACATTTTAAAATTTGTGAATCAAATTGATATAATATCTATCATGTTTCTACCCTCAGAGTGCTGCTAGGATAAAAAACAGAGTCATAAAACTTCTACATCACCATTTGCACTTATTTAGACTTTTTCCACCTCCCTGCCACCTCTACTAAAAGCAGAAGATAAAATATAACAAATCCAAATGTCTGTATATGCAATAGAATATTACTCATCCATTAAAAAGAATGAAATAATGCCATTTACAGCAACATTGATGAACTTAGAGACTGTTATACTGACTGAGCAAACCAGTCAATCCTAAAGGAAATTAACCCTGAGTATTCATTGGAAGGACTGATGCTGAAGCTGAAGCTCCAATACTTTGGCAGCCTCATGTGAAGAGCAAACTCACTGGAAAAGATCCTGATGCTGGGAAAGATTGAGAGCAGGAGGAGAAGGGGGCCACAGAGGATAAGATGGTTGGATAGCATCACCAGCTCAACAGACAAGAGTCTGAGCAAACTCTTGGGAGATAGTGAAGGATACAGAAACCTGGTGTGCTGCAATCTATGGGGTTGCAAAGTGTTAGACATGACTTAGTGACTGAACGACAACAACATACTGAGTGAAGTCAGTCAGAAAGAGAAGGAGAAATGTCATAGGGCCTCTCTTACATGCATGATCTAAAAAGAAAGGATACAAATGAACTTATTTAAAAAACAGAAACAAACTCACAGAGAACTATGATTGCCATGGGGTAAGGATGGTGGTAAGGGTTATGGAGTTTGGGATCAATATGTACACACTACTCTATTTAAAATGGATAACCAACAAGGTCCTACTGTACAGCACAGGGAATTCGTCAATGTTGTGTGACAGCATGGATGGAAGGGGAGTTTGGGAAAGAATGGATACCTGTATATGTATGGCTGAGTCTCTATGCTGTGTACCTGAAACTATCACAACATTGCTAATCAGCTATAATTGTTGCTCAGTCATGTCCAACTCTTTATGACCCCATGGACTATGACTCACCAGGCTCTTCTGTCCATGGAATTCTCCAGGCAAGAATACTAGACTGGGTAGCCATTCCCTTCTCCAGGGAGATCTTCCTGACCCTGGGATTAAACCTGGGTCTCCTGCATTGCAAGCAGATTCTTTACTATCTGAGCCACGAGGGAAAGCCCCTCTATAAAATAAAAAGCTAAAAGAAAAAAAAAATCTAATGAAGAGCACAGAGTCCCAACCATCATTATCTATTGCTATGCCATCTTTGCAGGATAAATGGCTTTGATGCTCATTAACACCCTCTGAACAAAAGCAAAACAGAATTTAACAACAGACATTCTCTGCTCCTGGCCCCAAAATATTCATGAAAATGGCTTTATCCAGCATCCACAGTATACCTACTGCAATATCTAAAATTCACGGCAGTGTTTGAAAAGCAGATTTTATTATTTTTCAGGTATGATGAGGCCAACAGATCAGGAGATGACCTCCACTGGGCGGGGGGTTGGGGGAGGCGAGGGGGGCAGGAAACAGTTTGTCATTCACAATTCCTAGTAGGAAGGAGTGATGCACCATGCAGGGCCATGCAGAGGAGAACCAGGGTCCATCAGGGAGCAGAAGGAGCAAGGGGAAAGGGTGGGTGAGAACTTTATCATGGCTTTCACTAGAAAAACAAAGCAGGACAAGGTAAGTAGATGTGTGCATGCTAAGTTGCTTTAGTCATATCCAACTCTGTGTGGCCGTATGGACTGCAGCCTGCCAGACTCCTCTGTCCATGGGATTTTCCAGGCAAGAATACTGGAGTGGGTTGCCATGCCCTCTCCTCCAAGGGATCTTCCCGACCAGGGGACTGAACATGTGTCTCTTACATCTCCAACATTGGCAGGCAGATTCTTTACCACTCGCGCCACCCGGGAAGCCAAAGTAGGCTTAGGATTACCTAGTTCAAATAATTTCAATGGGTTCTGGGGTATTGGGGCTCTCTCGTTATCCAGTGCCTGATCACGGATAAACAGAAAAGAGGTATATTACCTCCTAGAGTATGAGACCCAGATTGAAAAGATGGTTTAGAATATGGGCTCTGGATTGGTGAGTTTACACTTGAAAGGCCTGTTTCTGGGCAAGTCCTTTGCCATTGCTAAGACCTGCCAGCCCTGAGAGGGGCAGTCCCTCCCCAGGCAATGTAACAATAGATGCCAGAGCACCAAGAATATAAAAATAAGGAAGGAAATATCGTTAATATATGCAACAATACTTCAAGTTCTTGCTTGGCCTTCTGAATCATCTAACTGGAGACCAATTTTATTTATCATCATTTTGGTGATAAATCCTATGAATTTTAGGATTCCTTGACTCGCAAATGACAACAACAATCTGGCTCAAGCAGGCAAAGGGGATATGTTGGCTCATATACCTCAAAGTCCAGTGAGAATCAGAGTATAGACAAAGATATTATCTTCCAAAAGCCCAGGAAAGAGGCTGGGGGAAGAGGGCATCTCTAAGGATGCAATGAATAAACATTTAAATGGCTGGTTTTAAACCTGGGACCTTGAGAGCTCAGAATGGGGAGAGAATGGGGAGAGCTCTCAATGGGGAGAGAAATGAACTTAGTAAATAAAGTATTAAGGCAGTTTTCTTTGGGGAGCCCATAGAATTTATAGGAATATTTTACATTCTGGGCCTGCCTGTCTCATTATAGTGACCAATAAGTCCTCAAACACCATCAGTTTAAAAGGGACTGTTGTAAATGAGAAGGAAATCCAAAAGAGAGGGGAGGTATATAGCTGATTCGCCTTGCTGTACAGTAGGAACTAACATAACATTGTAAGGCAATCATACTTCCAGAAAAATAACAAAATAAACAAAAATAAAAGGGACTATGGTTATCAAGTCCACAATTCCCACCCACAGGGAATCTGCCTTTTCACCAGATTTGCGCTGCTTGAAAAGTAATCTTCCCTCAGAGAATCACATTGTTTCCAAGTCAGAAAAGCTCCAAGGAAAAGAGCAACACATTCTACAAGTCACAGGAGAAGGAAAAAAAGGGCAACACATTTTCACACAAACATATGGTTTCTATAACAGTTCTTTTTTAATTGACTTTGACCTAGCTCTGATAGAGACAGCCTGATTGAGGACCATAGGCCCAGAGAACCCAACTCTGCCCCAAGGCTAGAGGTGGGGGAAGGGGTTGCCTGGGCTTGATTTGTGGCCTGAATGCACCATCCCCCTGAGTGCTGGGTGAGGTGATTCTGCACACTTTTGCTTTGCAGCTTACTTCTCCCAAGCCGCTCTCCCCACATGCCAACTGGCTTCATAGATTTGCAGACTGGGCAGTGATCTAGAATCCGTAAATAATGAGCATCTCAGGAAAAATTACCTCCCTAAAATAGAAGCCAGAAACTCGTGCCTACAAAACAGAGCTGTCCCCGGGCCCGCGGGATCCTCCTCTGAGACAACGTGGTAGCCTTTGGACTCTCCGCAGCCACCAGGCTACATGTCTGAACCTAAATGCAAGTCTCGCTAAAACTAATTCAGAAAGTTCAGTCTCCTTATGGAATGCCTTTCTGTCTCTGTCTCCCTGCATCTACCAACCCTGAGGTGGAGACATAAGTTTTGGAAAGAAAGTGCCCCCATGCTTGAGGGAAAGTGTGTCCAACCCCCAAGCAGGCTTCTCCCAGCTCCCCCTTCTGAGATTCTTCCTCACTGCAACATGAAGCCAACAGATCTGTGTACCCGTGACCTCCAGGAGCCTTTAAAGGAGGCCAGAACACATTCTAAAATAGCAAAAGATTTGCTTGGCAAGGTTGACTCAGAAACCTTCTCATATTTCCCAACCTTGTTGTGCACAGCACCCACTCCACCATCTTTCAGTTCTTGAACACAGCAAGCCTTGAGGCTTACTTACCTCTACCCCCCGTCTGAAGGGCTTTCTCCTTCAGATCTGGATGTGGCAGCCTCCTTCTCACCAAGCAGATCACACATCTTTCCAGAGCAGTCACCCCTCCACATCCTTCTAGCCCATCATCCTGTTCAAGTTTCTTCACAGCATGGATTCTTACCCCAAAGTGTACATTGGGTGATTTGCTAACCTATGTCTTCACAAACATATCCATTTCCCCCTCTTGAATGAGTTCCAGAAATGGAGAACCTTACAGATTTCGTTTACCACTGTACCTCAGTAACTGGAAGGGGCCAGGGGTTTGATAAACATTTGCTGAGTGAATGAATGAACCAGAGGTGATTTCTAACTTATGGACACTCTTTCACTTGCTATTGAAAAATTGGAAGATTTGGCAATACTGCGCCTACATTATGTAAGCTTACATTATGGCATGAACCAGGCACTGTAACAAGTGAGCACCCTGGGTGCTGACCATGGAAAGAAGTAAAATGAGACTCAAAGCAATAAATAGAATAGTATCAGGTTAGCTCAGCAAAAGCTTTGGTTGAATAAAAGTTGGGATAAAAACTGCCTCTCTAAGCCAGAAGAATTCTTCAATAATGTTTCCTCTGATCCTTGCCTTGAATACCATTTTGCCATCACCCAAGGATCCAACGTGGACCAAAGTGGAAATAAAGAAGATTGAATGCCGATGACCCTTCCTGGACAACATGCTTGGGGTGAGGCATCTCATGACTTTTTCCACATATGTTCTCAACATGATATGCATGGAATCTAAGGCCACAGTTCCATGCAACTGAGACAAAGTCACAATATATATGATACCACATGACTTAGCCACCACCATGTGGCTTTAAAACATCAAACAAATCCTTCTGGGAGTTTTCTTGTGTCACTTCTTGTATCCCACAAGTTCACCTCTGGCTGCAGTTTGGGGGCATCACTGTGCCTCTGCCCAACCTCCCTCATAGCCTAAGCAGAGCCAGGGTGCTGTGCCAGCCTCTTCTGTGCCTGGGGAAGTGAGGACTCATGCTGCTGAGCCTCAATCTACTCACCTGTGCCTCCAGATTAAGATCCTTCTCACAGGCAGTGGCCCATCTGTTGGTTTGGACAGAAATATCTGTTTCTGGAAACCTAGCTGAACCTCTTGGCTTCTTCCCAGCTCAGGAAGTGTGTTCTTCTTCCCCTTTGTGACCTCATTCTGTCTCTGAACCCATATCTTCTCTTTAGCAATAAGCTCCAAAATACCTTCTTCTTCTTCCCTCCTATGAGCCCCTCTATCCTTCCCTCTACTCCACCTCTGCCCAACATCACAGTTGCAGAAACATCCCACTTGTTGTTAAAAGGATACATGCTCTTTGCAGACTCTGCACATTAAACAGCCAGACCCACGATGTTTATGGAGATCCTTTGGAGCCTTTCTTCCATCATATTCACTTTGTGGGAGAGGGGAGGCTTAAAAGTAAGGTTGAAGAACTCTCAGTGGTTTTCAATTCAATTCAATCCATATTGCTCCTCTCCCCTCAATCGTGAGGGATCAAGGGTGGTCCATGATCAATCATTAGCAATCCTGTGGTACAGTGAGTCCCCTGTTTCCCACAGGACCCCCTCATCATAATTAACTTTGTCCCCTGGCTGACTTCCACTGTACTCAGTCACACTCACAAGATCTCAGTCATTCTCACAAGAACCAGAACCAATGAACTGGATTTCAGCCCAGTGATTTTGCCATCTCCATGCATCTGGGCTCTGTTTGGGGCTGGGTAGTGAACTCACTGGTTATTGGCCTGGAAGAGTTTTGCTTTCATTCACAACTTTCCAGAAAACTGTTTGGAGAATAAAAGTTGATTCAGTGTCTTCTCCATGGTTTTCCTCTGGTCATTTCCTCTGGACAATAGAGAGGAAATATAACATAGTATCTGAGAAAACAAAGTCCAGTGACTGACTGGCCAGGGGTCTCAGCACCCAAGGATAGGCAGGAGTACCTGCTGAGAACAAGCAACTCAGATTGTGTCTTGAACCCATGGTCTTTTAACTGAGATCTCACCTGGCCTCAGGACTTAATGAAGCTCAGGTTCTTGACATCTCATCACAGAAAGAACCATTGAGAGACAAAGTGACAGGTATGAGGTGGGTTTATTTAGAAAGAGACACTCCACAAAGTGTGGACCATCTCAGAAGGCAAAATAAACATGAGGGTATGGGATTGTCGACTTTTATAGGGATGGGTAATTTCATAGGTTAATGAGTAGGAGGAGTATTCTAGTTATTTTAGGGAAGGGGTGGGGGTTTCCAGGAATTGGGATACCACGGATACCATCCACTTTTTGACCTTTATGGTCAGCCTTGGAACGGTCATCAAGCCTGTGGGTGTGTCCTTTAGCTCGCTGATGTGTTACAATGAGAGTACACTGAAGCTCAAGGTCTCCTGGGAGCTTTCCTTAGTGGTTCAGTGGTGAAGAATCCGCCCGCCAGTGCAGGACACATGGGTTCCACCCCTGATCTGGGAAGATCCCACGTGCCACAGAGGAACTAGGTCCGTGCACCACACAACTAGCAAGCCTGTGCTCTAGAGCTGGGAGCTGCCACTCCTGAGTCTGTGTGCCCTGGAGCGTGTGCTCCACACCAAGAGAGGCTACTGCGATGAGAAGCCCACACCCCGCAATTAGAGAGTAGCCTGCGCAGCAACAAAGACCCAGGCCAGCCAAACACAATAATTTAAGTCTAGTGGAAGTCAACTCAACTGCCATCTTAGACCTACTGGGTTCTAATCAGTTTGTGTCATGTTCTTGGACTATGTCATTCTGTTAAAGGTTATGTCCTGCCCCTTCCCCTCCTGTTTCACTTCCACCTACCCAAAGCAATTGAGAGACAGTACCCAATGATGAGGGCATCTCCTTCTGACCTGGCATGGCTGCTGAAGAACTGTGCAGATGTACCAGGGCAACAGATCAAACTGGGGACACTTTCTGCCCAGCACACCCCTTCCCTCAGCTCCATTCTCTTTCTCCCATCAGTGTGATACCCCGACTCCTTGCTTTCCTGAGTGCTTCCTTCCTTCTTGTGATTTCACTTTTCAGAAATTAAAAGGCTCTTTAATGCTATTGACTCCATTCTCCTGTCTGCAGACACACAGATACACACACAGAGCATGGGTTTCAGACACACATATGCACGCATACATGCCCACACAGAGAGAGCGAAGATTTGTTGCTCTGGAAATGCTGCCTCTTTTACAGATTTATTCTTTGAAACGTGAGAGATTTCCCTCCAGGTCTATCCCTGGAGGGTGTTAGAAAGGGGAGAGAGAAATGCCTGCATATCCAGGCAGCACCTCCCCACCCCACCCCTGCCCATCAGGTTCCAGGCAGCTGGTGGGAGCAGGGTGGTCAGGAAAGGAGGAGGAGCAAACATAAATTGCAAAGATTGGCAGACCGGAAATGCCACTTGTCCTTGAAGAGAGCTATGGCTCTAGAGCCACTGCAGAGATCTGGATGCTTCAGGGCTTTATCACAACATCTGATTCATCTGCAGGTAGACAATCACCCAAGTAGAAAAGCTCTCATTTCCAGAAGCAGAAGCTGCAGAGCAGAGTTTCAAGATAGAAACAACAGCTCAGTAGGTTGCATGGGGAGTTGGCTTCCCTGGTGGCCCAGATGGTAAAGAAACTGCTTGCAAGGCAGGAGACCCAGGTTCGATCCCTGGGTCAGGAAGATCCCCTGGGAAGAAATGGGAATCCATGCCAATATTCTTGGCTGGAAAATCCCATGGACAGAGAAGCCTGATGGGCTACAATCCATGGGGTCACAAAGAGTCACACAAGACTTAGTAACTAAACAACAAGGAAAGCTCTCATTTCCAGAAGCAAAAGCTATAGAGCAGAGAGTCTCAGGTGGAGACTCCGTAAGTTACCTGGGGAGTTAACACAAGCTACACATGCCTGCCTCTGAGATTCTAAGAGACAAGTCAGATCTCCAAGTTCAATTTGCCTAATTTTAAAAGCTCCCAGGGATTCCATTAAGTCATCAATGTAAAGCCTTCCTGATTCTGATTTTAACTTCCCAATCTGGGCTGCAACACACATATACAGGAAGGATGGGAGCTGGCTCTGAAATGTGCAATACCAGGTTGACTGGAAGCCCAGAGGCCTGGCTGAGGAATCTAGATGGAGGAGAAGCCTGAAGATCTCCAAAGACATCTGGGAAAGAGTTGGATAAATATTTTAGCATGTCCTAAGAACTAAAAATCTACTCATAATGGCAGCCTCTAAAGTTTTCAAAAGCAAATGCAACCTTGGATAGCATCTCGGAGAGTTATGATCAAGAAGGCAGTGCAGCTCTGCTGCTCCCCACCTGTCAGGCCAATGGAAGGAGACCGAATTCACTTCTGGGTACCACTCTGGAAGAGGGAAGGTGATGGACCAGAATTCATCCACAGGACAGCAGTGAGCACACTGCAGGGACCAGAGGGTCGTCACATGAGCACGGAGAAAGGGCTTCATTAACAAGGGAAGCAGAAGGCTAAGCCTGCAGGGCTCTGAAGGGCTGTGCTGGAAGGGAAAGAGGCTGCTCTCTGTAGTGACAAGGGGGATACATAAGAGGAAAGAAGGGAGGCACTCCAAGAAGCATTTCACAAATATCACCATTCTGTCCTTACCACACACTAAGAGGGAAGCATTTTCACACCTATTTTCCAGTCAGGCAAACTGAGGCCAAAAATAATTTATCCAAGATGGCCAATTCCCAATGGATGAGAATTAGATTCCAGTCTGCATCTATATGATTCCCAGCCCTATCCTTTCCATTATTCCACGAGAGAACATTTTTCCTAGGAACAAAAATCAGGAAAGGAGATAGTGATTCAACATTAGAAAGAATTGTCCTGGGTGCTATCAATGCCTCACCCCAGCCCATACTCCAGGGTGTTTACTGGTTGTGGATCCATCTCCCCAGGAGCTGAAGAGTGTCAGCTAGTAAATGCTATCTACTCCCTTCTCAGGAGAATTGTCCTTTAGCAAACAAAAGGCTGGGCTTTCCAGATGGCTCGGTGGTAAAGAATCCACCTGCCAGTGTAAGACATGCAGGAGGTGCAAGTTTGATCCCAGGGTGGGGAAGATTCTCTGGAAAAGGAAAATGGCAATCCACTCCAGCATTCTTACCAGGAAAGTCCCGTGGACAGAGAAGACGGGTAGGCTACGATCCATGGGGTCACAAAGAGTTGGACATGACTGAGCGACAGAGCACATACACACACAAATAAGAGACTAGCCCCTTGTCCCACCCCAAACTCCCCCATTCTGCCCACCACAGCTGATGACTGACTGGCTGACACAGGGCTACAAAAGGCTGGACCCCTGGGATCCCAGCAGGATCAACTCTGTGGTTCTCCAGAGAACCCTGTGGGACCAGATTGCAGCTAGTGGCCAACAGAGATCTCATCATTACCTGCGTTACCCACTGCTCAACCCACTCTCCTGAGCATACTCCCCACTTGCAGAAGAAGCCCCATTTCCGGCTGTGCTTCTAGAGAAACACCAAGATGCCTTCCACCCCTGGCTTCTTAGAGTCCACAATTCAAGGTGTCCAAGAGGTGCACGTTTGCAAAGAAGATTGGAAAGAAGGGATGTGAAATAGGCCATATAGAGGGAACGATGCAAAAGGAAAACTCAAGGTCCAGCTGAGATGCAACCTCAAACACTCACCGGAGAGAGGTGCAGGTGCAGGAGCCCCAGCCCGAGGCTTCGCACTCATGCCTTTTTACATTTCTTGTTATAGCACAACTTTATTCCCTGGTAGAGTTTCTGCTTAGCATTCAAAAAGTTCCAACCCAGGGGTCAAAACAGAAAAAAATAAAGAGGAGGAATACGATTAAGCAGAATCATTTCTTATAAATACAGATACTAAAAAGAAATATTTCCTTTTCCCCATTCTTCCTCCCACTCACAGATCAACAGAATCTGCTATGAAGCCAAACCCTATGCATGTCTGAATGTGTCCGCAGTCTGAATGTGGACTGGAGTGGTGGTGAATTTGAAAGCGTGCATCTCCCGTCCCCTTTCAGTGAAAGATTTCCTAACCCAGTTGCTGGGAAGTGCTGTCAGCAGACAGCCTTCAATGTCAGCCTCCAGGGACTGCAGTGAGCCACCACCATGCCCAGGGTCACACTCTTGTCCACATGGTCCATATCCGGTACCTGATCTATGCAGGAATACAAAAGCCTGGCCATTTCAGTCAACTTAGGACAGCCCCTATGGTCCCACCCACATCTGCTCATGCCCAGGTAGAATTCCCTCTCCCTGAATAATCTGCTTCTAACAAACAGAATACGGCAAAGTGATGGAATGTTACTTCTGTGACCAACTTACAAAGACTATGACTGCCATATTGCTAGCTCTCTCTCTCTCTGTCCCTTGCTAGAACCCTCACTTTCCCTTTAGCATGCTCACTCTGTTATGAGATGCTCTGTGGAGAGCCCCATTTAGCAAAGAACAGGGCAGAACTTTTACCAATAGCTTGTGATGAACGAATAACCCAGGAGAAACTGAACCCAGCCAGCAGCTACAGGAGTGAACTTGGAAGCAAATCCTCCCCAGTCAAGCCTTCAGAGGAGACCACAGCCCCAGCTGACCTCTTAAGTGCAGCCTTGTGAGAGTTCCTGAAGCAGAGAACACAGCTAACCATGCCCAGGTTTCTGATCCATAGGTGTTATGAGATAAATTTAGCGGTTAATGTCACTGAGCAATAAATAACTAGAACAACCCTGCAGAGGTATTCTAGCTCCAAAGTTCCCCACAGGGTCAGCTGAGGCTATTTTGGACTCTCACTAGAGTAAAAATCTCCCTCTGACTCTCTAAAATTCTCCCATTTTCCTCCCTCCCTTCCATCAATGTCAATGCCAAAAGCATTCCTTAATAAGGGTTTTCCTGATGGCTCAGAGAGTGGAGAATCTCCCTGCAATGCAGGAAACCTGGATTCAATCCCTGGTTTGGGAAGATCCCCTGGAGAAGGAAATGTCTACCCACTCCAGTATTCTTGCCTGGAGAATTTCATGGACAGAAGAGCCTTGTGGGCTACAGTTCATGGGGTCGCAAAGAGTCAGACTGAGCGATTAACACACACATACACACACACACACACACACACACACACACACACACATTCTTAACAGCCTGAAGCTAAACTCGTTCTCTAACTCTGCCTCCTAGGGTCCCCAATCCATGACAGGGTTCATCCAGTAAACATCTTATGGAATAACTGCAGTCTCTAAATGCAATTCTGATTTAGTAATATCCATAAAGAATAAACAATCTCATTCAACTGAATACACATTTATCAAGTACAAAAGTGAACAAAGTTGGCAGATGAGGTCATTGGCCTCAGGAACTAATCACCTCCTAGAGAAAAGTAGCATCAAACAAGTAATCAATGAATGATGAATATAACCCCTCAGATTCCTGAAGAAGGATCAAGAATCAGCCCCTCCTCTCTCCTAATCCATTTTCTTTCTCCTCCTCCCACAAGAGAACTGGAAAGGGCACCAATCTGTCTACTTCACCCCCGATGCTCTTCTCACTTTGTGCAGAAATGGAAAGCTCACATTCTCCCCAAGGTCCTGCTCTCAGAACAAGACTGGGACTTCTACCCCTGACGCAGAGTGAGCTGATGAGACTCTTGACATGCTGCAGATTTTGGGAACCCCTCAAAATATTAAAGAATAACTAGGGATTAAGAGTCTCCAGATCAACCTGTACCCAATGGATCTTCTGGGCTCTGGGGGCCAGCCAAAGCTTATCAGTGTGTCCTTTCCCATAAGAGACATAAGAAAGAGAAGAATACTGGAGAATATCCCAACCAAAGCACCAGAACATGATTCCCCTACTGTGATCCTAATCAAAATCATTACCACTTGAGTAACTGCATTTTATTAGTCATCTGCTTCATAGCATTTAGCATTATATTCATTATAGTACCCATTTGTTTATTGTGTGTGTGTGTGTGTGTGTATTCACTTAGAATGTAAATTTCTTGAAGGCAAGGACTTAGATTGTCCATTACAATGTTTCTAGTGGCTAGAACAATCCTAGCCCATAGTAGGAATTTGATCAGTACTGGTTGAATGAAAGAGTAAGTAATTAAATGAATGAATAAGTGAATAGCTTAGTGCCAACCTTCAGATCCTCAAATCTTTCTTTATTTTAACAGTTATAGAAGCTCTAGAGGGATAGAGAGAGGGAGTATTCACATGTAGCAAGTGCTCTGGCTGGAGGAAAGCAGGAGATATTTTAAAACTAGCCATTTTTATCATTTATTCCTCACAACAAACCTATCAGGTAGTACTGAATCACTCTGCTGTATACCTGAAACCAACACAATATTGCAAATCAACTATACTTCAATTTAAAAATTGAAAAAAAAAAATATTCAAGCTTCACACGTCCCCAGTGAAAGCTTCCATAAGCCCTTGTGAGCCCAAGCACAGCCACAGGTCAGGAGCAGGACCATGTGTCTGTCTTGACTCAATCCATCTGCTCCTTGATCCTCTGCTGAGACTTTCCCACCCCAGCAGCTGACTACCTGGACCATATGCTTTCTTGACCCCACTGACAGCCTCACAAACAGACGCCTTGTCTGCCCAGAGCCACTGTGCTTATGAAGACAATGAATTACTGATGTTCTGCTGGGGCCAGGCAAGGGGGATCTCAACCCCAAGGCACAGAGGTAATCCCTCCACTAGCTCCCTAAGGACAGGACACCCCCCTCGGTTCATGTCAGGACTTAGATTGAGACTAAATTGATTATTAAGAGGCTTGGAGAGACCTCTCAAGAAGGCATTCTTCTGATTTTCCACAGAAGCCGAGATGCAGTGGTGAACTTCCTTGCACATCCCCAAGGTTTAGGTCTGGAGGGGAGCCCCTCAAGAAAATGGGCTTTGAGAGGCTATCTATCCTGTTCTGCCCTCCACTGGGATGACTCCTAAATAATTTTAGAGTGGTACCAAATGGCTAACATTAGTAAACACGTCCAGAAAAAGAGAGGGAATAAGAACACACTAGTAGGATCTGAGTCACACAATCCACCCCTCAATCGGAAGCCACAGCAGTCCAGAAGGGTGACACGGCCATCCATGAGTTACCTATAGGAACACAGCGGCCACCAGAGGGCAGCCAGGTGACCTAGCCCATGGCCTAGGGGAAGGGGGAGGCCATGAGGACTTTTGTGCTTTTTCAGGTGGGGAGATGTGAATTACCTGCTACACTTTGCGAAGTGCAGCTTAAAGAGAAGGCTGTTCACTCAGGCTCCCATTCCCCTATGAAATAACTTAAACGAATTCTGACTGCAGAAGAGCAAAAGGACATTTTGGATTAAAACTAATGCCTCCAAACAGCCAGCCAGGAGCCAGCCCTGCATACAGAGCACAGTGCGGTGTGCTCAGCATATGATATCACAGCCCTGGAGGTCCACCCAGTGCACCAAGGTAACATCTGTGCTATTGACAGTGTCTTTCCTTCCATGATCTCCAAAATCAAGTCTGATCTAAACGTGAGACACTGCAAGGAGAGTGATCTCTAATGAGCATGCAGACTGCATAGCAAAGCACAGTCTCTTTTCCAGTTGCATGAAATTGAAGTACGTAATTAGAGCAATGCATAATTGATGGTTCGTTTTCAGGAGAGGAGATTTTCCTCCATGTGGTATGTCAGTGTTGGAGTCTATATGACAGTGAAGATTTGATGAGAAAGGGGCCTCTACTTAGCAAACTTCTTTCAAAAAACAGACTGATCAAAAGAACCCAGGCCATTTCCTCTTCCAAAGCACGGCGTACGGATTGCTCCATCACAGGCCAACTGTGGGACCGCTGGCCCTTCATGTCCGTCCAGCAAAAGGAGAATCATCTTCCTCATCTTTTCTCGAGGGGCCTAGCTAGATTTCACACAGGTTCAGCGTATTTCCCAAGGTGACTCAAGCCAATACTCAAGCCTTCTGTCTCCCAACCCAGTTCTTTGTTCAATCACTCATAAAAAGAGGGTGTCCTCTTTATGAGTCTCTCCCCACCTCATAGAGAATGCACCCACTCTGCCAGTGGTTACTATGGTTACCATGGTGTGGTGCCTCTTGCACGCACCCTTTCTTCTCCACAATACATGCACTGTGTGTGCAGAACTTTAGTTTCATCGCATATACGCGTGTACATGCACACACACACAAATTATAATGAGACATGGAGACAGGAAGATAGTTCATGGAAGACTCATAGTTCTGCCCACACAATATCCTAGGGTTTTCTAATCTCTCTCCTTAAAAATCAATACTTTGGCCACCTGATACAAAGAACAGACTCATTGGAAAAGAGCCTAATGCTGGGAAAAATTGAGGGCAGGAGGAGAAAGGGGCAACACAGGATGAGATGGTTGGATGGCATAA
Organism: Nanger dama; assembly: GCA_917880005.1. NCBI lineage: Eukaryota > Metazoa > Chordata > Mammalia > Artiodactyla > Bovidae > Nanger > Nanger dama. The sequence continues at coordinate 4,980,016 of CAKJTW010000097.1, read as the reverse complement.
TTGACTAAATGGACATGAGTTTGAGCAAATTCCAGGAGATAGTGAATGACAGGAAGCCTGGCGTGCTGCAGTCCTTGGAGTTGCAAAGAGTCCAACACAACTGAGTGCCTGAACAACAGATGGAACTCCAGTTACACAGACACATACAGCCAACACCTACCCCTTCCCCAGGTTCCCAAACACTAATCTGTCTTCCAGGTCCCTCACCATGGTCAGAACTGGCTTTCTCAATGGCCCAGCTCAACCAGGCTCCACACATAGGTCACACATGGATTAAGAGATAGGAGGTAAGTGCCACCCCCTTTCACCTCATCAACCATTTAGAACCAGCCCTTCATGGGGAAGGAACAGCACTGGGCCATAGTGATTCAGAACAGAATTGAGGCCACAGGGAGTTGGGTGAGCCTCCCACTCTCAGTCTACAGCACTACTCCAGGGAGCACCACCACATTGTCGCCTCCAGGGGGCGCCATTCACAAACTGCATTGTGCAAGACACGTGCGGGCAGGCCACAGTCCCACCACTAACCAGCAGTGAACTAGCAGAGCTACCTGAGCCAGTGCTTAACAATCCTGATCCTCAGTTTCCTGTTATTTATAAAGTAACTAGTGTCTACATCAAGGCGATGGCACCCCACTCCAGTACTCTTGCCTGGAAAATCCCATGGACGGAGGAGCCTGGTGGGCGGCAGTCCATGGCATCGCTAAGAGTCGGACACGACTGAGCGACTTCACTTTCACTTTTCACTTCCATGCATTGGAGAAGGAAGTGGCAACCCACTCCAGTGTTCTTGCCTGGAGACTCCCAGGACGGTGAAGCCTGGTGGGCTGCCATCTATGGGGTCGCACAGAGTCGGACACGACTGAAGCGACTTAGCAGCAGCAGCAGGGTCTACATCTCTGACTTATTTTTTTAATTAATATTTAAATTCTTTATATTGGAGTATAACTGATTAACAAGTTATAATAGTTTCAGGAGGACAGCAAAAGGACCTAGCCATACATGTATGTGTATCCTTTCTCCCCCAAACTCCCCTCCCATTCAGGCTGCCACGTGACACTGAGCAGAGCCCCCTGTGCTATCCAGGAGGTCCTTGTTCGTTATCCATTTCAAATATAGCAGTGTGTACATGTTGATCCCAAACTCCCAAAAGATCCCTTCCCCTCCGCTTTCTCCAGGTAACCAGAATCCAACTTATTATTTTTATAGTCACCCAATTTAGGATCATGCCCACAACAAGGACTGTCAGAGGGCCTTGCTTTAAGGGCTTCATAAAAGGAAGTGTACAAGCCAAAGTTTTCCCATCCCTATATGTGAGCCTTACTTAATTTGCCAGCCAATCTCAAAGCCAGTTAGCTTTTTCTTGCCTAAGTTCTTCATGGAAAGGAGTGAAGTTGAGGAGAACAAAGCCACTACAGGACAGCTGAAGTTTTGATTAGAATGATAAGGAGCCACACCTTCCACCCTAACCTGCCCCAGGGGAACCAAGGTCATACCACCTGAGCCTCAGAAAAGAGGAACCATGAGACTCCTACCCCACTCTTCTCTTGAATACAGAATTAACAAAAATAAGAGTTGGATACAAAGGAAAATAACCTCTTACATTTTTACCATATTGTACATGTCTTATATTTTGTGGCCCTTCCCACCTAAGGTTCTGGGAGAGAGCTATGCTCTAAGGCTAAAGCGCAGATGCCTTCATACACACAAACATACACATCACATGTAATGAGTTGACTTCTTCCCTACTCATGGTACTATGCATGTATCATGATTAAGAGAATTAAGAAAATCATTACTCAAGTCGTCTTCAGTGCTCCTCAGTTAGGTTGAGGAACCTAGAGAGATAAGTAAGGAAGACACAATTATTCCCAGTTTACAGATGAGAAAACTGAGTTTAGGAAGGTGAATCACCCATGGTGACTAGACGAATAAGTGATAGAGGTAGAACTTGGTCTCCAAACTCCAAACCAAATGTTCCCAAAGGCACTCACAGAGGTGCCCAAGATGTATCTTAACTCAGCAACTCTAATCTTCAATCATGAGTGCAGGAGTTCAGAGACTTTCAAGGAAAAAGGAACTTGAAGTTCATCTGCTGCAATTCTCTTATTTTACTGATGGAAAAACATTTTAACAGGTATCATTATAATGTCCATTTCTTTCTAATGAGGTTGCTTCCACATCTCAGTTAATAGTTCATATTAATACAGCTTTGCTAATGTGGACACAGTGGAGGCTGCTAAATAAAAAAGAAAGATGCAATGGTGTCTATTCTTTTCATTAACTGAATCACCCTGCTATACACTTGAAACTAACAAAGCATTGTTAATCAACTAGGAACTGAACTGAAGTCGCTCAGTCATTTCCGATTCTTTGGGACCCCGTGAACTGTAGCCCACCAGGTTCCTCTGTCCATGGGATTCTCCAGGCAAGAATACTGGAGTGGGCTGCTATTTCCTTCCCCAGGGGATCTTCCCGACCCAGGGATCGAACTGAGGTCTCCCACATTTTAGGCAAACACTTTAACCTCTGAGCCACCAGAGAAGCCCAATAGGCCTAGAGCCCTGCATGCATCCAGTGGCCCAGAGTCCTCGGCGGCAGACACAGAAGGAGACCGTGTCAGCGCTGTCAACTATGCTCCAATATAAAATAAAAATTTTAACTAATAATAACAATAATGATAACAGTAAAGATAAAAAGATGCAATGGTAATATACAGGTTCACAAGTTCTGTCTTTCTAGTGACATATTTATGTCCAGTGCCTCGGCTGGCCACAAACTGGCAGGGTGACCTGAGGAAAGTCACTTCAACCTTTCTGGCTGAAGTTCCCTCATTTGAATAATGAGGAGCTTGGATTGGCAAATTTATTTTCCATTAAGGTCCCTTCCAGCTCTAAAATCCCTTATCTGTGAAAGTGCATTAAGAGGTCATCTCCTGCAGCCTCCCTCACCCCTTAGAAGTAGCACCTCTTCAAACCATTACTGGTAAGAGAAATCTTAGTCCCAGTTCATCCTTCCGTGTGTCTCTCATTTTGCAGATGGCTTTGGTGAAGGCACTTAGTTAAAATCTCTAAGGTCCAAGCAACATTAACTCCAAACAGCCAGACCAGCCTTGCAGACATTAGATGACAGGAGTGTCCCATTCCCCAGATGCAGCCCTAAAGCACCCAGCTCAGTACCGGAGGGAGTGATGTCTACACTCACACTGGCAGAGTCTTCTTTTTCAGGCACCCTAGATTTACTGCTCTAATCTCAGGCAGCCACCTGCTTCGAGCCCCTCCACCTCCTGGAGAGGAAGCTGGATACAAGGTATTCCCAGCAGCTCAGTCTTAGGGTCAAAGTCTGATAGTTGCAATTCTTTTACAAGAGAAAGACTACCAGTTGTCCAAAGGAAGTATTGAAAACAAGAATAGGAAGTCAGGGTAGGGAGTCCAATAGATACTATGACGATGACAGCAGCAGGTAACAGGTTGGACAACACATGATGGTTTTAGAAACAAAAAGCTGCACTCAAAATTGAGGGATTGGTTTTTAAAAAATTTTGTATTTTTAAAAGTATAAAAACAGAAAGTAAAAAAACAAACTACCAAACAAAGACCATAGTTTCTCCACTCAATTAAAAATTAGTCTTGTTACATGTGACTGTCTAAATGATAAAAAGAAATAAAACCAAATAAAAGATGTAATATCCTTTATAGACTACTCTCTGGCCTTCCCCTTTCCCCAAGTCCCCAAGACTCCCCACACAATCAGACACATACTACACACACACACACACACACACACACACACAGACATACTTAAAAAGACCATTCTCATGAATTTAGGATCTAATCTTTCAAACCATTTTACAACTTAGTTTTTATACCTATGTCTACGTATTTAGATTCATTTTATAGATGATCACACTCTCTGAATTTTTCATTGCTGGCAATGCTTTGGGAGATTTTTGTATTTAAGATGCCTTTTGCTTATTCTAAAATATATTGGTTCCCATTGTACAAAGGGGCTTCCCTGGTGGCTCAGAGGTTAAAGCGTCTGCCTCCAATGCAGGAGACCTGGGTTCAATCCCTGGGTCGGGAAGATCCCCTGGAGAAGGAAATGGTAACCCACTCCAGTATTCTTGCCTAGAGAATCCCATGGACAGAGAAGCCTGGTGGGCTACAGTCCACGGGGTCGCAAAGAGTCGGACACGACTGAGCGACTTCACTCTCTTCACTCTCACTCACTCTCCATTGTACAAATAGCATGCCTGCATGCCAAATTACTTCAGCTGTCAACTCTTTGCAAACTTATGGACTATAGCCTGCCTGCCAGGCTCCTCTGTCCATGGGATTCTCTAGGCAAGAATGCTCCAGTAGGTTGCTTTGCCCCCTCCAGGGAACCTTTCTGACTCAGGGATCAAACCCATGTCCCTTACACCTCCCACACTGGCAGGTGTGTTCTTTACCACTGGCACCATCTGGGAAGCCCATACAAATGCACATATATTTGCAAATGTATATATATATGCACATAAGTGACATAATATGCCTATTTATTCCACTAATGATAAGGCACATCTAATCAGAGGTTCACTCAAAAATACCACACAACTTCTCCTAGCAGTTCTTTGGATTCCTATGTCTGCTGTCAGGACCAAATAGGCAGAGTGCCCACCTGGTGTTCTTGTCTAGCAGAAAAAAAGTTATAGTTACAGAAGTTCACAGAGCATCTGATTTTAACCAGAGAACTAATGTATATAATTTTTAAATGTATATAATTTTGTGTGTCTTTGGCATTTCCTTAGAGTAAGAAAAGTAATCCATTTTATTTCGGGACCACTGAAACAATGCTATTATTGTCATAAATAGAGAAGGGTCAGAGAAGCACCAGCTCCAAAACTTACCGTCTTTCCTGACCTTAATCACTAGCCAGCCTCGCTTCAAAGGCAAACAATCATACAGGCAGTGAAACACTGTCCCTTGAAGGATCTCCAAGACCTACTTCCAGATCTCCAAGACCTACTTCCGGATCTCCAAGACCTACTTCCAGATCTCCAAGAACTACTTCAACCTCTGGTTTTGCAGTTGAGCCATAGAGGATGAGGGACGTGTCCAGTGCTGGGAAGGGGTAGAGAGGCTCAAGTTCCAGATTGGGGTATTGGACTTCCCAAGTCATGTGACTCCTTTCCCCAGAAAGCTGGGAGTGAGCAGCAGGTTCTAGCCATAAATCCTAGAGGTGGGACTTTGATTTTCAAGTAATCCTTCAGCAAAGGAGACTCATCCAACTGCTTCATCAACAACTTATGCGGAAATGGCTCTCCAAAAACCCAACTCACACTTCAATCAGAGCAATACTATCCTTATCCAAGCTTCAAGAGAACCTTTAAATTAAGGCTTGTGCCAGTTCAACCCACTGGTAGTAACTATGTCAAGTACTATGTTGAAATATTGAGACTCCTTTCAGGTTCTGCAGCAAAGAATTCTGTGATCAGTTAGCAATGTCTGTCATTGCCACTAAGGGAAAATAGCATGATGCTACTAGTGTGCAAATTTTATATTGAAAGAACTATAAAAATATTAATATTCCTGTTGGATGCTAAGTGGTTTCTTTACTAACATTCCTCTTCAAATTTTCATTTGCATGCTCCCTAAAAACTTTTTGAAAACCTATGTATTCCTTCATCCTTCTTTAGCTGACATCTAAATTTCTCATCATAAGTTTAGAATCACAAAGAGTGATTTATTTGATATTATAAATATTAATATTTTAAAATAAATACTCATGTTAGTAATGTAAGCTTTTATGAAATGGAATTTAAGTAACATAATTTATTTTCCACCGCTATCCATTTCTTTAAATACATGAGCAATTCTTTATGTCAGGATATTTACAACACCCCTTTTCTCCCTTGATTTTAGTTTCTTTCTACTTCTCCACAAGATCTTATCCTAATTAACATTTTACTTGCTTAAAAATGCTTTATCAAAATTCACTACAATAAGATATGTACATTATGTTTTAGGTATTTGATAACTATAAGGCTTTATGAGTTTAAATTTTTTTTTCCTGGATTTTAGTTGTTGCTGTAATCATTAATATAAAATTGATCAAAGTAACATGAGTATATTAAAATTTTCACTAATTATTAAATGCAATTTTTTAAATGTCATCTTTTAATGAGATTGATGAGACTGGTTTCTTTTCAATTAGAACTTCTATGTGAAAATAAAAATTACTTATAGCTAAACAGATAGTTTAGAATCCATTTAGGAAAATTGTGAAAGACTTTGACACAGGCAACAAATATTATTGGGTGGCTCACAGGTTAAAGCGTCTGCCTCCGTTGCCGGAGACCCAGATTCGATCACTGGGTCGGGAAGAGCCCCTGGAGAAGGTAATGGTAACCCACTCCAGTATTCTTGCCTAGAGAATCCCATGGACAGAGAAGCCTGGTAGACTACGGTCCACGAGGTCGCAAAGATTCGGACACGACTGAGCGACTTCACTTTTCACTTACTCTTCTTTCAACGAAAAGTTGTGTGCTGTCTAGAAAGATATCCCTGCCCCTGCAGAATTTATCTGGTTCTATATGTGACTTTGGTTGTCTTTGACTGTTTATTTTACTACTCTGCAAATTGTTAACACATTGACTGTTATAAAAATTATTCTTATCCATAAAAAATGTAAACTAATTCCATCCAGTAGAGCTGCAATTGATTTCTGTTTTTTAGAAAACATGGCTCCAAACATTAGATTCCATTGCTCTAGAAGATAATAGCAAGTTTTTCATCTATCATCACATTCATTGTAGCATTTATGATTGCCTGCATATATGTATGATTCAGGATTTTTCATTTTTGAAAATTATCTTGTAAAATCAATCATATTTATACTTTGTGTTTTCAAAGAAACTTTGTTCTTATAAATATGTGATTCATATATATATATAATAAACTTTGTTCATATATATATGTAGTGATAGGAATGAATTTTTAGTTACAGCAGTGTCACTCTATTTGAAGTTCTGAGTTATAGGTCAAAAATCATATAATAATTTAAAGTAAAAGTTTATTTTTGTGGTCTTAGAGCTGAAAACTCAATTTAGTCTTCTTTCAGTTTTGAGCCTCACAGTAAGACTCAGAATGGGAGAAACTTACTCATTTATTTTGTAAAGTGGAAGAAAGGTAGTTGAAAATAAGAAGGTAGGAGAGAAGCACTACAAGCCTGTTTAAGAGAGAAATTTTAGGAGAGAAAATGTTTATGAATCAAGGATATGGATACTGCTTCCCTTAAAAATTCTCTGGAAAGTCTTTTGTGAACCTCCATGAACATATGTGTCCAGCGTGAAGAGCATTCCTTTAAGTCACTTGGGGAGAATAGCCACCCCAGGCTGAGCAGCTGGATTCAACAGACTCAGCTGAGAGTCCTCCAGACTTTGACTTTGCTTTCCAATCTGCAATTTTTATTCCTTCCTGCTTTACTTCTAGCATCCACCTTGCTGGACTTCAGGTTTCTTCCAGCAATTTCTCTACAAGCTTTGCTTGCTTTGCCTCAGGATAAAGACTGACTCACTCTTTGATTCACTAATTCCCTGAACTCACCTGACCCTTTGGGTTTGCTTTCCCCACAACCTTGTATTTATGCCAGGGAGTATTTACAAAATGCGTTTTAGGCTTCCACCTCCAAAGCTTTCAGGCGTTAAAACCTGTGAGAGTAGAAGTCAGCCCAGAACACCCCACAAAGAGCACAAATGTACTGTCTCGCACTTTCATTTAAACTTTCTTTTGAACTTTGCCTTCTATTTCACATTTTATGAACATTCATCTTAGTTTTTTAAGATATTTAAAACCACCTACCACTGAATAATAGAGAAGGCAATGGCACCCCACTCCAGTGCTCTTGCCTGGAAACTCCCATGGACCGAGGAGCCTGGAAGGCTGCAGTCCATGGGGTCGCTGAGTCAGACATGAGCGACTTCACTTTCACTTTACACTTTCAAGCACTGGACAAGGAAATAGCAACCCACTCCAATGTTCTTGCCCGGAGAATCCCAGGGACGGCAGAGCCTTGTAGGCTGCCATCTATGGGGTCGCACAGAGTTGGACACGACTGACACGACTTAGCAGCTGCAGCGGCAGCAGCCACTGAATAAAACTGATGCTGAAAAGGACATGTCAGGAGTATCTTGTGACTCAGTCACCTGTTTGCATTTCACTGGGAAGTTCTACTTAAAAAGTATATCACGAAGCCATTAAAAACCAGGACATGACATGTAATCAGGTCAGACTTAGCAGAGAGCTGAGAGAATGAAGCACAAGTTAGATAAGTTTTAAATTTAGGAAGAAGGTGGATGAGAAGGATGGGAACGTACAATCCTTCCACTCCAATGCATGTTGTAATGGAGTCTGAGACAGTAGGTGGGGGGAAGTATACTGGAGCAACGGGTCCCCAGGAAAAGAAGGCATGGAGAGAGGAGAAGGAAGGCACAATAGAAATATACTAAGAATAAAGTTAGAGTGTGCATGATTGGGGGCTGTCATATTCCAGGTCAACAAAACCACTGGTGGTAGTCAATAGCACATAATATAGGCAGGAAGGCTTCCCTGATACCTCAGTTTGTAAAGAATCCACTTGCAATGCAGGAGACCCCGGTTCAATTCCTGGGTCAGGGAAGATCTACTGGAGAAGGGATAGGCTACCCACTCCAGTACTCTTGAGCTTCCCTTGTGGCTCAGCTGGTAAAGAATCTGCCTGCAATGTGGGGGACCTGGGTTCGATCTCTGGATTGGGAAGATCCCCTGGAGCAAGGGAAAGAAAGTCTTACCCACTGAAATATTCTCCCCTGGAGAATTCCATGGACTGTATAGTCTGTGGGGTCCCAAACAGCTGGACACAGCTGAGCGACTTTCCTTTTCATAGGGAGGGAGCAGAGCTAATGCTTCTATTCAGACTTCTAAGAAGCATAACCCCAAAGCTTCAAAAATAGCCTCTGAGTCAGCAGCACTCTAAGGAAGGAGATCACTTTATTTTAAACTTTTTGGACTTCTTTTTGCTATTTTCAAGGGTTTGTTTGTTTTTTTTTTTCTTCAATATTTATTTAATTTGGCTGCCCTGGGTCTTAGTTGGAGCATGTGGAATCTTTGGTTTCAGCATATATGATCTAGTTCCCTGATCACAGATCAAACTTGGGCCCCTGGCATTGGGAGCACTAAGTCTTAGTCACTGGACAACCAGGAAAGTCCCCTTTAAGAAGTGACAAGAGAAACACTGACTCTTCCTCACCAAAAAAAAAAAAAAGGCAATATCAGCCTCGCCAAAAGGCAATATCAGCCTCGCCTTTTATCCCAGGCAGATTTAGAACCATATGTTCACTGTTTGCATGGTTTCAGAGGGAGAAATTTAAAAACTGCCTATTATTTTCATACCTCGTTTGCATAATGGACAAAAAGAACACACAGCCCACAGGACAATGGCAGCCTCTTCAGGCCCTCGGGATCAGCTACATCCTTGAAGCCCAGCAGAGGGCAGATGCACACTCCCCAGGTTCATGTACAGCAGACATCAAGACCTTAGCTTACTTTATTGATAATAATTGTACAGGCCCCCACCAGCATCTGACGATAATGCACTGGGTCTTCGTTGCAGCACACAGGCTCTTTGCTGCTGCCCGCGAGCTTTCTCTAGTTACGATGAGCGGGTGCTCCTCTCCTTTGCGGTGCACAGGCTTCTCATTGCGTCGGCTTCTCTTGCTACCAAGCACAGGCTCAATAGTTCTGCCAGGTGGGCTTAGTTGCCCCTTAGTATGTGGGATCTTGGTTCCCAGAACAGAGATCAAACCTATGTCTCCTGCATTGGCAGGCAGATTCTTAACCACAGGACTACAAGGGAAGTCCCCAAAATTCAATAATTATTGATCCAAGGGCTAGAGCAGGGCAACTGGGTGGAAGCCACACAGATGCAGAAGGCTTTATTACTGCCCTCAAGTAGCTTCCTTCTTATGCATGCAAGATGGCCAACAGCCAAGCTCATTAAATATGTACATACTGCATATAGGAGCCACCCATCTTACTCATCCACTTGGTATCAAGAACCACACTAGATGCTATGAGAGACTCAAAGAGGCAAAAGATGTGGGGCCAGACTTGAAAATGTTCACAAGCTGGTTGGGCGAATGGGATTCACCTACAGGTGACATATACTGAGCAATGAAGAGTTAAAGTGTTTCACAGGCTGGAATGGGTATTCAAAAAAGAAGGGGTCTGTGAGGCCTGGAATAGTCCCAGAAGCTATGGAAAAGAGACGTTTAACCAAGCCAGAAGAGTAATTAGCAACTGGACTGACCTGAGCTAAAAGACGCCCTTACAAAGACAGCAGTTGGAGTGGAGGTACTGAAACAATAGACATGACAGGAATCAGGGTGGGGTGGGAGGCCCAGCAATAGACCATGATCGTGTGGACAGTTTGTGTCAGGAGTAGGGGAAGCAGTTGAATGAAGGAAGGTCAGGCAGAGAAGGTAGGCTTGAGAAGGTCATCAAAAAGAGGCTACAATTAGTTCTTGAGTAAGGGAGGGATATGGGGCTTTCCAGGTGGCTCCCTATTGATAAAGAATCTGTCAATGCAGGAGACGTAGGTTTGAACCCTGGGTCAGGAAGATCCCCTAGAGAAGGAAATGACAACCCACTCCGGTATTCTTGCCTGGGAGATCCCATGGACAGAGGAGTCTGGCAGTCTACAGTCCATGGGGTCACAAAATGTTGGACAGGACTTTCAACAGACAACGACAAAGAAGGGACACAGAAAAGCAAAGTCCTGAAAAAGATCACATGGAAATAAGTGTGTTAATCTAACTGGGTATGTTTGTCTTTATAGCTTAATCTGGAAAAAATGCTGGAGGAGGTAAGCTTCAAACTCAGTTTACGGTGTTCACAGTGCTGAGTGCCTGGCAACTGGCCTTCATTCAGTTATGCATTCAGCAAACATGGAGTACCTACTGTGTTCCAGGCATTTTGTTTGGCACTAGAAATGCAAATATAATGACTAAAATACCATCCTTTTCCTTAAGTCCATAAACTTCTCACTTTGGCATTGTTAGTTTGACTTGGTCCTAATTCTTTATGCATACACATCCTTATCCCAGTGTCATAGTAGCTGGGAATATTTCCTGGCTCCACACACTTTGGCCTTGGCTAGGTAACTTCCTAGGTCAATGGTGTGTGACATGACACAACAGTAGTTTGAAGTATGCTTGTGTGGCTGGACAAGCTCTCTTGAATTTCTGCTGTCTCCATGAGATCTTCCCCCATAGATCTTCTGCCCCTTCAACCTGGACCCAGAATGAACAAATACAGAGCAGAGGTATCCAGCCAATCCACAGAATTGAAGCCCAGAGAAATATCAGCTGATCAGCAGATATACAGGAAATAAATGCCTGTTGTTACATGCCACTGAATGCTTGTGTTTGTTATACAGCAATAGTTGACTGATACACTTGCTCTCAAAGTGAAAGTGTTAATTTCTCAGTCATGTTCGATTCTTGGTGACCCCATGGACTGTAGCCCGCCAGGCTTCTCTGCCCATGGGATTTTCCAGGCAAGAATACTGGAGTGGGCTGCCATTTTCTTCTCGAGGGTATCTTCCCAACCCAAGGATCAAATCCGGGTCTCCTGCATTGCAGGCAGATTATTTACCATCTGAGCTACCAGGGAAGCCCCACTTACCCTCAAGGCTCTCCCTAACCAAGCCACAGTCTATATTTACAACATTATCTCCTACTTCCCCTCTACACATATCTTATAGTCCTAGTAAACTGGACTACTCACTGGGCCCTCGGCCAATCCTGCTTTCCCACGTTCATATATTTATTTGATTCAAATCTTACTACCAACATCAATCTGTCTCTACCTGTCAAAATCCTACTCATCCTTTTAAGTGTCATCTTACATGCTGTCTTCCTTGAGAGTTTTTCCTTATACTAACTTTATGGATGTTAACCACCCTAGATTTACTCAAGCCTGACTATCTCCTCACCCCTAGTCTTACTCACCTGTCTTACATCCCAGCCAGACTGATCTTAGTAACACCTCATCTTGTTTCTATGGTCACAAAGCCCAAACCATCACTGCTACCACCACAGACCAAGAGGCACTTACAGGTAACAACTACATCTGTGCATTGGACAGACTGGACCCACTGAGGCTCTGGCCTCCCCAGTAATCCCTAAGGGCTGGATAACACAACCCAAATTTGAGAGGTTGTTGGGGTCCACAGAGAGGACTTTGACTTAAAGACGAAGAGAAGAGAAGCAAGAACTCTCTCTCCTTTCTCTATGATGAACAGATAACATTCCGGAGCAATCTCTCTGAAAATGGCCCATGTGATGGAGCAGCCATCTGGTTTTCTCCAAAGCTCCAGCCAACTTGGTATTGCAACATCTTGCATTTGCTCCTCCTTTTGCTTCACTGCTGCTTCCCTGGGATTGCACCACCAATAGAGTATTGCCATATGAGATTTTGCTTCAAGTTCTTTTTTCCTAGAACATCATCAACCAACACACTAAATAAATACAATCTCCTCTTCCTTTGACCCCCAAATGGCAGTTTTAACAGCCCATTGATGACACTCATTTCATTTTGCTTTGTATTAAAGCTATGTCTGATGGATCCACCCATGCCTTTAGATGCAGTGGGCACTCAGTAATGCTTTGGTGCTCAGTCGTGTCTGACTCTTTGAGACCTCATGGACTGTAGCCCGCCAGGCTCCTCAGTCCATGGCGTTTTCCAGGCAAGAGTACTGGAATGGGTTGCCATTCCTTCTCCAGGGGATCTTCCCAACCCAGGGATCAATCCCATGTCTCTTGCATCTCCTGCATTGGCAGGTAGATTCTTTAACCTGGGAAGCCAGTAGTGCTTTAGTTAGATAGAATTAAACGAGTGCCATTAGATTCCAGTCAATAAGTAAAAACGATCAGAACAATCAAAATATTGTGCCCCATTGGTCCCATGAACTATATTACTTTCAAAACTCTGCTCCAGCTTATGCTTTTCCCAAAAACATTGACACAAAATACCTTTTTGTTCCACTGGACCTCACTACAGATACCAATATGAATACTTGCAACAACTTGATAAGGATGAAAATAGGCAGAGAAAACAGGTAACTGATTAATGGGGGACAGTTAATATTTCCAAATCCTCAATAGAATAGTGAAGTTATCACCCCCTTGTCACCACCTTGACAACCTCCTCCTTCTACCTCTGTGTAAAGGTCTAATTCTAGACCTTTCCAAACACATCGTGTTCTCATAAATCACGGTGGCATTAACTGAATCGCCTTAGACTCACAGTCTATCACTAATGATGACAACAGGAAAAATATTACAAAACTCAATGCATTATTGATGCATTCTGTAACAAATGCCCATTCAGTAATTACACTCTCTCCTATTAAAAATGCAGGATAGTGTATGTGGCAAGAATTTAAATGTTTCTTAAAAGCTATAAAAATAAATTTGAGGATTTTCTGATTCATATGCATGGTGGTTGTAATGTAGGCAGATTGATGCCAGGATATGTATAAAGCACCATTACCTTAGCATAAGTAGTGATTGACTGGTTGTTTTTAACCCACTCTCCATAATCCCCTTCCCATGCCTCCACCACCAAATCCTCGTTTGTGGCTTAGGACATGACCAAGTGAGTAATGACAAGGTCAAGTCCCTAAATGGAACAAGAACAAGGAAGGTTTCCAAATGCTGCACATGGCTCTGCAGAAAGGAACGTGGACAGAGCCATGGCAATAAGACAGCTAACAAACAACTGCATAACTACTCGCTTGCACTCCTGCTTGAGGCCCCACAACCCCTTGGGTTGGGAGCAGAGGGGTGATCTCTATGTAGAAAGGACTCATCACTCATTGTGGCCACAAACGGATCTTAGAGAGTCGACTCCACCAACATAAACGTGCTGGAGGTTCACGTCCCACCATTCAGACTTCACTCCACAGATTGCCCCTCTCGTGGTTTCCTTTGCTCTGAGTTTGGTTAACATTCATGCATTTTCCAGAACAATCATTTTGCAGACAGAAGAGCAGGCGATACAATGTTCTGGGATCCTGAGAAAGCCATGGATGGAGGCAGGAGAGGAGAAGCCTTTGAGAAAAGGAGGTTTCAGTTCTGTGAGACAGCAAGGCACTTTCATATTAACAGATAAACAGGACTTTTAAAAGTTTCATTTGCCTGAAAACATTATTTTGAAACTGATGCTTTCTAACACTTACAGCTAGTAATGTTTTATTCTTAGATTCAGAGAGTAAAAGATAGTTCTCTGAGGGTCATTGACAACCTGGATCCTGTGAATGGAAATGAACTAGGTGAGGAGGAGACAGGAAGCTTTGTTCCTTCAAGAACAGTTAAGGGGACTCAAGTACTGTTCTAGGTTGAGTTGTGTCTCCCAGAAAGACACTTAGAGCCTCATCTCCAGAGCCACAGAATGAAAACTTATTTGGAAATAAGGCTGTTGTAGATATAATTATCGAAGTTAAGGTGGTGTCTTCAGAGTCCCTTGGACTGCAAGGAGATCAAAGCAGTCAGTTCTACAGGAAATCAATCCTGAATATTCATTGGAAAGACTGATGCTGAAGCAGAAGCTCCAATTCTTTGGCCACCTGATGCAAAGAGCCAGCTCACTGGAAAAGATCCTGATGCTGGGAAAGATTGAAGACAAAAGGAGAAGAGGGTGGCAGGGGATGAGATGGTTAGGTAACAACAACTCAATGAGCATGAATTTGAGCAAGATCCAAGAGATAGTGAAGGACAGAGGAGCCTGGAGGGCTGTAGTCCATGGGGTTCCAAAGAATCTGACTTGACCTAGTGACTGAACAACAACAAAGATGATGTCATGCTGGAGTAGGCTAGACCCTTAATCCAATATGACAGGTGACCTGATAAGAAAAGAACAGAGACACAGAGGGAGAATGACCATATGGAGACACAAGGAAAATGCATGTGAAGAAGCGAGCAAAGCTTGGAGTGATGCACTTACAAGCCAAGGACCTCCGAGGATGTCTGCCATCTCCAGAAGCTAGAAGCATGAAACAACTTCTCCCTCCAAAGGCTCCAACACGGCTGACACTTTGATTTCACACTTCTAGGTCCTAGAACTATGTAACAACAAATTTCTGTTGCTTTAAACCACACAGTTCATGGTGCTTTATTACAGCAACCTCAGGAAACCAGTATTGGTGCTTACCAAGGAAATGCCTCCCCACATGAGATGACCTCTACATCAAGCAGGGTGTACACTCCCTCTGTGTGGGACCAGCAAGAAGAAATACTGGCTGCCAGAACCACTGGCTACAAGACATAGCTCAACATAAAAAGAACCATGTAATAATTAGAGTCGCTCATCTCACTGAGGGTGGACCACCCAGAAGTCCATGAGACCCACTGTATTTTAACTGTTCCTACAGAATCTAGATGACTTTTATAAGTGAGAATGGTACAGGTGGTTCATAGGTAAGATCTTTTCACCTCTAAGATGTTTTAATTCTATGTGGTTCTCGCTAATATGGTTTGCCACATTCCCATCCTGCTCCCCCAAAGAGAGTCATATGACCTAATGAATATCTGAACACCTGGACCTATTTGGCCCTGAGGTGCTTGTGTGTTATATATATTTGCTAACATAGTCACATTTATTTTGTTTCATAATACTTGTAATATAATGGGTATGCATTTCCTAAATACACACCAGTTTCATTTTGTTTTTCACAGGAGGAAATGCTGTAATACGCTGATGGTGGTGGGAAATGGTGGTTAGTTTGCAGATGGATGATCAAGATTAAAAACAGGAAAAATAAAAACAACCTTTGGCATCAGGACACAGGATGCTGTTTAGTCCATGGTGAGAGGGTTTGTATATCTTGCTTCAACAATTACCTAAAACCAGTCAAGACAATTTTGGCACTTTGTGGGTTGCTTTTCCCAGCTTTGCAATAAAATGCTATTTGCACTACTTTAAAATGTAAGCACTGAGGATCAGTACCATGTCTTATAATTAATGAGTTACATTTAAACCTGAGCAGCCACTCTGTGTGAGCTCCAAATCTAACAGATCGGAGAGGTCTTGTAAATGAAATTGCTATTCAGCAAACATACGTCCTTGGCAGTCCCTATTTGAGGACAGCCAGTGGGAAAATAAAAACAAGAAAAACCTGTTACTGCAATTTGTACACCAAGGACTGCATTTGGTCAACGTGTAGAAAAATTCCTGGGTACAAATGGAAAGATGGCACTTAAGAGGTTTCACCATCTTCTTTACTGATGACTTTTCACAAGCATCAAAGGACAGAGTGAGAAAAAGTAAGGGAAAGAGGCTCATGGTAACAGCCAGTTACTTCCAGCCTCTGGTCTGGGTTACTGTGCTCCATAATAACAACAGTGAGATGGGCATTCTAGCTGATAGGAAAGAGAGTGAGAGAACTTGTTAGTAACTAGTTCAACCAAATGACTTGAACTCCACTTCCACCCCAGAAGTATCAGTTCAGTTCAGTTTAGTTCAGTTCAGTCGCTCCGTCGTGTCCAGCTCTTTGCGACCCCATGAATCACAGCACGCCAGGCCTCCCTGTCCATCACCAACTCCCGGAGTTCACTCAGATTCACGTCCATCGAGTCAGTGATGCCATCCAGCCATCTCATCCTCTGTCATCCCCTTCTCCTCCTGCCCCCAGTCCCTCCCAGCATCAGAGTCTTTCCCAATGGGTCAACTCTTCTCATGAGATGGCCAAGATACTGGAGTTTCAGCTTTAGCATCATTCCTTCCAAACAACATCTAGGGCTGATCTCCTTCAGAATGGACTGGTTGGATCTCCTTGCAGTCCAAGGGATTCTCAAGAGTCTTCTCCAACACCACAGTTCAAAAGCATCAATTCTTCAGCGTTCAGCCTTCTTCACAGTCCAACTCTCACATCCATACATGACCACAGGAAAAAACATAGCCTTGACTAGACGGACCTTAGTCGGCAAAGTAATGTCTCTGCTTTTGAATATGCTATGACTCAATTCTGACACTAAGCATCCAGGATTATTACCAAACTCCACAGGTTTAGGGATTCAGTCTTCCACAAGACCAACCTACTCCAGCTTCCGGCCACAAATTACAGGGATCCCAGGCCACCCACATGTCTGACAAACTTGTTACAAATTTAGAAGTTCTTAGGACCCTCTTGGGTTCAATAATTTCCTAGAAGAGCTCACAGACTCAGGAAAGTGCTAACTTACAATTGCAGGATATTACAGAGGATCCACGTAGGGCTGGGCCTAGGAGGGAGTCACAGCCTCTGGCCCTCGCCCTGTAAAATCAGGCATATCTTCCTCCTAGCACAGCAATTTGTTCATCAACCAGGAAGCTTCACTGAACTCCATGGACAGAGTTTTTACCAGCATTTCCTTACACAGGCATAATTGATTCAATCATTGGCCACAAGACTGAATTCAATCTCCAGCCCCTTCCCTTCCTCAGAAGGGAGTTGGTCCAAGGTTCCAAACTCCTAATCACATATCTAGTCTCTCTATTGACCAGCCTCCATCTTAAAGCCGGAGTCCACCACGATTAAGCTCATTAGCATAAGACACTTAGGAAATTCCAAGGGTTTTTGAAGTTCTGTGTCAAGAACCAGCGATGAATACTAGATATATTCTTTATGATACCACATTCAGTTATTCCTCTATACGATACAAACTTTTTGAAAATGTCATCGACTTGACCTTCACAATATCTTCTACATCACTAAGTACAAACCAGTTGCCATCTGCCATAGTAAGAGGAAAGGGACAGGCAGAACTGTTGAAGCTGGGTTTGTCATCATCTCTCACTAGGCTCAAGTGAGGAAAGACTTAGGAATGAATGCTTGCTCTGCTTATAGACATATTGTTCTGGTAGAATTGAAATGTAAGCAGTTATTCCTCTTCACTCTCCAGAAGTAATCATCACTAACTTTTACTGAGCACTTATGTGCTACTGTTCAGATATGCAGATGACACCGTCCTTATAGCAGAAAGTGAAGAGGAGCTAAAAAGCCTCTTGATGAAAGTGAAAGTGGAGAGTGAAAAAGTTGGCTTAATGCTCAACATTCAGAAAACTAAGATCATGGCATCCGGTCCCATCACTTCATGGCAAAGAGACGGGGAAACAGTGGAAACAGTGTCAGACTTTATTTTTGGGGGCTCCAAAATCACTGCAGATGGTGACTGCAGCCAGGAAATTAAAAGACACTTACTCTTTGGAAGGAAAGTTATGACCAAGCTAGACAGCATATTCAAAAGCAGAGACATTATTTTGCCAATGAAGGTCCATCTAGTCAAGGCTATGGATTTTCCTGTGGTCATGTATGGATGTGAGAGCTGAACTGTGAAAAAGGCTGAGGGCTGAAGAATTGATGCTTTTGAACTGTAGTGTTGGAGAAGACTCTTGAGAGTCCCTTGGACTGCAAGGAGATCCAACCAGTCCATTCTGAAGGAGATCAGCCCTGGGATTTCTTTGGAAGGAATGATGCTAAAGCTGAAACTCCAGTACTTTGGCCATCTCATGTGAAGAATTGACTCATTGGAAAAGACCCTGATACTGGCAGGGACTGGGGGCAGGAGGAGAAGGGGACGACAGAGGATAGATGGCTGGATGGCATGACGGACTCAATGGACGTGAATCTGAGTGAACTCTGGGAGTTGGCGATGGACAGGGAGGCCTGGCATGCTGCGATTCATGGGGTTGCAAAGAGTCAGACACGACCGAGTGACTGAACTGAACTGAACTCAACTATTATGTGCTAGGCATCCTAAGCATTTTATATGTATTTAATTATTCAAGCCCCTCAAAAATCTTATGATGTATTAACCAATCCCCTCTTGATGGACAGTTAGACTGTTTCTGATGTTTTTCTTAACAAAAAACAGTATTACAATGAAAGACAAGATTTGACTGTCATGAACCAAAATTTCACCCACTTATTATTATCCCCATTTTGTAAATGGGGAAACCAAGGCACACAGAAAGTAGGATTATGGTTAAAATTTCAAAAATATGGAAATAAGTTAAAATTCCCCTCCCCTTCAACTCTCAGGCTACTCACTAGAACTAACAACCACTAACATTTTCTTAAGAATCTTCCCTTATATTAAGAATATCATTCCAGAATTTTTATCTATCAGAATATTAAAATAGATGATAGAAAGAGATGTATTATAGATAGCTCTTTATAAAAATGGAATCATAGTAAAATTTATATCCCTTTTACTTAATGCTATTAATTGGATATTTCTCCATAGTAGCACATAGAAATTTACTTTATTCTGTTTAATGATGATGTATCATAATTTAACCCATCTTCTCTTGATGGATATTTAGATTGCTTCCAGCTTTTTTCTTAGTAAAGCAATATTACTGTGAAAAATGACAGTAAACCCCAAGGTTTGAGTATCACAAAGTAGCACCCCATTTATTTCTCACCTCTCACCCAAGAATGCAGTAGAATTACAGCTACGCTAACAATATTGGCCCTGAGACAGCACCAGAGTCTATACCCCAGTGGTCTTCATGAAGCCATACAAAAGCATCTTGGGTCTGTGTTTCTGCTCAGTGCCAGGATGCAGACTCCAATTGGAGAGCTGTCTTTCCCACTAAAACAAAGTAGAAGATAAATCTTTCCAATATTTCAAAACAGCAGAGCACACAGAAATAAGACACTCAAGCAGTTGGCCAAAATGCAGAATACCTACATCAGAGTCAAGCCCAAAGCCTAACCTGAACCTTCCACAGGGGGAAGAACATCCTAAGAGGAAGGGCAGGTATTTCAGTCAGGAGCCACTGTGAAATTTACTTTTACCACTATACTGACCTGGGCATTAGCCCCATTTCCTAATGTCTAAAAGGCAAAAAGGAGTAATAATTTGGGGCATCCAAAGGAAAAATGTATGCAAAAATGTTACATAAAATACTGTGAAATACCAGCTAATGACATCTTCTAAATATTCGTTCACATATGCCAGAGATGTTTGTTATCATCTTGTCTATGCAACACTTCATTCAGACACTTTAAATCTGCAATCTGCTTCATTGTATAAAAAAGGATAATATTAGGCAAGATCTTCCTCATTTTACATACCTAAAAAGCATGGCAGAGCAGAGAGGTATGTAAGGGATAGGTGGATGTAGTTATAGCTGAAGACAGTTGACAAGGAGAACCAGAATCAGAATGCTGCTGGCTGCCAGCTCAGGGCTCTTTCTAGCCATTTACATCCTTGTTTTCTGCTGTGGGCATCAGCACACAACATAGTGCCATGTTCTATCATCTCTGGTCTGGAGTAAAAGATGCAGCAAAGTATATCATTATCAGTATCATGTGCTCATTTTTGTGAACCTATTTTCCTCTTTTCTATGGTGGCTTAATTCCCCTGGATGCAATCACTAGCCACAGACAGGTGTTCCAAGAATCATAGAGCCACAGTTAAGCTGAATGATTGATGGTGGTCCTGAGTTCTTGCCTCTCCTGGCCAGGGCAGCTCATGAGTTGCCAGAGCCAGACCCCCAGAGTTGCAGGCTCCATTCGCATAAAAACAAATGAACCCCATCAGCGTAATGCAGGGCATGACCAAGGAATGCTGAGTGTTAATAGGCTGGATCTCCTCTCTGGAGAGTCTAAAGACAGGGATCAGAAGTGAAAGGATTAATAACGCTGGACAGTCCCTAGGCATTTAGCATGATGATTCATCAGCCTTATAAAGTACTTAACAGGACCCTTGCGATGTAACTATATTTACTTTCAATGCAGAATGGCACAAAACAAAAGCAAAGACTCAGACTTAGGGGGCTGGTTTCTAGTACAAGTCCTGCCTTTTCAGCTGTGAGACTTCAGGCAAGTGTCTTACCTCTCTGGGCCACAGTTTACTTATCTGCAAATGGTGATAAATGATACCCGACTTGTCTACCTCTGAGATTGTTGGGAGAATCAAGTCAGATCTCACATGACACTGATTTCTGAACTCAGAGATAGGACATAAAACTGGTTTTGAAGTCACTGTGATGCTGATGATTGATGGATGGATCGATTGATTGATTGATGGTATCCTTCCTTCCCAGAACTAGCACACCCCTCAGTATCTATTCATCTTCAGTGAACAGGAGAATCATGATTAGACTTTTGTGGAAGAAATTTACTCCTCACAGGATGCTCTTTCTAGAAATGAGTTTGCAGTAATAATCCTAGTGGGAAGAGACTACATTCCAGAATTTTCCACTTTTTCAAAGCCCATTCAAGAAGCAATAGAAAGTCTGCCACCAGATCCTCTGAACTAAAGTTCAATGTCTATGAGCAGCTAGTAAGTTTGAGCATATGTGTACCTCTCTTTCCATGCTAAATTTTCAGCTTAAAAGATCTGTCATTAGAACCGTTAGCTTTGAAAGTAGATTTGCTGAGTCTGACTCTCTGGCTTGATAGGCAATATTTTGCAAATGTAAATGTCATCTGCAGAACTGCAAGTGTACTTTTATTTCCTAAGGTCATAGTAAAGGAGATGAATGTCCTTGTTCTAGGAAAGAGTCATAAGCACTATAAAGTTTCTTTTTTTCTTCTTTCCTGTTCTCACCACAAAAAAGAGATGACAATTATGTGTCATGATCAAGGTACTAGCTAACACTACAGTGGCAATCATATTGCAATTTATAAATTGATCAGATCAACACAGTGTACACCCCAAACTTACACAACGTTGTGTGTTAGTTATATCTCAGTAAAATAGGTAGATACAAGTAGAGAGATGATAGATAGATAGTAAAGTATGATAAATAGATATATTGATAGGTAGACCTGTGCATGCTCAGTCACTCTGTTATGTCCAACTCTTTGCAACCCCATGGACTGTAGCCCACCAGGCTCCTTCTGTCTATGGGATTTCCCAGGCAAGAATACTGAAATAGCTAGTTTCCTTCTCCAGGGGATCTTCCTGACCCAGGAATCGAACCTGAGTGTCTTGCATCTCCTGCACTGGCAGGCAAATTCTTTACCACTGAGCTACCTGGGAAGCTCTTGACTCTTGAACAGTGTAGAGGTTAATGATGCTGACCCTCCATCCAGTTGAAAATCTGGGTATAACTTTGCAGTTGCCACCCACCTCCATATCTATGTTTCCACATCTTCAAGTTCAACCAACCATAGACTCTCTAGTACCACAGTACATATTTAGTGGGGAAAAATTCATGTGGAAGTGAACCCTTGCAGGTCAAATCCCTGGCATTCAAGAGTCAAATGCAGTTACAATATATTTTTTTCTTGTGGCAAGAGCTTTTACCCTCTTCAGTTCAGTTCAGTTCAGTCACTCAGTCGTGTCCGACTCTTTGCGACCCCATGAATCACAGCAGGTCAGGCCTTCCTGTCCATCACCAACTCCCGGAGTTCACCCAAACTCATGTGCATCAAGCCAGTGATGCCATCCAGCCATCTCATCCTCTGTCGTCACCTTCTCCTCCTGCCCTCAGCCCCTCCCAGCAACAGGGTCTTTTCCAATGAGTCAGCTCTTCACATCAGGTGGCCAAAGTGTTGGAGTTTCAGCCTCAGCATCAGTCCTTCCAATGAACACCCAGGACTGGTCTCCTTTAAGATGGACTGGTTGGATCTCCTTGCAGTCCAAGGGACTCTCAAGAGTCTTCCCCAGCACCACAGTTCAAAAGCATCAATTCTTTGGCACTCAGCTTTCTTCACAGTCCAGCTGTCACATCCATACATGACCACTGGAAAAACCATAGCCTTGACTAGACAAACCTCTGTTGGCAAAGTAATATCTCTGTTTTTTAATATGCTATCTAGGTTGGCCATAACTTTCTTTCCAAGGAGTAAGCGTCTTTTAATTTTATGGCCGCAATCACCATCTGCAGTGATTTTAGAGCCCAAAAAATAAAGTCTGACACTGTTTCCACTATTTCCCCATCTCTTTGCCATGAAGTGATGGGACCAGATGCCATGATCTTAGTTTACTGAATGTTGAGCTTTAAGACAACTTTTTCACTCTATCTGAAATACAGTATTAACTGTGGTCACCATGCCATATATTACATTTTACGTCTTCTTTACTTGTTTATTTCATATGAAGTAACCTGAATGTTCTTCCTGTAACAGATATATTAAGCCACAAGACTCATACAACTCTCATGCTTCTCTGACAGATCAGAGCTTTAGGGGACAATATACTGGCTGGTCCTGCTTGTTCGGTCCCTTGGGGCCCAGGGTGGAGCCAGGGAGGGTGAAAGGGGGTCACAGAGAGATCAGTGAGAAGATTTGTGCGCTGTGTCCTGCAGCAGACCTGGAGCTAAATTGGAAATGGATATTAAACCAAGTTGTCGACCCTGAGGCTTTAGCCAGCAATGGCATAAAGGCAACAGGCCAAAAGGGACATCAAAAATGAGAATGCATCCCAGTGTCACTACCTGTGGGAGCATCTTGTCAATTGCCAGCATCTATTCACCAATGTGTGCCAGGTTCACCTATGTGAATTAAGACAATGTAATCCAGGTAGCACAGTGGTAAAGAATCCACCTGCCAATGCAGGAGATGCAGAAGAAGCAGGTTCAATCCCTGGTCAGGAAGATCCCCTGGAAAAAGAAATAGCAACCCACTCCAGTATTCTTGCCTGAGAAATCACATGGACAGAGGAGCCTGGTGGGCTACAATCCATGGGGCTGCAAAGAGTCAGACACAAAGAGCATGCTCATGCATGTTCTCTAATACCTTGTGAGTTGCATGACTCCAAAAATTCACTTGTCTAAATATTTTTAAATCCCTTGTTTAAAAGGTGCATCTCTACTCTTTAATATGGAATCAGAAAGATACAGTGTGAGACCAGCAATTATCTAATCAGTCTCCCTGCCTATAGGCAGACTTCCTTCATGTATTCCCAGCAGACAAAGATCTGTCCTCAAGGAGTCCAAAGAAGATAAGCTCACCGCTTTCTCAGGTAATTTTCCTATAAATTTAATCATGTTTACCAAAAAGAAACTTGTCCTCCTGGCATTATGCTTCCCAGTTCTGCAATCACCAAGCCCATATTTGCTCTCCCCTCTTTCACTTTTTCTTGATTTCTGCTCTATTTCCCTAATGACCCTTTCTCACCTAGCTTTTATAATGCACCAAATTTGTTTTTTTATATATATTCAAGGGCATTAAAATAGATAGTATACACTTAAAATTGTATTTGCCAGAAACTATGTAAATAAACAAATCTAAACTTGACTTAATTTATCAGGCAGGAAGGTGGAAGCTCCGTGGCACCTAACTAAGGACACGTACGCAGTTAGAACCAAAAGATTCATCGTACTCAGTCCAGATGGACACATGCCATGGCTGAAGCCAGGAAAGAGATCGACAGAGCCCCCATCCAGATCTGTAACACGTGGGCTCTCACTTAAAGGCTTGGTATTTACCTCTCCTTCCACCAGGTCACTGTCCTTACACCAGCCATCCCAATGACACTCCTTCTCTGAACCTTTCCTTGAAGAAGGAGCTGGGAATGCTGCCAAGAGTCACATCTTCCAACTGAAAAATGGATCCCAGGGGCCTTTGTGCATTGCTGCCAGGGTTGGCTTATGCCTCTAAGTCAACTTAACAGAAGTCCCATGGTGCTAGACTTCTAGATTATGTATTTAGGGAAAGGAAGATGCTTCCAGCTTCCCTATCACCTTGTCTTCCCAACACCCCATCTCCACAAACACACACACACATAAGGTCACTGACAGACATCTATTGGCCTCCTGGAGGAAGTATGACCCTGTCTTCAGGACTGCAGAGGTTCCATTCACATTTAGAATTATTCTATTAGGTCAAGAAGTTATTAAGAGTATAGTATACACATATCAAATAACATATCAAATATCCCTGGCAGGCAGTCCCGCTATTGTACAGATTCACTTGTTAAACAGAATGCTGGGAGCCTTAGTAATAGAAGTTGTGGCAACAGTAGTAATAGCTTATAGCTACCATTTATTGGCTGCCTCCTATGCATTAGATATTGTTCTGAGTGTTTCACATCCATAATTTCCAATCATGTTCATCCTTCCACTTAAGTTTTTGATTCTTCTATTGATGCTAAAACGGAGGCTCAGAGAAGCTTAAACATATGCTCAAGGTCACAGTTTTCTTCAGCAGGGAGACAGAGCCAGGATGCAGGTCCTACTCCATTCTGGTCCAAGCACTGGGCTCTTCACACTGCACCACATCCAAACTCTCTTGACAGCAAGAACGAAGGAGAAAAAGGAATGTGTGGGCTCCACGTCCAACATGTCCGTTAGCTAAATCTCCTTGGATGTAATTTATGACCCCCTTACTTGGTTGAAATGAGTTGGCTTCTTTTGTGACTTTTTTCCCTTGCAGACATTTTGGCTCTCTCCTCTGAATGCTTTTCTCTCTTCTTAATCTACTTTTAGCCTGTGAATATTGGCAGATATAAATCATGCCCCTCCTCTGCATCTCACCTAGACACACACCATAATGCTCTTCGCTATACTGTTTATCTTTCACTGTATGTTCTCCGCTTTGCCAGCCCCATGCCTTTCTCTTTCCTTTTTCCAACTCAGTCATGTAGGATAAATAATGCACTTGCTCTGTAATTGAAAATTAACCTGGAAACAGAAGGGTAAGTCATACAGTATGTGAGGAGGATAGGTTCTGGGGAATAGTTCATCTCCTTCCTTATACTAAATGGTTTCATCAGATGTTACGAATGTAAGGATATAAATCGTAGCCCCCAGAAGTCTGAGTTCATTAAAAAAAATTTAATTAAAAATAACAGAATAAGGGCTACTGTAAGTGGAAAAGATTGCCAAGCTATAGACTATGTTATTTAATAATAGGCTCTGCATCTCCAGATTATCATCAATTCTATGAACCCGGGCACTTTATAAAACACTGCTCTGTTTAACATTCTTCCTCACTTTACCTTAAACAATCCTATTCTCTTCCCTGTTCTACTTTTTCCTGTCTTGGCTAATTTAAGTTATCCATTGGGGCTCATGTTAGCTACCAGTTTTCCCCAGAAGTCTGTAGACTCCCCAGATCTGAGTAAGAAGACCCACTTATGGAGCCCCAAAGTGCTATATAGTCCGCGCATTATAGCTCTTTAAGTCCTCACTCCCAGCCCTTCTTTCCACTCTTCAGTTCAGGTCAGTTCAGTTCAGTCACTCAGTCATGTCCGACTCTTTGCGACCCCATGAATCACAGCACGCCAGGCCTCCCTGTTCATCACCAACTCCCAGAGTTCACTCAAACTCAAGTCAGTGATGCCATCCAGCCATCTCATCCTCTGTCGTCCCCTTCTCCTCCTGGCCCCAGTCCTTCCCAGCATCAGAGTCTTTTCCAATGAGTCAACTCTTCACATGAGGTGGCCAGTATTGGAGTTTCAGCTTTAGCATCATTCCTTCCAAAGAAATCCCAGAGCTAATCTCCTTCAGAATGGACTGGTTGGATCTCCTTGCAGTCCAAGGGACTCTCAAGAGTCTTCTCCAACACCACAGTTCAAAAGCATCAATTCTTCGGTGTTCAGCCTTCTTCACAGTCCAACTCTCACATCCATACATGACCACTGGAAAAACCATAGCCTTGATAGATGAACCTTTGTCGGCAAAGTATTGTCTCTGGTTTTTAATATGCTATCTAGGTTGGTCATAACTTTTCTTGCAAGGAGTAAGCGTCTTTTAATTTCCTGGCTGCAGTCACCATCTGCAGTGATTTTAGAGCCCCAAAAATAAAGTCTGACACTGTTTCCACTGTTTCCCCGTCTCTTTGCCATGAAGTGATGGGACTGGATGCCATGATCTTCGTTCTCTGAATGTTGAGCTTTAAGCCAACTTTTTCACTTTCCTCTTTCACTTTCATCAAGAGGCTTTTCAGTTCCTCTTCACTTTCTGCCATAAGGGTGGTGCCATCTGCATATCTGAGGTTATTAATATTTCTCCTGGCAATCTTGATTCCAGCTTGTGTTTCTTCCAGCCCAGCGTTTCTCATGATGCACTCTGCATATAAGTTAAGTAAGCAGGGTGACAATATATAGCCTTGATGTACTCCTTTCCTATTTGGAACCAGTCTGTTGTTCCATGTCCAGTTCTAACTGTTGCTTCCTGACCTGCACATATGTTTCTCAAGAGGCAGGTCAAGTGGTCTGGTACTCCCATCTCTTTCAGAATTTTCCACAGTTTATTGTGATCCACACAGTCAAAGGCTTTGGCATAGTCAATAAAGCAGAAATAGATGCTTTCCTGGAACTCTCTTGCTCTTTCGATGATCCAGAGGATGTTGGCAATTTGATCTCTGGTTCCTCTGCCTTTTCTAAAACCAGCTTGAACATCTGGAAGTTCACGGTTCACGTATTGCTGAGGCCTGGCTTGGAGAATTTTGAGCATTACTTTACTAGCGTGTGAGATGAGTGCAATTGTGCAGTAGTCTGAGCATTCTTTGGCATTGCTTTTCTTTGGGACTGGAATGAAAACTGACCTTTTCCAGTCCTGTATTTCCACTCTTACTCCTAACCAAATCCTAGGAGATACACATGTCCATGAAGATTAACCACCCTTGTGATAATCCATCCAACAAAGTGATCTTGAAGTTCGTGGATCTCCCTAATTCTGCTTATTTACTCCACTGCATTTTGACCACCCATCCTCATGGCCACATCCTGGGTTTTGTCACCACCCCAAAATCTCAAACTCCAATATTCTGCTCTCTGGTCCTTTGTCTATCCTCTAAGTTTTCATAGTTTCTTATCCCTACTACACTTGCTCCCTAGCCTGACAGGTATTCCAATATCTTGACTTCTCAATTTTTTTTTTTCAATCAGCAATACTTTTCCTTCCCTTTCAAGCCTACATACCTGGATAGGTTACCCAAACTACCCTGTTGGCTAACCTCAATTTCCTTGCATTGTTATCTGTCTACCATATTTCTTAGGAATATTCCAACCCTGAGTCAATCCTTCAGTCTTCTTTCTCCATCCGTGTACCCAGCAGCTGCACCTGATAACAAAAACCAGGCAGCTCTCAGGGTTGGTCCCACTATATATTCTTGGCTTCAAAATTCATCTGCTCTCTAGTACCACCCAACAAAGCTTTCGCTTATCTTTGGTCAGCACCCTCTTCCATTCTCTGCAATAATTATTGCCAATGTTGACCATTCTGTTGCTATCTTTATCCCTTAGATTTCCTCCTGTCAGTAGATAATCTTACCTCTTCTCCATCAGTGAAGCTGAGGTTATGAAGTGTGATCTCCCTCATCTTTTCCCACAATTATCTGTTAATTTATTTACATCCACATCACCTTTGATTCTTTCTCACCAGTCTCAGAAAGTATAGTTTCCTTTCACCTAGGACCTGGCTCCTCTCTCCCTGGACACCACCTCCTCCAGAAACTTTCTCCACAACTTACCCCCACCCTCTCTTTTCCACAAAGACCATGAAAGAAACACAATGCAGTACCCCAGCCTTCAAATAATTTAAAATCTGCTTAGAAACACAAGGCAAAGAGCGTTGGGCCAAGCAATAAAGCAGATGAGTAAAATCCTCAGCCTAGTACAGTCTCATGAATCTCCTGCTGCTGCTGTTGCTGCTGCTGCTGCTGCTAAGTCACTTCAGTCATGTCCAACTCTGTGCAACCCCAGGGATGGCAGCCCACCAGGCTCCCCCATCCCTGGGATTCTCCAGGCAAGAACACTGGAGTAGGTTGCCATTTCTGTCTCCAATGCATGAAAGTGAAAAGTGAAAGTGAAGTCACTCAGTCGTGTCCGACTCCTCACGACCCCATGGACTGCAGCCTTCCAGGCTCCTCCGCCCATGGGATTTCCCAGGCAAGAGTACTGGAGTGGGGTGTCATTGCCTCCTCCTCATGAATCTACTACCCAATCATAAAAGTCAATACTGAAAAGGACTACAAGGTTATCTGATACCCCTCCCCCAATACTACAAGGATTTCTGTTCCAGACAGGCATCCAAGTAAATGAACCATGGAAGATAGTTGTCTCATCTTACTAAAATCCTCCAGAGATGGAAATTCCAATAAGTTTCCATCCCAAAGTGGCTGTTGTACTTCCTTTGGGAGCATTCAGAAACATATATTTTGATGGTGAGCCAAATCTTTCAATTTTCTCCTATTTCTTAAAATGCCTCATTCAAAGGACCACAAGACAATCAACCAAAATTACTTCCTGGAAATGAATAATGTGAAACTCTGGGAAATATAGTCAGCCTTGGGACTCTCAGAATTACAATAGATCAATTTCTTCTTGGAGAACTTGAAGATAACTTAGAAGAGTAGAGTGATCTTCACCTGGTAACCAAGAGTAACCAATATCTGGAGAGTGGGACATACACACACACACACACACACACACACACACACACAGGCCTATTGCCCCAACCAGAATCTTGTCCCTCTCTCCCATTCTCTGCGTTTTCATTTCTCCCTGGAAGACTTAGTCTAAAGCCTTGAAATTTGCCCAGCCTGCCTGATGGAAGTTATCCAACTCTATGCAGTGACTGATAGAGTTTCTGCAACAAGGGCATTAACCCTGGCCCATCAGCCAAACCCAATGCAGGAATCACAAGACTGATGTTCTCTATTAGCCATGGAACAAATCCACTTTTCCTCTAGCCTACAGCACCATAGATGCGAGACACAGCCAGACGCTAGAGTCTAACAGCAAGGACCACTGCACGGTGGCAGCTAGAATTCTCCAAAGATCTCTGCCAATGAATGTGAGACCATCTGTAATAGTCATTAGTAAAGCCATGTTTTAAAGTTCCTGCTTAAATTATATAGCCAAACTTTATGTCCAAGATATATAGCCCCCAAATTTTCCACTCCTAAAATAGCTTTCTTTTTGGGAAAGATGTAGTTACTGAAATGCATGAAGAAGGCTTGAAATGATTGGGAAACAGTGTAGTGGTATGTATTAGAGGGCAGGGAATCAATTTAAGGACAGGACTGAGAAGCTGGTCCTGTCTCCATCACTAATGTAGGGACAACAGTGACCAAGCTGGAGTTCTCTGTACCCATGATGACAAAACAGAGAAAAATTAGAGAGCTAGGAATACAATGCAAGTAACTAGAAGTAAATGACATAGTTTAATATATATGAGTATAAATATATATATACATATATAACATTACTGCTGCATATTTTAAAATGGACTTTGCTTTTAATCAAAGAAACTAAATAATTTGATGATTTCATTTATCCATTTCAAATCACTAGCTCCTCCCACCAACTCTGAGAAGCATCATAACACGGAAGAAAAGAATGCTACATAGGGAGTCATTTAAATTCATTTCCCCATGATATATCCAAGGCCCAGAGAAGTTAGGTGACTTATCTGAGATCTCACAGCTTTTAAATAGCTGAGTCCAAATTCCAGCCCAAGTCTTCTGATTCCAAAATGTGGTGAAAATGCTGCAGGTTCTCACAGCTTGTCACTGAGACTCACCAGTTACTGCCCCTCCTAGAATATTCTTCCAAATTACAGTACCACATGCCTCTTGTCGAGCAAGCTCTATACTAAGTTTAAAGCTTCCTGGAAGCCTTTCAAGCTCTGCCTGTTCTAGCAGGTCCAGGGCCTCCAGCTTCAGTACTGAAAGTATGGAATTTTGTAAAATTATTTGCATATATGACAACTATTCAAAAAGAATGGGACTTGGGGAAATTGCCAGTACAACAAGTGCAATTAGGATTCTGCTGGGAGCTCAGTACCCTATTAGAAATGTGTGTCTGGTATTACCTATGACTGTTTTGTTGTATTCTTCAAGAAAAATGGCCATTTTTCTAGGCTATAATGGTTAAAGTGTTCTAATAGAAAAAGTTTTGAAAGAAATAATACTTTTATATTCTTATCACCAACTTACAAAGTAAGTTCTTTGGAATATAATTAACTATTTAAAAGGGTAGGTTAAAGCAGTGTTGTTGAATACAAATATAACACAAGTAATTTCGAATCTCATGATAGCCACAATTTTAAAAAGTAAAAGGAAATGGGTGAAATTAATTTTAATAATACATGCTATTTAACTCAGTATATATTGAAAATATTATCATTTCAACATGCAATAAACAAAAATTATTAAGACAGTTTACATTCTCTTATTTTAATTCTAAGCCCTGGAAATCTGGATTAGTCACATGTCAAGTGCTCAATACCCACGTGTGACTAGTAACTACTGTACTGCACAGAACAACGTTAGGGAAACCTGGTCATTTGGTTTCGCTAGGGAAACCATTCCCTGGTCATTTCACCCAAGGGAAATGCAAAGTAGACGATATTAGATAATAAGAGTTCAAGTTTAAAGGGAAAAAGGAACCTACAAGTGTCAGGTATGCTTATGTAAGCTTGCATGAGTATGAAGAAAGATGTTGAAGACTATATTTATCAGGCTCTTAATACTGTTTATTTCAACAGAACACAATTTGAAGAGGCTGGATGACAGAATGTTACTAGCTCTTTTATGTACTTTTCAGGTGGCACTAGCCGTAAAGAACCTGCCTGCCAACGCAGGAGACGCAAGAGACTCAGGTTCAATCCCTGGGTCGGGAAGATTCCCTAGAAGAAGGCATGGCATCTCACTCCAGTATTCCTGCCTGGAGAATCCTATGGACAGAGGAATCTTGCAGACTACAGTCCATGGCACGGCAAAGAGTCAGACATGACTAAAGCACCTTAACATGCACACATACAAACATCTTTGTATTGTTTCACACACAATACAATGAGCCTGTATTAATTTTATACTTTGTCTTCAATCTACTAAACTGGCAAATGTTGATGGTAGGATGGGCTTTAGAAGAGGAGCATTTTAGTTGATACAGCTATCAGAGCTGTTTTCAGAGCTGTTCAAGTTTTCAAAAGAAAGGAAATTAAAGAATTATTTTTATTTTGCTCTGCACACTTAATGCTTGGAGATGATGCAGGAAAACAATAAGTTGTCACTGAAATCTCAGAATCAAATATGAGGGAATCAGAAGTCAATGCCTCTTCCTGCCCCATCAAAGATATTCTTCCACCTCAGCTTGAAAGGAAAACATTTGTTTTACCAGATGTACCCAGGGCCAAAATGTCACTCCTCTGCCAAGAATCACATTCCAATTCAGCTGTCTTCCTCACCCTAGTTTCTCTTCACATTTCAAATGAAAACACCAGAATTTAAAGTGAATTAATAGTAAAGTGCTTGTTGCTCAGTCTTGTCTGACTCTTTGTGACCCCACAGACTGTAGCCCACCAGGCCCTTCTGTCCATGTATCTCTCCAGGCAAGGATACTGGAGTGGGTGGCCATTCCTTTCACAAGGGCATTTTCCCCACCCAGGGGTCGAACCTGGATCACCAGCTTTGCAGGCAGATTCTTTACCATCTGAGCCCGTAGCAGAGCAAAAATAAAATGGCATTGCCCCAGTCAGTCCAAGGCCATAGGCTACTCTGAGAAATGGATAGCAGACAGCAGGGTATCGATTTAATTCTGAAGGTGGATGAGGATCACCAAGCCCAAACCCATCCCAGCAGAGAGGGGCCAGAAAAAGGCTAGAGAAAGGAGTTCCAGGAGGACTCAGAATAGACCCTCAAGATCACCCTCCTCACTTCCTCTTGACAACTCTTCTTCGTATTCCTATAATTCACCAGATTACAGCTTAATCTTTGCACAGTGCAAACTGAAATGGAAAACTGTCTGTCAACAATGCTAGCAATGCTGACGAAAATACAGCCTAAGACACACAGTCGCCTGGATGACGGGAAGCTTCCCCTCCGGCGTGGGCCACTCTGGGGCATTCACTGCCTGCTTTCCTGGCCTGTCTCCCCACCTAGCCGTATGTTCCGTTTCAGCACTCGCTGTATCTCACTCAGCTTTCCATCACCGAGGCCTATTATGGTGCTTAAGACTGATGCTTAGGTAACACTTTTTGATAATACAAAAATCTAAATTTTATTAGCTGTTTACCTTGCGCCAGGCACTATGTAAAAAAGAATGAAAGAGTGAATTGTTCTTGAGGAATGAATGAATACTGAATGGGAAACCTAAAATAAACTACATGTCATCCATCATGGTCATTATTGTACTAATTATCTCAATACTGAGCATATTCCTAAATACGCGATGCAAAGACTAAGAATTTATAAAGAATGTGTACCCTATTGTGATATTGTAATTATAATAGATATGTATTTGGGTCATCCTTCTTGGTTTTTGGCTCACCTCCCAAAACCTTTGAAATGTCCTGAGCAATAAAAGCAATGGGATTGCCTTTTTCTATACTATTTGGTCCTTTATCCTCAGTTCCTGAAATCTCTTCAGAACCATCAAGGTGAAATGGGTATCACGTTATTCATAACAAAACTCTTTCCACCACAGCCAAGTTTATGTTAATGAGGGGACTTTTGGAATCACTTAAGGATAGGGGCTTGTTGCCAAAGGGAATCAACTCAAAGAGAAGGTTGGGATTTTCATCCCCACTTCCTGATTTCTGAGAAGAGAGGGACTGGAAGTTAAATCAGTCACCAATGGCCCGTAATTTAATCCATCATGCAAATTTAATGAGGACTCCATAAAAATCCCCCAAAAGAACAAGTTTCAAAGAGCTTCCAGGTTGAACCAGAATGCTTCTGCATGCCATAGTGTCAGGACCCAATTCCAGGACAGAAACTCCTTTGCTCAGGAACTCCTGCTATGGATCTCTTCACCTGGTTGTTGCCTCCTACCTTTTACTATCCTTTGTAATAAACCAGAAATCAGGTGAGTTAACTGGTTTCCTGAGTTCTGTGAGCAAATTAACTGAACCCAGTGAAGGGGTTGTCGGCACCTGTGATCCTTAGTCAGTGAGTCAGAAGCACAAGTGACGACCCAAACTTACAAGTGGCATCTGAAGTGGCAGGCACTCTTGTGGGACCGAGCCCTGAAGCTAAGGGATCTGACACTCTCTCCAGGCAGGTAGACGGTGTCAGAAAGGACTTAAATTGTAGGTCACCCAGCTGGTGGTGTCTGAGAACTGCTTGGTGGTGGGTGAAAAAAGCCCACACATTGTAATTGGTCCCAAACTTGAACTCATGAACTACATCTTACATTGAAACTTCAGTGCACATAATTTGTCCATCCATAATCATTATGGCTTCCCAGAGCTAATGGTAAAGAACCCACCTGGCAGTGCAGGAGACCTAAGAGTCTAGGGTTCAGTCCCTGGGCAGGAAAGATCCCCTGGAGGAAGGAATGGCAATTCACTCCAGTATTCTTGCCTGGAGAATCCCATGGACAGAGGAACTTGGCAGGCCACAGTCCATGTGGTCTCAAAGAGTGGGAAACAATGAAGCAACTTAACGATACACAATACTACAGAGAGGCCATTTAAGGTATTTCCATCTTTCAGGGTCTTTATTAGAAATATCAATTATCACATTTCATGGATGAGGGAAGAGTTGCTTGATATTTGGTTCTTATTGATAAAACCCTGAAAAAACATCCTTTTCTGAGGCTAAGACATGGTTGCTACAAAAACTTAGTCACTTCTGAACCCCTGAACCAGAGGAAGAGGATCACAAATTTCCCCCTCCCCCAAGAGGCAATTACCACGGGCCCAAAGAGACATTTCTGTTGGTACTTAGCCTAGATTTTACGCAAGGGACTAAAATGTTATACTATTTCAGTCCAATCCATCAAAACTAATGAGCCCTCTGCACTTTATGGCTCTTCCTCTCCATCATAGACTATTATCGGCGACCTATGAGTTCTCCCCTTCTAAGAGCTGCCTGGGGGTTCATCCACATAATTCGGGCATAACTGCTTTGCAGTCGTGCAAGTAGCCTTGCATTTTTGTGCAGATGGCCGTGCTGAGAATCAGTTCATCAGACAGCTCCAAAGAGCTCTGTGCAATTAAGGATATGCAATTTGGAAGAGCCCCAAGCCCAGAGAGGGTACCCAGTGCTCTCTGTTCAGTCTTCCAGTGATCCCTGGCTCAGCTTTACCCCTCCAGTGGTGAGAGGGAGTGACCTAGAAGGAAAGGGACAGGCATGCTCCTGGACAGTGCGTGGTGGCCATTCTGAAATTACAGAAGGAGAACAGATGGAGAAGTAACCTCAAATAAATATTCATAAGAAGAAAATCAATTATCTACCTTATGTGCCACCTGCCCTACCAACCCAACTTAGCACACAGCTGCGGGAGGCAGAGAGGGCACATGCGAAAATTACAGGCTTCCCCTTGAAGGCATTCATGCAGTTCAAGGGGCCAGTGCCAAACCAGGGATTTTGGCCCACCTGATCTGAAAAGATGGAATATTTTGTGTGTGTGACCTTTAAATCAGGAACCAAAGCCATAGAAAGATGACATGGGGTAATAGAAAGAGCAAAGCTTTCCAAGTCAGACTGGCCTGGGCTCCAATTCCAGAACTGACCTTTCTTACCTCCTGCCGCTTAGCTCTGATTACACTGGACAGGGTACCAGACTCTGAACCTCACCATCCTCACCTGCACAGTAGGGAGAGACACCTACCTGTGCTGATGAGGGGTGAGGGGCAGGGCACAAGGACTGAGATAACAGAGATGAAGCATCTAGGCACAGCCAAAATGAACAAGGATTCGTTCCTCCTGCCCCCAAGGATACCATGCCATAGGTAAGAGACTGGATTTGCTCATGTCAAAACCATTAAAATTGTTTGGCTTCCCCTGGGAACTCAGAGGTAAAGGATCTGCCTGCAATGCAGGAGACATGGGTTCAATCCGTGGGTCAGAAAAATCCCCTGGAGAAGGAAATGGCAACCCATTCCAATATTCTTGTCTGGAAAATCCCATGGGTAGAGGAACTTGGCAAGCTACTGTCCATGGGGCTGCAAAAGAGTCAGACATGACGAGGTGACTAACAACAAAAGAGTGATGGATGAAGGTATGTAATTCCTAGAAGTTTATGACTCCACAAATCTTTAGGGACTCGAGATATAGCTAAATGATTTGGTATTAATATAAAATGTTTCTTGACTATTTTTCAGTTGTTATTTTTAATAATGTAGCTGCAGACTTCCCTGGTGGCAGAGTGGGTAAGAATCCACCTGCCAGTGCAAGGGACACAGGTTCTATCCCTGATCTGAAAAGATTCCACATTTGACATACTGCAGAGCAACTAAGAGCGACTAAGGCTGTGCACAGCTACTGAGCCTGTGCTCTGGAGCCTGTGAGCAGCAACTATGGAGCCTGAGCCCATGGACTGCAATGACTGAAGCCCACACATCCTAAAGCCTGTGCTCCGCAACAAGAGAAGCCACTGTAGTGAAAAGTTCATGCGCCACAAGTAGAGAGTAGCCCCTGTTCACAGCAACTAGAGAAAGCCCATGTAAAGCAATGAAGACTCAGCACAGCCAAAAGTAGATAAATAAATAATGTAGCTCCCTACCATAAATCCTTTGTTCCTGCTCCCAGAGCTATGACAAGGACAAAGCCACTGTTACCAAGTCCAAGCTCGCTCTGCTCACCACACGATATAGGCCAATGAATCCGAGAGATGAGGTGTTGAGGCAAGGAAGAGACTGTAATCATGGAGCCGGCATACTGAGAAGATGGCAGGCTAGCACCACAAAATAACCATCTGTTGGGGGCCTGGATGCCAGGTTCTTTTATCAGTTCAGTTCAGTCACTCAGTCATGTCTGACTCTTTGCAACCCCATGGACTGCAGCATGCCAGGCTTCTCTGTCCATCACCAATTCCCAGAGCTTACTCAAACTCATGGCCATTGAGTCAGTGATCCCATCCAACCATCTCATCCTCTTGCCCCCTTCTCCTCCTGCCTTCAACTTTCCCAGTATCAGGGTCTTTTCCAGTGAATCAACTCTTGGCATCAGGTGGCCAAAGTATTGGAGTTTCAGCTTCAACATCAGTCCTTCCAATGATTATTCAGGACTGAGTTCCTTTAGGATGGACTCGTTGGATCTCCTTGTAGTCCAAGGGACTCTTAAGAGTCTTCTCTGACACCATGGTTCAAAAGCACCAATTCTTCGGCACTCAGCATTCTTCATAATCCAACTCTCACATCCATACGTGACCACTGGAAAAACTATAGCCTTGACTAGATGGACCTTTATTGGCAAAGTAATATCTCTGCTCTTTAATATGCTGTCTAGGTTGGTCATAGCTTTTCTTCCAAGGAGCAAGCGTCTTTTAAATTCATGGCTGCAGTCACCATCAGAAGTGATTTTGGAGCCCCCCAAAAGAAGTGTCTCACTGTTTCCATTGTTTCTTGTATAGATTAAAGGGAAAGAAGCAATGAGGAACTAAAGTCAAGAGGCAGAATAGAGAGGGAGATGCAGTGGGGAAGTTAGATGAAAGGGTCTTCTGTCTTGCAAAACAACTCCCAGGGAATGGCCAGCCTTCAGAAGGAGTGTGTTAATCTCTTCTATTCACAGATGAGCAGGAGCAAACTATGTCTCCATGAACTGAACAAAGGCACTTTAGTCTACAATTAAGCAGAGGGGCAGGGTCCTCCAGGCAATCCATTGAGTATGATTATAATAATAAAAACAAGAACAGTTTCCAACACAGAGTCAAAATTGGCTTCCTCCCTGCAACACCTGGTGGGCTGCCCTCTATGGGGTCGCATAGAGTTAAACACGACTGAAGCAACTTGGAGCAGCAGCAGCAGCAGCTGCAACACCACCAAATTTATCCAGCATTATGCAGGTCAGGAAGCAACAGTTAGAACTGGACATGGAACAACAGACTGGTTCCAAATAGGAAAAGGAGTACTTCAAGGCTGTATATTGTCACCCTGCGTAACTTCTATGCAGAGTACATCATGAGAAACGCTGGGCTGGAAGAAGCACAAGCTGGAACCAAGATTGCCAGGAGAAATATCAATCACCTCAGATATGCAGATGAAACCACCCTTGTGGCAGAAAGTGAAGAGGAGCTAAAAAGCCTCTTGATGAAAGTGAAAGAGGAGAGTGAAAAAGTTGGCTTAAAGCTCAACATTCAGAAAACAAAGATCATGGCATCCAGTCCCATCACTTCATGGCAAAGAGATGGGGAAACAGTGGAAACAGTGTCAGACTTTATTTTGGGGGACTCCAAAATCACTGCAGATGGTGATTGCAGCCATGAAATTAAAAGACACTCCTTGGAAGGAAAGTTATGACCAATCTAGAGAGCATATTAAAACCCAGAGACATTACTTTGCCAACGAAGGTCTGTCTAGTCAAGGCTATGGTTTTCCAGTGGTCATGTATGGATGTGAGAGTTGGACTGTGAAGAAAGCTGAGTGCCGAAAAATTGATGCTCTTGAACTGT
Organism: Nanger dama; assembly: GCA_917880005.1. Classification (NCBI taxonomy): domain Eukaryota; kingdom Metazoa; phylum Chordata; class Mammalia; order Artiodactyla; family Bovidae; genus Nanger; species Nanger dama. The sequence goes on along the minus strand of CAKJTW010000097.1, from coordinate 4,941,711 downwards.
GGTGTTGGAGAAGACTCTTGAGAGTCCCTTGGACTGCAAGGAGATCCAACCAGTCCATCCTAAAGGAGACCAGTCCTGGGTATTCATTGGAAGGACTGATGCTGAAGCTGAAACTCTAATACTCTGGCCACCTCATTAGAAGAGTTGACTCACTGGAAAAGACCCTGATGCTGGGAGGGATTGGGGGCAGGAGGAGAAGGGGATGACAGAGGATGAGATGGCTGGATGGCATCACCAACTCTATGGACATGAGTTTGAGTGAACTCCGGGAGGTGGTGATGGACAGGGAGGCCTGCGATTCGTGCTGCGATTCGTGGGGGTCGCAAAGAGTCAGACATGACTGGGCGACTGAACTGAACTGAACTGAAAAAATTTTGAGTGCCTCAAAATTACAAATTATACTTTCAAAGAAAGAAAAGAAAGAAAGTGAAGTCGCTCAGTCGTGTCCGACTCTCTGTTACCCCATGGACTGTAGCCTAGCTGGCTCCTCTGTCCATCCATGGGATTTTCCAAGCAAGAGTACTGGAATAGGTTGCCATTTCCTTCTCCAATACTTTCAAAAATGTTTTTAAAAATGGCAGAAATGATTGACACCAAAAAGTCAAAGTCAAGGGCAAAGACGCCCCCATTTGCCCAAGGGCCCATTTCTGAGCTCAGGGACTGTATCCCCATATTCACACCCCACCCTCTTCCCTGCCATGCCCAGTGGGAGGCAACGGTTGGTCTCCATCATCCCTAAGATGGTGCTATCCTATCCCCAACCTCATGAAGCCATTCCAAAGCATATTCTGCCTTACCACAATGAAAATCTCAGCTCTTGAGACTTCCCTCGTGGTCCAGTGGTCAAGAATCCACCTTCCAGTGAAGGGAACTTGGGTTCAATCCCTGGTTGGGGGTTACTATCCCACATGCCAAGGGGCAACTGAGCCCACACACTCTGTAGCCCTCAAGCCTTAAGTAGAGAAACCGGCAAGCTGTAAAGACTTCACAAAGCCAAAAAAAAAAAAAAATCCCACATTACTTAAATAAAAAGAGAGCGAGAGAGAGACAAAAATCCAGCTTTCAACATCATTCCCTTCATCCCTTGAGGGGTGGGTAGCAGCTAAAAGGGGGACCTTATGAAAAAGACAATTTCTATTCCAAGTGCTTATGATTTACCTCCAGATTGTGTTCTTTTTTGCTTTGTCTTTCACTTTCTCTGTTTGTTTGCTGAGAGTGCATTTGAAAAAGCAGGCAGTACAAAGAGGAAGAGAAAGGATTTGTGTGATTGATGACTCCACCTGATAAACACCCTGCCCTCATGATTCAGTGGTGCCAAGAAAGAATTGAATTATTCTAATTCCAAGCTGTGGAACCACTTTCCTTTGCCAAAGCATAATAGGGAGCAAGTCGTTGGAGGCACCTGGGCCCCTTCCTGCCTTTCAGACAGCCAGGTGGCCATCACTGCTACCATTCCGCCATGCGAAGACAGATCATCAACCACAGAGAACCTTGGTAACCTGGAATTCTGCTTCTATATAGGAATTTCTCACCCTCCTCACAGGGATGGGGACCAGAGTTTAAATCAGTGTTGCTAGCTGGCTTCACCCACATGACGCATCTACCTTCTGTCCACAGCATCCACACTCCCCACTGATGGCTGTGGTCACGCCCTCAGCTCCCCTACCCACCCAATTCCCCCAAGTAGAGACAGATAACTTGTAAGAGAAAAGGCAGCAAACAAGAGACCTCTCCTGTGGTCTCACCATCTCTCATACCCTGAAAGGAAAAGCACATACCCATCAGCCCATCATCAGAAGCCAGCAGCATCTCCGTTGTTACTGCAGCCTCTGAACTCGAAACCTCAGGCTTGAGGGTAGGAAAAAAAATGCAGGTTTTCTCCTCAAACCTGCAGCTGTGCAGGAGGACCTGAAAGGGTAGGACAAGCCCAGAAAAAGAGAAGGAGGGAAGGAGGAGAAAAATAAAAGATTGGCTGGTAAGACCTTGAAGTTTGGGGTCAGGACCCCAGCAAGTCTTCTTCCTACAAGTTCATGAGCACTATCCTCCATCATAGCCTTTCTAAGTGTTTGAGAAAGAGCCCTAGAAAGGCTCGAGAAAGAGCCCCTACATGGGGCTCTCTGGAAGCCCACTCCTTCTCACCCCCTGAGCCACATAGTCTGGCCTCAGTCTCACCTGGAACATATGTGTCCCCTCCTCCATGCCCCTTTCCTCTCTCCAAGGCCCCTTGGTACCCACCCAGCCTTCCCCCTCCTGCCTTTTGCTTATAGGCCCATATGCTCTTTGCTTCTGTTCACCCAGCTATATCCCAGTCCCATCTATCAGAAACAAGTCCTGACCCAGCTGGTCTTCTGGAGACTTTGATGAAGAACCTCAAAGCAGATCACAAGGAAGAACCATGAGGCCACAGAGCTGGTGTTTATCATCATTGTTTCTGGGTTCTCTTCTCTGTTTTCCTACTGTTATCATTCCATTAAAAACCCTGACGAAGGCCATTGAGGGTGACGAAGAGAACCAGAAAAAGGAAAGAAAGTCTTCATGCATCCTGCTCCAGGATGCACAGGCCTCGGCAGAGCCGTTGGAGCAACACATGGGCTCAGGCCAGTGTTTATCAGCAGAGCCCAGCCAGGCTACGGTGATGATGGGAGACTGAAGGATTATAGAAGGCAAGACAGATGTGATTCTGTGAGTAGTTTGAAGGTCAACAAGTCACTCTGTCCAGCTATGAATCCATGTGGTGTGACAGCTTGGCAGACATGGAGATCTCATTAATTTTCTTTTTTATGGCAATCCTGGATGTATTGCAACCCTGTTCCTGTATGTGTATATATATATTCAGGTCCTGACAGCTTCACAGAATGCCTTTCCCCACACAAAAGGGGTATTCTCTATAGCAACCCACAGCCAAAGCTGGGACAGAGCTGGCATTCAGGCATCAGCAGGGAGGCCATTGAGACTAGCCATGCAAGTATTACAGCTAGGAAGAGGGCTCACTTGTCTGCCCTGAAGATTCAGGAAGAAGTAAGGATCTTGCCATCACCTCTAACTGCCTGGTCCAGATGTTACCAAGTCCAAGTTCATTCTGCTCATTGAATGATAGGCCAATGAATCCAAGAAACCAGGTGTTGAGAAAAGGAACATGGCTGACCAAGAAGATGGCAGACTAATGTCTCAAAATAACCATCTTGTCCGGGTCTGGACACCAGGTTCTTTTATAAAACAGAGACTGGTGGGAGGTAAAGAAACAAAGTAAAAAGACCATCAGTTTTAGTAAATATCTCCTAGAATGGCAAGCCTCAGGCAGGAGATGTGTTCATTTCTTCCTTTCTGCCACCCACAAGTGGATAAGGTGCTAAATGAAGACACTTTAACAGTCAGGCAGAGGGGCCTGCATTCTCTGAGGTAGGCCATAATGTATGATTATAACAAAAGCAACAAAAAGCAAGTCAAGAAACAGTTACAACATGGAGTCAGAACTGGCTTGTCCCTGCACCACAGCTGGTGAGCAATCACATCAAGGTTCAGCTTTAGACGTAGCACCTGGCTTTGCAAAAGGCTGGACAGAGGCCTCGTCAACCCCTCCCCCAGTGTTATTCTGGGAAAAGAGATGAAAGATGAGATATTAAATCCCATGCCCCCTCTCCCACAAAACCAAGCTCATGATTTTCCCCCGAAGACAATTTGCTTCTCCATAACAGTGCTTTGACATAACATCTGCTATATTAAAGGTATTTGAACACCCTCTTTCCTACTCTACATCCTTGAACTGTGGTATTCCTTTCTGCTTTTCCACTCCCTGACCTAAGCCTGCATCCAGGAGCGTATGTTTTCCATCCTTACTAGCTTCAGAAACCTGATCCGGGCAACACTCATTGGCTTCAGAAACCTTCTTCTTGTCTTTCACACTTTGTTGCCTCTGCCTGGAATGTCCTTCTCTCTCTCCTTGCCCTTTGGTCCAAAGGAAATTACCACTTCTGATCTTAGCAGGGACTTCGCCACACTGCCAGGCTGTGCTGACTCCTCCCTGCCTCCCACTTCGTACACCCCTCTCCTAAAGCCTTGACTACACTATTTTGCAATTACATGTTTACCTGTGTCCTCCCAGGAGTACTTTGTTCATCTTTATTGTCTTCATTGCTATGTGCCAGCCAGCACAACACACATTTCAGATGAATATTGACAAGACCTTGGTCAGTCAACTAGGTCACTCACTCGTGTCCAACTGTTTGCTCTCTGCGACCCCATGAATCACAGCATACCAGGCCTCCCTGTCCATCACCAACTCCCGGAGTTCACTCAAACTCATGTCCATCAAGTCAGTGATGCCACCAGCCATCTCATCCTCTGTCGCCCCCTTCTCCTCCTGCCCCCAATCCCTCCCAGCATCAGGGTCTTTTCCAATGAGTCAGCTCTTTGCATCAGGTGGCCAAAGTATTGGAGTTTCAGCCTCAGCATCAGTCCTTCCAATGAACACCCAGGACTGGTCTCCTTTAGGATGGACTGGTTGGATCTCCTTGCAGTCCAAGGGACTCTCAAGAGTCTTCTCCAACACCACAGTTCAAAAGCATCAATTCTTTGGCACTCAGCCTTCTTTACAGTCCAACTCTCACATCCATACATGACCACCGGAAAAACCATAGCCTTGACTAGACGGATCTTTGTTGGCAAAGTAATGTCTTTTCAATATGCTGTCTAGGTTGGTCATAACTTTCCTTCCAAGGAGTAAGCGTCTTTTAATTTCATGGCTGCAGTCACCATCTGCAGTTTTTGGAGCCCAGAAAAATAAAGTCTGACACTGTTTCCACTGTTTTCCTATTTCCCATGAAGTGATGTAACCAGATGCCATGATCTTCGTTTTCTGAATGTTGAGCTTTAAGCCAACTTTTTCACTCCTTTTTCACTTTCATCAAGAGGCTTTTTAGTTCCTCTTCACTTTCTGCCATAAGGGTGGTTTCATCTGCATATCTGAGGTGACTGATACTCCTCCCGGCAATCTTGATTCCAGCTTGTGCTTCCTCCAGCCCAGCGTTTCTCGTGATGTACTCTGCATAGAAGTTAAATAAGCAAGGTGACAATATATAGCCATGACATACTCCTTTTCCTATTTAGAACCATTCTGTTGTTCCAAGACCTTGGTATCTCTGTCTAATTTTCCAAATCTCTCCAGAGACCAGCACTATTCAGCTGGAGCTGCACTCCTGCCCTGCTTTTCAGAGCAAGAAGGGAAGTTGTAAAGGATGCTTGCCACACCTGATGCTTTTCCATCACACTTCCCACTGTAGAGAACCGTCAAGGATAGGCCACCTAAGGGAAACCTTTTTAAACTGTGCTTTGAAGCCAGGTATGGTGGAAAAAACCACTTCATCACACCAGGAGGGTCAACAACACACTAGGAGAGAGTCAGAAGAGGGAAAACCTCCCTGTGAAAGGAGCAGGACCATATGGTCCTTGCCACCCCTCCCCTCCATGTCCTCAGCCTGCCTTTTGTCTGCAGAAAAACTTTAGCCAAAGCAGAAGTTTAATCAGAGAAGTAAGAAAATGCAGAAGCATAACTTCCCTGGTGGCTCAGTGGGTGGGAGTCCACCTGCCAACATAGGGGACACAGGTTCCATCCCTGATCCAGGAAGATTTCACCTGCCAGAGCAACTAGACCCATGCCCTGCAATTTTGAGCCTGCACTCTTGAGCCCACAACCCGCAACTACTGAAGCCCGCCCGCCTGGAGCCTGTGCTCTGCAACAGGAGGAGCCCCTGCTTGCTGAAACTAGGGAAAATCTGTGCACAGCAACAAAGATCCAGCACAGCCAAAAATAAATAAATTTTTAAAAAAAAAATAGAAAATGCAGAAACAAAGGAAACCAAATAATATAATCACTATGTTGTAGCCACACGTTCCAGGAAACAAACACACTCAAGGACAATGCAGATAGTGGAGCGCAGTTTATTACACCAGTGGGCCCAAGGCAGAGTCTCCTCTTAGCCAAGGACCCCGACCAGATTTTGCGAAAACCTTATATACCCTAAGTTTACATGCCCAAACCCACCTTTCCAAATTCCTTGGAATTAGTCTGGACAAGGTAAAAGAGAGATATGATCAAAGTTAACCATGATTCATGTGTCATAAAACTAGATAAACAGTGGACATATATCAATAGGCCTGTGGTCATATCCCGGTAAACATAATGAAATTTATGACTTTGTTCTGTTACAGAGATAATTAGCATACTCTTTTAGGCCACGGAGAGTCCAAGTACAAGTCCTGAGGCTTTTTTATCCGGGGGTCTGGTTTCCCATTGGTATGCCGCTTCTGTAGACACCGGGCACAAAGTTCAGAGTCCATTGGGAGGGTGACCACGCGTGTAGCCTAATGCTTGCAGCCTGGCCTAAGACGGAGTCCAGCTCTGTCTGTTTTCTCCTTCAACTAAGCATCATCAGGGACCTTCAGCTCCTCCTCAAGGGCAATAGATAATATTCTGAGCTATATCTTGTGAACCGTCTTATAGACACTGAACCCCTACCAGATGAAATTAACCACAAGATGACCAAACTGTGGCCGTGACACAAAGTGCCTCAATTCTGAGAACTGGCCTCAAAGAAATGGGGACAAACTGGCCCTGGAAGTGAAGATTAGCTGTACCTGAAACAACCAAGATGACGCTGGTCAGACCACCAGTGACCAGTTTCAAGATGATGGTCAGAGCTGACTGTGCTCTTCTGCATGTAGCCCCCTCTTTATAGGCAAGCGCCTATAAAAGCTCTTGCCCCCTGATGTTATGGGGGAATTGGCCTTTGGACAGACATCCACCCTTCTCCACCCCTGACTGCCAGCATCCAGAATAAAGCAAACTTTCCTTTCTACCAACCTGGCCTCTTTACTGGCTTTTGAGCGGTGAGCAGCCAGACCCCACTTGTGGTAACACCCACACAGCAGAAGGGCCTCAGATCCTTACACAGCAGCAGCGATGTCCTGAAGACGCCAGCCTTGTGCCAGCTCCTCTGCCCAAGAGAAGCCTGTGGCCCTTGAGGGCCCTTAGGCAGAAGTACCTCCCACTAAGGGCATCTGAGGGTCAGGGAGCAAGATGCATCATCAGAAACATGTTCACCCAGCTGGCCACTAGTGGCCAACTATTCTTTACCAGAACTTGATGATAAATTCCATAACCCACCAGAACTTTAGCAGATGAAAAACTCGATGGAACAATCACTTAAAATGAGAGGATCCTAATACAGCCTGTGGGCTTATGTTAACCCATCTAAACATCACTCTACTCCAAGCTCAAGGGTAGCCGCCTCTTCATCATAATAATTCCTAAATGTATGGGACCTGGCCACCTCTCAAACATTTCTCTTAATAGACAGAGGTCCCTACAAGGTGGAAGGCCTTGACCGCCTCCACGAGGGGGAAAAATACCAAACCTGATTGACCTTCAAACTAAGTCCATTAGTGTTTCCTATCCACCCCTTTTCTGCTTCCTTGGTTAAAAAATAGGAAAGGCATTATGAATTGGTGAAGTATCAATAAAAAAAGAAGGTGATTTGGAGTAACACAGACCTAGGTCCTAATCTCAGCTCTTCTGTTACCTGTAGCAAGCTCCTTGATCTTGCCAAACCTCAGTTTATTTGTCTGTAAAATGGGATTGAAAGTAAACACTTCAGAAGGCTAAAGTAAGAAATAAACAAGATAATGACCAAAATCATCTAGCAGGTTTCCTGCAATGGAAGAAACTCAGTAAATGCTACTCCCTTCACTTGAACATAGGTTCCCAAAAGGTGGGTGTTATATGTGCAGAAGGGCTTCCAAGGCGGCACTAGTGGTAAAGAACCTGCCTGCCAATGCAGGAGACTTAAGAAATGTGGGTTCAATCCCTGGGTTGGGAAGATCCCCTGAAGGAGGGTATTCTTGCCTGGAGAATCCCATGGACAGAGGAGCCTGGTGGCCTATAGTCCATAGAGTTGCAAAGAGTCAGACACAACTGAAGCAACTTAGCATGCATACATGCAAAAAGGCTTCATAGTCAAACAAATTTGGAACATGCTTGCTTAGACAACTTGAAATCCATTTTTTCTCTGCAGGACTTTTCAGGGCCTTTAACCTACCAATATGAGCTCCAAGAGGTGCTACAGTCTTCAGGCTTCCCACACTACTGTGATCATAAACCCTCTTCATGGACACCCCTCAGGGGCAGTGCTCTGTGGCTTATCATTTACAAAATGATGCTTTAAATTAAAGAGAGCATATCAACTAAATGCCACACTGTTTAAATGACCTCTTCTGGATTATGTAAATAGCATTGTTTCCCTTTAGGGAAAACATCGTCAAAGTAGAGAAGCCAAACTCAGTTTTCTTCCCCAAAACTCCTGCATCAAATGATGCTTAACCCAGCCTTTTTCTAGATGGGGACCAGCAGTACCCGCTGCCTCAGCTTCACTGCTAATTATCTCTGCTGATGCTCCCCAGCACGCGCTTCTCTGGAAGAATCAGGGGCCAAAAATAAAAGTAGAGGGGTGAACGCTAAGCATTTTTAGGTTTTCATCTGATTGGATATCTCATATATGCATGTACTCTAAATAGGGATTTCTGGGCCAAACTGTAGCAGCAGAGAAATTTTCAACCACTTTATTAAGTTTTCACACCCTTGTAAAGGAAGCAAGCTAAAAACTCACACACTCAGCTGGCAGAGTTAGAAACAGACAGCCAGAGAGTTCAGCTGGAGGGCAAACTGCCATAGGAGGAGGGCACGGCCTCCCTGAGGCTCCAGTTTAGACTTAACAGCATCTTCTATTATCACTGTCACTTCTACTCACCAGTTATGCATCCTGGCATGTTGTGAAACACACCAATTCTGCTGGTAAGTCAATTTCATCCTGCAGAGGAAGGGAATTAACAAGTAAGCTCCATCTTTCCAAAACTATTTGTCAGGCTTAAAGAGCTCCTCTAGATGCTGTGGTCCAATCCAGCTCTGCCTAGTGACTTACCTACAAGCTTCACAGCTGAGGTTGTGGATTAGATGCAAGGACAGTTTATCCCTTCATGCAGATGAGAATGTCAGACGGCTCACCTTCACCACTGTCCCCTGAATCACAGGGCACACTTAATCCTGCTGCTAAACGAAACGCTGAGCACAATGATATTGGACTGGAGGCGAGAGCTGTGAAAACAAGTGTTACATTTACGAGTTGCAATCTCAACATCCCGCTCAACACCCACTCCCAACTCCCTCTAGCTGTGTTCCTCTCAGTAACACCCCGATGCCTAGAGCAGGGCCTGCTGCAATGAAACACGCACTGTCATTTCCGCAGAATGAAGAACCATCTGTTGAGCGGTTATGCTAGGAAGCCCTGGGTGGGGCTCTTATCCGCACACTAGCTCTGCTAAATAGATAGTCATCCCATTTAACAGATGATAAAATCAAGGCTCAGACACATCCAGAAACATACCCAAGGATGCTCTCACAGTATCTATATCCCAGGCAAGGCCAGAGAGGCCCAAGCAGATGGACAGTCAACCTCGCCATGTTTGAAGTGGAGGGCACCTGCCTCGGTCAGTGCTGGTTGCCCTTCCAGAATCTTCCAGTATCGTTGAAAATGGGAAACAGTAGTGCTCCAGTTGTAATCTTGCAACAGTAATTTCCCTCATTCACCAAGTGCTTCCTATTCGCCAGCCATTATTCTGCATAATTTATATACGCTACATATTTAATCCTCACAACAACACAGTTGACTAGGTATACGATTCTTGTCGCTCATTTTACAGAGGGGAGGAATGAGGTCTGTAAAAGTCAAATGCCTTTTCAGAAGTTCAAGAGGCAGAATTCAAATTCAGGCAAGGCAGCCTGGCTCCAGAGCCCACACAGGCTCCAAGCACTCAGTCTTCCCGCTCTCCCACTGTGCTCTCAGGCTGGGAGGACTTCCTCCCTCGAGCATTTAAGTGCATATCTGAAAGTAACACAACACTGAAAACCATCTATATTCCAATTTAAAAAAAAAAATGCAGAACTCAGGTAACAAGCAGAACTCTTCTAAAAGAGGCAATTTTGAGCCAAGGCAGGCTCCTGCTGTTATTTGCAGTTACACTTACTGCCTGAGTCTGCTTCCCACGTGGTGCAAAGCTAAAGAACCAGCTTACCGACACAGGAGACACAGGAAACCAGGTTCGATCCTTGGGTGGAAAAGATCCCTGGAGAAGGAAATGGCAACCCAGTCCAGTATTCTTGCCTGGGAAATCCCATGGACAGAGGAGCCAGATGGGTTACAGTCTGTGGGATCGTGAAGAGACAGACAAAACTAAGCTATTAAGCACATCCAACCTTCATGGGGTTACTGGGGAGGCCTCACCCTCAGTGGGTCCAGTCTGTCCAGCACACAGACATATTTGTTACCTGTAAGAGCCACTTGGTTTGTGGTGGCAGCAGTGATGGTTTGGGCTTTGTGACCATAGAAACAAGATGAGCTGTCACTAAGTCCGTCTGGCCTAGATGTAAGATGGGTGGGTAAGACTGAGGGTGAGGAGATAGTCAGGCTTGAGTAAATCTAGGGTGGTTAACGTCTATACAGTTAGGTTGAGGGAAAGCTCTCAAGGAAGAAAGCACATAAGATGATGCTTAAAAGGATGCATAGAATTTTCATAGGCAGAGATAGAATGATGTTGGTAGTAAGATTTGAAAGAAATAAATACATGAATGTGGGCTACAGTCCATGGGGTCACAAAAACTGAGCATGCATGCACGCCTGAATCTGCAGTGAGCTGCCCAGAAACAGCTAGTGTTCCCGGGGGGATCTACATGCCACCTGATGAGGTCCCTGGTGCCACCAGCAGCCTCTCGATGCCATCTCCAACCCCAGTAAGGTGGAGTGTGGCGAATATAAGGGAGGTGTGAGAGAGGGAGAAGGTGAATAGAATAATGAGATTAAAATGGAAGTGGGGCCTTGTGTGAGCAGGCTGATGACATCAGATAGAAGTATAAGAAGTATCCTGAATTCTTTGCCTGTAAAAGCTTCTAAGCACCTCAGTTCCAATGAGCACTGGAATACAGCAGCACCAAGCAGTTCTCAGATACCAGCTGGTGTCCTACAATCTGACTCAGTTTAGATGCCATTTACCCAGTGACAGCGTCAGATCCCACAGATCAAGGACTAGGTGGCACCAGGCTGATCCCACCCCTGCTCCAGATGACAATCAGAAGCCCTGGTCGCTACCTGGTGCTTCTGACCCACCAGCTACAGATGGGAGGCTCCTACATCCTCTCCTTGGACTTCAGATGCCAGTCACAGCCGAGGTGGTTACTTGTTCTTCTGACTGACTGGCTGTGAATCAGAGGTTCCCACAAGCCCTCATCAAGTTTGAGTAATTTGCTAGACCAGCTCACAGAACTCAAAGAAACAGTCTACTTACTTGCTATTTTAAAAACAGCTTCCCAGATGGCGCTAGTGTTAAAGAACTCACCTGCCAATGCAGTAAATGTAAGAGATGCGAGTTCGATCCCTGGGTTGGGAAGATCCCCTGGAGGAGGAAATGGCAACCTACTCCAGTATTCTGGCCTGAAGAATCCCGTTTACAGATGGACAGAGGAACCTGGTGGGCTACAGCCAATAGGGTCACAAAGAGATGGACACAACTGAGCAAACACCCAGGAATAGCCCAGTGAAAGAGAGACATATGGCAAAGCATGAGGAACAGAGCCCCCATGCCCTCTCCATGCATGCACGCTAAGTCACTTCTGTCGTGTCCGACTCTTTGCGACCCTACAAACTGTAGCCTGCCAGGCTCCTCTATCCAAGGGATTCCCCAGGCAAGAATCCTGGAGTGGATTGCCATTTCCTTCTCCAGGGGCTCTTCCTGACCCAGGAATCGAACCCAAGTCTCTTTATGTCTCCTGCATCGGCAGCCGGGATCTTTACCACTAGTGCCCATTCCAGCCTCTCGCCAAATCTCCACATCTTCATCAAATGGGAAGCTCTCCTAACTCTTTCAATTTATTATGAAAGCTTCATTACAAAGGAATGACTGATTAGATCATTGGCCAGCTTTGATTGATTCACCCACTAGACCCTGTCCTCTCCCTGAAGGTCTGGGGTGGGACTGAAAATTCCAACCCTCTAATCATATGTTTCTTGCAATCCCTTGGACTGCAAGGAGATTCAACCAGTCCATTCTGAAGGAGATCAGCCCTGGGATTTTTTTGGAAGGAATGATGCTAAAACTGAAACTCCAGTACTTTGGCCACCTCATGAGAAGAGTTGACTCATTGGAAAAGACTCTGATGCTGGGAGGGATTGGGAGCAGGAGGAGAAGGGGACGACAGAGGATGAGATGGCTGGATGGCATCACCAACTCGATAGATATGAGTTTGAGTGAACTCTGGGAGATGGTGATGGACAGGGAGGCCTGGCATGCTGCGATTCGTGGGGTTACAAGGAGTCAGACATGACTGAGTGACTGAACTGAACTGAACTGAATCATATGCTCATTCCAAAGGCAACCAAACCAGCCCTCAACCTTAGGGGAGAATCAAAAGTCATTTCATTGGCTTAAAGGACATCTCACCATCATCTCTTAGGAAATTTCAAGGAAATTTTGGAACTGCGAGCCAGAATCAAGACAAAGACGCCTCAACCCTAACCCATCCCTGTTCCCAAAGTTCTGGCCTAAGGTGTCTACCCCTCACTCCTACAGGGCTCAGTCAGCCTTTGGCTCCCACCTCCCCTTCACGAAGATGTATGCCCCCAACCCAGACCTCTCTGGGCTCCAGGTTAGAATTTCCAGCAGCGCCCTGGACACCTGCACCTGGGCATCCTGCCAGCTGCACGGCTCTCAGGCTGGATTCATCACCTTCCGAAAGCACATTCCCAGTCAGAGGTGCAAGGTCTCTCTGTCCAACCACTTGTTCCCCAAGCAGAGGGCAGGTCCAGCCACAGTCAGCAAAAACCAGTCACTGCCCTTAGGAATAAAGTAACTCAGACAGTAATCCAAGAAATAGATCTAAACCATGAGCCAGGTGGTGAGGAAGGCAAATGCAGCAGGCTTCGGAGATAGTTGCAAAGAAAGGCTCTATTTTATGCATATTTTTAATGCTACAGGTCAAGATGTGTGTGTTAGCTCTTCAGTCATGTCTGATTCTTTGTGACCCCATGGACTGTAGCCCACTAGGTTCCTCTGTCCTTGAACTTCTCCAGGTAAGAATGCTGGAGTGGGCTGCCATTCCCTTCTCCAAGGGTTTTTCCCAGGCCAGGAATCGAACCCAGGTCTCCTGCATTGCAGGCAGATTCTTTACCGTCTGAGCCACCAGGGAAGCCCTGGGCAAGTTGCACTCCTTCAATAAATGAGCCTGGAGAGAGACAAGAAGATCTGACCATAGGACACATTGATGTTTAGGGATGAGGAGGATGAAGGGCAGCCTGGGAGACAGAGAAGGTGCTTCTAGGGAAGTAAGAGGACGAGCAAGAGTGAGGGTCCAGAGGCAAAGCCAGGGAAGGGTTTCTGGAAGGTCAACCAAGGCTGGGGCCCCAGTGGGGTGAAGCCTGAAAAGAGACCATTGGTTCTGACAGCACAGAGGTCATGGAGACAAGACAGGGTAGACTGGATGACACGTGGAGAAGAAGACAGGTGAGAGAATCGAGAGGTGAAACAAACTAGAAGCAAGTCTTCCGCGGGGCTTTGATATTCAGTGGAGCCGAGAGATGGAGCAACAGCTCAAAGAAAACAAAATCTAGGGTGGGGCTTCTTATGTTGGGAGATTACTGCCTACTTGTATGCTGGCATAATCCAGTGGAGAAGGAGAGTTTGTGGAAGAGAAGAGGTCATTGCAGAAGCAGAGCAGTTGATGGGTAAGAGGGTTGACGACATGGGGCGCCTGTGGACAGTGTGCTTCCAACACAGCAGGGAAGGTCTGGTTGATGCCTCCCTAAACTCCTGGTTGCATCTCTAATCTACACTCCTAATTCTTCAGTCTTTAATCAATCACCAAATGTTGTTTATTCACCCCATACTATCAATCACTTTCACCGCTTGATTTTTGTTCTCACACTGTCATTCACAACTCTATCATTACAAGCCTTCTTCTTGAGAAAAATACATTTGCTTCAGTGTTCAAAGCAGAATCGCATAGAGCCCTTACGCAGCCCAGATGAGCAGTACAAGCAGTCTGTCCCTGTCAATGGATGAGGTCTGTGGAGAAGAGGAGCTGCTTGCTGCCCGCCCCCACCGTCCCTGGAGTTCAGTGCCTGTGACACTTGACAAAGTGTCAAACTGGCAAAGACAGCTTGTCTTTGCTGTTCCCTGCCCTTTTGCTGTCCTAAGGCAGAGGCCCAGGGTCCCTGCTGGAGCCCAGAGGATGAAGGCAGGGCAAAGAGAAGCCCCCACACCACAGGTGCGGTGACCAGTGCTCTCCACACTCACCCACAGACCCCAAGGCCACCAGACATGCTCATCCAGCAGAAGCAACCTAGACCGAGGGCAATGGCTCTTAGCAGACGATCTCTTTCCAGCCAAGAACTCCTCAGGGAGAGAGCATGGCTCTACCGATGGCTAAAATCAGTCCTGGCTGCTCCCCTGGCTTTGCATGAAGGTTGGCACAAGCCAACCCCTGCTGAAGCTTCTCCCCGCTGCCGGAACTGGGACTAAGGTTAGCTCATCCCCAGCCCTGGAGGTACCGCAGGCCCTTCACAGAATCAAAGTCCATGCCCGAGAAAGGAGGAAGGTGCTCCTTCTCCCAGCCCGTGGAGGGCCTCACACTTGCCTCGGATGATTGACAGTTGAAACATCAATTTCTTGAGCAGTAAAACCCCACCCCTGGGCTTCCCAGTGAGCTCAGTGGTTAAAAAAAAAAAACACGTGCAATGCAAGAGATGTGGGTTCAATCCCTGGGTCAGGAACATCCCCTGGAGGAAGAAATGGCAACCTACTCGAGAATTCTTACCCGGAGAATTCCACGGGCAGAAGAGCCTGGTGGACTATAGTTCATGGGGTTGCAAAGAGGCAAACACGACTACGTGACTGAGCATGCGTGCACAACCCCCTCACACTTGGTAATTCACTAAAATGACTCACAGAATTTAGAAAATTACTCTATTTGCAATTACAGTTTTACTACAAAGGATTCAAATAAAGACCAGCCAAATGAAGAGACACACAAAACAAGGTCTCAAATGTGGAGCTGTCGTTTCTTCTCCCCAGGGCAGTGGAATGTGTCACTCTGCTGGCACATAAGCATGCTCGCCAACAGGGAGCTCACCCATCCAGTGAGTCTCAGCATCCAGAGTTTCCGGGAGGGTTTCATCACATGGCAAGTTTGACTGAGTCATTGTGACCGAACTCTCTCTCCAGACTTCTCCCAGTCCCCACCCCATCTCTTCCACAGAAGTCAGGAGATCAGATTGATATCATGTGGCTCAAAGCTTTAATTCTCTGATCTCATGGTTGGTCTTTCCCATGGTCAACCACCAACGTAAAACTCTCTGGGTGCCCATCATATGTGACCTCATTAGCATAAGCCCAGTTGAGGTCCCAGGGCCCACCATAAATAACAAAGACAAAAACTCCCTCCAAGGAACCTGGGACAAAGACCAGACGTTCTTTATTATACAACAGTCACGTGGATCATCAACACCCCTCTGGCCAAAAAGGAAGGGAGAGAGTAGACGATCTCCCAAGAAGTGTGCATGAGCCGGGCCTGGGAGTGATATACATACACCTAATTGCAAGAGGATCTGGAATTTTTGGCCTAGCTCTATTCCTAGGAAGAAGAGAAAATAGATTTGTTAAACAGTAAGATGGCTTAAACGGTAAAGAATGCCTGCAATAAGAGAGATCCAGATTCAGTCCCAGGATTGGGAAGATCCCCTGGAAATGGGAATGGCCATCCACTCTAGTATTCTTGCCTAGAGAATTCCATTGACAGAAGAGCCTGACAGGCTACAGTCCATGGGTCACAAAGAGTTGGACATGACTGAGCAACTAATACTTAACAATGCCACACAGATACTTTATTAGCCTGGGGTAATAATATTTGTCTTAGAGGAATTGACTGAAGATGAGATTATAAAATTTATCAGCATGTTACTTGGTACATGTTGGGTCGATGACTAGCCTCTTAACTATTCTCCCTTCCTCCTGGTCTGTCTTCTCTCCAGTTCTTTTTACCCTTTGTTTCTCTTTAATATTTCTGCAAGCTCTGCTTTTTGCAAGTTATTACCTATTCCCACTCCAGCTAAAGAACTTGAATAGTTTCTGTTGTCTTCAGGGCAAAGTCCAAAGAGAACCTGGCGTTAAGGCTCCCACCCCAACTTTCTGACTCCCCCACCACTACCTCTCATCTCGAAACAGCTGTTCTCAGAACATACCACGCAGCTCTGCTTCAGTTAGATTCTTTATTTGATCTCTGCTGCTGCTGCTGCTGCTAAGTCACTTCAGTCGTGTCCATATAGCAACCCCATAGACGGCAGCCCACCAAACTCCCCCATCCCTGGGATTCTCCAGGCAAAAACACTGGAGTGGGTTGCCATTTCCTTCTCCAATATTTGATCTCTGGCCCCACCAGATGCTCTTTGACTTTAAGGGGGCCTGAAATGAGGTTTAAGGGATGGTAAGAGGCTAGCAAATTCGAACTCAGAGTTATTTCAAGAAAATTTGCATCCCAAAGGTCTGACCTCACCAGGGAGCTGGAGACCATTTTGTCAGTTTGGCAGGAAGGTGAATATTCCACCCTGAAGAGCCATGGACCCAGACAGCCCTCGTTTAATGACCCAGCAGTAAGGGGACTAGCCTGTCCCAAACAAACAAGAGAAGATGGGGGATCACTCAGGCAGGCCTGGACCAATAGGCACACATCCCCCTTCCACACTGACAAATGTCTTAAACTGGCCATTAAGAGAGCCACCCTGTGGGACATCCAGCTGAGTCCACGGTTGTTTATAACATGATAAATGGGTGTGACTCCAGATAAATAAAGCCCTACACTATGGGGAGGAGTAGGTGCGTGTCTGTGTGTCCTTTGAATTGTCACCAGTAGTTGATCAAGAACTCACTGCATATTCTTTGCAGAGCAGCCTCATTGTTGTTCAGTTGCTAAGTTGTGTCCCACTCTTTGCAACCCTGTGGACTACACAACAGGCTCCCCTGTCCTTCACTGTCTCCCAGAGTTTGCTCAAACTCAAGTCCATTGAGTCGGTGATGCCATCTAACCATCTCATCCTCTGCTGTCCTCCTCTTTTGCCTTCAATCTTTCCCAGCATCAGGGTCTTTTCCAGTGAGTTGGCTCTTCGCATCAGGTGGCCAAAGTATTGGAGCTTCAGCTTCAGCACCAGTCCTTCCAATGAATACTCAGGGTTGCTTTCCTTTCGGATGGACTAATCAGAGGGAAAAAGCAGAACCTCTGCTTCTCGCACAGGGCAGTGGAGTCTCCTGCCCAGCCGCTTTCTCAGAGAGACCTGAGTTAGCCCCCCAACTCTACCACCCACCTGCCCCAGGACTTTCAGAAGTGATTCAGCTTGACGTCCCCAGATGTACTGCCCTCGCAGGGGCCCTGAGCATCAGCCGGGAAGCGGATGTCCCTACAGAGCCAGCGCCACCCCCCGCCGTTGCGCTCACGAATGCTGTCAGTACATGATCAGACATCAGGAGATGGGAGAGCAGAGCACAAATTTGGCCGCCTGATGCAAAGAACTGACTCATTGGAAAAGCCCCTGATGCTGGGAAAGATTGAAGGCGGGAGGAGAAGGGGGTGACAGAGGATGAGAAGGTTGGATGGCATCACTCACTCAATGGACATGAGTTTGCGTAAACTCCAGGAGATGGTGATGGACAGGGAGGCCTGGTGTGCTGCAGTCCATAGGGTCGCAAAGAGTCGGACATGACTGAGCGACTGAATTGAGCTGAGTAAATTGTAACTGTTTATTAAGCATGAATAGGGATTCAGTCTGAGCAGACACAAGCAAAAAATGAAAAGGGGTTTTCATCGCATCGGCCCCTTTGCATCTGAGGCCCCTCAGCGGGATTGAAGGTCTCCTCTGACATCACGTGGAGCTGTCTGGCCACCTGATTTGCAGACCTTCTGAGGTTCCAATTGATGTGCCTTCCTTTGGAGAAGTTCTGGCCCTCTTGCAACCACCCTGCCCAGTCCATCTATATTTTACAGATGAGAGCAGAACACCAAGGCTTCAGTGAAATGACATTTCCAAATGACATTGGGAGGAATTGCCATGCCCCCAATTCAAAGACCTATTTGTTGGCAGAGCTGGAATGCAGAACTATTGGGTCTGAAGCCACCATCTCAGGCCTGCACCCTTCTCCCTTTCTAAAGCCCTGACCCTCCTGGGACTTTGCAGTAGTGGCTACAGGGTTTGGAGACAACTGGCAAAAGGACAGTGAACTTGCATGGGAGCCTGTGAGTCCACATCCATGTACAGTTGGGATGGAGAGTCCCCATGGAGACTGCCAGGCAGAGGGGCCAGTGGGCAGTCTGGGCCCATCACCATGACGACAGGCAAACAGCACTTTCTCCCTTTCAGACCCGTCTGTCCATAGCCACCTGTGATCTTCACTCCGCTTACTTTCTAACGTGGACAAGAAAAGTGATCCCTCTTCTAAATGATAGGAAATCTGAGCTCAAGAAAGTGGCATCACTGCCTAAGCCCAGGGCCAAGCCCCTCACAGTTCAGAAACAGCCCACCTGACAATCAGAAGGGTCTTCTCATGAAAACTGCACATTTATGCCACAGTCATGACAGAGAAACATCGGTGCCAGATCCCAGGCCTGTATCTGAGCCCAGCTGCTGCTCATTCTCTTCTAAGGCCAGGCCTGCTGCGAGGTTTCATTTAATTGTGTATTTTTATCATTTGATATTTGTAGCCAGATGCCTGTAGGCAATAAATGCCCTTTTCCATCAGTTTAAGCAAGAAAATGTACCTGCCATGGTACCATTTGCTTCACTGGGCTGCTGACTTATTTTAAGAACTAAATCTTTGCTGCTACTCTATTTTTCACACTGGGATGTATGTACTCCAAGACTGACATTAATAACTTACACGGAGGGCAATTTCCTTTCTAGCGAGAACGTAGCGCCACCTAGTGTCCGCTCGCTCAACCGCAGCCAAAATAAATGGTAACCTTGACAAATAAGAAAGTTTTGCTCTCTCAACCAGAATTTCTACACACATTCTTCTCTTCTCACATAACAGAGCTTTCCTGGCAGGATTATATTTGTCTAATTTTTAAGATAAATAAGTTAAGACACAAGGCTCCAGCAAGAAAGCTGAGTAAGTTTTCCACTTGCCAACTCCGGGTCATACTTTCCAACTTGGGAGGCTGTCATTTATAAACGATGAGCTCATGAGAGAAGAGAGCTAATGCCACCCCCAGGTGCCCAAAGCACGACCGTGGAGAATGGCAGCCCTCCCGCGGGACCTGATGCAATCGTCTTGACTTTATTTAGCCTTTCATACCAGCGTCTCTAAGCTCTGGGTGCAGAATTATCCTCACAGCACCCCCTAAGGAGTACAAATCTCAGTGATGTTATTACCTGCAGGTTACCACAGGAACTCATATGTAAGGAGATGTTAAGTCTTTCCTCTGTGGTGCTACCCAGAGATGGGGCTGTTCACAGGCCCCCTAAAACTCACTGCCCCTCTACTTCCTTGCCAGTGCAAGAACTGATAGCTGTCATCCTATTATCACTCTCAGAGAAGGCAATGGCACCCCACTCCAGCACTCTTGCCTGGAAAATCCCATGGGCGGAGGAGCCTGGTGGGCTGCGGTCCATGGGGTTGCTAAGAGTTGGACATGACTGAGCGACTTCACTTTCACTTTTCACTTTCCTGCATTGGAGAAGGAAATGGCAACCCACTCCAGTGTTCTTGCCAGGAGAATCCCAGGGACGGGGGAGCCTGGTGGGCTGCCGTCTCTGGGGTGGCACAGAGTCGGACACGACTGATGTGACTTAGCAGCAGCAGTAGCAGCAGCATTATCACTCTGACCTCCACGCTTCCAATGTTTTCCAGTATCTACACAGAATTTCTTGACCTTGGCACCACTGAGATGGATAACTCTTTGTTGGGGGTGCGGGACAGTGGTCTGTTCTGTACACTGGATGTTTAGCCGCATTGCTGTTTTTCTACCCACTAGATGCCAGCAGCATCCCTCTCTGCATTTATGACAATCAAAATATCTCTACACATTGCCAAACGTTCCCTCGGGGTGCAAAATTACCTCTAGTTGAGAACCACTCTTCTAGAAGGCAAGTACACAAAAATATAAATACAATAATACTAACAACAGTTGCTGGTGCTGCTCCCATTTGAAAGGCACAAATTGCTTGTGAAGAGCTTGATGATACTATCTATCTTATTTAATATTTGCAACCAAGAACCAGTCTGTGTTGACTCTCTAAGGAAATGCTTATATTGCACATAAAGAGACTAGAGCTCAGAGATGTTAAGTAACATGGTCAAGGTCACACAGCCAGCAGCGGCAGAGTTATCATTTAAAATCAGGCTTTTGTGACTCCAGACCCTGAGCTCATCACCACCTTCAGACTCTGGGACCACAGACCACAAATGTTTCTGAATAGCCCTGATTGTCCACAGATCTAGGGTATGCTTAGCACTATTCAAAAAATATATCCAGATCTAGGTTTAAACACATAAAGACTGTGGCTCTTCTCTGTAAGTTCAGTCCAAAGTGTTACAGCCAAGGTCTTGCTCCAAAGGAGAGCCCTGGCCCTGAGTGCAGACACAGTGGCCAATAATTCACTGTATGACCTTTATTTGGGGTCAGTTATTTAAGGTCCCAAAGTCTCTATTCAGTCACCTCCAAGATAAAAAGAACGAGTTAGAGATTTTCAACCCTGGCTGCACACTAAAATCATATGGGGATCATGATGGGGAGCAAAAAAAAATCACATGGGGAGCCTAGGAGTCACCCCAAAACAATTAAACCAGAATTGCTGGGACCTGGACCATAACATTTCTGAGCTCCCCGGGAACTCAATGTGCAGTCAGACTGAGACAAACAGGACTAAGCCCCTCAAGTTTTGTGTTTCTACTTTAGGACCCGATTCCCCTTAGAGAGGAGGTCCTCTTTTCCCCTTTCCAGGATACACAAAGCTGCTTTAGGGTGCCTGGTTTCTCTGTCTCCAAAGACTGTCCCCAAAGCCTTGAACAATTTCCTGGGACCCCCTCAGTGTCTCAACTGCCCTCCAGTCCCTGAACGAATCATCTCCAGCCTCCCACTCTACCAACCAAAAGTCTGCAAACCCCACCCCACTGTCTATGGCAGCTGGGGGTGGCAACTCCTTACACAAAAAGCTTCAAAGAGCAGGGAGCATGACAGAAGACAGCTGCATCCACTGAAAGACTATCCCCCTCCTGGCCTCGCTGAGAGCTTGCCCTGTCTGACTTTAATAAGGTTAATTCTAATCTGTGGTCTTTCAAGAGGTGAGAGAAGCTCCCCTTTCTGAACATGACTCACTGCCTCCCATTTCAGCCCAAAGGCAAGTGATAACATCTCACTCAGCAGGTGCCTGAGAGGAGTTCTGGCTACAGAAATGCGACTTCTTCCTTTCCTCTGCCTCCCACCACCTCCATTTCTGTGAGCGACCCCACCACATCGGGAGGGCTTCATGCAATGAAGCATTTCTGAGCCGCCAGGCTCTGGGTACAGTATTTACACGCACTGTTTCATTTCTTCTTCTCAAACATCCTCCTGAGAAGGTACTGTTGTTATTGACGTCATCATCATCATTATCTCCATTTTACCAATGTCTGCATTCACTGTTCTTGTTCCTCGGCCTTGGTCCCCATGATGCCGCCAACTATCTGAATGAAGGCGGCTTCCCACTGGCCCGTGCAAAGTGCAAGGCCCATGTCCAGTTTGGTTCACCACTGGTTCCCAGACTGGCAGAAAAAGAGCCAGAATTCAAACTCAGGCAGGCTGGGCCCTCTGTGCCTGTGAAGTCTATAAAGAAGGCTGAGAGGGACTTCCCTGTGGTCTAGTGGCTAAGACTGTGCTTCCCATGCAGGGGGCCCGGGGTTCAATCCCTGGTTAGGGAACTAGATCCCACATGCTGCAACTAAAGATACCCCACATGGTGCAACTAAAAAAAAAAAAGGCTGAGCAGGCTCTCGGGATGTGAGCCGTGAAGGACACAAGAGCATATCGAAAAGATATGGTGGGTGTGGTCAAGTGCTACCGAGACACCAAGGCTTTACCCATGAAGAGGCCAGGGAGGGTCATTTCACAGGAGCTGTGGGGTGGAAGGGAGTTGGTGAGTTGAATGAATGGGAGATGAAGAACAGAGAGAACTGCTCCCTAGCCCAAGCTGCTCGCTGCACAACAGGCCAATAAATGGAGAGACAAGCTGCTGGGGCAAGGAATGGAGACTGTATTCAGAAAGCCAGCAGCCCGAGAAGACCGTGGACTGGTGTCCCAAAGAACCATCATCCTTCCACAGTTAGAGGTCAGACGCCTTTTATCCTAAAAGGGGAGAAGGGAAAGTCCTAATTCTGGCCAGACTCCAAAGGAGGTGTGTTCATTTCTTCCTCCCTGCAGCCATTCACATGTGGGCCTGGTGAGGAGGTTACCTGTGAGTTAAATATATTTTAGCTTAATGCTCATGACCTGGGAGGCACGGTGTCCAGAGATGGGCCATCATAATGCAAGCTCTAGGAACACTCCCCTTAGTGATCAACTTGTACTAAAGTATAAAGGTTCTTCTCTGTTACAGAAAGAGTGAAGACAACTCCCTGGAGTGGAGGGAGACTTTTGTTTTGATTAGTTTTGCTTTGTTTTATCATGCTTTCCGTGAGAGAGACTCAAGCATGTTAAAAGCTGATGGGAGGTGTCCGGCAAAGACGGAGAGGCTGAAATGTTTGAGGGACAGAGGGCAGAGGGCAGAGTGGAACCGCAGGTCCCCGGCTGTCTCTGCCACAGTCAGAAGGAAGGCCAGAAAGACAATCAGACCTTGCAGGCCCAGGTGGGTGGTACCTGAAGGGGACTGAGGCTGGCATCTTTACACCAAAATTACATTCTACCCTCATGACCACCCTGGGAAGTACGGATGCTCAGTCCCTCTGCACAAGTGAAGAAACATCCTCAAAAATTCAATAACTTCAGGATCTTCCCTGGTAAGTCTAGTAGTTAAGACTCTGCTTCCAGTGTAGGGGGTGTGGGTTCAATCCCTGGCACCAGAATCCCACATGCTGCACAGTGTGGCCAAAACATATTAATAAAATAAATTTTTTAAAGTTTGGTTAAAACAAAGAAAAGAAAGGTTTGGTTTAAGAAAAAAATTTTAGGTGACTTTGATGCAGCCAACAAAGGGCACAGCTTGGCTGAGCACCAGGTCCCTCTGGCACTGAAGCCTGAGCTGGTCTGTGGTTGCAACCTGACACCCTCAGCAAAAGGTGACCAGGACCAAGTTCTGCCAGATTCGAGCCAAGTCAGCCAGATCCCCCAAGGCCCTGGTCTTCCCACTGCCCTGCCCTCTCCCTGCCTTTTGATCTGCAAGTGGTCAGCCCTCACCTCCCAGGTGTGAGTGAGTCTTTGTTGGCTCAGCAGCTCAGGAACAGACACCAGGGTCAGGGGAGCCCACCAAAGGAGACCTTGTCCGAGTTAGGAAATCAGTGCAGCAAGTTAATCCACCACCATGGTGGGACTGCGTGTCTGCATGCTAAACCGCTTCAGTCTTGTCCAATTTTGCAACCCTATGGACCACAGCCCGCCAGGCTCCTCTGTGTGTGGGATTCTCCCGGCATGAATACTGGAGTGGCTTGCCATCCCCTTCTCCAGGAGATCTTCCCCGCCCAGGGATGGAACCTGTGCCTCTTACATCTCCTGCATTGGCAGCCGGATTCTTTACCACCAGTGCACCTGGAGGCTAGAGGAGCATTTTCCCCATCCTCCTTGGTCTTTGCCCTAACAGGCTCCTCCCTCCCAGAACAACTTAACACCAGCAGCTAACTGATGTTTAGGCTAACTGGCTGTGCACCCTGACCCACTGACACCCCGGCACTGCTTGTTCACGCCTATCTCCAGACTCAGAACTGGAGCCAAATCAGAGTTCATCCATCAATCACATCCAAAAGTCCAGCAAGCCAATTAAAATGCTATCTGAGAGAGGTCTGTTTGGTGTGAGATGGGACCAAAATCCAAGAGGTGAATTTGTTACAATGATTTTAATAAGGCAGGGGCATTTCATTAGACCTTCACAGAACAGGGAGGCATTCAGGCTTGAGCTGCCCCCAGGAGGTCAGACTCTGCCCACCCACGAGTAGGACACGTCTGGCCTGTTAAAATCAAACACAAACAGAGACCAGAAAAAAATCCCCTGAGCAGACAAGTTCAGTTTAGTTATACAAGAAAAGCTTAATTTAGCTTCTTTTGCAAGACAAGCAAGGTTAACTTGACCTGGATCACTTCTTCCTTTGGCTGCTGAAAATCATATGCAAAGCTTCAATTGTTCCCCCAAATTGATATGAGGCAACCAAAAAACTGATTCCTTTTAATATTGTAAATAATTCTGAATTGGTAACTGAGAAGAACGTGAAGAGTCAACAGAAGCACCTCCACACTGTATAAGCTGCTTCATAACAATATTCCTCAGACCCTCACTCCAGTTACAAACTGTCCTTTTTGGTGCGTGCACAACACTTTCCTATTTATTGCTTCAGTGGTTCATTGGTTCTGTTGTTGTGTAGTCGCTAAGTCATGTCAGACTCATTTGTGACCCCATGGACTGTGGTCCACCAGGCTCCTCTGTCCACGGAATTTCCCAAGCAGGAATACTGGCATGGGTTGCTGTTTCCTTCTCCAAGAGATCTTTCTAACCCAAGGATCGAACCCTCAGCTCCTGTATTGGCAGGTGGTTTCTTTACCATGGAGCCATCAGGAAAGCCCTCGTTGGTGTCACTCCTGGCTCATTCCTGAACTCTTTCTGAACCCTGGACAGCTGTAAGGGGTGTGGGCCCAGGATGGTGAGAAGGACTGTGCCCTGGGTCATTGTGGAGGATGTTACTGATCCTCCCAGCAAGGATCTGGGCAAATAGAGGACAGGGTCAGCTAGGACTCAGGGCCCCTGACCCCAGCTCCCAGGTTCTGCCCCCTTGAGCACCTCCTGTGTCCTGAGTTCCTACCAGCTTGGGGAGGGGGGTAGGCCAGAATTCAGACACCTGAGCCAGGCAGCCAGCTTCACTGGACACCAAGAATGTGGCAATACGCTCAGGGATCTATCCCTCCTCTCTAGCACCACATGGAAATCTAGAGGGCAGGGATTTCCTATCCTCTTCATTTCGAATCTCCTGCAGCTAGACACCTGTATGCCCCATGCTTCCTGGGACACAAGGCCACGGTGCATAAGCGCTGTCACTTCCGTTTGTGAATCTGTATGGGGTTTATAAAGCAACAGGGTCCTCCGCCCCTCCGCTTCTTTAGCATTGCTTCTCTCTCCCTCCATGCCCAGACCCCAGCTAAGGGGTCCTATTCTTACCTCTCACCCTTAACTCAGTAGTGAGGGACCAGATCTCAGGGTAGACCCCCAACTTCCTCCCTCCCTCCACACTCTGATCCTGGGGGTCCCCACTCAAGAGCCTACCTTTCATCTTGGACCTGCTGTTGCCAGCCCCTGAACTTCCTCACCTTCAAAATAAAGTGCAGGCTAATTGAACTTGAAAGTCCACCCTGACCCTTGAACCGCACATTCTCTGACCTTGAGTCTGACTGTGGATGCGCTGGAATAAGGCCTGCTCCCGGGATAGCAGGTGCGGGACAATGATGCTGAGGACGGTGCAGAAGAGCTGATGGATGCCCGGGCAGGTGCTGCGCCGCGGGGCTCGGTCCTTCCCCCCCCCCACCGCGATGCAAGGGACTCAGCCCCGCGCAGCTGGAGAGAAAGGAGAGCTTGCGGGTGGGCAAGCAAGGCAAGCTGCCTGCCGTGCAGAGTGCTGCCTTACAGCAGAAAGAACAGAGAGCACAGCCAAGGGACTTCCGCTTCCATCTCCTCCTGTCTCTCCGCTCAAACTGGGCCCCCACTTCCCAGTGCCTCAAGCTGGAATCTCTCCCTGAGATGTTCTCCTCCGGGAATGTTCAGCCCATGAAGTACAACGTCTGTCACATTTGTAGCTGGCACTTCACAATCTCTGCTGCTGCTGCTGCTGCTAAGTCGCTTCAGTCGTGTCCGACTCTGTGCCACCCCAGAGACGGCAGCCCCCCTGGCTCCCCCGTCCCTGGGATTCTCCAGGCACTGGAGAACACTGGACTGGGTTGCCATTTCCTTCCCCCAAGTGAAAACTGAAAGTGAAGTCGCTCAGTCGTGTCCGACTCTTAGCGATCCCATGGACCGCAGCCCACCAGGCTCCTCTGTCCGTGGGATTTTCCAGGCAAGAGTACTGGAGTCGGGTGCCATTGCCTTATCCGTCACAATCTCTACCCAGGGTCAAGTTCTCAATCGTGTTGAATTCCCCAAAGTGCTCCAGGATAGAGCCAAAATGATCAACTCCATTTTACAGGTGGTGAAAGGGCTAGATAAAGGGGGTCAGGAGAAGAATGAAGGGACATAAAATTAAATATAAAACATCCATACACTTGTTTCTCTAATACCAGACTGAAAGTGAAAGTTGTGACCCCATAGACTGTAGCCTGCCAGTCTCCTTTGTCCATGGAATTCTCCAGGCCAGAATACTGGAGTGGGCAGCTGTTCCCTTCTCCAGAGGATCTTCTCAACCCAGGAACTGAACCCAGGTCTCCTGCACTGGAGGCAGATTCTTTACCAGCTGAGCCACCAGGGGCTTGATAAAGGTGGGGGGGAGGGAGGGATTGTCAAGAGAAGGAAGAAGTGATGTATAAATTAAATATAAAACCTCCTTGCATTTCTCTAACACCAGACTACTCATGAGCAAATTAAACTCTTTACAGGATGCCCACCCTCCTGATCCTTCTTTTCATCTCATCCTTCATCTTTATGTCCTTTATCCTACACCTCAAAAGTTAGAGCTGAGAGGAGAGGGGCCTTTTTCTATCACATCCCATTGCGACTGCAGGCACAGCCTATTCACCAGGGCTATGAGGAGGGCTAGTGCAGGTGAAAATCGCTGGTGAAGCTCCACCTGCCAGAGACAGCACAGGATCAAGGGGATGGAGGTGGAGCAGGAGGGAAGGAGGCAGGGCACAACCTTGAAAAGAATGATACAGCCACAGGGCACGACAAAAACCGGTTAGAACCAACTAGGTGCAAGACTGTGGAAGATTCAACTTCCGGTGGACCTTGAGCCTCCTTATACACTCACTAGTGCACACTCACTAGTGCCATGACCATTCTGAGGCCAACCATAAAACATCAAGAGATGGGACTATCAGACCACCTTACCTGTCACATGAGAAATCTATCTGCAGGTCAAGAAGCAACAGTTAGAACCAGACATGGAACAAGGGACTGGTTCAAAACTGGGAAAGGAGTAAGTCAAGGCTGTATATTGACACCATGCTTATTTAACTTATACACAGAGTTCATCATGTGAAATGCTGGGCTGGATGAATCACAGGAAAATAAAGGATGTTACAAAATCCCAACTTGGATGGAGAGGCCTTGGAAGTAAGGGAGGATGATGAGAAGACGTCTCCCAAAGCGGCTTCCTGATTTCTGCTAGCTCACAGAACAAACGTCATCGAAGATGTCATTCATTCAGCATTTATTGAGCACCTACTGTGTGCTAGACACTATTCTCGGTGCTAGGAATACAGCAGGGAGTAAAACAAAAATCTTTGGCCTCAAAGAACCAACATCCTAACCTGGAGAAATAATAAACATAATAGTAAGCACATTATCTAGTAGGAAAGGTTGGGTAAGTAGCATGGGGACAAAGGGCAGGATAAGGAGGACGGCGCAGCTTTACGTAAGGGATGGGAGGGTCTTGTGAAAGGTACAGTGAGCAGGCGCCTGAAGGAGGTATAAGGGAGAGAAGCCCGCAGACCACTGGGAGCGCCTGATCCTCATCCTCGCCTTCACGCGGTGCTAGCTCCTGCTGCCGGCATGATATCACGCCTTCAGTAAATAGTTAATTAAGCAAAAGGAAATAAGGCATCGTTTCATTATCCAAATCATTTTTTAAAGGAGCAGGGACAAGCTTTACTTATTCACTCTAATGTCTAATAGTATGTAAGTACATAATAAATGTGTTGACTCAATTAATTAATCCGTACTCAATAACTTAATAAGAACTCTACAACTTCCCTCTAAGTGTGAAACATGATACAAATTGTCATATAAACAACAGATTGGAGACTCTTTTAAAATGTAAAAGTACCACTAGTAATATCAGAACACTATTATATTTTTGCTTTTTCCCTTCCAGCACTTACCTGTATCTATAACTTATCATAGATATTATTTAGTGATTCGTAATCATAAACACATGATTTTGAGAACGGGTTTTTTCTACTTATGATGTTGTTTTCGTAATTGCCATTGATAAAGGATGCACAGGCTAAACTACTTTCCAACTGCCAGAAAGCAGCATTGTTTCCAATGTCCCTGAATTAGAACGCGCCAGGTAGCAAGGAGGCTCCATAGCTCAGTGGTTAGAGCACTGG
The DNA here is from genome assembly GCA_917880005.1 of Nanger dama. NCBI lineage: Eukaryota > Metazoa > Chordata > Mammalia > Artiodactyla > Bovidae > Nanger > Nanger dama. Next base: position 4,913,141 of record CAKJTW010000097.1, on the reverse strand, counting down.
TCTTGTAAACCAGGGGTCGCGAGTTCGATCCTCGCTGGGGCCTCTCACTTATTTTCCCCTTTTTACATCGTCTCGTTGTAAACATGTTCCAAAATACAAAATTTTTGAAAACATTACTTCTTGCCGGATTAAAAGCAACTGCTCCTGACATGCTTTACTGTGCTTTAGAACTGACCCGGAAGAGAAAATACTGGAATGCAACAAAGAGCAGGAAAATGAAAAGCGGTCCTCGGCGACGCGGCGCTACCAGGACCTGGGGCCCAAGCTCGCGAAAAGGAGGCGCGAGGCTCCAGGGGTCGTTCCCACGCCCTGCAAAATGAGACTTGCACTGAGCCACAAAAGGGCAGAGGGGGGCGGCTGGCGCCCGCACTCCGCCGCGGGCCGGGCGCGCCCGGAGGCGGAGTTGCACCTGCAGTTGCGCCGCGCAGCCGGCGGGGGGTGCTGTGGCTAAGCGCCCACTCGCCTGTCCGCGGCCGGCGTGCGCGTTCTGAGCCTATTCTCGGGACTCGGAGTGTAGCCAGCGTGGCCTGGGCCGAGGCCGGCGCTGTGATGACACGTGGCAGCCCGGGCTTCGGAGCCCGGGCTGGTTCCAAGGCCCTACCCCTTGGAGAGGAAGGGCGAGCGACTCCCAAAATAAACAGTCCCGGTCTGCTTGGGAAGCCAAGTTTTGCAGCCGGTCCTGTGTCTCCGGTTTTTTTCCCTGAATTGCAGAATGCCGCGTGACTTTTAAAGTCGCGAGAGCCTTTTCTGAATATATGATTCTCTCCACCCACCATTTCTTGATACAGGATTGTTTGTAAGGAAGCCACTAGCCACCTGTGGCCCTTGACTGAGTGCCTGAAATGGGGATATTCCCGACTGAGATGTGCTGAAAGAATAAATTATACATTGGATTTAGAAAATTTAGTACAGAAAAAGAGAACTATCCCGTTAGTAATTTTTCATTGATTACGTATTGGTATAAAGCTGTCATATATTCTTTTCAGTCGCTCAGTTGTGTCTGACTCTTTGCGACCCCATGGACCCGCAGCAGGCGCGGCCGAGGCTTCCCTGTCCCTCACCATCTCCAGGAGCTTGCTCAAATTCACGCCCATGTAATATACTGGGTTAACTAAAATATATAGTTTCATTACTTTTACCTATTTTTAATGAAAATAAAAAAAAAATTAGAAACAAAAATTTTAGTTACAAGTGTGGCTTCCTTTGCAGCTCCTGCTTCTGTTGGATGGTGCAGAATCCTGTGACCTTGAGTTCAAGTTAATTCTTAACCTGTGCTCATGCCACGTAGACCTTTCATCTCTGGGTCTCCCAGAGCCAGTACTGCGCCTGGCAAGCAGTAACCATGGCATTGGTTGAGCTGAAATTACATACCTCCCTAACATAATCTTAAACTCCACAAAAACAAGAGAATGTATTTCTTAAACTGGGTTCATTTTGAGAATGATGTAACTGTAAGAATTTCTATCTTGGTTCCCAAGATGTTAGCTCTAAAAAACACACTTATCTTTTATTGGTTATTTAGACTTCCCTGGTGGCTTAGACGGTAAAGAATCTGCCTGCGATGCAGGAGACAGAGATTCAATACCTGGGTCTGTAAGATCCCCTGGAGACAAGAATGGCAGCCCACTCCGGTGTTCTTGCCTGGGAAATCCCATGGACAGAGGAGTCTGATGGGCTACAGTCCATGGGTCAGAAAGGGTCGGACACGGCTGAGTGACTGACACTTACTCACTCACCCCTTTGTGAAAGTTCATGGGCATTGCCAGTCGTCTTCCAGAAAACAAAGCCAATTGGCCAGAGAGGAATACCCTGCCTCTCCCCCAGGTTCCCAAGCATTTCAGGGCACCTGTTCAGCTCCCGTCTCTAGACCCACTATCCTCCGTTGAAAAGTTGTGTTCAGAAGGCCTTGAATTTGATGGATGTAGTCCTGTACATGGGCTTCCCTGCTGACTCAGAGGTTAAAGCGGCTGCCTCCAATGCGGGAGACCTGGGTGCGATGGTAATCCACTCCAGTATTCTTGCCTGGAGAATCCCATGGACGGAGGAGTCCACGGGGTCACAAAGAGTCGGATACGACTGAGCGACTTCACTCACTCAGTCCTGTACTTAGACGCATGAACTCTGAACACCTTTCCCTCAGGACTCAAAACACTTTCAGACCATAACCTTTTTTTGTTTTAAGTAGAGTTGATTTAAAATCTTGCTTTATTTTCAGGTGCACAGAAAACTGTTTTTTTGTTTTTCAGTTTTTTGTTTTATGTAGTTTGTTGATCTCATATTCCTAATTTAGCCCTCCCCCTTTCATTTCTTAGTTCTAATGATTTTTGTGTATAGAAGATCATGTCATCTGCAAATAATGACAGTTTTACCTCATCCCTTCCAATGTGAATACCTTTCATTTCTTTTCATTTCTTTTTCTTTTTCTAGCCTGACTGCTGTGTCTAAAGCTTCTGATACTGTTTTGAATAGAAGTGATTAGAGTGGGCATCCTTGTCTTGTTCCTAAATTTAGCAGGAAGGCTTTCAGGTTCTTACATTATTATGTTGGTTGTGGGTTTGTCATAAATGGCTTTTGTTGAGATATGTTCTCTCTATAACCACTTTGGTGAGAGATTTCTATCATGAATGGATGTTGAATTTCATCAAATGCTTTTTCTGCACCTATTGAAATAATCAGGACTTTCCAGGTTGCTCAGTAGTAAAGAATCTGCCTGCCAATACAGGGGACAGAGGTTCAATCCCTGGGTCAGGAAGACCCCCTGGAGCAGGAAATGGCAACCCACTCCAGCATTCTTGTCTGGGAAATCCCGTGGACAGAGGAGCCTGGAGGGTTACAGTCCCTGGGGTCGCAAGAGTCAGACTCAGCTGAGTGACTGAGCATGTGTTGAGATAATCACACGGGTTTTTGTCTTTTCTTTTGTTAATGTGGTGTATCACATTGATTGGTCTGCATATGTTAAACCACCCTTACAACTCTGGAGTGACTCCAACTTGATCCTATTGTATGATCTTTCTTATGTATTGTTGGATTCAGTTTGCAAAATTCTGTTGAGCGTTTTTACATTCATATGCATTAAATAGGGCCAGACCCACACAACTTTGAAGAAAGATTGTACAGGGAAAAAAGTGAGACAGAGTGAGCACATATATCTGTTCCAAAGGTTAGATCCAGTCTCCCTAAACTGAAGCAAGATTTTCAGCCATCTTTTAACAAAATGATGCAGAGTGTAAGACCTCCCATCGTTTCATTGGTGTCTTCATCTGAGAAGCTAAAAGTGTAAAATGTCAGGGTCGGTCAGACCTGAAATTCATTTTTATCCTAGAGTGTGTGTACAAACATCCTAGAGAGTATATACAAAGAACATCACCTGCCATTTCAATAAACAAATGATGCTGTGGCCATCCAGCCATCAGCCACCCCTGACGGTCCACCTTCAGGGGAATTCAGATTGGAGAAAAACAAGATACCGGCTCTAGATAGTTAAGATGCATATCTAAGGAGTAATTTCAATAAACCCAGACTCTTTTGCATCTTCCCATACATAGAAAAGCATTGAGATCTTTAACATGAGATGTCCATTTTTGTGTGTAATCAGCATTAATCTTTTGATGTTCAACCACATATTGTTCATCTGTTTTCAACAAAAACTCCTATAAACCCTGGCTCCTCCCTTACCTCTTGGGAACAGTCACTAGGAGCTATCTGAGAGGCTGCTATCCTGAGCTATAATCCTCAGTAAGCCTGCCAAATAAAATATAACGCTCAACTTTCATCCGTGTGATTTTTGTCAGTCAGCAAGAGTGTTCATAAGAGCTATAAAGGTAAGCGAAAGTAAAGCAGAGCAAAACCATGAGATGGGGTAAAGGAAGGTAAACACGTGCATGCGTGCCTGCTCAGCCACTCAGTTGTGTCCAGCTCTTTTTGACCTTACCAGACTCCTCTGTCCATGGGATTTCCCAGGCAAGAATACCAGAGTGAACTGCCATTTCCTCCTTCAGAGGATCTTCCCGGTCCAGGAATCGAACTCATGTCTTCTGCGTCTCCTGCACTGGCGGGCAGACTCTTTACCACTGAGACAACTGGGATGCCAAGATAGCTAAGAGATGATCTAAAAATGGTCTTCAGAAAATGATGACCAGTGTTTTACATCTTTAATAAAAAGAAACAAAGAGAAAGAGACTCAAAGAGAGGTTTGGTGTATTTATATTAGGTTAGGTTACCCTACGAATGGAGATTGCTAAAGAAAAAAATGGAATCTATTTCTTTGGAAGTCTAAAATAATCTGTCCGGAATATATTCAACCTCATCTAAAGCAGGAATCACATGACCTCTAAAAGTCCTTAAAGCCCTGGCATTGTTGGTTTTGTTCTGCTTAAGTTAAACTGCCTATACTGTTCTGGATGCTTTGCAGCACTTGGAGAACTTCTTGAAGACAGGGATCATTTCTTCTCTCAGCTCTTTCATTCCTCAAATACCTGGTTAAAAGCCACCTATCCTCACTGGGGGCCCTAGAGGGAGGCAAACTCACAGGAGGCAGATCAGGGCATTGGTTCAAGTCCAGCTGAACAGTTGACTGTCCCCTCACTGCTATGGTCTAGGGCACACCGCTTAACCTCACCCAGCCTCACTTTCCTCATCTTCAACATAAGTTATATGGCCACACACATGATGCAAAGTCCTGAGGTTTCAGAAAATGGGTATAAACTTAGCAAACAACAGGTAGGCACAATGGAATCACCTTTATTATGCTATTTGCCAGAGCAGAACAGTAGTTGCTGGAGGTACAGAATAGGACCTGCCCTTATTCAGACCCTGAGCTTCAGTGAGGCCAAAGGAGATGACCACTTTAGAAGGGGTTCCCCTTAGAAACTTGCCACTACAGGCCTCCTCTTAGAGCTGGGAGGAAGCATGGGAGAGACATGGTTCTTAAGGCAAACTGGTGAGGCACGTCAGATTTCTTAATGCCAGATAAACATCAAGGAGCTCAAAGGATATATGTCCATTTGAGCCAGTGTTGATATATCACTGTTCCCCACAGGTACTTACAGAGCAAAATGGAAACACGCAGTGGGATTTGAAGCAGGCTTACAGACTAGAGCACATGATTATCGAGGTGCCCCCGGCCAGGTGGGGATTGGTCCCCCCGCAGATGCAGACAAGGAGCATCCGTTCAGCTGGCAAGACTCGGGGAGTGGACAACCTGGCCACCCTAACTCAGGCTCTCTCTGCTGGCTCCCACCTCCACCCCCCGGCTTCCCGCACGTCTAAGGTCACGTTCAGTACCGGCAGCTTCCATATGGTGAGGTGGTTCTGGTCCCCTGAGCAGCCACCTTGACCAAAGAGGTGGAGGGAGACTTCTGCCAGCTCGTCTCTGCTGTGCGGCCTGCCTGGCTATACCACCAGGACGTTTGGGGATCCTTTTCCTCTTCCCCTGGGAGCCTGGGGACCACACCCTGGCTCTCTTCATTGCACCAGGCCCTGGAGATGTCTTCCGGCTGCTTGTGGGAGAAGCTGGCTTCTTGAAGGAATCTTCCTGAGATGAGGCCCGGTTTGGACTGGAAGCTAAAGTTGCACTGGGCAGTTTTCTAGCAGCTTTCTCAGACTGCTCCTTTAGCAAGTCCAAGACCATCTCTGGAAATGAGCATTAATTTAGGAGAAATATTAGTCCTGGAAAGCAGCTGTAAGGAAAGTGCCACCCATGAATCCTATGCCCTCTTGAGGGTTCTTGAATATAAATTCTTTTGAAATTAATATGCTTAATTCCCTGGCCTTGATCTAAACAGATGACTTTTGTAATGGAGTAACTCCAGTGATGCATACCTGTAGAATAGTGCCCTTAAGACAGCACCTCTCTTCCAAAAGTCTTTCCTGACTCCCCTGCCCCAAGGAAGAGGTCCTCACTCTCGGGGCCCTCTCAGATCCCTGGACATCCTTCTTGCCAGAATCTTAGTGTTCTTTTATTTCTTCACTTGCTTGTACTACCTGCCCCCTCTCCTTTAGTTCTAAACTCCTACAGGTCAAGTTACTGGTGTATCTATCCCCAGGGATTAGCACAGGACTGCTGTAAAGTACTAAATGAAAGAATGAATACATGAATGAGTGAATGAATGAATGAAGGGCAGCACATGCTGGCCCCTGCTGCACAACCAAGACATGCAGACTGGGCAACAGGCTCTAGTTCTCACCTAGAGGATAAGCCTTAGGTGAGAAAAACAGGACCTGCCACCCCGGGATGGCAGCTGTTTGCTCGGGGCACTGTAGCCAAGGCCTGAGCCTAGAGATAAACATGGACTCACTGGCAAGTGGCCTGAACCGGACCCGCTTACTCTTGGTTTTCACCGGCACTGGTTTGTACTTGCATTTGCCTGGAGGTGCTCTCCTGAAAACAGATGGGAAAAGTGAGGACACAAGACTCTGAAGATGGAACCAGGAAATAGGTAGAGAGGTGTGAGAATGGAGGTCAGCCTTCCCCTCTCCACAGGGGTGGGACAGATGAACCAGGGAAACTTCAGTGAGCTCCGGTGAGAGGAGGAAGGACACGGACATCACAGGGACTCTGCAGGCCCTTGGGGGACAGTGTGGGGAGGGGGCAGGGGCGTGGCAACAGAGAGCAGGGTTCAAGTCCTAGGGGCCACAGGCAAGCCTTGCTGAGTTTCAACTTTCACAACTATAACGTAAGAAAAATAATAGCACCATCCTCACAGGGAGATGGGGCGGATTAACTAAGAACTGTGTACTAGGCACACCAGAAGTGATGAATGCATACCTTGCTGTTATTGTTATTTTGGGAGGTTTATTTGTTTTTGGGGGTTTTTGGCCACCAGGGAAGTCCTAAATTGTTTTTTAAATGAGATTTTGAAAAACACCCAGAGCAGTGGTCAGCACATACAAACGCTCTGTGGGTAGTGATGGTGAGGAGGAGGAGAGTGACGCTCCTCTGCTGTGATGGCAGTGGCGATTCCCTTTAAGGAAAATCTCTTCAGATACTCATGGCGCAGCCTCTTAAGTAATGCCAGCCCCTCTGCCTCCTAGTATGTTGATTCTTAAAGTGCTGTCCCCCGAGTGCATCTTCTGAAATAAAAAGGGTTTTGCAGACTAGGAGCATTTCCAGCTAGTTGGTGGCAAAGCCAAGATTCATACCCAGCATTCAGCATTCATACCCAGCTGGGATGGGTGCATTTAGTGCAAAGATGGGCTGAAGAATTAAACAGAGCAGAATCAGGATCCATTGCTACAGAAGTTTGTTGTTGTTTTTTTTTTTAAGTCTCAACAATTCAAGTCTTCATTATAACTGAACTGAATGGGCGGTGCTGAAGAGTTTGATCCAGAAAGAAGGATGTGTTCCCATCCTCTGGCCCCTCTAACTAGCTCTACCTTGAGCAAGCAATTGAAGGTAGTAAGGCACTGTTTCGGAGAAGGCAATGGCAACCCACTCCAGTACTCTTGCCTTGAAAATCCCATGGGCGGAGGAGCCTGGTAGGCTGCAGTCCATGAGGTCGCTACAAGTCGAACACAACTGAGCGACTTCATGTTCACTTTTCACTTTCATGCATTGGAGAAGGCAATGGCAACCCACTCCAGTGTTCTTGCCTGGAGAATCCTAAGGACGGAGGAGCCTGGTGGGCTGCCGTCTATGGGGTTGCACAGAGTCGGGCACGACTGAAGCGACTTAGCAGCAGCAGCAAGGCTCTGTTTCCCTAATCTGCAGACTGAGGGTGTTACCCTGCCTCTCTAGGATTCTGTCAGCATTGAATATCAGCCTGTATGCACAGCACCCAGCACAGTGCCTGGGACACAGAAAAGCCTGGATAAATTTCACTGTCTTCTGGGGGAACAGCCTTTACAGTTGCCTTATGACTGACCTCTCTTGCTGCCAGAAGTGAGCTAAATTACCCCCTAACCTAATCAGGAAACTTTCAGAGGAAAGAAGAAGGGATTCACACACCTGTTGTGTAAAAGAGGTTGATAGAAAGAGCAGAAAACTCCCCACACAGTCTCTGTCAGTCACCAGAAGCACTTTAAACCCTAGGGTTTGCTCCAACCCCAGATCACAGGAGATCTGCATGGAGGAGACCCAGCAGTGGAGACAGCTCAGTCCCTAATTCACCCTGGCAACCCTTCCCCCATCAGGAGAGCCCCCAGGCATGATCTCTAGGACAAAGCCCCTTCCAGGAACTTCTGAGAACACCTAAAGAGAGCCCTACTGCCAAGAGGAACTGAGCCAGGCTGGGCTTCTGAGCCCTCAGCAGTAGCTGGACTGAGCTGCCAAATGTCCTCTGAATAACTACCCCAGACATGGTAATGTAAGCCTCAGGGGAAGTCCTCCTTGGCAGGTCTACCTTCAGGCTGATTTGTGGGGAGACTTTCTTCCTTTGGGTAAGAATCCTGAGATAATAATAAATCCAATGCACTGCCCAGAGCTCTCAGGATGGATACCCCGCATCACTCTCCCAGGGACAGATATGGACACACACTCAAAAACCTCACAAATGGGAAGCGGTAGTTTGGCTTTTGCCAGATGAGTTGAAGGCTGGTTAGTCCCTGAGAGGTGGGCAGGGAAGCAAGGTTACACATCATAGAGTTCACCAGCGAATAAACGCTGTCCCTGAATTCTGGAAACAATCAGGTGGAGACACAGAGAATCCTGACAGTTGAAGATACAGCTGCTTCTGGGACTCTCCTGGGACTGGTCCAAGACTGTGCAGATGCCAAAACCCAGTGATGCTCGGAGTCCTCTATATAAAATGATGGAGTATTTGCATAGAACCTACACATCCTCCTGTATACTTTAAATCATCTCTAGATTACTCATGATACCTAAGAATGCAAATGATATGCAAGTAGTTGTAAATATAATTGCAAATATTACAGAAATTGTTGCCGAGGCATGGCAAATTCAACTTTTGCTTTTTATAACTTTCCAGAAGTTTTCAAAATATTTTGGGTCCACAGTTGGTTGAATCCACAGACATGGGACCCACGTTTATGGAGAGCCAACTGTATTTGCCAAAGACCAAGCCATGGAAGGGCAGCAATATTTATTCAGGTGGTCAGAGTTGTACACCACTGTCAGATGATCCCAGACAGAAGTTTCCAGAAGCATATTTTTTAAAAAACAAACAAACAAGGGACTTCCTTGGC